>JBAWJQ010001698.1:0-1300267 GCA_037783105.1 Bactrocera zonata
CCCGGTGGGACTTTAAATTTCCAGTGGGAATAGTCACCGTCGCTGAGCTTTAAGCGACCGGGGGGGTCGGCAGGTCGCGGATAGCCGGACGGCCTGTAGTAGCAGGTTAGTTGCGAAATAAGTTTAAACGAATAAGCAATCCCCGACGAGAAGCGGCGGGAGTGGAGGTTGCGGTATAAAAACCAGCAAGACCGTTGAAACTCCTGTGACAGTGGGCGAACCGACACCGCCCCTTTGAAGTATGTGTCCCCCGCAACATGCAAGGGCATGTTGTGTAAAAAAAAAAAAAATCCAGGCGCGACGGACCCATAATGGGCGGCTTCCTGGTCAGCGTCTGTTCACCATGTTAGGTGCGGCTGATTTTATAACTTGACCGATACACAGCGCGGCGCACTGGGAGTCCCTGGATATCCTGACAGCGATGTCTCCGCTGGTGCGATGCAAAGGGTGATGTGAGCTTGCTCTGCCGAGGTGTTAGCCGCGTGGTGTATCAGTAAACAGCCACTTCGGTCCCTGGTCAGGGAGTGTGCATTGGGCGCAGGAGTAGTAGCCTGCGTTGCCCCGGGCGAGCGCCGGTCCGTCCGTGTTTTCCGGGACTGGTAAAGCGAAGGACAGGCCTCAGGGAACTGGGGTAGGAGCATGGTCTCCGAGGGTACACCCGTTCCTGTCTATTTCGGCCCGCCCCCCTACACACGATGCGCTGAAAAAATTTAACATATGGAGAATTATCTGAGAAAAGAAAACAAATGTAATAGTAGCAGTGTACATGACTGCTTATCGAGCAACGGCACACAAAGCCCTGGCAGTAGGATCGCAGAATCGCAACCGTCCAGAAGAACGCCGACCTTGAGTGGTCCTTGCGCCGAGGCTGACCCCTTTAGACGTGCGCCAAGACTGATGCGATCACCGAAACAGGGGCTCACCGTGGAAAGGCCTGAAAGAGCGAGATCGTCACCACCAGCGCTGGAAGACAGCACGCCGCGAGAGGAATTCACGCAACCAAGAGGAGATATCATGTCTGAGCTGGGAGATATGATTAATAGGCTAACTGAGGCAATAAAACCGCCTCAACGAACGATCAACAACCAGATACGTGATCTGTTAACCTCTGTGACGAAGCTCCACGAACGCGCCCAAAGCGAGTATAACAATACAATCAAAGCAGCCAAACGAAATGTCCTTTTAAGACACGTAGGAGTGGATTCAACACCGAAAAGGCCACGCGAGGATGAGCAGCCAGCGCGCAAGACTCCACCAAAGAAAAAAGCAATTCAAGAAGAAATGCAAAAGAGGCCTATTGCTAACAAAAGGAATGAAGGCGACATTCCTACAAAAGGAAAGAAAGAGGAAAAAGAAAACGATTGGATTCAGGTGAAGCGAAAAACGCCAAACATGAAGAAGAAGGCCACTCATGTCCCACGTCCGAGACCGGACGCAATCATAATTTCACGCTCTGGAAGCATGACGTACAGCGACATACTCAGGGCTGTCAAGAAGGAGGATACCCTCAAAGAACTTGGGGAGGACGTGTCGCGCATCAGAAAGACGGCAAAAGGCGAGATACTTCTGGAAATGAAGCAGGCGCAAATGACAAACACGAGTACATACGAAAGGGAAATATGTAAGGTGCTAGGCGACCAGGCACAGATAAGAGCCTTAACTCATGAAGTATCTGTAGAGATCCGCGACCTAGATGAGGTAACAACAAAAGAAGACATCGTGAATGCAATCCAAATACAAATTAATGAGCTAAGCTCCTTCAGGGAAAGCTCAATTAAAAGTATGAGACAGGCATACGCGGGTACGCAGACGGCGGTGATCAGCATTCCAGCATCGGACGCAAGAAAACTAATTGATGCACGCAAAATCAAAATAGGATGGGTTATATGCAGAATAAGGGAGAAACCGAACCTTAGGAAGTGCTTCAGATGCCTGGAATATGGGCATCTGGCGAGGGCATGTACCAGCGAGGATGACAGAAGCAAGTGTTGTGCAAAATGTGGTGAAACGGGGCACTTCGCAAAAGAATGCGTCAAAAAACCATTTTGTGCGTCATGCAAATCAAACGGAAAAAAGGATACGGATCACCGAATGGGAAGTTGGAAATGTCCCCTCTACCAAGCGGCATGTAAAAAGGCGAAATGAGGGTCGTACAAATCAACCTAAATCATTGCGAAGCGGCCCAAGAGTTACTGAAACAGACAATCTACGAGAAGAAGATAGATGTGGCGATAGTCTGTGAGCAGTATAAAAACATAAGTGCTGGTACCTGGATTTCCGATAAAGAGAGCAAAGCCGCCATATGGGCCTGTGGGGAAAACGCATTCCAAGACAAGCCGCTCTTGGGGAAATCATATTATACGCGAGCGAAAATAGGCGGAATCTATTTTTACAGTTGTTACCTCCCTCCGAGTATACTACAAGGTGTTTATGAACAGATCCTCGATGAATTAGTTCAGGACGCCCTTACTACTGCACCAAATGTGATAGCAGGCGACTTTAACGCTTGGGCAATCGAATGGGGTAGTAGCAAGACAAACCAGCGGGGTAATGCTTTGCTCAAAACGTTCGCCTTACTAGATGCTGTACTGCTTAACACGGGAGGCAGAAATACCTTCGAGAAAAATGGCCGCGGATCGATTATAGACATCACGTTCGCCAGCAACTCACTGGCTCGATCTGCACATTGGAAAGTGTGTGACTTCTACACACATAGTGATCATCTTGCCATTATGCTTGAAATCGGCAAGAAGCCGCGAAACCAAGGCAGTCTAAAAAAGCCACGGAAAAAAGGATGGAAGGTGGAAACCCTAGATGAGAGCATCTTCGACCTCATGCTGGATGAAAAAATGGGTAGCTCAACCGACTTAGACCGACAAGCTGAAATGCTGGTAAGTCACATAAGTAAAGCCTGCGACGCGGCTATGTGTAGAAAAAGGCAAAACGCACCCCAAAGGTCCGCATACTGGTGGAACGAGGAGATTAGCGCACTAAGAAGCGAATGTCATAGAGCGAGACGCCTCTCCCAAAGAAGCTTAGGTACGCCAGAACAAACGAGGCTGCGAGAATATTTTAAAAGAAAACGAAATGAGTTTAAAAAGGCTATTAAAAGAAGTAAGACCGCAAGCTTTAAAGAACTATGCGAGAAGGTAGATGAAAATCCATGGGGAGATGCCTATAAAATAGTAATGGCAAAGGTCAAGGGGGGTAAAAACCAAGCACCAACCTGTGCTACACTGCTGGAGAAAGTGGTGAAAACGCTCTTCCCATCGCAAGAGCAGCATACGAGCAGAAGAATACCACCAACGGTCGAAACTTTGACAATCGACGAGGAGGAGATAGTACAAGTGGCAGAAAGATTCGGTAATACAAAGGCGCCAGGACTTGATGGCATCCCAAATAAGGCGCTTAAGATTGCGGTTAAACGCAACAAGAAGGCCTTCGCGGAAATTTTTTCTAGGTGTCTAAACGAAGGCGTCTTCCCAAGAGTATGGAAGAAGCAGCGCCTGGTTCTCCTTCAGAAACCAAACAAACCGGCGGGCGAGCCGAGTGCGTATAGACCACTTTGTATGATCGACACGATGGCCAAAATATTGGAGAAGTTAATCTGTAAACGTCTAGAACGTCACCTAGAAGGAGAGCTGCCTGGCTTGTCTGAAAACCAATTTGGTTTCCGAAGACATCGATCCACTATGGACGCAGTCGGGAAATTGACGGACATCGCGGCCAAGGCCATAGAGGGAACCAGGTGGATGCATGGCGATAAAAAGTATTGTGCAGTTGTCACACTTGACGTCAAAAATGCTTTTAATTCTGCATCCTGGCCACATATAATTAGGGCTTTAGAGGCAAGGAACACTCCGGGATATCTACTAAGGATAATCAGTAGCTATCTGTCTGATAGACTGTTACTGTACGACACCGATGCCGGCCCAAAAAGGTACGTGGTGACAGGTGGAGTACCGCAGGGCTCCGTATTGGGTCCGTTACTCTGGAATGTGCTATACGACGGGGTGCTACGCCTACCGCTGCCAAAAGAGACTCAAATAATTGGCTATGCGGACGACATTGCTGTGACGATAGTTGCGAAAGAGCTCTCTCAAATACAAAACTCCTGTAATGCGACCACAGCTAAAATTAAGGACTGGCTCACGGAAACTAAGTTGCAGCTGGCTGGAGAAAAGACGGAAGCGGTGCTTATCACGAGCAGGAAAAAATTAGAAACGGTCACCTTAAATATCGATGGATACAACGTTACAACGCAAAACTCTCTGAGATACCTTGGCGTTATGATTGACGCGAGATTGAATTTCAAAGCACATGTTGAAAAGGCCTGTAGCAAGGCAGCTACTGTTACAGCGGCCCTGTCAAGAATTATGGCTAACACTGGTGGCCCTAGTCAAAGTAGGAGAGCCCTACTAGCTAAAGTGAGTCAGTCAACACTGATGTATGCGGCCCCTATATGGGAAAAAGCACTGCGCCAAAAAACAAATGCCAATAAGGCAAAAGCAGTGACCAGGCTATGCGCCATCAGAGTGGCCTGTGCATTCAGAACGGTCTCACATGAAGCGGCCGGTATCATATCTGGTCTTATGCCTCCGGACCTAATGGCCTCAGAGCTATGTAGAGCATACCTAAAGTCTAAAGAAATGAATAGGCGTTTAACAGCTGAAGAGCGAAAAAAGGAGAGACAGGTTAGCCTCGAAGAGTGGCAAAGACAATGGAACGCGGCAGAAAAAGGAAGATGGACGCACAGGCTCATTAAAAACGTATCAGCTTGGATTGAGAGACAACATGGGGAGACAGACTTTTATCTCACGCAATTCTTGACAGGCCATGGCTGTTTCAGGGAATACCTGTACAGATTCGGCCACGATGATGACACAAAATGTTCGTTCTGCAGCAGTGCCAACGAAAACGCCGAGCATATCTTCTTCTTCTGCTCGAGATACGTAATGGAGAGAACTACCATCGAAGGAATAACAAATCAAAGGATGACGCCTGACAACATTATAAGCCACATGCTGCAATCGAAGGTGGTATGGGCAAAAATGAAAGAGTGGGCCGCAATAGCGATCCATGAACTCAGGATAAGAGAACGACAGCGAAGAAGCCTGAGAGCAGCTGAATAACTACGAAAGGAGTTTTTGAAGAGGCATTCTTGCCCAGCTTGGTCCTGCGAAGTAATACCTAACGGCGGTCCCGCAGGGCCAAATACAAGCTAACGCAGCCGGAGTTAAGGGTTTAGTACGTAGGCGTACTGCTACGCAAGTCCAGTAAAGTTAGATAATACTAACTGGGCGTGATCCCGAAAGAGGTGTATCTTTAGCGGGCAATATGAATCGTACATGCTGTCCGTCTAAGGCAGTATCTTCTGGAAGATTCCCCCTCCGACACAAAAAAAAAAAAAAAAAAAAAAAAAAAAAAAAAACGACACACATGTGCGCGCACCGATCGTAAACTCTAAAACATTTTCGCGAACATGGATCGGTACGCGCACAAGCCCACACACAAGTAAACCGCATGCGCACACACGACACACAAGTGCGTTCGATCGGTATGTGTGCGCATGCGGTTTACTTGTGTGTGGGCTTGTGCGCGTACCGATCCATGTTCGCGAAAATGTTTTAGAGTTTACGATCGGTGCGCGCACATGTGTGTCGTGTATGGCGTTGTGTGCACACAAAATTATATTTCACACACGACACACAAGTGCGTTCATGTACAAAACTCACCTTATCGGCCACTCACACTTTTAATTAAAAGGAAACGCACCAATTTCAAGATCGTTATAAAATTTATTTTCTGCGAATTTCACTTCACAATTATGATTATGAAATTAGTTTGAAAACAATAGTTCAAAACTTTAAATGTATATATTAAATCAAGAAGCTCCAAGTTAATGATGAGTAGAAAACCGCCGGTTTAAAAAACGTTAAATATATATATTATATATATACATCCACAATGAGCGTTATTATAAATTTACTTTAATATAAAGTGAAAACTTTAAATATATAAATACGGGTAGCGAACGAGACCGGGATGCTGAGAGGCTGCGAAAAGCGATGTTGCTTGGACGACGTCGTATCCACGAAAAGTGCGCGACCTGCTTTCTCTATTCCTTTTGTTCTAATTAGATTGCAGTAAGTCATCGCGTTTGGGTGCATGTGCGTGTATGTGTGTTAACGTGTGGTTTTCTCTCGCGTGATGAGGTGAATAAATTGATGTAGATGTGATGCGAAGTCGCTACTCATTTAGCCATCCCGGCCCCCCTAGGCGAGTATTTAGCCTAGAAGCCGCTGTAGCTGCTGGAGCGTTGCTACCACGCTGCTGAGACCTGTTGACCGGCGGGATTGCGGCCTAAGCTGATGGCGTCGTGTTGTTGCTGCCTGGTTATGGCGCCAAAGACGGGATTCTGCTGCAGAGGGTCCGCGGCGGCGGTATGCCGTCACAGGAGTCCTTTGGGAACGCCTGACGTTTCCACTGGTGCGAGGAGCCGGTGGGCGCCGGGAGTCGCGTCTGGGAATGCGATGCAGCATCGTATGATGAGCCCGCACACAGATTTGGCAACGATTAGGTGATGGGCACTCCTGAGTTGCGTGGGAAGTTGCCAGACAATTCAGGCAATACCCGTGCGCCTGTGCCACCTGCTGGCGTTGCATCGGCGGCATGCCTTTGAATATACCGCAGTGCGATAGCCGATGAGGGCGGCGGCATAAAGGACAACGAATGAGTTGCAAATTCGCTGGTAATGCTGGCGTGCTTTGACGCGGAGCCGTTGTCGCGGTGGAGCCTGTTGTTGTTCGAGGCGCTGCCGGTGCAGTGTTGGTCCGGGGTGCTGCTATTGGAGCAGCTTCAGCGCGAGGGGCGGAAATTGCCGAACGCATGGTTGGCGTTGACGATGATGCCATATCCACGTCCATATTACTCTGTGAGAGAAATTATGATATTAGAAATGTATTGTGAAATTTACAATAATATGGACTTTTGTGCCACGATATGTGGCATGAATAGGATGTCATTTTTTATCAGACATTTATGTTAAATCTTTGTGTCATTAATGTTATTCGAGGTTTCGATTTGGTAAGCGGTTTATATGTTTTAACGATTTATTGATTTATTATTGCGGTTTCGGTTTTACGTTTCTTTATCTTCGGCGGTTGGTAGAAAGCATAATTTTACGAGCGGTCTGGTTAGTGTTCCGGTTTGAGTGCGGAGATCAACTACTCGAACATGACCGTCGGAACCGTAATGAAGTTGTTTTATGCGGCCGAGTCGCCATTCCGTAGGAGGGAGACAATCATCTTGTATAAGGACGCAGTCTCCAAGCTTTGGTGCCTTTTCTTGAGTTTTCCACCGGTATCTCTTGTGAAGGTCCTTTATGTAGTCTTCCTTCCATCGGCGGCTGAAATCATGATGGAGGATTTTAATTCGCTCCCATCTGTTCGATAAGGATAGCGACTCCACGCCTGGCTCAGGTATGGCCAGAATGGGTGCTCCTTTGAGAAAATGCCCTGGGGTTAAGGCTGTGAAGTCGGAGGGATCTTGCGAGAGTGGTGAGATAGGTCTAGAGTTTAGTACGGCTTCGATACGAGTGAGTAATGTAGTAAACTCCTCATAATTGAATTTATGGTTACCAGCCGTTTTCTTTAAATGGGACTTAAAGCTCTTTACTGCTGATTCCCAGAGTCCGCCCATGTGTGGAGAACATGGGGGTATGAATTGCCAATCGATCCCTTGGGGTGCATATTTTCTGACAATTTCTGGGGAAACTTCTTTCATGAATTGTAAAAACTCCTTTTCCGTGGCTCTTTGGGCTCCGACAAAGTTTTTTCCATTGTCGCTCATAATTTTTAAAGGAAATCCGCGCCGTCCGACAAAGCGGGCAAATGCTGCAAGAAAAGCCGCAGTAGTCAGATCCGAACATAGCTCGAAGTGTACTGCCTTTGTTGTAAAACATACAAAGACAGCCACATACCCTTTTCTAAATGAGGAAGACCTTAGCATTGAGGCCTTTATCTGGAAAGGTCCAGCAAAATCAACCCCAGTGATGGTAAAGGGTAAAGCGTAGTTGCAGCGTTCAGGTGGTAGGGCTGCCATGATCTGCGTACGCATCTTGTGCTTGTACATAGTACACTGTTTACACATGAAAATGGTTCTTTTAATTTGTGGCTTTAGTCGCGGTACATAAAACTCTTGCCGGACCATTTGTTGCATCAAGCGATGCTCACCATGCATTGTAAGCTGGTGGAGATATATTAGAAATAAATAGGCAAAACGGGATTTCTCTGGGATAATGATGGGATGTCGTTCATTGTAACTAAGGCTGGAGTTGGCTAGTCTTCCATTTGCCCGTAGTAATCCCTTAGCGTCCAGGAATGGGTTTAACACGAGAAGTGAGCTTCCCTTTTCGAGAGGTCGCTTTTCAAGCAACTTTGATTTCTCTTTGCTGAAATAGACAGTTTGTGTATACAAGATTAGACTGACCTTGGCATGTTGCAAGTCGGAATATGTTAGTTGTATGTCAGGATCGTTTGATATCCTTTTCACCTTTTGTTTAAGTTTATGGATGAATTTGTGCATATAAGCGACTACCCTTAGTGCTCGAGGAAATGAGGAAAATCTTTGGAGAATATCATCCTCTTCTGGAGTGATATGAAAATTTTCTATTTTCCGACTTTCCGGAGGTATGATATTCCGAGCAGGAGACTTTGGCCAGAATTCTTGTGATTCTGTTAGCCATGTGGGACCGTTCCACCAGAGTGTAGTGCTGGTGAGGTGAAGTGGTTTGCAACCTCTTGTCCCCAGATCCGCCGGGTTATCTGCACTTGCAACATGTTGCCATTTTGCTGAGCCAACTAAGTCTAAGATTTGTGATATGCGATTCGATACATATGTCTTCCAAGTATCGGGTGGTTTTTCCAACCATGCTAGAACTATTTCTGAGTCTGACCAGAGATACATTTTGTGATCGTTTAATTTTAGATGGGTTTGAACTATTGAAATTAATTTTGCTAACAGAAGAGCACCATTTAGTTCAAGCCGTGGCAGGCTTAGTGTCTTCAAAGGTGCAACTTTGGCTTTCGCTACCAAAAGATGTGAAGTTATTTTGCTATCATACTGAGTGCGTATGTAGACTGTTGCACAATAAGCCTTTTCAGAGGCGTCACAGAAACCGTGTAATTCTGCGTTGATGTTAGGGGTGAAATTTACCCATCGAGGGATTCGAATTTCTGATATAGTATGTAGGTTATTAGCAAATTGAACCCATTTTGTTAAACGTAAAGGTTTTACCTGTTCATCCCATTCAGTGCCATCTTGCCACAATTCTTGAATGAGAATTTTAGCTTGAATCATTATTGGCGAAAGCCATCCTGCGGGGTCGAACAGTTTTGCCACCGAGGAAAGGATTTGTCGTTTTGTAATGGCGGACATTGCAGATATTGACTCAATTGTATATGAGAATTGATCTGTTATCGCATTCCATTGAATCCCTAGTGTTTTTGTTGTACTAGCTTTTTCGAATTTGAGGAAGTCAGTATCTAATAAGTCTTCCTTTCTTATATCTTTGATTATTTCGGGATGATTTGAGGTTATTTTCTTTAGGGGAAAACCTGCTGAATTTAGTGCTTTGATCACTTGAGATAATGATTCGCACGCTATTGGTATACTGTGGCTACCTGATAAAATGTCATCCACATATGTTTGAGTTTGCAACACAGAAGTTGCTAAAGGTAAATTTGTTTCACAAGTTTTTGCAACTTCATGTAACGTCCTAATGGCTAAATAGGGTGCGCAGTTGATGCCAAAGGTAACTGTTTTAAGTTTGTAGTCGCTAATTGGACTATTAATTGAATTGCGGAAGACTATGCGTTGGAAATCCTGGTCATCTTCATGCACCAGAATTTGCCTATACATTTTCTCAACATCCCCGTTAAAAACGTATTTAAACATGCGCCAATTTAGTATTAGCAACATGAGATCAGGTTGTAATGTTGGCCCTGTGTATAATACATCATTGAGTGATTTGCCTGAGCTCGTACACTTTGAGGCATTGAACACCACTCGTACTTTTGTTGTGATTTTTTCTGGTCTTATTACCCCATGATGTGGAAGGTAAAAAGATAAAACCTTTGGATATCTTTTCATATGGTACGGTTTCTTCCATATGATTGAGGTCAAGATATTCCTCCATCACATTATCATATGCTGATTTTAGCTCATTTTTCTTCGTCAGGCTTTTTTCCATGCTTAGGAATTGCTGGACTGCTGAGATTCTAGAGTGGCCTAGAGCTATAGTTTCTGGAAAGGTGGATTTGAATGGCAGTCGCACAACATAACGACCATGTTCGTTTCTTGTTGTTGTGGACTGGTAATAGGCTTCGCATGCCTGGTCTTCTTCTGAAAGTTTGATACTCTGGGGTACTTCTTCCACTTCCCAGAATTTTTTAAGTTCATTATTTAAGTATTCGTTTGTGATATCTTCCACTTGTGTTGTGAAAGAATTTATTTTCTCAGTGACTTGGCCACTTATAATCCACCCAAAGATTGTATTTTGGGCTAACAATTTATTGGAGATTTTCTCTATACCTTCAAGAATTATTTGAGGTATTAAGTCACTGCCTAATAAGATGTCGATTTGTGATGGGGTATGATAGTTGGGATCTGCTAACTTGAGATGTGAGCATTTTTCCCAATGTATTTTATTTACTTCATAGCTTGGAAGCAAATTTGTAAGTTGCGGTAGAACGATGGCTTGTGCATCTATTCGTATATCCGCATTTGGAGAAACTATGGTGATTGGGCATATTTTATTAGAATTTTGAATAATTCTTCCGCCCATTCCCGAAATTTGAAAATTGGAATGTTTTATTGGCAATTTTAGCCGATTTTGAACCTTTGATGATATGAAGGATCTTTGAGAGCCTTGATCTATTAACGCTCTTAGTTTGAATAAATCACCTTTATGTTCAATGGTGATGACCGCAGTGGGTAAAAGAATTTTGCTTTCATTTTCTGAATGAAGCGCTTGAATTTTTGCTGCTTTAGAGCAACATGGTTGTTCTTCCCTTTTTTCGGGATTTGAGGTTTCGTGATTACTTGATGTAGTTGTAGCGACTAACCCCGTGGTTTTTTGAAATGGATTTTTCTTCGCATTTTGAAAATTGGTAACATGAAGCAATGAGTGATGTCTTCGTTGACAGTATACACAATTGAATTTGCTTTCACAGTCTTTTGTCATATGAGAATTCGACAGACAGTTTATGCAAAGTTTGTGTTGACGGACCAGATTGTTTCTATCTGAAACGGATAGTTTTTTGAATCTCTCGCAAGATCTTAATTTATGACCTCCCTTACAGAGTTCACACAATGATTGCCATTGACTACTTTGATTTGACACGAATGTGTGACTTTTATTGACGTGTCTATTATATTGTATGTTATTACTGGCTTGGGGTTTGAACACGTTTTTATTTGAGTCATTTTGATGACTTTTTGGCTTTATAGTTTTTTTGTCTATTCGCTCAGCTATCTCGTATTGAGCAGTGAGGAATGTTTTCATCTGTTGCCAGGTGGGCATTATTTTTCTTTCCACTAGTGATTGTTCCCATCGTAGTAGAGCAGCATCAGGCAGTGTTTCTGCGCAAATGGTTACTATAATAGGGTCCCACGATTCTGTGGAGACATTTTGTGTTTTTAACACTGATAGACAATTTGTCACTGTGGAGTGTAAGTTTTGAAATTCCTGGCTAGTTTCTTGTTGGATTTTTGGCAAATGCAATAAAGTTTTTATTGGGTTTTCTATCATAACCCTTTCATTTTCGTACCTTTCAACAAGTGCTTCCCAAGCCAGTTTAAAATTTTCGTCATTTAAAGCGAATTGCTTGACGATACTGCCTGCTTCCCCTTTTGTTTTATACCTGAGATGGTATAGCTTTTGTGCTTGTGAAAGTTTAGGATGGTTTATATAAACAGCAGTGAACATGTCCCGGAAGGACGGCCACTGGTCATAACATCCATTGAAAACTTCAGTATCACAAGCTGGTACCTTTAGGTACATGCCTTTATCTAGGTCTTCCTTTTGTGTTGTAACTACTCTGGGAGGGGGAGTAGTGGCTCTACTTGGCCTTACTAAACTTATTTGTTCAGTTATCATTCCCTTTGTCAACTCGTACTGATCTCGGCAGTTATCACACTTGGCTGTTGCCGAAGCTTTTGTGTTTTCTGGGAGTTCTGCGTCGTCAGTATCTAGTACTGTATCGTACGCTGCCAGAAGGCGTGCCCATAGACTGTTAACACTTTCTAATTTTATATTTAAAACTGATTCCGTAATGTCAGTAATAGGGGAAGCTTGAAACCTTGTGCAATATCTTATAAAGCTATCACTTTCAGTGATAAATTTCGATATTATATGATCTTTTGATCTCTTTTGCTTCGCACCGTGCTTAGAGCGTGTAGCTTCTGCAGGTGTGCTTTGTTTATCGTCGTCAGCCATTTTTGGAATGGTAAGAAACTGACCTGATTTAGATTCTTTTGAATCTGTGCTCATTTAGAATAAATAAGAATTTAGAATTAAAATTTGATGAGATATTTTTGATAAATACCGAAAACCGAAAACTCTTTTAAGTAAATAAGAGTTGTTATTCCCGTAAATTTACTAAAATACGCGTAAATTGTTTTTGTTAACCGCACTATTGTATTTAAATTGTATTTAAATAGTTGCGATTTTATATTTATTTTTATATATTTTATATTACGGATTTATCCGTATGTCCTTGTATATAAGTACTCGTACAGACGGTATACGAGGTCAATAATCTTTGTACATATATGTGCCCGCTATGTGCGTATTGACGTGCATATGCTGTACTAAATTTCAATAAATATTTAATCCCGCTTGTTTTTGTAATACAAAGAACAAGGAGATATTGTTAAATTATATTTGCCTATACGGGCTTAGAGTACGTACTATATAAGTATGTACTAATTTATTTGTCGTTAATAAGACTTTATTATTTATTATTTTTTTTTTTTTGTTAAAATTCCGCACCGCTTATTTTTGTAATTAGCTATTACCGCAGCTTCTAATAATTTAAGATTTGATATATATTTTGTTTTGGATATATGTACCGCCTAAATCAGGGTATGTAGCGTAGACAAAAAGAATAACGAATATATGTATACAGTATGTATATCATATATGTATATGTATATGTACTTATGTTTGCGCGATTAGAAAATAGCGAGAAAGGAAAATGAACAAAGTGCAGGTCATTAACCTCTGCACTTGCGGATCAGCAAGTATATGCTTTAATATATGTATTAATATTAATTTGAATGTTTGTTCGTATTTGTTAGTAATACGAATTACTAATAATTACTAATTTATGTTTGTTGCATTTATGTATTTTAAGTATGCTTTTGGTAAGTGCATATGTAAATATGTATGTTTGTATTTATTCTCGCATTGAAAATTTTGCTTTTTATGCCTTTCGCTTACCTATTTTATGCAATCCTGCTTACTGTTTGAAGAAACAGAAGGGGTATTGCTGGGAAGATTTGCAAGTAAATGCTTGAATATAATATGTTTGTTTTCTGTTGTAGTGGGTGTGTTTGTATACACAAGGGTAAGCTTAGAAGGCAGTAAATGATTTCCTTTTGTATTTATAAAAATATACGGATGGTATATTTTTTCAACTGTATTTTGTTCCCGTTTAGAAATTGTTCAAACGGATATATATTATTATATTTGATAAAACCGTATGATATCATACATATTTACATATGTGCATAAAAAATTGAACGACTTACTTTGTCTCGCCTCAAGGGGGTTTTGGGGAGAATATAGTACATATATGTATGTATTTATATAATTTTGGGAATCTTATCCGCTTTCGGTTTCCGCCTGTGTTTAGTGTTCTCCTATTTCCTCCTGTGTTTAATGTTCCTTTCCTAATTTCCTTCTTGCTTAGTGTCCTCTTTCTCGGTATGTGTGCGCATGCGGTTTACTTGTGTGTGGGCTTGTGGGCGTACCGATCCATGTTCGCGAAAATGTTTTAGAGTTTACGATCGGTGCGCGCACATGTGTGTCGTGTATGGCGTTGTGTGCACACAAAATTATATTTCTCTCGGGTCGCCGAACAGTGAAGATCGCGGACGCGGCGAGAGCCTGCTTTAGGGCTTAAAAAAATCGATTTTTTGAGGATTTTTTCGGGAGGGAAAGAAATAATTGATTCAAGCGAAATTTCTAGTCCTTATAGTTATATATTTGAACATCTTTCACAAATTTTTGGATACGAAATCTTTGATATTCTGCCTTCGGGAAGCAATTGCCCGATGCATCTCGGATTTGTATTTTTCGGACGGCGGGCAGAATGCAGGTCGCAATTTCTATCGGAAACAAAAAATTCAAAGAGATTCATGTTTTTAATAACTTATCTTCTAGTTGAACTAAGAAAATTCCAAAAACGAGTGTAAAATTTTACAATTTTTTTAAAAATTGAAAAAAGTGGTTTTTGACCAAAAAATTTTACTTTATTTTGTTTAAAAATATGTTCAAACTTGACTTTTCTTAGTTTTTTTTAGTTTAAATAGAAGATAGTTTTATGCCAATTCCAACTTTGCCCGCCAATTAAGAATAATCGTAAAAATAAAAAACCGAGAAATCGCACTTCAAAGTTTTCGCTTTTTGCCCAAGCTTCATATACTTGTATGTATATCTTAGACGCTCGGTCACTATTTCCCTTCTAGCTTCGACAATAATTCAAATTCCAATCTATAACTTTGTTTGTTGTTAGATAATTTGTAAAGAGATTTAAGCGATTGTTTGAAGCTTCTAAAGCAGGCTCTCCCCTTAATAAAGATTTCGTATCAGAATTTATTGATCTTATAAAAATTGAATTGGCAATTTGGCAAAGGAAAAGTGATAAATATAGTTATAAAATTTAGAAAAATAAAAGTTGGAATAACTTATTAACGAAATACAAAGAAATAGATAAAAGTGCTACATTAGAAATATGTAAATTCGAAGAAATGTTCCACTTGCCTGTCGCACATGTTAACTGTGTGAAGAACGAACACAAAATGGATTTGTGTGTCGTGTATGGGCAAACGAATTCACATAGATCCAACGCACATGTGTGCCCGTGTATGGGCTCTATTAAGGAACGATTCCTTATAATAGTAACAAACATCAAAACAACCTTGTGTTGAAACAATTGAAATGCACTATAACTACAACAAACAATCCTAAACAAACAAGTATCAAAACAATATTGAGTTTGAATACCACAAGAAGCTTATCATAAAACAAACCAAATGTATCTGAGCAAACTATATGTAAACAAACTATCAACTAGTAATAAGTAAACATACTAGTTAGTATAAATAGAAGTAAGCACGATGTAATAAGTTATAGCACAAACAGCGAAAAACGTAGACCCGTGACCCGTGTCAGCTGATACGACCAATCTTATGGGCGCCCAATGTAATAGCGGAAACAGCCAAAAACGCTACTGCCTTCCTTTTTTTTCCTTCCTTACCGAGCAAAATGTGTCAAAAGTTAAGCCCGTGGTAAAAACGCAGAAATCAGCCATCTTTGTTTGTTTTCATTTGAACAATGTTGCCATTGCTCAATACGCATATGTACATACAGTGTCGGACAAAACTCATTGGACTAACTCGAGTCTCACATATATTCCGTCATAACTTTTTACATAGATGCATTAGAAGAATATTTTTTTTGCAAAAGAAAGATCACATATTCTATATTAAGAAACAATGCATTTTATTATCCACCTTTTATGTAAGATTTATAAATTATAACAGAAGGGAAAAAAGTAAAAAATTCGTGCGACATAACTCATTGGACTTTAGCAAAATATGAAAACAAATTAGTTTTAAATTAATATTTTGCTGAGTAGCCATTATTATTTTTGCTTGCAACACATCTTTTAGGCATAGATGAAATTAAATTACTAATATGTGAGCCATTTATTCCATTCCAGGCTTGTTTTAAGGCAATAATAGCTTGTTTTTATAACCGTGGACCTGTTCCCTGTTAACTTGCCTGTTGACAATTTTCCATAAGTTTTCAGTCGGGTTCATGTCAGGAGATTGGTCGGACCATCTCATAATATAAACTTATTATTCCAAAAACTAATCCTTCCTAACTTTGAGGGTGTGCCTGGGGTCATTGTCATATTGAAACTGTCAACCAGGCTGCATGAGGTAACATTTGGGTTTGCAGTATATTTTTATATTGGTGGCATTCTATGCCACACATATACAGTGGGTTAATTTACCATTCTATGCCACACATATAGTGAGCTAATTTACCATTCTACGACACACGGCCTTCCTGAGAAATCACACGATTTTCTCAGTTATCGTCAAATTTTAGTAACCATTTACTTCATTAACTTTTATTTATATAAAGTTTACATTTTTATACAAAACAATCAAATTGGTTTCACAATACAATCACATACACTTTTACATAACATTTTCTTTCAAATCAAACTTAACAATTCTTCTTTTCTATAATTCAAATTTTGATGTGTAGTTATTCTTACCGATCCCCGCCACAACAAATCCTTCTGTTATGGTGCGGTCTCTATATCCCCTCTTGGGATTCTAAGGCAACTGCTGTGCCTTCTTTATTTCCATTTCTCATTTGAGAGTCAGATGCATCTCCTCTAGAGTCATCTAATTCTTCATCAATTTCTTTACTTAATTCTCTATTGGGCAATGCCCTCAAAAACTCATGTGCATACTTATAAGTTCTTTTGCTTATTAAAGTCTTTAAGACATACCTATCGCCATCTAGTTGTTCGATTATTTCGAACGGACCTTTAAATTTCGGATCAAGCTTATTTTGGTGACGCTCTTCGTTTTTTAGTAACACATGGTCTCCTATATTATATTTTATTATCTTTGCTTTATTCTTATATCTAAGTTTGTCATAACGAGCATTAGCCCCCATATTTTCCTTGGCTTGCTTTCTTATAGACTCTATCAATTACATTATCCTCTTCTTCACCAATTGGTAACAAACAGAGAGGTCTAGATTCTCTACCAATTAGTAATTCTAGTGGACTGAATTTTGTGACTCGATTGGCGGTGCAATTCATTGCCAATTGTACTTCTGCTAAAGCATCTTGCCACGACCTCCGACTGGTTTCGACTGCTGTCAACATACTCTTAAGTGTGCTCATTATACGCTCTACCTGGCCATTTGCCCTACTCGCGCCTGTAGCAATTAAGTGTAGCTCAATCTTTTGGGAGGAACAAAGTTTACGGAATCCTGAGCTTGCAAAATTACGTCCCTCATCCGCTATAATGCGTGTAGGCACACCAAACAAGCACACAACGGCTTTAACAGCTTTGATTGAACATTCTGTATCAATATTTAAGGTGTGATGTAAGTAAACAAATTTCGTGAAGGCATCTACCAAGACAATTACGTATTCCTTTGTGTCATTCTTTCCACTCATCTTTCCTGTTATGTCTATATGCACTGTGTGCCACGGGATGTCTACCTTAGGAATCGAATGTAATTCAGATTGAATTTTTCCAACTGGAGGCTTAGCTAATTTGCAAGTAATGCAATTTTTAACAAATCTACGGACGTACTTTTCCATATTCTCAAACCAATAAAATCCATAGACTTTATCCAATGTTTTCTCCCAACCTAGATGCACAATCGATTCATGAACGTGATTAATAACTGCCCATCTAAATGCCCTAGGGATTACAGGCAAACATTTAGTCTTACCATTTCGTTGTATCTTCCTATATAAAACTCCTTTCCTTAATTCATAGGTTCTTAATAAATATTCTGGCAATTCGTTATTTTTGAACTTAGCTAATATATCTACTACCTCAGGATCACGTTGTTGTTCAAAATCAACCAGATGTCAGTTACCGGTCGGTAGTCGGTCAAATTAATGCGTTTTTCCAGAATTTTATTTTGATGATTATTTTTATCGGACACTGGATTCCGAGATAAACAATCTACATGCGCCATACGATCACCCTTCCTATATTGTATGTCAAAGTCAAACGATTATAAAAATGCCCACCACCTATGTACCCTCGGCGTTAAGTCTTGCTTTGTGCGACTAGCCTTTAAGGAATTACAATCCGTATATACGACAAATTTACGTCCCTGCAAGTAATGGCGGAAGTGTCTGATACCATTGACTACTGCTAGCGTTTCTAATCCGTACGAATGATATTTAGACTCAGCAGGGGATGTGCATTTACTACAATATTCTACCACATGAAGTTTGCCATTAATTTTATGCAACAATATAGCACCATAGCCAATCGAACTTGCATCGGTGTGCAATTCGATTGCATGTTTCGGGTCGAATATAGTCAACACAGGTGCCTGCGTCAATACTGTTATAATTTTAGTCCTTATTTGCTCATGTTGCTGTTGCCAAGAAAAATCAACATTTTTCTTTGACGTGAGTTGATACAAAGGCTTGAGCGTTTCCGAGAATTTTGGTACGAACTGTCTAAAATACGAAGCCAATGTCCAATGAATTGTCGTAATTGCCGCGTCCGCGATCTTCACTGTTCGGCGACCCGAGAGAAATATAATTTTGTATGCACACAACGCCATATACGACACACATGTGCGCGCACCGATCGTAAACTCTAAAACATTTTCGCGAACATGGATCGGTACGCGCACAAGCCCACACACAAGTAAACCGCATGCGCACACATACCGATCGAACGCACTTGTGTGTGGGCACTTTTAGCCCCTCTCAATTAATAATGACATCGCGCTAATATATTTTTACTTCATAATTTTTTATTTTTTGGAAAATATCTGTCCCCTTTCTACAAGGAGCGTTCCAAAGTAAACAGGACTTAAAAAACAAAAAACAAGGAATGGGTTTTTCCACAAAATCAATATATTTTATTCAAAATAGTCTTCTGCTTCAATACAGCTTTTTGCACGGTCCAAAAGCATGTCGAACGAGTGTTTTAGCTTGTTGGTCGGCCTGGCTGCCAGTATATCGGTGCAAGCCTTTTGAATGGCCTCTACGTCTGCATAACGATTTCCCATTCGTATATAATCTGAAACGTATACGAAAAATATTTTCTTAATCTGTACACTTTTCAGCACCCGTGGCACTAGAACCAAAGAGAAAACTTGACCAATGCAATTGAATTTTCTCCTGGTCGTAAGTAAAAGATTTTTTATTTGTGGAATTATACTATTAATCTTAAAGGCTTTATTTTAACACTAAGTCAATTTTGATGTACACACGCTCCATTGTCCGACTATTAAGAAGTTCGAATAGCAATTACCCGTCTGAAGAACAACAAAACGATCTAATCAAACACGGCGGTGAAGAACTGACGCATCGGCTTCCTTGTAGAATATGGTCGGACGAAAGCATGCCCAACGATTGGAATGTAAGGGTGCTCTGCCCAACCCACAAGAATGGAGATCCCACAATCTGTGCTAAATACCGTGGTAAGTCTCCTAAACATCGCATCTAAGGTTCTATCGAGCGTATTGTGAGAAAGGTTTAGGCTTGGCAAGCTTTTCAAGCTCCTTACGTACAGTTGCAAACGAAACCACTGGTTTTTCTAAATTGCAAAAGAACGGCTGTTACGATGAGGTGTGCCGTGTCGTAGTGGAGAGAAAACAGACTGCCTACCTCGCAACGTTACAATCGACCACATGGATGCATGGATGGTATAGATATCGAAAGTTAAAAAAGGGAGCGAGACGCATTTTCAAACAAAAGAGAGTGACGGTGAAATGCGTCGGTACGAAGAGCAAGACCAGAGCATACTCTTTTAGGAACATCAGAGAAGATCTAGTGCCTGACGCCCAGAGCACATTAAAACTATAGAGAGAACATTTCTCCAAAATGCTGAATGGCAGTGAAAGCCTAACACCAGCACCAATCCACAAAAAGGGAGACCCCACAATCTGCGGCAACTAGTGTGGGATAATCCTCCTTAACTTCGTCAACAAGGCTCTATCGAGGGTACTGTGTGAAAGATTAGAGACCACCATCAACAAACCGGTTGGACCTTATCAGTGTGGCTTTAGGCCTAAAAATCAACAACTGACCAGATGTTTACCATGCACAAATTATGGAAAAGACCCCTGAAAGAAGGATCAACTCACACCATCTCTACGTCGGTTTCACAACTGCTTTGACAGCCATAACTTCGAAGTCGTAGATAATTTCGTCTAGCTTGGAACCAGCGTTAACACCAGCAACAGATTCAGCTTCGGAATCCCACGCAGAATAACCCTTGCCAACTTGGGACTGAGTACGCAATTGAAAAGTAAAGTAATCTCTCGACGAACAAAGACCAAACTCTTCAAGTAACTCATTATCTCATTGTACATTGGCATAGTTCATCGAATTAAAATACTGCGGCTACACTGCCGAGGTCATGTCATCCGAACGGATGAAAACACTCGAGCTGTGAGAGTGTTCACCGCAGGACCCGCCAGGGGAAGCAGAGGAAGAGAATACCCGCCGTTGGAAAGACCAGGTGGAGAAAAGACCTGCCTACACTTGAAGCTGCATGCAATATCGGGGAACTCATTGCCTTTATTGGCCATCATTCTCGATAGAGCATTATTTTGTTTGCTTTGCCAGAGGTATGCGCTAAGTGTTACTAAAATTTTAACTTGGAGTCCAATAGTATTCCCCAATACTTCAGATGCGGCACTACCCTATCTCATACAAATAATTATATGTGCATTTTTGATTTTGTTTATATTTTTTGTTCACTGGTATTTTTTGAATTTTGGTGAATGTAGAATTAACGGCAGATATATTGCCGTTAATATGCAACGAAAATTGTTTCATTCTGCTCTCTTTCGTTGTACCGTTACATTAAGAATGTGCTTGTGCATTGGGTATTGCGTAGTAAATATTTATATGTGCAAAATCAGTCTAGCTGATCTTTCTTAATGATATTGTCGCGGATAAATCTTTTTGCGTGAAAATTTGTTTGCAAAACTATTGTAGGTGTATTAACTTGATGAATTATTTGAAATTTTAATACATTTATTTAACTTTAAGCCTAAAATGTCTCGTGGTACTAGTTTACTAGCCAAGGAACAAGGAATAATTATAGGAATGCATGAAAGCGGTTCCAAAATATACGAGATTGTATCCAGACTAAAGCGGCATCGAAACTGTATATCAAGATTTGTTAAAAACCCCACCAATTATGGTACAGTGCGACGCAGCGGACGGAAAACCAACATTGATGATCGGTACAAACGGATGATTCGACGGCTAGAAGTAGTGGATTCGATGAGTAGCGGTCAAATACGGACCAAGTTAAGACTGCAAATAACAAGGAATAGAATTGTTCAAATTATTCATGAAAATAAGTTTATTAAACACACCTCCATGGTACCTAAACCAAAGCTCTTGCAAAGGCATATTATAGCACGTTTGCAGTTTGTAAATAAATACCAATTCTGGGCCGAAGAGTGGCAGAATATAGTGTTTAGTGACTAAAAAAAAATTCAATTTGGACGGCCCAGATCATTGCAAGAAATATTGGAGAGATTCGCGTCAGGAACGACGTTCCTGCTACAAGCGTGGCTTTGGAGGCAGTACCTTGATGGTATGGGCTGCAATCTGCTTCAATGGAAAGACACCTATATGCTATATATCCACTCAAATAAATGCTAGTATGTATGTAAATCTTTTGAACAGTGAGTTGATAGAGTTTGCTGGAAATATTTACGGCGATAACTGGACATATCAGCAGGATAACGCTTCAATCCACACGACACAGGTTGCGAAGCGCTTCTTTAATGACAGGCAAGTTCCCGTATTACAAAGGCCAGCATTAAGTCCGGACCTAAATCTGATCGAAGATCTCTGGGGGATCCTCTCTACACGTGTTTTCCAAAACGAAATCCAGTTTGAGACAGTACGTCACCTTAAATTAGCCATAGAGCAAGAATGGACCAATATTGATATAACTATTCTACAGTCATTAGTTAATTCTATGCCAAAGCGCCTTAATTTAGTTTTAAAAAATAAGGGCAAAACTATTGACTATTAAAGTAGAGATGTCTTTTAGTTGAACTCAAATGAATAAGATTTACAGGCAAAAATAGAAAAATGCACATATAAAT
Organism: Bactrocera zonata; assembly: GCA_037783105.1. Classification (NCBI taxonomy): domain Eukaryota; kingdom Metazoa; phylum Arthropoda; class Insecta; order Diptera; family Tephritidae; genus Bactrocera; species Bactrocera zonata. The sequence continues at coordinate 22,157 of JBAWJQ010001698.1, forward strand.
ATTTACTATAAGCATAAACTTAAATTTTGTTTTTTAGTTTAAAAAAATATTTGAAATTTTTTATTTTTTGTTTTTTTATATCTTATGTAATAATAAAAATAAACCTGCATACCCAGAAATATTTTGCAATTTTGTAATCTTTTCTTTTTTTTGCAAAAAGTTGATGCACATATAATTATTTGTATGAGGTATAATGAATGGTACTCTTTCTTCTACCTTCCTTGTGTTTATGAACAAGACTTCCCATCTGATCAGCCAGCTCGAAACTCATTGTTATAAACCACTGGCGCAGACCATTTATGCAATCATTACATTTGAGCCGGAGGTCATCTAGATGTTTAGCCACTGCTACCACTATGAAGTCATCCGCATATGCGATTGTTTTCGCATTGATTAATGTATGCTTTGCACCCCGTTGTACATCAAGTTCCATAGTAGGGGGCCTAAGACCGAGAACTGAGGTCCTCCACTCGAGATGGTGTAACTCTGAAAGTCTGTATCAAATAACATGCTCATGTGAAAGGTCTTCCTTTGCAAGACTACATTGCTGTCTTGCCAGTTCTGTCTGCGCTCCAATTGCTTTCTGAACGCTGGTTGCAGAGAACGTACATTTATAGAGAAGGTTCATGGTGTGCCGATTGTCAAAATGTTCCTCTTTTTGGAAGGGTTAAGTTTTCTATTAGTGGATTTCACCACAAAAATATTATTAGCGGATTTCACCAATATTTAACATGAAGGATGAGCATTTTCAGTGTTAAATGAGACAAATAATGCTAATTTTAATGTTAAGAAATGTACGTATTTATAATGCGTAAATGACTATGTATTTGATATCAAAGCACATAAGTATATGTACATGAACATATGTATGTGCAATTTGATCTATTTAATGATAAATTCCATTAAATCTGTTGAAATGTATTATAAAGTCATATTTGTATAATTACTCAAATATTATAAATAATATAATTAATATACGCTTGTTAGGTTATTATATAGTGTATATTTATATACACATGTATGTATTTATATTCTTTGGGCATTAAAGGTTTTAAAATATCATGCCGTCGCACAGATTCACATAAGCTTGTAAAAAGATTTTAAAAAATCATACGCATAACTTTCACATATTCACATACATATGTATGTAATTTTGTGTGCACGAAAATAATTTTGAAAGAATAATTCCCATAATATTTGTAAATTTGTCCACACACAACTTAGTGTGTAAATATATACACCCATTGTTTCATACAAAAACTTCGTTGTCACGGACAACCAATGGCCGAACTTCAAAAAGTCAATGTGTCGAAGGACTGACGTGACGACAAAACTTTGCCAAAAATAAAAATAAACGAACGGCAGCCGATCGTCACCTCTTCCCTTGCCGCTGTACAGCTTCGCCTACAAACCAGCGTAAATATGTATGTTTGTGTGGGAACTTGCATACATATCGACGCAGATTTTTGCAATCCGCTTAAAAATATTTCAGAATTACAAAATATTTTTTACATTCCTTGACAAATACAGTCAATCCCGGTTATGTGCCATAACCAAAGATACAGATATTTGTGGTTTGTTCAAAATAAAAATATGATATGGTACATAATCGAGTGCGGATACTTAAGCGAGTGGTACTTAAAACAATAATTTCTACGTATTTCAATAAATAAACCGTGAGATGCAGCAAGATATAGGCGGTTAAGAAGGATGATTTTCATTTAAGCGGAGTACTACTTAGCGGGGATTGACTGTACACATAAATCAGAGGAATATTTTCTTTGAAACATTTCTTGACTTGAAAATCGAGAAATAAACTATGTTGTCAATTTTATTCTAATGTATTTGAATATACTTTTATATGCGGGGTTGTCACTTTTTGCTTCTCATTTCAGAAATATATTCATTTTATGATTTTTAGCTTTTAAAATCGTCGCGAAAAGACGCTTGGAGATATAATGTCGTCTGCTTTTATGAATGAATCGAATATGCTTTTTGAAAGTACGTTTGCGTTCATGAATGAAAATTTTGTTGTTGTGTAATTTACTATAAATTTTGACGTCGGCCACATTGATTTCTGATGCTATTTGAGACGATTGTTGCTTCTGCAGAACAATATTTGTAATTTTTGTGGGTGACATATCTACATGTGTACGCATATAAGTATATATGATGATGTTTTAGACGGTTTTTCTTTTTGTAGAAGAATATTTGAAGTTTTTGCGGGCGACATATTTACATGTGTATAAAGATATACATATATACATATGTAGGTTTGTGTGTGCATTATTCGTGTGGGAATGTCATACGCATGTATGCACTTATAGAGTAGCGCGCGCATATTATGTTACTGATAAATGATAATATTTTGATTTGAAATTGATTTGTACTTACGTACATATCTGCAGGATATATGCGTATGAAAGTTTTAAATGATAAAGTATGTGTTGTAATATTTAAATTTTTTTAGAACATTTTGATAATATATCATATATATGTATAGCATATGAGTATATGCATATACTATATGAAATGATATTACATTATCAAAGATAAGAAATATTTAAAAAGTAGCTCATTTGCCCATTAAATACAAATATTGCTTGGAGAATTGCATAATTAAATAATAATGTTATCAACTTTGCATGTATTCACAAAAAATCGCAAAATTATATTCATATCAATTGATATGATAGCATGTTAGCGTGTAAAAATAAAAGCCAAAAGGCCAACAAGCGTCTGTAAAAGCAAAGTATATTTCTGAGCATAATTTTCATTGAATTCTCTGCTCTGTTCACTCATTTCTGTTAAAGTTTCACCTGCCGAGCCAAAAGTGGTGAAATCCACTAATAGAAAATTCATGGCTCTTGACAGTTCACACGCTTGTCCGTAGTTGGACCTTCTCTATAAATTAACGTTCTCCGTTGGTTGTTCATTGTAGCGGCAGAAATCTGCCGATCTCACAGTTCTTGGCTGGATAAAAATCCGGATCCGTTCCGGTTACGTAGACCTAACTGTTGTGGGAATGTACTGCTCGTTTAATAGCGTAACATCAACGTTTTTTCCAAAACCGATTGTTTGAGCAGGTCTTCTGCTGTAACACAGATATTTAAATTTATTGCAATATCCTCATTTTTTACTGACATCATCGTCTCAAGATACTTGGACAAAGTCGTACTCAATACTGAGTGATCCCCTTTGAAGAGCATGTATCTTGGAACGTTTTTGCATATATTAGCAAGTTTTTTTAGTTTTTATCATAGTTTTGACGCTTGTTTTCTCCAGGTTTAGGATCCCAAACTCCTTTTGAGTGCCTCGCTGTTTTCTTCAGTTATTGTAATTTCATCTAGGTTCTTACATACTATTGTAACGTTATGGGGTTTTGGCTGTATCACCGTCATTTCACCTACCGATCACTCTAAGACGCTTTGAACGAATTCGGCTCTCTTACCTTCCTGATTTTTTAACTCAATCAATAGGTTCCCTTTCATCGCTTTCCCAAATCTTCAAATACCACTGTCGCTTTTTATTTTCCGGAAAATGTCAGCATATGACGCTCCTTCCGTTTTTGTTATGGTTTGAATCGGTTTGCTCTTTTACACAACGTCCATTATTTACTTATTTCTTCTATTACTTTCGTGGCCTCACTGCTCATTAGTTATACCTTTTCAATAGATTTTTTAGTTTTTCCTGAAGGGTTAATTAGCCCGATGCTTCCCGCAGCCGTTTTGAGGTATTTATCTCTCTATAGATATGAGATACCTCTGTTGCTTTCCCAAACATAATTCAGTAGATCGCGCAAAAGCTTTTTTTATATAAATGAAATTATACTGAGCTATTCCCTTAGGCTTAGTATCCACTTGAATCGTCGGATTTCCGTGCCAAGACAAAATCAAGTGTGATGTCACCGGGCAAAACTAGGATTATTCCGCAAATATTCAAAACAACTAGCCCACTTCACTCAAACACTATGACGCATAGAAGTCCTGTCTGTCCCTACTCTCTGAGTGGTATTGTTTGCGTATGTTTGTTATTGTTGTTGTTGTAACTGTTATATAGTCCCCGTTAGGGTGGTAAGGTTCTGTAAAGTTGTCATCGAGGTCATCCAACGGTAGGTCCAGAAATAGGCTGAAGGATGTCAGATGACATTCAAGAATAGTAGTTGCACAGTGCCTGCAATATTTTAAAAGATCCGAGCGGTTGACTCATCAGAAAGGGGGTAATGCTGCTTGTTTGAGCTCATATGGACCATTAGGAGTTCTTTGGTGGTCATTCGGGTTTAGTGGCGGCAGGGCAGAACTTGGTGTGCCGTAAAGCATAAGGTCGCAGTAGTGCGTTGGTAGCATGGTGCCATGTAACTCGGGGTCCTCTCTCGGTGTGTTTTAAAGACTGAGCCTTACATGTAATGGATGACTCCTAAGCGAGGTGGAGTATGTACGGAGCCTTTTAGAGCAGACGCAACAAAAAAACTCCTCCGGGCCCGGGTTGGACGCAATGTAAGCATGGGTCAGGAGGATACCGAGAAACCCTGCCGCAAAGAGTTGCTCCAGTGATGACAAACTTATAGCGGGATTCTGTAACCAGTTACCATTTGAGACATTCTGAGATAAAGTCTCAATTTGTGACTAGCTACTATTCACTAAACAGTCTCTAGCGTTAGTCTCAAAATATTGCCTTAAATTTGAGACCTGATAGTCAGCAGGTCATAAAACTAAAAAGAAATATTGTCTGCCATTTTGAATGTACTGAATAGAGATCATCATAGATATTAATCGATTATCTTTTTTTTATTTATTGTAAGCAACTCAAACACGAAAAGGTTAAAAATAAATAAATTTTACATAAATTTCGGAAATATTATAAAACAAAGTGGACATATATTTTTATTTTTGTTGATAATTATGTTTTTTGATTATGTTTTAGAACATTTAATATTTGTTATCGACATATTTATTTTCATTCAAGTGGTAAAACATCTCTGAATAATAAAGGGTAAAAGATTTTGTGACTGTCACTTACAGAATAGCAAAATCTTCTCAAGTCTCAAAAATTGTCTCTAACTTAAAATCTCAAATTTAGAGACTTGATACTGTATCACAGTACAGAATCGCACGGTTAATATCAAAATTAGATCCCTGTTTGCGCATGATCAAAATGTATTTTTGGTAGGCGAATTTTTTTCGTGCGTTTGTAGTTTTTGAAGAAAAAATGTTGGTAGTCAAATATTGACAAGAAAGACAAAGTCCTCGCGAAATAGGAAATATTGTTACATTCAAAAAGACTGCCGAAGCTGGAAAGCTTCATGCTAGTGGAAGGCCAATAAAAGTTTGTACGTCATAGGTTAAAATTAAATTTTCGTGGAGTATCAAGGAACACCCCGAAATATCGGAAGTTGCTATCGGCAAGGAGTTAGAAAAATCTGGCATTGCAAAAGTCCACCTCAAACTGTTGGAACTTCTCGAAGAGAAATACGAGTATTGCAATCCGTTTATTATAGTATTCCAAAGAGAAATATTTGTTTTTTTTACAGCTGAGTCGAAATTTAAATTATTTAGATATTAGAGTCGTTGATTTTTGCATGCCGTAAGGCAGGGATGGGCACATTTTTAGCCCGCAAAGTTAGCAAAGTGCGCACGGGGGCTAGATGAGGGGAATATCAGTTTACGGAGAGAAGGGCATAACAAGTTGCGAAAAGTTGCAAAAAAATCAATTACACTCCTCCGTAACTTAATGTTCATCGCAGAGTGGTTGCGGCAATACTGACATTGTACACAAATTAAAGAGCGGAAGTTTCATATCGGAATTGTACAGTTGTGTGAACAAAAAGAGGTAAACATAATTTGCAGGGTTTAGAGTTTCGCATTAAAATTTGTTTTTATGTACCTTTGCATGGTGGGAAATTCTAATCACTGTTAGGAAAAAATATATAAGTTATACTTGTATCTAAAAACAATTTTATTTATTAAGAAAACAGCACATTTTAAAACTTCCCAACACCTATAGTTGTTCCTATTTTGTTCACACCACTGTACGTGTGATAGATCAGTTGATGCCAGTTGTAAAAATTCATTTTAGTTACAATTGGGAAAACTTATCTCAAGTTGTGGGCTTTTATACGTACATATGCATATCTGCATAAATAAAAAAAGAAAAGATACTTGTTACCATTATATATATTGTGTTTTAACATATTGCAGTTCCATTTAATAAAACTGCTTATATAAATATATGATTTGTGATATTTTCAGTTTGGTTGTTTAATTAAAATATTTAAAGAATTGAGGTTTTTTTCTATAATTGTTTTGTTAAATTTTAAAAATTAATATGCGCTATAGAAAGGGAATACATATTTTCAAAAATATAAGAAATCATCAAATAAAAATATATTTGCGCGGTATGGCATTATTGATTGAGAGTGGCTAAGCACACAAATAGGATACAAACGCTAATGGCAGAAACATCTTCTCACTTCGCTACGAGCGGCAAGCGTTTTGTTCTCGTTTTCATCCAAACAATGTTGCCATTACTCAATACGCATATGTATGTAGTTTTGTACACCTCTAAGTTTTCAATTATAATTTTTCATAATGTAAAATATCAAAACAGAAATCAAACTATTAAAATTAGTTTATATATTTGTAAATAATAGCATTCGATTCTGAATTTGAGTTATTTTCAGAAAATTTCAAATATATTGAAGACAATTTTTATAATTACTACAGTATATCGAGCCTGGCAACCCTGCGGAAAACCCCAAGTCGTTGGAAATTCTACGATTGGCGGGTGGTAGAAGGGTTGTTGGGTAATTATTTACATTGCGCTCTCATAAGATTCATTTGGTGATATGTGTTTGAAGAAACAGTAGTCATAAATTGAAGTTATTATTGAAATTACTTTTTATAAGGAAATTTAAAGAAATAACCTGGTTTGAAACTTTTTGCTTCGAAAATTATATCTAAAATAAAAAGTAGGTTATCTGATTTAAATTTTGATACAATAATGCGCGTAGCTACAGCTAATGAGATTAAACCAAACATAGAATTTATTATGGCAAATAAACCAAATTAAATGCTGTTATAACCTCTTCAGACCCGAGCATGATCCAAACATAGTTTTAATGTTTGTTTTGGTTTTTTGTAGTTGTGGAGGCATAAAAAAACACATGCTTTGAAAGATATAAACATTTTTATTTGTAAGTATGGAAACAATCGTTTGCACATATGTGTATTTCAGCTCTCACTTATGTTATTTCGAGTTGGGATTTTTCATGGTGTGGTAGTCTTCAAAACAATTATTTTTTAAAATACATAGGTAGGTATTACATTTTACACAAATGGTGCGGCAGCGTGAAGAGCACTTCGGATGACGACATTTTGAGACGAAGTTATTGTCTACGAATCTCGGCTGATGACCAACATTGTCCAGTTTGGTTTCGGTTTGTGGCTGTGGGATAATCTGGCGGCGTTTCTTTGCAGGAGGCTCATCGACATAGTCTAATTCGTCGTCTGTAACATTCAAACGAGATCTTTTAGAGGCACTGGTGCTGGAACGAGAAGTGGTTCCAGGAAGTTCAACTCTTCCGCCTGCATAGTTAATCATCGCTTTGGCCAGATTAAGTCTGTATGGGAGTAGTTCTAATTTGTCCTTGCGTTGGATGCCTTCTTTAGCGCAGCAACGCCTGTACATAATCCAACAATTGACGGCAATTAGGTCAAGGAAATGACAGAAAGTTCTAACTGTCCATTTATTTGTTCCCATACTACACCGGTAGTAAACAATTAGCCTGTCGCATAAGTCAATCCCACCCATACAGGTGTTGTAATTTCTAATCTACGTCAATTTTTCGCTTTTGTTTTTTACACCAACGTTTACAGGTATCTGCCGGAGTACCTCCTGTGCATATCGACAGCATTGTTACAGGCTTTGCATACATCCATTTGACGATACATACTCGTCACTCCTTACTTTTTCATCCTAATGTCCTCTTTGCAGAACCTTATCAGCCTTCAGTTTCTTTGTTACTGGTCCAATGCGTCCCAGAATTCTAGGCCCAGATACTCAAAAAATCAGTACAATACATTCATGTCTGAAGTACCCTCCGAAACAAGTACATCCTCTGAAATGTCTGGCCCACGAGGAGTCATTTCAGTAGTGCGCCACAACGCTGAACGCAGTGTATTCTGCGATTCCTCTCCTGAATTCGTCTCGTTCTGAACCAGTTCCACATCTGCATCTTCTTCGCCATCCATTTCCATGACATCTGCACCCTCTTCGCCACCCATTTCCATGATATCTGCACCTTCTTCGCAGTCCGTTTCCATGAAATCTTATGGTAGGTACTCATCATCGCTATCTCCAGAGAAATCCAAGTCGCTATCATTCAATAAAGCCTCAATTTCTCGGTCGTCCATGTTGAAACTGAAAATCGGCCATACATTACACCAAACTAATGTTTAGTCCTGAGGTACACATATGTATGTGCACCACAGAAAACAAGGAAAAGTTACGCGGGTAGAATTAAGAAAAATGTAAAACCTACCTTTTAACACGATAATCCAACACTTCAACTGTAGTATCCACTTTAAATTACCAAAAAAAAAGTGAACAATTGATTTTTTATTGATTTTCAAAGTTACTGAGTAGGCGTCTCTTGCAAAAATTCTCAACTGTTATATTCAAATTAGATAAATACATAAAAAATAAGTGTTTAGGGCCACTTAGTGAAAAATAGTGGAAACTTTGATAGCTTTAGAAGAGTTTGTAGCACAAACCTTTACCATAAGATGTCACTAAGATGATTAAGTTCAGTGAAATTTAAAGTGCACATATGTGTACCCAGGGTCTGAAGAGGATAAAGACATATTAAAAAATTATTACTAAAATAAAATATTTATTATACTTTTTGTTATTTGTCTTACATTTTATAAATTTATAATAATTACAAAGAAACTTAAAATTGTTAGGCAATTTTACAGTTATTACCCACAGTGCAACTTCCCATATATGCGTGCGCTCTCATTTGTAAACATGGTGTGGGAAAATACGTTGCTCTCATTTGTAAATATGGAGTGGTAAAATACGTTGCTCTCACTTCCCTCTTCATGTTTGCCCGCGATGATCCCCTCACCTAGCCCGCAAAATGTGCACTCGTGCCCGAACGGGCAAAATGCCACTGAGGGCTAATATGCCCATCCCTGCCGTAAGGAAGTCTAAACTGAATAGGGTTTAGTGGGAGCAAATGACTTCGATAACTTTGTTTTAATCTAAGGTATTATTTAAAGAATGGACTAATAAGCAATATTAAAAAATAATTTGGCTTTGTCAGCAAATAAACTTATTTTAAATGGTGCAGCAACAAAGCCGTAGGGGTTCAGGATAACGACCCGGAGCATACTGCTTTTGTGGTTTAGGATGGTTGTTGTGCAACGTGAAAAAGTGCTATCCTATCCTCTAAAGAGTCTAGATCTCAATCCCATTGAACATCTGTGGGAACATGTGTAGACGAGGTCGCGAGAGCGCAAATTTAATATCAAAAATGAGGTTAAGGTTGCTCTTCAGAAATTATGGGCAAATATACATTCCGATCTTGCACAAAACTTGGTTCATTCTATGAATAAATAAATGTAGTTTAAAAAATACGCTTTTCACATCAAACTAAAAAGTGACAAATAATTTTTAGTATAAGCTAACAATAATAATGAACCAAAAATTCCTGTATTATTGTGAAAATAGCGTGGGATGCTCGATATATGAAAAATATGTCACAAAGCATAGTATAGCTTTGCAAAGTAGTGTCGCTCAAATATTCAGTTTCAGTACAACTAAAGAAAGTTACAAACAAACAAGCAAGAAACATACAAGTGAAACTAATGAAAGCGTATTAAAAACTAAACCATTATAGATGTATGGATAGCAAAAAACCGTTCCCACAACATTCTAAATCATAAAAAAAGCCAATGGGTGTCATACCGGCAGCATTCCTACAAATGTTTTCTGCAGCTGAACAACTCCAGATAGCAAAGGTACACATATAAAGTATTAATTTTTCTTAAATAGTGTTAAAGTCTCATTTTATGCAATCTGAACAAGTTTTTTTATGTCTTCGAAAATTAAATTCTTTTGAATTCTGTAATATTTTTAGAAGACTGAATTTTTAAAAATTAAATTCACTACATTATACAAATTAATAAAACGGCCTTTCTCACACTTTGAGAACACAAAAGTTTTAATAGTTTAGGATTGGAAGTTTTTTTCCGTCTTTGTTTTAATTTTTTCTTTTGTATGTTTTTGTACACTTTTGTACACTTCATTGTGTGTTCCGTTGGTTGCAAAATGTAAGTGCCCCCATAATATTTGATAAAAAATAATTTATATAGTATACACGTTGTCATTGGTTATTCGTTCACCATTGGGGGCACAGTTGTAAAATTAAGCTTTTTTTTAATTTTGCTGAATAAGTTTTTTTTTTAGTTTAAAATGGATTGTCTGATTGGTGACTTCATAAATAAAGAAAAAGTTAGAATACTTGATTACCATCGAAGCTCGATCCAAACGTCACATCAAACGCTAAGCAGTGTATACGGGGATGAACAGTGGTGAAATTATGGTGTGGCAAGATGTTGTGTTCAGCAACGAAAATAAATTTATATTAGACGCAGCTGAGAGTTTTTAACTTAAGAAATATCCCATTACTGGATAGGCCAGCAAAAAGGCCAGATCTACACCCCATCGAAGACCTCTGGGGTAAACTTTCCGTAAGAAAGATTGGTAGGATAATGATATTTAAAATAATCATTTCCTGAGTCTGTCGTTAGAAGACCCGCTTATTGTATTATCGTTTCTGGAGCTGCTATACATGTAAATTCGGATCCAAAATTATATTAAAATTAGTTTAATCTGTATTCATTGTAATTTATATAAATATATATTTAAATTTCAGATATGTCTTGCCGGTCACGTCTTGCTGTTTTGAATGAAAAGTTGTCCACGCTGGAACGACGAATTGATTATCTGGAAGCATGTGTAACTCAAGGAGAAACCCTTACATGAGTTCAGAGTGTAAGATACGGTATTATATTAATAAATACAGTTGAACTTTCATAACTCGAATTCTTGAAGTAACAATATAAGGCAAATTTCCTCCCATAACTCGAAGTCTCTCTAACCTGGATTTTTGTTTTATTTTGTGGATTATGGTGATTCGAGTTAGGAAAGTTCAACTATATTTCTAATAAAATAAATTCGGTTTAAATAAAATGTGAACTACATTAGAAATATTTGGATCATAACTATAATGGAATTTTGTTACTAATGATCGACTACCCTTTGAGCTGTTTTGCAGTGATCTGGAATTTGATCAAAACTAATAATGTCAATTCATCACATATTTGGATAATATCCAAAACAGGGGTCGAATCGTTACATCCGTGCACGGATCGGCAAACACACGAAAGAATATTACGTGACACGTCAAACGTATGCTGTAATTGGCATTATGACATACGATAGCAAACGGATCGTAATGTATTTTCAATTCACAATAGGTTTTAAATTCCACATTGCTTTGGATCGTATTTTTAGGTCAAAATAGATGTGAAACTGTCAAAACTGTTACGAAATTTTCAATAAACTAACAAAAGCTAATTAAATATCAAAACGAATCCAACTTTGTTTTTTATTTGAGCTCTAGTGAAAGTGAGGGGCATAAAAAAATAGTGCGGAGATAGCTAGGAGATCGTAGCAATAGCGTAGGTATAAAAAAAATTATGAATCCTCATTAGTAAAATTTTCTTTTTAGATGTATCGTTGAACAAAGCATTGGAATCTTAAAAAGACGGTAGGGTATTTTAGGATATGGCAAGAGAAGAAGGTATCACCGCACAAATGTGGAAGATTTACTTACGTTTGTGAGGCATTAGATAACATCTGCATAAAATTTACAATAAGTGCAAAAATTGCTATTCTTATCACACAAGAAATGGACAACGGGGTAGCGAACCGCTTCACCGCAATCGAACAAACGTTAAGAGACCAAATAAATAAATTTAATTCAAAAATGTATATGTCCTTAATCTTGTAAATAATTTTATTTTTATTGTCAAGTAAAATACAAAAATTTTATTCACATAAATAATTTTTTTTTTTTAATTTTTAATGAGACATTCCATTCATTGGTTTCTTGTTTATGTTCTTTATTCTTAAAAATTATAAAAAACTTAAAATTTAAAAAAAGTTTTGCCTATTACGATTGGTGGTTTGCGTACGAACGACGATTCGAACGAACGGATACATTACCTACGCTATTGCTACGATCTCCTAGCTATCTCCGCACTATTTTTTTATGCCCATCACTTTCACTAGAGCTCAAATAAAGAAAAAAGTTGGATTCGTTTTGATATTTAATTAGCTTTTGTTAGTTTATTAAAAATTTCGCAACAGTTTTGACAGTTCCACATCTATTGTGACCTAAAAATACGATCCAAAGCAATGTGGAATTTAAAAACTATTGTGATTTGAAAATACATTGCGATCCGTTTGCTATCGTATGTCATAATGCCAATCACAGCATACGTTTGACGTATCACGTAATTTTCTTTCGTATATTTGCCGATCCGTGCACGGATGTAACGATTCGACCCCAGGAGTTTGTTATTTATAATCGAATATTCCTAGAAATGATTTCACACGAATATATATTTTAGAATGGTTTAAAACAAACGTTTTTTTTCACAAAATCACAGCATTCAATGTATGTACTGGCTAAATAATATTCCAAAATGAAATGTAATTGGAAAGTTAAAGGAGTGAGACAGTAGTCGGGAGTTACGTCGCCGTCGTCGACGTCATCAACAAACCCCAACTTACACATTGACTCGTCTGCATAAAATCAACCAAGGCATGTTTAAACACTTGCCAAGTAACACAATACTTACCAAATTTCACATTTTTACATTTATCTTTCCTACAGTGGTTATGTTTAAACACAACAATTAGAGGACCCGCCCACGCTTTGCTGTGGGTGACCTATAGATAATACTACTACTACCATCTATATCAGGGATGGGCACATTTTTGCCCTAAAAGTTAGTAAAGTGCGCACGGGGGCTAGATGAGGGGAATATCAGTGTACGGAGGGAAGGGCATAAGAAGTTGCGAAAAAAAAAAATCAATTACATTCCTCCGCAACTTAATGTTCATCGCAGAATGGTTGCGGCAATACTGACATTGTACACAAATTTAAGAGCGGAAGTTTACTTCATATCGGAATTGTACAGTTGTGTGAACAAAAAGAGGTAAACATAATTTGCACGTTTTAGAGATTCGCATTAATATCTGTTTTAATTTACCTTTGCATGCTGGAAATTCTAATCACTGTTCGGAAAAAATATATATATGTTATACTTGTATCTAAAAACAATTTTATTTAATAAGAAAACAACATAATTTAAAACTTCCCAACACCTATAGTTGTTCCTATTTTGTTCACACCACTGTACGTGTGATAGATCAGTTGATGCCAGTTGTAAAAATTCATTTTAGTTACAATTGGGAAAACTTATCTCAAGTTGTGGGCTTTTATACGTACATATGCATATCTGCATAAATAAAAAAAGAAAAGATACTTGTTACCATTATATATATTGTGTTTTAACATATTGCAGTTCCATTTAATAAAAATGCTTATATAAATATATGATTTGTGATATTTTCAGTTTGGTTGTTTAATTAAAATATTTAAAGAATTGAGGTTTTTTTCTATAATTGTTTTGTTAAATTTTAAAAATTAATATGCGCTATAGAAAGGGAATACATATTTTCAAAAATATAAGAAATCATCAAATAAAAATATATTTGCGCGGTATGGCATTATTGATTGAGAGTGGCTAAGCACACAAATAGGATACAAACGCTAATGGCAGAAACATCTTCTCACTTCGCTACGAGCGGCAAGCGTTTTGTTCTCGTTTTCATCCAAACAATGTTGCCATTACTCAATACGCATATGTATGTAGTTTTGTACACCTCTAAGTTTTCAATTATAATTTTTCATAATGTAAAATATCAAAACAGAAATCAAACTATTAAAATTAGTTTATATATTTGTAAATAATAGCATTCGATTCTGAATTTGAGTTATTTTCAGAAAAATTCAAATATATTGAAGACAATTTTTATAATTACTACAGTATATCGAGCCTGGCAACCCTGCGGAAAACCCCAAGTCGTTGGAAATTCTACGATTGGCGGGTGGTAGAAGGGTTGTTGGGTAATTATTTACATTGCGCTCTCATAAGATTCATTTGGTGATATGTGTTTGAAGAAACAGTAGTCATAAATTGAAGTTATTATTGAAATTACTTTTTATAAGGAAATTTAAAGAAATAACCTGGTTTGAAACTTTTTGCTTCGAAAATTATATCTAAAATAAGAAGTAGGTTATCTGATTTAAATTTTGATACAATAATGCGTGTAGCTATAGCAAATAAAATTAAACCAAACATATAATTTATTATTTCAAATTAACAAAATTAAATGCTGATATAAAGACGTATTAAAAAAAAATAATTACTGAAATCAAATATTTATTATACTTTTTGTTATTTGTCTTACATTTTATAAATTTATAGTAGTTACAAAGAAACTTAAAATTGTTAGGCAATTTTACAGTTATTACCCACAGTGCAACTTCTCATATATGCGCGCGCTCTCATTTGTAAACATGGTGTGGGAAAATACGTTGCTCTCATTTATAAATATGGAGTGGTAAACTACGTTGCTCTCACTTCCCTCTTCATGTTTGCCCGCGATGATCCCCTCACCTGGCCCTCAAAATGTGCACTCGCGCCCGCACGAGCAAAATGCCACTGAGGGCTAATGTGGCCATCCCTGATCTATATGATTTCCGAGATTTAACGAGATATAGCATTTTTGTGAAGCAACTTGTGAAAGAGATTTGCTAAGTTGGAAAGAGGCGAAATGACCACCGATGATAATGAAGGCAGTGGACGCCCTAAAGAGACAAAAGCTCTGTGCAAAGCGGGTGCCTCGCAAGTTCATAATCTAACAAAAACAACAAATCGGGAAGTTTCCTGTAGGCCTTTTCAATGTGTACAACTTAGTACATTATTTTGATAAATCTCGTAGGATTCAGCCTGCGTTTGCAACATAAGCGGAAAACATTTAATTATTTACGACATGACTTTAGAAAACTCTAAAATAACAGTATTTCTCTACTATTTAAGGGATGTTTTTATACCTGCAAACCTTCCTGTTCAAACCATCTACATATCTATTAAAAAAAAACCCGCATTAAAATCCGTTACGTAGTTTTAAAGATTTGAGCATACGAAAAGACATAGACAGAAAAATTTACATTTTTATACTATGTATTGAAATGCCAACTAAACAAAATTTGTGAATGAAAACTTAATCTAAGAAACTTCCTTTTTATTAAATTAAACTCAGAATTATTTTGAACACGAACGTGAACAGTTGTTTTCAATTACATTTCTCGCGAGCCACTGTTAGGAATTTTCTAACGTGTTTTCTCTGTATTACATTTTTTATACTGGGGCCCACAATTTTTCAAAAGCAGTTCCATTGATTGCTTTAAATAAAATTTTAATGGTAGATTCATCGCACTTTTGTGTGATCGCCCTAACTAAAAATTAGTGAAAATTTTTTCATAAAGAGTCAGGCTGGAAAAATCATTTGGGTTTTAATGTTTCAAAGCATTTAAAAAATGAAATTTTCAAGATTTCTAATTTGTTTTTTTTTTTTATCTTAGGTTAGCCAGTCTGATGGAATCATGGACGCCGTTTTCTTCTACATGGGTGTAATTGGAGCAATAAATTTCGCAACTAACACAATATTTTTGCTACCAAAAATTCCAAATTACAACTAAACCTTAATAAATATATATTTAGTAAAAATTTGGAAGACGTGTGTTTTTTTCATTTCCTTATTAAAAATTTAAAAATTAAAAAAAAACGACCGTCATACAGGATGAAGCCCTTAAACGATATTGGACTAAAGAAAATTCTTGTTAGCGTACATTCGTAAATTGAACTTCCATTGCCTAACTCTTTTCAATGCTGTTGTGGAATCTAGAAAGGCACACATTCTCAAAAATTATAAAGCTCAATTGATGAGAGGATTGTTTACAAAATCGCGTTTAAGTCCCCTCATTCTATTGGTTCCTTTCTGAACCATACCGCTTCTGCTTCTGATGAAGTTCATCAGTACGAAAACCTTTATATGTATATGCAACCTCCGAAACGACGTTAAAAACTCTCGACCGATAGTTGCGATTATTTATATTGCAAAGAAGTTGTATGATAGTCTTCTACCTTATGAAATATTCTGCAATAATCGTTATCTGGTGTTCCTAGTCCACTGACACATCTGCCAATGACATAAGATCTATTAGTACTCCCACCAGTGTTCTTATATCATCCCTTTTAATTTTTATTAGCCGACATGTGCTGTCCATATTCCATTCATGCACATTTACCTGCTTGAGCGAGTCAGAAAGTAATTCCATTGACACTCAAATTTGTTTATAACATGCTTGTCGATTAAAGATCTGCATGTAGCCAGAAGCGTATAAATTTTCCCTTTCTCAAGTACTAGATATTGGGTGGTGTAGCTCAATTACCAGGGATATCACAATGTCCGAGAACCCATTTAATGCCTTGTCGACACCCTAAACGACGTTAGTGATTTCAAAGCCGCTTGTCTATGTGGATATACTATACATATACATTGTGACAAAAAAGTACCCAGAAATTATAAGTAAAACGCAAAATATTTAATTGTTTATCAATATTTATTTGGTTGCCTTCTAAGTAATCCCCACCTGATTTAATATTCTTATGCTAACAATTTTTCCAGTCCTCGAAACACTTTTTTCATAAGCACTGTTTGGGATGACCTTCAGCTCATTCAGCGAATTTTGTTTTGTCTTCTATGTTAATTACGTGCCATATTTGGATAATATCTAAAACAGGAGGTGTTATTAATCATCGAATACTCGTAGAAATGATTCCACACGGATACATACAGTGGCTCCAAGCCAAAGTCGGACACCGTAGAGAAAAATGTTCTTTCCTAAAAATATTTGAACCAAAGCAGTTAGAAAAAAAAGTAAAATATTTTTTCAATTACTTATTTATTTCAGTTTCAAAATATAAAAACAAAACATATAAATTAATTCAGTATTATAAAATATTCTACTAAAACATCAAATAAGAGCAAATTCAATGCACAAGCCAAACTCGGACAGTCAACAAGTTTTCTGAAATTGCGGTATATATTTTAAAAACTAATATTTTGTATGAATACCTTTATTTTTAGTAACCATTTTGAGCCGGTTAGGCATTGATTTAACTAATTTTTCGCAAAAACTAGGTTCGATTTTTTCCCATTCTTGTAATAAGATAGATTTTAAATCATTTTTGCTTGATACGGAATGCTGTCGAATTTTTGTGTTAAGATAGTCCCATAAATTTTCGATCGGATTAATATCTGGACTTTGCGGTGGCGTTTCCAGAACATGGGGGCAATTATAAAGTAACCAAGAACGCACTTTGTAGGCCTTGCGCTTTGGATCATTGTCTTGATAGAAATACCAATTATCACTGAGATCCAATTTTTCAAGACTTTTTGGTAAATTTTCTCTTAAAATGTTAAGATAGTCATTCTGATTCATTATTCCTTCAATAAAATGCAAGGACCCTGGTCCAGAAGCCGAAAATGAGCCCCAAACCATTACCGATCCGCCACCATGTTTAACAGTTGGTCTCAGATTGCGCAGTTGCAGCTCCTCATTTGGTTTCCGCCAAACATATGGTTTTCCATCGGAGCCAAAAACATTAAATTTACTTTCGTCAGTAAACATAACATTTTTCCAGAATGAAAAATCCTTATTTTCATGTTCTTTTGCAAATTTTAATCGGATGGTCTGATTTCGTTTGCTGATCAACGGCTACGTTTTGTCGGGCCTTTCTACCATTTAGATCACCTTCATGAAGTACGTTTCTAATAGTAGATGCACTAGATTTCTTCCCCAACTCATTTTCAGCTATAACAGCTAACTTTGGTGCGCTAAGGAAAGGATTATCTTTAACCTTTCGCAACAGGTATCGCTTATCTGCATCGGTAAAAATCTTGTTGTGTGCAGTTTTAAGCTTGTTTTCCACTTGTTTGTTGGTTTTGAAGCGCTTAATTATATCGTGGACAGTAGAACGACTTCTGTCAACAATTTCAGCAATTTCACGCACGGATTTTCCGTCGTTGGAATGCTTAATAACCAACTTTCTCAATTCAATACTGCTTTGGCCTCTTTGCCTAGACATTTTCAAATCACAAATCGTAATTCCAATTATATATGTATTAAAAAAACTATCAGGGAATTCCCGTTAGTCAGCCAAACACTCTACTTGAAGTTGGTTGCAATTCTTCGACAGAGTTGCATTTATTTAGAGAATAGTTGCCACTGTCCGAGTTTGGCTTGTGCATTGAATTTGCTCTTATTAGATGTTTTAGTAGAATATTTTATAATACTGAATTAATTTATATGTTTTGTTTTTATATTTTGGAACTGAAATAAATAAGTAATTGAAAAAAAAGTTTGCCTTTTTTTCTAACTGCTTTGGTTCAAATATTTTTAGGAAGGAACATTTTTTTCTACGGTGTCCGACTTTGGCTTGGAGCCACTGTATTTTAGAATTCAACATCCCTTGTGAAGGTTTTAGACAATCGTTTTTTTTTTTGCGCAACTTCAATCTAGAGTAGTCAAAGAATGTAACAAGCACAGTCACTTCCCAAAATGAAATGTAGTTGGAAAGTTAACGGAACGAGAAAGAAAGGTCTAGGATTAGGTAAGGATTATTCAAGCGTGTTTTTCTCGAAACAAGATTTATTTTTGAAAGTAGTGTCCAAAATATTTCAAAACGGTTCCATCCATTGCTTTAATATTTTAATGGTAGTTTCATCACACAATTGTTTATCGTCCTAAAATTTAAAAAAAATAGTGATTTTTTTATTTAAAACTTGTCATAAATTCATGCAGTTTAGGGTTTTAATGTCAAAAAGTATTTGAAAGTTTGAATTTTCAACATATGTAATTGGTTCTATTTTTCTTAGGCTAGCTGGAATCATGGACACCGTTTTTTCTACATAGGTGTGATTGGATTAACAAATTTCACAATTAACAAAATATTTGTACGTCCAAAAATTTATAATTACAGCCAACAGCTAAAGGCTTAATAAATATATCGTAATAATTTGTCATACGGGATGACCTTCTTAAACGCTAGTGGTTTTTTAGCGTAGATCTGTGGGCCGAAGTATGATTATTATCCCTAATATATATGTACATCCATAGCTATTATAGTCGATCAGGCAGCAGGTAAACGATCATGTTTGAAAAAAACGGCACTATGCTCGACTGCTCATAGATACTGTGTAGCTAGTTGCTATTTGGGTGTGCAATATCACACAGAACTTGCAAATTAATTGAAATCTGCGAAAATCAGAAATTGTTAAGCATTGTTTACAAAAATGAGTTTTGGAACAGAGATCTCAAAAACATAAACTTGTAAACCCAGAAGTTGCGACCAACTCTAACAGTCTGAAAGTTTTTTCATTGAAAGCAATATCTTTGAAAGTATTAATTTAACCCCTTGACGTATCAATTAGCGCAACGAAATTCGCTCCCAACTGTTCACACACAACTTGCACTAAACAAACCAGTTTTGATGTTTACGGACTGTCGCATGCTTATTTTACAAATTTACAACAAATAAAATACTACGATTTAATTTCAATGCAATAACAAAAAATAGGGATAATTATACAGTATATAATGCTCACAACTGCAACAATGTTTTTTGTTTACATTATTAGCTGAAAATAACGGTAAAATTTCAATTCTCTTTTCATCAAATGTACACTTCTACGCACCACGAGCCAGACTCGGGATAATCATGTTAGGCACAGAAATTGTACCACGAGGCAGACTCGTGGAAATACGTTAAGGGGTTAAGTTAGATGCCGTAGAGGACCATTTAAATCTACAGTAGTAACACAATTGAGCAAATAAAATAAAATATTCCTTATTTCAACTTTTTTTTGCACTACGCAAATTATTACGAAAAGAATATATACTATAGGGGTATTCTCTTGCTCTTGCAAGATTGCAGATTGCAAAAATACTACACCGAAATATACAAGGGCACGAGAGCACCCATTGCAGATTCTAGTGATATATGAGCGACTGATTCAGTCAATTTATTGTAAATGACTATTGTGCATAGCAATTGTGAATTGGCGCACCTTCTGTATACATTTTTAACAAAAAAACTGTAACAAAACTTTATAATTTAAATAGAAATTATAAAATCTAATTAAAATTTACCTTCTTCAACAATTTAACGTCAAAATAAGACTTTATGTAAAATGTCAACTACAACAGGGTTGCAATTTTATTTTTGCGTGATATTGCACGCAATTATACATGGGTTTTGGTCTGACATATTTCACAGCCCTTGCAAATATTTTTCTGCGTGTGTTTGTTGTTGTGCCGTTGTAAATCTGCAATGCTTGCACCGTGCACCGAGATTTGCAAGAGCAAGAGAATATCCCTTATATGTATTCGAATAAGTACACTAGTTGAGCTTTTTTCGCGGAAAGATAACGGTACAATTTCTCAATATTTTTCTGGCGGCGTCTGGTTTGTGTCACGTGCACATTTGCTCAATTGTGTTACAACATCGGTTGTGTTCAGGCGTCTGAGCATGACTAAGACCAAGTAAACAACTTTCGAGTAATTTAAATACCATTAGCTCTATTTATCAATTAGCTAACGTTTTCAGAAGTATTTTTCATTTTATAGACGGTAATTAGAATTAGTTGTTTTTGTGGAGCTGTTTAACTTCGTGTGTTTTTTTAGAAAAATGCGAAAATTGCTGACTTTATTAAAAAATCTGTGGTTCAATGTTTGAATGAAGGGCTCTCATATGGGCAAGTTGCAAATTTACCTGAAATTTCATTTGGGTCAGTGAAAAATATTGCTAATTGTCATGAGGTATCAGTACCAAAACATCGATCTGGTCGGCGATCCGTTTTAAATAACCACAATAAACGAACTATCAACCGTCTGGTGGCCTCGGGAGCAGTATTGGAGAGGACTTCCGGAAAACAAGTTTCTCGCATGACTGTACACCGCGAGTTGAAAAAATTAGGGTTTAAAGCCAGGCGCAAAATTAAAAAACCTTTGCTTACTAAACGTCATCAAAAACTACGTCTAAAATTTGCTAAAGCGCACCGAAACTGGACACCAGAACAGTGGGCGAATGTATTTTGGACAGACGAAAGCAAATTAATCTTCACGGGTCAGACGGAATACATTACGTTTGGAAGAAGTCATCAAAGACTATTACCAGCCGCGATGTCATCCCAACACTCAAATTTGGGGGCGGAAAAGTCCCTTTTTGGGGTGGCTTTTGTAAAAGTAGTGTTGCGGATCTAATTTTAATCGAGGGAAATATGGACGCGAATATGTATATAGATATATTAAGGCAAGGGTATTTTACTTCGTTGGAGAAATTGGGTCTGGACAGTAGCAAAATCGGTCTGATGCAAGACAACGAACCGAAGCACAAAGCTAAGAAGACTATGGAGTATCTTAGAAGTCAACGAATTGAACCTTTAGAATGGCCCCCTCCAAAGTCCCGATATTAATTCTATCGAGAATCTGTGGTTTGATTAAAAAAAGGGTATACAATTATGCCAGTCCACCGAAAAAAAGGCGGAATTATTTACTAGATGTGTAGAAGTATGGAACTCCATCACTAAAAAAGAATGTGAAGATTTAGTCAATAGCGTTCCCAAGCGGATTGAAGCGGTGATTGCGGCCAAAGGAGGCTATAATAAATATTAAAGCGATAAAAATGACATTGTATCAAAATTGAGCAAGTACCATACAAGAGAATTTATATTTTCTTCTTATAAAACCTGAATAAATTTGTTACTCTTTTAGTGTTTTATATTACAGACGGACTGAAGAATGTATTTGAAAAAACACATTTTTTGTAGGGATCGACATTCGTGATTTTATTTGCTCAATTGTGTTACATACTGTATATTAAATCAATAATGTATTTAATACCATGTTCAGACCGAAAATTTAAAAGATTAGATTACATTTAAGCATTTCATAACCCAACAGTGTTCTCACTGCCGTTAGAAAGATCAAACAACAGCTGTTATTGTCATTCAAGAATTCATATCTCTTAATATTTATCAAAAGAAAAGATTTTCATATAGTATTTTGTAATAAAAGCCGTCTTTTTTTAATATTTTCCATATAATAGAAATAATGGATGCATTTTTTCATTTATTAAGTCGATTTTCAGGTGAAATTAGATTCATTGCTTTAAAAAAAAATTGTTTGTTTACATTTTTTCCCTTTGTAGTGTCAAAATCAGCTGTGGTAATTAACATATTTCCAATGCTGACAAGTAGATGGCGCAAAATCAGAGTCGCAAAGAGAGATTTAGCGTGGATCAGTTTCAAATCATTTCAATGAAGTGATTTGGAACTGTCATTTTTGTATGGCGAAATCTTGATAAATTTTTAATATTAGTGGGATAATCCATTCAATAGCCGAAATCGTGTGATTAAGTGTCGGTCTGAACATGGTATAAGGTATTTAATTGGATAATGATTAATGTTGTATTTGTTAAAACCGCTTAGCCGTAAAATGTAAATTACAAAAAAAAAGTTATTGTGAGATATCCATAAGAGATATACAGTTACTCACAAAAATGAGTATGAGTATTCGTTAAAGAAATACACAAGCTATGGAAAATTTAGTGAATATAAGGTTTGCACTCATCGACTGTATTTGAACATAAATTAATTCATTTATTTAACATTAAGCAAAAACATAAAAAAAACTATAATTATTATAATTATTGATTTATCCGCCTAACTTTGTTTTTCTTTAATTTAATAGGCTGTGGGTCCACCTGCTGCATTTATTACAGCTTGCATCCGCTTAGGCATCGATTCTACCAGTTTTTAGTAAAATTAGGTGATATTTCGCCCCATGTCCTGATAATCTTCTTATTTAGGTCTTCTCTGGTACGGGGACTGGATTTTTTCAGCTCAAATTTAAGTTCTCGTCATAAGTACTGTATAGGGTTCATATTAGGTGATTGTGGGGGAGTCTTAAGCTGTTTTGGAGCATTATAAAGCAACCATTCTGTAACCATCATCGCTGTGTGTTTTGGATCGTTGGCTTGTTGGAACCAAAACAATGACGGAAGCTTTATTTTCTCCATGATTACACGTAAATTTGACTTCAGGATATTCAAATAAATTTCCTTGGTCATGTTGCATTCAATAAATTTAATGGTGTCCTCTCCATTAGCATCCATCAGATCCCCAAATGTTAATTTTTTTTTCGTCAGGGAACATTACACTTTCCCAAAAACTTAAAGGCTTATCAACGTGAGCTTTTGCGAATGTAAGCCGTTTTTTCTTATTTAAATTAGAGATAAATGGCTTTTTACGTGCTATCCGACCATGTAAATTATTTTTGCGAAGAACACGACGACCTGTTTCAGTTTATATTTGTTTATTTATTGTTTTTGACACTTCAACCGTTAATTTAGGTACACTTATCTTTGGGTTAAAATCCACTATACGTACAATATTACGCACATCAACATCAGTAAAAACTTTTTTGTGTCTCTCCCACCGGAATTTCGTAATGTTCCTTCTTATCTCCATTTATTTATAATTTTTTGGAATGTGCAATGAGGTCTACCAATAATTTGACCAATTTGTCTGTACGATTTACCTTCACAGCACAATTTTATCACTAATTTCCTTATTTCAATGGTTGTCTCATTTTTAGTACCAGCCATGGCGATAAGAATGCACAAAAATACAAGACAAACACTTTGAAACGTATTTAAATGCAGAGAACGTTTATCATAGAGAAGGTTCACGGTGCGGAGATCGTAAAAATATTTTTGGCTATCTCGGTCGAGATGGAGCAGTTTCACCACTGCCAGCTCGGCAGGAGAAATTTTAACATTTTCGCTTGAACAGAGCTGAGCGTGAAATAAAAATTATGCTCAAAACTATATATTGCTCTAACAGACGTATGTTCGCTCTTTTGCTTATATTTTTATACCTTTATAGGCAAACATTTGTATTCGTATGAATTCTTTTTGTGCATACATATATGTTCATAAATGAATACATGTGCAATTGAATACATTTGAATTAAATTACTTTTTCAAAGCAATATTCGTAGTTGATGTATTCATACTTATGTGTATACTTCATTACATATGTATATAACAAACTATCATAATATTTAAAAAAAAATTAAATATATTACAATAGTGATAAATGTACATTAATCGACATTTTATCATTCAAAACTTATATTCACATGTATGATGACCATACATAAGTATGTATGTGTTTATGTTCGGTTTGGCGAATTCAAATCATATCGAGCCAATACCGCCAAATTATCGTAAGCGACAATTTTTTCGAAAATGAGTTTTTTATAGAAACTAGTAATTTAAGACGTAACGGACCTATCCCTGTTGATGTTTATCTCCAAAAAGAAACCGTTATAAAGTTAAAGCAAGTGCTAAAATTATCGTAAATACATACATTTTTAAAACCTAACGTAAGCGACACCTAGCGTTTTTATCTTAAGCGCCTTGCGCACAATTTCATGTCGTGCAAGCGACAATACTTGTTATCGCAACCGACATGAGTGCTTGACCTAACGGTGTTTACTACTCGTATATGCAAACCATTTTTGTACCTGTCGTCACATGTTTATTTCCATGAAAGGTCTGATGAAACAAACATCGTTCTCATTGGATTATTGTTTAAAAATAGTTTGCGCATAATCAAATTTTGTGTTAATTGAGTTATAATCGTACTGTAGATGGTGAACACGACAGTTATCAAATAAATCAACAATGTCAACTCCAGCAGCTAAGGTATGTATTATATTTTAATTTTGGTTATTGAAATTTTATTGCATATAATATTCTCTCATTTACATTATGTATGTGATATTTGTTTTTGTATGTAATTGTTTTTTAAACTCCCGAATAAAGGAAACTATGCAGTTAATATCACCACTCCTCTTAACAGAAGAGAGTAATCCTGAAAGTGCTTTTCCCGAGAACATACAGCAAAATACGTTAGTAATAAATCAATTCTTACTAACAGACAGCATTAACGATACTGACATTGATCCAATATTAACTGATACGACATCAGCATCTTTGATCGATTTGTTTTGTAATACCGATTTAAATTTTGAACAAAACACCAACCAACATGTACCATTACCTCTAAACAAACTTGTTGATTACAGTGATTCTGATACTGATAATTCTTATACTTTAATGGATTCAGATAACCAAAACAAAGTGTCATATGTAGACATAACATCTTCCAGTGATTCAGATGAAATTGAGTCAGCTCAAAAAATGGAAGAAGAAACGAGTGTTGGTAAAAGAGGATACAGGAAAATAAAACCTTTACCGAAACGCCTTTTATCAAAAAAAATCATAATGCTGCTGTGGGGAAATCTGTGCAACCTAATCCTTGTATGAATAAAAGATGTGGTAACTCATGTGCAAATAAATTTACTGAAGATGATCGGATTAATATTATAGAAAATTATTGGGGATTAGGTTGTGATAAAAGGCAAAAAGATTTCCTGCTATCATGTGTGAAAGAAAGACCGATTGGTAGAAAAAGAGCTAGTAGTAATGTTCGCAAAAGATCATACGAATATTTTATAAGCTACAATAGACAGAATATTAAAGTATGCCAACAATTTTTGCTGAAGACCCTAAATATATCTCAAATGTCTTTAAGATATACCATCGAAAATGCCAATAATACTCTGAATACCACTCGCACAGGCAGAAAAAATCTTCGTCCTCATAATAAATCTGATGAAGTAAAAGTGGCACAGTTAAAATTGTTCATTGAGATGTTGCCTGCTGTTCCATCCCACTATTGTCGCAATAAAAGCAGTAAAGTATATTTACCTGAAGAATTTCAAAACATATCGTTTCTGTATACACTGTATGTTGATCACTTGAAAGAAAATAATCTTGAATCATAAGTATTATCAAAAAGAGTATTTCGTAATATTTTCAAAACAAATTTTAATATTGGATTCCACTTGCCTAAGAAAGATAAAAGTGCTTTTTGCGAGAAGTACAAAAATTTATCACCTGAGGACAGAAATATTTTTGAAGAAACCACTGAATATAAAAATCACATTATGAATAAAGAAAAATGTAAGCAATTGTTTTTAGAAGACCAAAAAAATAGCAAATTAGATGACTCAAACTCCTTATGCGTGAGCTTTGATTTAGAAAAAGTCCTCAATACTCCACATGGCAAAAGTGTGACTTTATATTACTCGAGAAAATATGCATTCTATAATGAAAGTATATGTATATGAAAGCGGCACAAGGGATGGATATTGTTACGTTTGGGGCGAATCCCAAGGGAAAAGGGGATGTAATGAAATAGTTACAGTTCTTTTTAAGTATTTGAATATGTTAGAGCAAAACGGTGCCCATAGCGTTGTTAATTTAGATTCTGATAGCTGTGCTGGGAAAAATCGAAACCATGCGTTGATATCAATGTTAATTCATTTCTTGAAAACCGCAATAAAAATTACACAAGTAAAGATAACTTATCTTTTATCTGGGCACACCATGATGCCTGTGGACTCTATTCACAGCACTGTTGTAAGTTTGTTCGTAATAAAACAGTATGGGCTCCTTCTGAGTGGCCAACTATTATTACTAATGCTAGATATAATCCTAAAAGCTACATTGTAAATGTTTTAAAGTATGAAGACTTCATGGATTGGAAGTCCTTTTCACATGCTTCATTACCAGCTAAATTAAAAATTAATTTTAAATTATTAAGGGTTGTTCAATTTAATAAAAACAATCCTATTGTTAGATTTAAATACGGGTTTTTTGAAGATAGTGACAATTACGAAATTAATATGGATTCCATCATCAGATCGAGAGCAAACAGAGCTACTGTCCAAAAAGGACCCACATCTTTATACGCTGAAGAGCTCAAAATTTCAGCTGCTAAATACAAAGATTAACAAGAGCTATGCAACAAAAATATAATACCAAGCAGATACCATCAAGAATATTTAAATATGAGGCATGATGGAACCATACGCGATGCTTTAGCTGAAACGGATGATGATGATTCTGATAAGGAGCATTAAAAACAAATTACTTCATTTTATATAAGTACCTAGTACATCTGATTACGAGTTTTTAATATAAATATGTTTCACTTACACATAATATTTTGTTTAACAACTACGATGGAATAATAAGTGGTGTTAAGTTAAAGAAAAACTTTATTTTGTATATACATAGCATAAGTTTAACAAATATTTCAAATATTTTATATAAATAAATATATTTTTCAGTTATAATTATGACTATTTCATTAAAAACCTTCAAAAATACGTGTTTATTTATCAAATACAGTTCCTTAGACTTAGTTACTTTAATAGATATTTTTATCGTAAACGCCAAAATAACCTTAGATTGGAACAGCAAAAAAAACGTAAGCGCCATAAATAGCATAAATACTTATTAATTTTATTTTTTTTAAATTATATATGTAAATGTCTGAAAAGCATTAATGTATGAGAAATTTTAAATTACCACCACATTAATGGTTAAAAGTATTTAAAAAAAACCTTCTCCTGTAAAGTTTGGTTTTTGTCGCTTACGCTAAAATGGCGGTAAAGGCTCGATATTATCCCTTATCAATAATAATAAGTATGTGCGCGTTGCTCATATGTACATACATAAATATGTGCGTATAACATTGGCATACAAATAACGCATACACAACATATGTACATACTTCTATGCGTTCACATGTAGATATGTCACCCGCAAAAACAACAATCGTTTGAAATAGCATGATGCTATGCGTACACATGTAAATATGTGCGTATGACATTCCCGCACAAATAATCTATACCCAACATACTTACTTGCGTTCACATGTAGATATGTCTACCGCAAAAATTACAAACATTGTTCTACAAAAACAACAATCGTTCAAGTAGCATCAGCAGCGTCAGAAGCCAATAGGATTGGCAGCCAAATAGTCGATGCCGAAATTTGTAGAAGAACACAAAACAACAATTCCATTCATGAAAGCAAGCGCACTTTCAACAGGCAAACTCCCTTCATTCATAAAAACAACCTCCATTACATCTCCCCGAACATGCCTTTGCCTACAAGCGTCTTTTCACGACGATGGCGAAAGCTAAAAATCATAAATTGAACAATTTTCTGATGCAAACTCGCAAAACGCAGAAAAACATGGAGTGACAAAAGTGGCAACATAGCAGTTGTCGATTTATAATATTTGTCAATTCTAAAATATTTTTCCGTAGCTCGCAAAAATCTGCGTCGATATATATGCACGCTCATATATCTTCACACATATTTACGCAGGTTTGTTGATGAAGCTGTTAGAGCGGCAAGGGAAGCGGTGACAATCATCGATCGTTCGCTTATTTTTTCGACACAGCTAGGATTTTCTACCAATAACACAATGCTGTTCCGATAGATTGACTCGTTGACATGAAAGCAAAAAACGCGAGCTTCGCCATTGGTTGTCCGTGTCAACGGAGATTTCGCATGAAGCATTGAGTGTACATATTTACATGCATATGTACATATGTATGTTGCATCTTGACAAATTTACAAACATTATCTCTATGGTCTGTCATATTTGTTTACATGCACACATAATTATATATGAGCACATGTGCGACCGCTGGGCTTTTAACATAATATCGAAACTTTTAATAACCAAAGCAAATATACATACATATATTTATATATATATAAATACATACATATATGACCTGTCAAACCCATATAAAATGTATATTTAGGTAGTAGTATTTACTCGCAAAGATTTTATGGAATACATCATAAAATAGGTCAATTTTAAAATACACACTTATGTGTTCTTATAACAAACATATTTATGTACATATGTATATCGATCTATAAATTATAAGCAGAGTCGTTTGCGCATGGAAAATAAACGAATCTGTAGGCGTACATTTCTTTATATTGACGCATTTTCAGTAAGAAAAGGAGAGAGGCCAAAATGCGTGAGTACGACGAGCTTGGCAAGCTGGCCGACAGGGGTAATGTTCAAAAATTCTACGAAAAGATGCGGCGCCAAACAGAAGATTTAAAGACCGGAGCATACTCCTGTAGAGCCCCGGAGGTGATCTAATGACAGATGCTCAGAGCATATTAAAATTATGGAGGGAACACTCTTCAGAATGGCAAGAAAGTACATATAACGCCAGGAAAAGACGAACCCGATTTCCCAATAAAAGACGATGGACCAGACGTCCCATTGCCCGACCGTGAAGAGGTTTGAATTGCAATTTCATATCTGAAGAACAACAAAGCGGTGGAGTCTGATGGGTTGCCGGCCGAGCTATTCAACAAAAAGAGAGACACCACAATCTGCCTTGGACCTTATCAGTGTGGCGTTAGACCTGAAAAATCAGCAACTGGCCAGACATACACCATGCGCCAAAACTCGAAAAAGACCCGTGAAAAAAGGATCAAGGACAGCAAGAAAAGAAGCTGCCTTTATGCCGCGATTCTGAATTTGATATCCCCGTAAAACTAATACGGCTGTGTAAGCTGACGGTTAGCAGTACCAAAAACTTCGTCAGGATCGGGAAGGGCATCTCCAAGCCAATCGATACCAAACGAGGTTAAGAGGCAATACGATTCCCTATAGTGCGACTTCCTCAATCTGCTTTTGCAGAAAATAATTCGAGCTGCAGGACTAAAACGAGAAGGTACAATCTTTTACAAGAGTCTACAGCTGCCGGCGTATGCTAATGATTGGTCTCAACACCCCCGCCGTTAGTTATGCTTACTCCAGAATGGATAAAGGAGCGAAGCAAATGGTTTTGGTGGCGAACGAGGTCAAGACTTATACATAGTATTTGGGCAAGAAATATCTCTTGTCATCAAACAAACAGTCGTCGCACTCGCGACTTGGCTCTCACGTCCAGTTTTGCCAACTTTATTTTTATTAACCACCAAATAAGGCCGTATTAAGCACCAGAAAACCACTAAACTTTGTTGGGCTCTCAAACCACCAGAATTCCACTAGAAATTACAGTGCGACACAAAATATTACTTATTCATGAGCGACAACCATCTGTGATACTTGTGAAATGCCGCGTGCTTAAGCGTAGTGTTATATAGCTGCAAACTCGCTATAGTAAAATCACTAAGTTCTTTAATTCGCCCATTGGGACGCGGTAGAGCGTTCGACTCGCGGTGTGGCAAAGGAAAGCGGGAAAATATTAGATTTTAAACTTAAAACAGAGTAGAAATAATTAAAAATAATAAAGTAGAGTACTTAGATTTTGGTTTGCTATGACAATAAAATACTGTACTGCAATTGTTATTTCATTATTAAAAAGTTCGATTAAATCATTATTTGAAAAATATATAATAGAATATGCACGACTTTTAATTCTTTCATGACTACTAATCATACAATGTAGTAGCAAATGCATATGTATATATTGCAGTTCTAGCCCTCTCTCTAAGCAAAATTTCAAATA
Source organism: Bactrocera zonata (assembly GCA_037783105.1). Lineage (NCBI taxonomy): Eukaryota > Metazoa > Arthropoda > Insecta > Diptera > Tephritidae > Bactrocera > Bactrocera zonata. Next base: position 52,902 of record JBAWJQ010001698.1, read on the forward strand.
AGTGAACACCACTCCAGTTTTGTATTGAAGTAATTCTATGGTTGAAATTTTAGACGTATAAAATGTTAACTAGGACTAATGTTATAAATTGTATCAGTAAATTCTGCAAAGTTTCATATCAAATGATAAAAAAACACAGCAAATATGTATGTATATTGCTTTGATAGTATACATAGGGTACTTAGGTAAATTAAGTAAGTATGTAAGTTAGGGTGATTCAAAAAAAAATTTTTTTTTTCCAATTGGTACTCACAAAAATAGGTTCCTAGACACCTCTAAGAAAGCCTCTCCAAATATGAATTTTTAATTGTAACGGGAAGGTCCTCCGCCTAACGGTTTTCTATTTTTTCTTATTATCAGATAGAAACATTTATATCTCGCTTCCAACTACTTGAAAAAATATCTTGTTAATTAGGTTTTGTAGGAAATTGAATGCTCTAAAATATGGTCTCTTATGATTTTTTCGTAAACCCAACCGTTTAAAAGATATTAATGGTTGAAATTTGACTATTTTTGGAAAAATTCTTTATTTCTTATTAATTTTATAACTCAATGAAAAAAAATTATTATGAATGATTAAACACATAGTTTTGTAGGAAATTTACTGCTCTATAAAAATGGTCTACTATGATTTTTCGATTAAGTTAAGCGTTTACGAGATATTCATCGTCAGACATCAATGCTGCAGTTTGATAGCGCAGTTTTCATTGCTATGAAAATTTCAAAGAGGCAACATATCCCATTTGCACATATGCTTACGGCATTTTCAATTCGGTAATATGAAATTAAGAAGAGCGAGTATTAAGACAGCTTTGTTGTATTATAAAAATATAGTTGGGCACGTTTGGTTACATTAAAACAAAAAAATAGTGCATTTTTTTAATATATAATTACTGTAAATAATTTGCTTTTTTGCAGTTTTGGTATTTTCTTCGATGTTCTTTGATCACTTGCAATAAGTATTGGAATTGCTCTTCATTTTTTGTCAAGCATTGATTATATTCACTGCAACTGCTCGTTCTGCTGAATCATTAACAACTTTCAATTGGTTAAAGTATTCTTTATTTTCAATGTAACTGTCATTAGTAGGCCACGATTCAATATCTTTATTAAGGAAGTCATACGGTAAATCAAATATTTTAAAGAGATTTAAAGACTTATTAGAAACAAAGTCACTCAGACTTTTCTGCGTTAATGAATTCAAATCGTTTTTATCAATTATAAATTTTTTAACTTTAGAATCTGTACCGTTACGAGTATTAACAGCTCCAACAATATTTTTTTTTACTTCCAATGGAACGGTATCGTCAAATAATGATAAAATGGCAAGTTCATCACTTAAATACCATAAATGCAAAATCATTTTTTCACAAGTTGCTGAAGAAATCAATGGATTGATATTTTTGTACTCGAATAAATTTTTCAAAAACTGCAAGTCATGATTAGGAGCAGTTGTTGCAGAAGTTGATGAAAACCAAGCTTTTAAATACAGTGTAACTATAAATATACAAATTTGACGAAGACCGTGCAATTCTTTATTAGAAAGTTTAAATTCATTTCTGAATAGAAACATTTTTAAACTGTAAATTGCCTTCATCATCCACCTAGCATGATGAATTGCACCAGGACGTTTGAAAGAAATTTCTTCTTGAGGCATTTCTCCAAGGAAAATCAACGACAATTCCAACAATTCTTTATAGTCATCACGGGGTTGTAGTAACTATCAAAAAAAATTAAAAAATTGTCAGAAACAAGAAAATTTTTATTCTTAAAATCGCAATTAAATCATACCTGTAAGGATTGTGCAATTAAACTAGATATTTCATTTTTTTTATCCGAAATGATATCAGCAACAACAGTATCTTCCATTCCAGATTTATAATTAGTTTTATTCATTACATCCCATGATTTTTTAAATTTTCTGAAGATTGGTACGTTTGGCCCAGATGACACAGGCCAATATACTTCAATTACACTTCTCAATATGATTTCAAAAATGTGGTGACGACATGGTAACCAGATTAACTCTCTTCCCAAAGTATTTTCAATTGCCTTACATGTACCGTTATGAATTCCTGTATAAAGCAAATAGATAACTATCGCTAAATATAATATTTTAAACAAATTTTAAATTATATTTAAAATCCAAATGAGTAAATAATTCTCGGTAATTCAGTAAACAATAAAAATTAAACTAGAACGTTAATAATTAAACATTTTTTATATTAAACTATCATTGATAAGTTACCTGTATTAACTGCCGTCGTGTCAAAACACATCGCCTTAACATAATTAATGATACCCCATTCACTCAATGTCGATAAAATGGCTGATTTTTGATTGTCTGCCGTCCCAGAATAAATTTTTGGAACCCCAAGTAATTGTTCGGCACCAAATGCAGTTAAAATAACAGGTAGCCGTTCCACAGATTTTGATCCAACTAGGTCATTCAGCATTTTTCCGTCCCAATGCACAACGTATTTATCGTGTGCTTTAAAATTGTCTTTAAGTCCTTTAGCAATGTCTTTTCTTTGAAGCATACGAGCTCTTTGAATTGAACTATAACTGAGCGTTGTATCTTCAATTTTAATACCTACCGCTAATAAAACCGGAGCAATAATAAACATCGCATTTCTACTGCTGACATTAGCTCGGTCGAGTCCAAAAATGACTTCAGGAGTTAAAACATCAAGTTTTGCTCGTTTTGTCGGAATTGGAGGTTCATACTCTGAATCAGATCCAACCTTTGTAACTGCACTTAAGGTATACGTAGAGAACGTCTCTGATTTTTCACTTGGATCAATCGCATGACTGGTAGACGGTTGATCAAAGTCTGGAATAAGATCTGTTTTACAAATTAAACGAAGAAAGTGTATAGAATTTATTCATTTTGATGACAAATTATTAAGAAAGGACTCCAAAAATTGTCAAATGTCATCTAGTCATCTATGGAAAGTTACACTACTACCTGACGTTATAATAATTAAATATCTCAGATACTTACTACTCTCACCTATTTCCATCGTAGTTGTGGTTAAGTTTGATACAGGTACATTATTAGAAAGAATCTCTTTATGGGTACTGGATTTTTGATCCAAATACAACTTTCTAATATTATCATTAAGCACTTTTAAGGATTTTTCGCTCACAATGTCGAATAATTGTTCAAGATCACTCTGAAATTTCTTTTCCTTTTGGTTTTGCCCTGCACTTTTTTTATAGAAACTTTTTTGTAATTTTAACCATTGACTGTGATAGTGAAGAAATTTTTTGACTGCATTAGGAGCTCCACTAGTTGGAATCTGATTTTTTCTCCACACTTCAATAACTTGGTCAACTGTATTTTTAGCACTTTGTTTGATTGTATACTTTAAAACTTTAAGATGATAGAAAAACACACGCATAACCTCTTTCACATTCGGTAACTTACGTTCCGAAATTCTTTGTGTAGGTATTCCGATAAAACGTATTTCTTTATTCATTGTAGGTTAATTGATGATAAATAAATTTATGTGATGATAATAAGACTTACATATTTGAAATGAATTATTTTATTACGTATGCAAGTTGATCAGTTTTAGGAACACTGAAAATACGCTATTAAATGAATTTATTTTATCATTTGTGAAATGCCGTCGGGTAGGTAGGTAGATGATATAGCGTACGTTTTGAGCTCTTGAACCCCTTAAAATAAGATAACACAAAGGATAAAGATCCTTTGTTTACAAATGTATTTCTGGGAAAAATAAGATAATACAAAGGATAAAGATCCTTTTTTACAAATGTATTTCTGGAAAAAATAAGATAATACAAAGGATAAAGATCCCTTTTTTACAAATGTATTTCTGGGAAAAATAAGATAATAAGAAAAGGATGAAGATCCCTTTTTTACAAATGTATTTCTGGGAAAATAAGAATTCATATATTTGGACTACTAGATAATAATTCTAGCATAAATTTTATATACCATTTAAAATAATAAATTTAAATTGAGAAATGATATATTCCCAACCCAATTTGCATAATTTTTCTGTAAATTAACAATATTAAACTAAATATTATTTTTTTGAAAATTGTTATTTTGAAAATGTACTATATTTTTATAATACAACAAAGCTGTCTTAATACTCGCTCTTCTTAATTTCATATTACCGAATTGAAAATGCCGTAAGCATATGTGCAAATGGGATATGTTGCCTCTTTGAAATTTTCATAGCAATGAAAACTGCGCTATCAAACTGCAGCATTGATGTTTGACGATGAATATCTCGTAAACGCTTAACTTAATCGAAAAATCATAGTAGACCATTTTTATAGAGCAGTAAATTTCCTACAAAACTATGTGTTTAATCATTCATAATAATTTTTTTTCATTGAGTTATAAAATTAATAAGAAATAAAGAATTTTTCCAAAAATAGTCAAATTTCAACCATTAATATCTTTTAAACGGTTGGGTTTACGAAAAAATCATAAGAGACCATATTTTAGAGCATTCAATTTCCTACAAAACCTAATTAACAAGATATTTTTTCAAGTAGTTGGAAGCGAGATATAAATGTTTCTATCTGATAATAAGAAAAAATAGAAAACCGTTAGGCGGAGGACCTTCCCGTTACAATTAAAAATTCATATTTGGAGAGGCTTTCTTAGAGGTGTCTAGGAACCTATTTTTGTGAGTACCAATTGAAAAAAAAAAAAAAATTTTTTTTTGAATCACCCTAATGTAAGTATTCTTTATTGTGCACCACAGTGTCTTAACGTAAACATATGTAATAGTCCAGTCATTATAGTAAGTTCACCTCGGAATTCGATATACCCATTTATATGTCTGTAAATACTTGTATTGGTTATAGTCCATTGACACCAATACAAGTATTTACAGACATATAAATGGTTACATCGAATTCCGAGACTCTTACCTAATTTAAGCTTAAATGACTGGATTATAAGGAAAACAATATAGGTAACAGAAACAGGTAGTCTTAGCGCTAAAAAGCGATCTCTTCCAGACAACCTTAGGGTAGCAGATACTTCATAAAATATTTATAGGAAATATTTGTATATAAGTAGTTAATAATTGTTTTCAACTATGTATTTAACATCATTCTAATTGTTAAGATGTCAAATTAATGTAATGTAAATGGACCAGCAATTTAATTCATATGGCCACCATAAGTTTACTGCATGTTCACTGTTGTTCACAGGTTTAGGGCACTTATATAAGTTGTGGTTACCTATAATTAGATATGCATAAATCATGATTGTTATATAGATTTAAGAGCATGTAAGATGTATTGGTAATCCTAAATAAAGAAAATTAATAAAATTAAAGGGTTTCATTGTGAATGATGGTGCCACGCTCATTTAATACAAACAACAGGTTATTATCATGACATTAAATATTTAGCTTAAACTAAAAATGATCATCATCAGAAGAGTCTGCTTCATCTGCTTGTTCAGTTTGGGAATAATAGATTTATTTAGTTCCAATTTTTTGTATTACAGTATTTGGTAATGTGTAGTTATTGCAGCATTTGCCTTCACAAGTTAGCCTACATGAACAGTGACAATTGAAGAAAGGAGATCAAACTTCATTCGGTTTCTTTGTTTAGTCTTGATAACGTTCATCAGATAAACCAGAGATAAAGAGATGTTTAACTCCTCTCTCACTGGAAGTGAGAGAGCAATTGCTAAACGTTAAAACCTACTGAACTTTGACAGCTAATCGAGTTCAGTAGGTTTTGACGTTTATCAATTGGAAACGGGCGATGGCCAGATTGAAATCTTACCAAAAAAATATGTAAACGGAGGGATATGTTGCATCGTTCAAGACCACTTATAAAAAATGTAAAACAATGAAAATTAAATAAATTTGTAAAATTTAAAGGTTTTTGATGAAACGTATTGTAATTTGAAGCATTATAGTATTATTTTCAATGAAAAATGATTAAAAATATTTAATGATTGAGAGCTAACAAGCTTAAATCCTTTTATTGGGTATTGAAAGGTCCAAAAGTCAGATGTTCTAATATACTTTAAAAATATTTAAATAGTTTCTCCATATAATAAATAACCACTATTTAATAATAATTATTCGTACTAAATGTTGGGTGTTGGGTTGATAAATGTCCAAAAATTATTATTTTGTTCAACCTGGCCATAATAGAAAATGTTATAAAAAACGTTTATTTTAGAGTGCGGTAAAACTAATAAAGACACCGTAAATCTCGCAAAATCCTGAAATCTAGGAGAAATCCTGCTATATCTTCGAATTTCAATACATCGTACCGAAATTCCTTTGTATTTTGTATTTTCCAACTGAGTAGATGTATTTGATGCCACTGCTCGTCAATCTTCGCAATATCTTCTTGTTTTTTGTTAAAATGCAACATCAATTCAATAATCGGTTCTTTGTTATGAGATAGTGCGTGTTCTACGCTGATTTTCTGAATACTTTTCATGAGTTTCAAGTTTTCGGGCAATCTGTCTTTTAATTCTTGAATCAAAGATTCAATGAACTGGCTGCACCTATTGCGGATTATTTCTTCTTGATTTGGCGGAAGTCCTTTATCTTTCATTGTTTGCAAGTGAGTGTCAAATCTGTACCCCAAATAGCATTTGTTGTCTATAAAATCTTGAATATTTTGCGTAAAAATATCTACATTCTGGGTAGGCAATATTATCTTGTCAACAAGTGTATCAATTAAATTAGTCAGTTCGTCATACAGTTTAGAATGGTCTGCGTCTTTCGATTCAAATAATTTATTAACCCTGTTAACATTAGTGGGAATTGGATAAATAAATGAAATGTATGCATAATTCACATCATCAGAGTAAATTGCATGCAGCAATTCGGCTGTGTAGCATCTTTCATTTAATTTTGCCATATTAAAATGTGGTTTCAGTTCCAGCCATTGTGCGTAAATCCGTGCAACTGCGGACTCTACAGAAAGCCACCTAGTTTGGCTAGACTGAGCAATTTTTAAAGGGTCATGACCATAGTTTATTAGTTTGTATAGTTCTTAAATAGGTAGCTTGCCTTGATGAAGAACGGTTGAACCAATCATATGTTTCTTTAATAATGAATTCGAGATTCCTGGGTAAGAACTCCTTTGTTGCTGCGGAGACTGCTAATTGTAAGGAATGACAAATGCAGCGCACCAAAACTAGACTCGGTAGTTCTCTTTTCAGTTTGGCATACACACCGTTATTAACTCCAACCATGACTGCAGCATTGTCAGTTCCAATGCCCATTAAATGTTTTAGGGGTCTGAGTGATGCTTTTATAGCGGCAACAATGCCGTCTGCATCACACTCGTGGAGCATTGGGACAGGGATGGGCACATTGTTAGCCCGAAAAGATAGCAAAGTGCGCACGAGGGCTAAATGAGGGGAATATCAATTTACAGAAGGAAGGGCATAATAAGCTGCGAAAAAAAACCAATTACATTCCCCCGTAACTTAATGTTCATCCCAGAATCAGGAATAAAGGGATGTCCAACTTATTCCAGTGTGAGAGCGCTTTAAAATTAGCGTTCTTTATAACATTTTCCATTATGGCCAGATTGAACAAACTAATAATTTTTGGGCATTTATCAATCCAACACCCAACATTTGGTACGAATAAAAATTACTTAATAGTGGTTATTTATTATATGGAGAAACTATTTAAATATTTTTAAAATATATTAGAACATCTGACTTTTGACCTTTCAATACCCAATAAAAGGATTTAAGCTTGTTTGCTCTCAATCATTAAATGTTTTTAATCATTTTCCATTGAAGATAATACTATGACGCTTCAAATTACAAAACGTTTCATCAAATATCTTTAAATTTCACAAATTTATTTAATTTTCATTATTTTACATTTTTTATAAGTGGTCTTGAACGATGCGGCAAATCCCTCCGTTTACATATTTTTTTGGTAAGATTTCAATCTGGCCATCGCTTGTTTCCAATTGCTAAACGTGAAAACCAGGGATAATGGGATGCCCAACTTATTCCAGTGTGAGAGCGCCTCAAAATAAGCGTTTTTTATAAGATTATCCATTATGGCCAGATCGAACAAAATACGATTTTTTGGGCATTTAAATTAAAACACCCAACATATATTACGATTGCAAAATATTACATATTGGACTTTTGATAAATGGCGAAACTATTTAAATTATTTTTTATGATTTTATAGTATATTAAAACAACTGACATTTGATGTTTCAATACTTAATAAGGTGAATTAAGCCTGTTAGTTCTCAATTATTAAGTGTTTTTAATCATTGGTAACTGAAAATTAATACTATTACGCATGAAATTGAAAAACGTTTTATGAAATATATTTAAGTTTCGCATTTTCATTGATTTTCATTGTTTTACATTTTTATTAGTGATCTTCAACGGCGGCAACACATTCCTCCGTTCACATATATTTTGGTATAATTTCAATCTGGCCGTTCCAGTCATTCCAATTGCAAAACGTCAACACCTACCCAGTCCAGTCAACTGTCAAAGTTCGGTAGGTGAGCGGCTCTCACATTTCCAGTGACAGGAGAGTTGGGGATCTCTTTATCTCTGGTGAAAACCTCCTAAACTCGATCAACTGTCAAAGTTTAGGTGGTTTTGACATTTAGCAATTGCTCTCTCACTTCCAGTGAGAGAGGAGTCGGACATCTCTTTATCTCTGGCAGAATGATTGCGGCAATACTGACATTGTACACAAATTAAAGAGCGGAAGTTTACAAAAAGAAGTAAACGTAATTTGCGGGTTTTAGAATTTCGCATTAATAATTGTTTTTATTTACCTTTTCATGGTGGAAAATTCTAATCACTGTTAGGAAAAAATTATACATATAAGTTATATTTGTATCTAAAAACAATTTTATTTAATAAGAAAACAGCACATTTTAAAATTTCACAACACCTTATGGTTGTTCTTATTTTGTTCGAACCACTGTACATGTGACAGAAGTTGTGGGCTTTTGTGGGAAGTTTTATATATTTGCATATATAAAAAAGAAAAGATACTTGTATATATAAATATACGATTTGTGATATTTTCAGTTTGGTTGTTTTATCAAAATTTTCAAAGAATTGAGGTTTTTTTCTATAATTGTTTTGTTAAATTTTAAATATCTAAGTTGCCTCTGGAAATGTATTAAAATAATAATACGCGCTATAGAAAAGGAACACATATTTTCAAAAATATAAGAAATCATCAATTAAAAATATATTTGCGCGGTATGGCATTATTGATTGAGAGTGGCTAAACATACAAATAGAATACAAACGCTAATGGCAGAAACATCTTCTCCCTTCGCTACGAGCGGCAAGCGTTTTGTTCTCGTTTTCATTCGAACAATGTGCCATTACTCAATACGCATATGTATGTAGTTTTGTACAAATCTAAGTTTTCAATTATAATTTTTCATAATATAAAATGTCAAAACTGAAAACAAACTATTAAAGATAGTTTATATATTTATAAATAATAGCATTCGATTCTGATTTTGAGTTAGTTTAAGAAAATTTCAAATAAATTGAAGACAATTTTTATAACTACTACAGTATATCGAGACTGGCAACCCTGCGTTGTGAGAGAATAATCTGCTGAGTCGTTTCTACAGGGAAAACCCCAAGTTGTTGGAAATTCTACGGTAAGCGGGCGGTAGAAGAAGGTAGTATTGCGCTCTCATAAGATTCATTTGTGTATATGCGTTTGAAGAAATAGTGGTTCAGAAACTGAAATTATTATAATTTAAATATGCCGAAATGTTATCAGCGAGTGAAAACAATTAATGTGGAATGGGAAGAAAAGTATTTAAGTCAGGAAAGCTCTGCTATGTACTATATATAATATCTGCAGTTCTCTATTCTTTTAAAAATAAGTTTGCGCAAATTTCAGACAGAATTACTTTTTATTAAGATCTTTGTTTAAAGAAATATCCTTATTTGAAACTTTTTTCTTTGAAAATTATATGTATCTATATTTGGAAGCACCAACACTTGTGAACAATTTTTTTGAATAATGAAATTAAACAAACATTTAATAAGATGTACATAGGTTATGTAATTTAAATTTTGGTACAAGAATGCGTGTAGCTACAGCAAATGAGATTAAATCAAACATAGAATTTATTATGTCAAATAAACTAAATTAAATGCTGTTATAAAGACATATTAAAAAAACTATTACTAAAATTAAATACTCATTATACTTTTTGTTATTTGTCTTACATTTTAAAAATTTATAGTAGTTGCGAAGAAACTTAGAAGTGTTAGGCAATTTTACAGTTATTACCCACAGTGCAACTTCCCATATATGCGCGCGCTCTCATTTTTAAACATTGCGTGGTAAAATATGTTGCTCTCATTTGTAAATATGGAGTGGTAAAATACTTTGCTCTCACTTCCCTCTTCATGTTTGCCCGCGATGATCCCCTCACCTAGCCCTCAAAATGTGCACTCGTGCCCGAACGGACAAAATGCCACTGAGGGCTAATATGCCCACCACTGCAGTAACTTGTGCAAAATATTTTGACTACCGCTATCGACAAATCGTTAAGATTTTTAAAGATAATGCCGGCATGTTTGGACAGCATTTTGTTAAAATCTTCTACGGGAAAGTGGAGTTTGAACAAAGATGTTCTCTGCATGTACATGGCATGTATTGGCTTAAAAATGCTCACGGGAGCAACATTCGGAATCCTCAGACGTTTTCTCATGTCATTAGTTTCATCGACAATTATTTTTCTACATAAGGTTCGGTTACTCACTTAGAAAATTATTTAGTTCTAAATTCAAATCTTGACACAGAAGACATTTCGAATTTAAATAATTTTAACACTTCCTGTCTTATAGTAGAATAAATATGTCTTTTGACGACTATTTGTTAGCTCTGAAATCAAGCCTATCAAAACCCAAAATTTGTCTAAAAAGAAAATTACCCGATCATTTTATAAACCCTAACAATCCTTTGACTTTGGAACTACATAGGGCAAATACGGATATCCAATATATACTGGATGCATAGGCTTACTTCTCTTATATAATTAATTATATTAATAAATCAATGTATATCAAAAGTTAATGCTGGAAACTATACAGTTGAGCAAAAACTAAAACATTTATGTAGGTCACAAATTTAAATCAGGCACAGAAATATCTGCACAAGAAGCAGTATATTGCTGCATTGGGCTCCACCTTTCGGAAGCAAGTTATGCAGAAATATTTATAAATACGTCTCGACCTGATGAACGTGCTCGAATGGTAAAATTTAGAGCAGAATTTCAGAACCTTCCTACAGGTTCGACAGAAATATTCGTAGCAGGTATTTTAGACCGTTATGTTCAAAGACCCAATCAGTTTTAAACTGTTTGTTTGGCATCTGTGTATAAATATTTTAACTGCCATAGAAGAGCACAAGACAGTGATCATGAGGAAGAAAGTAGGGTTGTCATGTCTCTTAAAGACGGTAGCGGTTTTGTTAAAAAACGTACCAAATCTTGCATAATTCGGTATAAAGGAATGGTAATGTTTTACTATCTATGGCGGAATGAAAACAGATCTCTTTGAAAACGATAATGAGCAGACCTGCATAACAAATCGTATTCTAACTGAGGAAAAATAACATGTTTTTGAGCAAAGAAAACTTGAAAATGTTCCAGAAATAATTGGTATAAGTAAGTGAAAATTATAATATTTTGTAAAGAGCTAAACTTTTCAAAACTTCTGAAACGCAGGGACTGTCTTATAAGGTGACACTGAAAACCACCGTCAAATATATGATTACATTGAATATAAACACGTGTGATGGCTTGATTAATGAAGTAACTGGACAACTTATCCAAATTGATTTCCATTATTATTTTTTTTTAACTTTATGGAACCTTCTTTTGGTTTGATAGCACGTTCAAAAAAAGCCTCATCCTGTAGAAAGTACATGGACATCAATTGAAAAAGTAATGAAATCGAAAAGAAATGAAAAAATTTCAATTGAAAATTGTTCTGAGGGCTGGGAGAATAACAAATCATAAGAGTCAGAGTGCCACATATGGTAAAGTTGTCGTTCATACTTCACCCAGTATGCCTAGAGCTTCGATATAAGTTGCTTGCCGTCGAGCTACTTCTGCAGAAGATCTCTTCATTATAGGAAATTTTATTAGTCCTATCCTGTATTTAGAGAGCTGATTGAATTGAACACAAATAAAGCTCTGTTAAGAAGTTTCAATTTTATGATATCCCGCACATCAGGACATCAAATTTTATTCCATAATGTTCAGAGTCTCCACGCTCACATTAATGCTATAAAAAGCGGCTGCCTGATGCTATCTTCAGGTATTTTATGTTTTGTTGAAACTTGGAGTTATCCCTGTGAAAATATTGATATACCAGGATTTACTTCAATTAACGAGCTGAGGTTACGGGGCATTATAACATATGAAAGCATAATACATACTTGTACTTATATTGCCAACTCTATAGAACTAAAAGCTGCAAAGAAAATTTATTATGGCCGCAAAGTTTTAGAAACAGTTTTGTTTAAATGTTTCAATATTAGTATTCTGGTTCCATCTAGTTTAGTTCAGTTTTTCTGTCAAATATTTAAATGCAGAACTTTAGAAAGTTCTGACTTTTGAGTTATGTAATCAAAATGTCCTAACTATACTTGTACATACACTCGTGGCAATCAAGCTTACCACTCAAAATTCTCAAGTGATGTGTATATTTCTCAACATTTTATATCGGTACCTTTTGCGGTATAGAAATTTTTTATTTAGGAATAAGTTAATAGGGTAATCATAATCCGGTGCAAATGGTCTTGTAAATGCAAATTTCGGTGCATGTGCAAAATATTTTTGCACCATGTTCTTAAACAAAAACAAATTACATGTGTTTTGCAAATGCAACACTGTTATGTAAATGCTACACTCAACCTCTATTGTATATGTGCAAATTAGTATTGCATTTCAAGCAGCTGATTTCTTTTGCATACATATTTGTTTTGACTTTTGGCGCGTCAGGTAAAATTTTTGGTAAGAAAAGAAATTAGAAAGAATTAACATTTAAAACTTAATGAAACTATTTACAGCAATATGAGTGATAAAAAAGTGAAAAGGGAGCGACGAAACAAAAAATGGACATAGGAAGAAATCTACAAGCTTCTGGATTTTTTGTAAGAAGTTTCAAATGTATAAATGATTATTTATTTACTTTTACTAGGCTCCAACAGCACAATTTTTTTTTACAAAAAATGCATTGTGGTTAAGGGAATCGAAGCCACACGGGACTTGCTGCTATGGAAGGTACGCCATCTAAAAAGTACATTTAAAAAAGCGAATGATTATCGCACCTCAACTGGGACTTCATGCTCAACTCCACGCCGGCATGAAAGCACTACTTCAACATTCATATCCAATTCATCTAAAATTTTGTCGACCGCCTCACCATCTTCGTCCACTTCTGTATAAAAAAAGGAACCATGAATATAAAAAAATATTTAGTCACCAACTTTTACCTATTATATTAAGAATATCATTTGCCGTATTCTCTACCAAATAATTAAGAATTTTTTCTCTTTCGCTTTTCCTTGGCATGATTGCTACTGAGAATATTTACCAAATATTTTATTTCACATTTGACAACTAGGAATCAGCTGTCAATTTTACAATGAAGAGCGCATTCAGATATAAAAACAAATAGTCGCTCACGATCTATTGGAAAATGCTACATTTACACTTTTGCATATGCAACGATGCATCGGATTCTGATTACCCTTAATGACATGTTATTTATCAAAAATATTAAAAGCAAAACATAGAGCTATAGACAAAATCATTTGAAAGTTAGTGAGCTCTAACTCTGACTGACATGAGTGATATTTTTTATTTTTTTAATCTAATTTAATTTACTCTATAACTGAAATAAATGTTTTATTTAATTTTAATTTTGATTGAAACACGAAGTTTAGTCGCAGTATTACTTTATCTATATATGTACATAAATAAAAATGAATCGTCAAAATGTATGTACGCTCATAACTTTCGTACGACTGAACCAAATTTGATAATTCTTTTTTTAAAATGTACATTGAGGTTCAGAGATGGTTTCTGCGGAGAAAAAAATTCGAATAATTGCTGGAAAAGCCCTAAAAACAGCCCCTTTCTTTTTCTCATACGAACGAATGGATGTTTGTTCGTTAGTAACGCTAAGTGAACGGCTGAACCAATATTGATGAAATTTTAAGAGGTTGTTCGTATCATATACTTTCATGAAAACTCGGCAAATTGGATAATTCCAAAAAGTAATGTTTTTCCATAAACATTTTTTTTCAATTTTTGTTTGTTTTGTTTCTCACTATTTTGATTTGTAAATTATTTGAATAGTTCAATTTCGGTCGCTTGCTTTTTTATTCCGGTTATTCGAAAGAAAAATTATTGAAAATTATTAAGTGAAAACTTTACGTGGGGTTCACACAAAGAGGTCAATTGTAGATTGAAATTTGTTACAAAGCCACCAAGAGGTCGACCTAATATCGGTCGGTGTTCTTTTTGCCATCAAAGTATGGCAGCCCAAGGCAAGGCAAGGCAAGAAGTACTCCCAAGATGCGGTGACATACGTGCGGAATTATGGATCGCGGTCAACTAGCAAGCGATCGTCACGATGTCACAGCACGACTTTTCAAACAACAGTTACGATGTTTGATTGACTTATCTTGAAGCAATGTATATGTGGTGCTGTTGGATGCTAGATGTACTCTGTTGAGTGGCAAAATAGAGGTTTTCCGCACGCACACATTCTTCTTTGGATGATGGTTACACCAGATCAGATTGATGAAGTCATTTCTCCGGATATTCCTGATGTAGAGAAAGGTCCAGTATTATATGAAGTGGTGGAAACCAATATGGTGCATGGATCTTGCGGACACTACAATCCCTTTTCGGTTTGTATGTCTGACAATAAATGCACGAAACACTATCCATGTGCTTTTCTTTCGGAAACACAAACTGGAAATGATGGATATCAACTCTATCGGCGTCGCTCACCAGATAACAGAACATTCAGCATTCAACTTAGAAGAGTGAATATCGAAGTTGACAACACATGGATCGTACTATATTTACCATTATTGTCTAATTCATACTCAAAACTTATATCAGTGTTTAGTATTGCAGTTTGGGGAAATCGATAAAATACGTTTGAAAGTACGTCACCAAAGGAAGCAACATGGCGATTATTGGTCTTGAACGATACGGTCGATACGTGAATTGCAATAAAGCGCTTTGTAGGATATTTACTTTTGCAATTCATAAACGTTTTCCGACTGTGGTGCGTCTCGCAATTAATTTGGAGAATGGCCAAAGAGTGTATTTCAACCAGAGAATATAATATAGCCAGTGGAAACATCGCCAGCAACAAAATTAACATTGACGAGTTTTTTCTCAACTTTCGTTAGTGATCCGTTTGTGAGAACATTACTCTATTTGGAAATACCTTGGTATCATGCATGGAATGCATCGTCGAAGAAATAGTTACGCAGAAAGCAAGGCCAACCAGTAGATTGACATCCAGGTGTCTTATCAACTAATGCATTAGGACGAATTTACACAATCCTCCCGAAAAACGACGATTGTTTCTACCTTCGGTTGCTATTGATTAATGTACGCGGTTCAACTTTATTTGAGTTATTGCTTACTGTGAATGGTTAGCTGTGTGCAAGTTTTGGAGAAGTAAGCCAGCAATTACAATTGCTGGAACACGTTAATCACTGGAATGAAAATGAAGTTCGCATACTTTTCGATATAAACATCGACATTGTCAAAGACATTTTACATCGTCTTCGCTAAAAATTGGAAATGGTACAATTTCGGTTGATAGTTTCAGTGGTTCGATATCAATTCCATCTTCCTTTTTTTAATTCACGAAAGATGAACTCATCACAAATGTTTGGACATTGGTCAAATTATCGTACCTAAGATTCCTTAAGTGCACGCGCAATGTTGGCTGCCAAAAATACCGATGTTGTTGACATAAACTGGAAGATTCAAAGTCAAATTCCGGGAGACTTGCGCTCATACAAATCGATCGATCGCCTTGACAATGAAGACGACGCCGTGAATTATCCAGTGGTATTTTTTTATTCTTTGGATAGGCTTGGTATGCCACTGCATCATTTGCGTCTCTAAGTACGGTCAGTCGTTATTACGTTTCGCAATCTTCATGCGCCGAAACTGTGTGATGGAACCCGACTGATTGTGACGCACCTATCGAATACAAGGGGGAGAATTCCGTTTCCAGTGAAAATTGCATTTGAGATGACAATCAACAGGACCTAAAGATAGTCGTATAGTGTGAGGCATAAATTTGGAAATGCTATGTTTTTCACACGGCCGAGTTGGAAAACCATCTTTTCTGTACACCGGAACAGAAACCAAAATATGTTGTTTATAAAGCTGCGTTACATTAAAAAAAACAAAAATGAAATGATAAATTTAACTTTCTTTTCATTTCAAAATGCATAAATTCACGCAGGACAACGGCTGCGGGGTCAGCTAGTAAAAAATAAAATCGGCCGCTTTTGTATAAGCACAGAAAAAATAGTTTGTTAAGTTATGAATATTATTTTTTGTGTTCACTGTCAAAAAACGATTTATTTCTTTATTCCTCAATACAGCTGTAATGTAATTTCCCATAGTTTTTTAATATAAAAGTGTAAATAACTGAGGCAAAGCTTTCCACTTCTAATTAAAATATATACAGAAATTAAATTTCCAAAAAGTGACTTTTTCATAGAAACATGCTTTCTTCTATATTTTTGTTTTGTTTTCCAATTGATTTATTTGTAAATTACTTGAATTGTTCAATTTCTGTCGTTTGCTTTCTTTATTTCGGCTATTCAAAAAGTAAATTATTGAAAATTATTCAGTGAAAACTTTATGTGTATTTCGCATAAAGTGATCAATTACAGATTGAAATTTGTTAAGATACCACGAAGAGGTCGCGCTAATATCGGTCGGGTTGCCATCAACATACATTGGCAGCCCAAAGCACATGTACGAGTACTCGCAGGATGCGATGACATAGGTGTACCTGCGGAATTATGGACGGGCGGATTTGGTTCACTTGCGATGTAAAATGGCCATAGATTACGGAATTATTGAATCGCGATCAATCAGCAAGATCGTCACGATTTCACCGCACGGCTTTTCAAACAACAATTACGATGTTTGATGGACTTTATCTTGAAGCAACGTATGTATATATGGTTTTGTTAGAAGCTGGATGTACTCTGTAGAGGGGCAAAAAAGAGGTTGCCGCACGCACACATTCTTCTTTGGTTTTTTTTTTCAAACGGGGTTAGAGCGCCGAAAAAACAGCACTTGGTCGGATAAAATTCGGGTCAATTCCGGTGAATGGACCGGGTGTCGTGGAAATTGTTCTTATTTGGATCAAATCAGATCAGATCAAATTAATGAAATCATTTCTGTGAAAACTTCTGTTCAAGAGATAGATCTAGAATTATACGAAGTGGTGAAAAGCAATATAGTTCATGATCCTTGCGGACACCAAAACCCCACGTTTATATGTTTGACAATAAATGCACGAAACACTAAACACGTGCTTTTCTTTCGGAAACGCAAACTGGAAATGGTGGATATCTACTGATATTTGCAATTCCTGAACGTTTCCGACTGTTGCGCATCTCGCAGTTCATTTCAGTTCAGTCTAAAGAGCGTATTTCAATCCAGGGAATACAGTACAGCCAATGGGAACACCGCCAACAACAAAGTTGACATTGACGAGCTTTTTCTCAACTTGCGTCAGTGATTCGTTTGTGAGAATATTGCTCTATTCGGATATGCCTTGATTTTATACATGGAATGCATCGTTGAAGAAATGGTTACGCAGAAAGCCAGGCCACCAGTAGGTGGACATCCACGAATGTAAAATCACATAATTTCACGCAGGATAACGGTTGCGGGGTCAGCTAGTTTTCTATAAAATAAAAAATAATCATTAAGGCATAATTACATAACTTAATGCCTTCGACCATCTTTTGTTCAACCATTTGTTGTTTGTGTTGTTTTCGTTTGTGAAGGCAATGGTGTTGGAGATGGTGACGGTGTTTGCCTTAAAATTGTGAACAATGGTTTCGAGACTATGCAAATAGTTCTCAATGGAGCTAATGTGTGCACCGCTTCCATCAAGTGCTACCGCTTATGATACTGGACTTCCCTCACTGATGGCCACCTCAGTCGGATTATTTCTCTTTTATAATAATAATCCTTTATTATTTCTATTATTTATACTCGTGATAAACAAAACCAAACTTGCCACTTATGTGTATCTTTTTCCCGATTTTCTCCCATTACCTATACTTCTGTGATAAAAATCTAAAGAAAGGACTACTTTTATTATACGAGGTATGACAATTAAGTAATGAGACTAATTCCATAAAAACCGTATACTTGAAAATTATTCTACAACTCTGCCGTCCCCTTAAAGTAGGGCAGCTATACAGCGATTCCAGTGCGTTTTCCATGCTTCGTAACATTTCTGGAACGCTTCGACTGGGATGTCCGTGAGTACCCTCGTCATGACCGCCTGGATGTCCGTAATCGACTCAAAATGGATTCCTTTGACCACCGATTTTGTTTTAGGGAACAAAAACAGTCACAGGGTGACATGTCGGGCGAATAAGGCGGCTGTTGCAACACGGCGATCCGTGGCAAAAGCAGACTTGATTCACAGTTTCTCCGGTGGAGCGAATTCTTTCTGGACGATTCCACGGCAATAATCATCGTTTTCACCTTTGACTTGCTCATTCGAGCTTTTTTCGGGCGGGGGGCGCGCGGAAACAATCATTGTGAGCTTTGGCACGAGTAATGCCGGAATTACATGTGCAGAATTCTGCGTGCAGAAAAAAAATTTGTACTGATATGACAGTTCACATTCTGCATCTCAATGCAGATCTGCACGGCATGTGAAATTAGAATTTCTCTGCGCAGAAGCAGTGCTGACAACATTCAAATAATTAATTTTTGAGCAAAGTCCGGCAACATTTTAAATTGCGCTCAGCTGTTCAGTGAAAATAAACAAAAGATATAAAAAAATGGAAGAAAAATTGATTGGATTTGTTAGCGAAAACCGGTTCCTATATGACAAAAGTCATAGGAATTATAAAAATAGCTACCTGAGGGACGCCAAATTTCAGGAGCTATCGGAGAAATTGCATATTCTAGGTAAATCTTTAATTTTATAACCTAACAGAAAATTTATATTTATTCATGTTTTGAATGTTTTTAGGTGAGACGCTAAAGGCCCTTTGGCGGACCCTACGAGATAAATTTTACAAAGACTTAAAAACACACAAAAAGTGGAAGTGGATGGAGAGCCTAAAGTTTTTAAAGGACGTTGAAATGGACAACTTGAAGTAGGTTTTGTATAATCTTGTTTTATTTGTATAATTGTATTATTTATTATATATGCATTTTCAGCACACAAGGCAATTATGGCACCGTAACGACAGAAGGTGACGACTCCTTCCTCAGTGACTTTGGTGAATCCGCCTATAGCAGTGTCAATTTAAATATCTTTTCTCAATCACCGCAGACGCAGACGCAGACGCAGACACAGACACAGACTGGACGGAAACGTAAAATTGAGGAATTACTTGAAAGCTCGAATAGAGACTTTCAAAGAGTGACGTCGTTAGCCGAGGAATTACTGGTCGGTGGCACGAAAAGATCCGCAATTCAATTATTTCTTGAAAGCCTTGCCAAGCAGGCGGAGGGAGCTAATTTAAATAGCCTGGAAATGTCGGAGTTACAACTCCAAATTTCTCAAACAATCCACAAATTTTTTGTGAGTCGTAGAAAATAAGTTTTTCATTAACATCTTTTATAATATTTATCATTTTAAATAAAAGCCCATTCATTTCAAATATATAAAAAAGTACAAAGTTATTTATTTGTTTTGTAGTTGTTGTTTTTTGTTATTTCAGCGCAAACAATTTTGAGGAATACAAACCTATACAGGTTACGTAGAACCGACATATTTATTTTATAATAACGGGTGATTTTTTTGAGGTTAGGATTTTCATGCAGTAGTATTTGACAGATCACGTGGGATGTCAGACATGGTGTCAAAGAGAAAGATGCTCAGTATGCTTTGACATTTCATCATGAATAGACTTACTAACGAGCAACGCTTGCAAATCATTGAATTTTATTACCAAAATCAGTGTTCGGTTCGAAATGTGTTTCGCGTCCGTGTCCGATGAGCGATGAGGCTCATTTCTGGTTGAATGGCTACGTAAATAAGCAAAATTGCCGCATTTGGGGTGAAGAGCAACCAGAAGCCGTTCAAGAACTGCCCATGCATCCCGAAAAATGCACTGTTTGGTGTGGTTTGTACGCTGGTGGAATCATTGGACCGTATTTTTCAAAGATGCTGTTGGACGCAACGTTACGGTGAATGGCGATCGCTATCGTTCGATGCTAACAAACTTTTTGTTGCCAAAAATGGAAGAACTGAACTTGGTTGACATGTGGTTTCAACAAGATGGCGCTACATGCCACACAGCTCGCGATTCTATGGCCATTTTGAGGGAAAACTTCGGACAACAATTCATCTCAAGAAATGGACCCGTAAGTTGGCCACCAAGATCATGCGATTTAACGCCTTTAGACTATTTTTTGTGGGGCTACGTCAAGTCTAAAGTCTACAGAAATAAGCCAGCAACTATTCCAGCTTTGGAAGACAACATTTCCGAAGAAATTCGGGCTATTCCGGCCGAAATGCTCGAAAAAGTTGCCCAAAATTGGACTTTCCGAATGGACCACCTAAGACGCAGCCGCGGTCAACATTTAAATGAAATTATCTTCAAAAAGTAAATGTCATGAACCAATCTAACGTTTCAAATAAAGAACCGATGAGATTTTGCAAATTTTATGCGTTTTTTTTTTTTAAAAAGTTATCAAGCTCTTAAAAAATCACCCTTTACATTTATTAAATTATTTACTTATTTATTAAAGAAGAGATAATTTTTAAGAAGATCTCGGGTATCCAAAGCACTTCGTCTTGCGTTAGCGCTTGATGTATTTTCAATTGTAACCCGCGCTCTGGATAAACATTTATTGAAGTGGTCTTTGTTTGCTTCCAAACACTTTCCCGGATATGGCCTCATCAAATGTTTTGTCAACGGAAAAGCAGCATCTCCCACATAATAAAATGGGAATTTTATCGCACTACGTGGAAGATTTTCTGCTTCTGGTAAGTTCATTGTTCCGTTTAATATTCTATTTCCAAAACCACTGATTTTTAACACTCCGCCATCACTTTGGCTTCCGTAAGCTCCATTGTCTTCTGCGGTGAATGTATATTTGCTATCACAAACGGCTAACAATACAATACTAAAATATTGCTTATAATTAAAATACAGTGATCCGGATTTTCGCGGACACTTGATTTGGGCATGTTTACCGTCAAGAGCTCCTACAACATGAGGCATTCCTGTCTTGATGTAAAATGAAACGGCTATTTCCCTCCACTCATGTTCATTTGGTTGCGCCAAGTATATTCCTGAAAGTTCATCCCAAACGGCTGCGAATGTTTCCAATAAAATTTTGCCAATTGTTGATACTCCTACTCGAAAAGCCCAAGCCAACATCTGGCGGCAAACTCCATGGGTCAAATATCTATTGTAAGAGTTGATGAACATATGTATTTATTTATTATAAAATTTACAAACCAAATGTACTTACACTAATGTTATTGCCAGGCGGCATTCTGCTGGTATTGGACGATGTAAGTATATGAAACTACTATTTGCTATACGCCTTTTAATTAAGCTTAGAAGAAGCTTAAATTGATCCACTTGCATCCGAGTAGCCTTTTGGAACTGAGAGGAATCATCGTTTTTTATATAGATGAATAAATTATTGAAAAAACCATGCAGCTCTCTCTCATTTTCTGCATATATAGGAATCGTCCACACCCGTGTTTTTTTATCACTTATCACGCACAAGCTTAAAATATTGATTAATTTCTTTTTGGCAACTAGAAGTAAAAGCAATTGTTGCAATCTTTTTTTTCTTTCCACTTCCATTTTAAAATTTTTAAATTTCAATTTAATTTATTTATTGCAATCAGCTGATTGTCAAAATTTACTGCACATGTGTTTTGGCTGGAAGAAATAGTGTAATTCCGGCATAAGAGCACTATCACCAAACACTCATACAATTTTATCGTACGTTTCCGAAATTTTTTCGCCCAATCTGGCGCAAAATTTTATCGCGACGCGTTGCTCTTGATTTCGTTTTTCCATTTTCGTGACGAGCACTACAAACACTCGTCTACTCAACTTGACGCATCAGGCAAACTAAACAAGCTAGAGCGATGGTGCATATATCAATGAAGAGGGGAGGGATGCCAAGTTTCAAGGTCATAGGTTTGCCACAAGCGCAGCAATAAAATCAGTCTCATTACTTAATTGTCAAACCTTGTAAGATGTAAATGTCAGCGAGAGCATCGGAATCTTAGCAATTTCATATGTATATACATACATATACTCTATATGACTCATACACTGACCGATAAATTCGGCATAAGATTTATTATAAAAAGGAAATCATTATAGAATATAGTATATGATAGTTGGGCAGTATCGACCCGATTTTATCCATTAACTATTATCATGTTACGTACTGAATAATGTTCCTTGGGTTTTATTATGGTACCTCACATACAATCACCAATCGTATGGAGCAAAGTCAGCCGTATGTTCGAAATCCTTGTAATGGTTATATGGGCGCTGGGTCAAATTTCAATTGTATATCAAAAGTCAACTATACGTATTGGGGTCTAGATCAGTACATAGGGTCTTGAACAGTTTTAGTTGAATTTGACCAATTTTTGGTTAAAAGGTGGCATACTTTAAGGGAATTATTATTGAAAAATTTTTTTCTGTTAAATTAATTATTTCTTGATTTGTGGAATGTGAAAGAATTAAATTTAATTTTAAATGGTGATATAGGAAGTAGGCGTGGTCCGATTTCACCCACTTTCGCACTGTGACAAAGAAATATTAAAAAAAAATCAGTCGAAATCAATAGAGCTGGTCCCGAGATATGGGATTTTACCTAAAAGTGGGCCTTGCACATCACACATCGTCCAATTTTTGTCCGGCCCCCATAAAGTCCTTTCATACCATCTCGGTGGTCAAATTTAATGTTTTTCTTAGTTATTTATTTATTGCGAGTATGGCTTAGCTCTAATAGTATAAGATAACTCCGTTCATTCTCCATCTTCGCAATAAATAAATAACTAAGAGAAACACTAAATTTGACCACAGAGAGGGTATGAAAGAGATTTACATATGTGCTTTAATATGTTATATGTAAAATTTTTTATCCACAGGTGCCTCTTACTACTGTACCAAATTACAGTTTTATATATTAATTTAGTTCTTAGTTATGGCCCTTTATAAGTTTTCGGTTAATGACGTTTTGTGGGCGTGGCAGAGGTCTGATTACGCCGATCTACATACTCGTAATTTTGTTTTGTACCACGGAAACTGCTTATCAAGTTTCATCAAGTTATCTCAATTTTTACTCAAGTTAGCTTGCACCGACGGACGAACGGAGAGACAGATAGTCAAAAGGATTTCAATTTCTTCGTAATTCGGATGATTTATACATATATCTATCTCGTTCAGTTTTATGTGATACGTAAAACCGTTTAGTGAACAACTGGTTGCAAGAGTATAAAAACGGAGTAAGAGTTAAGTTATTTGGTTTAAGCTTTAAAGGAGCTATACGAGGTTTGACAAATAAGTAATGAGACTGATTTTATTGCCGCGCTTGTGGTAAACCTTTGACCTTGAAACTTGGCATCCCTCCCCTCTTCATTGATATATACACCATCGCTCTAGCTTATTTAGTTTGCCTGCTGCGTCAAGTTGAGTAGACGTATGTTTGTAGTGCTCGTCACGAAAATGGAAAAACGAAATCAAGAGCAACGCGTCGCGATAAAATTTTGCGCCAGATTGGGCAAAACAGCTTCGGAAACGTACGCTAAAATTGTAAGAGTGTATGGTGATAGTGCTCTTAGTCGTGCCAAAGCTCACAATGATTGTTTCCGCGCGCCCCCCGCCCGAAAAAAGCTCGAATGAGCAAGTCAAAGGTGAAAACGATGATTATTGCCGGGGAATCGTCTGCTATTGCCAAGTACTCGAAAGATTGCGAAAACAGTCAACAGGATGCGCCCAGACATCGTTCGTAACTGGATCCTTCATCACGACAACGCGCCGTGCCACACCGCCCTCAGCTTGTCACAGTATTTGGCCTCTAAAGGGATTGCCGTGTTGCAACATCCACCTTATTCGCCCGACATGTCACCCTGTGACTGTTTTTTGTTTCCTAAAAAAAAATCGGTAGTCAAAGGAACCCATTTTGAGTCGATTACGAACATCCAGGCGGCCGTGACGAGGGTACTTGCGGACATCGCAGTCGAAGCGTTCCAGAAATGTTACGAAGCATGGAAAACGCGCTGGAATCGCTGTATAGCTGCCCAAGGCGACTACTTTGAAAGGGATGATAAGGTTGTAGAATAATTTTCAAATATACGGTTTTTATGGAATCAGTCTCATTACTTAATTGTCATACCGTAAAGTGTTTCCCTGGCCTTGCTTCTTGCAAGTTGCAAGAGTATAAAATGTATAAAATGTTGCACCTGAACTTAACCCTTCCTTACTTGTTTTTTTCTTTTATTTCTAAAATAAAATTCATACATATGCTCTTTTGAATTTATATGTTTTCATTTGAGAAATATTGCCGTTGATCAATTTGTAGAAATTGTTGCACGCATTGTGATTCATTTATGTAGTAAAACGTTTTGACGTATCCCAAAAACTTCAATTTGTTAAAAGTAAATTAATCTATAATGTTAAAGTCTACTGTTTTGTTTTGAATTGTTTGGTTTTTATGCTTCAAAAAATAAATTCCCTAAGGTTTCAACCAAGAAAAATGTATTTTTTGAGTGATAACTGAATACGAATCGAAAAATGCAAACAGAAAATTCATGAGAAAATACATAAAACAATTGTTTTTGATATTATGGGTACAAACACTTCTTTCGTAAGAGGAACACGATCCGTCTCGACACAACCTTCTGTAATTGGATACTGGCATACATCTAACATTTCAGTTATAAGTTTTCAGAATGGAAAACACCAAAACTAAAAGCTAATTACTGTCAATTCGCGATAATTCGTAATGGCACGGGAATCATATTTTTTACGAATTACGCGGGATTTCGACTTACCGAGATTTCCATTTAACGAGGCTCAATAAAGAAAAAATCGAATTAGCGAGAATATTGTATAGATAATGTTTAGATATTTTTTATTGATGGACTCAACAAATCAACATATGTATGTACATTCATTCGTACTAAATACGAATTAAACAGTAACATAAAATTATTGATTAGAAACATAAAAGTGAAATAACAATAATTCTAGTTTTAAAGTAATTTGCAATTTCGGATTGCTTCGTGTGTGTTTCTCTTATTTTTTCTACTGAGTTTTCTAATCATATTAGGTGGCCGAAGACATAATTTGGGACATTATGGGTTGAAAAATAACGTTTTAGTTGTGGTATTAACGCCCTGACTTTCATTAACAGTTTTTCTTTTCATCAGCTCTATTAACCAGTTTAATTACCATTTCCTTACGGTATATAAAGGACTTAAAATCTTTTATACAAGTAATACCCATATCAAAAGGTTGCAGCTTAGACGTAGTGTTGGGTATCCAAAACTCAATTTTTAAGTGGCTAAGATGAGGGAAGCCATTATGCGCCGTACAATTGTCTTTGCATAGAAATATCATACGATTATCGGCTGCCATAGTGTCATTTAACATTTGAAGCCATTCGTTAAATAATGTTGTTGTCATCCACGCCTTCTTATTTTGCCGATAATGCACTGGAAAGCTACATATAGTTTTTAAGCACCTTGGCTTTGCTGATTTTCCGATTAATAGAGGCTTAAGTTTTATCATGCCATCCATGTCTACAGCAAATAAAATTATCCTAGATCTTTACTCTGCTTATCCCCATGACATTTTTATTTTTAAAGCAATAGGTTCGGTCTGGCAAACATTTATAAAACAACCTAGTTTCATCAGCATTAAATATATCCTTAGGTTCGTAATCTTTTATCAGATCACTCAACTTTTCTTGCATTCACAGCATATACCTTCACTGACAGAAGAACTTTCGCCGCACATTTTTTTAAATGTGATATCGTACCGCTTTTTAAATCGATCTAGCCAACCACTGCTTGCCTCAAAATCCATTATGTTCATAGCTTTAGCAAAAAACAAAGCCTTTTCTTTTAATAGCTCGCCTCCAATGGGAACATTACTTTGACGGCATTGTGTAAGCCACAAGAGTAGAGATTTCTCTATATTCGGGCTTGTTTCTGACATTTCTGTTTACTATGAGATGATGCTTGCACAATAAATTCTTTTTTCTGTAGAATTGATGTTAATATACGTATTAATGGAACGATATTAAATTGTTTTGCCACTTAAATTTTTTTTGTTCCATTATCAACGGCTTAAATAGTCTCTTGTTTTTTCGCGAATGATATTGTGTTATTCGTACTTTTTTTCGACATTTTTATGCATCGATGTAGCGCTTGGGAAAAAATCAGCAAACTGAACGCAAATAATGAAAGACAGCACAAAATTCAGCATGTGTAGTCGCATAAAGGCGGCATGTATGAAATTTTTACAAACTATCGAATTTTCTTCAAGGGAACAAACATTTTTACGAATTGTTTAGAATATTGAATTAGTGGGGTACGAATTATCGCTACTCAACTGTATTAACAAGTAAGGAAGGGCTAAGTTCAGTTGCAACCCACCATTTTATACTTTTGAAACTTTCAGAAATCAAAGCAAAGGAAATAAGGTATTTTATGGTGTAAAACGTTAACCTGTTTGTTAGAAAAACGAAAATCATTATAACGTCACCTAAAATGAAAATAACGTATCATCAAAAAAATCGAAATTGATTATCCTATTGATTACGATTCAATACTTCAAATTACATATATAATATTGCATACATATGTCCAACATTTTTAAGTTCTGCGCTCATTTAAATTTTTGTCACTCTTGTTCCATTTTATTTCGTGTTTCATTCACGCCACTCTAAATTTTCGAAAATTTTGTTACGTTATTTTGCATTTTAGGTGACAATATGTAGTATATGGAAGTTGGGGTAGTATCGACCAAATTTTATCTATCACATATTGTTAACATATGTACTTAAAAACTTATCATGTGTATATGATGTTCAAAAATCTTGATATTAGTTATATGGGGGGTAAGTCAAGTTTTCACTCAAATTTATCTATTTTACGCACAAAGATACACTGTGATGAGTAAAATATGCTACCTCATTTTCATTGAGATAACTCACATTTTGTCCGATATATGCGGTACAAAGTCACCCGGAAGTTCGATTATCATTATATTAGATATGTGGGAACTAAGGGAAGTATTGGACCGATTCAACCCATTTTTGACATACAGACATACTATTGTCAGAGATGTTCTATCCCTGAATTTCAGATATATATCTCAGACAATGACCGATATTTTCTAACAAAAGTCAATTATAGGTAACGGATTTAGGAGATATGTACATTTTTCCAAAAAGATTTCCCACAGGTGCCCCTAGCTACTGCGATCCCCTATACCAAATTTCAGTTTTATATTTAAGTGGTCAGTAGGGTAAACTTTTTTCCAGTTTTTGTTTTTTTTTTGCATTTTCTGTTTCCTTATACCCTTAGAATTAATGTAGAAACCCACTTTACCATTGGAAGGCTTCGAAAAAGGCCCAAAAATAATAATACCGCTCGACGTGCACACCAGGCATTTTAAACGAATTTTTCTCAAAACAAATTTTTTTAAACTGGCGGACATGATTTCGGTCGAACTATTCAACCGATTTGCTTAATTTTTTTTTAAATGTTCAGAAAACGCCTGGCTATCGTCCCTACTAGATTCGTCATTTATTTAATTTATTGACAATCTTATGACAAAATGTATAAAAAATGGGGAAAAATTTAAAAAAAACGTTAATTACTTTTTTATTTATCAAAATTTTTTTATATGATTATAGGAGAGACAATAACCATTCACGTACTTTTTAAGAATAAATTAGGTTTTAGTGTTTCAGATGATCCAAGAAATCGTGTCCGCCAATGAAAACACGCATCTCATTCACCCAGCCATTTCTCCGGCAGATGTCATCAAAAAATTCCGAAAAAATTTGTTTATACACTCCACGATATACCTCATGATGTGTGAAAAAGTTCTATTGTAGAATTAAAATTTCTATGAAAAAAAATGTCAAGAAAACAGGCCAGATTGCCTTACTGACCCCTTAATTTCTATGAAAAAAATGTCAAACAAACGGGCCAGATTACTGAGCCCTTAATTTAGTGCTTAGTTTTGTCACTTTGTAGGTTTTCGGTTAATAGCGATTTCTTCGCCTGGCAGTGGTCCGATTACGCGCATATGCGAACTCGAGCTTATTTTTGTACTAAGAAACCTGCATACCAAGTTTCATCAAGATAACTGTATTTTACTCAAGCTACAGCTTGCACGGACGGGCGGACGGACAGACAGTCAACCGGATTTCAACTTTTCTCGTCACCCTGATTATTTTTTTATATACTTGTACAACACTACATATATCTATCTCGATTAGTTTTTGGTGATACGTACAACCGTTAGGTGAACAAAACTAAAATACTCTGTAGCAACTGGTTGCAAGAGTATAAAAATAGTCTACCTATTTGTGAAAAATTTAGTGTATAATAACAGTAAAAATAATCACTACTCACAATTTCAGAAGCAAAATTATTTAAATTAAAAAAAAAAGTCAATTCACAAAATTTGAGATCGTTTGCTGGAAATCACTTCCCGAAAGATTCGAAAGCAATAGTTGTCCGCTAATTACGCGGTTTGATATTAAATTAAAAATTTGCCCTTTCTCAGTTAGTAAAGGTGTTTCTGTTTGGTTGACTTGAATTCCCACAGCCACAGTATTATAACCAAGCTCTCTAACCGAATCAGAGAACTGCTCTCTATGGGGAAAGTATATAGAAATCTTCTTCTTTACTGGCGTAGACGCCGCTTACGGGATTATAGCCGAGTTAACAAAAGCGCACCAGTCGTTTCTTCTTTTTGCTACGTGGCGCCAATTGGATATTCCAAACGAAGCCAGGTCCTTCTCCACTTGATCCTTCAAATGGAGTGGAAGTCTTCCTCTTCTTGTGCTTCCCTCGACGGGTACTGCGACGAATACTTTCAGAGACCTAGCCAGCGTATCCGCTGTCTTTTAATTCGCTGAACTATGTCAATGTCGTCTTATATCTCATAGAGCTAATCGTTCCATCGATTGCGATATTCGCCATGGCCTTTGACTGTGACTTTTACAAGATTTGGCTCATGGTGAATATCCGGTCGGTTGTTGATTTGCCAGGTTTAAAGCCACACTGGTAAGGTCCAATCAGTTTGTTGACGGTGGGCTTTAATCTTTTACACAAGACGCTCGATAAAACCTTACACGCGATGTTGAGGAGACTTATTCCACGGTAGTTGACGCAGATTGTGGGGTCTCCGTTTTTATGGATTGGGCACAGCACACTTAAATTCCAATCGTTGGGCATGCTTTCGTCCGACCGTACTTTACAAAGAAGCTGATGCATGCTCCTTATCAGTTCTTCGCCGCCGTGTTTGAATGGCTCGGCCGGCAATCCATCGGCCCCCGCCGCTTTGCTGTTCTTCAGGCGGGTAATTGCTATTCGAACTTCTTCATGGTCGGGTAATGAAACGTCTGCTCCACCGTCATCGATTGGGGAATCGGGTTCGCCTTCTCTTGGCGTTGTACGTTCACTGCCATTCAGCAGGCCTCCATAATTTGAGTATGCTCTGGGTATCGGTGACTAGATCACTTTTGGGGGTTCTACAAGAGTATGCTCCGGTCTTGAAACCTTCTGTAAGCCGCCGCATTTTGTCGTAGAATTTTCGAGTATTACCTTTGTTGGCCAGCTTATCAAGCTCTTCATACACACGCATTTCGGCATCTTTTTTCTGTCTGCAAATGCGTCTGGCTTCCCTCTTCAACTCTCGGTATCTATCCCATTCCGCACGTGTTGTGGTCGATCGTAACGTTGCGAGGTAGGCAGCCTGTTTTCTCTCCGCTGCGACACGGCACTCCTCGTCGTACCAGCTGTTCTTTTGCACTTTCCGAAAACCAATGGTTTCGATTGCAGCTGTACGTAAGGAGTTTGAAATGTAGTCTCACAGTTCCCTTATACCGAGTTGTTGAGGAGTGCTCTTAGAGAGCGGGAGTGCAAGGCGAGTAGAAAATCGTTCGGCTGCCTGTTGTGATTGCAGCTTCTCGACGTCGAACTTTTCTTGTGTTTGTTGACGTGCGTTTTTTGCTGCACAGAGGCGGGTGCGAATCTTGGCTGCAACAAGTGGTCCGAGTCGATGTTAGGACCTCGAAGCGCATGCACATCTAAAACACGGGAGACGTGTCTTCCGTCTATCACAACATGATCGATCTGGTTGGTGGTTTTTCGATCCGGGGACTGCCAGGTAGCTTGATGAATCTTCTTATGCTGAAATCTAGTACTATAGATAACCATATTCGGGCCCCGGCGAAGTCGATCAGCCTCAACCCATTTGGGGATGTTTCCTCGTGGGGGCTGAATTTACCGACCGTAGTGCCAAAGATACCTTCTTTGTCCACCCTGGCGTTAAAGTCGCCAAGCACGATTTTGACATCGTGGCGGGGGCATCTCTCATAAGTGAGCTCCAAGCGCTCATAAAAGGCATCTTTGGTCACATCGTCCTTCTCTTCCGACGGGGCGTGGCCGCAAATCAGCCACGAACCTCGCTTTGATGCGGATTGTGGCTAGACGTTCATTCGTCCGGAGTGAATGATAGTACTCGGCGACGGAGTCTCTCTCCCACCACGAATCCAACACCAAACTTGCGCTCCTTTATATGGCCACTGTATTAAATGTCACAAGGACCTACTTGTCTCTGTCCTTGTCCCGTCCATCGCATTTCTTGGACGGCGGTGATGTCAGCCTTTATTTTCACGAAGACATCAACCAGCTGGGCAGCGGCACCTTCCCAATTAAAGGACCGAACATTCCAGATGCATGTCTTAAAATCATAGTCCTTAATTCGTTTGCCACGGTCGTCATCAAAAGGGGGGGTCACTTATCCGAGGCTTGTCGTTTCCTTTCATTGGGGGTGTTTTTTTACGTGGCGGGTTCCAAACCCAGCGCCCAACCACTAGTAGGGAATATTTCGCCTTCTCACTTTAACTCGCCTTCAAACGGATTTTCTTAGGCTACCCAGAGGATACTTGGTCAAAGACCGGAAGTCGTGAGCTGCTTGAGTCATATGTAAAAGAATCGTTTCGGGCCACTCACAGGTGAATGGCGATCAGAGAACTTTCCTCACTTGCGTGAACTTCTACACATGACTCCATCCTCCAATATGTCGGCTTACCAGGAGATATTATATCCAGTTCATTATGTTTATTCATAATAGTTTAGTACAGCTGTCGTCCTTTCGGATTAATAAGACGTGAGCCCCACCACGTGTGTTTTGCTTGAAATCTCCATCAGCTAAAAATCGTTGGTCTAATGTTCCAAAAAAGTCTTTAAATTCATTATAGGTTATTTTAAATACTCCATATTCCATATACAGATATTTAGTAAGCTAATTTTTTATTTAATAAATTTTGCAGCATCTGATTTTGTGATTTTTTTAAATTTTGGATCATGGTTTGCATGGAAAACATAAATTGTGTCTTACACTGTGTAAAATTTATAGTCATAGTTTCAATACCTCCATTTGGAGAATTTTGCGGCAGTTGCATTTGCACAGTGTTGCCTTTCACCACATTTGAATAGCTTCCTTGCATATTATTATTGTTTGAAGTAATAGGATTTGAAAATTTTTCTGAGGTTGCTTTTGGTTGGCTGTAGTCTTCCAGCAACCCCATCGCCTCACATGCTTCTCGTATAAGTAGCCCTTTCTAGTACATATACGATTTGGAGCGCTTGGAAACTGCTGGGGCTTCGGATCCTAGTTAGCAACAACCGTACACGTACGAATTAATCGTTTCAAGGCCAAACGTCAACGAATGCGTTCTGAACGCGACGTGTCTTCTACGGAAAACAACGTTGAGCAAACACTGGGTTATTATACGGTTTATTTATCGGTGACTAAATGAAGCATAACTCTTTGACACGAACAGAAAAAATAAGAAATTCGGCGGTTAGTTGTCCATGTCAATGGTGATTTCGCATGAAACAATGAGTGTACACCTTGGCACAAGAATTGGAAGCAAATCATTTTCGATATCCGTTTGCAAACTCCTTCTACAGTAGAATGGATCAAGTTGGAAAAGAGTTTGGAAGGATAATTGCTCCACACCACTCACCTCATTATAAACAAGTGGAAAAATCATTTAAACGCGGGAACCTCTATGAAGGCTTATCCGATTGTATCGCGCAACAGGCAAGCAGGGCATTATAATCCCAATTGGACAACTGAGCGGGATTCTCAGAGAATCCGAATGACATTCTAAAACTTTAGTCAAACCTCACCTCAAGAAAGGGAAACAATAAAAATACCTCGCGAGAGTGATAGGCAAAATATTACGAAAATACAAAAGGTAAATCACTTAACCCAAGATTCGGTTGAAAATTTTAATGATAATGCGTTACAACGTGATTTTTTGAAAAAAATAAATAATTTAGACGTAGGTCGCTTCTGCCCTATGTAAACAAGATACTGGCAGGGCGACCGATGAAATTGTTGATACCGAAGTGGGGGAAAATTTTTATTAAACCAGGTCTATCTACGGTACTGAAGTGAAGGTGCTTACTTAACGTGCTCGGAAAGACTGCCTTTACCTTCCTTCCAGACTTAAAATCTTTGATGGCATTATTCGGTTTGACTTTGACCTTGACGCAAAATAGGTGGTGAAGAGAAATTATCTTATTATTATGACTACAAAAGTGTCAATAAAATAGTTGGAAATGGGAATATTTAAAAAAAACGGAATATGGAAAAAAATTTATATATTGGAAAAACATTCAAAAGTTTTCACAAATCCAGATGATGTTTTGCCGTTTAACACTAATATGGTAACCACCATTAGGACGGTTGATGGCGTACCGATTTATTCAAAGTCATACCCTTACCCGAAAGCTGCTTCAGAATTTATAAATGAGGAAATTGAAGATTTACTCCGATATGGAATAATTCGTTCTTCTTGATCTCCATATAATAATCCTATATGGGTTGTCGACAAAAAAGAGACGACAATACGAGACAACGAAAAAATTTTAACAAAACTTTGCCAAGCCAACATGCGAGTTTCAATAGGAAAATCAAAATTTCATAAGCAACAAGTAGAGTTCCTTTGATTTATTATTTGACATTCTGAATTATAAAACACCTAGCTCTCTTCCCACTTTACGAGCATTTTTGGGACTTTCTGATTTTTATTAAATTATGCATTTATAGTAAAGCTTCTCACAAGATTTTTAAGGGGAGTAAATGGTCATGTGGGAACAAATCAATCAAAAATTGAATTGGATAACGACGCGTTCTGCCACATCCTGATCACAATAAACAATTTGACGTAACAACTGATAACTGCAAATTATGGTACGAATGAAAGAGTACTTTTAGTGATCGTGTGGGCACTTCAGAAGCTGCGAATCTATCATCAGCCTTTGACCTTCATTATCTCGGATAAGAATCCGAAATCTGTTACTATGCATAGTGAAAAATCGCTAACAGAAGTTATTCCAAAAATGAAAACCTCTGCTAATTAATTTCGAAATCAGATAATTCTTGAAGAAAGAAATATCTTAACCAAGAAGAAAAGAATTATTTTCAAGTCAAGGATAAGGCATCAAATTACATTTAAAAATTTTCGGAATCTGCTAGAATTGATTAGTGAATGCGTTAATCCTGATGTAGTTAACGCTATTCATTGCAGTGTGCCTATTTTTGACAAAAATCAGGATGAGATAAGTTAATGATATTTTAATGCAGACGATTAAAACGAAATGCTGGCAATGACCACATTAAGGCACATCGTTCTATCCGAGAGAATATTAAACAGGTATTGCATGACCGCTATTTTCCAAATATGCGGAAGAAATTACTGCCAACTGCAAAATTTTTAAAGAAATCAAGTATGAACGACATCCGACTAAACCAGAGTTAGGAAAGACTCCGATACCATCCCGTCCTGGATAAATTTTTGGAATTCGCCACCGTTATTCCAATTGCATCGAGGGCAATTGTTGACGCAAAACAAGCTTTATTACAAAATACGAGTAAAAAACGATTCGAAAGGATCTAGGATCCACAGTTTTAATAGATAATAGGAAGGTTCACCAGAATAACCTCAGGTAATAAATTTTTTTTCACCTTTACAGAGTTGCTTTACCACTTTTGCGTGCTCAGCGATCCGACAGCAAAATTATTAATTTTACAAAATCCAACTACATTACAGTTATTGACGGAAATGTAGCCGTTTGGGACAAATATGGCAACTTATGGGGCTATACCAGTGTGGCGCATGAAAAATTAAGCGGTTTTCGTGATTTTTTTAAAGAGAAATTACGCAATTGGCAGTTTCAATGCCAAATTGACAATTTTCAACCAATCAAAAAGATCGTTGTTCATTGTATGGCAAATGTATTCAAAAATACTCAGTTTTAATTTTTTAAGTCGATCGGTCAATTTCTTGTTTAGTTATGATGTCAGCAATTTTGAAAAATGTCGTTTCGAGAAAAACGCGTTTTAAGTTTCACTTTTATATGTTTGCACCTCTGAGTGGTCGCTCTTTAGAACGCTGCCATCCAAAAACTATTCAAGGTACGACCTTCCCGATTTCACAAGATATTTATGGAAATATAAGCTATCGAAAAAGCAGAAAAAACAAAGTTTTTTTTTTTTTTGAAAGTGTCACCCTGGTATAGCCCCTTAATGCATCGAACGAATTATTATATTTAACGTTTTTCCACAATCACACATGACTAAAGTTCTTCAGGCAGACATTAATCAAATTTATCGATTGATTGGCACGGTGAAAATTCAACATAGAGAAGCGCAGAGCATAAATATGATTGGCTCTGCGCTAAAATACCTAGATGGAACTCCAGATTTCGACGATTTTAATGAACTTAAATTTAAATCACAAAAACTTGTAGAATTAATGGCCGTAAATTTTGCATTAATGTTCAGATACAACAGCAAATCGATAAATTAAGCGGTAAAACCACGCCACTGCAGCAATATACCTCTATCCTCTAGCTAGTCTTGGTACACTAACTTATGAACGTCATCTGTTAAGGGTGAGCCTGGTAGTGAGTTCATCCTCTGACCAACTCAACCTTTAACATTGCGGTCGCTAACGCAGTCTTCCGTGATGCGGTATTTTTACTCGGCTAAAGTGGTTGAACAGGACATCACCAGCGTAGCAGAGGAGCGTCCACGTGTATATGAAGCCTATACGAGCGTCGGAAGAAGTAGCCCAGCGTAATCGTTGTAGCACGCGAGTGTCAACGTGTATACCAGGACAGCGTCATTGAAGTCTACACGAGCGTCGGCAGAAATAGTAGAGCGTGGTCGTCGTAGCACGGGAGCGTCAACACACGCCGTAAGACATCGTCATTGAAGCCTACGTGAGCGCCGGCAGAAGTAGCCGAGTGTGATCGTCGTGGTATAGAGCAGCCAGTCGTCTAGCACCCAAGAGCGGGATAGGTATTGTCCTAACGGACCACTCTGAAACGTTACCCTAACAGCACTTTCCTCGGGCGACGACATTACAACGCGGGAGGCAATTTTGTAAAAGTACGATTCGCAGAAGAGCCCCAATGTTTACGAATTTGTTGTAACGAACCATGGACACGGCGAGTATACCTCAGCAAGTTACACTTTAAGAAGCAGGGGCAGCAAAGAGCTTTGTTACAATTAGCGCCCGAGCAGGGACCTTGCGGATAGTATAATATCAGGAATACATTTAGCACGAAAGTGGCGGATCTCATGTGGTTAGACAACGTGTCCAAGGACCAACTAATCTCCTTCGCATAGAGTCTTGGAGTTAACCACATAGGCACCACGCGGGAGATTCATAAGCGCATAACTACACTGGCAGCCGAGGCGCCCGAAGACCCCGAAATATTTAGAGGAAAAAATTTAAAAAATTAAAGCTACATACAGAACAAATGGGACCGCTTCACGAGACGAAGGCGATCAAAAAACAAAGGCACCGCGAACACTTTCGCGGAATCACACGGCTACAGCCATCATCAATAAACAGGTTACTTCAACAGAACCACACTGTCACATTCGCACCCATCATCGACCAGGTAAGGAAGTGGTCCGTGAAATACGACGGGGGCGAGACCCATCAGCGTTCGTTGAGAGATTAGAAGAGCTCTCTGAAGTATATATTGTAAATGTTGACATCCTTCCGAGAACCATGCCCGAATTACTTTGCGGCACCGCTCTCCAATGGTACCGCAACAATAACGAACATTGGGAGAGTTGGACCACTTTCAAAAAGGACTTTCTGCGCTTCTTCTTATCAGCACTTTACTTCGAACAAAAGTATAAGGACTACGTTCTGGCTATGCAGAACTTAATGCGACACGCTGGGTATAGTCCGGAGGAGCGATTGGAAAGGATTTTTCGAAATAGCCACACCGATTATCTGCTCTACATTCGACGGCGGGATTTTGAGACGTTTGCCGAACTCATCATACTGGCAGAAGTGTACGAAGAGATATTATATATGAAGGACAACGCCGAGGAGTAGAGCCACCTCGACACGAGATGACGAGACACATCATAGGTTTCCACGAGGTGAGAAATGCAAGTAGGCCATTACCACGTCCACCACAATATAACATTACGGGAGTTACGCATCGCCAGCAACCATCTACGAGCAGAACCTTTAGGCCGAGAAATATATGTTTGAGATGTGGCCAGAAATGTCACTATGCTAGGAGATGCCGTAATCCCAAGAAGTTATTTTGCAAGGAGTGTGGCCAAGCGGACGTTCTAACCAAAAGACTGTTGTCATCAACAACAGGGAAACGACCAAGGGTTTCGCCAAAGACGAGGCGCGGCGGACCCACGTAACTCAGCCCCGAACCACCAGTAACTATGCATCAGGAACGCGGCCGGCTATACGCCTTAATCATGCTTGGCGGGGAACCGGCGGAAGCCGTCATTGACACTGGCGCCTCGAAAAGTTTCGTATCACCACGAGTTGCAGAACGTATGGGCGTAACCGGGAATGGTAAGAAGGTGACCGTAGCTATCGAAATACGAATGGCCGATGTCATCACCAGCAAGATTTTCGACGCCGTGGAAACCAACATTCAACTCGGACAGACATCGCTAAAGGCAGTGTTACACGTGATGCCCGGAGAGATTGATGACGTCATACTCGGATTAGATACACTGGGAAACATGGGAGCTATATATATATATATATACATATATGTATATCCTGCGGAGGTCACCAGGCCTCCCGCACCATGACATCCGAAGCCGTAAGCAACGTGACCCTTACTACGTCAGACAGACGCCTGCTAAAGCGCAGGATGAAGAGAAAAGAAAGACGAAAGCTTAAGTGAAGGAGGGTCAATCGACTCGAGACTTTATCGACCGCACACCAGAGAAACGAAGCGGCTCGCATACGTGACTTCTTAAACGAAGAACTTCGAAAATTCGAAAGCAAGAGTGGAGTGACGACCGTGGCAGAGCATAAAATCAACCGACCGGCCTATCAAGCAACCTGGCCGCGGCGCCATGTATCGTCGGCCGAATCAGTAGCAGCGATGCGTCTACCTCTGACAATGCCACTGTCCCATGGAGATTGCCGGTAGTCAAACTCTCCTCCGAACATAAAGATACGCTGCCGGAGAACGAGAAGGCGGAACTTACCTTCCCAGCGGGACCGAATGGAGTCTGCCTATACCGAGCAAACTTACAATCCCTGGAGGACGGATCTTGGCTTACAGGCACGGTCATCGATACTTATGCGAAGCACCTGGAAGCTGAATTTGGCCCGAAAGGTACAATTCTTAGCCCATTCGCTGTCTGGCAGCTGAACTAGCCAGGAAGACGCGATGATAACCGCTGGATCCGCAACGTGGATATATTTGGACAGAGGGTAGTCCTAGCGCCACACAACA
Organism: Bactrocera zonata; assembly: GCA_037783105.1. Lineage (NCBI taxonomy): Eukaryota > Metazoa > Arthropoda > Insecta > Diptera > Tephritidae > Bactrocera > Bactrocera zonata. The sequence goes on from JBAWJQ010001698.1 coordinate 91,243, forward strand.
CCGCGCATCATTGGTACCTCCTCGCCCTATCCAACCGTGAGCTCATACACCACGTCACGGACATAGTCTGCTTTTACCCCCACCAGATATGGACCCATCTGACTTGTATAGACAAAATTTGCTTTCATCAGAGGATATTACTTTCTCCCAAAAGTCCGTCGGCTGCTTTACGTGCTCTTTTGCAAATAAAAGTCGCTTTTATTTGTTCCTCTTACTTATCATTGGTTTTTGCGACAAACTCGGGCATTGTACCCTGCACTATTTAGCGCTCTACGAACAGTCCGAGGATCAACAACTGCACCAACGTCTTCCTTCAGAGTTGCAGCTATCTTCGATGATGGTGTTTTGGGATTTTTTTTATTATCTTCACTATCTTCCGTTTGTTCCGCTCTGATAACGCAAGTGGTCTTCCACTTCTCGGTTGATACTCACAATCTGGGTCATTTTTGAAGCGACTTATAATACCAGTAATTGTGGTACGGGGCCGTTGAACTACTTCACATATTTCCCGAATAGTCTTTTGCTGTTTATAAGCATTTAATATAATTTTCCGCTGCTCAACGGTTCTTTCTTTTTTTTTGACTCATTTCTTATTTATTCGCAACGTTTTAAAGCTTTCTCACAAAAATAACGGTACTTTATTGTAACAGATCATTTTCAAAGTTACCAGATTGCATAAAATTGGTTGTTGTAGAAGCTAGAGTGCCCAAATTAATTTTATTTGTTTTCTGTTTTTAATAAAATATAACGACGAGTTCATTGACTTTTGTCCGTAAGAAATATGTACTTAAAGGTAAGTGTAGTTGTTTTTGTAAATAAGGCAAAACATAAAACTTTTTATTTTGGCACCAAATACATTCAATTGAACTGTAGTTTGTAAAAAGAATACTTAAATTTGTGGTGTACATATTTTCTGGTTTTATTTGCCTTTTAAACATTGTAATGGTCATATGACGGTGAATTTTGTCCATCAGTGTATAAACTATTTTTAATAGTTTGTTTTCAGTTTTGAAATTTTATGTTATACAAAATTGTAATTGAAAACATAGATGTGCACAAGACTATATATGCGTATTGTGCAATGGCAACATTGTTCAAATGAAAACAAAAAAGATGGCTGATTTCTGCGTTTTTACCACGGGCTCAACTTTTAACACATTTTGCTCGCTAAGGAAGGAAAAGGAAGGAAGGCAGTAGCGTTTTTACCTGTTTCTGCTATGAGAAACCAGACATGCAGATAAAATGACAACAAGAATGCATTCGCAGCGGTAAATACACGCCACGCAAAATACAACGGGATAACCACGGAGACGGAGAAATCAGACAAGCAGACGAAACAGTAACAAGCATGCATACGCAGCGGTAAAACCACGCTACTGCCAGCAACACACGCCATCCCAACGCAACATGTTGAGTCTGCTAGCACGCAGCACAGGCTTGGTGGGGAGTTAGATGACCGATGATCAGTCATATGCTGAACACAATGACCGCGACAACCTGCATCTGTCAAATATTAAAATACAGACGTTCTTATGGACACTGTTATTTTGACAGCTGCACGGCTACGCGACTGTAGGCCGACAGTTATCGCTCTCACTAACTTCAATACATTCTTATATTTGCCAACGACAGTAGGACGACAGAAGAGTTGACAGTAGAGTTGAAGGTAGAAAGATGAGGTAAAGTGGTGATGTCACTAATTTGTAAAATGTAAAATTATTCACAGCTCTAACAAACTTGACGTTATTTTACAAATAAAAGCATAAAATAGCTCTATTATATCATTTATAATAACACTTGATAATTTTAAGGAAAAATATTTACCTACTTACTTGTTTTTTGCATAAAAAATTTCACTTTGAACAAAATATTAAAATTTCATTGAAGTGCAAGGTATTGGTATGGTCACAACGAAATTGTGTACATACATACAAAATTGAGAGCTGTGTCGTCTTGTGTACATGCCGGCCATGTGTTGTGTTGCTGCCATCTCACAAATGTTTATGTAGACGGATTCACAACGCCATTTTCAGTTCACTGTCGTGCTGCTGCAGTCTGTCGAAGTCATTGTGTTCAGCACATTAGTCAGCACGGGACTGTGACAGCGTACACACGTTCAGCATCAGACTACGAAGTGAGTTTATCCTCTAGCTAGTCTTGGTACACTGACTTGTCAACGCCGTTTGTTAAGGGTGAGCCTGGAATTAAGTTCATCCTCTGACGAACTCAACCTTTAACATTGCGGTCGCCAACGCAGTCTTTCGTGGTCCGGTATCTTTACGCGGCAAAAGTGGTTGAACAGGACATCACCAACGTAGCACAGGAGCGTCAACGTGTATACCAGGACAGCGTCATTGAAGCCTACACGAGCGTCGGAAGAAGTAGCCGAGCGTAGTCGTCGTAGCACGCGAGCGTCAACTTATACGCCAGGACATCGTCGTCGAAGCATACTGAGCGCATGCAGAAATAGCCGGGCGCAGTCGTTGTAGCAGAGGAGCGTCAACGTATGCGCCAGGACACACGCCGCAGGACATCGTCATTGAAGCCTACGTGAGCGCCGGCAGTCAGTCGTCTAGCACCCAAGAGCGGGAAACGGTATTGCCCTTACGGACTACACTGAACCGTTACCCTGACAGCACTTTCCTCGGGCGACGACATTACAACGCGGGAGATAATTTCGCAGATTCGCAGAAGAGCCCCAATGTTTGCAAATTTGTTGTAACGAACCCTGGACACGGCGAATATACTTCAGCAAGTTATACTTGTAAGAAGCAGGGGCAGCAAAAAGCTTCGTTACAAGATAAAATTTGAAAAATATTAATCCCTGAGTACACTTTAAATGTAAGCATAAGCGATATTGTAAGTAATTCTAAGATAAAAATTTTTCAAAATAATGATGATATATACTTTATTGCTAAGTTTCTACGAATACAGAAAGTATGCAGCTTATTTAAGATTTTTCTGGTGGCACACGACGACAAAATAACTTTCTTGGAGACCGATTTTTCTATAAAATAAAAACAGATGCTACATGTGTGAGACAACTATTTCACAAAAATAAGGCGACATGCAAAACTACCTACAATAACCTTCATCCGATTATCGAAGTTGACAGTGGCTTATAGCTGGATCAGCAAACAACGTAAACCCGTGGTCCGTGTCAGCTGATACGACCTATATTATGGGAGCGCAATGTAAATGATCAGCCAACACCGCTTCTACCTTCCGCTTTACCGTAGGATACCGTAGATTTCCACGGCAATTGAATTTTTGCTGTTGTTGTCAAAAAAGTCTTGCGGTATTTTTATTGAATCAATTCGTGTGGCACCCATACATCGAGCTTCTTAGTGACTCCAAGCTTCTTCAAATAGTTTATAACGGTTTGATGACTACTATGCCGGTCTCTTTCGACCAATTCAGTGGTTTTATCGCAATTTTCGACGACAGGCCTTCCGGAGCGTGGCGCATCTTCGACCACCTCTACACCAGGACGAAAACGTTGAAACCATCGTTGTGCGGTGGAAATGGAAACTGTATCGGGTCCATAAACTGCACAAATTTCATTGGCGGCTTGAGATGCATTTTTGCCTTTATCGTAGTAGTACTGTAAAATATGCCGTATTTTCTCTTTATTTTGCTGCATGTTTGCGACGCTATAACTCACGAATGACTTAAAAGAAACGACAATCAATCAAACACGTGTTAGCGCGTGAAATGAGCTTTCCAAAAAGGTATAGCATGACCAGATACGACAGATAAAATTAGAACTACGCGCTTTTAGCGCCAACTATCGAAAATACCGCAAGACTTTTTTGATAACCAATATTATGAAAAATTGTAATTGAAAACATAGATGTGCTCAAAATTATATACATATGTATGCGTATTGAGCAATGACAACTCTGTTCAAATAAAAACAAACAAAGATGGTTGATTTCTATGGGCTCAACATTTGACACATTTTGCTCGCTAAGGACGGCAACTGAGGAAGGGAGTAGCATTTTTCGCAGTTCCTGCTATTAATTATCATATAGCCCTGACAGACGAGCAAAATTAATGCGCCTTAAACAACGCTAATGCGCATTGAAATTTTATGGTGACAGACGGCAGACTTGTGCATTTAGACAGCTGATAGTGAAATTTGTTTATTTATTGGAAAAAGTGAAAAAAATGAATAAGATAAATTATTAAAAGAAATTTTGGTATTTTTGAAAAATCAATATAAAGTTAACGAAAAAATTCGTTTATCATTAACTACGTCAAAAGATAATATAATGAAATTAAAAGCAATAATTGATTGAAATGCGGATAAAGTGTGCGAAAAAGTAAAGAAGATTGGAAAAATGGATAGCAAACTGTGAGTTGTTTATTTTCTGCTATCTAAAAATATTGAAATTTGTTTTTATTAATATACTTGCATATAATTTAATTAGCAATACAAAACTGCTTACCTCTGATGCTGTAAACTCAAAGGAGGCAGCGACTTCAAGCGACATCTGTCAAAAAATAGCAAAAATCGGCCTTTTTTGAGCAGTGTTGCCTACTCAAATTTGGTAAATTCAGCTAAATGCACGAAGTTCTTGTGCATTACAAACTTGCATTAACATGGGTCAAATGCGCAAGTAAATGTATATTAACCCCGCCAATGCAACTTAGCGCTGTCGTCTGTCAGGGCTAATAAACGACCAAACAGTCGAAGTTCGGGAAGTTATAATATCTGGCACTTATTTAATGCCATTCGAAGGAGAAGTTTGCAATAATGCTACAACTTCTTTCAATAACGGCAGTATTCTATGAATGTTAATGATACTGGCCGTTGTTATCATTATAGGTATATAGCATTAGTATTTTGGATACGGCGGACGAATAAATGCATAAAGCAAACAACAAGGAAGCGGTAGACAAGATCATGAAAGCGGCCGGGGACCTCCTCGATTTAGAAGGGAGCAGTTAACACACTAGTCTGCTCACTGTACGGTTCTTATAGCCCTGGCAGACGACAGCGCTAATATGCATTAGCGGGCTTAATTTACATTTATTTGCGCATTTGGCCCATGCCAATGCAAGTTTGTAATGCACAAGATTTCCGTGCATTTATTTACTAAATTTTAGTAGGCAACACTGCTCAAAAATGGCCGATTTTTGCTATTTATTGGCAGATGTCGCACTCTTGCTATCCGTTTTTCCAATATTCTTAACTTTTTTGCACACTTTTTCCGCACTACAATCAATTATTGCTATTAATTTCACTCTATTATCTTTTAACGTAGATAATAATAAATGAATTTTTTTGTTAAATTTATATTGATTTTCCAAAATTACCAAAATTTCTTTTAATAATTTATCTTATTCATTTTTACTTCACTTTTTTTTTAATAAAGAAATAAATTTCACTATCAGCTGTCTAAATGCACAAGCCTGCCGTCTGTCACCACAAATATTTAATTCGCATTAGCGTTGCTTAAGGCGCATTAATTTTGCTCGTCTGTCAGGGCTATTAGAACTACTGCACGCAAGCCAGTAAGTCCACCCACCTGTGGGTCAGGCACTAAGGTTTCATCTGGGTCACGCCGACTTTGATTCTTAAATATTATAAGAGCAAAGCGAGAATACAGTTTGCAACCTGCTCTACCGCTTCAATCATTTTGTTTTCTTGCATTCTTTGCTTTAATTGGCGTTTATTTTCAAAGCAGGCGTCTCGGAAAGCTCAGATGGTAATTTTGTTGCTATATTGCGCTTTGCGTCTAGCGTCGCTCTCCGCGCACACTCTGACACCTGCCTTAGCTATTTACCGTTCTACGAGGCGCCAGATGAAACTGATTACTAAACGCTGCGTCGTCTTTAACGCGTTAAACAACAGATGTCCTTCCTAATAGCGGTACTCTGTACCAAATTTGTTCCGAAGTTTAATTTGTGTCTTACTTGTAGTTGTAGCACTTTATAGTTCATCGATTAACGGAAAGCTGTGTGCGTGGCAATAGTTAATATTTGATAATTTGAAAACAACAACCCCATCGGAGTGCCAAGCAATACGGTTAGCTAGTTCCTTTACTAAAAATTTTCATTGCGTTTACTTCCGGATGACTGGTGTTATATGCAACAGCTAAGTGAACAAACTTAATTCTTTGCAACAGGCTTCGAAAGTATAAAAATACTAGCTGACCCCGCAGGCGCTGTTTTGCGTGAAATTATGTGTTTTAAAATGAAAAAAAGTTTAATGTACTATATTTTGTGTTTAAATAATTTATTGGCGGTTTTTCTAGATTTTTTTTTTTTCAATGAAGCGCAGTTTTATTAACAACAGTTTTGGGTTTCTGTTTCGGTGCGTAAATGTATAGAGAATTCGACCTTATGAACACCCCACTTATAACAGGCCGTGTGAAAAACATGGCTTTTCCAGATTAATGCTACACACTTCTATCCTTGTGTCCTGTTGATTGTCATTTCAAATGCAATTTTCCCTGGAAACTGTATAGGTTTGAACTGTAATGGTAAATCGTTGGAGCTCAAAGAAATTCATAGAATCAATCATTCGGCCTCCTTGTATTCGATAGCTGCGTCACAATCAGTCGGGTTCCATTACACAGTTTTGGCGCATGAAGACTGCGAAACACAATAATTACAGATCCAACTTTAAGACGCAAATGATGCGGCGACATACAAAGCCTCTCCAAAGAATTTAGAAATTTCACTGGATAATTCACGGCTTCGTCGTTATTGTCAAGACGATCGGAATTTGCCCATTTCCAATTCTTAGCGAATACGATGTAAAATGTCTTCGGCAACGTAATTTTTGTTCGTATCCCATAATTGACGCAGATTTGAAGGCTGATATGTTGAAATTATCATTGCGAAAAGTGTGCGAACTTCAGTGGAATGCGAAGTAGCTATCGCATCGGCCATCGTTTGATTCCAGCGATTACCAGTTTCCAGCAATTGTACCATTCACAGTACGCAACTACTCAAATGAACTTGAACAGCGTACATTAATCAATAGCAACCGAAAGTAGAAGTTTTTGTCGTTTTTCGGATGGATTTTGTAATGTAATAGTTGAGAACACACCTCAATGTCCATCTACTGGTTGGCCTTGCTTTCTGTGTAAACATTTCTTCGACGATGATCTATTTATAATATCAAGGCATTTCCGAATAGAGCAATTTTCTCGCAAACGGATCACTGACGCAAGTCGGGAAAATACTCGTCAATGTCAATTTTGTTGTTGGCGATGTTTCCGTTGCCCTTCTCCGAATGAACTGCGAGGTGCACAACGGTAGGAAAAGGTTCATGTATTGCAAAAGTAAATAACCTACAAAGCTTTTCCTTGCAGTTCATGTATCGACCCTGAAAAATCTCAAGCTTTTTTGAGATACGAAAAAGTTACTATAACTGGGATGCGCGATTAAAAAATAAAAAATTACCAATTGCCTGTTTCGAAAAATAAAGTTCAGCCCACAAATTAGAATGCGTGCGTATCGTTTCACGGTTCAATTACAATAGAATTTTTTATTTCACTTAGTCTAATTGCTAAGTCTAAATCTTAAAACTAACGGCTTAAACTAGTGGTAATATAAATATGTATTAAAAAGGGGTAAGTCTAATCATCTGGAGGCATGTGTAGAAGTTCACGCAAGTGAGGAAAGTTCTCTGTTCGCCATTCACTTTGTAGTGGCCAGAAAGGATTCTTTTACATATGACTCAAGCAGCTCACGACTTCCGGTCTTTGACCAAATATCCTCTGTGAAGCCTAAGAATATCCGTTTGAAGGTGAGCTAAAGTGAGAAGGCGAAACAACCACCTGCATAGGGTTGAGCGCTGGGTTTGGGACCCGCTACGTAAAAAAAACACTCCAATGAAAAGGCATCAACAGCCTCGGATGAGAGACCTCCCTTTTGATGACGACCATGGCAAACGAAGTAAGAACTACGAATTGAGGACATGCACCTGGAATGTCCGGTCTCTTAATTGGGAAGGTGCCGCTGCCCAGCTGCTTGATGTCCTCGTAAAACTAAAGGCTGACGTCACCGCCGTCGGGACAAGGACAGAGACGAGTAGGTCCTTGTGGCATTTACTACAGTGGCCATATAAAGGAACGTAAGTTGGGTGTGGGATTCGTGGTGGGAGAGAGACTCCATCGCCGAGTACTATCATTCACTGCGGTGAATGAACGTCTAGCCACAAACCCCATCAAAGCGAGGTTCTTCAACATATCGCTGATTTGCGCCCACGCCCCGACGGCAGAGAAGGACGATGTGACCAAATGTACCTTTTATAAGTGCTTGGAGCGCACTTATGAGAGATGCCCCCGCCACGATGTCAAAATAGTGCTTGGCGAGTTTAACGCCATGATGGGCAGAGAAGGTATCTTTGGCACTACGGTCGGTAAATTCAGCCTCCACTAGCAAACATCCCCATATGGTTGTCTGTAGTACTAGATTCCAGCATAAGAAGATTCATCAAGCTACCTGGCTGTTTCCGGATCGAAAAAGTACCAACCAAATCGATCATGTTGTGATAGACGGAAGACATGCCTCCAATGTTTAGATGTACGTGCGCTCCGAGGCCCTAACATTGACTCGGACCGCTATCTTGTCGCAGCCAAGATTCGCACCCGCCTCTGTGCAGCAAAAAACGCACGCCAACAAACACAAGGAAGGTTCGACGTCGAGAAGCTGCAATCACAACAGACAGCCGAACGATTTTCTACTCGGCTTGCACTCCTGCTCTCTGAGAGCACTCGTCAACAACTCGGTATAAGGGAACTGTGGGACGGCATCTCAAACTCCTTACGTACAGCTGCAACCGAAACCATTGGTTTTCGGAAAGTGCAAAAGAACAGCTGGTACGACGAAGAGTGCCGTGTCGCAGCGGAGAGAAAACAGACTGCCTACCTCGCAACGTTACGATCGACCACAACAGAGGGAAGCGAGACGCATTTGTAGACAGAAAAAGAAAGAGGCCGAAATGCGTGAGTACGAAGAGCTTGATAAGCTGGTCGACAGGGGTAATGCTCGAAAATTCTACGAAAAAATGTGGCGGCTTACAGAAGGTTTCAAGATCGGAGCATACTCTTGTAGAACCCCCCAAGGTGATCTAGCCACCGATGCCCAGATCATACTTAAATTATGGAGGGAACACTTCTCCAGCCTGCTGAATGGCAGTGAACGCACAACATCAGGAGAAAACGAACCCGATACCCCAATCGATGACGATGGAGCAGACGTTCCATTGCCCGACCATAAAGAAGTTCGAATAGCAATTGCCCGCCTGAAAAACAACAAAGCGGAGCTATACAAACACGGCGGCGAAGAGCTGATAAGGTGCATGCATCAGCTTCTTTGCAAAATATGGTCGGACGAAAGTATGCCCAACGATTAGAATTAAAGTGTGCTATGCCCAATCCACAAAAAAGGAGACCCCACAATCTGCGCCAACTACCGTGGGATTAGCCTCCTCAACATCGCATATAAGGTTCTGTCGAGCGTATTGTGTGAAAGATTAAAGCCCACCGTCAACAAACTGATTGGACCTTATCAGTGTGGCTTTAGACCTGGTAAATCAACAACCGACCAGATATTCACCATGCGCCAAATCTTGGAAAAGACCCGTGAAAGAAGAGTCGACACACACCACCTCTTCGTCGATTTCAAAGCTGCTTTCGACAGCACGAAAAGGAGCTGCCTCTATACCGCAATGTCTGAATTTGGTATCCTTTCAAAACTAATACGGCTGTGTAAACTGACGTTGAGCAGCACCAAAAGCTCCGTCAGTATCGGGAAGGACCTCTGCGAGCCGTTCAATACCAAACGAGGTTTCAGACAAGGCGACTCCCTATCGTGTGACTTCTTCAATCTGCTGCTGGAGCAAATTATTCGAGCTGCAGAACTTAATCGAGCAGGTGCAATCTTCCATAAGAGTGTACAGCTGCTGGCGTATGCCGATGATATTGATATCATCGGCCACAACACCCGCGCCGTTAGTTCTGCTTTCTCCAGACTGAACAAGGAAGCAACGCAAATGGGTCTGGAAGTGAACGAAGGCAAGACGAAATATCTCCTATCATCAAACAAACAGTCGTCGCACTCGCGACTTGGCTCCCACGTCACTGTTGACAGTCATAACTTTGAAGTTCTAGATGATTTCGTCTATTTAGGAACCAGCATTAACACCACCAACAATGTCAGCCTGGAAATCCAAGGCAGGATTATTCTTGCCAACAGGTGCTACTTCGGACTGAGTAGGCAATTGAAAAGTAAAGTCCTCTCTCGACGAACAAAAGCCAAACTCTATAAGTCGCTCATAATTCCCGTCCTGCTATATGGTGCAGAGGCTTGGACGATGACAACAACCCATGAGTCGAAGTTGCGAGTTTTCGAGAGAAAAGTTTTGCGGAAGATTTATGGTTCTTTGCCCGTGGCCACGGCGAATAACGTATTCGATGGAACGATGAGCTGTACGAGATATACGACGACATAGTTCAGCGAATTAAAAGACAGCGGCTACGCTGGCTAGGTCATGTTGTCCGGATGGAGGAAAACACTCCAGCTCTGAAAGTATTCGACGCAGTACTCGCCGCGGAAAGCAGAGGAAGAGGAAGACCTCCACTCCTTTGGAAGGACCAAGTTGAGAAGGACCTGGCTTCGCTTGGAATATCCAATTGGCGCCACGTAGCGAAGAGAAGAAACGACTGGCGCGCTGTTGTTGACTCGGCTATAATCGCGTAAGCGGTGTCTACGCCAGTAAAGAAGAAGAAGAAGTCTAATCATCTTCAACTTTTCGTTCAATATTGTAACAGATTATGGTAAGTATTAAGGTAAGTAGTAGATTAATATTATGAATACATTATTAAGGTAAGTATTTCATAATAGATTTTCTTAATTTAATTTTTAACAATTCAATATTTTACATTTCATTTCATTATTTTTGTTTTAGATATACTTGTAGATATGTCGCTTGACGCAACACCGGCCACCTTGACTGGATCAAATTCCACAAGGCCAGCTTGTGGATGGGGCGCTTGATTGTGCCCGCCTTAGTCGGCACTTCTGCGACTTGCACCTTGCCGTCTTGCCCTTCGACGGTTGCGACGACGCGTCTGAGTACCCACTGCTTTGGCGGCACGTTGTCCTCGTGGACGAGGACGAGGTCGTTCAGCTGCAGATTGCGAGTGGGGTGCAGCCATTTGTTGCGTTCCTGAAGGCCCGTCAGATATGTTTTGGACCACTGTCGCCAAAACCGAGAATTGTGGATGGCCTCCACTTCTGTCAGCAGTGTTGACAGTTCCTCTGCGGCCAGTAGCGCGTTGCCGATTACGCGAACGACGTGATGCTTGGCGGACTTCACCGCGGCTTCCCATAACCCGCCGAAGTGCGGCGCCCTCAGTGGTATAAAAGTGAAGCTGAATCCTTCTTCTGCGGCGAATCCCTTCACTTCTGCTGACTGGGCAAGAAATGCCCCTTTCAGCTCGCGCAGCTTGCGGTCGGCGCCGACGAAGTTGGTTGGTCGCTGAACATCTTCGTCGGCATCCCTTGGCGTCCAATGAACCTTTTTAGGGCGAAAATAAATGAATTAGAAGATAGGCCCGAAACTAATTCTAAATATACTGCTTTTGAAGTGAAGCAAACGAAAACTGCAATATATGTTTTTACGGGTGGTCGACCGCTTATTTTTAACGTTGTGTATACCGGACCACAAAAATCTACCTCACATAAGAAAGGGCCGTAGTGCTCGAAGTCTTTCGACTGGCAAATTTCCCATTATTTGGTTTTGCAACTTCGGCTTGTAATGAAAACAATGTATACTGTTTCTAACCGTTCTACTGTAAACTTCTCGGGCGTTAATTAGCCATATGCGTTCTCGAAGAAGCGCAACCAACGCTTTAGCCCCAGCGTGGTGATTTCGAATGTGCAGGAACCGTAAATACGTTATAACGAAGTGCGAACTTTTATTCAATAAAAGCGGAAATTTGGCATCCTATAGGAGAGGTGCATTTAATAAGCGACCTCCTACTCGGATTAATTTGAACGAAAGTGACTTATCCGAGTACTCATGCAAAACCGGGTTGAGTTTTTGCAAGTTTGCGGGTAGGGTGGTGCCTTTATGCAATTTTTGAATTACATCCGAAAATTCTGAATGTTGGACCTTCAGTGCAATTTTTAGAAAACTCTAGTTTAGCTCTTCTGAAGTCAGATCTTGGCCCCTGGAGGATTTTGGTGATCGCCTGATCCATCGTAATATATATGCGACCACACGAAGCACTTTTTTATGAGAAGAGAATTTTTCAATAAGGTCCAATATTGAATTTTTCTCAGCAGTCGAAATTAATGTAAATGTAGTTTTCTTCTTTTCTAATGCTTCGTCTTCTGGTGAGAGCTGGACGTGGTTATTAATTGGCCATAAAGCAGGGTCTTCTAGGAGGAACTGTGGACCGCCAAACCATATTGAATTATTCAATTCGTCCACGTTACAACCCCGAGACACTTGATCCGCAGGATTTTGTTTCGTTGGCACATGTCGCCAATGTACTTTGTCAGTCAACTCTTGGATTTCGGACACTCTGTTTGCGACGAAGGTTTGTAGTGAGGATGGATGTGTTTTAATCCAATGTAAAACGATTTCAAAGTCTATCCAAAATGTAATATTTTCGAAATGTCGACTCAACATAGGCGTTACTCTTGACCATAATTTCGAAAGAAGATGTGCTGCCGAGAGCTCAAGACGCGGAAGAGATTTGGTCTTCAGCGGAGCCACTCTATACTTTGCAGTAAGCAACATGTATTTAATACCACTAGCAGATTGGCTTCGTATGTACATGCAGCATCCGTACGCTCTTATTGAGGCGTCGGAGAAGCCATGTATTTGGAAGATGGCACTCGACTCAACGTTTACGTAACGAGGAATGCTTATCGATGAGAGCTGCATTAGGTTGGCTTTAAAGTTCTGCCAGCTAGTGTCAAGGCGCAATGGAATCGACTCATACCAATCAAGTTTTTGGATCCAAAGCTCTTGCAATAAGATTTTTGCTTTGGTAACTAGTGGGGCTAGTAATCCAAGAGGATCAAAAAGGCGAGCAGAAACTAACAATATGTTTCGTTTAGTGGCTCGCAGATCATTAGAATTGTCATCTAAAACAAATCGAAACAAATCCTCTTTCGGCAGCCAATGGATTTCTAACGTTTTAGTGGAACTTTTGTCATTGAAGCTTAATGACTTTTCAGTGCATTCACTGTCGAAAAATTTAGGGTGGTCCGAAAACCACTTCGTTAAGGTGAATCCTGCCGAGTTTAATTACCTCACTTCTCAAAAGATCTAGAGACTCAAAATTTTCGGACCCTGTTAATAAATCATCAACATAAAAGTCTCTTTTGATGGCCAATGAACCGAGTGGGTATTTCATTGTATTGGCATCACTGAGCATTTGCAAACACCGTGTTGAGAGAAATTGAGCAGGCACAGTGCCGCATGTTACGGTGCTAAGACGAAAAATTTGAATTTGCTCTGAAGGATGCTCTCTACACACAATAAGTTGACAATTTCTGTCTTCTTCATGCATAATTGTTTGACGGTACATTTTAGTAATGTCCGCTGTTAGTGCATACTTATGTAATCGAAAACGAAGAAGAGTTTAATATAATTATTCTTGGATGGTTGGACCTACCATCAAAAGTTCATTCAACGCTACTTGAGTTGAAGATCGACTCGAGGCATCAAATACAACACGTAATTTGGTTGTTGTGCTCTCGGGCCTTAAAACCCATTGATGCGGAATGAAGTAGTGTGGCTCACTCGGGATCTTATTGTTCGTTGGGCTCAAGTGACCCAATGCTCTATATTCATTCATGAAGTCCAGATACATTTTACGAAGTTCTGGATCTTTTAATGCCCTTCTCTCCAGGGCCTGAAACCGCCGAACTGCGGTTTCATAGGAGTGACCGAGTAACTTACGGTCAGCTTTAAACGGCATTCTGACTTGAAGCCGTCCTGAAGGCAATACTTGAGTAGTATTAAAGAAAAAATTTTCACACTCTTGTTGCTCTGGTGTGAATTTTTGGACGACTGAATCGATTGACGTTAAGTCTTCTTCAGCTTGGCATAATGCGCTATGTAATCTGGGAGGAGAACTTATATTACTGGCGTATTTGCCAGACATAATCCATCCTAAAACGGTTTTCTGAAGAGTTGGTTGGTTAGGACCATTTTTAATTTGTCCAACAGCTAAAAGATCGAAAAATGTTTCAGCACCCAATAGGATATCCACTTTTTTAGATTTGTGGAATTCTGCGTCCGCCAATTCAATATTGTGCGGAATTTTCCAGCCACTAACATTAATGTTATGGTCTGGATGATTTGCCGAAATGCATCGCATTACCCAGAATTCCGCCGAAAATTCAAAATTATTTAACCGCGACTTGACAAACGCGTTTAGTTTTGACCCCTTTTGTATTGGAATTGCCAATTCCAATTACACTTAATGTTTTGTGCTGACGTCGAACCGCAACTTTTGAGCCAAGTCCTCCGTCATAATGTTGACCTGGGAGCCTGAGTCTAGCAAGGCTCTCGCAGGCAGGTAATCTCCGCAGCTAGTCCTCACTAGAATGACCCGATCCGGCATACTGGCTGTATGCATGGCATGTGTGGTTGATGGTTGCGGATGAGGTGCAGCGGGGAAGGACACTGGATACTGGTGCAACAGCGAGTGATGGGATCGATTGCATAGCGGCAACGATCCGCTCTGCATTTGGAAACGGTATGTCCCTTACGCAAGCAATTTATGCATAAGGGTACCGATTTGACGAACTCGATCCTCTGTTGCACAGGAAGAGCCTTGAAAGTAGGGCAGGCAGTTAGATGGTGATCCCTCGATTTGCACTGTTGGCGAAGAGGCTGCCTCGTATTTGCTGCAACTAGCGCCGATTTGGTCCTATCCATATGTGTTTGTTTCCCATGATTCGCACTGCTTGTTGGTATGGGCTTCGTCCTTGAATTTGATGCTCCTTCCGCCGATAGCTGCTGGAATCTTCGATTTAGGGTGGCTTCACATTCTTTCCACAGTGGCAGCTTGTCATAATCCAGCTGTTCCTCCCATTTGGATCTGGTAGCTGAGTCGACCTTTGTCATCACTATGTGTATAATAACAGCGTTTGTCATATGTTTTTCATCGCCCAGCGATAGCAGTGAGTCATACACCGCTGACACTTCGTCAATCATTGAACGCAGGGAAGGCACAGAAGGCTTTGGGATTGTTGGCAGCTCAAAAAGTTTAGTAATTGTATTGAAAAATATCAAACATTTATTATCATAAACTTTTTTGAGACTTGCCAACGCTTTCGGGTAATTTTCATCCGACATCTGAAACGCCTTAACTGTTCCCAAAGGCTCTCCAGATAGACAATTAACCAAATGGTTAAATTTTTCAATATGTGGGATATTTGGATCATTATGAACCAAGCTCTCGAATAAACTCATAAAATTTTTGAATTCTGAATATTCTCCCTTGAATTTCGGCAAATTCATTTTAGGGAGCCTTGAGCTGTGAGAAGCTACAAAAGATGTTTCGGCGAGTGAAGTTTTATTTTTCGCTAAAATTGATTTAATTATGGACTTCGTTTCAACGATTATGTCCTCTAATTCCCCTCGGGCCATGTCGTCCTCATCAATTTCTTCAATCTTTGATTGGCATTTCATCAATTTTCCACTATGTGAATTTAATATATCTAAACGACATTCCAATTTTATTGGATCTAAAGACATAGTCTTTTCGAGAAGACCCGTTTTTATGCGCAAAATACTACTTTTCGCAACTGTTCTTTGACGTCTTAACGATTTTAAGTCCGTCAACTCCTTACTTGGAGACAGGTTTGCGAGAGTTGGCTTTGGCTTGCTCATTTTGCGTTGGTTAAATTAAATTTCCGAAAGAAAGATTATAACGGTTGGCAACAGATATATTAAGAATCGATATGGCGAAAACGAAAAAATATATGTATGTCGATTCCCAAACATACGAAAGCCAAACCAATAGCAATAAAAGTTGGCAACAAATATATTTGGAATCGGTTACGAAAACGAGAAAAAAAATAATATCGATTCCCAAGTATACGAAAGCCAAACCAATAAAGGCGCAAAATGAGCAATAGCACAAAAAAGTAATTTAATCGGAAAATGTCCGAACGAAAATCGACAAAAATTGCGAAAAAACGGCCGATAATTGCAAACGCGGGTCGAAAAAATTGCGAAAAACGAGATAATTTAATTTTGCAATTAATAATTTTTACACCTTTATTTCAAAGTAAAAGGCTACCGCAAAATCCCAAAATCCCTTTGATTCACTTTAAATTTATACATTTAGATATAAACATACGTGGGGTTCAAATATGTATTGATATGCAATATAAATGTATAATATAAATTATGTATTCCCGCGTTGGGAATACCAAAAAAAATTATTTTTTAATCGGACAGCGTGTCCGCTTTATTGACCAAAAACGACTCAAACTTAAATTTAACAATTTGGTTAATTTATACTTATTCTAAGCTACGGAATTATTAAGTGGCGTGATCTATTTCCTAGAATTAGTATAAGCAATTCGATTGCATGTTCGATTGGCATGTGCCGGATGTGCTGAGGTTGCATCGGCGGAATTTACCAATTGTCGCTTGCGCTGTAATTTCGGGGTTGTTGACATAGTTGCACTTTATGCTTGGTTCGTGCTAACTCTTCCCCTCATAAGTCGATTGTCCTCAATCGGGATTAATGCATTTGTGGTGTTGAAATTTGTAGAAATGGTCCCCTTTTTGCTGAAGTTGCTTGCGGTGGCTCAATTGAAATATTTAGCTTTTGCTTACTTTTTATAATGATGTATACAATTGTTATTAAAATTATAGTTATAATTATAACATCAGTGCCTATGCTGATTAAATTCCTCTTTTTGTTTTTATTCATTAGTAATTTGATACTATTTTCGTGATTTATTTGTTTTACATAAAGATTTTCTAATTTAAGAACAAGTTCAGTTACATTCTTTTTCTCTTTAATTTTTGTGATTCGATTTGGCAAAATAAATGTTTCATTTATTAATGTTCGAATACGTCTTATTAAACGTACTGATATAACAATTTTCAAAATTGATAAGAAAGTTGCCTTTCTGTTTTATTTTTTGCTTATTGCAATTGTGTTCTATTTCTACATCAAAATGCTTAAATACTAGAATATCAGGGACTATTTCAGTGACATTTATTTTATCTATAGTTTCTAAATTACAATTTGCTTCTTCGAATTTCAATATATTTTCTAAACATTTATTGTGAATTTTTATTAAATTTTTCTCCAAATTGTTTTTTACATATGTTTCATACATATTGTTTTCTGAATCTATTAATACTTCGTAAGTATCTAAGGCTATTGATTTGTTAGCTATATTAGGAAGTGGTTCAAATCTGATTTGTGAAAGGGTATTTGGTGAATATTGGGGTATTAGGAGGATTATGATTATGTTGTTGTTTTGAAATATTACTGCTGTCTTGATATTTTGGTAACTGTCGAAATCTGTTATTAATTCGAGTTCTAATTTGGTGAGGATGTCCGTAAGAATTATACCTATTTTGCTGGAAAATATAATTTGTCCTATGTCGTCTATGTGGTTTCGTAAAAAGGATATATCGTTTTCTATTTGGTATGTGTGCTCTAAAAATTGAACCTTGTCCTCTAATGACTTTATTTTATTTTGTATGGTGTCCTTAAATGTATTAATGTAATGACTTATTGAGATTTGCTGTTGGTTAATATGTTTTGTTATATTGTTTATTTCCTCGGATATGAAGTTATTAACGCGTACTATATTCGTCATACTAGCTGTTGTGGATAATTCATTTTCGTGTATTTCTGTGAGTGCGTTATGGATTTCCTTCTCATCATCACTGTCCATGGATCCTGCTATATATTTTAATCCTTTCCCTAGAATATTTAAAAGTCCTCGTTTTGATTTAAAATGAGGGTGTACGCCGCTTATTTTTGATTGGAGTAATGCAAAGTTCCTATTAACTGTGTCCAAAATTTGTTTATCTTCAAAAATTGTGGTTTTTAGCATGTTAATGTTATTTGATATTAAGGCTACTGTTTCCTCGTAGGCTGTTAAGTTGATAAAATGAAGTGTTTTGTCATAATGATTAATTATTTTCACTTCGTTAGCTTTGATGGGTAAATATCCGTTATTATTCGTTAAATCCTGGATGTCGATTTGTTGTGCGTCTACCGTCAATGCTAATACCAGCATGATTGTCATGATTTCCCCCGTATTCATTTTTCCTATTACAGAAGAAATTTTATGTGCTCAAATTCATATTTACTCATGCATTTCTATTTAATGTTACTTTTATGAACTACTCTACCTGATTTAGTTACTATTGTTGTATTAAAATTTTTCGCAACAATTTCTTCTCTAAATCTAGCCGATAACTTATTTCCTAATCTTCTATTTACTTTGACAAATATGATATCTCCTTCCGCATATGTGCTTGGAAATAATCTGATCTTGTTATGGTATGTAAGGTCTGCGTTTTGTTTCGCTAGAAGTCTGTTTATAGTTTCTTGTCTGTCTTTCTCCATTATTTTAGGGTCGTTATAAACACGTCTGCCAAAGAATATTTCTACAGGTTTTCTTCCTGTTGTCGTATGAATAGTGGAGTTATATTGGAAAACTGATTTATCCAACAATTCGTGGAATGAACGGTACGTGCTCTCCTTTTGAAGACATCGCATTATTTCTTGTAATGTAGAATGGAAACGTTCTACCTATCCGTTTGAACAACTTGTATACGGAGCGGTTCTAAAAATATTAATTCCGAATTCATTCTCTATCATGAAGTTTATTGCTTCAGAATTAAAAGATTTCTCGTTATCCATCACTATTGTTTCTGGAACAAAGGAGAAAAGGATATCGCGTAAAGGCTGTCTGATATGTTCCGATGCTCTCGATCGAATGGGTTTTGCTATTGCGTATTTGGAGAATTTGTCCATCGCGGTTAGAACTAATTCCTTACCAACTATAAATATATCAATGTGCACTATTTGGCCTGCGAACTGTGGAATGGGTGTGGCCTGAATTTGAGGTTTTATTGGACGTCGGTCATATTTGCTCTCCTTGCATGTTGCACAGTTTCTTATAATTTTCTTTATTTTACTTGCCATTGCAGGAAAATAGTACTTTTCCAGAATTTGCATTTTATTTTCCCTAGTATTTCTATGCGCTCTATTGTGCATTTTTATAATGATCTCTTCCTGTTCTTTTCCATTAGGTATATCTTCCACTTGTATCTGTGTGAACCTAACTCAGTATTTGCTAAAATGTAATGGGTAGACCTCTTGTATTTTGCCCATAACATATTCTTCTGCTTTTATACAGTTTATAACTGATGGGTTCAAATATCTTTTTAGAATTGATTTAAGGGTTTGTTCGGAATAATCAGGTTCCGTAATTATGTGTCTATGATATGTAGGAAACACGATTTTAAACTGATACGTAGATGTGCTATCTGTTTTTAAAATTATTTGGTTTTTGAAAGCGTTTATAGGGGCTTCTATGCTATAAATTAAATTATGGGACGAGCTATCATTCGAATTGGTTGCTATTGATAGACTGTTAACCTGTGATTCCTTCGGGGGTATCCTGGATAATGCATCTGCTACGACGTTTTGTTTCCCAGGTTTATAATGTAAGTCGTATGAATATTCTTCTAAGGCTGCTTTCCACCTTTTCATCTTGCTATTGTTTTTCTTATTGCTCAAAGCGTAAGTGAGCGGCTGGTGATCAGTAAAGATTTGTACTTTAGCTGAGCCATATAAGTAATTCCTAAATGAATTCAGAGCCCAAATTATGGCTAGCATCTCTTTTTCATTGGCGGCGTAATGTTCCTTCGCCTTGCTCAATGTTCTTGAGATAAATGCCAAAGGCTTTGAGTATTGCGATGGTACGGCTCCGATTGCAAAGTTGGAGGCGTCTGTTACCAGTTCGAAATTTTTCTTATAATCAGGATATGCAAGTATCACATCTCTGGAAGTGAGTGAACGTTTTATATTATTGAAAGCTTCTATTGCTTCTTCATTCAAAAGTATTTTTACTTTTGCGGATTTGTTTTTCGATATTCTACCTTCTTACCCTCTCAGAAGAGAAGTCAGTGGTTTTGCTAATTTCGCATAGTCTTTTATGAATCTTCTTTAGTATCCTGACAAACCAAGAAAACTGCGAAGCTCTTTTAAAGTTATAGGTTCTGAAAAGTTGGCAATTGCTTCAATTTTTGCAGGATTCGTTTTTATGCCATTTGGAGATATGACATACCCTAAAAATTCTACTTCCTTTTGGAAGAAGTGACACTTATCCAACTGAACTTTCATGTTGGCTTCGTCCAAGGTATTGAAAATTGTATTAATGTGAAAAAGGTGCTCTTTTTCTGTTTTGCTAAATATAATTATGTCATCGATGTAGACATAACAGTATTTTCCTATGTGTTCGCTCAGGATATCATCAAGAGCGCGCTGAAAAATAAAAGGAGCGTTTTTCAAACCAAATGGTAAACGTGTAAATTCGTATTTACCATTGTTGATGGAAAATGCCGTTTTTTCGATGTCAGATTCTCTTAGAGGAATTTGATGAAATCCGCTTTTCAGATCTAACACTGAGAAAAATTTGCTTTCGCCGAGCTGCGAAATTACTTCTGTTATTTCAGGAATTGGATATCTGTCTGCTGTTGTGACCGAGTTTAATTTTCGGTAATCGATGACCATTCGGTACTGTTTATTCCCCGCTGAGTCGGCCTTTTTCGGGACGATCCACAAGGGTGAATTGTAGGGAGACCTAGAGGGTCTTTTAATCTTATCATCTAAAAGTTTCTTTACCTGCTTTTCTACCTCTGAGTTGAGAGATGCTGGGTATGGGTAAAATTTCGAGTAAATAGGAGAGTCCGTTACGGTTCTTATTTCTCCAACAACTTTTGTTGTGTATGTTAATTTTTCGTTCGGCTCCGCGAACAGATTTGGGAATGCGTCTACTGCTTGCTTAATGCTAGTCTTCTGCTGTGACGATAAGTGCTCGTCCTTTATATGTATTGCATTTACTGCCTTTGATGGAAGCTGCTTTAGTTTCATTTTTATTCGATTTTTTATTATTAAATAATTTTCATTTGTGTAGATAATTGCTTGAAGCTCTCTTAATGTGTCGTTTCCCAAAATTCCATCGAATGTCTTTAAGGATGGCATTAAGAAAAACTTGATTTCATTATCTAGACCAAATAGTTTTAGCATTGTGTGTTCATTAATTTTAACATCACCTGTTACTGTTTTTGCAAAAAATGTGTTTTTATTTTTAATACGTTTTTTAACCAAGTGTGGTTGAATGTAGTTTTTAATAGATCCTGTATCTACCAAAAACTTAAGAATTTTCCCGCTATCAGCTCTTGCTTCAAAATATGGAAGCGAAGAGCTCATCAAACTAAAAAATGAACTTCAGATGGTTCGTCTTCCGAATAATCATTCTCCACATCTTTCGACATTGTGGCAATGTGGAAAGTTCTTTGGGTTTTCCTTTGTTGCTGATTATTAACTGATGGTGGTCTTTTCCCTTGAAATTGATTTTGAGGAGTTCTGTTCATATAGTTAATTCGACGTGATTGCATACTCTCGTCAATTTCCATGGGTTCTGGCCGGGGTTGAGGTTTAGGTGGCCTAGGTGGAGTACTTGTATGCTGAATTTGGTTAGGAAATTGTTGTCTAGATTGCCAATTTGCTTGATTTGGTTGTGGCAAGTACGCCAATTTAGGGTAAAAGGATTGCAGTTGTTCCTGTGAAGAACGTCGCTTAGGATAGAGTTGAGGAGTTTGGTATGCCATTTTCACATTGTGAGCATGATTCATGCGAAAATTCTGATTGTCTAGTTTCAGGCATAAATGAAGGGCCTGAGGTAAGTCGACCGGTTCTCTTATTCCCAGTAATCGTGGGAGGTCGCCATTTAATCCTCTTATGAAGGTGTCCAAAGCTTTATCCCTGTATGATTGCGTTAACATTCGTAGAGATTCGTTGCTCATTTCGGTACATCCTAGTTTATTTAAAATTAATGAGAGGTGTTCGTATACTTGCTGATAGAATTCAGCAACCGTTTTATTACCTTGTACTAGAGTTGTCATTTGATACTCTAAGGTGGATAAGTCACGCTTGTCGGCATAATGCATTGCTAGACATTTTGTTATTGCTGACCAATCAAGTGGCGTGTTATAAGATTCTAATGCCATTTCTGCATTGCCTACAATCTTATTTCTAACTACACTAAGGATTCCGTAGTATTTCGGGGTTCCTTTTAATGGTTCTATATATTTAATATACGGTCTACACTTTTTTTCCACGATATGAATTCTCCTGGGCGGCCAGAAAATTCTTTTAGACATTTCACTACATCAGGGATCCTATCTAAACCGTCTAAATTACCTCTATGTCTGTCCTCTATAGTTTGATCAGTTGTAGTTGCCAAGTTAGCATCCGGATTTAAGGTGGCCTGTACTACCTTTGGTCCTTGCTGCTGTAGCATATTTGTCGCTATATTCGCTATTAATGATGTCAAGTCGTCTATGCTTAATTGAGTGTTATTTGTCGCTTGAGGAGTGGATTGGTTAGAAGGAAGAATGGGAGGTCTGACCAAGTTGTTGGGATTAGCCATTTTACAATTTAATATAATTACAATATAATTTAAATTAATTTAAATAATTCTTATAATTTAAAAAATTTTTTTCTTACTCTAATCCTGATGTTTCTGGATGCTGCTGCTGCTAGTTTACTTCGTTGTTAACATTGGCAAAGCGTACAGCCCCACTATCAAACACTACACTCGTTATACGTTTGTGTTTTTGCTGCTTTGCTTTTGTTTTCAATTACTCGGTAAACTTTAAATTTTAGTAGCCGTCGTTGATTATGTGAGCAATAGTTGTTGTTGCTTGTGCTGCTCGGCTAAACATTTTTAGCCATTCACTCGCTTGATTTTAACTATCATGTGTGATCGCGCGCGTAATTAATTTTTAACACTAGGATTTTAGAATGAGGCTTGTGTTTGTTTTCTGTTTTATATAAAATCACAAATTTAGAATATTGTTCTGTTACAGTTTTGTTAATTATAATAATTACTTTCGTACATATCTACGCTTTTAGTTACAATTACAATTTGGTAGTCGCCAATAAACGCTATTTAAATTGCTTTGTTATTGTTGCTTGTTGTATTTTATCACTGCTAAAGCTTTTATGTTTTTCACAACTATTATTTCGCTAAGGCTGACACGTCGATGCCTCCTTTTTACTTTTGTTACTCAGGGACCGCTATCGAAAATACTTTTTCAACCGGGCGCCAGTTTTCCTACCGGACCGACTGAATTTGCTCGGGCGCCAATTATGTATTCCCGCGTTGGGAATACCAAAAAAAAATATTTTTTAATCGGACAGCGTGTTCGCTTTATTGACCAAAAACGACTCAAACTTAAATTTAACAATTTGGTTAATTTATACTTATTCTAAGCCACGGAATTATTAAGTGGCGTAATCTATTTCCTAGAATTAGTATATGCAATTCGATTACATGTTCGATTGGCATGTGCGGATGTGCTGAGGTTGCATCGGCGGAGTTTACCAATTGTCGCTTGCGCTGTAATTTCGGGGTTGTTGACATAGTTGCACTTTATGCTTGGTTCGTGCTAACTTATATAATATATGTATGTATATATTGTTATATATGTATGTAAGTATGTCAATATAGTGAAACAAAAAGGGATAGCCAAAAACTGAAAGTGTGAACTTGTTTTGTTGCAGTTTTTTTTGGAACGAAGTTCCTTACGGCAGGATTGCAGAAGATAGGATTTTGCTGCGGGAGCTAACTGAAAAAAAGTGATAGTAAAAACCGTAAGAAATAACCCGTAAGAAATATCCGTAAGAAATAACCCGTAAGATCACTAGTTATAGCCTACCTTTAGGTCTTGCTCTATTATAGCTCTATTATATCATTTGTAATAACAATTGATAATTTAAAACAAAAAAATATTTACCAATTTTTTCTTATTTTTTGCATAAAAAAAATTTCACTTTGAACAAAATATTAAAATTTCATTGAAGTGAAAGGAATTAGTATGGCCACAACGATATTGTGTACATGCAAAATGGACAGCTGTGTTGTCTTGTGTACATGGCGGCCATGCTGCACTAAATACGTTTATGGGGAGTTGAATTGTTGCATATTTTTTGGCGCAGGCTTTGAGGAAATAACCCGTAAGAAAAAGACTGTAAGATCGCTAGTTATAGCCTACCTTTAGGTTTTGCAAAATAATTAGGCATGAAAATCTGTAACATTATTGTGTATGCAAACTAGTTTTGAGTGAAGTGCGGAACACATAGAGCGCGACAGACTGCAAACTACATCTGTCAAATATTAACATCCATAAGGGACACTGTTATTTTGACAGCTGCACGACTACACGCCTGCAGGCCGACAGTTGTCGTTCCCGCTAACTTGAATATTTCCTATATTTGCCAACGGCAGTAGGACGACAGTAGAGTTGACAGTAGAATGGAAGATAGAAAGAGGAGGTAGAGTGGTGATGTCACTAATATGTAAAATGTAAAATTATTCACAGGCCTAACAAACTTGACGTTATTTTACAAATAAAAGCATAAAATAGCTCTATTATATCATTTTATATTTTTTTATTTTACGTAATTCATTATTTCTTAAAATACTATATTTTCTTAATACTTATCTGTACTTAAATAACAACTAATCAGCGAAATTTGAGAGAAAAATCAGGACAACCTACATAAAATAAAATTAAGCACAATTTTTTTGCAAATTGTATCGATTCTACATTATCCGAAGGAACTTCGTTCCTGCCTGGTGTCCCACGACAGCGCATTTCTTGTTTTGTTTGCACTGCTTACAGTAAACCGCACCTTTCGTTACCTGGTGCGTCGGATGTTTGCCGGCGCTTACGTCCCTTTTGCAGAGAATGCAGCGGCAGCTCATTCCCACGACGGCAGCGACGTTGATGGTAGCAGCGGCTTGATGGCAGCAGCGACGATGGCAGCAGCGGCGTTGTGGTAGCGGCGGGTTGATGGCAGCAGCGGCGAGATGGTAGCAGCGGCTTGATGGCAGCAGCGACGATGGCAGCAGGGGCGTTGTGGTAGCGGCGGCTGCGACGAAAAATTTGTTTTTGTTTTGCCCAGCACAATTTAGAAATGTTGTCATTTCGTCTTTTGTTCTTTTATTTTTTGCACTACTGTAAATTTCCTTTTTTTGTGTTTTACGAATTATGTATTGGCACTCTCTGCATCCACGATACTTCCCTTTTCCTTTTCTTTCGCTATCATAAGCTTAGTTACGTATATGGGTAACTATTAGCACTCCACTTCACCGTACATGCGTATATGTGCGTATATATATGTATATATATATTGCTTTAAATTTTGTGTATATATGTAGGTACATATGTTCAAATTACTTTTTTTCACTTTTAATTTGCATGTATGTATATTTGACCACTGAATTTTACAAAGTATTCACGTAAGTATTAAATACTTCTCCCGCCACTTTTTCTTTTTTTTACTCTAGTTTTATGTGTTATATTTTATGTTTTATAATTCTTTTTCCTTTATTTAGGTATCACTATCACTGCACAACTTGGTCACTTCCACTATATTGATTATGTACATATATACTTATGTAGGTATGTATCTATATCGCTCATTTGCTGCAAGACCGGCATAAGTCAAAAAAATCGATTTGCCAGAAAACGCGTTTAAAGTTTTCAACTGACTATAACCTTACACGGAAAACAGGAAATATATTCTCTTCTCAAGCGGAGCATATAAGAGGTATTCATATGAATTTTTCACTCAACATGAAGTATGATATAACGAACAATTCTGCAGCATTAACTCAAAAATCACGTTTTTTGATTTATGCCGGTCTTGCAGCAAATGAGCGATATGTATTTTTAGGTAAGTATTATTATTATTTTTTGTTTTATTTCTTTGTTTTAGGTGATTGTTCCCACTTCACTTTACCGATGACCGAAAACCGAACGATTTACAGGCAATTAGAAACGATAATGTTTAATTTAAACGAAAACGAAAGTCAAATCAAATATTTTCTTAGCTCCCGCACTAAGTCCCTGCTCGGGCGCCATGAAAAATCTCAAGCTTTTTTGAGATACGAAAAAGTTACTATAACTGGGATGCGCGATTAAAAAATAAAAATCACCAATTTCAAAAAATAAAGTTCAGCCGACAAATTAGAATGCGTGCGTATCGTTTCTCGGTTCAATTACAATAGAATTTTTTATTTCACTTAATCTAATTGCTAAGCCTAATAGTATGTTTACATATGAACTTAATCTCGTTATAAGCTTGTTCAATAATCTACCCGTTTACATAGGCAAATGAGATTATCAACTGTCAAATTTGTTGTATTTGTATTCTTCTTGGTGAATTGTAAAATTTCGTGAATCAATATTTTTACTCGTGAACTAAAAAAGTAAAAATAATAAAAATTTAAGATATGGAAAAAAAACAAAAGAACGCGATTGTATACTTGATTATGCAGATTGCTGCTTGTAATAAGAAGTTGTCAGAAATACGGAAAAGACGGCATCTTAGAATGGAAAAAATATTAACTGAGATAAAAGTGCAAAATTCCTGATTGCTTTTTGTAATAAATAACAATAGGCCAAAACGTTTGTGGAAACACGTAAGCAATTACATCATTTTATAAAATTCCCACTTGACGATGTTTTGTAGGAAAGGCACGGTAATTTTTGGGAGCTCGACGTTGCTTTCAATAGTGACCAATTCTTCAAGGAGAGCTTCAGAATGAATCGGGAATCATTCAAAATTTTATGTAATGAGCTAACAAACATTGGCAAACGTGATACTACATACAGGCAATGTATTCCATTAGAAAAAAGAATAGCTATCGCTTTGTATGCCTTTGGTTCTTCTGCTGAGTACAGAACATTTGGAAGACTATTCGGGGTTTCCAAAGCGTCTGTATGTTTTATCCTTAAAGACTTTTGCAGAGCGGTGTGGGACATACTATCGCCTAAATATTTAGCCAGCTCATTTCTTACGCAAGAAAAAATTACGGAGTGCGTTGAAGGATTTAGAAAAATTGGATTTCCCCAATGTCTAGGCGCAGTAAGTAAGTTTATGAATTTGAAATACATATTTTACCCATAACATGCAAATACAATTTATTTCAGATGGATGTCATATTGAGATTAGGCCCTCCGCATCTGATGCTGTTGACTATTTCAACTACAAAGGATGGTACTCTATGGTTTTACTAGCCCTCGTAGACTACAGGTAAGTTAACAAAATACATGTTTTGGAAAATACTTAAAACATTTTTTTTAGATATAGGTTTATGTACATTAATGTTGGAGCACCTGGTCGTTGTAATGATTCCCAAATATTTGAAAAATCCGACTTGAAAAAAATTTTGCAAAACCCTTTGCTTAAAGAGAATGCGAAAAAACTTTGTGACACTAATGTCCCAATTGTAGTTCTTGGAGACTCGGCGTTTCGCTTTACTCCGTTTCTAATGAAGCCCTATCCCTATAACCAAGCCGCTGAGGGTCACGAGAATATTTTCAATTACCACTTATCTAAATCTCGAACGGTTGTGGAGAACGCTTTTGGCCACCTGAAGGCAAGGTTTAGAAGGATAAAGAAAGGAATTGACAACGATATTAAAAACGCTATATTAATAATAAAATGTTCTTGCGTCTTGCACAATTTTGTAAATGAAATGAATGATAGCATAAACACGAAATGGTTGCAAATGCAAACAAATTTCGAAAGCGCACACCCACGAGAGCAACCTGATCCATTATTCATTTCTGGAACCGTCTCTAGCTCTATTTTTATGTAAGTTTATGTCTTTTATTTTATCAGTTAATTTTTTCAATAAATTCATTTTTTATATTAATATATCACATTAACAATACTAATTCATTAACAAAAGAAATATATATACATATATGTAAAACGTAATTCTCACGTTTTAATTTTTTCAGTAAATTACAGTAAATTCATTTTTCATATTGATATATCACACATTAACAATACTAATTCATTAACAAAAGAAATATATACACATATATGTATATGTATATATATATATATAATAATAAAAACAATCTTCTCCTGGACTAGATAAATATATGCTTCGTGGTGTAAAACGTAATTCTCACGTTTTCAAGGATATGTTGTTACATGCTTTCCTTAAATGCTTCCAAGAATTTTTCGAGGATGTCATTTCTTTTTCTTTCAATTTCAAGGGCCCCCCTGCCATCCTCTTTAATTGCTTCAATTTCCGCCGCAATTCTTTTATTTGAAGCCCGCAATCCCTCCAAAAATTCATTTTGTATATTTTTGTTTGAAATATGTTTTTTTCTTTTTCTTGCAGGTTCCTCGTCAACAACCGACAATTCTTCCTGGGAATCCAGCGTAATGGAAGATCTGTCAAGGGGTGATGCACAGTCTACAACTTCGTGAACTGTAATAAATTAGTTTATAAAAGTAAATATAAACTTTTTAAATTTCTATTTTGTTTTACTAACCTGTGCTCTCCTCCACCAATGTTTCCAAATTGAAGCTTTTATAGCTCCCGAGGATACTATTTACTTTAGGGTAGAATTCCCATGTCGAAGGGCTGCCGCCAGAGGGACCAATAGATTTCCTCTCATCTCTGTAAATTTTTTGAAAACTTTTATATGAAATGCACATGCATATTAAATAAACTTACCTGTATTTGTTTGTCAAGTTGTGTATTTTCACACGAATTTCATTCGCGGAATATACATGTCCCTTTGTGGCCATTTCTGCAGCCATATCCTTGAAAACGTGGGAATTGCGTTTAACATCACGAAGCTGTGGCAATTTTTCCTCCCACAAGCAGAGAAGTAATTCAACTTCCTCCTTATTCCATGTTGATCTCTTTTTCCTGAAAATTAACAAATTTACATATATTTTAAACAATAATTTTATTAAAAATAAGTTTACCTCTTTACCACGCTGTCGGCCATTTTGGTTTACTTTGTCATTTGACATTTCTCCTCTTTTTCGTAAAAATTTACTTTGTCATTTGGCATTTCTCCTATTTTTCGAAAAAATTATCGATAAAATTAGGAATAACACCGATTATCTAGTTGTGTAATCTGAGATTAATTTTTAATCTCGGATTAACTAGAGAGGAATTTTGTATGGAAAATCTCGTTTCTTAATTACGGATTATCGAGTTAATTTCGTTAATGGAGATAATCTCGTTATATGTAAACATACTATAAGTCTTAAAACTAACGGCTTAAACTAGTGGTAATGTAAATATGTATTAAAAAGGGGTAAGTCTAATCATCTTCAACTTTTCGTTCAACATTGTAACAGATTATGGTAAGTATTAAGGTAAGTAGTAGATTAATATTATGAATGCATTATTAAGGTAAGTATTTTATAATAGGTTTTCTTAATTTAATTTTTAACAATTCAATATTTTACAATTGATTTCATTATTTTTGTTTTAGATATACTTGTAGATATGTCGCTTGACGCAACACACCCATTTGATAATGTCTCGTTCAAGGCCAATAACCGCCATGTTGCTTTCTTTGCTGACGTATGTACTTGCAAACGTATTTGATCGATTTCATCAAGCAGCAATACTCAACATTGATTGATATGAAGTGGGATTTTGGTGTCCATCACTTTTTATAATATTGGATCTTTCTCTGCCATCCAAAGAAGAATTTATGCATGGGCAAACTTCCTTTTGCGACTTAACAGAGTACATATAGCATCAACAGCACCATATATGTATACGTTGCTTCAAGATAAAGTTCATCAAACGTCGTAACTGTTGTTTCAAAAGTCGTGCTGTAATATGGTGATGATCGCTTGCTGATTGGTAGCGATTCATAATTCCCCATGTATAGTATGTCACTGCATCCTGGGAGTACTCGTTCATGTATCTTGGGCTGCCATACATTGACGGCAAAAAGGACGCCGACCGATATTAGCGCGATCTCTTCCTGGTTTCGTAGCAAATTTCAATCTGTAATTGATCACTTTGTGTGAAATGCACGAAAAATTTTCACCGAATAATTTTCAATAATTTTTCTCTGGAATAGCTGGAATAAAAAAACAAACGACCGAAATTAAACGATTCAAATAATTTACAAATCAAAATATTGAAATACGAAACAAAAAAATGTAAAAAAAATGTGGAAAAAGGTTAATTTTTGGAATTGTCCTGAATACGCATATAAAATTTGGTAAAAATCGGTTAAGCCGTTTTGGAGGAGTACGGTAACTAACTGGACATGGAAATTTTATATGTTACATTGATATGTTAGTATGGTATTATGCCTTTTTATGTAACGGGTGATTCAAGTAGTGGTACTTTTTTCAATAGTCTTTTTTGAGTCCTGTCAAACTGTTACGTTATTTTTGTTCAGTATTGTTTGGCATTTCATCATGAAAAGGCTTCTGAACAACGTTTAGAAATCGTTCAACTTTATAACCTAAGTAAATACACGTTTTGTAAAGAATGTGATTCGCGCGCTTCGCTCAACTTTTGGTCAACATACTGCATACTAAGCGTACTATTCGAAACACCATCACCCATCTTACGAAAATTCACGTTCTGTAAGGAATGTGTATCGCGCGAGTTAATTTATTTACTCGTTAGGAATAAAATAAATATATAATTTTAAGTCAGTTAATGAGATTGGTTCTGACTGATCCTTTATTTGTATAATATTTC
Source organism: Bactrocera zonata (assembly GCA_037783105.1). Classification (NCBI taxonomy): domain Eukaryota; kingdom Metazoa; phylum Arthropoda; class Insecta; order Diptera; family Tephritidae; genus Bactrocera; species Bactrocera zonata. The sequence continues at coordinate 122,071 of JBAWJQ010001698.1, forward strand.
ACCGTATACACATGTACTTCAATATTGAATATATTACACTTAAACTGTACAAGTGTTACAAGTGGTAACTTGTTGCTCGGCAGTCGATAATGATAAAGTGACCTCGAGGCTATTGTTCCAGTTGCTTATATAGGCTATGCTTATCGCTGCTCATACTATTGAGATGCTGGTTGTTTACTAGTAAATAACTATTTGGGTTGTTATTGTTTGTTGTACTGCGCTTCTATTGTTCTAAGAAAGAGTTGTTTTGATGATTTTTCTTTAGTGTTTACTGAAACATAAGGTTGTGGTTAAAGGTTAAAGTATTAACTCTTTCCTCTCTTGTGAAAAATAGATCAGGAGCTATACTTGAGTCTTGAGTAGATGAGTCATTCCTACACGTTCTATGGTAGCGTTGTAGTTTATCAGATATACAGTTTTTTGATAAATTATATATAGTTTGAATATTACAAATATACTTAAGCCTAGAACTACAAGTACTCCTACAGTTATGAACATATTCTTGATTGGGTGTTCTTCAAATGGTAAAAATGTAGTTAATTTTTTAATGTTGTCAAATTGATATTCGTTTTCTGATTCCAATATTTCAAGAATGTGAATTCTTTCGTTTCCATTAGCTATAATATAATCTTTAATTTCTTGTTCCTGGTTGTGGAATACTTCTGAATCAATAATAATTGTTTCATTAAATTGGATTAAATTCAATCCTTCAACTAAATCAGTTGAATTCGTTTAAAATATGTTTTCCTTGTAATACGACATTACCATGGCCTAAATCTATAATAGGTGCGTTATTTTCTTGGATATCATTACAATGAGCTTCGTAACCTTCGATCATCGGTATTGTACAATTGTCATAAGGTTCTTGTTTACAAATATATTTACTTAAATTATGTTTACATTTGATGTTAATATTATTTTATCTTCACATTTACTTGCGATTTTATACATATCCAAAATACCTTGACGATAGGATGATGGAGTAACTTTGTATGTTGTGCATTTCTTTTCAATGAATGGATGTTTATAAATTACAATGAAAGTGTCGTCTAATCTACCTACATGCGTGTCTGCATATTCGAGTATGTCAATAACCGGCATACTAGTTTGTTCCTTTTCTAATATCCTTTCAATCTCGCCCGTATTTTCGCGTTCTTCGCGAAATTAATTGTCGTAGTTAAGTCAAATAACTCCTTGTATAATTCTTGCAATATAACCTTTGGTTTAATCGTCTCAATATTAAATGTTTTCATCATTATTTCAAAGTTGGAATTAGTTTGTCTTTGTTTGTTATTATTTTCAATTATGTCGTTGAGTATTGTTTTAATTTCAATCAGGTCGTCGTGGTCTGGGACTCTTGCGATAAATTTCAAAATCGATCCTAAGAAATCAAGAGATCGTCTTGAGCGTTTGGCTCGTCCATTATTAGTTGCTTTCTGAGGATTTCTATTCTGTTGAACAATGCTGTTTCTGTTTCGTCTTCACTAGGCATCTCTCCTTATGTTCTTGATACAAAAATGATGGGTCAGTCTCGGTTAACACGTACTTGCGATGTTGCTAGGATTAATGTTAGCGTTATCTTCATCATTGGTTTTGAGGTTGTCCTTGTGTACGATCTTCCCCTCTGTTGTTAAAAATGTGTCCTCACGATTCTCTTGTATTGTTTTCTTCAAATAGCCTGGATTTGTTTTATTTCGTCGGTTTTGTTTCACATACACTGTGTGTCCTGTTTTATATTCCTTTTGTGTTTGTTTTTTATTGTGGTATGATAGTATATACTCCTGCTTATTTTCGATCAGTTCTTTTATTCCTTCAGTCTTGCTCCTTAATGCGAATTCTAGTAATTTCCAGAATGGTTGAATGTAGCCGTTCAACTTGAGCGTTCGATGTTGAATGGTTTGCTGCGGTCATTGAATGTTCATTATATAGCCGTTGGAATAGAGCTTTTGCTGCTATGCTATTAAATGTAGTCTCGTTATTTGTCATTAGTTTATTACAAAATGAGAATACAGTCAAACCATAAGTGAGAACTGGATTAGTGAGAAAACTCTGTAAGTGAGAGTAATAGCTAGGACCCGTCATTTTAAGTTTCCAAAACCTCTATTAGTGAGAAACAAAAACCTCTGTAAGAGAGAGTCGTTTTTGCCTTATAGACCTCCGTAAGTGAGATTGCTATTTATCTGGTCTCTATAAGCGAGAGAAGAACTTTATTTACAGTTTAACATCTGCAATTTCATGACTCAGTCTTAACTTTCGTGAAACTTCCGACCATTATTTTGTATTGTTTTTTCATCAATATTGTACCTATTCTATTTCGTGGAACTAAAAATGTTGTTACTCTATGGCATTGTTTTCGAATGGACACGTGTGCCTGTTTATCGTCCTGTTTGTCGGACTTACTCAGTTTATAGTTATCAATTGCGAAGGAAAGTTCTGCTCTGCATCATGTCGAAACGAATAATCAAATTACTGTCATTAAGTGATAAACTTAAAATAGTGAATGCGTTTGATTTCGGAAAATAGCGAAATGAAATTCAGAGTGAGTTTAATTTACCAGAATCCACCTATTATAAAATTATAAAATCTAAAGACTCTATAAAGTCTGAGTGCTCTGATGGACATGGAAATATTAAGAGGAGTAGAGTTTCCGAGTTTCCCAATATCGAGAAGTGCCTTTTGGAATGGATAAAACAAACTCTCGATAAAAATATTTCCATAGATGGACTTTTGTTAAAAGAAAAATCAAAAGAGTTTGCTACAAAGCTGGGGGTCCAGAACTTTTCCGCCGGTTTTAAAAGGTGTCATGATATAGCTTTCAAAAAACAGCTGGGGAATGTAGATCTGTGGACCAAGGTATATGCAACCACTGGACTCAAGATCTGCTAATTCTTTTAAAAGGGTATGAACTAGACGATATTTACAACGCGGATGAAACTGCTTTGTTTTTCAAGTAACTTCCGGACAAAACATTTACGTTTAAAGGCGAAAAATGCCATGGAGGAAAACAAAGCCTTACACTTCTCCAGTGTGTAAACATGAGTGACTTAGATGTTTTAAAGGTGTCAAGACTCTTCCCGTTGATAATGCCAATAATACAAAGGCTTGGATGACCAAGACATTATTTAAAGATTGGCTGAAAAAAGTTGACAGACAAATGAAGATAAAAACAAAAAAATCTGTTATTCATTGACAACTGTGCTGCCCATACGGACTTACCAACACTTGCAAACGTAAAAGTAATGTTTTTACCTGCTAACACCACTAGTAAACTTCAACCATTAGATCAAGGCATCATTCATACTTTTAAACGCTTTTATCGAAGAGAAGTCGTTCAAGATGTTCTTAAGAGTCTGGAAGAAAACAGTAGCCCTGACATTAACGTGCTAGAAAAGCATGGTACTTAGTAAGTGACGTAACTCTTAAAAACTGCTTCAAAAAAGCTGGATTTTGGAAAAGTACAGATAAAAAAGACCTGCCAGAGGAAAATGATGTTGAAGTTCGACCTAACCAAAAGGAATGGTCTAAGCTTGTGTCTCACGAATCCAATATGTCAATGCCGAGCTTGGAAAATTTCGTTCAAATTAACGACGACGTAACTATCGCTGGAGAACAAACCGACGCACATAGAGCATTTTGGTCTCAAAAACCGGACAAAATTATTTAAAGGGATTTTATGAATGAAAATGAATATTGGCTGATATATCCAACATAAAGTGACCTAGAAGTTTCAATATCTTTATATTAGGTATATGGGGGCTCAGGAAAGTATTGACCCGATTCAACCCATTTTGACACAATGAAATACTATCATCCGAAAAAGATTATGTGGGAATTTCAATTTCATATCTCACTCATTGAACGACATTTTCGGTCAAATGTCAACTATTGGTATCGGATCCACATATTCGGTACCACATATTCGGTACCTAGGGGCTTGAACAGTTTTGGTTGAGTTTAGACAATTATTGGTCAAAAGGTAGCTTACATTAAGGGAATTATTACTGCAATTATTTATTTGTGTACTGGAAAGTGATAGAATCAAATGGAATTTTAAATTATGTTATATGGGAAGTAGGCGTGGTAGTAGTCCGATTTCGCTAATTTTCACAGAGTGACACAGGAAAATGAAAATAATGTTACGTTCTAAATTTTGTCGAAATCGGTCAGTCGGGTCCCGAGATATGGGATTTCACCAGAAAGTGGGCGGTACCATGCCCATTGTCCAGTTTTCACACCGGCTCCGATAGAGTCCCCTTATACTATCTTAATACCACCCGTATAGAATAATTAAGCAAGATTTCAGTATTAAAAAAAAAAAATAAAAATTCTGCAGTACTGATTTTATGCAACTGACCAATTTTTTTCCACGCGTTTTTTTTAAAGGGGGGAAAGACGGGGAAAATGTTTAAGCTTATATGTTAATTAGAAACCCTGTAGTTTACTAGGAAAAATAATTCATAGCTCGACCTCACCCGACACTATAACAAGAACACTAATTTCTAAAAAATTAAAAAAAAATTTTTTTTTTTTAATGATTCACTGTTTTTCCGAAAAAAACATAATAATACATTAACTAAATTAATTTTTATGTCATTAATATTAAAAACATACCATGTTGTTCTGTATTCATGAAAAATATTTCCAAGAATTCCGTTCACGCAATAGAAAAAAACCACTTGTAATTTCGAGAACAATGGAGAGTTTCGCGAATAAGCACGTGCGTTCTGAACGAAGTCTAGGCTCCGACTAGTTGTGTGGCAATATAGCGGCCTGAAGGTCATTCATTTAATGGGTTCATTGTAGAACGGTATTTAGGTACCAAAAAAAAAATCAATTTAGGGTACCATCGCTGAAGTTTGTAATTTTCAATTTTGTCCGGTTTTTGAGGGTAAACGCTCCTATGTGCGACCATGATATCGTTAAGAATTATGTGGACACCTGTTTTGCTGGAAATGACAGTGACGACGAGGCACAGATTTCAGAAACAGAAATGAAGATCATTCCAATCAAGCTAGCTTTAAGTGCGTTGGAGACAGTCCATCAGTACTTTGAATACACGGCGGTTGTTATCAAGGAATATTCGACAAAATTTATGAGTTAGAGAAAAGCATTCGAAATACTAAAACACAAACCCAAACGAAATTGACGAATTTTTTTAAGTGTAAATAAGTTCTAAAAAAAAAAAAAAAAATTACATTGTGCCTGAATTTTTGTTTTGTTTTCGTAAGCATTTAAATATATGAAGGTATGTACATAGATAATATGTACATATGCTGTGTATATCATGCACATAATTTTATCATATTACAAATGTACATATTTACTACATTCGTACTTGCTGTGACTTGTTATTGCTGCGTACCTCTATAAGAGAGAAACACTACATGTGTACCTGCATAAGCGAGAAACTCGGGTTAGTGCTCCCTTGAACTCTCGCTTATACAGGTTTGACTGTATTTGTATGAATACCTCCTCTAATATTATATTTTGTAGAATTCTCTTTTGTCGTTTAATTTTCTCATATATGCGTATTTTGAGTATCCATCTATGCATGAGAGATACATTGTTCCATGGATTTCAAATATGTCCATTTGTATTTGTGTGCTTAAACCTTCGGGTATGGGTGTTTTTGCAAAAATTTGTTTTGTCGGGTGGCGTTCGTATTTGTTCCCTCTACAAATGCTACAATTTCTAGTTAGTCGGATTACATCATTTTTTATATTTGGCCAATAGCAAGTTTCTAGTATCCATAATGTTATTTTTTGCGTTTCTATGTGCTCTTTTATGCGTATGTTTAATTATATTTTCTATATCCACATCACTCGTAATGTCCTTTAATAGATTTTGACAAAAAACCTTTTTTAAATGAACAGTTTATAATATCATAAATTTCATATAAGGTTTCTAGTGTAGTGTGAAATGCGGTCGTGATATTATTCTTCTTCTTTACTGGCGTAGATACTTCTTACGCGATTATAGCCGAGTTAACCACAACGCGCCAGTCGCTACGTGGCGCCAATTGAATATCCCAAGCGAAGCCAGGTCCTTCTCTACTTGGTCCTTCCAACGGAGTGAAGGTCTTCCTCTTCCTTTGCTTCCCCCGGCGGGTACTGACTCGAATACTTTCAGAGCCGGAGTGTTTTCGTCCATCCGGACAACATGACCTAGCGCGTAGCCGCTGTCTTTTAATTCGCTGAACTATGACAATGTCATCGTATATCTGGCAAAGAACCATAAATCTTTCGCAGAACTTTTCTCTCGAAAACTCGTAACGTCGACTCATCGGTTGTTGTCATCGTCCAAACCTCTGCACCATATAGCAGGACGGGAATTATGAGCGACTTAAAGAGTTTGGCTTTTGTTCGTCGAGAGAGGACTTTACTTTTGCCTACTCAGTCCGAAGAAGCACCTGTTGGCAAGAGTAATCCTGCGTTGGATTTCCAGGCTGACATTGTTGGTGGTGTTAATACTGGTTCCTAAATAGACGAAATTATCTACAACTTCAAAGTTATGACTGTCAGCAGTGACGGAGAGCCAAGTCGTGAGTGCGACGACTGTTTGTTTGATGACAATAGATATTTCGTCTTGCCCTCGTTCACTGCCAGACCCATTTGCTTCGCTTCCCTGTCCATCCAGGAGAGAGCAGAACTAACGGCGCGGGTGTTGAGGCCGATGATATCAATATCATCGGCATACGCCAGCAGCTGTACGCCCTTATAAAAGATTGTACCTGCTTGGTTAAGTTCTGCAGCTCGAACTATTTTCTCCAGCAACAGATTGTCTGAAACATTGTTTGGTATCGAACGGCTCGGAGAGGTTCTTCCCGATCCTGACGGAGCTTTTGGTGCTCCTCAACGTCAGTTTACACAACCGTATTAGTTTTGCCGAGATACCAAATTCAGACATTGCGGCATAAAGGCAGCTCCTCTTCGTGCTGTAAAAAACAGCTTTGAAATCGACAAAGAGGTGGTGTGTGTCGATTCCACGGGCCTTTTCCAAGATTTGCCGCATGGTGCATATCTGGTCGGTTGTTGATTTGCCAGGTCTAAAGCGACACTGATAAGGTCCAATCAGTTTGTTGACGGTGGGCTTTAATCTTTAACACAATACGCTCGATAGAACCTTACACGCGATGTTGAGGAGACTTATTCCACGGTAGTTGACGCAGATTGTGGGGTCTCCGTTTTTATTGATTGGGCATAGCACACTTAAATTCCAATCGTTGGGAATGCTTTCGTCCGACCATACTTTACAAAGAAGCTGATGCATGCTCCTTATCAGTTCTTCGTCGCCGTGTTTGAATAGCTCGGCCGCCAATCCGTCGGTCCCGCCGCTTTGTTGTGCTCCAGGCGGGTAATTACTATTCGAACTTCATCATAGTCGGGTAATGAACGTCCGCTCCATCGTCGACAATTGGGGAGTCGGGTTGGCCTTCTCCTGGTGTTGTGCGTTCACTGCCACTCAGCAGGCTGGAGAAGTGTTCCCTCCATAATTTAAGTAGGCTCTGGGCATCGGTGACTAGATCACCTTTAGGGGTTCTACAAGAGTATGCTCCGGTCTTGAAACCTTCTTTAAGTCCCCGCATCTTTTCGTAGAATTTTCGAGCATTACCCATGTCCGCCAGCTTATCAAGCTCTTCGTACTCACGCATTTCGGCCTCTCTCTTTTTCTGTCTACAAATGCGTCCCGCTTCCCTCTTCAACTCTCGGTTTCTATCCCATCCCGCACGTGTTGTGGTCCATTGTAACGTTGCGAGGTAGGCAGCCTGTTTTCTCTCCGCTGCGACACGGCACTCCTCGTCGTACCAGCTGTTCTTTTGCACTTTCCGAAAACCAATGTTTTCGGTTGTAGCTGTACGTAAGGAGTTTGAAATGCCGTCCCACAGTTCCCTTATACCGAGTTGTTGACGAGTGCTCTCAGAGAGCAGGAGTGCAAGCCGAGTAGAAAATCGTTCGGCTGTCTGTTGTGATTGCAGCTTCTCGACATCGAACCTTCCTTGTGTTTGTTGGCGTGCGTTTTTTGCTGCACAGAGGCGGGTGCGAATCTTGGCTGCGACAAGATAGTGGTCCGAGTCGATGTTAGGACCTCGGAGCGCACGCACATCTGAAATACTGGAGACGTGTCTTCCGTCTATCACAACATCGATGGATCTGGTTGGTGGTTTTTCGATCCGGAGACAGCCAGGTAGCTTGATGAATCTTCTTATGCTGGAATCTAGTACTACAGATAACCATATTTCGGGCCCCGGTGAAGTCGATCAGCCTCAACCCATTTGGGGATGTTTCCTCGTAGAGTCTGAATTTACCGACCGTAGTGCCAAAGATACCTTCTTTGCCTACCCTGGTGTTAAAGTCTCCAAGCACGATTTTGACATCGTGGCGGGGGCATCTCTCATAAGTGCGCTCCAAGCACTCATAAAAGGTATCTTTGGTCATATCGTCCTTCTCTTCCGTCGGGGCGTGGGCGCAAATCAGCGATAGGCACCTTCCCAATTAAAGGACCGGACATTCCAGGTGCATGCCCTCAAATCATAGTCCTTAATTCTTTTGCCATGGTCGTCATCAAAAGGGGGTCACTTATCCGAGGCTTGTTGTTTCCTTTCATTGGGGGTGTTTTTTTACGTGGCGGGTCCCAAACCCAGCGCCCAACCCCTAGTAGGGAATATTTCGCCTTCTCACTTTAGCTCGCCTTCAAACGGATTTTCTTAGGCTACCCAGAGGATACTTGGTCAAAGACCGGAAGTCGTGAGCTGCTTGAGTCATATGTAAAAGAATCGTTTCTGGCCACTCCCAAATGAATGGCGATCAGAGAACTTTCCTCAGTTGGGTGAACTTATACACATGACTCCTTCCTCCGTGATATTAGGTTTGATAATTTTCGTTAGTGTATCTGTCAAGTCTTGTGGTGTGACGTAATTAACATAAAAGCTTTCGTGGTTTGCAAAAATTGTTGCTCTTTCTAATGCATTTTGTTCACATTTTTTTATCACATTTTGTGTTTTGAATTGGTTCAGTGGAGCGCTGACATCTTTAATTCTGATTGACGTGGATGATTCCTGCGAGTGTATTGAGTCGTCCGTAGTTACGTTTACTTGACGGCTGAGGCGTCGGCTACTACATTTAAATCTCCTTGAATATATTTAATGTTTGCTCCGTATTCTTCTATAAAATTTTTCCATCGTTTTAATTTTGAATTTGGGTTATCCTCTGATATTGAAAAAATTAGGGATTGATGATCGATGTAAAGAGTAGCATTACTGGTGAGACCATACAGATACTAAGTTTCTTAAGTGCCCAAACGACTGCTAACATTTTTTTTTGTTTGTTGAGTAATTTTGTTCAGTTCGCGTTAATGTATGTGAAATATACACTGAGTTACCTTTTTCTGTGGTCCTTACAAGCGTTGGTAACCCATGCCTTAGAATAAACCGAGGAAGGTTGCACTCCGGGAGTACAGGCAGAAGTGAAAACTTGAACTTATGGCGCGTTGGGCACGTTTTGGGTGAGCATTTTTAGGTGCGCTCGCGACATGAGAAATTGTACATAAAAAATCAAGTTTATCAAAGCACTTTTTGAATGGACATGAAGTATAATAATAACTATATTAGTAAATAACTATAATAGTAAATAGTAAGTACAAAATTTAGCAATTCTCATTCATAATTTCAACAACTCTTACATCATCATTATCAGCATTTTCATCATTATTATCAGGATTTTCATCAAATTCTAAAACTGAAACAACAGGTCTATGGTAACTAAATTATGAAATAAAGAATTTTGATTTAAATCTATTTATATATCTTGTGAATACTGCATAAATAGTAGTACAATCACCAACCTATCACTCAATGTTTTCCTTTTCTCCACACGGTATAATTCATTTGTATCAGGTTTTAAACAAATACATACACTCATAAACAACTTAATTTCTGTGCAAATTCAAAATTATGCGTATGTTTGTATGCACACAAGTATATTCGAATTGCAGGCAACACGAGACTATAACTCACTTAAAAATTCCAATTGCAAATTGCCTGTTAGCTAATTTTCTTTTTATCCATTAATATCCATTTACATATGCACCAATGTCTATAAATTCAATTACACCTATTTCACTTTGCACCGCCACTGCACCTGATCACAAACTTTTGTGCCGCTGGTCTTTATTCGATTTGCACTTTGTTACACGCAATTCACCATAAATTGTATGCAATAAACAGCTAGTTGAAACCGCTCAATCGTAATGATACGCTGAGTAGCTACAATTTGACATTTAGATTTTTATTGATTGGCAACACCCATTGAAATGACATAGCCATTTGTTTTTCACATATTTTCGATGTTAAATTGTTCAAAAAATAATTAATATATTGCTATTTTAATTTTAAAATAGAAATAATCTTTTGCTTCTGATTCTTGTTTGTATAAAATTGACAATAACTTTTTTTCGGATTGAGTACTTGCTACCCATTAACGCGTATAGCTTGCAGCGTTCTCGCATACCTATACACTCTGAGTATACATATAGGTATGTAATCTCGTCTGTCGTGAGAGCACGAACGAATGCCCATGCAAAGAGCGCGTATAGCATACATACGTATTTTATAAGAATACACGCGGAGTATATCTGTGTAAAATCTCATCTGTCGCGTGAACGGCTGAAAATGCTCACCCAATAAAGTGCCCAACGCGCCATAAGAAGTTTTCACTTCAAAAATATTCTTCCCGTTCATATTCTGTAATTGATTGTTGATCGTGTGTAATTTGGTTGATCCGTTGATTCTTCGGTTGTATATTAGCATGACTTGTATTATCTCGTTCTCCGTTGTATCCCAATGCTCCTGCTACTTTCTGAAATAGATTTTGATAATTCCGTCGAGGCTGCGGATTTCGTGGTGGTTGTTGCTGATTCTTGTTGTAACCTTGTCTCGTTGGTCTACGAAATATGGTGGATGAATCGATATCCATTGGTTCAACTGGGGGTCGTTGTTGACAAGAATAATTATTCTGATGTTGATTGCTGAAATTATGATTTTGATGATGGTTGTATCGTGGAATGTACTCGAGGTTCTGATGGCGTGAATCACGCTGCATTGTACGGGCGATACTGTAGGCATCTGCTAATGTTGTGCAGGCTCGTGCATAGATGACATTCTTGATAGTTAAATCTCTCAGTAGAGTGACGAATGTTCTAATTGATTTAGCTTGGATTTCTTGTGTCAATACTTGGACTATTCGTTCTTCCTTGTGCGTCATCTCAATCTTGAATAGCACTATATTCAATGCTTGGTTCAGATTGTCATAATATATATGCAGTGGTAGTTCTTTTTGTTGTATTTTCGTCATCTCTTCCTGCAGAACGTATATGGGTCGTTTGTCGGCATAGAAATCGTCTAGCCTATAGATGATGTCTTGGAAGTTTCTCTTTATGTTGTGGTTGATCACAATCTGTTCTGCTTTGCCAGTAATTTTTCCTCTGATCATTACTTATCCTTGGGCATATATATTATGTCTTTCGAATTGTCGTATGTCTTCCATTAATGTGGATGCTACTTTCCTCCAATTCGTGTATTCGTTGTAATCACCATTAAATTGTGTTATTGATTTAAATATATTCAGGTCCACTTCTTCTGGTCTGGTGTAAGAACATATTTGTTCTGTTCGTTGTGGAATAGTTGCACTTCATTCTAATTATAGTCCGGATAACTGTCGTTGCAGATCGGCGACTGCCTTGGTTAATGCAATTAAATATGCTTGTTCTATCATCTTGCTGATTTATTTGTTGATTTATTCTAGGTCCGGTCTCCAGTTGTATTTCTGGAGCGCTGCTTGATATGGTATTCTTTCTATGAAAGCGTGGTGTTTGCCAAGGAAGGTATATTGATCCTTTACTTTCAATTTGTTGTCGTATTAGGATTTTTATGTGAATCCCGTTTGATTGACGTTGTGTGGGATGATGCACTGGTACACTTCTTGGATGGTTTTTTTGTTTCCAGGGACTAGGTTCTTCCCTTTTAGGCAGACTGACTAAGGATATTATTGATGATCCTTTTTCGTTGCTGCCCCACGTTGGGCGCCAGTTAATTTATTTACTCGTTAGGAATAAAATAAATATAAAATTTTAAGTCAGCCAATGAGATTGGTTCTGACTGATCCTTTATTTGTATAATATTTCACCGTATGCACATGTACTTCAATATTGAATATATTACACTTAAACTGCACAAGTGTTACAAGTGGTAACTTGTTACTCGGCAATCGATAATGATAAAGTGACCTCGAGGCTTTTGTTCCAGTTGCTTATATAGACTATGCTTATCGCTGCTCATACTATTGAGATGCTGGTTGTTTACTAGTAAATTACTATTTGGGTTGTTATTGTTTGTTGTACTGATAGTGCGCTTCTATAGTTCTAAGAAAGAGTTGTTTTGATGATTTTTCTTTAATGCTGTGAGTGTTTACGAAGACCGTGGAGAGTCAATTCGGCATCGTTCGCAGCAACTACGATTGACATTTGGAACAACTTGGCGCATTTTACATCAATATTTTAAATTGAAAGCGTATAAAATACAGTTTGTGGAAGAACTAGAGCCATTCGATGTTTTCGATATAAATTTTGTTTTTAGATGAGGCAAATTTCCGCACTTGGGACAAAGAGCACTCTAAAGAGATTCAAGCTGCCATTTCATCCAGAAAAAAAAAAACCGTTCGGTTTTGTTTATGAGCCGGGGGACTCACCGGTCCATATTTCTTTAAAAATGATGCTAGTGGAAACGTAACCATCAATGGTGACCATTATCGCCCCATGACAGCCGACTATTTGATGCCTGAAATTGAAGCTCGTGATCTCGGCTACATTTGATTTCAACACATCGCATCAATCAATGGATTTATTGATAGAACACTTCGGTGAGCAGATAGTATAAATAGTGTGTGTATATATAAAGTCTAAAGTCTATATGGATAATCCCGCTGTGATTCACCAGTTACCACTCGAAATGCTCGAACTCAACGGATGGAACCTACTTCTGCTTCTATTGGATCACCCTTTATGTATGTACACACCTCAGGCAAACAATTATATATGCAAAATTGTTTTCTTTTATAACTTGTGTTCTGATTACGGCACAACAAACATTTTTCGTACACATACTTGTATCTTGTAATTATTTAAAAGATTAGATGGTTTTCAGGGGTACAAAAAAAAAGGTATTTTTACAATTTTTCTTAATGTAAACAATCATATATTTAAAAAATATAATATGGAATATTAAATGTACACATTTGAACAATGTGTCCTGAAATTTTGATAACAGAATTGTGAAAATTCAGCCGTTGAGTCCTCAACTCCCTGGGTGTCTCACAAAAAAAGTGCTCTAGCCGTGGAGAGCATAACTTATTATTGGTTCATCTAAAATAAAAATAAAAATATGCCGTTAGTACATATGTACATAAATCTCGTTTTTGAATGAAAAAAAAAATTAAATGTTTAACTTTCTCTGAACTTGAACAAAATATTTCATGTTTAGATCAAACTTTCGCCATTTATTGATTTAAAAAAATAAGTTGTAATTAAGAAATCCACCGGCATATATAAATCTCGTTTTTGAATAAAGAAAAAAATTTAAATTTAATTAATTTTTTCTCAGACCTTGAGCAAACTATTTCGTTTTTGGTAAAATTTTTGCCGATTTATTGACTTAAAAAAAAAAAGTTGTAATTAAAAAATCCACAGACTTTAATAAAGGAGTTTTGAAAAAAACACATATACTTGTATGTACATATGTATGTACCATATGTATTATATATTTGTATGAAGGGAACACCGAAGCGGACAGCAATACTAATAATTACATCCCTGGCGGATTGACCGAACTTGACGAAACTAATGAAACGGACAAGAACAGATGACAACGGCACAGTTGAAGTCATTGTATAACCCTCCAAGTAACAAAAGAATCAGCTGTTTTCCAGGAATTTTTCACAGCTGAGATCACCTGATCGAAATCTGCCTTTTTTAGGCACAGAGATGTAATTAAAAGAATGTAGTCGATCAACTTTTTTGTGAAAAAATATTTGTAACGGAAAACATTAATGAAAACTTTCAAGAATATTTTTGAAACAAAAGTTTATTGGATATTTATTGCTCTTCCTCACCACCTCTGAGGTTGCAATGCAGGCGCGTTACCGATCTTTTTTGGGTGTTCGGTTCCCCAGGAGGCCTATTTTCACCCTTTTTATATATACAGTTTCAATCTACTTATTATAAAAAATATAACATTGAAAATATGTATCAAAACAATCAACTAGAAACTATTTAACAAAAACCAAAATAAATATAAAAAAATCAGGTACATTTCAATTGTATGTATACATTAACAATACAAGTCAAAACAATCAACTTGTAATTATTTAAATAAAAAATAAAATAAATATAAAAAATCAGGTACAATTCAGGAACAACAACAATAATATTCAAAACAATCTACTAAGTAATAAATAATATTTACAAAATATTCTAAATCACTAAGTAATAAATAATATTTACAAAATATTCTAAATCACCCACAGCGAAATACTTATTGAAAACCCTAACAAAGGAATAGTGGTGGAAAGAAGGGTCCTATACCTGGTACACGAAAACACTTAAAAAACAAAAAAAAATATATATAGATAATAAGCGTACAAACCTAATCGCTAAAATTCTCATTTCAAAATCACAGATAAAGGTAACTATGGAAATGCGGCCTTCGACAGATAAACTTTTTGGCAAATATAAAATAATTCAGACTGACAGACATACATATATACAAATAAATTCCGACTCATATAAACAGACAAACGGACGTGATTACTATTTATGTGTAACACACAAGAACTTTACGTTTTTGAAGTCACTTTGTTTTACTTTTTTATTAAAAGCATTTACTAAGAAATATGTTCTAATTCTAATGAATAGACATTTTATAATATCGGAATTACAATTTTCACAACAATAGTACGGGTCTACGTTAACCATTTTTTCAAATAATATTTGGGAAAACCCGATCCTATGGCAAGTAGAATCAAAATGTTGTGTATAAATATCTTCGATTTTTGATAGAAAATCTATAAATTCAAGGGGTGGTTTTACTATTTGGCAATTACTATATTGCTTTTCTGAAGTGAAGAAAAAATCTTCTTCAGTAATACCACCATCAAACCTTGGCAAGGGCATTAAACAATTATGTTGTTTAAAATATTTATAGTACAAATAACCGCAAAAATACACAAAAGCATTTTTATGTAGAAAGCTACTTTCATCTACGTCCACATTTACCTCGATTTGTATATTTTGAAATGAGGTAGAATTGGTAGGTCTTGGTAAACTTTGAAAAGTTTGCCAAGAGGTATTTTGAACCAAAGCGTCGTTGCAGGCGCTTTCGAGGGAGCTATTCGAAAATGACTCACACTGGTCAACTGGCAAGAGTTCGCAGTTCCCTTTATCCACACAACGGATATATCCTATGCCCCAGGCTTGTCTGAAAAGATATGAGAAACGCTGCGGAGTTATTCTCACATCAAATCCCCCCTCTTCGTATATGTCCGAAAAAATTTTCCAGTCTATCCTGAGTCAGTTTTCTAGTCATTAAATGTGTGAATCCCTTATGTGACCAGAAACGCCACAAACGTCTTAAGCTACTTATATTTAGAAGCCAACCTTTTATAAAACTGAAAGTGTTTGTTATTTCGCGACCGAAAGAATCGTACACTTTCATGGAGTTAAGAAACTCCTCGGCTTCTTTAAGAAATTTTAATTGGTCCGCAGTTGCCGAAAAGGGTTCTTTAAAATTCCCTACTGCTCCAAAGACATTACTATTAAAAATATTGAATAATTTATCAAAAAAAAGGACAAACTCGGCTGTGTTAATAAAAGATGGAGACTTAGAAGTATTAAGTTTCCCGGAGCTATAAATGGCGAACATAGCACTTGCAACAGAATGACTAAAAACTTGGGAAGCTAATTGCACGCTCATTTTTTGAAAGGGTTTAGGGGCTATGTGTGCCGAGGTCAATTTATGGGTGCAACTAATGTCGTTTGGGGTACCATTTTCGTATATATGAACGATATCCGACCATTCAACTGGACGCCCATTTACAACGACTTTATTTTTTTTTATTTTCTAAGCAGTTTCGTGTACTTTTTAAAAGATGAGGAGAGTCAAAGAAGTAAATGACTTCCGAGTCATTCACTTCGAAATAGGGCCTTTCTTTACATACTCCTAATAGCCTAGCAAAATTAACAAAATTTGACCCTTGGTCGCTAACTATTTGGCAGGGACGCAATCCAATACCCTGGAGTTGACCTATGGCTTCGAATATATATTTTTTCATTATATCTCCTTTGCAAGCTTTGTGCACAAAAAAATATGCTAAAGGGTGGGTCCAAGTTTCTCCACCAATACCTTGGACGAAAAGTGTTAAAACACTAGAAGCTACTCGAGAGGTACGATTTTCATCACCGTAATCCTCCAACCCAATAATCCAGTCCCTATTTCTTTCATACTGAAGGTGAATTTTCAGAGACATTTCGTCACAGCATATCGAAACATATCTCTGTGCGTCAGTGAAACCACGGCTTCTCAACTCCAGGGCTTTAATGCTGCTAAAATTGCAGCCAGGGTTACGTGGCCAACCCTGAACAAATTGTTCGAGGGTCACTTGCGATGGCCAATTAAAAATGGGCTGTAAATACCTGAACGCAATAGGTGATAAAAATTTTACAGCCAGAGCTAATGTTTTTAATTCCCTATCATATCTATAACCCTTCGAAGTACGGGGTGCATTTTTTAAACAATTTCTCACACATATCGCAAGATGTGGAGGAAGTTTGCCGCATAGCTCTGAAATTTGTCTATTTTCTTCCTGCCCTACCATAGACAAATTTTTACGCAAATAAATGTTTAGCCCCTGGATTTCTTACGTCCAACAGCTTGATCCATTCGTGCCGCCTAATTGAAATTAAACAAAAAAAAACCTACATTAACTAAACTAGTAAACTAACAATTTAAAAATAAACAGTTGCATCAAAAATATCACAACTACAATACAATATTAGAAACAAATTTTAAGTTTTCGTTATAAAATGGATAAATTTTGATTTTATATCTGTCAGCGATTTCCATTTATTTTTGATTATACATTGTTTTGTATTTTAGGTGACGATATTTATATTGAAACAAAATTTGAGTTTTCGTACTGTACTCATATACTTTACACTTAATTACGTCATATTATTATATAATATCACTTATTTCGTCGTAATTTTTGGTAAACAAATGAGGTTCAAACAAGTGTAAAATGTAATTTTAAAATAAAGTTTTTTTAGGTAAAATACCTAATATAAGTGTAAAATGTGGATTTATTTAAAAGTTTATAGTGTAATTTAATTAATTTGAAGTGAATAAAGTGCGTTTAATTTGGTGAAATAGCTTCTTGAATTGGTCCAATTTGGCGAATTTTCGAACTTTAAGATCGAATATCTCGTAAACTAAGCGTTTGCGGTCCCTATAACCATATATATTTTTTAATCAGGAGGACTTCCATTGTGCCATACTTTTAAATTAATTTTTTTAACATTTAACACGATTTTAAAACTTCGCTTTTTTATAAAATCACTATTTAGGACACTTCTTGTTCACTTATTTATATTATGTACATATTTATATATGTACATATGATAATATTATGTACATAATTATATTATTTTTATACATAAAACTCACCTGGACATTTCCCCTTCTGATGGGAAGGGATACAGCGGCACCCCCAAACTGCAACCAGCAACACACTTTCTGCAAGGCATCCTATACGAAAACAAACAACAAATATTAACAAATTAATTAATTAATTAATGTTACTATACTTACATACGCTGAATATCACTTTGAAAATGTTTTAATTTGCTTTAAAAATCAAATTTAAAATTACTATTGAAATTTTTGTAAGCTTCTTAAGCTTAGAAAAATGTCCGTTGAAATGATTTGACACATTACACCGTTGCACGAAATACATAGTTTTACACAAATATTATATAAATATTTTTTTATAAAATTGGAAACATTTAATAATATATTGATACAGTAATTAATATTTTGGACAAAACTGATTAAATTTAATATTTAGGAATTTAAATAATCGAAAAATATTTGAATATTTAATAAAAATATTGTTAAAGTTATAAATTTTAAAACCGAACACGGCAACACACTATATCAGATTTGAGTCATTTGAACGTTTTAGTAGTAGAATATTTGGGGGCAACCCGTACCAAGTGACTAATTAGTAGCAGAATACTTGGGGGCAACCCGAACCAAGTGCCTAATTCGTAGTAGAATATTTAGGGGCAACCCGTACCAAGTGCCCAAATTGTAGTATATTTTTGCGTATGTATTAGTGAAAAATGAAGGATTGGTTACTTGTAGGTTTATACAATGGTTGAAGTTGATTAGCGCCGCGAGCAAGTCTTAATGTTAAAAAACTAAGATTATTAAAAACTATAATATATAAAAACTGAAATGTAAAACTAAAATTATTTAAAACTAAAACTTTGTAAACGTGAATTAAAAAAAAAAATAAACAAGGAGTATTATATGAAAAAACATTTCCTACAAATTGGTGTCAGGTGTGGAATGCGAACCTTGATCGCAATTTCAGAGTCAAGTGTTAAAAACTGAAACTTGTATTCAACCGCACATACATATGTATGTATGTGCATGATTGTGTGCCAATCATTAAATTTGGCGAAATAAGTTTTGTTTTTGTTGTGCGTTCGCGTAGCGTTGACCCAACATTGCTACTACATACAGTTATAAGCGTATGTATGAAGTCAATTTCAAAGGAAACGTACAGAAACGCTAAGAAGTCGTTGCTACGTTGAGTTGATGCTGTTGCGATGATACCTGTAGCTGTTGCTGTGGTTGTCAGGCCAATCTTGAAGTTGTTGTAGCTGCTAGCTAAGTGTTGCTGTTGTTGGAGTTGCGTACAGTTGAGCAGTATTGGATGTGGCTGTAGCAGTGTAGCGTCGAATAACGGAACTATCGTAGTAATTTTCCGAAGCGTAGTTGGAAAGCAGATAAGTACAGTAGAAGTTGAATAAAAAAAATTTAACTGTAACAAATGATAATGTAAACTTTAATTTTCGTTTCAATGTTACATTTTTATAATATGTAAATTTTTGTAAACAAAGTTGAATCGTAATTAATAGTTAATTAAATTTTGACTTGTGCCGTACAATTAAAAAGAATTAGAAACAGCAAAGCATTGTTGAAGTTAGGAAACAGTATACATACATACATACAGTACAATTTAAATATACATAAGTATTAAAGTTTTGTGGATTTTAATATAACATTATTTTCTCAATGCGTATATAGTACTAATATTTGTGTACATGCATTTACAAAGAACTGTATAACTTAAAATATTTTAAATCTAAGCATATCATATATTGTAACCAATAACTTGAAGTAGGACAAAATGAACCGAGACGAAATTTTAAAGTTGACAGTCAATGGACTGAAAGACAATTTGACTGAACTAGGACTTAAGGTTACAGGACGGAAGACGACATTACAAGATCGACTGCTTTAATATTTTAGTCAAAGTATAGATATTGATGATGACGATAATGAAGGTTTCGAATACGGCGATGTTGGTTCATGACCACCAAGCGATGCTCAACACGAGGTACACAGTCGTACGCTATTCACTTTGCGTGATAACAGGATTCATTAACATCCTTTAGCGGATCGGGTTCTCCTTCAATCGAGGAATGGTTAGAAGATTTTACTGAAATTGCAGAAGCGGTCAAGTGGAACGCGTTGCAAAAGTTCATATATGCGAAACAGCTATTAAAAGGTGCAGCAAAGTTATTTATACGTAGTCAACGAGGCATTACTAACTGGGAAGGTTTAGAACAGGTTTTATGGCCAGATTTTGGCACTGTGTTATCAGCCATTGAGGTACATCGTATGTTACGTAGCCGTAGGAAGCGTTATAATGAAAACTTTAAAGAATATCTATATAAACTTATGGAAATAGGTAAACAAATTAGAATAGATGATATAAGTATAATTGAGTATTTTATAGAGGGTATGCCTGATACGAGACAAAATAAATGTAATCTTTATCAAGCGAAAACTTTATTCGAACTAAAAGAGCAAATACAGGTTTACGAAAAAGTCCGAGCTGGTCGCCAACAAGCAACTAGTTCAAGTTTAGATCAGTTGATAAATAAAGATGTTGGTTCGCAAAATCAAAGCGGACAAAACGTAAACAAATATTGTTTTAAATGCGGTAATAGTTCTCATATAGCAAGAGATTGTAAACAAACACAATTTAAATGTTTCAAATGTGGACAACCTGGACATATTGAAACTAATTGTCAAAGTACCAAAATTACAGTCAAAACAGAAACGGGTAGCGTAAATACAATAAACAATCAGCCAGTTCAAAAGATGAGGGAAATTGGAAGATGCATTTTTAAAAAGTTGACTTGTAATAATGTAACCTTTTCGGCACTAGTCGATACTGGATGTGATGTTTGCTTAATACGGTGTGACACTGTATTACTTTTGGAAGGAAATATTGAATTAAACGATGATAAGCGGTGTTTAAAAGATATTAGCGGTAGTATACTTCACATATTGGGTAATTTTAGTATTCCTGTTAAAGTTGACGAGTTGAAAGTCGATGTTATTTTCCACGTTGTTCGAGAACGAGATATGGTGTACGCTGCTATCATTGGCAATAATATCCTCAAACAGGTAGATTTGATTGTTTCAGAAGATTTGGTAGAATTTAAACATAAGAACAAAATAAATAAAAATATATTATTAGAAAACCCGATACAAAATTAAAAGATGTTAGAGAGATAAAAAATGAAAAAGAAGTGTTATTGGAGGAGTTTAAAAATGTTAGTCTAGCCGCAAATCATAAAACAACAACCGGATGTAGATTTGTCTCATTTAAATGAAGTCGATGTTAAAACAGTAAAACACTTAATTACCAGTTATAAACCAAGTGGGGCGCGCGTATCCCCAATCTCAATGAAAATTCTATTAACTGATGATATTCCAATTTATGAGAGACCGAGACGTATGTCGTATGCTGACAAAAAATTTATAGATGAACAAGTAGAAAAGTGGTTAGAGAAAGATATTATTAAACGTTGTACGTCAGAATATGCATCGCCAATAGTAGTTGTGTCCAAGAAAGATAGTAGCAAACGACTTTGTTGCGATCATAGACGTTTAAATGCGAAAATTGTGCGAGACAATTTTCCAATGCCGCTGATAGTTGATGTAATAGAAAAGCTCCAGGCAGCGCACGTTTTTACAACACTTAAGTTGGTAAATGGATTTCTCATACCGGTAGAGAATAGCTATAGAAAGTATACATCATTTGTAACGTCCAATGATCAGTTTAAATTTTGTTATGTTATTCCCGCGATTCATATTTGCAGTTCTGAGAGACATGATACAAGATGGAACAGTTGTAGCTTATATGGATGACCTTATTATTCCCTCCAAGGACGTATATGAAGGTATTCAAAAGCTCAAAAGTGAACTTTCTAGGTTATATTGTTGAAAATAGTACTATCAGACCCTCAGAAGCAAAAACTAGGGCTGTTTTAAATTTTGTATTGCCACATGACAGAAAAGCATTGGAACGTTTTTTAGGTTTAACGTCATGTTTTAGAAGGTTCATGGAAGGCTGCGCTGTAGTAGCTAAACCTCTTACTAATTTATTAAGGAAAGAGTCAATATTTAAATTGACAGACGAACAACTGATGGCATTCCAACAACTAAATTCAGCTTTGGTAAAAGCACCAGTTTTGAAGTTATTTAATCCTAAAGCAGTTACTGAAGTCCACGTGGATGCTTGTATGTATGGGTATGGAGCTGTATTAATGCAGAAGGACGTGGATGACCAGGAATATCATCCTGTTCAGTATATGAGTAGGAAGTGTGAGCCGTCCGAAGAAAAATATCATTCATATGAGCATGAAGTCTTAGCAGTAGTAGAAGTACTTAAAAAATGGCGAGTTTACCTTTTGGGAATAAAATTTAAAATTATCACAGACTGTAATGCTTTTACAATGACAATGAAAAAAAGAGAAGTTCCGATAAGGGTATCTCGATGGGTAATGTTCCTTCAAGGTGATGACTATCAGATAGAACATCGGAATGGATCGAAAATGAAACACGTAGATGCTTTAAGTAGGATATCATGTTTGATTTTAGAAGACACAGTTGTACATTGGTTGAAACAAGCGAGTGATCACTTCATAAAGGCGGTATGTACAGCTTTGGAGAAAAGCAATTTTGAAGATTTTTATCTTAAGCATGGCATCCTTCGCAAAGATCCCATTAAGGAACTTACAGTTGTTCCATCTACTATGGAAGATGAATTAATCAAGATGGCGCATAGATGGGGACATTTTTTTATTAACAAAACCAAAGAAGTCGTTGAAAAATCTTTTTATATTCCTCAGCTAAATTCCAAAGTAATAATGTTGTCCGAGGACCTGTAGAATGTATAATTGGAGAAAACAAAGGTAGAAAAAAGGAAGTGTTTCTGTCACATTTGTAAAAGGAAAATTGACATTTATGCACTTACCATGTAGATCATTTAGGCCCGATGGAACAGACCGCTAAGTACTACGCCTATCTATTCGTTGTACTCGTAGTAGACGCTTTCTCAAATTTTTTTTGGTTTTATCCAACTCCAATAGAACTACTGCATCAGATTTAGTTATAAATAAACTGAAACACCAAGTTTCAGTATTTGGTAATCCCAGACGAATTATATCGGACCGAGGTACTGCCTTCACCTTAAATAGTTTTAAGGAATATTGTGACAAGGAAGGTATTCAACACCTCCTGATTGCAACAGGTGTTTCGCGCGGAAATGGTCAAGTAGAACGTATCCACAAAATAATAATACCCATGTTGTTGAAACTATGTTCAGAAAATCCAGGACAGTGGTACAAACATATCGAGCGTATTCTACAAACAATAAACAATACTCCATCAAGAAGTACTAAATATACACCTTTTAAGCTTTTAACAGGGTTTGAAATGCGAGTAGGTAGTGACCTTGGATTGAGTGAGCTATTGGAAGAAGCAGTCATAAAAGAGTTAAATGAAAATAGAGAAAAAACATTGGCAAAATACTGGAAGAAAACCGCAAAGCGTTTAATAAAAATGGAAAAGAAGAAACAAAGTACAGGATTAACGAGCTAGCAGCCATTAAGCGAACACAGTTCAGTTCGGGATTAAAACTAAAGCCGAAGTGTTTAGGTCCGCATAAAATTAATAAGGTTTTGCCACACGGAAGATATGAGGTACAGAAAGTAGGTGATCATAAAGGGCCCGATAAAACCATTTCAATTCGAGAATATGAAGAAGTGGGCACCTTCATTTGAACCTGAGGCATCATTCGGGTCGAATGACGCGTCAGGAAGGCCGAATGTAGGAAGGAACAAAGAAGCGGACAGAAATACTAATAATAACATCCTTGACGGATTGACCGAACTTGACGAAAATAATGAAACGGACCCTAACACGGACAAGAACAGATGACAACGGCACAGTTGAAGTTGATCAGCGCCGCGCGCAAGTCTTAATGTTAAAAAACTAAGATTATTAAAAACAAAAATATAGCAAAACTAAAATGCAAAACTGAAATTATTTAAAACTAAAACATTGTAAACGTGAATTAAAAAAAAATAAACAAAGAGTATTATTTGAAAAAACATTTCCTATATAACTACACATATGTTAAGTTGCGGTGCGCTACACTGACGTGGGCTGATGGGTGGAACTTCGGAAGGGAAGAATTTTACTCGGATTGATTTAAGATTTTGGGAGAACATTCTAAACATATTGACAAAAATCAAAGTTCCATTTTTTGAAATTTTCAAACTCATCCAACCCCTTAAAAAGTACATGCCCGAACCGTATTCATTCAAATGAGGAGCGTAGATTGGTTAAAGGAATGAGTCAATCTGGCAAGAAAGTTTGGTAAATTGCTATTTTTAGAAAGAGGCATAGGAACACAATAACACTTTTCCTGAAAATCCAAATAGCTATGTATAGGTACCATTGATCCCAGGAACAAACGGCGCCTTCAGCAGCTAGCCGCATAGTCATATGTTGCAGGCAAATAAAAGCGGAACTTATTCTAAATGTGACTAAAAAACAGGTGCGTCAAGTAATAAGAAAATATTTATGCTTTAAATATGACGAAGCCATTCCTAAAGCAACGATTCATCAATTGCATTTTATGAGAAATATAAATTTCGGGACTATGAATTTGAGTCTGTGGTTTTCAGTGACGAAAATAAATTTAATTTGGTCGAACAGATGGTATTTATAAATATTGGAGAGATTTTAGACGCCCCAAAGCATGTCATAAACGCCCTCAATGTGGAAGCGGTTCTAGTATACTGTTCAGTAGTTAACCTTTTGATAAACACACTAGAACAGAAACTATTCATTGATTCCTCTAAACTTAGTTTAAAGGCGTTATTGGTTCATAACAGTAACAAATATCCATCTTTACCCTTAGCTCATGCGATTCATATGAAGGAATCACATGAGAATATGAGAGTTCTTTTAGAGCACATCCGTTATCTTGAGTATGGTTGAGCAATATGTGGAGACGTAAAAGTAATAGCCCTTTTTCTTGGAATGCAACTAGGATATACGAAATATTGTTACTTTGTTCGCAAATGGGACAGTCGTGAGAGAGACTGCCATTGTGTACAGAAGCAGTGGCCAGTACGTCAGGCACTCACTCCGAGAAAAAAAAAAGTTACCAGTTCTAGTTGATCCTAAAAAGGTATTACTACCATCTTTGCATATTAAATTAGGTTTAATGAAGAATTTTGTTAAGGCAATGAACAGAAATGGAAGAGGGTTCCTGTATCTGAAAAAAAAATTTCCAAGAGTCAGTGAAGCAAAAATTAAGGAGGGCATATTTGTGGGTCCGCAAATAAGAGAACTAATGAAAGATGAAACACTTGAGGAAATGATCAAAGAAACTGAAATACGAGCCTAGAGTGCCTTTAAAAGCATTGCATAATCTGAAACAAAAAAATGATTGATTGAAAAAGAGTTTTTTTTAGCCCGAAAAATTGCGGTTAATTTGTGAATAAAAAATAATAAAAACTCCATCTGATTACCTCGAGAAATACATCACCTTTAAAACGCATATCAATTTTTTTGTTTCAGATGATCCGGTAACGATTTTTTCAAGACGCTTCTGGAGATTCACCATCACAGGGTTATTTACTAACATTTTTCATTGAAAATTTGTTCTAATATACTTCAAAAATTGTACAATAATATTAAAATAATAATATTAAATTTAATAACATTATATTACCCATGTCGCCGCAAAAACCACAAATATATATATTTTTTGCCTTTAAAACCTTAACTAAATCGTTAAGGAAACCGTTATTTCTACTAAATTAAAATGTAAAACTGTAATTTGGTGCAGAGGATCACAGTAGCAAGGCGCACCTGTGAGAATTTTGTAAAGCTACAAAAACAAAATTTGCTGGGTACAAATCTTATAAGTACTTCTAACGTTAGCGTAGAAATGAAAAATGAATAAAATCGGAGGATAACCTCGCTTACTCCTCATATAACGTTAGTGTTAAAAAGCACAATAAATTAAAAACTAAATACGCCAGAGACCTTATGAGAGAGGTTTATGGGAGCCGGAGTGAAAATTGGACGATGATAAAATCCCATATCTCCATATCATATATTCCACTTAATTCGTTCAGTTTCCAGTACACAAATCAAGAAGCAATAAATATAACGAATACAACTTTGCACGAATAATGCCTTTAGGGTGTGCCACTTTATGACCACAAATTATTAAAATCCAATAAAAACTGTTCAAGCCGCTATTTACACAATATTTAGACTCCGGTACCTATACTTGACTTTTGATGAATAAAGTCGGTCAATATGTGTTGTATATAACTGAAATTAAGGGATATTCCTTATATTATATTGGCATGTCTGTATGTCAAAAATTGGTTGAATCGGACCAACACTTTTCCCTTAGCCCCATATACTTAGAATAAAGATTTTCAAACTTTGTGTTTTAATCAAAAAATAATTAATTAAATAATAATTATTCAGTGTATCTTTGTGCCTAAAATAGATAAATTTGAGCGAAAACTTGGCCTAGCCACTATTTACCTAATATCAGGATTTTCGAACATATGGCCTACTTTATTCTATATGACTGGTTCTACACCTTAAAGTATTTCCCTAGCTTTGATTCTTGCAAGTTGCAAGAGTATAAAATGTTCGGTTTCACCCGAACTTGGCTCTTCCTTACTTGTTATCATATTCCTTTGTCACAGACGAAATTGGACTACAACCACGCCTTCTTCCCATATAACACAATTTTAAATTCCATTTGATCTTTTCTCCTTCCAGTACAGTTCCAAATCAATATGTAATTCTAATAACTGAAGAAAATTTTGCACGAATAATTCCTTTAAAGTATGCCCCCTTATCACCAAAAATTGCTCAAATTCAAAAAAAAAACTCTTCAAGTACCTTAGTATGTATTATATTTCAGTATTTGGCAACCCAATTGTTGTAATCTCACAACTTTATGTTAAGTTGGACCTTATTGATGATATACTATACATACTTAAAACGTTTGACATACGAGCACTATTTGTGGTGTTTACAGAAATTTAAAATATTCATCTCTTGGAATTGAATCGTGCACTTTTTTGCCTGAATACTTTTTATAATTTTGGATGTGGATTAACTGAGCAATAGTGCACCGATTAACTTTATTAAATTTTTTACGATGAAGCTCCAGTAACGACCAGTGCTTATCGATGGTATGGTGAATTCAATCAGGTCGTACATATCGGGTGAATAGGACCAGCATACATTCATTAATGATTAGCGGTGCTTCGAAATACCTCTACGATATCGTGACAGGTGATGAATATTTCAATAGTATGAGCCGAATCCATAATAAATAAAATAATAAAATTTTTGTACACGAAACACTTCCAAGCAAATTGTTGCCCTTTTTTGTGTAAAAATGCTTCGTAAATTGGTTCAAACGTATAATAAAATTTTTGCACACGAAACACTTCCAAGCAAATTGTTGCCTTCGTAAATTGGTTCAAACGTATACAAACATATAGAGATCTTAATGGTGAATACTTTGACAAATAATAAAGCGATTTGCTCTGATTTAAATTGGTTTTTGGTTCCCTAATTTAGAAGTACAAAAGGCAACTCTCTTACTAGGCTTAAACCAAAGTAAACTGACGACAGATTACGTATTTTCCAAATATAATTTATTGTGAGGTTTAGTTTATTTACACAAAAATTTTGTTAAATTCGTACATGAATTTAGATGTTAATATTTATTTATTTGACTATGCATAATTTTTTGCAATAATTCGACATGTATAAGAAAATTTAAAATGTAGCATAAAGTTCTTCCTGGATGCTATTTGATCGCAATAACTGCGTTGTTGATGGCCCTCCATTTAACGACTGAGTAATCGTTTGGGTTGAGTTGGCGTGACTTTCTTTAATATCCTTATACATGTCAGCGAAATCCTAAATGAAAAGTGTAATTCATTTATTTGTACTTTGTAAAATTACCTAATAAACATACCTTGAGTCGATTTCCCAGGAATACAGCTCGCTCCCTTTTCTTGATCATATAGTCAGAAGACATAAGCCATCTATGCTCCAAACAATCCTCAGAATATGGTCGTTTCCTTATAATTAAAAATTAAAAGATGTTACTTTATTATTTAAATAACGTTAATTTAACGCTTAGCTTTGAATAATTCAAAATGTAACAAATACTTATACATTATTATAGTTTTGTTCACCTAACGGTTGTACGTATCACCTGAAACTAAGCGAGGTATTATATATATAGGGTTATATATATATCAATGATCAGGATGATGAGAAAAGTTGAAATCCGGTAAATATTGAAATATCTCGATGAAACTTGGTATGTGGGTTCTTCAGTACAAATGGGTTCTTCGAGAGCGTAATCGGACCACTGCCGCTCCCACAAATCGCCATTAAACGAAAACCTATAAAGTGCCATAACTAAGCACTAAATTAATATATAAAACTGTAATTAAGTATGGAGGGTCGCAGTAGCAAGAGGCACCTGTGAGAAATTTTTTTTTGAAAAAGTGAACGTGGTCCGGCTCTCTAATAAGTTTAATCTACATATCTGCTAAACCACTAAAGATACAAAAACAAACTTTGCTGGGTACAAATCTTATAAGAACTTCTAACGATAGTGTAAAAATGAATGAAATCGGAGAATAACCCCGCTTACTCCTCATACAACGGTAGTGTTAAAAAGCGGGATAAATTAATAACTAAATACGCCAGAGACCTTATGAGAGAGGTTTATGGGAGCCGGAGTGAAAATTGGATAATGGTAGTGGCACCTCCCACTTTTTGGTAAAATCCCATATCTTCGTATCTTCATATCGTGTATTCGACTTAATTCGTTCAGTTTCCAGAACACAAATCAAGAAGCAATAAATATAACGAATACAACTTTGCACGAATAATGCCTTTAGTGTGTGCCACTTTATGACCACAAATTATTGAAATCCAATAAAAACTGTTCAAGCCGCTATTTACACAATATTTAGACTCCGGTACCTATACTTGACTTTTGATGAATAAAGTCGGTCAATATATGTTGTATATAACTGAAATTAAGGGATATTCTTTATCATATACTTGTACTTGGGGTACAGATTTTCAAACTTCGGTGTGACTTTGTAACTCATATATCGGGCAATATTTGAGTAATCCCAATGAAAATAATAGAGCGTGTTTTAATCAA
The DNA here is from genome assembly GCA_037783105.1 of Bactrocera zonata. Taxonomy (NCBI): domain Eukaryota; kingdom Metazoa; phylum Arthropoda; class Insecta; order Diptera; family Tephritidae; genus Bactrocera; species Bactrocera zonata. The sequence continues at coordinate 151,011 of JBAWJQ010001698.1, forward strand.
AACAGTGTATCTTTGTGCATAAAATAGATAAATTTGAGAGAAAACGTGTTCTAGCCCCTATATAATTAATATCAGTATTTTCGAACATAGGGCTGACTTTACTCTATTTTATTGGTTTGGCACCTTAAAGTATTTCCCTGGATTTGATTTTTGCAAGTTTCAAGAGTATAAAATGTTCGGTTGCACCTGAACTTAGTCCTTCTTTACTCGTTTTATAATTGTTAACAGGACGTCGGCATTACACGATCTGGTATTTTCTTAGAATTTAATGAAGCGCTTTGCATAGCCAAATGAATTCTTCAAATAAGATGTAACAAAGGTTTACTAAGGTCTGTTAAGGTCTGTTTGCTATAGCTGACTAAACCGTTGCGTGAAATGAAAAATGGCCTGACCCACTTTGAAGGATATCCAATGAGGATGGTTTGTAAACAAAAAATAAGGAAATATTAATTTTTAACTGACTTACGAGCGTAAGCTTCCAAAAAGTGGCTTTTTATAGAAAATTTTTTTCTTCAATTTTTTGTTTTGTTTTTCAATTGATTTATTTGTAAATTATTTGAATCATTCAATTCCTGTCGTTTGCTTCCTTTATTTCGGCTATTCAAAACGTAAATTATTGAAAATTATTCAGTGAAAACTTTATGTGTGTTTCGTATAAAGTGATCAATTACAGATTGAAATTTGTTACGATACCACGAAGAGGTCGCGCTAATATCGGTCGGCGTTCTTTTTGCCATCAACATACATTGGCAGTCCAAAGCACATGCACGAGTACTCGCAGGATGCGATGACATACCTGTGCCTGTACGGAATTATGCACGGGCGAATTTGGTTCACTTGCAATGCAAAATGGCCATAGATTGCATATATCTTAATTATTGAATCTCGATCACGATGTCACAGCACGGCCGAAAAAACAGCACTTGGTCGGATTAAATTCGAGTCTGTCGTGGGAATTGTTCTTTTTGGATGGTGGTTATACCATATCAAGTTGATGAAATAATTTCTGTGTAAATTTCTCTTTCAGAGATAGATCCAGAATTATATTATATTAGAATAAGTGGTGAAAAGCAATATGTTTCATGATCCTTGCGAACACCACACTCCTTCTTCTTCGGTTTAAATGTCTAACAATAAATGCACGAAACACTATCCACGTGACAATGGCAGAACATTCAGCATTCAATTTAGAGGAGTGAAGTTGGCTTGCATGGACCATATCATGTTCGCCATTATTTTCTAATTCACATTCAAATCTCATATCGATATTGATATTTGCTGTTTGGTGAAAGCGATCAAATAAGTTTGTAAGTACGTCACCGAAAAAGCAATATGACGGTTATTGGTCTTGAACGAGCAATAAAGCGTTTTGTAAGATATTTACTTTTGCAATTCATGAACGTTTTCTGACTGTTGTGTATTTCAACCCAGAGAATACAGTACAGCCAGTTTGATTACGCAGAAAGCAAAGCTAACCAGTAGATGGACATCCAGGTGTGTTCCAAACTAATGCATTAGAAAGAATTTACACAATTCACCCGAAAAACGACGATTGATTATATCTTCGGTTGTTATTTATTAATGTACGCGGTTCAAATTCCATTGAGTCATTGCGTATTGTGAATGGTACGGTGTGTACAATTTTTTGAGAAACGTGCCAGCAATTACAATTTTTGGAACATGATAATCATCAGAATCAAACGATGGTCGATGCGACAGCTATTTCGCATGCCACTGAAGTTCGTAAGCTTTTCGCGATGATCATTTCGCCATATCGGCTTTCAAATCTTCGTCAATTTTGGGATACGAACAAAAATGATATTCGCTAAGGATTGGAAATGGGCATATTCCGATCGTCTTGACAATGAAGACGAAGCTGTGAATTATACAGTGTAATTTATAAATTCTTTGGAGAGGCCTGGTATGCCGCAGCAACATTTGCGTCTCAAAGTTGGATCTGCCATTATTATGTTTAGCAATCTTCATGCGCCGAAACAAATGGAACCCGACTGGATGTGACGCAGCTATCGAATATAAGGGGGCAAAATGCTTGAATTCCTTTGAGTTCCAACAATTTGCCACTTCTGTTCAAATATATTCAGTTTCCAGGGAAAATTGCATTTGAGATGACAATCAACAGGACACAAGGATAGTCGCTAGAAGTGTGTAGCATAAATCTGGAAATGCCATGTTTTTCTCACGGCCAGCTATACGTGGCGTATTTACGTGTTGGAAACCATCTTCGCTATACATTTACGCACCGGAACAAAAAAAAAAAATGTTGCTTATTGAGCTGCGTTGCATTGAAAAAAATGTTGAAAAATCGCAAATAAATAATTTTGAACATAATATAACTCAACTCTAACGGAGCCTTTATAACACTGGGCCTTACCGCATCATAGGGCTCTGCTGCTTGAGCTTGAGGGAAGGAAAAGATGGTAAAGAACAACGGCCAATGCTGTCAGCATAGTGGCAGCGACAATAGCACCGGTAAATATGACGAACGTTTAGCCTCCTGGATGCAATATCGCCAGAAAGGCGTCTGCTGTTTGTCGTAACGAGCCTGCACCGGAGGTGATCGAAAAAGGAAGAGGACGAGAAAAAGCATATTGCCCCCTCTTATACCAGCAGGTCGACCAGGAAGACAGGAATGACCCTCCTAGGAAAGGCAAGAGAGATTCCAGTCTTAATTGATAACTTAGGTACCTCCAGGAGGGAAGAACGTCTGTTTTTGCAAGTGGACTGTGCGAGAAGATCGTTAACTGGATACGGGACATTGCTTCTAAGCTGGTAGGTTGAAGGGGGGAGGTGACATTACGCCCATTCCTAACATGATAGTGTAGCGCAACAAGCCAAATTAATTTGTTTCGGGCCCGTCAGGGATCAAAACGTGGGAATTAACACCTAGACCTGGTGCGTGGTCGACAGTAACGTAGAAAGTTCCGGCTGGAGGCTAAACTTCTGTATGGACGACAAGTTGTACAAACTCAGTAGTCATACGACTCTACAGGCCCAAAGCTACTGAGGAGAGTGGAACTAATGAAAAAATTTTGATGGACGAGGAAGTACAGCTAAGCTGGCTAGCACTGATAATGCTATGGTGGGAGTCTCAATGAAGGAGCCAAAAGTACAAGCCGGGGTGCTACCCTGTATGCCAATACTTCTGGAAGGACCAAAAGGCCTGGATGGCACCGTATAAAATCCCGAAGATAAGGACGAGTTCCTCACGGAACCGATCATATAGGGGTCGCCAATGTGAATGTTGAGCACGTTCGCATCCGAGAGGCCCAGAACTGTAGTTATTGATATTTATTGATTGATTATTATTTGATTTCTCTTTTAATTCCGATTTAAAACAGGACCTGGTCGTTGTGCAGGCTAAAAATAACGAAGGTGGGGACACAGTAGTACTTCCAGAAGCTGCAGGAGTAACAAGCTGGTCCTAATCCTGGGATACGATGCAAACGGCCATCACACAGAATGGGACAGCACAAATTTATACTAATTATTAATTAGTACTAATTATTATTAGAATCTAAGAGTTGAGATTGTTGGTTTCATGTCGGATCATAGAATCATAACCCAACCTAACTATTTAGCATGCAAAACAAAATCGTGTAGAAATAATGTAAAAAAGCGAACCTTAACTTTTTAAGTCTGCATATACCGAATATGCAAACCTCAAAGCCTTTAGCTTTCTGAAAAGAGTATTTCTGCTAGACCCATATATCGCATATAAATATTTTTGAATTTATTTATGAGCTATCCTAATAAAACTCTGAGAGCGTCATATTTTGATAATAATACTACTGTGTGTAAAAAATAGTAAGACTTTACTTTAAATGTTGTGCGTTCTTTTTTTTTTTTAGTAAATTGACGGTCAGTGAATTTGAGCCAAATTGCAGATCAAAATAATTGTGGGGACAGGGAAACCCTATAATAGCGTAATGGGAACCAGAAATCTTGCAACTACGAGCAGCATCAGCAAAGTGTCCATCACAAAATTAAAAGAGTCAAGTCGCGTTTGAGAAGCCGAAGACGAGAACGAAATTTTGGTGTCTGCAGTATTTTTATAAATTCATTTTAAAACTACACAGGTCAACAAAAAAATTTTGTTTGTTTGGGTTTCTGTTCTCATGCTTGAATTCTGATTCTAGACACTGAAAAACGCTTAAATATTAATCTTTAGTTCTTTAAGTTTGCTTTGGGCTGATCTACATCGATAAGTATATTGTAATTTATTTCATAAATCAAAGATGGCAGCAATTTGATTAACCAGAAAGTAAACAGTATACCAACACACCACACGCATGATGACACCACACATAATTAACAAAAGGGACCGACGGACGGCGCCCGGCCTCTTTTGTTCTTCATCCGCGCGCATACACGTTAATAGAAAAATGTATTTTAATTTTTCTTTACAAAAATTAGAACATAAAATATCACGTGACCCAAAGTACAATGAAAAAAAGTTGATCCACGGTCTGCATCATTTATCCTTGAAATGTTGATGGATCGGTAAAAATAAAAAAAATCTTGTAAAATGAAGTTGTAATTATAGTCTGTCGAGCCGAATTTTTTAATTTCGAAAATTTTTCCAAATACGGAATTTAGAAAAAAAGTATGCGTTTTACGTCATAAATGTCACACTATAATTATGTTTATAAAATTTTTTTATAAAAATATCGAAAATCCGGCTCGAAAGACTATAGTGAAAACATTTTCGAATATTTAAAAGAAAAATCGCATCAAAAAATGCTAAAAACTGTATGAGTTATCATGCAGACCGTGCCGGGAAAAGTAGTTTCGAGAAAAACGCGTTTAAACTTTCATGTGCCTCAAACGAAGGACAGCTACCTGTGTGCATTAAACTCTCGTCGGGCGCTCTGATTTTCTACCGTAACTTAAATGGGGAATTTTTACAATCGACTTTCACAGAAATACGCCTAAAACTATAAAGAATAATAACCTAAAAAAAATCAATTTTTTTAAAATTCTGGACGTATGTAACCCCTTAACCTGTTTATTATAGCTGTAACAACAATATTAGTGTAATACTCAGTTAAAAAATGGCATCAAGTCAGTGCAAAAATGATGTTGATTCATTCTGTTTTATTTGCGGTGAATTTATTAAAATTAGAAGTAAAAAATTTGCTTTATCAACAAATTTGAAACTTTGCGAAGCCTATGAAGCCTATTTTGACCTAAAAGTCAGTAATCAAAATGAAAATTGGGTACCTCACTTCGCCTGCGTTATTCACTTTTAGACAGTAATTTCTTGTTATTTTACACTTATACGTTTATCACACATCTTGAATAAAAACGACTCTTGTATCTAAAAAAAAGTTTTCTAATTATAATCTATAGTGAAATTGTAAAAAAAATATAAAAATCAGTCATTTCTGCTTAAAAATCGAAAAATTGCTCTAATTTCTACAAAAGCAAACTTTAACTAGAAAAAAAATTTTTTCCTTATTTTTGTCATGGGAGAAACTAAAATTTAACATATAGATGTCAGACCCAAAAATCGTGTTGACCGGTGCTATCATTTCTTTTCAAATCGTTTTTTTCATTATATTGTAACAATTAATGTTAACAAATTTCTAATTAAACTAAATAAACCTTAAATACATTTTTTAACTCATTTGTGCGACTTGTGGGTGGAATCCTACAAAATATGGGGGCTCAACCATAAGACTAGAGTGTTAGAAGTGCATGTGAATCATGAATCAATTATTGAACGAAAGTAGCAGATATTACAATAAATAAAGCAAGCGACGGCTGATACAAAATTGGCATAGTACCACGAAACGACGTTATATTTTGAAATCAGACGCGACAAAACTACAAAAATGTCTAAGCTAAGGTACTTTGTGAATGTTCGCGAAAATCTGCGCAAAAGCCGAAAAGAATGTATATTAGCTTTACATAAATATGTATTCGAATGTGAAGGTGATAAAAAGAATCGACAGCGCTTGCGTGAGTTTGAAGGGTTCATTTTTGATGAGTGCGACGGCGCGTACACACAAAAACTTGCGTACATTAAACAAAATTTAGCAGAAGTCGATCTCGCTTCCATTTGCAGTGTGCTTTGCTTAAATTATAAATCCAACAATATAGTCGATCACATTTTTCAAAATCTTTGAAAGGGAAATTTACTTGCCGCAGACAAGGACGACGATGATAACGAAAACGACGATAACGAAGAAGACGACGAAAGCGAAGATGGCGATGAAAACAACGACGACGAAGATGAAAATAAGAGCAATAAAAACAAAGACGAAGGCTTTGAAAGTTGTTGCGAAGTCAACGTGGCCAGCGGTAGCAATAACGCACTAGAAGGAGTAAGACAAGTGTATGTGCAACAGCCGAGGTTTGCAGTAAGCTTTCGTGACATTGAAGACACAATAAGGCCGTATGATGGTATCGATTTCCAATACAAAATTGGATAAACGAATTCGAAGAAGTAGCAGCACTCATGCAGTGGGATGATTTTCAAAAGCTCATTTATGCAAAGAAGTCAATGAAAGGTTTAGCAAAAACTTTTATAAATAGTGACAGGGGTTTAAATACGTGGGGTAGGCTAAAAAAAGCACTGAGTGAAGAATCAACAGTTAACAGTGACTGATAGGAAAATGAAAGAAAAAGAAAGTATGCACGAATATTTTCTACAAATGAAGGAACTAGCTTCCCGTGCAAATATCGACGAAAGCTCGCTAATATCTTATGTTACCGACGGAATTCGAGATTTGAGTGTAAATAAAGCAATATTGTACGGTACGGAAAATATAAAACAATTCAAAGAAAAGCTCAAGTGTTATGAAAAAATGCGAAGTAATGTCAAGCAAGAAGTTGAACAAAGAGGGGTATACAAACAGAAAAAGATTGTCGATAGTGTTGATGCTGAAAAGAAAGAAGTCAGATGTTTTAATTGCAGGGTAAAAGGGCATAAAAGTGTAGAATGTAAAAACAAAGAAAAAGGTACTAAATGTTTTAAATGTAATGAATTTGGTCACATTGGGAAAACTGATAATTTTAAACAAGTAAATACAAGGATTTTGCGTGAAAGTGTGATGCATAAAAAAGTAGAAGTAGGCAAATACAATTTTGAAGCACTTTTTGACACAGGAAGTAAATTTAATATAATTACAAACAAAGTTTATATGAGCATAGGTAAGCCCACACTTCAAAGTGTTAATGTGTGTCTAGTAGGTTTTGGTGATAGCAATGGCGAAAACAAAATAAAGCCAATGGGTTCAGTGAAGCATGAAATATCAAATGATAACGAAAAATATAGTGTAAATTTTATGGTGGTTCCTGATAAATATTTGGACGTTGACATATTGCTAGGCGAAGACTTCTGTGCGAAAGCAACAATTACAATAAGTGCTCATGGACTGTCATTTAAAAAAATTGAAAAAGACGTATGTGAAGACGAAGTGAAACTGTTGAAAATTGAGAAGATTACCCACGATAATTATTTCATGAAAGGCAAAATTCTCTTTAAGCTGGTTAAGGATGATGAATTAATAGTAGTACTAAAACGCATGTATAAAGAGGTTATTCGACGTGCGCACGAAAAAGGTCATTTTGCCGTGCGAAAAACCAAAGAACTTATTAATGCAGAATACTTTATTCCAAAAGTCGACGAAAAAATAAAAACGTATATTGAGAGTTGCATACCTTGCATCATATCAAATCAAAAACCAGGAAAGCAGGAAGGTGAACTGCATCCTCTGCAAAAAGGCGACGCTCCACTCCAGACATATCATGTAGATTTCTTGGGTCCTTTCGAATCAACGAGTAAGCAACATAAGCATATATTCGCTGTTATTGACGCATCGGCCCAAGAAGTCATATCGCGACTACGAGTTCAAAGTACGACGTTTGGTAACCCACAACAAATAATTTCCGACCGTGGTTCAGCGTTCACATCAGCTGAATTCCAAAATTATTGTAAAGACGAAAACATAAATCATGTAAAAATAACAACGGGACTTCCACGCGCAAATGGCCAGGTTGAGCGACTCAATACGGTTATTATTCAAGTGCTAACGAAGTTAAGTCTCGAAGATTGTACTAAGTGGTATAAAAACGTCGATAAGGTCCAACAAATGATTAACTCTACATATTCAAGAAGCATAAATACAACACCGATAGAACTACTGACAGGAGTAAAGATGCGTACTAAAGAAGATCTGCATATTAAATCTCTAATCAGCGAAGAAATACAAAAGCAGTTCGAATGTGAGAGAGCTGAAAATCGGCGTTGTACCAAAGAACAGTTGCTAAAGGTGCAAGAAGAAAATGGAAAAACGTATAACTTGCGACGAAAACAAGCAAACAAGTACCACATAGGCGATGCGGTTGCGATAAAGCGAACGCAGTTGGGCGAAGGCCTAAAGCTGAAGCCAAAATATCTGGGTCCTTATCAAATCATTAAGGTCGAAGCCAACAATACCTATGACGTTAAGAAAACAGGTCTCTGTGAGGGGCCAAAGCAAACAACAACATGTGCGGAGTTTATGAAACCTTGGTCAAACTTTGAAGATAGCAGCGCATTCGAGGGCGAAAGCGAAGCAGGAATGCCGAGTTGTGGGGACAGGAAAACCCTATAATAGCGTAATGGGAACCAGAAATCTGGCAACTACGAGCAGCATCAGCAAAGTGTCCATCACAAAATTAAAAGAGTCAAGTCGCGTTTGAGAAGCCGAAGACAAGAAGGAAATTTTGGTGTCTACAGTATTTTTATAAATTCATTTTAAAACTATCATTTCTTTTTAAATCGTTTTTTTCATTATATTGTAACAATTAATGTTAACAAATTTCTAATTAAACTAAATAAACCTTAAATACATTTTTTAACTCATTTGTGCGACTTGTGGGTGGAATCCTACATAATTATTAGTGTTTAGTATACGCTTGTATTTCTGTGGTCCATAAAGTACAAGAGTGAAATTATTCAACAAAGAAGATCCATTAAATTTTGTGTGCGGAATCAATTTTCTCGTGCCTAAAGGTTCAGAATGGCCGTGGGTGATGATTGCTTGTCGCGAGCAAGTGTTTTTTATTGGTACAAATTATTCAAAAAGGGTCGAGAACACCTTGACGACGAACCACGTCCAGGATGGCGTCAACATCAACTGATGATCAACACATCAATAAAATAAAGAAAATGGTGGCATCGTTGCAATATCGGAAAATCAGTGAAAACCATTTTGAAAGTCAATTGGGCCTAAGAAAAGTGAAAGAACGATTGGTTGAAAAATTTATGAAAACCATTTTGAAAATTCAATTAGGCCTAAGAAAAGTGAAAGTATGATTGGTTCCGAAATCACAAAGTTTTTCGAAAAACAGCATCGCGTTGACGTCTGTGAAACAATGCCTTCCCACTACCAAGATGTCATCAAACGTGTTGTTACTGGCGATGAGCCTTCGATCAATTTCCGGAAACAAACGATTAAAAGACCAGATTTCGTAACAAAGCTGAGTCAAAGCCAAAAAAAAATACATCAAAGCAAGTCAAAAGTCAAAGTTTCTTTGCTTTTTGTGACTATGCATGGTATATGGTGCATTCCAAATTCCTTCCGACCCTGGTCGATTTCATAAGCGAAAAATAAAAAAAAAAGAAAGTTTGAAGTGTGACACTGTATGTATCAAACCTATTTTTCAAAATACCAATGAAACTAACAGTAAATAAATTTTTGCTCTATCCCATTCGTACGCGTTACGAATGCCGAGAGATGGGAGATAATAGAAACACTCCAACTGTGCATTGAAAATAGCTTAAAAATTATGACTCATAATAAATTAAATTGCAATATAAAAACGTGTTATATAACAAGTGGTTTTTACAAAATAATTTATTGGTTTAAAATTATGTTTTAAAGCGTGCTGTTGAGTGGTATATTTTTTTCCTATTCATCGATTTAAGTTATATAAAAAGTTGTGATCCCTGACTCTTCTCAAATAGGTCATGTTTGTTTATATTAGTTAATGTTTTCTAAGTTTATATTTTTGATTTCAGCTGCCACTTTTTGCCCCTCTCATTGTTATTCGTAGTATTTAAGTGTGTGTATAGTTGGGCTTTGGTTTTCGTTTTCTCACTCTTATCAAATGTTTGTTGTACTATGTACATGCGACACATCATATCAATGTGAACTTTCACGCCTATATATTTTGGTGTTTAGAAAAAGGTTCATATCCTGATCGAATTCAATTTCAAAAGGAATCAGTGCAATTAACCTTAAATAAATACATAAGTATATTTTAAAAACAAAATTCAACAATTGAGTCCCACTGATATAAAAACAGCTCCAATCGAAAATTCTGTATCGATCACATTTTTCAACTTATTTACAACGGTGGATGGCAAAGTGTTTCGGCTGATGAATTCACGCACAGTTTCGATGGTGATCACGGATTTTGATTGGACCACATGTTGATCGTCATTTACGTCCTCACGACCACTTTGAAAACGTTGAAATCACTCGTGCACTCTACTACGGGATAGACAATCATCGCCATAAACTTGTTTCATCAATTGAAACGTTTCGGTAAAAGTTTAAAACAAAATTTAATGTTGGCTCTTTGTTCGAAGCTGATTTTCTCACCGACAATACAAGCATACTGATACTTAAAACGTAATAACTTCACTTCAAATCAATGAAATGTCATAAAATTCTCACTGGAAAATCGATAGAGATATCAAATTCTATCGAACCAGTCGACATATAGATGGCACCACTAGGGGTCGCTAGATTAAAAAATTCCTGTTTACTTTGGAACGCACCTTGTATTTTCTTCACGTTAATTAATTAATTGAAATTCGTTATCATCGGCGGGTAAGGAGTGGCAAACGGGAGAGGACTTCGTATTTATTTTAATATATGTATGTAATTATTTATTACTTATTATGATTTTAAAAAGCTTAGTCAAAATTTTCATTTTTATATTGGCAGTGGAAGTATTTTTGGCCGCTGATTCCATACAAGATCGACCACTGTGCGACTGACCAAACTGTCAACAGGGAATACTACTTGAGTGTTATGCGTCGTTTGCGCGGGCTATTCGTAAAAAGAGGTCGGAATTATGGGCCGACAACTCTTGGTTTTTGCACTACGATAATGCACCTTCGCATAATGCATTGATTTAAACATATGCGCTTGATTTAGCTCCATATGACTTCTGGCTATTCAGCAAACTTAAACAACCGCTTCCCTTTTGAGTCAATTAAATTCATTTAAGGTGAATAGTTACATGCATTGGCTTTTCCATAATAAATAAATAGTTTAAAAAATGTTTGCTAACAAACGTCTAATATCGGATATATGTATACAGCTTAGTTATGAAAATGTTAAAAATTGGTTCACGAATTACCCCATATACACACACTAAATACATACATGTACTTATGTATATTGATGTTCGTTATTCTACCAGAATATGTTAGTTAGTGTGTAACTTATCTTTATAAAATTGTGTCAAAAGTCAATGAACTAGTCCGAATCCTTCACCCTAGCCCCAACGAAATAAATGTAGTAATTTTAAACTTTTCACCATTAAACCGTTTAGGAATGAAATAAGTTAATTAGGTTGAATTGAATGTAAATATCCCAGAAATGTAACAATGGAACTAAGTAAATTTATGATCTATAACATAAATTAATGGAGGATAGAGTCATGTGTAGAAGTTTACGCAAGTGAGGAAAGTTCTCTGATCGCCATTCACTTTGTAGTGGCCAGAAAGGATTCTTTTACATATGACTCAAGCAGCTCACGACTTCTGGTCTTTGACCAAGAATCCTCTGTGAAGCCTAAGAATATCCGTTTGAAGGTGAGCTAAAGTGAGAAGGCGAAACAACCACCTGCATAGGGTTGAGCGCTGGGTTTGGGACCCGCTACGTAAAAAAAACACTCCAATGAAAAGGCATCAACAGCCTCGGATGAGAGACCATGGCAAACGAAGTAAGAACTACGAATTGAGGACATGCACCTGGAATGTCCGGTCTCTTAATTGGGAAGGTGCCGCTGCCCAGCTGCTTGATGTCCTCGTAAAACTAAAGGCTGACGTCACCGCCGTCGGGACAAGGACAGAGACGAGTAGGTCCTTGTGGCATTTACTACAGTGGCCATATAAAGGAACGTAAGTTGGGTGTGGGATTCGTGGTGGGAGAGAGACTCCATCGCCGAGTACTATCATTCACTGCGGTGAATGAACGTCTAGCCACAAACCCCATCAAAGCGAGGTTCTTCAACATATCGCTGATTTGCGCCCACGCCCCGACGGCAGAGAAGGACGATGTGACCAAATGTACCTTTTATAAGTGCTTGGAGCGCACTTATGAGAGATGCCCCCGCCACGATGTCAAAATAGTGCTTGGCGAGTTTAACGCCATGATGGGCAGAGAAGGTATCTTTGGCACTACGGTCGGTAAATTCAGCCTCCACTAGCAAACATCCCCATATGGTTGTCTGTAGTACTAGATTCCAGCATAAGAAGATTCATCAAGCTACCTGGCTGTTTCCGGATCGAAAAAGTACCAACCAAATCGATCATGTTGTGATAGACGGAAGACATGCCTCCAATGTTTAGATGTACGTGCGCTCCGAGGCCTTAACATTGACTCGGACCACTATCTTGTCGCAGCCAAGATTCGCACCCGCCTCTGTGCAGCAAAAAACGCACGCCAACAAACACAAGGAAGGTTCGACGTCGAGAAGCTGCAATCACAACAGACAGCCGAACGATTTTCTACTCGGCTTGCACTCCTGCTCTCTGAGAGCACTCGTCAACAACTCGGTATAAGGGAGCTGTGGGACGGCATTTCAAACTCCTTGCGCACAGCTGCAACCGAAACCATTGGTTTTCGGAAAGTGCAAAAGAACAGCTGGTACGATGAAGAGTGCCGTGTCGCAGCGGAGAGAAAACAGGCTGCCTACCTCGCAACGTTACGATCGACCACAACACGTGCGGGATGGGATAGATACTGAAATTTGAAGAGGGAAGCGAGACGCATTTGCAGGCAGAAAAAGAAAGAGGCCGAAATGCGTGAGTACGAAGAGCTTGATAAGCTGGCCGACAGGGGTAATGCTCGAAAATTCTACGAAAAGATGCGGGGACTTACAGAAGGTTTCAAGACCGGAGCATACTCTTGTAGAACCCCTAAAGGAGATCTAGTCACCCATGCGAAGAGCCTACTTAAATTATGGAAGGAACACTTCTCCAGCCTGCTGAATGGCAGTGAACGCACAACACCAGGAAAAGGCCAACCCGATTCCCCAATCGACGACGATGGAGCAGATGTTCCATTGCCCGACCATGAAGAGGTTCGAATAGCAATTGCCTGCCTGAAGAACAACAAAGCGGCAGGGGCCGATGGATTGCCGGTCGAGCTATTCAAACACGGCGGCGAAAAACTGATAAGGAGCACGCATCAGCTTCTTTGCAAAATATGGTCGGACGAAAGCATGCCCAACGATTGGAATTTAAGTGTGCTATGCCCAATCCTTAAAAAAGGAGACCCCACAATCTGCGCCAACTACCGTGGGATAAGCCTCCTCAACATCGCGTATAAGGTTCTATCGAGCGTATTGTGTGAAAGATTAAAGCCCACCGTCAACAAACTGATTGGACCTTATCAGTGTGGCTTTAGATCTGGCAAATCAACAACCGTCCAGATATTCACCATGCGCCAAGTCTTGGAAAAGACCCGTGAAAGGAGAATCGACACGCACCACCTATTCGTCGATTTCAAAGCTGCTTTCGACAGCACGAAAAGGAGCTGCCTCTATACCGCGATGTCTGAATTTGGTATCCCCGCAAAACTAATACGGTTGTGTAAACTGACGTTGAGGAGCACCAAAAGCTCCGTCAGGATCAGGAAGGACCTCTCCGAGCCGTTCGATACCAAACGAGGTTTCTGACAAGGCGATTCCCTATGTGCGTCTCTTTCAACCTTCTTCTGGAGAAAATAGTTCGAGCTGCAGAACTAATTAGAGAAGGTACCATATCGATGATATTGATATCATCGGCCTCAACACCCGCGACGTTAGTTCTGCTTTCTCCAGACTGGACAGGGAAGCAAAACGAATGGATCTGGCAGTGAACGAGGGCAAGACGAAATATCTCCTGTCATCAAACAAACAGTCGTCGCACTCGCGACTTGGCACTCACGTCACTGTTGACAGTCATAACTTTGAAGTTGTAGATAATTTCGTCTATCTTGGAACCAGCGTAAACACCACCAACAATGTCAACCTAGAAATCCAACGCAGGATTACTCTTGCCAACAGGTGCTACTTCGGACTGAGTAGGCAATTGAGAAGCAAAGTCCTTTCTCGACAAACAAAAACCAAACTCTATAAGTCGCTTATAATTCCCGTCCTGCTATATGGTGCAGGGGCTTGGACGATGTCAACAACGGATGAGTCGACGTTGCGAGTTTTCGAGAGAAAGATTCTGCGAAAGATTTATGGTCCTTTGCGCGTTGGCCACGGCGAATATCGCATTCGATGGAACGATGAGCTGTACGAGATATACGACGACATTGACATAGTACAGCGAATTAAAAGACAGCGGCTACGCAGCAGAGGAAGAGGAAGACCTCCACTCCGTTGGAAGTTCCAAGTGGAGAAGGACCTGGCTTCGCTTGGAGTATTCAATTGGCGCCACGTAGCGAAAAGAAGAAACGACTGGCGCGCGGTGTTTAGCTCGGCTATAATCGCGTAAGCGGTGTCTACGCCAATTAAGAAGAAGAACATAAATTAATAAGTTAATAAATATGTACGGTGATTTAAATCTATTCATACATAGACGCTTAAAACCAAAAAAATAATAACAGGATAAACTTTTTATAAAGGAAAAATAAAACACAAACATTAATGGAAATATAATTTAGGGTCGGGAAGTTAAAGATAGTTTAAATATATTTTAGTAAACCCTTAAATCCATTCCTTTTATATTTGCATTTATTAGGTACAAAAATACTGAATCGACATCTTTCCCACTAAATCACATGTAAAGTGGTCCCTATCTAATTCACCTAACGTAAAATGTGTTTTTTCTGCCTTCGTTATCGGTAAACAGAAAAAGGTAAGTTGATACGATATTTTGAAGTAGGTAGGTGATTGAAAACCTAGATTGGCATATAAATAATTTTCATAGTCTTTACCTCGGTGTTTTTTAAGTGTATTAATCACCTCTTACACTGTATTTAGTCATAAAATTATAAGGTACTTACGTAGGATGTCGTTTAAACAGGAACATAATAAATCGAGTTGCTTCAGGAGTAACTTCTTTATATAGGTTCTCAAATCTATAGCGAGCAAAAGATATATTTTGCTTTGTATCATAGTCATCAGTTCCGCGAAAGGGGCTTTTTCCAGAAAGCAAAAGATATGTCAGCACACCTACAGACCAAATATCACTTTGCGGGAATATGGGTTCTTCGTTCACCATCTCAGGAGATTGAAAGTCAAGCATGCACCTGGCTGCAACTTTTGCTCCTAATTTACTAACTCTCTTTGAGGAACCAAAATCAATCAATTTGATTTGAACCGATCGTACTGATGCCATTACAATATTGTCAGGCTGAATATTTAAATGACAATAATTTCTCCAATGCAAGTATTGAACTGCGTCTAAAAGTTGTGTTATAACCGTTGCTACCATTTGCTCAGTGTATTGATGGCGACTGCTAAAGTATGTCAATACATCAGCACCCTGAAGTTTCTCCATTATAAAAATAGCTAAAGGTACATTAACTGGTTTATATGCTGCAAATAGTGCTGCAATACGTTCATGTCTTAACGTTCTAAAATTTTCAAATTCTTCTAATATAAGAGGTTCAGTTTCCGCATTTAAATCAAAAATTTTAGCTACGATTATTGCGTTGGTAGATTTTTGAATTCCCTTTACAATGGTACTGAATTCTCCTCTATGTATTTCCGATATAAAACTATATTTTTCATTAACACTGTTATCAGTTATCCAATTTGGAGGTTCACATTCACAATGATAGTCAGTATGAACTCGCTCTTCTTCTGCCACGATTTCTTGCCCGCTTTCTGTTAGTTTTTGTAAATGTTCCATTGCCTTTGATATCTGTATTTTTGGTGAATCTATAGCTGCTGTTTCAGCTGTCAACGGAATACTCATTTCACTCCAACCAATTCGATTTCTAGATGCCAATCTAAATTGGTATTTAGTGTTAGGCTGCAGATCATGCACAAAATAAAATTCATGGTCAATATTATCAGCAATCGTTGTCCATATATCCGAGCTAAATTCTTTCTTTTGTAAACTATAACATAAAACTGTTGAGTGACCATCATTTCGTGGCTGTTTCCACCTAAGAAGAATTTCCTTGCCACTAACTGCAGATACTTCAGGAGAATCCGGAGCATCCGGCAATGTAGCAACAACTAACCGACATCTTGACGCTGTTTGACCAAGCGAATTTCGGGCGACGGCTTTATATATACCTATATCAGTATGGAGAGCCGGATCAAAACGTAAAATAGATCTTCCATCTTCATCAGTTAATATTTTAATTCTGTTTGACTCAATTAGCACCATGTCATTTTTAAACCATTGTATACACGGTTTTGGGTCTCCCACTGCAAAACAATGTATGTGTGCTGGTTGATATTCGACAATTGCAAGTGTTTGGGGCTTTTCTCTGAAGAAGGGAAGACATCCTTCTCTTTGGCTTTCAATTAGTGCCTCAGCTTCCGTATATTCATCAAGTCTGGGGCCCAATTCTGTTCGAAGCCTACGAATAGTGAACGAGTCATTCGAGCTATACAAATTTATTCTGCTTCGAACGCGTTCATCATCAATTTCTTCATCCATTATATCAGTAAATCGTCGACGTTCCCGAATAACTGGCAACTGTTGAGAAATAATTAAAATCGGGACGTAAATATGATTTAAATTTACGAAATTATGCATACACAAATTTTTGAATTTTACGGACATATTTTCAACAAAAGAAAACTTTAGTAATCATAGAAAAAAATTATAGATTTTGATAATTGATAAGCTTAAAAAAATCCTGGTAATGAATAAAGTTCAAGTAATAAAAGTCACCAGTTTTGAAGGTCGAAGCACCAATGAAGAACATTCCTACAACCGAAGGCTGGTATTATGTTATAAATATTAATTGGAGGAATTGTAACAGATTAGCCAAGAAATAATATAGAAATACTAGTGGCAAAATATGTAAACTAATCACATAAAAACAACGATTCAGATAAATATGTGTTCCATATTCGTAAAACAAAAACTGGAATTAGATCAAGGAAAAGTTATGCAACTATTGACTACCATATTCACAAACAAAGACGTTGCTTTTGATTGACGGAAAATTCGGCATCAACTTGTTCTAGGAAGAAATTTATGACTTCCGAACATATAAGTTTTTAGATGTTATTTCGACTTTCATCTATTATCTGGTGCCGGTACATACTGATTTTCATAATTGTTTTATGGAACGTTATTAATGTTAATTTAGATATTCTTGCTTAACTTTATTAGATATCTTCAATAGAGATACCTGAGAATAAGAATATGTAAACTCAATCAAAGGAATCAAATTTAAAATTTTGAAAATTGAGGAAAAGTAACTGGATACCCGAATATCTTGGTTTTAGGGATTTTGGTTTAGGCTTATTTCATTCATATTCAGTTTCTCTGTGAATGGGGGGTACCTTGCCGTAGATCAGGGGCTTAAGTTGCAAAGCATTTTTCGGTACCTCCCAACCGGCGTAGGTGGTCTTGCTCATACGGGTTGTCAGAGATCGCTTGCGTACGGCAACCAAGATCCGTTCTACCCGTTTCCACAACAGTTGGGTGTGAGTAACCGGAACGGACCCGGATTATTATCTGGCCAAGGATTGCCAACTCGGCACCATTCCTTGAAATTATTTCAGGAATAGAGTGTTATGCGACTTCTTTACCCATTGGGTGATTGCAGACAGGAAATTAATTTGGTTGTATTCGAATGAAGTGTTCCCAACAGCGGGTCGCATTGGAAAGTAACGGAGGCTTTACTGCGTCATAGGACTCTGGCAACTATGCACACTCGACCGGCATAAGGATGGTTATGATGACCCTCAACTATCTGGTGGAGACCCTGGGATCAGAAGAGGCTACCGGCTTTTGGAGAAGATATATAGGGGATGTGGATATTCTGTATCTTTCCAAGGGTGTACTTCAAGGAATTCA
The DNA here is from genome assembly GCA_037783105.1 of Bactrocera zonata. Classification (NCBI taxonomy): domain Eukaryota; kingdom Metazoa; phylum Arthropoda; class Insecta; order Diptera; family Tephritidae; genus Bactrocera; species Bactrocera zonata. Next base: position 169,243 of record JBAWJQ010001698.1, read on the forward strand.
TGCTCCATATGGACGCTAAATAATGATTCCGTCCTCTGCGCAAAGAGGGGAGATGATCCGCCCATCTTTAGCATAACGGTGTCCCTGTGCTGTGCGAGTGTTTGGCAGCAAAATCGGAGGGAGGCTAAACTTCTGAGTAGTCGCTGAGTTATATAAACTATGATTGATGAGGAAGTCACTCACTCCGGCACTGGTACGACCAAGCAGGCTGCTACTATGAAGGCCACGGTAAATCTCACAAGGAAGCATAAAATCACCTTTGACAGCAGGGCACAATGGATTGATTCCACGCCCGACCTACTACAAGAGATATCACAAATAAGTGATTCACCGGCGGCTCGAAAACGTCGAAAGAAATTGGTGCAGGTGTTGCAGCCATGACCGTGGCTTTATACCTTTGGGAAGCTTTCCGAGGGTATTTCATGCAGTAATCTTTGCTATAAGTCGGTGCGTAGAAATAAACCTTCAACACAACTAAAAAGTTAAATAATAGGGCCAATTTCAGTAATTATCGGAAAAGGGACACTCAATTTAATTGATAATATCATAGAAAGACTCTCTGTGAATTTACACAGCCAATAACAGTGATGTGGATTAATATTGACCAATATATGCGGAATATAGTTACCTGGAAGTTGGAACCGATCCGATTACCAAATTTGGTAGTGTGGTCTTTGATATCTCATTTTATCTAAGAGTGTTCGGTGGCACCCCCCTCGCCCAATTAGTTATCACATTTATGTATAATAGCTTTCAAAATAGCTTTTATAATCTGATTTCGCTTTGTCTTTAGCCAATTTTGGTTGATTATACTTTATTGGGTTGGAAGATTATGCCTACTCTTATTAGGCGGCAGGGCTCACTTTTCAAAAACTTGCAAACTATAAATGTCCATGCATACTTTGATAACTTGAACCAAATAATAGATTTGTATCTTAATTTCTATCTGCTTATGGTATTATAAGTTTAACGACATTTTGTGAGCGTGGTAATATTCCGATACCACCCATAAAATACCAACCTCCGTTCGAAGCCGAAGCACTCCGATACCATCAAGATAATTCAAATTTGACTCAAGTTACTTGATGACGGACGAACGAACAAAATAATTGAAACTTTTTTTAATAATAAGGTATTGTGTTGAAAATGGATAAAATGAGGTGAATACTTTCCTTAGCGCACGTATACATAATATAAAAAATTATGAACATTCGGCTAACTTTACACCTTATATTATAGGCATATATGGTATGTAAATTGTCTCAATTAAATTCAAATATAACCTTTTTCTGTTAAAAATATGTTGTAATGTCAAACTTGGATAAAATCAGATGAATACTAAAAAATAAAATATTAGTTACATTTATCAATTTAAGACAGAGATGAAGTCAGAGAATGAATAAACGAAGTTCAAAATAATTAAATGAATGAAATAAATATGTTTTGGCCTTAGTTTTTAGCATGCATACGAGTATGTATACCATCTGAATGATTGTTCATTTATTTTTGTGTACTTTGTACGACGATTGGAATTTAAGTGAGCTCTGCTCTGCCCAATCCACAAAAAAAGAGACCATATAAGGTTCTATCGAGAGTACTGTTTGAAAGATTAAGACCCTTTAAACCTCTGTCAGGATCGGGACTTCTGATCGTGCGACTTCTTCAGTCTACTCTTGGAGAAAATAAATAATAAAAACCGCTGTCATATGAAAATGTTCGACATGGCACTCAATGTTCTATATATAAAAAAAAGAAGTAAGATGCAGTAAGACACAGTCAGATTAGAGGGATTGGCTGGTAACCGGTATTGATTGTATACGGTAAATAGATTTAATTAATATGAGGTAAAAAACAAGCTTTAAGAACCAATGCTTCATTACCACATAACACAGCTTTTTGAAAACAAAACTTTATGTATGTATATACAAGTACATGTATGAGAGATAATACTTACAGACCAATCAACGCTATCATTGAGTGCGAATGAAGGTGATCTTCTGTGAGCAACTTTCATATATTCGCGTAACCTTACAGGAAAACTAACATCTCTAAGTTGTAGAAGATAAGTATCTGGTCCATACTGGTAGCTGAAATTGATAATAATACAATCCTTGTTATTTATGATTATTTCTAAATGTAATGAATAAAGAAAAATAATTATATAAATATATCACTATCGTTTCTATAGTATCAGATGAAACTAAGATTGGGAAGCAAGGAAGAACCACATGAAGTAACCTGCAGAGGTTATTCTATTTTGTTTGAAACATCTTTTTAGATTTAGATTTCGCAAATAGTGTTTGATGAAAAAGTACTTGGATACTATCTATTAGAACTCGAATAGATCGTACTACCAAATAATGCTACTCTGTATAAGTTTTATCCTTCCATTTTGTATTCTGTATAAGCATAAGTTAGTCGTGAAATAAAAGCCCAAGTGTAAAGACGTGATCTAAATATTTCTTCATTGTGTTCTATTTTGATGATCTTCGGTTCAAACCTCCAACATAGGTTATGGGCCCAGAGTATTGCTTCCCCACGTAAAATGGTTTTTGTTGTGCAATACGTATGTCGCGTTCAAAAGAGTTTTTCTGTTAAAATACAAAAGCGTGTGTGTCGCGTTCAAAAGAGATTTTCCGTTAAAATACAAGAGCGTGTGTGTCGCGTTCAAAAAAGTTTCTTTCTGTTAAAGTGCTAAAGCGTGTGCATCGCGTTAAAAGACTTTAAAAATTAATTCATTGTTCCAAATCGAAAAGTTGGACGAAACGAATTTTTATTCGTGGAAAGTACAAATGAAAAGTGTCCTTGTACACGGTGGACTGTGGCATATAGTGAACAAACGATTGATGAAAAATGAAGAAAATGCGGGTGAGTGGGAAGCACTGGATGAAAAAGCATTAGCTACAATAACTCTAAGCGTGAAAGCGTCGCAGCTTAGCCATATCAAGCAATGCAAGTCGTCTACAGAAGCGGGGTAAGTGCTAGAAAAATTGCATCAGCCAAGCGGACCTGTGCATAAAGTGTCGTTATACAAGAAACTGTTGAATATGAAGTTAAGTGACAATGAAGGTATGCCGAAATATTTAAACGATTTTACATCGGTTGTTGAAAAATTATCAGAAGTCGCCATTGAAATTAAAGATGAGTTAGTGACAATTATTCTTCTTTCAAGTCTGCCGAAACAGTACGAACATTTTTTTGTTGCTATAGAAACAAGAGACGCGTTACCACCGTTAGCCATTTTAAAAGTAAAGCTTCTAGAAGAATCAGAAAGAAAAAAGCAGTGTAAAGGCGGTACAGTTGAATCCCATCGCAGAGTGGTCGAAAAACGCTGAAAAAGGGAAAAATCTTCGAATTACTGTGACAAGAAGAGGCAAAAAATCAGGCGTTTTAAGTGCGGGCAGCGCGGTCATATCGCCGCAAACTGTAACGTAAAGAGAGGCACTTTCGCTCATAGGTCAACAAAGAGAAACGAACAATTGTTTACGTTGTTAGCAGCAGCGGACGCAGAGGCGTTCGACAACAACCTGGCTTCTTGACAGCGGAACAACATCCCATGTGTGTAGTAATGGAAATTTGTTCATTTCATTAGAAGAGTATAAAGGGAAAATCTCTTTGGCTGGTAATAAATACATTACAGCTGACATGCTGAACACAATGTTCGCGACAGACCGCAAACGACATCTGTCAAGTATTAAAATACACACGTTCTTATGGACACTGTTATTTTGACAGCTGCACGACTACACGATTGCATGCCGACGGTTGTCTTTCTCGCTAACTTCAATATTTTCCTACTTATATTTGCCAATGACAGTAGGACGACAGAAGAGTAGACAGTAGAATGGAAGATAGAGAGATGAGGAAGAGTGGTGATGCCACTAATATGTAAAATGTAAAATTATTCACAGCTCTAACAAACTTGACGTTATTTTACAAAGAAAAGCATAAAATGGCTCTATTATAGCTCTATTATATCATTTGTAATAACAATTGATAATTTAAAACAAAAATATATACCTATTTACTTATTTTTTGCATAAAATATTTCGCTTTGAACAAAATATTAAAATTTCATTAAAGTGCAAGGTATTAGTATGGCCACAACGAAATTGTGTACATGCGTTCATGTAGTAGGATGCACAACGACGATTTCAGTTCACTGTCGTGATGCCATGTCGTGTCGCGAGCATTGTATTCAGCATATCAGTCGCGAAGCCGTAGAAAATGGACTAAAAGCATTTTTTGATAAAAACTGTGCAAAGGTAATGAAGGACAGCGAAATAATATTAAAAGCAAAGAAAGTGAACAAACTTTTCGTATTTCAATGCGAAAATAATAAGAGTTTTTATTACTCGAATGATGAGGCGGTATCATGGTATGAACAATACGGACATTTAATTTATGGTAGTCTGCAGGAATTAGGGAATAAAGATATGGTTAGAGGTATGAAAAAAGTGACATTTGGTAAAGACATTGTATGTGAAGTGTGTGCGAGATGCAAAATAAAAGTAAAAACATTTCCGAAAAATACAGAAAATCGTGCTAAAGCCATTTTAGGGCTAGTGCGTACAGATGTACATATGTGGTCCTTTTCGAACAAAGCCTCTCGGAGGCGCTCGTTACTTTTTAAATTTTATAGACGATAAAACAAGGAGAATGTTTGTGTATTTTTTTTTTTAAACCTAAAGAAGTTTTGGATAAATTTAAAATATTTAAAAACTTAGTAGAGAGGCAAACTGAGAAATGGATTAAAATGATTCGTAGTGACAATAGACGTGAATTTATAAACAAAGATTTTGATAATTTTTTGAGTAACCGTACGATTCTGTAACGTGATACCGTCTCAAGTCTCTAAATTTGACATTTTAAGTTAGAGACAACTTTTGAGACTTGAGATGATTTTGCTATTCTGTAAGTGACAGTCTCACAATCTATTACATTTCATTATTCAGAGATGTTTTTACACATGAATGAAAATAAATATGTCGATAATAAATATTTAAATTTCTATAAAATAGTCAAAAACCATAATTATCCATAAAAATAAAAATCTTTGTTGACTTTGTTTCATAATATTTAAAAAATATATGTAAAATTGATTAATTTTTAACCTTTTCGTGTTTGATTTGCTTACAAAATATAAAAAAATGACAAATCGATTAATATCTATTAGGATCTCTATTCAGTATATTCAAAATGGCAGCAAGAGTTATTTTTAGTTTGTGACCTGCTAACTATCAGGTCTCAAATTTGAGTCAATATTTTGAGACTAACACTAGAGACTGGTAAGTGAATAGTAACAGTCACAAATTGAGACTTTACCTCAAAATGTCTCAAATAGAGACTAGAGACTGGTTACAGAATCCCGCAATAAGTGTGGTATAAAAAGGCAGTTGACGGTGCCATACACTCCACAGCAAAATGGAGTTGCTGAAAGAGCAAATCGAACAATAGTGAAAATGGCACGAAGCATGTTATTGCAAAGTGAAGCTAATGAATTTTTATGGGCAGAGGCAGTTGCTACTGCAGTGTTCTTACGTAATAGGTCACCCACAAAAGCATTAAATGATGTGACGCCTTACGAGGCATGGTCAGGACGAAAATCAATTGTTAGAGACGGCAAAACAGGCAGCATAGAAGTTGGTCAGTCATTGTATGTTAAAGAGATTTTAGAAAAATATACAGGGGTGTTGTGGAATCCAAGACAGAATTGCTTAGCTGTCAGAATTGCAAACCAATTCTCCTCTAAAAAAGGCTCCCCTCTTGAATATCGGCATTTTTTTTTCAAAAACTCAATAATTAAGACATTTCGTGTTTTATTCTTATGTTTTCTCCTATAGAAATAAAGATAAATTACTTCGTAACAATAAAATAACTTGATTTCTTAACTGGCATTTCAAATCTGTGTGCGACTATCTTCTTGATTTGTTTCTGACAGCAAAACCGATAAAGTTTCCGTGACATCCAAAACCGATACAAGTTCTGTTTCGAATATCAAACCAATAATATCAGAATTCATGACACCTACTGCCTTTTTTGATCGGTTTCAATTCTGATTCCGACCACTATCAGATTCCACAACACCCCTGATAATATGACCAGCTGTCGACTAGCGGAAACGCTATTAGACATAGGTTTTCAAGTTGGGTGCACCAGCGAATCATGTAGTAAAGCTGACGTTAAACCGTACCAGTATTTTACATTCAGTCGCTAAATTGGCTCAAAGAAATCACAATCCTCACAAAGAGCATGAATCAGGTATTAAGCGTGGCTTACGATACCTATCAATGACTGAAGATTATAAGTTGGTATATCATCGTACGGGCAAACAAATAGAAAGGTTTGCGGATGCCGATTGTCGCAGCAACAGTCTCGACCGCAAATCATACACTGGGTATGTATTTTTCTTGGGCGGTAGCGCAATGTCATGGGAAAGTAAGCGACAAAACAGCGTAGCCCTCAGCAGTACAGAGGCTGAATATATAGCACTATCATCAGCTGCGAAGAAAGCGGTATATCTACGACGCATAATAGCAGAGATTGTAATAAGTGATTCAGATGATCCGATCAGTGTTAACAGTGACAACTTAAGCGCACAGCAGTTAGCAAAAAAACCAGTTTATCATTCAAGAAGCAAGCCCATAGACATTAAGTATTATTTTGTAAGAGAAGCAATAAATATGAAACAAATTGAAGTTAAATACATTTGTACCAATGATAAGATAGCTGATGTACTTACAAAGAATCTATGTAAAATTAAACATGAAAAATTTGTAAAACTTTTTGGTTTTGAACAACAATAATGTAAACGATCTACTCGTGTTGAGGAAGAGTGATGAAAAAGTACTCGGATACTATCTATTACAACTCGAATAGATCATACTACCAAATAATACAACTCTGTATAAGTTTTATCCTTCCATTTTGTATTCTGTATAAGCATAAGTTACTCGTGAAATAAAAGCACAAGTGTAAAGACGTGATCTAAATATTGTGTTCTATTTTGATGATATTTGGTTCAAACCTCCAACACTGTTTAATAAAATTTTATAAGTTATAATTTTTCCGTATGACATTTAAAATAATATATTTTATGGATAAAACTATTTTTATATTTATAATTTTGATTTTATGCTTACTTTTTCACTAATTTCTAAAGATGGTTTATCTACATATGTAAATGGTATTTTTGATTAAATAATTTACCAAGCATTTTGCTCATTGCTTTTCATTTACATTTGCATCTATCAATCAATTCAATAAAATGTGTAAACAAGAACCTTTTTAACCTGCTTTTCTTGAACCATCGAACTTAGAGATGTCTCTATACGACATACATACATAATAATACGCAACGATTACACTCCTCCTGCCCAACCAACGCGAGGGGCGCAATCCGCGAACGAGCGGAATTAGCCGAGTCATAAAAGGCAAGAGTGTTTTAAGCGTTGTGATATTAAGCTGCTCAGCTACAGAAACAAAAATTTCAACAGCCAAAATTAAGAATTAAATTAAAGTTTATAATTTTTAAATGTTACTTATTAAGAGTAAATAAAATTATTATTTAATGGTAAATAGTGAGTCTGTTAGATCAAATGTGCTGGAATGAGAATTGAAATCATGACATACACGGTGGAATGGTTCGTTTAACTCAAAATTTGTTCTAGAAAATTTTAAAAGTAAGGGTATAAACGGCCTGGTAGAGCGAGCGGGAATGTTTAAATTAATATCAGATAAGAGAGATGGGCTACAGACTGACCCATTCGTGAGTTTTACAAGAAATATTATACCAAGCATCTCCCTACGACTAGCGAGTGTCGGGAGATTTATAAGTTTTATGCGGCATTTCATCTAAGAACTCCTTAAAACTTAAGCGAGTACTGATAGGAATTGTGTAATCATCAATAGAGTTCCATGATACGCACGGTAAAGTGAAATCTTTCAAAACAATCATGGAATCAGTAGTATAAGCCATCGAGAAAACATTATTTATTAATGAAGAATGCAGCATATATACAGAAATGTCCGAGTGAGGCGGTATATAAGATAAAGTTAAGTAGATATGGCCACTATTAGCGCAAATACGAATGCACTTAAATTCTATGAAGTCTGCATGCGGAACATCGACTTCTTCAGATGGAATTGAAGAATGAACAACAAACAAGACACCACCTCATTTTCTGTTCAGCCGGTCATATCTAAAGATTTCGAATTCGCTGTTGAATATTTCATTATCAAAAATGTGAGGCTCTAGCCAAGTTTCTGTGAAAGCAATGATTTTAAAGTTGCAATGAGCGCTATTTTAATACAAATAAGCATATCGGTCAATATGTAAGTTATCTTAATGAAATTCAGGTAGAAACTTTTCCCAACAACAGTGTATTTTTATGCCTACGTAAAAATAGATAAAATCGGATGCGAACTAAATGAAACTCAAAGATTTGTTAATGATTTGTCACAATACAAATAAATATTTACTGGCTGCCACATACCTAACACAAGAATCGGTGAATTAGTTTATAAATTACAAGAATCATGTTTTAGAGTATACTTAAAAGTTTAGCCCCAATATACCCGATATTGTAGTGACCTATTTTGAAAAGGAAATGTTAGTCAGAAAAAGTGAGATTGTAATGATTTCAGTGCAGAAGTTTTGTTAACCCAACGGTTGATTGTATCCCCTAAAACTAATCGAGATATGTAGATAAGGGGGTTATATGTAAGTACATAAATGTAAACAAATATAATACATAAGTACATTCGTATAAACTTTCGTGAAAAATGCACTGAGTCCCAGGTTTCCTCCTAAATCGGCGATTTTTTTTGTATTATTTTTGTTTATTGAGCGAGTGCGTACAAAAAAGTGAGCATCACAGCATTTTAGTCTACTTTTGAGATTTGAAATTGCGCTCCACACGCGATGCATTTACATGAATCATATCATTCATGGTTGTGTTCCAAAACTCAACCGAGTTTAATTCTCGCTGGTTTTGGTATAAAATTCCTGCGCGAGTTGAACTTAGTTCAGTTTTGGAACGCACACCATATATGATATCGCCATGATATGTATACATACATTTCTCGACTCGAATTTGCGGAATTTGCTTATATAATTTACTAATCACCGGTGTGTTATATTTCGTAAATTGAATCTGAATCCGGAATGGGCAATTTTTTACGCTTGAAACAGCGAACAACCCACAGCCCCTAGCAGCTTAGTGATAGTTCCCAAGTAAAGTCGGTATTATAATTAATGAATGAAGGGAACATAAGCCACGGGACTGATTTTGACTGAGACCGATATGGTAACCCCAACCATAACTAAATTCAAAAATAACATACAAGGCTGTTATTGGCTGTCCATGGTTGATAAATTTTTTAAAAAGGGGCCGTGTCACCGCCCTCTAACAATTTTCATGCAGATATATTTTGAACTATTCAAGCTAAAATAACCAAATTCGCTCAGGGAAAATCTGAAAATCTTTTTAGTATTCTTATTCAATTCCTATGTCCAACTTTTTATCGAAACTATTGGTCAATCTGTGAGATATTTTATAGAAATTCGGAGATAATCCTTTTCTAATAATGTATGCCTGTATGTCAAAAAAGGGTTGAATCGGATCAATAGTTCCCTTAGACTTCCGGTTGACTTTATACCGTATATGTCGTCAAATATGTGAGCTATCTTAACGAAATTGCGAGAAAATCTGATTCTAACAACAGCGAATTGTGTCTAAAATACATAAACTAGTCCTGGTCCCCATAAAATTATTATAATGATTTTTGAATATGCGATTGACCTTACATCTTATATATTGGTGATGGTATGTAATGTTACGTACCTTAATGAGATTTAAAGAGCATCTTTTATTTTAATAATACGCAGCAATATCAATACAAAAATTAACCCTATCTTCCATATATCTAATACAAGTTTTTCAAATTTACGGTTGGACTTATACGACATATATATATATATTGGTCAATGTGTAATATTTGGCTCTATTGTAGTTTGAAAAATATGTGGAATGTATCTACGAAAATGTTGTATCGATTCAGATTATCTCTATACACCATTATTATTTACATTTGTCTTATTAGTTTTTACCGTACTTATCAAATAACCAGAGAAATATATCAGGAGTAAATATTTCGTATTTCCGTTTTCAATGCCTAATGTAGTAGTATCAATTGCTGGTAAAATGATTAATTTGAGTTCTTTTTTTAGTGAGGTTGATTTTGAAGGAGATATTTTGACTATAAAAATAAATTAAGAATGAGACTAATTGCGCACTTGAGCTAACACAAAATAAATTAGTCAATTGACATACATAAATCAGCCTATTAATAAATTTCATCCGCACAGTTTTTATAGTGAAGTACGCGCAATATATTTTAACAAATTTCTTGAGTAAAAAATGTTCAGATGTGCTCGAACTTAGCTATTTCTTTTTTTTTTCGTAACAAAAGTAACAACAAAAGGAGGAGTTTGAGTACTTACTGACTTTCGGACTGAATTAAGCCCAACTCATAATCTGGATGTAAATATTTTGACATTGTGTTTTCGCGTTTTGTAGAATATTTTTTTGGTTCTGGCAATACTTCTGGAGTCGGTTCAGGGGTATATGAATGACCTGGTGGATAAACCATTCTAGACGGATGAGTGTAACAACCACTGAGTCGTCTACGTCGGAAATATTGTTTGCAGGCTGCATTTTCACTCCAATCATCAAATTGATCTTGATAGCTTCGTAGGTTGTCTGTGGTGATCTGATATTCTGTTCCAGTCGGTAATGAGTCCAACATAAAAAACCATGGATGTTTTAACGCTGTTTTGACATCCATCCGATCATCTGCTCTATACGACAAAAGACGGGAAATAAAATCTCTTCCATCAGCGGATATATGAGACCAAATTGAATCGCTGAATTCCCAACGCCCTTCACGAATATTTGATAGTGTTTCATAGTCATCATTACCCCGGAAAGGGTTCCGACCACTTAGCAGAACGTAGGTTATAATACCTACAGCCCACATATCATGAGCAAATCCAACACCCTCTTTATTAACAACTTCAGGTGAAACGTATTCCGGCATTCCGAAGTCTAAAGTAGTTAGAGCGTGTCTATTAATTTTTCGGGAGAGACCAAAATCTGATAACTTCAAATTCTTGCTTCCTACAACAGATATCAGTAAATCCTTTATCTAAAAAAAAAAAAGAAAGAAAACATACCATAAAATTTCTTTGTGCAGTTTATTTTGGAGTCTTAGTATTATAACTCAGGGTTGCCCCAAGTTATAGTCAAACGAGCAAAACTTAAAAATAAATAACTAAAAATTATAATAACTTATTTGCAAGGCAATGGTAGAAACCAGTATTAAACCGTTCGTTTTCAACCATAGGTATATCTACTCCTCCATTAGATCGGAAGCAGAGATCAAGAACGAGGTTGGGAGAAATCCCAAGAATACAAACTGGGATCTCTACATGCAGATACCATTAAGCAAGAGACTTAGACTCACATGAACAGTTTGAAAAGAGCGTGACTGTATTTACGAATGCCCTAAATATAGTTTTTCATGCACAAAACGAAGCCTCCGATACCCCCTCGGAGCATTCCTCGACGTTTCTGGAGCGTTCAAAAACGTCTTCACGGAATTCTTTGACCTCTAGACAGATAAGAGCAGAATGGAACGAGACTAAAATGATGTAGGAAATCTGTAGATGTATTCCCCAAGGTGGAGAGCTACCTCCGCTTCTATGGACATTAATGGTGAATGAACTGTTTTTGATAGAGGCATATGCGGACGACGTTGCCATCTTAATAACGGGTAGGTGCCTACAGACCATTAGCCACCACTTTCTATATTGTTCAGAACTGGACATCGCAAGTGGGTCTTTCAAGGACCGCACAAAGTACCTTGGGATATTCTTGTACAGCAAACTGTTGTGGAAGCAAAACGTGAAAGAAAGAGTGAAAAAAGGATGCAAGTTTTATTTGCTTGGGGGCAGATGCTCGGTACAAATAGGGGGCTCTCTCTCATTGCCTGGTGCTACACTGCTATTGTTAGACCAATTCTGCTCTACGATGCAGTAGTATGGTGGACAGGTGTACTGAAATCCATTTACCAGAACATACTGTCCAGAGTTAAGCATAAGACAATCTTTTAAGTTTCCGTATCACTGCATTATGTTTCAAGCTGAAGTCTTTGCTATTGCGAAAGCCGCGGAGCTGGCCTAACTATAATGCACCTGTAGGAAATTCCAGAGTCAACATCTACGTAAGCAACCAAACAGCAATCACGAAAGTAACTTCGTATTCACTTCTACTGGATGCTAGCCCACAAAGGCATCGAGGGCAATGGAATAACTAACGAAATTGCCCAAAATGGTGTGGGGATAACATTCGAAAACGTGATCAACTTTTGGAAACCCTATACGATGATCTTGACAGAAGCATGGAAAAGAAACTCAAAACTTAATGTAATGAGCTATCTGGGTGCTAAACTGTAAATGTAATGTGCAAAACGGTATATCGGACGTACACAAAATGCCTATTGGCACTCGATAGAAGATACTATACTTGTAGGAACATGATGGAAGCACTAACTGGTCATGTTTGGTCGTGCAAGTGATAACTCTAGTAAAAATTAAGGTATCTTCATGAAACTTGGTACACATAAACCATGGCCCCTTGGGCATAATCGTTTCATCGGCACAAAATGGCATTAAGCGAAAATATATTGTGCCATAACTAAGCCGCAAATTGAAAAACAAAAGTGTAATATAGTGAAAAGAATTACATTAGATAGGAGTGGTTTGAAAATTTTTAAAGAGTGCGCGTGCTCAGCCCTCTAATAAGATAAATGTACATATATATCTCACCACCTACTCTGCTTATAACGGTTTTATAAAAATATACTAAAAGTGCGATAAATCAATGACTAAATGCGTCAGAGACATTCAATTGTACATCCAATACGATAGGAGGGGCATCGCTCGCATTAAGGGGAAATCACATACATATCTTACTTTGGGCTTACTGAACATTTTAACCAAATTCGGTAGATTCCATTTTTGTTTTATATTTTTATTATAGAGTGCGAATCAGTGCTGTGCGAAATTAAGCACTAATGAATATAACTGGATAACGCTTGGCACAAATAATGCCTCTAGGGTAGGCCACCGTTAGTGTAAAAATTGTCAAAACCGAACCATAACTGTTCAAGCTCCAGATATCGCAGAAGTGGACCCCAGAGCCCATGACTGACCTTTTCTAAGAAATATCGGTCAATATGTGAGATACAAAATTGAAATTCGAAGCGAATCTTTTATAGATTATAGTATGCAAAAAATCGGGTTAATACTTTTCTTAACCTCAACATAGACCTACATCTTAATAAAACTGAATGTGCGTGTTTTCCTTATAACCGTGTATTCTTCTGTTTAAATTAAATACAATTAAAACTTGTCGAATCTTCTTATAACTAATATCAGAATTTTCACACATTCGGTTGACTTTACTACGTATACAAAATGCGTTCCAAAGTGAATCTAGCGCCCACTGGTGGCGCCATCTATATGTCGATTGGTTCGTTTTAGTCTGTCATCTTTATCGATTATCCAGTGAGAATTTCATGATATATCATCGATTCTAAGTGAAGTTAGTGCGTTTTAAGTGTCAGTATGTTTATGTCATCGGTGCGAAAATCAGCTTCGAATAAAAAGCCAACATTAAATTTTGTTTTAAAATTGGTAAAACCGAAACTTTTCAATTGATGAAACAAGTTTATGGCGATGATTGCCTATCCCGTAGTAAAGTGCACGAGTGGTTTCAATGTTTTCATAGTGGTCGTGAGGACATACATAAATGACGATCAACATGTGGGTCAATCAAAATCCATGACCACCGGGAATTCCATCAAACCTGTGCGTGAATTCATCAAAAATCATTCGTATTTTGTTCCGCACAAATTGACTGACGACCAAAAATTGCTGAGAATCCAACATTCGAAGGACATCTTGTGACCGATTGTTGGATCAAAAATCACAGTTTAACCATTAACCACTCCCCGTATTCACCTGATAACGCTCCGTGCGATTCTTCCTTTTCAGAAAAATGCATTTGCCCACGAAAAGAAAGCGTTATGCAGACGTAGAGGCTATTCAAAAGGATTGCACCGGCATACTGGCGGCCATACCGGCCAACGAGCTAAAACACTCCTTCGACATGCTTTTGGACCGTACAAAAAGCTGCATTGAAGCAGAGGGAGACTATTTTTAATACAATAAATTGATTTTGCCGAAAACCCCATTTGGTTTGTTTTTTTTAATTCCTGTTTACTTTGGAACCCACCTTGTAAAATGAAATGAAGCTCAGAGATTATCTTTTCTGTTAGCAATATATAGTAATGTTAAAACTCATCTCTCATATTACTTCTTACAAGTGCTTATATTAGTGATGGTATATGAAGTACTTTAAAGAAACTCAGAGAGTATCTGTTCTTATTAATAATATATGGTAATGCAAAAAATAGATAAAAATAGGTCAATATGTCTTATCTCTCATATACCTAATACAAAATTTTTAAACTTCCGGTGCATTTATATATTGATTAATATGTATGTATCATAAGATATTTTAGCAAATTAACGGAACTTATATATTATAGTTTAACGCCGAATATATCTGAAATTACACAAAAATTCATATAATATTATTCGTTATTCCTAGAAGTCGTCAATCCATCCGACTGTCCGCGCAATAGATAATTTGAGTAAGAAAGGGGATATCTTGATGAAGAATGTACCTGGCTTTCTGATAATTCCGTCGAAAAGAAAGTGCCGTAATCGAAAATCTATAAAGTGTTATAACTAAGCCATAAATTTAGCTAAACAAATGTATGAAAGATAACAATATAAGAAGGGCATTAATGTATAAAAACGTTTTAGAAAATGGGTGTGGCTCCGTCCCCAATAGGTTGTACGCATATATGTATGTACAAGTCTTAACTACTAAAACTATATACATAAACCAGTGTTGTTCAACGTGACTGTGTGCACGTTATGCTTGTGTTGGTTATTCTAGCGTCAACTGATCGCAAAATTCTGCTTTGCTTGCCTACGAAGTTGAATACATGTGTGTATGCAGTAGCACAATCGAGCTTTCACAGACACTTGTCGCGACATGTGGTGTGAGGCACCGTCCGTGCCAGGAATAAAGGGATGTTCAACTTATTCCAGTGTGAGAGCGCCTCAAAATAAGCGTTTTTTATAACATTTTCCATTATGGCCAGATGGAACAAAATAAGTATTTTTGGGCACTTTAAATTAAAACACCCAACATTTAGTACGAATAAAAATTACTATGTAGTGGCTATTTATTGTATGAAGAAACTATTTAAATCTTTTTAAAGTATATTAGAAGAACTGATTTTTGACCTTTCAATACCCAAAACAAGGACTTAGGCTTGTTAGCTCTCATTCATTAAATTTTTTTATTCATTTTCCATTGAAAATAATACTATGATACTTCAAATTACAAAACGTTTCATCAAATACCTTTAAATATCACTAATTTACTTAATTTTCATTGTTTTACATTTTTTATAAGTGGTCTTGAATATATATTTTTTGGTAAGATTTCAATCTGGCCATCGCTCGTTTCCAATTGCTAAGCGTCAAAACCACCTAAACTTTGACAGTTGATCGAGTTTAGGTGGTTTTGACGTTTAGCAATTGCTCTTTCACTTCCAGTGAGAGAGGAGTTAAACATCTCTTTATCTCTGGTCCGTGCGCTATTGTGCGCATAGGCCGTGGACAACGCTGACATAAACCAAACAGAGATGATGTTACAAACTACAAGACGTGAGTCAATTCGGTAAAGATAATATTAAGCATGTGCATGTGAATCGGTATAAAACGTGGAGAGTGAGCATGTCGTGCCCACTTTTAGGTGAAACTAAACACGAACTATAACGTACAGGTATAGCTTTCTCTTGACATCTTTTTGTTATAGCTTTAATTAACACAGTTAAATTCCATTAACTTTTCTCAGTTTCAAATAAAAAAATGAACATGGAGAAAATTATTAGGATTTTGCAAAATTATTGCTTTCAAAGTGTTTAAGTTTCATAAAATTATTGTGTGCTTGTCTATAGGAATAATAAAATATTAATGTGTTTTTGAAGCTTATGAATTAATGATTCGCCATATCAACTAAGTCTTTTTTTAAATTTTCTACCAAAAATCTTTAAAATTTTAGTACTTCAATTATTTAGTTCATTTGAGTTTATTTTGTTAAAAATATTAACTCTTACCGTCAGCCCCATATGCCCAAAACCATGATCGTGCATATGATCCAAGCCCCATAATGCTTGTCTTATGTAGTATGCAATATCTCTTTCAGTGTAATAATTTCGCTTAAGTAAATTGTCCTTAACCAGTTCTCCACCAGCTGCTAACTCGATAATTAAGGTAACATTTTTATCAAGGTCATAAGCATCATGTAGTTGAATCAGATTTTTATGATTGAGGCCATTCATTATTTCTAACTCATTTAACATGAACGGTCGTAATTCGTGTCGACCATACATAATTTTCGCGGCGTAGTTATCACCTGTTGCACGTTCAACCGCGTGGTAAGTGATTCCTTGTGTACCACGTCCTAATTCATCGCCGATATCGTATTTATCATTATAACGATTTTGTTTCGCTCGAATGTATGGCAATCTTCCATATGTTTTATAGATATATTTGTCTTCATTATCCTCTATATGAAGCATCACAGATGTGCTTATTGATCCTGCAACATTGCGGGCACAAACCGAATATAGACCCTCATCTTTAATTATTGCATCATTAATTGAAAGTACATAAATATTTGGTTCATAATAACTAATCTGCAACGAAACAAGAAAATGTTTACAGAATTAATGTTAATTTAGAAACTTTTCCATTTTGTATACACAGACCTTTATTCGGGCATTGTCGGTCAAGGGTTGCCAGTTTTTATACCACCTGATTTCTGGTAATGGCTCACCAACAATATGAGCTTCTAAGCGACCATTTTTTCTCATCATTATATAAGTTTCGTCAGGACGCTTAAGGAAGCGCGGATAATCAGCTATCAATAATTTTACTTTCTGCCTAGCTTCCCCATATTCGTTAGTAGCAACGGCTTCATACCATCCAACATCCCGCTCAAGCATCCTTTCCGCAAATAATGGAAATATCTTGCGTTATAAACTTTGTTAAAAGCAGGGTGGAACTTTTTTAGAACTTAAAAATAGAATTTTTCCAAGCTTAACTATAATGTTCTATTACAACATATAATAAGTATATACATATAAGTCGATCCTGAAAGTCGTTCTATTTTTAAACAATTAAACATGTTAGTGCATCTAATTTAAAACTTATTTTAACCACAAGGTTTCTATATTATCTAATAATAACATACAAACTTAAGAAAGTAAAATAAAAAAAAAAACTGAAGTGAAGATAAGAACATTTATTAATTGGTAAAAAATGGTATTATTTTTCTTTAATTTTTATCTATACTATTTAATTTGTTTAAAATTGTTTTCACTTTTTTAATATTAGTTGGCTCTCACTTTTTTACAACATGTTAGTACTGAGGTGTGTCAACCTAACTAAACTAAAACTAATCGAGATAGAGTTACATATGTATATTGTAGTCGAAAAAGTATTTTCGTATTTTGTCAATATACTCTTATGTATGTCGTAGCTACCAATCACATTGTTTCATACAATAAAGTATTGGAAAGGTGACATTTTAAGCTTCATTCAACCAAAAACAATAAATACGAGGAAGTTGAAGAAAGTTACAGCTTTCAAAAATGTCTCTAGAGGAGAAAATGGCAAAAAAAAATCGACTAAAATGGTACATATTTGTTTATTTATTTATTAAATATAAAAAATAAGTTGAAATTTGATTAGAAATACGAAAAGACTTTTTCGACTACCGAATATATACCTTAACGATCGGGATGACAAGACGAGTCGAATTCCGGTTGACTGTCCCACTGAGATGAGCATAAGATATCTTGATGAAACTTGGTGCTCCGTAGGACCGGTATTGCAGACTGGCGGAATCGTAACTCACCCACCAAATGCCGTTAATCGAGCACGTTTAAAACTCCATAACTGAGCCACAAATTAAGATACAAAATTGTAATTTGGTACATCGAATTGAAGTAAGGAAGGGCATCAGTGGGTTTTTGATAAATTGAACTTGACCCCGACTCACTAAAACTGTTTAATCCAAACAAATACTCCTCTGCATTACTCCCACAAATTACATAAAGTAATAGAGGCGTAATGCAGAGGAATATTAACCGCCCCAACTTCACACAACAGGCGAAAAAGGAGACAAAAAAAGACGATTTTCCCGCGCTTTTTACCAAAAGGCATTATTATCCTGCCAACCTACAAGTGATATCGAAGTGACCACAACAAGCGAAACACAAGTGAACACAACTAGTGAAATTAAACAAAGTGAACAATTATTACACAAATTTAATAGTACAAACACAAGTGAATACAGCGGTGACAATTTTATTCAAGTGGACAAACACTGGAGAAACCATTAAATCGGCACTTGGATCAGCAACAACAACAAAGGAATTTGAACCCACAACAGGTTACAACATATACATTTATTAACATAGAATTACATATGTATATCTATAATTCATACAATTAACCCATATTAATAATAATAATAATACCCAACGGTTACCTCCCGCCCAACCGACGCGAGAGCGCAATCCGCGAACGAGCGGAATTAGCCGAGTCATAAAAGGCAAGAGAGTTTTAAGCGTTGCCACCTTAAGCTGCTCAGCTACAGAAACAAAAATTTCTACAGCCAAAATTAAGAATTAAATTAAAGTTTATAATTTCACTTGTTAAGAGTAGATAAAATAATTTTTTTAATTGTAAAAAGTGAGTCTGTTAAATCAAATGTGCTGGAATGAAAATTGAAATCATGACATATACGGCGGAATGGTTCGTTTAACTCAAAATTTGTTCTAGAAAATTTCAAAAGTAAGGGTATAAACTGCCTGGTAGAGCGAGCGGTGACGTTAAAATTAATATCAGATAAGAGAGATGGGCTACAGACTGACCCATTCATGAGTTTTACAATATATATTATACCAAGCATCTCCCTACGACTAGCGAGTGTCGGGAGATTTATAAGTTTTAAACGGTTAGTGTAAGGGGGAAGATTTAAACTGGAATCCCAATGCAAATGATTTAAGGCAAAAATTAAGAATTGTTTTTGAACGGACTCTAACTTATCCGAATGGACTTGGTAACTAGGGTTCCATACCACAGAAGCATACTCTAATATAGGCCTCACCAGAGATGTAAAAAGAGTTTTTGTGGCAAGCGGATCTCTAAATTCTTTAGACCAACGTTTAACAAAACTAAGAGCACCTTTAGTTTTAAAAACCGTGGAAGATACGTGAAGATTAAAATTGAGTTTGGGGTCCATAGTTACTCCCAGATCAACAAAACTGCATACTTGCTCCAACCTAAAGTTTTGTATTGTGTATGAAGTTGGGTCTACGGATCTACGTGAAAAGCACATTGTTTTACATTTTTTAAGGTTAAATGGCATGTCATTTCTATCACACCAAGAAACTAGGTTGTTTAAGTCTGTTTCCAACTGGCATCTTTCGTTGTTTGAAGCATACGTTTTAAAAAGTTTTACATCGTCAGCATATAATAAGACTTTTGAAAACTTAACAACAGATGATATGTCATTAATAAATAACAAGAACAGAATTGGACCAAGATGGCTACCTTGTGGAACACCTGAAGGAACATTGATTATGTCAGAAAAAGTATCGTTAAATAAGACTTGTTGAATTCTATTGCTAAGATAAGAAGCAACCCATTTTAGAAATATTGGTTGAAAACCAAGAAGATCAAGTTTATTCAAAAGAATTGAATGGTTTACTTTATCAAAAGCTTTACTGAAATCTGTGTATATAACATCAGTATTCTTATTCTCCCTAAAGCCAGCTGATACATGTGATACAAATTCAAGCAAATTAGTTATTGTAGATTTCCCTTTACGAAAACCGTGCTGAGAACAAGAAATTAGTGGAGAGATCCGGAAGGTTATGTCGTCTGTTATAATTGCTTCAAAAAGTTTAGGTATTGCAGACAACTTTGCTATTCCCCTATAGTTTTCAATAGATGACCTAAATCCACTCTTATGTAAAGGAATTATAAATGTTGAACCGAAAACAAAGGTCTTGTGTATTGTTAAGAGCAAAGTTGGTTATGATTTCGATGTTAATTTCCAAAGCAGGATGATGCGGGTCCTTTGGCCGAACCAAAGGATCACATCGGACAACGGAGAACATTGAAGCGTTATCAACATAAACTAGATCTAAGAACTTACCAAACTCGTTTGAAATTAAATTAATTTGGTTAAGACCCAACTCCGACATTTCATCTAAGAACTCGTTAAAACATAAGCGAGTACTAATAGGAATGGTGCAATCATCAATAGATTTCCATGATACGCACGATAAATTGAAATCTCCCAAAACCATCATGGAATCAGTATTATTAGCCATTGAGGAAACCTTATTTATTAATGAAGCATGCTGCAAATATACAGATATGTACGAGTGAGGCGGTATGTAAGATAAAGTTAAGTAGACATGGCCACTATTAGCGCAAATACGAATGCACTTAAATTCTATGAAGTCTGCATGCGGAACATCGACTTCTTCAGATGGAATTGAAGAATGAACAACAAACAAGACACCACCTCCTTTTCTGTCCAGCCGGTCATATCTAAAGATTTGGAATTCGCTGATGAATATTTCATTATCAAAAATGTGAGGCTTCAGCCAAGTTTCCGTGAAAGCAATGATTTTAAGGTTACAATGAATGCTGTTTAAATACAAATGAGCAAGTTTTGTATTAAGACCTCTAACATTTTGATAATAAACAATCACCGAATTATTGTTAATTAGTTTTTTGTAATACTGGGATTTCTTGGCAATTTGGTGATAACTACAGGGGGCTTATCACGTTTGTGCTCGAATTCGCGCACAAAAACCCCCGATGACCAGAATGAGTTATCAAGTATCGATTGAAAACAGTCTGCGGATACGTTGATTTTTAACGACGAAATATCTCTGTTGTATTTGAAATTAAATTTACGGATGTCTGTATCTTCCGTTTTTAATTTCGACGAGATGTAATTTTTTATATCGTCGACTGTGGTATCCGCAGCAAGTCTCGAGACAAATATTGCCTTTTTCCGTGGTATTACCACTAAGTTTTTATTAACAGATTTGGACGTATTTGCAGGCGGATCTTGGGAAGTTTTCCGCTTACTGTGTTCAGTAACAGTATTCACTGTGTCCTGAGCAGACGGAACTTTCTCACCTTGAGGACAAGGGGATTACAGATTGATAAGGTCGACAGTGTGTGGGGGCATTCGTTTTCAGGAAGATACAGTTACATGCCTGAACATTTAGGCATTTAAAATGATTGAAAAAGCATTTCATAATGCCTAAATTTTTCAGTAAGGGTTTCAAGATCATGATCAATCTCCTTGAAACCATTGCGCGCTTGCCTAAAGACTTTAAACAATTCGAATTCAGTTGGTCTGCATTTTAAGCAAGACCAGCGCAATCCCTTACTGTCAAGAATTGAATCTAATAACCTACCTGTCAGTACAGCACATTTAAGATGGGCAAGCCCATCACAAAGCCAGCAAGAAACAAAGCGTTCCGACTCGCCTTTTACAGAGCAGTTCGGAAAGTTACAAGTCATAATGAGTAAAAAAAAGAAAAAAAAAGAAGAAAAAAAAAAACAATATTAAATAGAAATATAAAAATGGTAAATAATAAATGAACAACGAGCAATGACAAAAATATTTATGAAAAATGAATGCAATAAAAATTGATCGTTATCAAAGATAACAACCAATGTAGCGAGCAGTTTGAGATGCACTGTAATACGCGAAAAGTAAGAAACTCGCGAACAGCTGTGGACAAAGATGGAAACGAATAAAAAAAAGAAAGAAATTTAAGTAAGCAAGGTAAATTAACACTAACAATTGCACTACTTAAAATGTAGCACAACAACAAATTTAAAATGACTCGGCGGAATAAATTAAAATTAGCCAACACACAATTACTAAATATTAATTGATTCAACAGCACAATATAACAATGATACTTATCGTAAAAGATCACTTAATTCAGACACTTTCAAATAAAGTTTTAAATTCTTCTTCTTCTTCTTTACTGGCGTAGGCACCGCTTACGCGATTATAGCCGAGTCGCTACTTGGCGCCAATTGGATATTCCAAGCGAAGCCAGGTCCTTCTCCACTTGGTCCTTCCAACGGAGTGGAGGTCTTCCTCTTCTTCTGCTTCCCGCGGCGGGTACTGCGTCGAATACTTTCAGAGCTGGAGTGTTTTCATCCATCCGGACAACATGACCTAGCCAGCGTAGCCGCTGTCTTTTAATTCGCTGAACTATGTCAATGTCGTCGTATATCTCGTACAGCTCATCGTTCCATCGAATGCGATATTCGCCGAGGCCAACGCGCAAAGGACCATAAATCTTTCGCAGAACTTTTCTCTCGAAAACTCTTAAGGTCGACTCATCGGTTGTTGTCATCGTCCAAGCCTCTGCACCGTATAGCAGGACGGGAATTATGAGCGACTTATAGAGTTTGGCTTTTGTTCGTCGAGAGAGGACTTTACTTTTCAATTGCCTACTCAGTCCAAAGTAGCACCTGTTGGCAAGAATAATCCTGCGTTGGATTTCCAGGCTGACATTGTTGGTGGTGTTTACGCTGGTTCCAAGATAGACGAAATTATCTACAACTTCAAAGTTATGACTGTCAACAGTGACGTGAGTGCCAAGTCGCGAGTGCGACGACTGTTTGTTTGATGACAGGAGATATTTCGTCTTGCCCTCGTTCACTGCCAGACCCATTTCTTTTGCTTCCTTATCCAGTCTGGAGAAAGCAGAACTAACGGCGCGGGTGTTGAGGCCGATGATATCAATATCATCGGCATATGCCAGCAGTTGTACACTCTTATAGAAGATGGTACCTTCTCTGTTGAGTTCTGCAGCTCGAACTATTTTCTCCAGAAGCAGGTTGAAAAAGTCGCACGATAGGGAGTCGCCTTGTCTGAAACCTCGTTTGGTATCGAACGGCTCGGAGAGGCCTTCCCTTTTAAATTAAATTAAACAAATTCGCCAGAGCACGAAACAAAGCACAGCTGAACACGAGAAGGGTTGCCAGTACCCTTGTACTTATTGGTAACACACACATTTGTACACCCATATATTTATATATACACAATTGAGATATTAAACTCGTAATTTATAACGTTTGAACTAAAACGAATATCTTTTAATTATTTACAATCGGCCCCATACGTGGACATACCCCGACATTTTTGGTCCTATCGAGCCGCGATAATTAAAAGAAAAAGTCTTCGTGGGAATTTTACCAACAAAATCATCGTTGGAATTCCACAACTCAACCTGAAGGTTTTAAAAGAGTGCACACAACAAACAAAAAGCTTATACGCTGAATCAACAAATACCCCAACAAGTAATTAAAAACAAAAACGAAAGAAATTAACAAAAACCGGAAAAAAGCTGTAAGTGCGACCCATATTTTTTCTACATAATAATATAAAGTGCAAATCATATTTGTTAAAAAATAGCCAATTGTCAAATTGTGTCCTTAGGAAGACTTAAGCATAATTTATTTGTTTTATTGGGTTGACAAAAATTTGATTTGCATTATTTAATTATATGTATATACACACATACTTACATATATTTACCCAAGAGAAGAAGTGCAATAATAAAATATATGCAAGTTAATACCACCAGTTCATATTACATGAACATATTCTTTATCTGTCATAAATATGTAACATGACACTTACGACCCATGTGGTCCGTATTGAAACATTATATGTACTTTGCTAATACTGTCCGGCTTAGGTGGTCTCAAAATGTAATTCATAGATTGTAAGATGAATCTTTCCACTTGTAACATATGTCCTATCTCAAGTGGATTGTAGATATAGTATACTTCATAGAATGTAATATTAATATTTGTATCTAGACTTAAGCAAAATATTGTATATAAGAAAACATAATAAAGAAAACGAGGCAGTTGACCACAGGCAGTTGCCCACAGGCAGTTGACCACGGGTAGTGGCCCGTAGTTGCCCACGAGAACTCGACAGAGTTATTAATTTGCATATATTTTGCCGTCGGCTATTGCACTCTTCTCGTTGAACTAAAATTACATACATACATATATACTTAAATAAATATACACCCGCTACATACCTGCATACGAATAGCAGACCCATTCGCTTATAATGTATTTGTTGGCGACAAAAATTGTTAGCGAACAGCAAGTCAAAGGACAAATACCCTGTAGGAAATTAAAAGGTGACCCTGTAGGAAAAAATACAAAACCCTGCAAAAATTTAATTTATTGATTTTTTTCTACGATTCATCGGAATTTCAATAATTTTCCATCAATATTAACAATCGGACACCATCGAGATAAAAACAAGAAAATTAATTTGAAATTTTAAAAATAAATAAAGCACTAAAGAAAAAGTTTTTCAAAGTTTGTTTTTTTTTTAATTTTTATAACTCTACGCGATTTATTTTTCTCGTTCAACCCAAAGATCAAATATATCCTACCCAAAAATGGAAACGGAAGATTTCAAAATCACAACAACGGATTTAATTGAATTCGTGGAAGACCATCTTCAGACCCAAACTGAAGATGAATCGGTCTATACTCTGGAAATTAAAAGGGTCGAACTAAGTTCTCTCTATGAAAAAGCAAAGCACTCATACGATGCGATCAGAAGAATTTCCCGCTAAAGTCATGAAACCATCGATTTCTTTAAAGTGAAATAAAAATACCGAAAAAGTTATCAAATGTACCTCTCTTGCTTAGCTTCCATCAACGAAGATGTAGATACGCGTAAAATACAGGTGTCAGCCCAACCCATTAAGGAAAGGACTTCAGAAGGCACGATGATGGATTTCGCTCCTGCATTTCATTCTCGCAATGAATGTAGAGTCACGTATCTCCACAATCAAAAAATATGGTTATTGCTATAACTGCTTGGCCATATCACATAGCTACAAGAACTGTGTGAGTAAATTTTCGTGTCGTAAGTGTCACAAAAAACGCAATACTCTGATACACAGAGAATCCAGCTTTCGACCTGAATCCACTCCGGAAATACCAAACGTCACTAGTTCGAACCCTGAAAACGCTTCAAGTACCGCACTACCCACCCAAAGCACAAATACAAATCGGCAAGCCTACACAACAACTTTACAGTCCACTAAATCATCAATCCAAGACCCACCCAACCCAAGTAGGAAGCAGATATTACTCGGTACTGCAATGGTTCAAATAGAATATAATGGCCAATGAATCGGAACCCACATTTATATCTCGAAGACTTCAGAGAAGTTTGGATATACGCACCCACTCTGTATCAGCCCAAGTGACCGGACTAAACAATGCACTTTCAGCAACACCAACGAATATTTGTGAAATCACGCTTTGCTCACCCTTAAACACAAATTATAAGCCATCAGCATAGGCATTTATACTAAATAGCCTAACTGATAATTTACCCTCATACCCCATAGATCAAAAGCAGTGTCTTAAAAATCTTGGATTCACTTTAGCCGAAACCCAATTTCACGAACCCAGACCCATGGATATACTAATCGGCATTGATATCTATCCAAGTATTTTACTCAATGGAGTAAAGAGAAGCATACTAGGTTCACTCTTAGCTCAAGAGATAGAATTCGGATGGATATTGTCCGGACCCATAACCCAACCCTCCCAAAATTCCGCCATAGGATCATTTCACAATAAAGTGAACCCCGAGAATCCACTCACACGTTTTTGGAAGGTGGAGGAAACCCAAAAGGATCCGTAGTTTCCAAATCAGATCAAATTTGTGAGGAAATTTTCCAAAAAACTACCCGTTGTAATTCAGACGGACGCTATATAGTAACCCTACCCTTTAAAGAACCCGACAATATTGATATCGGATACTCTAGACATATAGCGTTGGCCCAATTCCTCAGAAATGAACAAGCTTTACTTAAAAAATCCGAAGTGAAGGCAGAATATGGCAAAGCAATTATGGAATATTTGGAACTCGGACAAATGAAGAAAGTAGAATATGACCCTTCTGTTAAAGCGCCTCAATATTACTTACCACACCACGCAGTCATTAAACCCGACCGTATAACCACGAAATTACGTGTGGTATTTAATGCATCTTGTCCCATGTCAAATAACAAAAGCTTAAATGACGTCTTACATTTCGGCCTACTTTACAGAAAGACCTTGTCATTCTGATCACAAATTGGCGACCGTTTTTAATGCGGATATTCAGAAAATGTACCGGGAAATACTCGTAGACTCGAATCATACTCGGTTCCAAAAGATACTATTTAGGAAGTCCCCGGAAGACACAATAGAAGACTTCGAATTGCAAACAGTCACGTTTGGCATAAATTGTGTGCCGTATCTGGCAATCCGTACCCTCATGAAGCTAGCCGATGAAGTAGAAGAAACCCAACCATTAACATCCAAAATACTTCGCCAGGAATGTATGTATTGTTTGACCCAGCCGGTTGGCTTAGTCCAATAATAATCACGGCAAAAATAATTATGCAACAAATATGGCTAGATAAAACTGACTGGGATGAAAGCCTGAAGCCCCTCACCCTTCATCGATGGAACAGCTTCGTAAAGGATACTATTCGCGTTATCGCTTACCTCTTCAGGTTTTGCGCAAATGCCCCACCAAGGAGGCGAGAAACTGATTACTCAAACCACGAAATAACCTCGGAAGAGTTCAAAACAGCCCGAATGAAGTTAATTATTCACTCACCACTGGTATCGACTTTTCTGGACCCTATGACATCAAAAACTACACTGCGAGCATGTCTAATTACCAAAGGATATATACTCGTATGTGTAGCAGCATTCTCCCGTTTCTTCTCGAGGCGTGGATGTCCCGCCAATCTTTGTTCCGACAACAGAACAAACTTTACAGGAGCTACACAGTTGCTAATTAAAGATCAGCGTGAATTCCTACAGACACTTCGAACTCAGACTACATCTCTCCATAGTCATCAAAATATCTCATGGCACTTCAACACACCAGGAGCTTCACATATGGGTGGATTATGGGAAGCAGGCGTAAAAAGTCTAAAAACCCATTTAAAAAGATCCCAAAAATACAAAAATTCACGTTCGAAGAATTTGCTATTTATTAACCCGCATTGAAAGTTGTTTAACTTTTCGACCAATAAGCCCCATAAGCGATGACTCAACAAACTTGGAACCTCTAACTCCAGGACACTTCCTTATAGGTACCCCATGGCCAACCCCTGCCCAACCCAATTTAGAGGATGCAAACTTTAGCATCGTTAACAGATGGCAGAAACTAAAAATACTCCACCAACACATTTGCAAGAGATGGAAGGAAGAGTACCCTAAGGAACTACACAAACGATACAAATGGAAATACCCACAACGTAATGTTGAAGTTGACGACTTAGTCGTTATAAGAAACGAAAATATTTCACCTAACGAATGGAAGCTCGATCGAATCCAAAAGATCTTCTCCGGCTTAGACAATAAAACACGAGTGGTTGAAATCCGAACTGCTCAAGGCACAGTAACTCGCCCCATCACAAAAATTGTGATATTAAGTACAGAATAAACAAAAAGTTTTATCTTTTTTTTTCAGTGAAATGGCCCCAACAATCACCAACTCACCCAAACCTCGTCGTATGAGCTCAACAATTACCATCCGGTCCCGTAGCGCAACCCATAGCATTACACCGATTTCGGAAGACGAAACGATGTCAGGACGCATTCAGCGTTTCAAGTCGACCCTTCCCACTATTCGTGAAGAAAAGGAATGTGATGAACACACAACCCGAAGAACGATCTCACATCAGAGAAAAAATACGTCATCCTGTCATGTCGCTTGCGGAATATGCAAAAAAGACCACCGTCTATTGACTTGCGCTACGTACTCGGCATACAATATAAACAAAAAATACGAAGCAGTAATAAAACACCACTATTGCGTTAATTGCTTAGCCAGGTCGTACAAGACAGAAGGATGCACAAGCAAAAATCGATGTTCCATTTGTCATGGGAAACATCATTTATCATGCAAATATCGTTAAAAACATCCACTTGTGATAGAGATCCGACTACCATCCTTACTGGCTAAGCAGACCCTATTACCCACACTGAAGATCCGTTTAAGATGCGATGGTGAATGGTATAAAGTTCGAGCCATTTTGAACCTTACTCTTAAAATTACAAATATAGCGGCCGAACTCGTCAAAAAATTCAAACTGCCAATTACATACATACCTTATCACTTATCGTATTTGTAGTATCAAAATTAGCTAAAGTAATGATGCAAAGTTTTGTTTGGAATGTAACGCGGTTATACGAGTAACGCACAAGTTACCAAAAAACCATATGAGCGAGACTGCGCAAATGCGCTTCGAACACTTAGTTCTCACTGACCCTCAATTCCACAGCAACAAAGAGCTAATGTTGGAGATTGGAGCGGATATCTACCCACAAATTATCAGAAGTGGACTCTTTAAACCAGACAATGGTACAGTTGTAGCGCAGAATACAGCATTTGGCTGGACCCTTACTGGCACCATCTAACCCTAAGTATACTGCTGATAAATACTCAAAAAATTTCAATTTTCAATACCCAATCAATTACCCTATTAATACTAAAATTATTTCGCAGATTCTGCAAGGTGGCCGGGATGTTTAATCCAAACAAATACTCCTCTGCATTACTCCCACAAATTACATAAAGTAATAGAGGCGTAATGCAGAGGAATATCAACCGCCTCAACTTCACGCAACAGGCGAAAAATGAGACAAAAAAGAATACGATTTTCCCGCGCTTTTTACCAAAAGGTAAAACGATTATCCCGCCAACCTACAAGTGATATCGAAGTGACCACAACAAGCGAAACCCAAGTGACCCACAACAAGTGAAATTAACCCTAACTTGGGCACCAACTTTTTACTACGATTTCGGGCACTATTTACATTTGTAAATACGTACATTTTTATATGTTATTTTAGAGAGAAGTTGATATTCCGTAAAAATCTAATAATTAGAGAGAGAAAGAGAGTAACTTTTAAGAATAATATTTGTCTTGCAGGACACATGCTATTTTATTCAAAACAGAAGTGTCTCTTTTAGAGTAAATTTTGTGTGTTTTTTGCATTCTATGTTTGGAATAACGGTAATAGTTTTTTTGCAAATACATATGTACTACTGAATTCGGTTGTTAATCTTTTGAAGCGTGTCATTTTGAAATTGTGTATGCATTGAGCAACAGGTGTTTAGTGAAAATGGCAACTAACAATAATAGTAAATTTAAAGTGTTGAGTGCTTCATCAGTGTCCTGGTAAGTATTTTATGATATAACTAAATGCTAGTATCTACGTATGTTTAAAATATCCCCGGCTTCCATATGATATGCAAACAAAGTATTTTGAAAATCTGGGTAATGAAATGGAGTCCGAGGATGAGGAAATGATAACGGACAATGCTCTGAGTGCTGTACCTGATGAAGATGATATGCAATTATAAGTTAACGAATTAAATGACAATGCTTCTGATACAGAAATGGTGGCACATCCAGTGGAACTGGGTCACGGAGGTGACTCGGAAAATGATTTGGAATCTGATGATGAAATGGAAGCAGTAGATATGCCAACCATTGATGAAGAAAGCTATTTTCTTGGTAAAGACGGGACCAAATGGAAAAGAAGCCCGCCTGGATTTCAGCGCTTTCGCCAACAAAACATATTCCGTGAAAGTCGTTTTATAGGTCCCAATCCAAACACTAAAAATATGAGCATATTTGACACATTTCACGCTATAATGTATCCGACAATACAGACAATTGTTTGCCGAAATACGAACAAAAGAGGCAAGGCTGAGTACGAAAAACTAGAAGCGAGTGAAAGCGCTAGCAGTGCAAGGTAAGTTAACATTATATTTATTATGGCCTTTCTATCCGCATGCAGAAATATGTTTGACATCATCTTTAGAAAATATATTTGGGAAGATGTATCAGAAGAGGAGCTTAACACATTCTATGGTATACTAATAGCTATTGGTAGTCATAATGCCAGCAATGAGAAACTTGAAGCACTTTGGCAAAAAAATGCATTTCCTTTGTATCGGGCAGCTATGTCATCGAAACGTTTCAAACTAATTTTCAGATTTATTCGTTTTGATCAACAAAATACTAGAGAGCAGCGATCTTTAACAAACAAAGCTGCACCAATTTCCGAAATTTTCGAAATGCTTAACGCCAATTTGCGCCAAAACTACAGACCACGCGAAAATATAACTGTAGATGAACAGCTCTTTCCTTTTAGAGGCCGAACCAAGTTCACGCAGTATATTCCATCCAAGCCAGCCAAATATGGCATAAAGCTATGGTGGGTATGTGATGCGAAATCATACTACCCTCTGACTGGTCAAATTTATACTGGTAAATCGGGCAGTGACAGAGAAAAAAACCAAGGAGAAAGAGTGGTTAAAGATTTGGTTGAACAGTACAAAAATACTGGAAGAAATGTCACATGCGACAACTTCTTTACAAGTCTTCCACTTGCAGATGCACTTACAAGCTGGAGATTGTCTTTGGTTGGAACCATGAAAAAAAACAAAGCATGCTTGCCCTCGGAGTTCAAGCCCTCCCCGCAAAGGTTGGAACATTCGAGCATATTTGGATATGGAGAAAACAAGACAATTTGATCCTATGTTCCCAAAAAGAGCAAAGCCGTTGTTTTACTTTCAACAATGCCATGTGACGACACCATCTCGGGTATAAAGCAAAAACCCAATGTTATTTTATTTTACAACGAGACGAAAGGAGGTGTTGACGTAATGGATCATATGCTACGGCAGTATTCCACAAAACGCAAAACACATCGTTGGCCACTTGCTCTATTTTATAATATTCTAGACATTTCAGCACTTGCGACCTATATAATATATACAGAAAATTTTCCATCACAATTTGTATCCCGAAATGGTAATTTTTTTTCATAACATTTGTAGTAAATAGGAACGTTTTATATTTGTACTATTCATCAAAACAGGTTGACGTCGTTTGTTTTTGCAGCAATTAGCAGAACAACTTTGTATGCCAACAATTTTGAAAAGATCCCAGATTCCTCGTGTCATTTTATATTTTCCAACAAAGAGTGCAATTGAGTGCATGGTTGGTGTACCTATTCATGCATTGCATAGCGAAAGGAATTGTGATTTTGACCCAGACGAAGATGATCGTGGGCATTCGAAAATAAAAGGTGCTTGCTATATGTGCTATCAAGAAGAAGGCAAAAGGAAGCGTTCAACACGCAAAGTTTGTGGCCAGTGCAAAAAACCGGTTTGCATCGAACACTGCAAAGTTCAAACAAAATGCAACCTATGTATAAAAAACTAAATTTGCAATTTCTTATGTATTCCTTATTTTTCTTATTTATAAGCACATAATTTAATAAATAAATAAATTGTATTGTTTAAAACACGCAAAAACAAAAAATATTTACATATGTAAATAGTGCCCGATTATGAAGAAAAAATGGGAAAATTGAAAAAAGTTACGGTAAATTAACTTAATTTTTTTATTTTTTTCTATTCACAGGAAAAACATCAAAAAATAGTCACTGAGTCCGAATCGTAATTCTATAGGACCGAAAATGTGAAAATAATAGCTATTTTAAAAATCGAATATTTACATATGTAAATAGTGACCAAGTTAGGGTTAAACAAAGTGAACAATTATTACACAAATTTAATAGTACAAACACAAGTGAATACAGCGGTGACAATTTTATTCAAGTGGACAAACACTGGAGAAACCATTAAATCGGCACTTGGATCAACAACAACAACAAAGGAATTTGAACCCACAACAGGTTACAACACATAAATTTATTAACATAGAATCACATATAGTACTCGTATATCTATAATTCATACAATTAACCCATATTGGTAACACACACATTTGTACACCCATTATTTATATATACACAACTAAGATATTAAACTCGTAATTTATAACGTTTGAACTAAAACGAATATCTTTTAATTATTCACAATCGGCCCCATACGTCGACATACCCCGACAAAAGTTATATCAACCAAATTTGTTCAGGATAAATCTTTTTGCAATGTCTCCCGACGGTCTGAAAATGCTTACTCCCCATATAACGGCTATGTTAAAAACTACTAAACTAACTTACTAAAGAAATATGTCAGAAGAATTAAATTTAAACTACTATAAGATGTGGTTAATATTTCTTGGTTTAAACTTCATATCTGTAATATGGTGTCATCTCGTCGATATTTTGAATGCCAAAGATAGACATGTATATGTACATATTGTGGTATGCTAAGAAAACTACGTCAACCGAATTTTGAAATTTATTTCAAAGCAATTGGTGTTTTGTTCTACAATCGACTTGAGGAAACTATTGGTCCCATCGGTCCCTATAAAGCTTTGTCAATGGGTGCCGCATTCGCTAACAATGGAACAAAAACACATTCAAATGCGACTGTCTCAGCAACATTTGGAGCGTTTTAAAAAGGGTAAAGTATATTTTGTGCATCGATTCATCACTATGGATGAGACTTGGATCTATCACCATGATCCTGAATCAAACCAAGAGGCTAAAAAGTGGTGTAAATCCGGTTGTTTGGCTTCGAAAAAAGTTTGTGTCCGGAAATCGGCCAAGATGGTTATCGCATCAGTTTTTTTGGGATGCGAAAGAAATTTTGTTTTTGGATTACTTTCAAATTGGTAAAACAATTGATTCTGAATATTATAGAAAACTTTTGGACCAGTTGAAGAAAAAAATTCCTAAAAAAGACCCCGTTTGCAGAAAATTTTTCATCAGTACAATGCACCGTGTCACAAGAGCATTTTGACAATGGCTAAAATCCGTGAATTAAAGTTGGAATTGTTCAAGCATCTACCGTATTCACCAGATTTGGCTCCCAACAACTTCAATTATTTCCAGAACTCAAGCGTTGCAAGCGTTTTTCATAAAAAAAAGAGATAATAACGGCCTTTGAAGCGTATTTTGTAGACCTTCTGGATTCTCTCCTCTCAGATTGGAGGATCGAACGGACCAAGTGTATTAATGTTCAGGGAGATTATACTGAATAATAAAGTGTACTTTGAATCATAAAATTGTGTTTTTCTTATCAAACGACAAAACTTATTGAACAGCCTGGTACCCATATCAATGGAATATTCCATGAAGCATATGGTAACATTACCTCATCTAATATTTTGACATATGCCAATTGATCCATGTTCAATTAAGTGAATTGAACCAACGCCACCATGTGAACAATAATCCGATATTATGATTTTGACGCCGCCATGTTTAACGGTTTTTGTTGTAATCTCATTATATATTCTGAGATAGGTGGACACCTAGACCTTGTACTACCAAATAAATCAACTTTGGATTCATCCAACCACAATATGTTTCGCCATTTAGCCACGTGTCAGCAGAGATGCTCTTTTGTATATTATATGCGGACTTCCACGTGTTTCTTTTTGAGTAGCGGTACTTTTCGTGGACTTCTGGCAAATAATTTGTTCTGCGCCAAACGCCTGCGAACAGCTTCAGTATTAACTGACAAATGGCTAATGCAAAGGGATTAATTTTGCAGTAGCGTAAAAGAATTATATGTGCAAATTTTTTTTCAGTGTATCTCGAGAATTAATAATGGTAAATTTTTTTTCCAATACGCAGTATTCGTCGTTCATATATTTTGTTTGTATATAAGGTTTAACATTCTTTCATTTGTTTCATTTGAATTACCGTTAATTGAAAATGTCATTGCGATTTGTATTTTTCATAGAAAATAATTACTCGTATATGTGCAAATTCATCTATTTGTGCTCTGGCAGCTGAACAGAAAACATATAAAGTGTGTTTTTTAACTAAAGTGAAAAATTGGAAAATAAGTAAGTTATAGGTATTAAATATAGTGCGTAGAAAAATAATTTATTATTTTGGAATAGTTATATAGTTAAAATGCCACGTGGTACAGAACTATCGGATGAAGAGGGTAGGATAATTGGAATGCACGAAGCCGGCACAAGCATTGGACGAATTGCTACGTCAGTGAACCGACATCGTAATACAGTTTCAAATTATTTGAAAAATCCTGAAAATTATGGTGTCATAAAGCGTACTGGTCGGTTACCAACAGTTGATAAGCGGACCAAGAGACGCATTCATCAATTTGCAATTAGCGAAAGTATGAGTTGCAGGCAGATAATAGTAGAATTAGGCTTACCAATCACTAGACAGCGTGTTCAGCAAATTATGAAGCATGAATTGGGCCTCAAGTTTGAATCAAAACTAGCTCAGCCGCGAATGAAAAAGCAACATAAAGATGCTCGTATTTTATTTTGCGACAAATATCGGTTTTGGGAGGAGGAGTAATTTTTAGTGACGAAAAAAAGTTTAATTTGGATGGTCCAGATGGTCATCACAAATATTGGAGACATACACGATATCCAAGAGAGACTTGCTACAAGTGAAACCATGGTGGGGGATCTTTAATGGTATGGGCTGCCTTTATTTCCAAAGGAAAATCTCATATGTCTTTTTACCTACTAAAGTGAATTCCGAAGTATACATTGATCTACTAGAGAGTATGCTCATCCCTTTTGCTGAGAATTTTCACGACAACAATTGGATATTTCAGCTAGACAACGCCCCCATTCATGTGTCTCGCGCAACGAAAGCATTTTTTCAGTCCCGGAATATCCAATTATTGGATTGGCCAGCTTTGAGTCCTGATCTTAACCCCATAGAGGACCTTTGGGGAATACTTACTGCTAAAATATTTGTACATGCCAAGCAGTATGATACAATTAAGCAGCTAAAAAGTGCCATTGTTTCAGAGTGGGAGAAAATTGAGCTAACTCCTCTGCAAAACTTAGAAGGGTCCATGCCACAAAGACTGTGCATGGTAAAACTGCAAAAGGGTAATACAGTTACATACTAAAAATATTTAAAACATCAATTACTTAAAGTTTTTTTATTATATACGTGTTAAAATAACATTAGATATGAATTTTGAGAAGTTTTCTATTTTGCACATATAATTATTTTCTATGGAATTAAAGTAAAATATACTTTTTTTATTAAAAAAATGTATAAATAATTGGAATTTTGTTTTTCTTTAATACAACTTATATAGATATTAGGAAAATCAACCGCCGAAGATGAATCACCAGGACGGAATGATTTCTTTTTATTCCCGTACACAAAAGGTAAATTCATAGACAACGTTTTGAGACAAGAGTGGGAAAAGTGTTTCGAAAATGATTGCAAACGCATGTAAAAGTTTATAAATCTTAATGGAAAATATTTTGAAAATCAATGAAGAAATTTGCGATGATTAATATTTATTTTTGTTCTCTAATTCCGAAAGATACATAAATGTAGGTTGCACATATACGTATAATAGGTAAAAGTCAACCACAGGATCGGCAGTCTTTGTCAATGTCTGTGACGGACTTATGCCAGTGATAGAACATGTACTAATACCGAACTAGGAACGAATACCAGATATGTGTATACATACTAGCATTACGACGTGAGCAATGTAGTATTTTGCTGGTAACAATACTATCATATTTTATTGTGCTGCTTTAAGAAACACTCAGCTAAAAAAGATAAGGAACTTAGATAAAAGCTTTTTTGTCAAAATCTATATACATATATAAAAATTAGTAACTTTTTCCCTTGGTCACGGCATCACGCGTGAATGACTGAACCGATTTCATTAATTCTGTTTTGCTGTATTTGCTATTATTAGGAGAAGGTCCTTATGTAAGAAAGAATTACGAAAGTTGCATATCTACATCTTATAAAATAAAGCCTTAAAATGTGTATGTTACCTTACAGCTCAGCTAAATCTTAACCGATTTTATTCCGGTTTTTTGCAAAACATACCTTGAGCCCTCCTCTACAACGTAGGATACTTTAAAAAATATTTTGTTTTATAAAGGCGCGACAATAAGCAAAAAAACCTCAAAAATAGACTAATTTTATCTTCACACACCAATATCTTTAAAACTACTGCATCAATTTAGAAAAGAAAAAACGATGTAATGAATTGAACATTTCTTAAGCAAATTGCATCAGTTATTTCATTGTTCATATTAATATTAATACGAAAAAAAATTAAAATATAAACCCCTTTTAAAATTTTTTATTCTGTTTTATGCGAGCTTCGTTATTATTGTCGCCTGTTGCTGCATGCAGGAAAAGCGCAAAGCATAAATGAAAAAAAGAGTTGAATTGAAACATGTGCATACACAGTATGTCAAGAAACTCTTTACACACTGAAAAATACCATATTTTTTGACTTTGCATGCAAAAATAACGCCTTTAGTTATTTCTTTTTCAATATTTTTTAATGCAGAACTATTATTTAGCAAATTTTAAATTAGTCGGTTCAAAAATAAAAACAATACAGTGAAAGGGAAAATTTTAAGGCAACAAAATATGAGTTTACACATTTTTGACACTGTCAAGAAACTCTTTACACAAAGTACTTAAGCTACAGTTTAATGAATATATTTAATAACTTATACTATCTTAAACTAGTTTTAATATTTAGTATGACCCCCCTTAGCTTCAACTGCGAGCGTAGTGCGATTTTTCATGGAACTGACCAGATTTTGTAGGTCAGATTCCAACGGAATTTTATGCCACTCTTCCAGTAGTGCTGCTTTTAAAGCGGCGCGGTTTTTGGGCTGCCTTTTTGCCACTTTTTTCTTCAGATAAACCCACAAATTTTCAATGGGGTTCATTTCCTTGCTCTGATGAGGTGTATTTATGACCTTTTGGCAATTATAAAGTAGCCATATGCGCACAGTGAGCTCCTTTGTTTGGGGTCATTGGCCTGATAAAATTTAAATTTTGGCTTATTATCGACAATAAAGCCAAATTTTTCCGCACTTTGTCTCAAGTTTGTTTTGAGAATGGAGAGATATTGCTCAGCATTCATTGTGTTTTCAATAAACGCAAGCTCTCCCATTCCCTTGCTGCTAATGCATCCCCACATCATCACCGACAATTTGCCGAATTTTACTCCAGTTGGTCCATCATTATAGTACAGTATTATTTTGGTTTCTTCACAGAATATGACGTCATCCCAACAGTTGTCTGGCTTGATGCTCGTGTTGACAGCAAAAGTTAAGCGCTTTTCAACATTTACTTTCGAAAGCAGCGGCTTCTTACGCGCAACCCTTGAAGAGTATTTGTTTCGCAGAATTAGTTGGCGGACGGTTTCATGTGAAACGACCGTGCCACACTCTTCTTCCAACTCCTTGGCAAGGGTTCTGGTTGAAATTTGGGAGTTTTGACGGACCTTACGCATGATGGCGGTCTGTCCGCTTGTCAATCTTCTTCTTTCGACTACTTCCATACTTTGCTTCCAGTCTGTCATCATTTTCGGCTCGATTTAAGACATTATAAATTGTTTTTCGCGATACACGAAACATCTTCACTAGCTCAGCTACAGATTTTCCAATTTGGTGATTATAATAAATCAATTGGGTAACGTCAAAAGTCAATCTAGCTCCAGGCATGTTAAATAATTTTAAAATTAATTTTTTGACACGTGTGCAGAAAGATTTCCCAATAAAATGTTAAGGAATACAAACATAGCGCATAGTGCAGAAGCATAGATAACAGTAAAGTACCGTTTTTTCTTCAAATAGAACAAAACAGAATCGAAAACTAAAGTGTGTAAAGAGTTTCTTGACAGTGTCAAAAATGTGTAAACTTATATTTAGTTGTTTAAAAATTTTCTCTCTTGTTACTGTACGTATCAATTAATGTTCTATGCATCCGCGGCAAGGCGAACAATTTTGCGCTACCTGCTCGCTAGAAATGAAATTTGTTTGATTACAACATGTTCGCAAAAAGCCCCATACGTATTAGTGGTATTGAAACATTTGTATATACCAACGTAGAGATTAATACTTATATTTCCATATAATTGTGTGTATATATGTGCATGCGCGGCAAGACATGGAATGGAATGCTGGATATGGGCATTGTTGCGGAAAACACCATATGTATGTATTTGTATGCTGAACGACAGTTTGCAAGCATGTTCGATACTTCATAAATGAATAAATTCTCACTCCGTTCCTCTGCGAGGCAACATGAGAGGCATATTTGTAACATATGGTCAGCTGCTGGAAATTATTAATCATTCTCGAATTAGCAAGCGAATAGAACTGAGCGCTTTTCGTGTTTTCTCAAAATTGCGAGAATTTTTGAATCAATAGCGACTACTAAATCTAAAAATTTAATTAAAAGCATGCCCCGACGTCGTACTGATAACGACGTGCGAAGAGATAGCGCAATGCACTTACTATTGAAACAGAAAGTCAGCGGGAGGCGCGCCTGATGCAAAATAGGGTTAGAAACCATGCGCGCCGGTTTGAAGCCAGCCAACATTTGTGGCGTGAAAAAAAGCTTTCGTCAAATGACCAATATATTTCAATTGGAAATATGTCAATTGTTTGTAGTTTTTGTTCTGCCAAAAGATATACAGGTGAATCAGTTGGCATGTGCTGCCTTGGTGGAAAAGTCTATTTAGAAAAAATCCCTCCTCCACCCGAACCACTAAAGTCCTTATTAACAGGTAATCATCCAAAATCGACTCATTTTTTGCAAAATATACGGAACTACAACAATGCATTCCAATTTACTTCATTTCGGAGTAATAAAATTGTCGAGCGTGGTTACATGCCTAGGTTTAAGATACAAGGGCAAGTTTACCACTTAGCAGGTAGTTTGTTTCCGGAATTAGACCAAGGGCATCAATTCCTTCAGATTTATTTTATTTCAGACTCTGAAGCACAAGCGTCCGTAAGATGTAGTAGAGCAGCGCAAGTAGTTGACAAAGGAGTTGTAAGGGTTTTGCAAGACATGTTGCATGAACATAACGCGTATATTTCGTCATTTAAAACTGCATTAGAAAGTGTTCCACCAAAAATTCCAGATTTCCAAGTAATTATTCATGCAAATAAAGTGTCTGTCGGAAGTCATCCTGGTCGATACAATGCACCATGTACCAGTGAAGTTGCGGTCATGATAACTGGTCAAGAATTTAATAAAAGGGACATAATTTTAAAACGTCGGTGCAACAATTTAGTTTGAATTTCTGAACTTCATCGTAGTTATAATAGTCTCCAATACCCACTAATATTTTGTCGCGGTGAAAACGGTTACTACATAAATATTCCACAAATTGATCCTAATTCGAAAGAGCCTATTTCAAAAACAGTTTTCTGCATGAGCTTTTATTGCTACCGTTTAATGATAAAGGAAAATTTGTTCAACCCTATTCATAAGTATGGAATGTTACTGAATCAGTACATAGTTGATCAATACGCTAAAATTGAGACAGAGCGTCTGGCGTATTTACGAAATAACCAAAAACAGTTACGTGCAGAGAACTATATTCATTTGAAGGATGCTTAAAAATCAAATGAAGAACCAAATCAAATTGGTCAATTAGTTATTCTCCCTGCAACATTCACAGGCGGCCCTAGATATCTTCATGAAAAAACGCAAGATGCTATGACTTATGTCAGGAATTATGGGAAGCCTGATTTGTTCATAACAATTACATGCAACCCTAACTGGGAAGAAATTAAAACCAATTTAGATTCAAACACTGTTGTTCAACAGCGCTATGATATTATCAATAGAGTTTTTAACTTAAAAATTAAAAAGCTGTTAAAATTAATTAACAAAGCTCATATATTTGGCCCGCCTCAGTGCCATATGTATACTGTGGAATGGCAAAAGCGTGGACTTTCACATGTGCATCTATTGCTTTGGTGAAAAAATAAGATAACAGCAAATCAAGTGGATAATGTTATTTCCGCCGAATTACCAAATAAGCAATGCGATCCAATTTTGCACGATTTGGTAGTGAAGCACATGATACATGGATCATGCGGTGCTTTAAACCGTACGCTCCATGAATGAAGGAGAACCGCTGTATAAAAAAATATCCAAAAGCTTTTCAAGATACCACATCCTGTGGGGATGATGGATATCTAAAATATCGCTGTTTATCCCCAGCAGAAGGAGGTCAAACAACGTCGTTGCGCAACTACACTGTTGATAATAGCTGGGTGATACCATATAACCCTGTGTTATTAAAAGCTTTTAATGCCCATATCAATGTCGAGTTCTGCAGTTCTATAATATCTATTAAATACGTATGTAAATACATAAATAAGGGTAGCGACCAAGCAACTTTTACAATAAATTCGAAAGATGAAATTCAAGAATTTCAGTCTGGAAGATACATATGCACGTCGGAAGCTCTGTGGAGAATTTTCTCTTTTGATATCCATGATCGCTATTCTACTATTACTCATCTATCAGTTCATTTAGAAAACGGCCAATGATATATTTCAACGAAAATAACGTGCGTGATATTATTAATAATCCAACAGATACGACTTTAACGGCTTTTTTTAAGTTATGTGCAAATGACCATTTCGCCAAAGCTATAACCTACGACAAAGTTCCTGCTTATTACACGTGGAATGGATCTACAAAAAAATTCCAACGTAGGCAAATAGGCTCTCCTGTTGAGGGTTACGAAAACTTAAAAAAGGAGACGCCTTGGGAAGAGTTTATGTTGTTCGTCCCAATAATAGTGAATGCTTTTACCTAAGGATGCTTTTACATAAAGTCGAAGGCCCAACTTCTTTCCAATTTTTGAAAACTGTTCAAGGTAGGGCTTTTAGTTCCTATCAAGCAGCCTGCAAAGCTTTGGGTTTGTTGGAAGATGATTCACTTTGGGAACAAACGCTACTGGAAGCAGATATTAGTGCTTCGTCTGTTTCGACGCGATATTTATTTGCTATAATTTTGTCTTTTTGTCAAGTTTCGGGTTCTGTTGAACTTCGGAATAAATTTAAAGAAAGTATGTCAGAAGACATATTGCAAAGAAAAAAACGAGAAGCTGGTATTCAAAATTTAGGTTACAATCAATTAATTTTTGATGAGGCTTTGTGTGACCTTAACAAAATTTTAATTTCTCTTTGCGGTAAAACAGTTACCGATTTTTCCCTTGCACCGATAACTGACGTTAACACTGTCAATAATAGACTATACGAGAGAGAAAAATCATATGATCAACATTAACTACTTGAAATTGTTAGATGTAATGAAGATAAGCTTAATTCAGAACAAAAAAGTATATATAATTTAGTTTTGAGTTCTGCTTTTAATTGTGGGGGTAAAATATTCTTTCTTGATGCCCCTGGGGGTACTGGGAAAACCTTTCTTATTAATTTACTATTGGCAAAAGTTCGGTCTTTAGGGAAAATCGCGTTAGCTGTTGCATCCTCAGGCATAGCAGCAACTATTCTCGATGGAGGAAGAACTGCTCATTCAATGTTTAAAATTCCACTTAAGGTAACTGAGGAAATAAGCAAAATTTGCAACATTCCTAAACAAAGCAGTACTGCTAAGGTTATGCAAGACTGCTCGCTTATAGTTTGGGATGAAGCTACAATGGCACACAAATCAGGAGTAGACCTACGCAACAAAGTTTCACCTATGGGTGGATGCACAGTACTATTTTCTGGAGACTTTCGTCAAATTTTGCCCATGATTTCTAGGGGAACAAGGGCAGATGAGGTAAATGCGTGCTTGAAAAGATCAAAGTTGTGGAAACATATCTATAATGTTCAATTAAAAAAGAACATGAGGCTGACCCCAGGTCTAGAAAATGAAATTTTCGGTAAGACACTACTGCAAATTGGTCATGGGCAAATGACAGACAAAAACTGTAAAGTAGACATAAATCAAAGTCTTTGTGTACCTGTTAAAAACCTTGAAGAACTTATAGAAAAGGTCTATCCAGATATTTCAAATGTAAGTGGGAAAACATTGGATTGATTTAAGGAGAGAGCTATTTTAACTCCAACAAATGACTAATGTTATGTAATTAATGACATGGTTCAATGCAAATTTGACGCCCCTAATAAGACTTACTATTCAATCGACACAGTTATCGATTCTGAGCAAATAGTTCATTTTCCAACCGAATTTTTTAATTCATTAAATCCGTCTGGCGCACCTCCGCACAAACTTAATCTTAAACTAGGCTCACCAGTTATTTTGTTAAGAAACCTAAATCCTCCAAAACTTTGTAACGGCACCCGCCTGGTCATAATATCTTTCAAAAATTATTTAATAGAGTGTAAGATTGTAACTGGATGTGCCGCTGGAGATATTGTATTAATACCCAGAATACCTATTATTCCGACAGACTTGCCTTTTCAGTTCAAACGCCTCCAATTTCCTTTAAAACTTTGTTTCGCTATGACAATAAACAAATCTCAAGGCCAAACATTAGAAGTCGCTGGACTGGACCTAAGTATCAATTGTTTCTCCTCATGGTCAGCTTTACGTAGCTTTGTCGCGAGTCACTAATAAAAATAATCTTTTTATTTTATCTCCTGAGAAAAAAGTTCTAAATATTGTTTACAGAGAAATAATTTAATATACCGGTGCACCGGTTTCAGTTTTTTTTTCTCATTTTAAAGCGAATTTAATTTTAGTTTTTATGCAACTTTTCACTTAAGAATTCTTTTTTTGCAGTCAAGCCAGTTCATAAAAACTGAGAAATTTTGAAATTAACGCTTTAATTGTCATAAAACAAATAAAGAATTAAAATAAAATCTCTCCTAAAAATATTTTGCTTACTGATGAATAATAAAAATCTACGAGATTACTTAAGTTTTTTTATTTAAATTAGCTTTAGGCATAACTGAAATTAAAAATATAACTATTCCGTTAAATTGCTTTGTTGGAATCAGTTGTAAATGTTAAGGATTAAGTTGAACTAAAGAACAGTCTAAAGATTTAAGTTTATTTTTTATTTTATTAATATTTTTTTATTTTGCATATATTGACGGGCGTGGCGAAGCCTCGCGCAACCATTGCCAGCTAGTATAATATAATATAAACATTTATCGCAAAATGTGTTGCTAAGCGCATAACTCAACAACGCCTGGACCAATTTGGACAATTCATTTTTTTGAAATATTCTTTGAAGTTCAGATATGGTTTTTACGGCGAGAAAAATTCGAATAATTGCCGGAAAACCCCAAAAGAACCGCCCTTTTCTTTTTCCCATACAAACGTTTTCTTTTGTATATGGTATACTTATGTAAGTAAAAATTAATGTTTGTTTGTTAGTAACATTAAGGCTCGACAACGATAAGGCAAGCAACGTATGAATGTAAGGTGCAGTCAAACGCTGGATGCACTCTGTTGAGTTGCAAAAAAGAGGTTTTCCGCACTCACACATTATTCTTTGGATGGTATGTAGATGGTGGTTACACCAGATCAAATTGATTAAATCATTTCTGCGGAAATTCCTGATGCGGAGAAAGATCCAGTATTATACGAAGTGATGAAAACCAATATGGTTCATGGACCTTGCGGACACCACAATCCCTTTTCGGTTTGTATGTCTAACAATAAATGCACGTAACAATATCCACGTGCTTTTCTTTCGGAATCGCAAACTGGAAATAATGGATATTCACTCTATCGTCGTAGCTGATCAGACGACAATGGCAGAACATTTACCATTCAACTTAGAGGAGTGAATATCGAAGTCGACAACATACGAATCGTATCATACTTGCCACTGTTGTCTAATTCACAATGAAAACTCATGTCAATGTTGGATACTATAGTTTGGTGAGATTGAGTAAATACGTTTGCCAATACGTCACCAAAGGAAGCAACGTGGGGGTTATTGGTCTCGAAAGAGATGAGATCAGAAAGTATCAAATGGTCGATACGTTAACTGCAATAAAGCGCTTTGTAGGGTATTTACTTTTGAAATTCATGAACATTTTCCGACTGTTGTGTGTCTCGCAGTTCATTTGGAGAATGGGCAAAGAGTTTACTGTACAGCCAGCGGAAAAGACTTCCATCAACAAAATTGACATTGACGAGTTTTTTCTCAACTTGCGTCAGTGATTCGGTTGCGAGAACATTGCTCTATTCGGAAATGCCTTGATATTATACATGGATTGCATCG
Organism: Bactrocera zonata; assembly: GCA_037783105.1. Taxonomy (NCBI): domain Eukaryota; kingdom Metazoa; phylum Arthropoda; class Insecta; order Diptera; family Tephritidae; genus Bactrocera; species Bactrocera zonata. Next base: position 213,576 of record JBAWJQ010001698.1, read on the forward strand.
TCGAAGAAATAGTTACGCAGAAAACAAGGCGAACCAGTAGATTGTGTGTGTCCAGGTGTGTTCTCAACTAATTCCTTAGGACGAATTTACAAAATCCACCCGGAAAACGATAACTGCTTATACCTTCGGTTGCTATTGATTAATGTACGTGGCATAGAACATAAAAATCAATGGAATCAAACGATGGACGACTCGATAGCTACTTCGCATGCCACGGAAGCTCTCACAATTTTCGCGATCAATTATGGAATACGAACAAAATTGCATTGCCGAAGACATTTTACATTGTATTCGATAAGAATTTAAAATAGGCAAATTTCGGTTCCAGTGGTTTGATGTCTAATCCACCTTCCTTTTGTCAATTCTCTTCAACGAAATATGAACTCATCACGAATGTTTATGCCAACATTGGCCAAATATCGTAAAAACGAGTGCGCGCTAGTTATACGTGGCGTGTTCCGAAGTTGGAAAACCATTTTCTCTGTACATTTACGCATCGTACATTTGCATTTACGCTGCCTTACATTGAAAAAATTTAGAAAAATCAAAAATAAATGAGTTTTAACACAACGTAAATTAAACTTTCTTTTAATTTCAAAACACATAATTTCACGCAGGACAACGTATGCGGGGTCAGCTAGTACGTATGTAATATCTCAAAGTTATAGTTTTATGATATATATATGTATATTATTATTTTTTAGTAGTAACACCTACACGTAGTGGTTGCTGTTGTATGGTGTACGTTACTACATAGTATGCGTTGATTGCGAGTATTTCGTTGATTTGCACATAAAGCATCACATATTTATGAAATTTTTAGAAATCTTCGAAAAAAGACAGTTTATATATGTGAGGAAAATTTAGTCAATTTGCGATGGTTAGCAAAATCTTAAAATTAATTTCTGTTTTGCCATTATTGATACCATATTGTCTTCAATCGGTTGCAGCTAAGATCAGTTAGAAAAAAGCTAATAAAAGTTTTGCATTTTTATTAAATATTGCTCAACTACAGAGTTATACATACATAGTCATTAATGAACATTCTTGAACGAAGTGCAAGCTATTGGCAAAAAAAGCTGTCGTAAAACTACACTAACGGACGTTTTGAATTATATTTGTTTTAACCAATTAGTAGATATCGTTCTTAATTTCTTTGCGGCAATGCGGGTGTTGATAACACTTCCTGCGTGCGTAACTAATGGAGAAAGCAGTTTCTCTAATTGAAACATTGAAAAAAATTATCTGCCCTCTATAATTTGTTGAGAAAGACTGACAGGCTTGGCAACATTGTCAATTGAAAATTAAATGGCACAAACTCTAAACAATAAAACAGTTATGTCTAATTTTTACAAATTAAAAGAATGATAATACTGGTGGTCGAAAAAGTCCTTTCGTACTTTGTCAATAGATGTCGTTGCGGTCGCATATCTCCAGTGGTACCAATCACAGATAGTGTTGGAAGGGTGAGATTTTATGCTTCAAAAAATAATAAAATTCTGGGAAGTTGAAAAAAAGTTACAGCTGTTCAAATCTGAATGAAAATAATGAAGAAATTCGCTATATTTTGAAATTTTTGTATAAAAAAGAGAAGAATGCCACGCAAACCACCAATGAAATTTGTGAAGTTTACGGAGACGATGTTGCATCAATTCATGTAGCACAACAATGGTTCGCTCGCTTCCGTTCTGGAAATTTTGACATTACACTGATGGAATAATGTCTCTAGCGGAAAAATGGCAAAAAGTATTTATTAGTATAAATATAGAAAAATAAGTTGAAGTTTGATTAGAAATACGAAAAGGCTTTTCGACTACCCAATATATATTAAAATAAGTTTTAAAAATTATGACCCGGATACGACTTTCAACCCAACTGTATTTTGCTTGAAGTTTTGAAAGCCTCAGTGGAAAAATTCCGAAACTGAACGAAGCAAGCTACAATTTGAAAACAGCAAATATAATATAACATTAAGGGACTGTAGGAGACGTTTTAAACATAGAGAATTGGTATAATATACTACTATTCTTATTTAAAACGTTTTGCTTCTCTTCAGATATTTGTGTTTTATCTGCTACGAACAAAAAGAGTGTTCATAACTTTTAAAACCGTCTTAACAACCATAGTTTTCGTGGTATGCGCCAGCTCAAAGTTAAAATGCATTCTACTATCGCCATCAAGGAAACGGAGAGTTTGTGGTAATGTTCTTTCAAATCATTAAAAAAAATAAAATGCTTCCTTTTTTTAGACGAAAACTACTTGTGAATCTGTCACAAGTGTTGTTTAAAAGCCATTTAATTTTTAGTAAAGCTTTGGCTTGCTTGATTTTAGGGAGTTTAAATGTATTTGACTGATCACAAAGGTTTTTACTTATACGCAACAACAGTCCTTACCACCATTTAATAATTATTCACCTTTTCGTGAAAAATAACTGAGTTGAATTGTTTCTATTTTTCGTTTACAAATATACAGCGGTCAAATATTAATTTTTTTTGGTTGGCAACATTAATGAAAATAGATTGCAAAGTCTCGTAACAAAAAGAGTTGGGTTGCTTTAACTTCATTTGTGTTTCTCCTTTTTACTAAAATTACCTTAATAACTTTTAAAAGTTATAAATTTCATTGTTATGGCAAAATATGCTTAGAATGGGTCCTTTAATGTTTCTGACATGTGTATTTATTTAGTCGGTAATCACTCCTCATGGACCCAATGAAAACGTAAACCAAGCTTTTTCACGATTTTGAATTTCTGCTCTAATTATTGCGTGTTTTGATGGACGAACAGAAAAACAGATTCGACATCAGATATTTACCTGGAATTCAACTTACGCATTAGAAGATTATCATAAGCTGTAATGCGACAGTTGATAGAGGGATAAAAGAAGTAATCAACTAAGAATTAAACCAAAAACTGAATTTTTTAGCCTTGTTTTACGGAGAATTAATTGACAGAGCAAAGAGCTGTCGCATAGATTACATGCATTACATATGCAATTGTTTAGTAATTAAAAACTATTAACTGTATGATTAAATAAAAACTACTAAATTCAAACCTTACATATGTATATTAATTTGAGATATTCTTAAACTTACTTGAAATTACCGTCGAATACAATTATTTATAAATAAATATACTATTTTCAATACTTAGACTTTAGCAATGGGAGCATTGCTCAAATGTGATCAAGTGAGGACAACAACAACTGCGTTGTCACTACGTCAGTCACATTTACGAATTTACTTACTTATTTATGAACAGAGTTGCTTGGCCATTTCGAGTATAGCTGTAGTCAAACCTCCCTCCAGATTCTATCAGTGTGTCATCAAAATAGTATGTCATTTTCGGTTTTGGATAACCATATACAAACCACATTAACTCGGTGTTATGATTTTTGACTCCATAACTGCAATCGTTTTCTCGTCGTAAAAATCTGTCAATGAAAAACAATGTATTTTAAGAACAAGAATAATTTCAACTCGGCGTAAAAGACAAATGCAATTTATTCTCTATTTGTATTTAGAAACAATATAAAAAATTGTATGTCCATTTTATCCAATGTTACATATGTATATGAAAGAAGGCTAAAAAGTTTTTGTTTTTCATTTACCGAACATGCTAAAAGCTTTTAATGCTGTGAATAATTTTAAAAGTTTAAAATAATATTAGGTTGTCAAAAGAGTCCTGCGGTATTTTCACTAGTTTGCGCTGAAAGCGCGTAGTTCTAGTTTATTCGTCGCATCGGGTCATGCTATACCTTTTTGGAAAGCTCATTTCACGCGCTAACACGTGTTTGATTGATTGTCGTTTCTTTTAAGTTGTTCGTGAGTTATAGCGTCACAAATATGGAGCAAAATAAAAAGAAAATACGGCATATTTTACAGTACTACTTCGATAAAGGCAAAAATGCATCTCAAGCCGCCAATAAAATTTGTGCAGTTTATGGACCCAATACAGTTTCCATTTTCACTGCACAACGACGGTTCCAACGTTTTCGTTCTGGTGTAGAGGTGGTCGAAGATGCGCCACGCTCCGGAAGGCCTGTCGTCGAAAATTGCGAAAAATCGCTGAATTGGTCGAAAGAGACCGGCATAGTAGTCATCAAACCGTTATAAACCATTTGAAGAAGCTTGGAGTCACTAAGAAGCTCGATGTATGGGTACCACACGAATTGATTCAATAAAAATACCGCAAGACTTTTTTGACAACCCATTATATACCAAGTAACGATCTTTGACTTGTATTGCAGTGTGGTAGATGAATGTGTAAGCCAAATTAAAACAAGTAAGGAAGGGCTAAGTTCGGGTGTCACCGATAAAGTGATAATCGAGATTTCATTATCCGTCATTTACATAGTTTTTTATTTTGCTATAAAATTAATTAGATTAGATCAATTTGTGTACTTTGAGTATTGTATTGTATTTTCATTTATTTGAACTGTATTGAGGACTATGTAAAAAAACAAAAACAATCGTTTTTCGAAGTTAATGCACATTTTACTTCTTACATGAATATGATTATACAGGTTTGCCTTAGAAGTAATAAGTATTATATATTTTAATAATTAAATGTTATATTTTTAAATTCTAAAGATATATTTTTACAAATAGAAAAATATATCCTACGTACATTTCATTTATTCTTAAAATATTTACTTCTACTTTATATTTATACAAGTTCTTATATATTAACAAATAATATATTTTATTTAAAACAATATTTTTTTTTTTCAAAAAACTACATTTCTCTTAATATATAATAATGCATATTTTATTATATAATATTACAATTTTGAAAGATTTGTTAAATTATTTTAATTCTACCTTATGTTTATACAAATTCTTATATATTAACAAATTATGCAAATGATTTAAAATTTCGTAGTTTAAATATTTATTTATTAATTCATGATGTCATACTTTTAACCTATTCTAATGCCCTTATGTGTGAAAAAGATACTATTGTACGTAGCCCTAGTCCAAAATAGAGACACAAATACCATCATGATAGCTATGCACTGTCTCATAAGTGATAGCATCAATATGAGAATGATCCATGTTTGAAAATGCCTAATAAATTTGCGTCCCCGCAGGTGAAGTTGAATATTCTACACTAAGCAGGGAACTAAAGTTTTTATCTTGAAGAAGATTTTTTATTGTAGACCCTGTAGACTTCAAACAAATGTTAAAATCTCCAACAATTAAGACATTTTGATTGCACAACTCTGTAGTAAGAATTTCTTGAAGTTCTGCAATAAAAAGCCTGAGGGGAAAAGCTGAGTTTCTGTAAAGGACCAGAATATTGTTGTTGAAACATTTAAACAAAACTGCTTCTAAAACTTTGCGGCCTGAATAAATTTTCTTTATAATCTTCGGTTCTATAGAGCTGGCAACACTATGCTTTGCATAAATTATAAGGCCCCGTTTATTTCGGTTGCTTGTTTCAGTGCTATCTATCCTCAACTCGTTTATAAGAGTAAATCCTGGTATCTCAAAATGTTCAACAGGAATGCTCCAGGTTTCTACGAAGCATAAAATATCTGAAGATAGCAGCAGCCAGTCGCCTCTTATATCTTTAATGTGAGCGTGGAGACTCTGAGCATTATGAAATAAAATTTGAAGCTGCTGATGATCAATAAAATCATAAAATTGAAACTTGTAATCAGGGCTTTAGATGTGCTCAATTCCATCATTTCCCTAAATACTGAACGACAACTTTATTAGATGTAGCACCCTGACTTTTGTGAATAGTTATTCCCTCAGCTGGAACAACTGGAAACTGATTTCTTTCAATTATAATTTGCTCATTTCTTTTATATTGAAAAGATCTAATAACTTTTTCAATTGGGGTCCAAGAACTTTTTAGAGGATGAGGCTTTTTTGATCGTGCTATCAAACCAACAGAAGGTTCCAAGAATTTAATCCAAAGAATTACTGGATAATCAATTTGCTTTAGTTCTCCAGTTGCCCCAATAACCAAACCATCACATGTGTTTATATTCACTGTAATCATATATTTTGCAGTGGTTTTTAGTGTCAACTCATAAGGAAGTCCCTGTGTTTCAGAAGTTTTGAAAAGTTGAACTCTTTTCCAAATATTCCCTTCTTACAGAGTCTTTGGCAGTTGAAGAAATAGCTTCAGTTGTAATTCGACTGAGCTTAAGGGCATTGAAATTATTTGTCTCTTCGTTTGACCAAAATAAATGGATCGTATCATTGGGGACTTCTTTGGAATTAACTACCCGAGTTTGAATGAATACGGTTTAACGCAATAGCAAAAGCTTGAACATCCCTTTGTTTCATTATTTCTGTTAATTAAAAATATTTGAACAAGTCCCACAAAGGAGAACCATCTAAAATACTGTAAGCATCATTAGGGTTAGAAGAAAATATCCACCTATCTCTAACAGGTGAGAGCTGCTTCAAATCTCCAAACACTATAATCGGTATGCCACCGAATGGGTTGTTTGTTTTAAAAATTTGTTTAAGCCTAGCATCAACATAGCTAAACATTCGAGCGCCCCCTATTGATATTTCATCAATTATGATTAGTTTTAAATCAGCAAGTTTGGAATACAAAGAGTTAACTATGTCACTGCTTAGGGGTCTCAACTCTCTATTCTGCTGATTTACAGGAAGAGAAAATATTGAGTGAAGTGTCACTCCACCTATCCCGAATGCTGCTTTACCCGTAGGTGCACAAAGGAGAACTTTTAAAGAACTTGGGATGGATCCAGGTGTAGAATTGAAGCGATGGTTAAGAGCTTGATATATTGCAGATATCAAACTACTTTTTCCAACACCTGCTCCGCCCCCAATGAATTCATAAAATGATCGACTTGTTTTAATCTGATGCATCAAATGAGTCAAGTATGTTCTTTGCTTAATATTTAAACCTTGAACTAGAGAAAATAATTCCTCAACCAAAATTAAAGGGGGTAGTTTAATAAGTCTAATATTGCAATCAGATTCAGTACCATTATCTGTTGTATGTTCGCCATGCAAATCCAGCAAATTAATATTAGGGCTTATTTCTGGAAGTGCTAACACCCGAAACTCATTTTCCACAACAGGTAGTTCATTTTGCACAGCTTCTTCTAAGTCTGTCTCATTATAAAGACATTCTAAGACTCTTTCCAGTTCTCTTTGATCAAAAACATCATATTTTTTTCGATTTCCCTCAATTAAAATACGGTGAGTTTTACAAGTTAGCTCATTATCATTTTCAATAAGATCTTGCTGTTCATTCCGCCATGGATAGAAAAGCATTACCATTTCGCGGAAATATTCAACTTTGGTCCCCCCCGGTACTAAACCTTCTGTACCGAATAATATTTGGTTTGGTACGTTTTTTAACAAAACCGCTACCGTCTCTAAGTGCAATGGGTACCCCAATATCTGGTACGTTATTATCTTCCCTCTCTTCTTCTTCATGATCACTGTCTTGCACTATTCTATTGGATTTCCCAAAGTTAAACATAGATGAAAAATCTGCTAAGCAAACAGTTTCTAACTGATCGGGCCGCTGCACACAACGGTCTAAAATATCAGCTACAAATATTTCAGTATAATCTGAAGGAAGGTTATGAAGTTCCACCCTAGGTTTTACCATTCGAACACGTTTCTCCGATCGTGAGGTATTTATAAATATATCTCCATTATTAGCTTCCGAAAGATGAAGCCCCATGCAGCAATAAACAGCTTCTTGTGCAGATATTTCCGTGCCTAATATAAATTTATGACCTATGTATATGTTGAAGTTTTTGCTTTATTGTATAATTTCCGGCATTTACTTCTGATATAGCTTCATTTAAGAGCCTAGAAATTCCTCTGTTCGATTTGTTAATATAATTAATTATATAGGAACAGCGAGCATATGCATCCAGTATATATTGGATATCCATATTAGCCCTATGGAGTTCCAAAATAAGAGGATTATAAGCATTTATAAAACGATCTTGCACTTTTCTTTTCAGAAAAATGTTAGGTTTTGATAAGCTTGATCTCAGAGCTATCAAATAGTCATCAAAAGACATGTTTATTCTATTATCGCTCAATCAATATTCAAAATTATCTAAATTCGATATATCTTCTGTAGTCAGAGTTTAATTTAAAACATTTTGAATTCTTGAAAAGTTTTCTTTATGCCTTTCCAAATCTTGGGTTGTGTCTGGAAAAGGAAGCAATATTTGTGTGCAAGGCATTGGTAGATATGGTATACTAAAACGACAAAATTGTTGTCCTCTTATTTCTCTAGTACATGACCGACTGTGATTATGCTTTTGATAATCTAAATAATGTTCCAAGTAGCTTACTGAACCATCTGTTGAAACATAAGCGTCAATGAAATCAATGACTTCGGGGAATGTCTCAGGATTTGAAGGTTGATCTTGGGAGCATTATTAAGCCAATACATGCCATGTATATGCGGGGAACCTCTCTGTTGAAACTCTACTCTCTAGTAATAGTTTTTTACAAAATGTGTTCCAAAAATGCCGGTATTATCTTTAAAAAGTTTAAGGATTTGCCGGTAGCGGTAATCAAAATATCTAGCACAAGTAACCGCATCTGAGCGGATTAAGCGGTATCTTAGGTTGATAAAATGTTGGCTTCTTCTTGTGAAATATCTTTTGAATCAACAGTTTTCGACAGAATAACCAACAGCTCAACCCACTGACATTCAGCAGCCGATAGAGTTATGAGAAACGTTGGAAGCCCAAATTGGTGAATCATTGTAATTGCTTTTTTTTTTCTCAGCTTCCCAGTGAGCAGGAGAGGATCTAACACCTTTCAAAACTTTGAAACCGTCATCATGTTGAATCAAGTTTTGAACAAAGTTTTCATTTAATACATTTTGAGCCGTAACACGGTTACGACCTGAAAACTTTCGAAGGCAAATGGATGTACTATTCTTAATTTACAGTAGTTCTAATTTTTTATAGTCGTAGAACAACTTTGGAATGGTACACGCTCTGCGGTCAAAGCGGCAAATTTCGGAACGTACTATCTTACTATATGTTTCAGAGAATGTACGTTTCTGCCCAACGTATATTGTTCCAAATGACAATTCTTCCGAATTATTATCTTGATCCTTCCCTTGGCGCTATAACTAAACGGTTATATTCCATGTTTTATATAGGAATATTATCTAAAAGAGTCTCTTGACCACCTGCGTTCAGTTCTGCAGGTACGGGTGCTATGGGAATGTCTGAGTGATTATTATGGGAAGTCTGTTCCTCATAAAGAGATTGAACCAATCTATCATCTTCAGCAGATGCAACAAAGGGAACTTCTTCTTGGTTATTAAAGCCTGAAATCCAATTCTCATTTATGTGTATATTATGCTCACGATACAGAGGAGTATTCACAAAGAATCGCAAAGCTTCCATTACTTTCGCAGGCCGTATGGTATCAGTCATATAATCATGATTGTCTCCTTAAGTGAATTTGTATCAAATGAGTTTGATCAAAAGTCCTCGGTAGAGATGTCATAACATTATTAACAGAAAGAGGTATATTGGCACCTTTAATCGAACTTTGGCCTTGATATCCCAAAGGACGAATGGTCATAAAAGGCAATCGAGGCATTATTAGCCTTTCTTCAATAGCGGTTAAATTTTTTAAAGAATCTGGTATATCCGGAAAGTCTAGACCATTTAACAAAAATAAATAAAATAAAAATAAATAAATGCTTCGAAAATCTCTTGAAATGCCACCATTTGCAAAAAATATCAGAGACATTATTTTCTCTGTTTAATATATTTCGTTGGGACTGCCTTTCATTTTGAATTTGCCTAGTTGCCAAGTTTTCTCTATGAATACGGACCTGATTTTGTTGTTGACGTCTCTGATTTAAAATTTGTTCCCTTGCACCCCTCCTGATAAGCTGTCTTCGTTGCGTTTATCTATAACGTTCCTCTCTCCTTGTTTCAGGATTTCTTCTTGAACTTTCTCTTTGTATTTGATCACGTATGCGCTCTAAATGTCTATAGTTAGGATTTATTTTAAGTTTTCGGTGTACTACGGTATTATGAGACTGCTCATTTGACCGAATAATAGGGTTTTGGCGTCGAATTCTACGTTGCCTTGAATTTCTGCTTTGCTCAGCAGACCGAAAATCTGCGTTCTCCCGCCGGGACCTATGTTCTTGGGTGTTCCTACTTTGCTCTTCAGAGCGAAATTGAGGATTTTGTCGCCGGGTTCTATGCGGATTGGTATCTACGATTTGTTCAGCTGACCTTATTTCGGGATCTTTCCGCCGAGACCTATGCTGAACACTATTGGTACTTTGTTCTGACAGGCGTACTTCTGGATCTAATCTGCGATTAGCATGACTTTGTGATTGCTCACTAACTCTATATAATAAGTTAGCCCGAAGAATCTGCATACGTCTTCTATTTTCAAGTCGACTTTGTACAACAGATCTTTTATTTAACCTTTAACTGGTGACATGGTTTTTGTGTAACTTAACTGGTAACGAGCCTAAGAGGCCGCTGCTTTACACGGTCTATAGCATCGAAACTATGTATATTAAATTAATATATAAAATGATAAAATAAAACTACTCAATAGGCTCTAAATGTGATTCTTAATTATTAACTTTCTAATACAATCTATGTAGGAACTAAAATCAGGGGGTGAAATGATGTTTCATTGACTTCGCTCGGCCTGTGAGACCGCTTGTCACCAGTTAAAGGTTAATCTAGGCATAATTTCTTAAAATTAAATCGTACTAAAGAAAATAAATATTTTAATCTTAATCTATTAAAACAAGTGTGTAAATACTTTCTGATTTTTCTTCCGAATGACTCCTGTGTTCTCTTTTTAGGGTAACTTGCTGGTCTTCTTTCACTCTTCTTTTCAAGTGGATGTTGATATAGATTCGTTGTATATTTTATTTTATTGATATGATTGATAATGTTAACACTACTATGGTAAATTTTCACTTAATTAAAATAATAGGGCACATACGAACACTGTTGGAAGGAACACATCTCCTATGAATATGTTTAGAATATCTGAGATATTTACCGATATTTTCAATAAAATGGTGTGATCTCGGTGATTTTTATTCGGGCTACACTAGAGTATTTGTGCAAAGTTTTGGTCCGATATCTTTACTGGTGTTGAACTCATATACTATACCGTGAACGAATCAGATGGACTTCAAAATTGTGGTATATGGGAAGTAGGCGTGGTTGTGAATATATTTCGCCCAATTTCGAACCATAGATGCTACGGAAATGGTTCGAACCGAATTTCGCTGAATTTGGTCGAGTAGTTTCTGAGATATGGTTTTAGACCCATAAGTGGCGGAGATACGCCCATTTTAAATTTGAATGTAACCCCTCTGTGTCATCTTTGCCATGAAATTTAAGGTTTCCGTTATATATATCATATATCTGAGGATATATACCGTTATTAGCAACTTTATTGCGAGAGTATAAAAATGATGCCCTCTGAATTATATAAAAATATCTGAGAGATTTAGCGATATTTTCGGTGAAACATTAGGTTAGGTTAGGTTAGGCACTGAGTTCTTCGCGTTCGTCAGGGACCTTGAAAAGTTATAGTTCGATCACGACAATTTTTCCACAAGGGATACCTCAGCTCAAATACGGTATTTGTGTAAAGTTTTATTCCGCTATCGTCATTGGTTCCTAATGTATATATTATACAGAGAAGGCATCAGATGGAATTCAAAATAGCTTTATATTGCGAATGGTAGGCACCTTGCCGCGGGGCAGGGGCTTAGGCGCAAGGCATACTCGACGCCCACCAATCCTGTGCGGTTGGTGCTGTTAAGCACGGACCACGCGGGATGTTGGGTGCCGCATGCATGCGCTAACCAAGAGCTACCACCTCTAATCCAGGGTGTTATGCGACTCCCGTGCCCATTGGAACTTTACAGCCAGGAGGTTAATGTGGCAGTATTTTAACGGAGCCTTCCCAACACCGGGCCGAATTGGGAAGTAACTGTGGTCTTACCGCACCAAGGGGCTCTGGCGTGGCGGACTTTCCAGTTCCCCGGCAAGAACATAGACCCAACAGCTCACCCTGATGAGCCAAGGGTCGCAAGAAAGAGATGAACAACAGTAACACTAAACAAAAATCGGATATGACGACGGATCATGGGCAACGACAAAAGACAACGGAAGCGGGAAAGGAGAAGAAGATCGGTGCAGCGGAAGGTAAGGGAGGTCGAGGGGCTAGGCGGAAGTTTAGCTTCCTCGACGCTCTTTCGCCAGAGGAGCGTTCGCTGTTTGAGGAGCACGCCAGGGAGGATGATGACGACGTGCCCTCTTGCAGCGCCGCCCACCTGATGGAAACGCCTGGTGCCGCTGTAGCAGCAACGAGCGTCGCCAAGACTCCCACCGAAAGGCGCAGTGGGTCGGACTCGAGTGAGTCGCATCAGGCAGAGCCTGACTGCGCAGGCAGGAGAAGGAAGAGAAGGCGCAGAAGAGGTGGGCAACGCCCCCTCCCAGAAGCTGGTCAACCCGGCCGGTGCGACGATCCTCACAGGAAAGGGATGAGTGGTTCCACCATGAAGTAGTACTTACGGTACCTCCGTGACGGGAAAACCCCGGAGGCAGCGGAGGTTTTCACCAGGAGCAAGAGCAAAGGAAGCAACGCATCCCCGGCAAAGGGGCACGACAAAAACGTGCCAGCTCGCGCGCAAGGCAGCGGTAACAGCAACCGTGGCCCGGTCAGCACAACTCTGACCGTAAGGCGGGGCGATAGCAGGACACTGCCCTCCGGCACGTATGCCCAAGCCGCAAAACGCAAGAGCGGCCAAATCACGCCGCAGGAGCCCCCAAAATCCAAAAGTGTGCGGGGCACAGACGCAAAGGCAGCCGGGGGCCAACCATCTGGACCGGCTCCCCACCGGGTGGAGGAGGGGCGGCGCAGATATGCGGATGCTGTCAAAGGCATCCACATGGCTGTTCTGCCTATCAAATACCCGGCGGAGTCGTTGAAACCGGAGGAGCTCACCGCGCTCCAGGACCTTGTCATGGATGAGGTGTCTAAAGGAAAAGACTACACGGCGTCCTCCTAGTCTTCGACTTCAGAGGAGGTATAATGCAGGTAGACTGCCTGGACGAGTCGTCCGCCGACTGGCTGAGGGAGCACGCTCCAAAGCTGGAAAGCTGGACGGGCCCTGTCCTCTGCGCGAAGAGGGTGGAAGATGTGCCAATCAGGCACGGCATGACAATGTTCCTCCCTCGGTGCGGGGACAGGACCTACGAGTACGCCTGGGCCTGGCGAGGAACCAGAACCGGGGACTGAGTATCTCGTCCTGGTGCGTTGTTGGCAACAAAAAGGAGAAGTTAGGTGATATGAAAGGATGGAGGGTACACTGATACCGGGAGCGAAGGAGACACAACGCCTGCGACTTCACAGGACAAGGGCGTCGATAACCAGGCAGTGCCGGAGTCCGCCCCGGAAGCAGCAAGGATGGAGGTGGACCTGCGGAAGCAGGTCTGGACAGGCAGTGCCAGTAGCGACCACAGACGTCCCCGATGATGGCCAGGATACGGAGCTACCCTCCACGCTGGAGCTCCTAGACGGGTTAGGAGGCCCAATGGACAGCAGCGCGGTTGACGGCGGGAAGAAGATCTCTCTTTCCTCGAGCCCTTAATGTAATGGCCGTCAACATGGAAATTGCCCAAGTGAACCTGCATCATTCGGCGGCAGCCTCAGCTGTCATAACAAGCAGGTTCACTGCGGAGAAACTGGGCACACTGCTGATCCAAGAGCCTTGGGTCCACAAAGGAGAGGTAAAAGTCCTCAAGACGGTGGCAAAGTAGGTAATCTGGGACCTCTCTAGCGAGAGACCTAGGACGTGTATAGTTGTCAGGAGCAATATTGATTTCTTTTGCATTGCAGAGTTTCTGACGCAGGATTTGGTGGAGGTGCAGGCCAGGGATACTGAGGGCAAAGATTTCGTCCTGGCCTCAGCATACTTTCCAGGGGAGGCAGCAACGGCACCCCCGGAGGCGGTGGAAAGGCTGGTAGAGCACTGCAGACTGCTTATTTAATAAGGCTAAACGTACGGGGGTCTGGGAAGAGTATAGGAGCAACCTGACACTGTATAATAAAGAGATCAGGTCTGCTAAACAGGCTAGCTTTAGGAGATTCTGTGAAAACGTCTCCTCCACACCAAAAGCTGCTCGGCTGCACAAGGCTCTGGCTTAAGGGAAGACGGACACAGTGCTAGCTATCAAAAGTAATGACGGGACATTCACGACGAGCGCGGAGGACAGAGTTCTTGCGTGCTCACTTCCCGGAGACTACTCCGGTATACCGGTGTCTGCCCGTAACTGAACATAGGCCATCCCGCACTGATTGGGTCACCGCTAAGCAATTATTTACTGCGGACTCGATCAGGTGGGCAATGACCTCGTTCGAAAAATTCAAGTCTCCGGGAGTGGACGGCATCTTCCCAGCGCTTCTACAACATGGTGAGCAGAGACGGGAATTATGAGCGACTTATAGAGTTTGGCTTTGGTCGTCGAGAGAGGACTTTACTTTTCAATTGCCTACTCAGTCCAAAGTAGCACCTGTTGGCAAGAGTAATCCTGCGTTGGATTTCCAGGCTGACATTGATGGTGGTGTTAATACTGGTTCCTAAATAGACGAAATTATCTACAACTTCAAAGTTACGACTGTCAACATTGGTGGGGCAGTCAGCCATGTGGCGGCTGCCAAACGGATTACGGGGGAGCTCAACGAGCTGGTGTTCGAATCGAAGAATTTCGATGTGGGGACTGCGAATGGGCTGCTGGAGCTTGCCTCAAAGTATGAGGCGCTCTTGATGACGGTCATTACCGAGAATGCTCATCTTCGCGGTCAAGTTGATGCCCTTAAGGGAGGTTGCGGGGGTCACTCCTCGACGCCGAGCAGGTCAATGCCGGCTCCTTCGGCACCGATGCCTGCGCCTCCAGCACCTGTGCTGGAAGCTATTGCACCGGTGGCGCCGAAGCCTGTGGAGACATGGTCGGTCGTTGTCAGGAGTAAGGTTCCTGAAACCTCCTCCAAAGAGGTTATTAATAAAGTGGTGAAGGAGGTGGGTCCCTCACGAGGTCCGACCGATTAAGGGTGGTGGGGCGGTTATTCGCACTCTCTCCGTTCTAGAACGGGAGAGGGTGGCGAATAACAAAAAATTCGGGGAGGTGGGATTGGACGTCTCTGTCAACTGGAGGTTGGGTCGTCGGGTGGTGGTTCAGGGGGTCCATACGGAGATCCCCCATGAGGTATTCTTGGAGGAATTACTCCGGCTGAACCTCCAGGACTTCAGCCCGGCATCCCAGAGGACTGACGTTAGGATGGTCAGTCGTCCCTGGAAGGTGGCCGCTGACGGTAGCCCCAATGTCGTCCTTGAGGGTACGGACAAATTGATGTCCTCCCTTTTGGAGGCAGGTCGGTGCTACATAAAGTGGTTCTCCTTCAGGGTGCGACCGGATAGCCCCGTCGCCGGATGCTTCCGCTATATGGGATTTGACCACAGGGTGCGTGAGTGTAGGGCTTCGTCTGATGTCTGTCGGAGGTGCGGTCAGGAAGGCCACAAAGCTGCCAGTTGCGTCAATGCACCTAATTGTCGCAACTGTGAGTTTAAGGGTGGGCCAGCTGGGCATCTGATGATGTCAGCTGTCTGCCCTATCTATTGTGGCATCGTTGAGCGCGCCTTCGCCAGACACTGATGGGGGGGATTATCCAGCTCAACTGTCAGGGCTCTTATGCCGTAATGTGTGAGTTGGAGGGAGCAGTATTGCTCTACTCCAGGAACCCTACGCCACCAATGGTGTGGTTCGGGGTCTTCCTGGGGGGGATTCTTCAGAACTGGGTATACTTGTAGCTAGAGTTCGGTAGGATGTTTGTCGCTAGTATTTATTGTAAATATAGCGAGCCCCTAGAGCCCTACCTGGGCTACATGGATAAGCTACTACTACTTGCGAGTAGTAGCCCATTTATCCTAGGGTTGGATGCGAATGCCTCGTCCTCGATGTGGTTTAGTAAGGTATCCCGGCATTCGTCTGGATACCAAAGCCACAGTCGAGGCTAGGCATTAAGCGAATGGGTGGTGGCTAATAGCCTCCACATTTTGAATGAGCCGAGCGAGCGGTAAACGTTCGATGGGCCTGGGGGCGTGAGCGACATTGACGTGACGCTTATGAACAAGGCAGCAAGTAGGGCTTTTAGTGTAAGTTGGGAGGTTAGGGGAGGGTGGGGATTGAGTGACCATAATTTGCTTCAAATTGTGGTTACCCCTCGATCTCCTCCCTCACCTTATGAGAGTCCATTGCGGCGATGGCGTACCTCTGGTAATGACTGGAACCAATACGGACTCCCGGTTAGGGAAGCGGTATTCAGTATACCGCTTAGAGAGTTTGAGGAGTTGGGGGTTGATGAAAAAATCGCTCGTCTATATGAGGTAGTATGGGGAGTGAATGATAGTGTTTTTGGTAAGTATGAGTGTTCTAAAGTTAGTAAAATTAAATGGTGGACGCATGAGTTAACCTTGAAGAGGAGGACTGTCAGGCGATTGAGGCGTAAGTTTCAACGCGCTTGGCGGTCCAGTTCTGATAGGCTGTCCCAGCCTTTGACACTCTGCTTGGGCAGCTCGAGCCACTCTGTAAATGTTGTGCGTATGCGGACGACCTTCTTCTTATTGTTGAAGGTCGCTCCAGGTCTGAGTTAGAGCGGGCGAGAGGAGATCTCTTAGAGATCGTTAATTCTTGGGGTTTAGGTGTGGGGGTTGACATATCGATGAACAAGACGGTGGCAATGCTGCTGAAAGGTAGATTGTCACCGGTTCGTCCACCAATTGTCCGTGTGAATGGGGTCAGCAGCAGATATGTGACGCAAGTCAAGTATCTGGGGTTGACCATGAGTGAAAGGATGTGTTTTACTCCACACTTGGTGAAAGTGAAGGAGCGACTGCAGGCAACCGTAGGCAAAATACGACGTATTTTGAGGAGCGATTGGGGTCTCGGACGTCGTGCTGACCGCACCATATATCGTGGCTTGTTTGTGGTCTGTGCCACATATGGAGCCCCTGTATGGTGGGAGGCAGCCACGACTGTCTTGGGGTCTCAAAAACTCCTCTCAATATAGCGTTGTATGATGCTTGCTTGCTTGCCTGTATGTCGCACCGTCTCAACGGATGCGATGCAGGTGCTATTAGGTGCACCCCCTCTTGACCTGATTGTCATACAGCGTGCTGTTGCATTCAGGTTAAGAAGGTGTTTGAGTGTGTCATTGCTGCGGAACGATTGGATTTCCGACGATGAATTGGAGAGGGAGGGATATCTAGGGAGCAAGAGGCTTCTAGATGATAGGGTTAGGTGTAGGTGGCAAGAACGTTGGGACAATAGTCCTAACGGCCGAGTGACGTACGAGTACATTCGGGACGTTGGGTTCGTTGAGGATAACCCAGACTTCAGATTTTGTCTGAGTCTGGGTTTCCTGCTTACGGGGCATGGGCCTCTGAATGCATTTTTGCATCAGAGGCACCTTTCGGATACGTCGGGGTGTTTTTGTGGGCGGGGTCAGAGAGTTGGTCGCATTTCATTGCGGAGTGCCCAATGTACTCGGACATTAGGGATCTGGGTGGTATGGGGATTAGCTGGACTGATGGACGATTATATGTTAGTAGTGTGATCTCCACTAGTCGGAATACCGAACAGTTAGGGCTGTTTGCGCGTGAAATATTTAAGCGGCGAAGGCGGTTAGCTGGAAATTAGGGTTTTAGTTTTTTTTGTATGATTGGTGTGTGTAAGTGATGTGTGTATGGGGTCCAACCCCTGGCCACCAGTCCAGAGCAGTATGGAAGCTCAACTGGTAGTAGTTTCGGCTACGAGGTCTGGCCGGAGACTTAATTCTGGTACCACGGGGAGCAGGAGCCCTTGGAGGTAACTCCAACCTGCTCATGCGGACTGGCCCCTCGGGGAGTATCGTGGTTGTAGTTGAAACCCAAATCGCGGGAAGAACTGACCTTGTCAGTTGAATGTGGAGTTGCATTGCAACCGGGTGCCGGACCCAAAGCACGGCAGAGGTTTTAGATGAGCCCCGAACCCTACCAAGGTGGTTAGGGTGTCTCACACTGCCAATTGGTACTGAAAATGCTTAGCATTCTCAGGGCGCTGATCAACGCATTGATTTGATCCGCTGTGCTTTTGAGCGCCGTGGAGTAAGACGTTGTCAACAGTGACGAGAGTGATGACAGGAGATATTTCGTCTTGCCCTCGTTCACTGCCGGACCCATTTGTTTTGCTTCCTTGTCCAATCTGGAGAAAGCAAAACTAACGGCGCGGGTGTTCTTAGTATTTGTAAAACCCCCCTCCTCCTAATAACCTCGGCTTTTCGTTTAGGCATCGATTCAAACAAACATTGAAGATAATTTTTGTAAATTTCTTCATTCCACACAGCTTCAATAATTTTTTCCATTTCTTTTAGACTTTTTGGACGCTTTTCTTTTATCCTTTTGCCAGCAGTTCTCAATTGGATTGAGATCTAGACTGTTTCCTGGCCACGTGAGGGACGCAATTCCATAAAACACTTTTAATTTTGTAACCTGTAACTGTTTGTAATGAATTATTGAAAAATGTATTTCAATATTTTTATGCTTTAACTTTTTGGGTGTGTTCGGGCAGTTGTTCAATAGTTAGCAAACCGCTTTTTCTCAAAATTCCAATGTATTTTTCGGCGTTCATAGATCCCTGTAGAATAATAAGCTGCCCAACTCCAAACTTGGTTATAGCCCCCCACACTTTACGGTGGGCAAAACACTGCTTTCGTAAAAACGCTCCCCTCCCCTACGACGTACTGTGGTATTTCCGTAGGGTCCGAATAAATTAAATTTGGATTCGTCGGAAAAAATAACATTTCCTCAATCCGTTGTACTCCAAGTTTTGCGTGACTTTGCCCACTCTAGTCGCAGTTTCTTCATTCGTTCAATGAGAAGTGTCTTTTTGGCTGGATGTCGCTCTCGTAATCCGAGATTATTCAGGACGTTCCGCATTGAACGTGCAATTATTTTAACCCCAGTGGTTTCCTAAAATGTTGCATTGATTGTTGAGGTTTTACTTTTTTCGGACGTCCACTGCCCTTTTTTCGAGCTAATGAATAAAAATTCGTAAAATTTTTAGTTATATTGCGCATGCTCCAATTCACGAGCTATTTGACGTTTGGATAATTTATTTTTAATAAAGCTACTATTTCTGCTTTATTTTCTGTTGACAACACCATGTTCAACTTTACTTATTTTCACAACTTACTCAAACGAAAATACCGCAAATACTGAAACAAACACGTGCGGTGGCTAACGGTTTTAGAAATAACGGTAAGCTAATGTAGTCACACAAAAAAAAGCTAAATAAGACAAATAGTAAATTTTGAGCAAATAATGACAGTTCAAAATAGGAATATTAGATAATTCAAGCAAATTTTATTAACACTTCTTTCATTGTATTATTACGAAAAGATATAAAACCAAACGAGAAACGGTAATTAATATATTTGGAAAATGGAAGGTGGAAATACGTTTTTGTTTTGCATTTTTGTGTCGATAACGTTGGCCCTCTCTATTCGTTTATACTCAATTTATTGGGAAGCACACAACTTTCTTATAGCACTCAAGGAATGTTCACAGTTTATTGAACTTAATTTTAATTACAAGTTTTACACAAGCATAAGCTCTTATTATTAAATACGGGGGCCGATATTAATAAAATTTGATCGCTAAGATTTCGAGAAGTGTTTGATCTCTGTTGTATTGAATCTGTGTTAACGAAAAAGTAGTACGCAGGAGCGCTTTTGTATTGAATAAGAATAATCGAGCTAATGTAGGGGCCATAATTTTGTCCCTTTTGTTAGTTAGCATTTTATGTATTTCCATGCCGCAATTTTAATGCAGATTTTTTATTGTTCAATTTTTGTGTATTATTGCTGATAGCTGCAATTTCTTAATTATGGGATTATTAAGGATAGCGACCCGCGCTGGCTCTGAGATGGCCAGAATGAGTGCTCCTTTGAAAACTTCCTTAAACTCCAAAAATCTCCTTAATTGTGAATTAAATATAATCTTCGTTAATATGAGGTGTCAACATTATATAAGATACCCACTTAGTATCCAACGGAGAAAAATGTTTTAAACTAGACGGATATTTGACATTTTTTCAGCGCCTTCGAGTAATATTGGGCTATGAGGTCGGTGACTAATAGAATAACAATTTGGGTGTTTAAATAAGGATCTGCAAGCTTTAGGTTTGAAGACTTTTGCCAATGCTTAGAGAGTATCTCTTTCCTTTAATAATATGTAGTTATGCCAAAAATATATAAAATCGGGTTAATAATATTCTTTCTCTCATATACGTAACTAAAGATTTTTAAATTTCCGGTTGGCGGTCTACCAAATAAATTGGTCGATATGTGAATATCTTAACAAAATTAACTGAATGTATAATATTGGTTATAATTTGCCGAAAATATGTGAAAATGGTCCAAGGTGCACTGGCCCAATACCCAAACTCCCATATACGACATATAATATTTTCGTTATTCCAACCAACCTTATAGCGAATATGTCGGTCATTGTATAAGTTACACATTTATAAAATGACATGAAAATATGTTCTCGACCAAACGTGAAAAATGTCAAAAGTTTGTGCAATCAGCCCATACTTTTTCTGCCGCCATTATTTCCTATATCCTCTATAGTGATCTTCGACTTGTGTCCTCTCTTTAAACAGTTTAGGTTTGTAAAATTAAATTCAAAAACGTTCTTAAAAATTATATAGCTTATCGTTTAATATTAATGGAATTGGTCCAATCTCATGTCCCGACATTGACGTTTTGCACATCACTTCACCGGGTTTACGTCTGATATGTGCAAAATATTTAACTTTTCAATATTTCAACAATATTTATTTTGTCGTCTTGTCGTTTTATCTCTTCAAAGCGGCAATTTCTGTTTGGGGAACAAGAAAAAATCACACTGAGCCAAATCTGGCGAGTATGGTAGTTTTTCGATAGTATTCACTACGTTTTTGGCTTAAATTCGGTTACAATTGTTGCTCGATGCTATGGCGTATTATCATCGCGTAAACTCCATTAGTTCTTTTTCCACAATTCCGACAGTTTTCGTCGTTTTCACGTAAATTCCTCAATACGACCACATAGAACTCCTGATTATTGTCTTGTTTGCATGTTAAACTCATAAACCGATGTATTATCGACAGTTATAGTGATCTCCATGAATGTGGGATCGGAATTCACACTATCAATCATGTCCAAAGAGAACTGTTTATGGTACACTTTTTGCAAAATATTCAGCTTCATCCGGACGAGTCGAGCAAGATCCACCAAAATCATTCGAATGTTGTCGCGAGAGATGTCAAGCTCTCTTGCCATCTTACTAACACATGCCTGATGATTTTCAAGCACCATAATCTTCACATTTTTTTAATATTTTTACCAGTTGAAGTCGTCTAGAACGACGCATGTTTTCAACGATACCTCGACCGTCTATGAAACCTTTGCACCACTGATAGGCTTTTGTTTTTATTAAAACCGATTATTTATTCATTGAATGTAAACAAACTGGTTGACAGATCGAGCTCATATTTGGCATAGTAATTAAGGACAGTTCTACAATCTTAGTAAAATATATTTTTTGAAATACCGTTTATCCGGGGAATTTAAATTACAATTTCCGGGTACTTTTTTGTCACAATGTAAGTTCATAACATACAAATTTGCTTGTAACCTATTCACGATTATGTGTATATGTTTGGATTTTTTCTCTCGTACATATATTTATTGGTTTATATTAGAGCTTCTCTTAGTTAAATATTTATATTCCAATAATCTCCTTTCACTTTCCTTTAATCACTTTTATATTTTTGTGTTTAGTTTACACACATTCCTTTTTATACTCTAGCAACCAGTTGCTAGAGATTTTTATAGTTTTGTTCACCTAACGGTTGTACGTATCACCTAAATCTAATGGAGATAGATGATATAGGGTTACTTGTATATAAATGATCAGGATGACGAAAACAAGTTGAAATCCGGGTGACTGCTTGTTTGTCCGTTCATCCGCCCGTCCGTGCAAGCTGTAACTTGCGTAAAAATTGAGATATCTTAATGAAACTTGGTGTGCAGCCATGCCCAAAAATCGCCATTAACTAAAAACATAATAAGTGCCATAACTAAGCACTAAATTAGGATATAAAGCTGTAATTTAGAACCGGGTATCGCAGTAGGAAACTTTTTCTAAAAAAGGGATGTGGCCCCGCCCACTAATAAGTTTAATATAGATATCTTCTAAGCCACTTAAGCTACAACAACCAAACCTGCTTATTAAAAATCTTATAAGAACTTCTATCGTCCGTGTGAAAATGGATGAAATCGGGGGATAACCCCGCTCACTCCTCATAAAACGGTATTGTTAAAACTACTAAAGGCCCGATAAATCAATAACTAAATGCGCTAGATACATTAAATTTTACAACCGAAACGGTATGAGAGAACTTATGGAAACCGATAAACCGGACTTCGGTACCTGTAGTTGACCTTTGATCGAAAATGTCGGTTGATGAGTGATATGCAGTCTGTCAAGTAAGAGCGTGGTCGACTTTACTGGCAGTTAATGAAATATTTCGCTCTAATTCCTTTGCGAGCCGACAGAGGGCAGCTTTGTTCTTTATGCATTGTCAACAAAGGTTCAGGTGTCGTTTATCTTTTGAAAGCGAATCACGTTAAACGCCATGAGTGCTAAGTACGCGTCGCGCTACGAAGCTGTGTTCCTTTGCATCCACCCGAAAGGTCCCAAAATGTCGCAATCAGCAATATATGAGAAAGTCAAAGACATTTGTACAGAAGTGGATACAGCGATAGATACAGCGATATATAGTGGCTAAAAATGTCGATGATTTACCAGAACGTGGTTCGATAGGAAAAGTGAACGAAAAAGATGAAAAAAGAATAGGCAATCTGTTTTCGCGGAATCCTGCCTTAACACCGCGGCAAGAACAAGCAAAAATAATGGCAAAAGTTTAGATATATCCTACGAAAGTATCCGAACTCTGCTTCATACTCATGATCTGAAATGACGCAACACAATGAAGGAGCCTCTGTTGACTGAAAAACTTGTGACAAAGCGACTCGCTTGGGCGCATGAGAATATTGATAGAGATTTTGAAAATTTCATTTTTACTGATGAATATTCGATATGGACACGTTCTGTTCTCACGCGAGCCTGGTCAACTTCCACCAATAGGCTCGTTCAGCGGACCGTAAAACATGGAATAAAGGTGCATCTTTGGGGCTGTTTCTCAAAGCAGGGTTTCGGAATATTGTACCTCTTTACTGACAACCTAAATGCCGAGAAAATGATAAAAATCTACAAAAACGCTTTACTGCTATCTGCCAAACGATGGTTCATCAGAAAAATTAAGACTGGATTCTGCAGGAGGACAACGATCCTAAACAACGCAGCAAGCTCTGTACTCACTGGAAAACTCAAGCATCGTTACATTGGATTGGCCGTCGCAGTCGCCCGATGCAAACCCTATTGAAAACGTGTGGGCATATATTATACAGAAGTTTCGTGGATGACGCACATACACTTCGAAGCAGTTGTCTTACGAAATTCGTCGGATCTGGAAATCCTTGCCATTATAATACGCCGTCAAATTAGTAGAAAGCATGCCTCGGAGATGCCAGGCAATTATCGATGCCGGTGGTGACTGGACATATTATTGAACAAATTGCATCATTATCAAATGTAATCTTTATATTCGTATGTGAACAATGCATATATTAATATGAAAGTTTCATCGAATAATTTTTTTTATAAATTATCCTGATCACGCTCTTACTTAACAGACTGTATTTTTGTAAAATTATTAAGTAATCCTTTTCTTATAATGATATGTCTGTATGCCAAAGATGGGTTGAGTCGGACCAATACTTCCCTTAGTCGCCGTATATCGAACTTCCGGGTGATATCGGCTAAATGTGAGTTATCCCAATGAAAAACAAAGAGTGTATTTTACTCATAACAGGGTATATTTGTGCCTAAAATAGATCAATTTGAGCGAAAACTTAACCTAGCCCCTATATAACTAATATCAGGATGACTTTACTTACGAGACTATAAAATATTTGGTTGCACCCGAACTTAGCCCTTCCTTCCTGGTTAGTTTTTATTTCTTATTTGAGCAATACATTTTCCAACAAACTTTTGGTTGTGCAAAATTAAGTTTTTTAATTATTTTTGTTTTGTGCCACTTCACCTTTTTTGTTTTATTTATACATACATACATATGTTTTCTATCTCATATACCTCACTGTATTTTAAAACATTTTTTTTCTATCCCATAGTGCCTTTCATAAGAACTCAAAGGTCTCTTATTTGCGTATCTAATTTATCGGGAAAAACACACCTTTCTTACAGTTCTCACATTTTCGAATTTAATTTAAACACTGTTAATTTGTCTGCTTCACAGGAGGTAAATGCCATCCAATGAATGGAGAGACGCTTCCATTATTTTTAAGGCACTATTGACTCCAGCCGCATTTTATCATAAGGGAAATAATTATAACATATTCTTCAATGCGATATCCAACATTTAAACCGATATATGGCATGTGGTTTAAGATTAATATGAAAATTTGGTGCAAGTACTTAAGAAATGTTAAATTTCGTCATCATCTTGATTGTGCTTTATAATACGAGGTTTGACAATTAAGTAATGAGACTGATTTTATTGCCGCGCTTGCGGTAAACCTGTGACCTTGAAATTCCCTTTCTCTTTTTCCGGTATCCCTCCCCTCTCCATTGATATACATACTTATGTACTATCGCTCTAGCTTATTTAGTTCGCCTGCTGCGTCAAGTTGGGTAGACGGGGGTTTGTAGTGCTCGTTACGAATATGGAAAAACGAAATCAAGAGCAACGCGTCGCGATAAAATTTTGCGCCAGATTGGGCGAAATTGTTAGAGTGTATGGTGATAGTGCTCTTAGTCGTGCCAAAGCTCACAATGGTTGTCTCCGCGCCCCCGCCCGAAAAAAGTCGCATGAGCAAATCGAAGGTGAAAACGAAGATTATTGCCTTTTTTGATAGCCGTGGAATCATCCACAAAGAATTCGTTTCACGGGGGAAAACTGTGAATCAAGTCTTCTACTTGTACTCGAAAGATTGCGAAAACGAGTCAACAGGGTGCGTTCAGACATCACTCGTAACTGCATCCTTTATCACTACAACGCGCCGTGACACACCGCCCTCAGCGTGTCCCAGTATTTGGCCTCTAAAGGGACCACCGTGTTACAACAGCTGCCTTGTTCGCCCGACATGTCACCCTGTGATTTTTTTTGTTTCCTAAAACAAAATCAGTGGTCAAAAAAATCCATTTTGAGTCGATTACGGACATTCAGGCGGCCGTGACGAGGGTACCCGCGGACATCCCAGTCGAAGAAATGTTACGAAGCATGGAAAATGCGTTGGAATCGCTGTATAGCTGCCCAAGGAGACTACTTTGAAGGTAATTGTAGAGTTGTGGAATAATTTTCAAATATACGGTTTTTATGGAATCAGTCTCATTACTTAATTGTCATACTTCGTAATATAGGTATGAGTTCTTAAAGGAAAGAATATAAGTTTAATAATTTTACAAAGTCTAGAGAAGAATGGTTACGACCCCCTTACATATTTCTAACCGTAATATGGGCCGTTACTTCATTTTAAATTTATATGATATGTATCAAACCAAAAAGAAAAGGTCCTGCTTAGACAAATATTCAGTCACATTAGTGCAAGAACACGCTTCATATTTAAAACATTAACCTAATTGTATGGAGTCGATCCATAAGATTTCTTGAGACCCTCTTCCATCTCCCTGATGCCGACACCACGATTTCCAATCCATGTTCCTATTTAATGTTATCCTCAATAACGGAGGTAGATGGACGACGAGCATGAGGCAATTTTTTGACTGAAAATTTTTTGTTCCGAGGTAAAAGTCGCCAGACAAATTTTTTGTCATATGTATGAGATCAAACATCACACCAACATAAAAAGTTTGTACTCAAAGTGTATTCAACAATACATTTTGGTTGTGCCAATCTAGAAAACAACAAGTAAGGAAGAGCTAAGTTCCTGTGCAACCGAACCATTTATACTCTTGCAACTTGCAGGAATCAAAATCAGCTAAATAACTTAAGCTGCAAAACGTCAAGGACGGAATTGAAGTAATTAGAGATATATATATATTATCAGGAAATAACTACATGTGTCTGAATTTTAATTATAATATATCGATTTTGCAATATTTCCGGTAAAAAATCAACTATAGGCTCAAGGGTCCAGATATTCGGTATCTAAGGACTTGAACAGTTTTGCTTCGATTTGGACCATTTTTCATTTCATAGGGTGACACACTTCATAGGCATTATTGGTGCAAAGTTATATCCTGTTATATTAATAGCTTCTCGATCTATACACTGAAAATTAAAAGTCTCGAATGGAATTTAAAATTATATTACGAGTATAAGGAAAGTAAGCGTGGCTGTAGTCCGATTTCATCCATTTTCACACCGTAACATGTAAAAATGCCAGATGAGTGTCACGCGGGTTTCGAGATATGTGATTTCACCTAAAAGTGGGTTATGCTACGCCCATCTTTCAATTTTGGCCATGGCTTCTGTAAAGTTCTCTTATACCATCTCGTGTGTAAAATGTTATGCATCTAAGTAGCACGGTTAGCATCCGATGTCATCAATTTTCTCACACTTTTCTAATCACTTTGATTGCTGGGCGCGGACACGCCCATTTTTCAAAATGTTTGCTCACAGTTGCCCGTTGTGATCCCCTATGCTGAAATGGCGTTTTATATCCTAACTTAGTGCTTAGTTATGGTACTTTATATGTTTTCGTAGTATTGAAGTGAATTATTTAATATACTTACTGT
Organism: Bactrocera zonata; assembly: GCA_037783105.1. Classification (NCBI taxonomy): domain Eukaryota; kingdom Metazoa; phylum Arthropoda; class Insecta; order Diptera; family Tephritidae; genus Bactrocera; species Bactrocera zonata. Next base: position 240,547 of record JBAWJQ010001698.1, read on the forward strand.
GGGGCTTGTGCAAGTCCATCATGAGGTGGTCGTTCAATATCAAAATCTTTGGGGAAATAAGGCGATGTTTCTGGTCTAAAATCGACACCGGGAGCCAAATACGTGTACTTTTTCTTTTCCTCTGGTACTATTTTTTGCCTGTAAGTACATGTAAAATTTATTTATAAAAATTATTAAAGTTGTCTCTTATAACAGCTTCAAATCAATATATTAATAAATGTCATGAATGAGTCTTTCGATATTCTTAACAAATTTTCGCCATTTAAGTTTAAGCAGTACTTTCGCATTTTAACAGATATACGAACGACATATGTACATAAACTGTACTAAGTACATGCTTTTCTCAACAAAATCTATTCGTATGTTTTCCCTATCATGCTAAATAAAAGTTCAAATTGTTAATATCATGTTCCGATCGCTACTAAGATTTTATTTTATCTCAGTAATCTACTAGATGTTGCAAGATTTCGCCATACAAATAATGACACAGAGCAGATTTGAATTTAATCTAGCCGAAATATGCCTGTGCGACTCTTATTTCACACCATCAGTTTGTCAGAAGGGAAATTTTTTAATACTAAAAAACAGCTGTTTTGTAAATCTCCATCGTAAGGATGATCCAAATTAGTTAATGGATAAAATGTAATCTAATCAAAGAAACGCATTGATCAAAAAAAAAAAAAACGCATCACAAGATAGCCAACTTGCGACCTGCATTAGCATAATTGTTTTTGCTTTCTACATTATCATCATTGACATACTATTTTAGAACACATTAGCATTAAAAGATCAAACACAGAAATTAACAATTGCATGAAAGGTATGACAACTAAAAGAAATGTTCATATTTCAATTGTGGAATAGATTTATGACATTCAAGAAAAGATCTTTTAACATACGCACTGAGAAATTACTAAAAATATGCTAGAGCGGAGATTAGAATAAATACTACTGAATATTAACAAAATACTTTCGGTTTTATGACTCTATTTCTAGATGATAAAATAGTGAGTCCCAACGAAAATTTTTCAAACCTTACAGAAAGCCATTAATTCTGTATCTTACGTATTCACACAAAATGGCACTGAAAGCTGAAGCGAATATTTAATAACTAAAACCATATTATTATTGTAAAAGTATACCTAAATCCGTAATAATCCGAAAAAATAATGTAACTATCTCCATGCCAAAATGTCGCATCTAGCCCTAGTAAGTATTCACTTACCTACCTACAGCGTACATTTTAAAAATGCTAAATATAGATTCACCTCAAGTTAAAGTCATGTTACAGCAGTTGATCAAGTTGAGCAATTCTTAAATTTTATAAAAGAGCATAGCATTAAGCAAAATATTATAGCAATAATATAATAACTTAGAATCTGTAAGGAGGATAAATAATCGAGTATTGGAAGGAACATCGGCTTACGAATAATATGGCACAAAGCACTTCATATTTTTGTAACATACAAGGTCTGTCGCAAAAGAAACAGGACTGTTAAAAAAAACAACAAAAAATTAATATATTTCAAAGGTTATATTTTTTTATTCAAAGTAGTTTCCTTGTGCTTCGATACAGCGTTTAGCCCGGTCAATTAACATTTCAAATGAGTATTTAAGGTCATTTTTCGGAATGCTCTTGAGAATATCGGTCGTCGCCTTTTGGATAGCTGAAATGTCCTGAAAGCAGTGTCCTTTCATGGGCAAATGAAGTTTTCCAAATAGGTAAAATCACAGCGTGCCAGATCAGGTGAGTAGGGTGAGTGATTAATGGTTAATATGGAGTTTTTTGTCAAAAAATCAGTGACGAGCGTCGACCGATGACATGGCGCATTATCGTGCAACAGGCGCCAGGACTCTGCCTCACGGAATTGTTGTCGAGCACGGAATGCGTGACAAAAGACGATTCATAACACCAAGGTAAAACACAGCATTAATCGTTTGACCAGGTGGGACGAACTCTCGGTGTACAATACTCTCGGAATCGTAAAAACAAATCAGCATTGTCTTTATTTTTGACTTCAGAAGACGACTTTTTTTCGGTGACTTCTGATCGTCACAGAGGTCCTCACGACCTTCCTGGAATCGCTTAAAACACTCATGCACATTACTACGGGATAGGCACTGATCACCATAAACTTTTTTCATTTCAAAATTTAGTATTTGCTCTCTGTTCAAAATGCATTTTACGACCGATGACCAAAACTGCTGTCACTTTTTGATCGATAACATCGATTGAAGTTATCCAATTGTCTTAAAATTTTTAAGAAATGTCAACAAGAGATCAAACTTTTTATTTCATATGCCTAGCAATAGGTGGCGCCATCAGAAACAGTTACATTTAAAAAGTTCTGTTTCTTTTGCGACAGACCTTGTACACACCAAAACCATATTTTTTAGGTTTTAAAACCATATTTATTATTTAGCCTTACACTGCTGGTCAATAGGTTAGACGCACGTTTACTTGCATTATAATTGTTTAAGGGGGTATTCTAGTCTAGAAATTTAAAAAAAAAATCGAATTTTTTTTATATTTTTAAAGTTAAACTATTCAAGAATATATGTACAAGAAGATTTTTCAAAATTCAAATTATTTTCGGAGATATAAGCATTTTTCTGACCCGGCATCCAAACTGGTTCGGCCGGAACGCGAAGCTTTAAACGCGTTTTTCTCAAAACTGACTTTTTCGGGACGATACCCACGATTTCTCAGGTTCTACTGGGGCTTATCTATGGTTGGCTTGTCTATGGTTGGAACTAGCCCTATTTCCAAATTTTTGTTATTTTTAAAAAATTCGAAATAGTCAGAAAAAGTGACCCACAGTGTTCTCGGCTCGACTTAAATATAACTCATCTTTTCGCAAATCGTGATAATGGTATTGAAAGCCATCAGGGCCATCTAAATTAAAACGTTTTTCATCAGTAAAGATCACTGAACGCCAATCATTAAGTCGCGTGCCAGATTGAACAGTCCACGTCATGTCTTCTTTCGCGAATCGAAGCCGTTTTTCTTTGCGTAGTTCATTCAGAGGTGGTTTTTTCTTGATTTCTAAACGCTTTAGGTGTTTTGCATTTCTGATTGTACGCTGAACAGTTGAAATGCTTGCTTTTACTACTTCTAGTTCCTTAATCTTAGGTGCAGACTTAGTCAAATTTGAAGCAATTCTAACAATTTTGCGTATTGATTGTTCAGATAGGGCTTTCTTTTTTCCTTTAGAGTTTTTTTTCCATATTCCTCTGGATCCTTTAAATACCTATCAACGGTTCTGGAGCTGGGTTTTATCTGTTTGGCGATGTTTCAATTGGATAGTCCTTGGGAGTGAAAAGTCTACTTTTTCACGTTCCAATAAGCTCAGAATAGTAGCTTTTCCCATAATTACTTCAAATGTAGCTCAAAAACAATTTATTTGTTTATTTTTAGCACTTTCTTAATAAAAAAAAAACTGCACTTTTTTACGCAAGACAAAGAAATGTAAAGTGCGTATATTTCAATGACCAACCGCAAGCGCACATGATCGCCGTAGACATTTCTGGAATCTTCGAATATACAGTTATTTTTTCGCAAATCATCCAACTATGTGCAAATATTTTTCGGACAAGATTCGAACTTTGACAAGAAAAGCATTTTGGACAATAAGAATAAGCATGATTATATATATAACAATTTATTAAAAAAAACGTTGCTGCGTCTGACCTAAGACCAGTATGAAGTTTTTTTCACTTTCTTTAAGGATGAGTAAATTTGTTATTCGAATGGAAAGTTGATGCTTTTGATGGTTTTAGGGGGGTCTTGTTGTTTAACTAATTTTTTTCAGTACCTATCAAACTATTGATTCTTTTTTCAGTGCCATTCAGTTTCAGTACCACTGAAAGAAGTTAAAAATATACATATATACGGTGAAGCTAATAAAAGCGTTATAAATTTAGCCAAATGCACTGAGGTCCAGATATTTGGTAGCTGGGTTCTTACAAAGCTATAATCCGATTTCGGCAATTTAGATGAAAACAGCAGCAAAGCAAGTTATTGAACAGCAGAGTGGCTGATAGGTCCGATCACCTGTTGGCAAGAGATATTTTGCATTGATTTAGAGGCTGATGTTTTGATGGTGTTGATAGACAAAATTATCTACAAATTCAAAGTTATGACTGTCAACAGTGAGGGGATGGCTAGTCCCGAGTACGACGACTGTTTGTTTAGTGACAGGCGATATTTCGGCTTGCCCTCGTTTACCACCAGAACCATTTGCTTCACTGCCTTATCCATTATGGAGAAAGCAGAAACAGTTTCTTTATACCGAGTTGTTGACGAGTGCTATCAGAGAGCAGGAATGCAAGTCGAGTAGAAAATCGTTCGGTGATCTTTTGTGATTGCAGCTTCTTGAAGTCGAACTTTACTTGTGTTTGTTGACGTACATTTTTTGCTGCACAGAGGCGGGTGTGAATCTTGGCTGCAGCAAGATAGTAGTCCAAGTCGATGTTAGGATCTCGAAGCGTGCGCTTTTCTAGAACACTGGAGACGTGTCTTCCGTCTATCACAACATGATCGATATGGTTGGTGGCTTTTCGATCCGGAGACAGCCAGGTAGATCGATGTTTTTTGCTATGTTGGAATCTAGTACTACAGATAACCATATTTCGGCCACCGGCGAAATACATCAGTCTCAACCCATTTGGGGATGTTTCCTCGTGGAGGCTGAATTTACCGAATATTGCGCCAAAGGTACCTTTCTTGCCCACCGACGTTCCGTTTCTTGGACGGCGGTGATGTCAGCCTTCACTTTAACGGGGACATCAACCAGCTGGGCAGCGGCAACTTCCTGCTGAAGGGGTCGGATATTCCAGGTGCATACCCTCAAATCGTAATCCATGGGTCTCTCATCTTTCCTCACTTGCGTGAACTTCTACACATGACACCACTACGGTGGTGGTACATGGGCCACCTGTTACTCTCACAATATTAACAGAGACGAATAGTAAAGAAAGCATTCTAAAACGTGTGACGCCAAACCGAGATATGGGAAGCTCCACTACAAACACCAGGAGTGAGTCGCTCTTACAATATATGTATTTTAAATAGCAAATTTAAGGATATGTAAAGAATGCGATAATTCTTCATTAATTTTGCCAAGCTCGGTAAATTTTTCGAGTTAGTAGAAAATTCTGGACCTTATGCTATCAATAGAAACGGATAGCCTAATTGTTGATAAGTGGAGTGCGTCCGAGGATCACTCCTGCATTATATTCAGTGTACGCGAGAAATCCAGTACTCAGCAGCAACAAAATGTTCAGAAAATAGCAAATATAAAACAAAATAAATAAAGTTCAAGATTTATATAAAAAGGTGAAAAGTTCGAAAAGATTTTAACCAACTCTTTCTACAAATCGACTCTGTTAAAATTTCTCAAAAATAGGAAGCAATACAAAAAAGCAAAATCAGGTTCATGGCAGTCCTTCAACAAATCAATAAAAGCTGTAAAAACACCGCCAGACTAAATAAGATATTGTTTAGGGAGCATATCTATATATCCTATTTAAAGACGACGGTTGGTGCTTGGACATTTTCAGCAGGAGAGTCCCTAAAAGAACTTATGAAAACGCACATCCCTAGGTGACAGCACCATGTGGAGGTACAACACCACAACTACCAGCAAACATAACATACCAACTCGGAATCATAGTAAATAAGAAGAAGATTATATACGTTACTCCCATAATGATGCAAAAGCTAAAAGAACAAATTCCAAGGCTTGAAAATATATTTAAGGCAATAATCAAATTGTATTACATACCAAGAAACTGGAAAAAGAGCAAAGTGGTGTTCCTCCCAAAACCGGGCAAGAGTCCATACGGTAACGCAAAAGAATTTACACTAAGCCTCTAATCTTTCGTGGAAAAGGTTTCAGAAATACGAATATACACCTAGGAGCAATTCAACATTTCTCCAAATAAACAAAGCCCATATAGCTAACTTTCCCTCAAAAATGAAAGACTTAGAACTTTGGAACCTAAATATAATCAGCTACGAGTATGTATTATATATAAAGATAACATAGCCTTAAAAAAATAAAGCAATTAAATAACGAGAAATGAAGGTCTAAGTTCAAGTGCATTTAAAATAATTTTTTTTTCATTGAGTTATAAAATTCATAAGAAATAAAAAAATTTCAAAAAATCATCAAACTTTAACTGTTAATATCTTTTAAACGGTTGGGTTTACGAAAAAATCGTGGAGACCTTTTTTGTAGAGCATTCAATTTCCTACAAAACCTAAGGAATAAGATATTTTTTCAAGTAGTTGGAAGCGAGATATAAATTTTTCTATCTGATAATAAGAAAAAATAGAAAAGTGTACATATATAGGAGGACCTTCCCGTTACAATTAAGAACTCATGCTTGGAGAGGTTTTCTTAGAGGTGTCTAGGAACCTATTTTTCCGAGTACCAAACGAAAAAAAAAAACAATTTTTTTGAATCACCCTAATATGTATGTATATATATACACCTTAAGGGTAAATTGCTTGGACTCCTTCCATATCTCGAACTTTTGGAATATACATATGTATATATATTTCTAACTCATACACTGGCCGACATATTCGACAAAGAAGTTTGCTAGGAAAACCATTATACATATGAGAGTTGGGGGTATCGACCCGATTTGACCTGTTTTTTCAATACTTCTTCTTTACTGGCGTGGACACCGCTTACGCGATTTTAGTCAAGTTAACGACAGCCCGCCAGACGTTTCTCCTTTTCGCTACGTGGCGCCAATTGGAGCTTACAATTAAAGCTAGGTCTTTCTCCACTTGCTCTTTCCAACGAAGTGGAGGTCTTCCTCTTCGTCTGCTTCACCCGGCGGATACTGCGTCGAATTTTTTCGTAGCAGGAGTGTTTTCGTTTATTCAGACGACATGACCTATTCAGCATAGTCGCTGTCGTTCCATCGGATGCGATATTTCCCGTGGCTAATGCGCAAAGAACCATAAGTCTTACGCAGATGCCTCCATGCCTCTGCATCATATAGCAGGAAGGGAATAATGAGTGACTTATAAAGTTTGGTTTTTGTCTGTCGAGATAGGACTTACTTCTCAATTGCCTACTCAGTCCGAAGTAGCACCTGTTGGCAAAAGTTATTTTACCTTGGATTTCCAGGCTGACATTGTTGGTATCAACACCACTGGTTCCAAGATAAACGAAATTATCTACGACTTTAAAGTTATGTCTGTCAACAATGACATGGGGAGTTTGATGACAGGAGACATTTCGTCTTGCTCTCGTTCACTGTCAGACCCATTTGCTTTGCTTCCAATCTGGAGAAAACAGAACTAACTATTAAAACTACACACTATTAATATGCCCCATACTACTAAAATGTAATATCATCACCAATCACATGGAGTAAAGTCACTCGGATATTTGTTATATGGGGCTAGTTTTCGCCCAAGTTTATCCAATATCACATTAAGCGCCAAACGGATTTGACCAAAATGTTCTGCGGAGCCCAAGGTAGTTTTTTGTTATAAAGCGGTGTAAAAGTAGTATAACATATTTATATCATTTCCGCTTTGCTTTATTGTTTACATTGGATTTTATAATTGTTTTCGGACGTAGTAACTTTTTGTATGATATGGGCCTGCTTGATGTCGATCGTAAAAATCGTTAAAATTGCGGTCGTACGAAAATGTGCGACGCGGTTTTTTGCTATTTCTTAATTTATTTTGTGTTTATTAGTTTTACTTTGATTTTATTTTTGTTTTACTTTTTTATTTTAATTCTTTAGATTGATTTGTAAGAATTAGTCAAAAATAGCGAAGCAAAAAGTTACAGAAAGTGAAATATTGGAGACTTTGGAAGCGAGTGATGATGTTTGATTGATTATTGGCCAGAATGTCCCATCACACCCCAATTATGTATTGATTGTTTTCCAAAATATATTCACCTTAAAAGCTAATATGCAGTGGACCAATAAAGTTTACATACCCCTAGTTCTATTAAGTTACGACACGTTTATTTGTTTCAAAATGAATAAATTTTGTGGTTTTTTTCTATCTATTTCAAGATTTGTATATTTCACATTAAATATAGCATATCAAAAATATTTTTTTACACACATGAAAAAAAAATCTTAAAATGGGCATAATTTATATCAAAAAAGTTTACATACAATGATTATTTATATAAATCAAAACGAATTATAATAGCTTTAGCGGTTTTTGCCCTACATTTTGTTGCAATTATTGTCCCTAAACATCGATGTATGCTCCCCACTCAGTTTCTAGTATTATTTCCGGATATTTTGACCCACTAAGTCCGTGATCCAGCGCTTTGGCCTTATTTTGATGAATATCACTGTTTTCGAAAACGATTTTCTAAAAAGTTCCAGATATTTTGAATCGGATTAATGTATGGTGATTGAAGGATGGCGTCATGTGTATAAGTTCACCTAACTGAGAAAAGTTCTCTAATCGCCATTCACTTGGGAGTGGCCAGAAACGATTCTTTTACATATGACTCAAGCAGCTCACGACTGCCGGCCTTTGACCAAGTATCCTCTGGGTAGTCTAAGAACATCCGTTTGAAGACGAGCTAAAGTGAGAAGGCGAAACATCCCTTCCGTAGGGTTGTGCGTTGGGTTTGGGACCCGCCACGCAAAACAAAAGCACACCAATGAACAGGAACAACAAGCCTCGGATGAGTGACCCCCCATTTGATGACGACCATGGCGAATTAAGGGCATGCACCTGGAATGTCCGGTCCCTTAATTGGGATGGTGCCGCTGCCCAGCTGATTGATGTCCTCGTGAAAATAAAGGCTGACTCAGCGCCGTCCAAGAAATGCGATGAACATGCATTTACTACAGTGGCCATATAAAGGAGCGCAAGTTTGGTGTGGGATGCGTGGTGGGAGAGGGACTCCGCCGCCGAGTACTATCATTCACTCTGGTGAATGAACCTCTAGCCACAATCCCCATCAAAGCGAGGTTCTCAAACATGTCGCTGATTTGCGCCCACGCCCCGACGGAAGAGAAGGACGATGTGACCAAAGATGCCTTCTATGAGCGCTTGGAGCGCACTTATGAGAGCTGCCCCCGCCACGATGTATAAATCGTTTTTGGCGACTTTAGCGCCAGGGTGGGCAAAGAAGGTATCTTTGGTACGACGGTCGGTAAATTCAGCCTCCACGAGGAAATATCCCCAAATGGGTTAAGGCTGATCGATTTCGCCGATGCCCGAAATATGGTTATCTGTAGTACTAGATTCCAGCATAAGAAGATTCATCAAGCTACCTGGCAGTCTCCGGATCGAAAAGCCACCAACCAGATCGGTCATGTTGTGATAGATAGAAGACTCGTCTCCAGTGTTCTAGACGTGCGTACGCTCCGAGGTCCTAACATCGACTCGGACCATTATCTTGTTGCAGCCAAGATTCGCACCCGCCTCTATGCAGCAAAAAAACGCACGTCAACAAATACAAGGAAAGTTCGACGTCGAGAAGCTGCAATCACAACAGACAGCAGAACGATTTTCTACTCGGCTTGCACTCCAGCTTTCTGATAGCACTCGTCAACAACTCGGTATAAGGGAACTGTGGGACGGCATTTCAAACTCCTTACGTACAGCTGCAACCGAAACCATTGGTTTTCGGAAAGTGCGAAAGAACTGCTGGTACGACGAGGATTGCCGTGTCGCAGCGGAGAGAAAACAGACTGCCTACCTCGCAACGTTATGATCGACCACAACACGTGCGGGATGGGATAGATACCGAGAGTTAAAGAAGGAAGCGAGACGCATTTGTAGACAGAAAAAGAAAAAGGCCGACAGGGGTAATGCTCAAAAATTCTACGAAAAAATGCGGCGGCTTACAGAGGGTTTCAAGACCGGAGCATACTCTTGTAGAACCCCCAAAGGTAGTCTAGTCACCGATGCCCAGAGCATACTTAAATTATGGAGGGAACACTTCCCCAGCCTGCTGAATGGCAGTGAACGTACAACGCCAGGAGGAGGCGAACCCGATTCTTTAATGGAAGACGATGGAGCAGACGCTCCATTGCCCGACCAGGAAGAAGTTCGAATAGCAATTACTCGCCTACCCCACAATCTGCGCCAACTACCGTGGGATAAGCCTCCTCAACATCGCGTATAAGGTTCTGTCGAGCGTATTGTGTGAAAGATTAAAGCTCACCGTCAACAAACTGATTGGACCTTATCAAAGTGGCTTTAGACCTGGCAAATTAACAACCTACCAGATATTCACCATGCGCCAAATCTTGGAAAAGACCCGTGACAGGGGAATCGACATACACCATCTCTTTGTCGATTTCAAAGCTGCTTTCGACAGCACGAAAAGGAGCTGCCTTTATGCCGCGATGTCTGAATTTGGTATCCCCGCAAAACTAATACGGCTTTGAGCAGCACCAAAAGCTCCGTCAGTATCGGGAAGGACCTCTCATAGCCGTTCGATACCAAACGAGGTTTCAGACAAGGCGACTCCTTATCGTGCGACTTCTTCAATCTGCTGCTGGAGAAAATAGTTCGAGCTGCAGAACTTAATCGAGCAGGTACAATCTTTTATAAGAGTGTACAGTCCTCTCTCGATGATCAAAAACCAAACTCTATACGTCGCTCATAATTCCCGTCCTGCTACAACCGATGAGTCGACCTTAAGAGTTTTCGAGATAAAGATTCTGCGAAAGATTTACGGTCCTTTGCGCATTGGCCACGGCGAATATCGCATTCGATGGAGCGATGAACTCTACGAGATGTAAGACGACATTGACATAGTTTAGCGAATTAAAAGACAGCGGCTACGCTGGCTAGTTCATGTTACCCGGGTGGACGAAAACACTCCAGTTCTGAAAGTATTCGACGCAGTACCTGCCGGGGGTTAACAAAATAATTTGAGTTTTAGGTGTGCTTAAATCGGCTGCTAGTAGCATCCATTTCAATTTACCACAGGATAATGACCCAAACGCATGACTTATCTTGTACGAGAATGGTTGTTATGGAATTAAAAATAAATCCATAGGTCCCGCTATCACCATACATTAATCATATTCAAAATATCTGGAACTGTTTGAAAATCGTGTTTGAAAACATCGAATTTCATCAAAATAAGGCCAAAAAGCTGGATCATGGACTTAGTGGGTCAAAATATCCGGAAATACTACTAGAAATCGGGTGGGGAGCACACGTCACGACTAGAGACAATAATTGCAACAAAATTTAGGCCAAAAATCGGTAAAACTATTGACTATTGCAATTACTTTTGATATATATAAATAATCATTAGTGTATGTAAACTTTTTTAATATGAATTTGGCGCATTTTAATCTTTAGCATTAATTTCTTTTATTTGTGAAAAAAAGTAATATTTTGGTATGCTCTGTTTAATGCTGAGTATACATATCTTGAAATAGATAGAAAAAAACCACAAAATCTATTCATTTTGAAACAAATAAACGTGTCGTAATTTAATAGAACTAGGTGTATGTAAACTTTATTGGTCCACTGTATACATAATCTGAACGCTAATTTGAATAAATAATGAAACACAAAATGTACCTCAGAGAATTTATAATTAAACAAACAAAAACTATCATATCGCTACAAAAATTGGACCAAATTTTTCTAGCAAATATCAGCTTACGCTGGAAACATGAAAACTTTCAAGTAATGTCACACAAATGCGTACGACAAGGTACTTGTACGAGGTTTGACAATTAAGTAATGAGACTGATTTTGTTGCCGCGCTTGTGGTAAATGTGTGACCTTGAAATTCCCTTTTTCTTTTTCCGACATCCCTCCTCTCTTCATTGATTTATGTAGCATCGCTCTAGTTTGTTTAATTCGCCTGCTGCGTCAAGTTGAGTAGACGTGTGTTTGTAGTGCTCGTCACGATAAAATTTTGCGCCACATTGGGTGAAACAGCTTCAGAAACGTACGCTAAAATTGTAAGAGTGTATGGTGATAGTGCCCTTAGTCGTGCCCAGGTTTTGGCTGGCACAAAGAGTTTAAGGAGGGGCGTGAAAGCGTGGATGACGAGACGCAGAGTGGGAGACCATTCGAGGTGCGGACTGACGCGAATACGCAGCGTGTTTGCGCATTAATCCGTGAAGATCGGCGTTAAACAGTTCGAATGTTGGCCTCGGAACTGAGTATGAAACAGTCAGACAAATTTTAACCGATGATTTTGAGATGAAAAAGTTGTGAGCGAAAATGGTTCCAAAGAACCTTTCTGAGGAGCAAAAGCAGCATCGAATGACCATCGCATAAGACTGTTTGGAACAAGTGGAAAACGATCCCACGCTGCTTGATCGAGTTATTACAGGCGATGAGAGCTGGTTTTCCCAATACGACCCGGAAACCAAACGCCAAAGCTCAGAATGGTTGCGCCCGCACGCCCCCCGCCCGAAAACAGCTCGCATGACAAGTCGAAGGAGAGTTTTGGTAGCCGTGGAATCCTCCACAAAGAATTCGTTCCACCTGAGAAAACTGTGAATCAAGTTTACTATTGCCAAGTACTCGAAAGATTGCGAAAACGAGTCAACAGGGTGCGTCCAGACATCGCTCGTAACTGGATCCTTCTTCACGACAACGCGCCGTGCCACACCGCCCTCAGCGTGTCCAGTTTTTGCTACGGCTTTGTCGCTGCTGTCAACATCAGCACCTCGCTTAGCGTAGGCGTAGATTTGGTTTAAGTTTTCGGTTTTAAAATTTTTGTTTGCTTTTTTATTTTTCTAAACGACCAATATGTCGAGAATATTGTGTACAAAGTTTGAGTCAATTATAGTCAAACTAACGAAGTTACAGCGTTTTAAACGACCGGCCGTGATACCTGACTTTGATGTATAAAAAACTACAAATCGCTTCACCCGAAAACGTCATTTTTTAAGTTCGTGAACATTAGAACTCAAAATCTACTGAACCGATCCTTTTGAAAATTTGAACATTACTCTAACACATTAACCGCGGTTTTTTGAGCTAAAATCGCGTTTTTTACTTCTAAGTGCTGCAAACAAAGAAAAAAATAATTTATTTTTATAACTAGAGAAATGCATCACCTTTAAACCATTTTTTTCAAAGCGCTTCTGGAGACTCACCGTCAAAGGTTTTTTTTTTAATATCTTTCATTGAACAGTTTTTCTAATATACTATACTTCAAAAGTTGTACAATAATATGTCATTAAATTTAATAAAATTATATTACTCATGTCGCCGCAAAAAAAAAAAAACACAAATATATCCCTTTTTGCCTTTAAAACCGTAAAAATATATTGTGGGTCCTGTCCTTAATCCGGCTCTGTCTCTACGTAATGCTTACAATTTTATGGAACTATGTACTACTGTGATCAAATTAAAAACTGAATTTTTAATTTATACTTCACATGTTTTTCGAATCGGTAAACTTTTTTTCTGTAAGTTGGTAGTACTGTTAGTGATTCAATTTTTACTATGTCTGAATTTGTTGAACAAGGGTATGTTGCAAAAAGCCTTTGGGAATCAAACTCTGTCTTCTAAAAGTGTTTACAAGTGGTATAACGAGTTCAAACAAAGTGAGAGTGTTGAGAAAAATGTGGTGTCAAATCGGCCAAAAACATCGACTGATGAACATCAAGTCAAAGAAATGGTGCTTGAAAAACACTAAATTTTTTTGAATATCGTGCTAAAGACGAGCAGAAACCGAAAAAATTACGGCAAAGTCGCTCAAAAATCAAGGTCATGTCATGTCGCCAAAAATTCAAAAAATATCGTTGCGCAACCACAGTATTCGCCTGATTTGGTTCCGTGTTGACGCAATCGAGGATATAAAACCTGAATCTAAGAAGGCTCTAATGGCCATTACGACGGAAGATTTTTCCAAGTGCTATGATGACTGAAAAATTCGTTGGCATAAGTGAATTGCAGCGGGAAGGGATCACTTGAGATGAAATGGATTTGAAAAAATAAATAAAGATTTTAAAAATATAACAAAATTCACCTTTTAATATGATCACAGTAGTATTCTAGAAATTTAATTTGATTTCATTACCAATCATTTTGCGTAAATTACGTTAATCATTTAGTTTAAAATTGATACTATTTTGATATCTTAAACCGGAGTTATACCCAGATAAAACTGATCATATGAATTAAGAATAATTACCTATATGTTTGCAAGTATGGGCTGGGGTCGCTTACACCATATTTATTCTCAACTCGAACTCGTATTCGGTAGTCGCGGAATGGTTCTAGTCCGTCAATAACGCAAGAGCAATTCCTAATTCCTGTGTGAACTGTGCGCCAGTCTCCGTTTGGTAAATCCATCATTTCCACCTAAATAAGAATTTGGATCAATATCAATATGATAATTAAATTTAATGCAAGTATAATATTTTAATCAAAAAAATGTTACGGCTTCAAAAAGTTACAAAGATATCTATGTATATGTAAGTACACAAATTATGTATAATGAATATACAAATATACTCGAAATAGTACAGTAGTTTAATAAAATAAAAATTCCTGAAATATGGTCTAAAAAGTTTAAATTTGTATTTTTTTCATTATTAATAATTTATATTTCATTTTATTAATGAATAAGAAAACAATATTTTAATAAAGGCAATGTAACCAAACTGTTTCCACTATGATATAGTTATTTGTATACCGTTCCTACGAAGGGGCTATATAATAGGAACGAACCTGAATTTTTATCTAGTCAAAGAATGTATTTCAGGTTGTTTTCCTAACGCTACAAGAACAACTCTGGCAATTATGATGCTCAATATGAGGGGAAACCAGATGTTCGTAAAACTATATATTAAACAAGTAAAGGAGGGATAAGTTCGGGTGTTAACGGTCATTTTATATTCTCGTAATTTGTAAGGGTGAAACTTACCTATATTTAATTTTGCTATGATATTAATTAATATAATATATATTGGCCGATATATACAGTATAAAGTACAAAGCCAGTTTGAAATCCTTGTATTAATAGGTACATTGCGGTATTGTATTGTCACGATTTGACACATTTTTGACTCAGGGACACAGTATCATTAAGAAAAGAAGTTCACCGAATTTCAATAATCACAGATTGACTGATATATTTGGTAAAAGCTAAGTGGTCTACATATTCAGTGTCTTGAGGCTTCAACACTTGTAGCCCGTTGTCAACGGTTTCTAACAGTAAGATTGCATTACACGCACTATTTGTGGAAAGTTTTATTCCGATAACTTCACTAGAGCTTAATATATATACTGTATATCGAAGGAATCATGGGGAATTAAAAATTGTGATAACTTGAAATTATCTTATAGTCTGATTTCGTCTATAGTCTTATATAAATAAAAATGAATCGTCAAAATGTATGTACGCTCATAACTTTCATACGACTGAACCAAATTTGATAATTATTTTTTTTTAATGTTCGTCGAGGATCAGGGATGGTTTCTGCGGAGAAAAAAATTGGAATAATTGCCGGAAACCCCTAAAAATAGCCCTTTTCTTTTTCTCATACAAACGAATGAATGTTTGTTCGTTAGTAACGCTAAGAGAACGGCTGAACCAAAATTGATGAAATTTGAAGAGGTTGTTCGTTGTGGATCAAGGAAGGTTTAAAATTAAAAAAACCTGCATGCTTTTCGTGAGGAAAATTCGGAAAATTGGAAAATTCCAAAAAGTTAATTTTTTCCATAAATTTTTTTTTTAATTTTTTTGTTTTGTTTTTTCAATTATTTGAATCGTTCAAATTTGTCGTTTGCCTCAAAAATTTTTGAAAATTATTCAGTGAAAACGTTATGTGTGTTGCACACAAAGTGATCAATTACAGATTGAAATTTGTTACGATGCCACGAAGAGGTCGCGCTAATATCGGTCGGCGTTCTTTTCGACATCAACATATGCGATGACATACGTGCGGTATTATGGATCGCGGTCAATCAGCTAGCGATCGTCCCGATGTCACAGCAAGACTTTTCAAGCAACAGCTTCGATGGTTGAGTGGCAAAAGAGAAGTTTGCCGCACGCACACATTCTTCTTTGGATGGTGGATGGTGGTTACACCAGATCAAATTGATGAAATCATTCAGTCACGCGGAAATTCCTGATGCAGAGAAAGATGCAGTATTATACGAAGTGATGAAAACCAATATGGTTCATGGACCTTGCGGACACAACCATCCCACTTCGGTTTGTATGTCTGACAATAAATGCACGAAACAATATCCACGTTTCTTTCGGAAACACAAACTAGAAATGAGGGATATCCACTCTATCGGCGTCGCTCACCAGATGACAATGGCAAATCATTCAGCAATCAATTTAGAAGAGTGAATATTGAAGTTGACAACACATGGATCGTACTATATTCACCACTTTTGTCTAATTCATATTCAAAACTCATATCAGTGTTTAGTATTGCAGTTTGGTGTAATCGATAAAATACGTTTGAAAGTACGTCACCACAGGAAGCAACATGGGGGTTATTGGACTTGAACGATACGGTTGATACATAAACTGCAATAAAGCGCTTTGTAGGACATTTACTTCTGCAATTCATGAACATTTTCCGGCAATGTGCGTCTCACAGTTAATTTGGAGAAGGCCAAAGTGTGTACTTCAACCCAGAGAATACAGTACAGCCAGTGGAAACACCGCCAGCAACAAAATTAACATTTACGAGTTTTTGCTGAACTTTCGTCAGAGATCCGTTTGCGAGGACATTTGGAAATACCTTGACATTATACATGGAATGCATCGTTGAAGAAATAATTACGCAGAAAGCAAGGCCAACCAGTAGATGGACATCCAGGTGTGTTATCAACTAATGCATTGGGATGAATTTACACAATCCACCCGCAAAACGACGATTGTTTCTATCTTCGGTTGCTATTGATAAATGTTCGCGGTTCAAATTCATTTAAGTCTTTGCGTACTGTGTGTGCAACTTTTTGAGAAGCAAGCCAGCAATTACAATTGCTGGAAAATGATAATCACTAGAAGGCAAATGAAGTTCCCACACTTTTCGCGATAATCATTTCGACATATCAGCCTTCAAATCCGCTTCTATTATGCGATACGAACAAAAATGAAATTGCCGAAGACATTTTACATCGTCTTCGCTAAAAATTGGAAATGGATCAATTCCGGTTGATACTTCCGGTGGTTTGATATCAATTCCATCTGTCGTTTATCAGTTCACGAAATAGGAACTCATCACGAATGTTCGGACATTGGCCAAATTATCGTAACTACGATTCCTTAAGTGTACGCGCAATGTTAGCCGCCAAAAATACCGATATTGTTGGCTTCAACTGGAAGATTCAAAGTCAAATTCCGGGAGACTTGCGCTCATACAAATCGATGGTTCGTTTTGACAATGAATGAATTATCCAGTGGAATTTCTAAACTCTTTGGAGAGGCTTGGTATGTTACCGCACCATTTGCGTCTCAAAGTTGGATCGGTCGTTATTATGTTTTGCAATCTTCATGCGCCGAAACTGTGTGATGGAACCTGACTGATTGTGACGCACCTATCGAATACAAGGAACAGAATGCTTGATTCTACGAATTCCTTTGAGTTCTATCGATTTGCCATTTCAGTTTAAACGTATTCCGTTTCCAGTGAAAATTGCATTTGAGATGACAGTGTGCGGCATAAATTTGAAAATGCTATGTTTTTCACACGGTCAGATATACGTGGCGTGCCCACGAGTTGGAAAACCATCTTTTCTGTACACCGGAACAGAAACCAAAAAATGTTGTTTATCAAGCTGTGTTGCATTGAAAAAAAAAAAAATTAAATGATAAATTTAACTTTCTTTTCATTTCAAAACACATATTTTCACGCAGGACAACGGCTGCGGGGTCAGCTAGTATGATAATATTATGCTCCAAATTTGGTTGAACATTTGAAGGAGTCGTTCCTGGTATATGAGATTTCACATAAAAATAGGCAGTGGTACACCCATTGTCGAATTTTACAGCGATTCCTTTGAAACCTCTCCATTAGTTTATAAAATAATCGGAAAAATGGGTAATATTTCAGGGTTTGTGATTTTTTTTTTAATTTTTTTAAATTTTCAGGCCCCTTTTCCTCTTACGATTCCCTATACCGAATTGCAGTTTTATTTACTAAATTAGAGCTTATAGCACTTTATAGAGTAGCAATGATCCTATTCCGTCCCATCTACAATCCGAGCAGAGGGAAAAGAAGGCAGCGTTTTCCACGAAATGGAAAACAGCCAGCACAAGGACAGGAGCGAAGCTAGGTCTAGATGTAATATGTTGGCACTAACTAAGGAGTTGAATAGATAGTAGTGCGTCTGCCGGAGAATGTTCTTAGTTTAAAGCGAATGACTTAGGTAAGGCAAGGTATGCGGAGAAATGACGTGCTGAGAAGGTGCAACTGCAACCTGCAACCAATGAAATGCTTACAAAGGAGCTCGAAGAATGATTACGCGAAATTAATCTTGTCTAATTTCAAACTTGAATCGCCAGTAGTGGCAGCGAAACGAAAGGACTAAGTCGTCAGCCAAAATAACAAAGGCAAAAGGAATGAAAGTTTCCAGAGCCCAACGAAAATGGGTGAAAGCTGAGCTCACAACGGTGGCGATGTAAGTGCTTTAAGTAATCCGTGTCTGTCGCGTCATGTACAGATGTCAGCTCATACCAGGGCTAGATCATAATAATAGATTGTCATTACGAGATATTGGTACAGCTTTATTAGGCCGCAATAGCCAAAGTAGGGCAAGTCTGGCTCCCGGTTACATCATCGCAATCGGTCCAGATATTGCAGCTAACTTCTGCCAACAGAGGGATGGAGATTCGTTAAGGTTCTCAAGGACCCCGCAGCAGAATCTGATATGGAGACTAAAAGTGTCACTATGCAGATCATCAACTACAAAGGAATCCAAAGAACCGTTGGCGAAAAGTAGCGGCGATATAAACTATGGATTCACATATGGAAAGATTTTGACATTCAAGTCAATCGCCGATGTTGCAAACTTAACACCAAATTTGAGGTGGGGGACGTCGAGGAAGATAACACGGAGCCCTTGAGTGATGTAGCTACCATTAGGAAAGATGAGTGTTTTTCGGAGTCTGAGCCTGTTTGCGGACTCTGTAAATGATATAATGAGCAATGCAAGAAAATGTACATAGATGTGTGTTACTAAGCTCCCTTTACCTAGAAGTAGGTAGTAGTTTTGGACTGTCTCCCACCGAAACTACCCCAAAGTAACTTTGTAGTAAACCTTGTGTTGCTTTTGCTCCAAGATCTGAGGTGTTCCTCTAAAACTCATTGCTTAAAACAAGGAAAAGTGGAATGGCCTAAGGCAGCTGAGGGAAATTGTGCCTCCAGCTGCCTCCGAGCGGGCTAGCTCGTCTGTCTTTTAATTCTTTTTATTATTTTATGACAGGGTACCCAGATGATGTTAACAGAGTTACCTACTGACCTTGCTAGTACCGGAAACCCACTATAAAAAATGAATACACCACAACAACAACAAAAACCCAAACAGAAAGAACAAGAAAACCAAGAAGGATCCCCCATACTCACCGCCACTCCGAAACGGGTAAACAAAACTGGAGAAAAGACAGCCTCAGGTGAGGCCACACAAGCAGCAGCGGCCAAAAAAGGAGAAGGGAAAAGCACCCAGCTGCCACTAAAGAAGGGACTCAGAGCTCGCCTAAACAAGAATACATCACCCAAATTAATTTAATTTCAAACAAGTTCAGTAAGTTTTTTTATCTGGTCTACGTTGATAACGCTTAAACATGCTTTGTTGTCCGATGGTTCCTTTGTTTCTGCAAGAGGACTTACATATATCATCCTGCCTTGGAATTTAATATCGAAATCATAGCCAACTTACTTGATAATAATACACAGGACCTTTGTTCTCGGTTCCACTTTGCGAAAGCTAATTTTAAGAAGATTAATTAAGGTAACTTTTTATAGTAGCTTGGCCGGATTACAATGGCAATGTTGAATTTAGTGTCTCCCATTTAAATGAAACTATTTTAAATTTATTTGAAAGGTATTTTCCGAAACGTGTCGTTAATCAAAGAAGTTCTAATTTATAGTTTCGGGAGAGTTATGTAACTTAAAATAATAGAAAATCTTGTGCTTTTAAACCTAAAAAAAACTTACTTGGTCCTAGGCTATCAAAAAGTCATTTATAATTCCTTTGCATAAGAGCGGATTTAATTCATCTATTCTATAGGGAAATAGCAAAATTTTTAACAATAGTAAAACATTTTGAAACAATTGTAACAGACGAAATAACAATCTGGATTTGTTCACTAATTTCTTATACTCACCACGGTTTTTGTAAAGGCAAGGCGTAAAGGCTTGTGTTTGTAACACATGTATCAATGGGGTTTGGGGAGAATAAGCATACTGTTGTTATATACGAATATTTTAGTAAAGATTTCGAGTAAACCAATCAATTTGAAAAATCTGGATCTTCTTGGTTTTCAATCAATATTTCTAAAATGTGATACTTCTTATCTTAGATAGATCTCAACAAGTTATATTTAACCATAATATTTCTGATTTAATTGATGTCCCTACGCGCGTTAATCAAGGTAGCAATCTGTGTTGAGGCCTATATTGGAGTATGCTTCGGTGTTATGAAACCCTAGTTGTCAAGTCCATTCGGAGAATTAACGTTTTTACTTTTCACCTTAAATTTTTACATTGGTATTCCAGATTAAATCTTACCCAATATACCAATCGTTTAAAACTTATAAATCTACATAGGCTCACTAGTCGTGGGGAAATGCTTCGTATAATATTTCTTGTAAAACTTATGAATGGGTCAGTCTGTAGTCCATCTCGTCCCGTTCGCTGAATCAGATACTTTAGACCTTTACTTTTAAAATGTTCTAGAACAAATTTTGAGTTAATCCAACCAATCCACCGTATTCTTATGTCACTATTCCAGCACACTTGATCTAACAGACTCACTCTTTACATTAAAACAATTATTTTATCTACTCTTAACAAGTAACATATAGAACCAAGAAACTTACTTTAACCTAATTTTTAAATTTGCCTGTCGAAATTTTTGTTTCTGTAGCTCAGCAGCTTAAGATCGTAATAAATTAAAACTCTCTTGGCTTTTATTACTCGGCTAATTCCGCTCGTTTTCGGTTTGCGCCCCTCTCGTTGGGTATTATTATTTACCCATTTTCACAGTGTATGAAGAAATGCTAAAAATGCTTCTTCTCAGCGAGTTTGGTTAAGATAGCTTTAGAAATTTGGAAACATGCACACTTTAACACTTACCATGCGAACGCAAACGAATTTTTAGATTCTGTAAGTTTTACAAATAATTCGAAATTTAATTTATTTCCACCAAATTGTCGTCGATTTGTACGGTGTAAAGAGGCAAAGTGTTCAAAAATAAGAAATTAACTAAACTGTCAGCGTGGAGAAAGTAGTTGTGTGGTGCAATGGAAGCAAAAGAGGTGCAGTGGGAGCAAATGGCGTCGGTAACTTTCATCGATGGAATTATGTAAAGAATTAATTGCTAGGCAATATTAAAAAATAATTCGATTCCGTTAGCAGCTAAACTCAATTTAAAGGTAGCTGCTAATACTTTACTCTGGCTTACGACCGAAGCATTGAACACATGAAGGCCCATGTGGAGACAAAATCACGAGAGCGCAAATTTAATAGCAACAAGAAAGGAAGGTAACATTTTATACTCTTGCATCTAACTAAGAAGCAAACCATCAGCCAGAATATAGGAGTCCAAGGAATTATAACTAACAATATATAGTTGAACTTCTCTAACTTGAATCAACATAATCCACAACAAATGGAAGGAAATCTGTATGAAATTTGACTTCTATTGTTAATTGAAGAGCTCGAGTTATGGAGGACTTCGAAATATGTAATTATACATGTATTTATGTATAACTCATACACAGACCTTCATATTCGACAAAAAGTTTGTTAAAAAACGGAAATCATTATACATACATTTGTAGTATACGAGAATTGTGGATAGAATCGACCCGATTTTATTTACTTTTGTCAATACTGCACACTATTAATATGCCACAAACTACTAAAATTTTCCTTAAGGTACCTCATATGTCATCATTATGTTATATGTTTGTTATACGGGGACTAGGTCAAGTTTTCGTCCAAGTTTATCCATTTTAGGCACAAAAAAACACTGTTATCAGCAAAACACACTCTCTTTCATTTTCAAAGAAGCAACTCACATGTTGGCCGATGTATAAGATATAAACTCACTTGGAAATTCGAAAATCGTTATATTAGGTATATGGGAGCTAAGTTAAGTTTTGACACACAGATTTTCAAACCATTGTCAAGAAAAGAATTATTCCTGAATTTCAATTATAAATTTCACGCATTGACCGATATTTGTGGTGAAAAGTTAACCAAAGGTATCAGAGTCCAAATTTTCGATAACTAGGGGCTTGAACAGTTTTATTGGATTTAAAAAATTTTTGAGCATAAGGTGAAATACTCTATAGCGATTGTTCGTGGAAAGTTTTATCCCGTTATATTAATTTCTTTCTGATTTGTATACTGGAAGATGAAAAAATTAAATGAACTTTAAAATTGTTTTATATGGGAATTAGGCTTGGTTGGAGTCCGATTTCTCCCATTTTCCCACTATGAATGTTATGTACCAAATTTGTTTGAAATTGGTCTAGCAGGTCCTGAGATATGTGATTTAACCTAAAAATGGGTGGTGCCTTTAAGTCGTTTTCAACAGTAACCCAAAATGGGGAGTTAGCGGAGTCATCATTCTCCTAAGCTATTTGGCTATTGTAGCTGTAGTCTTTTAGGATATAGGTACATTTAACATTTTAAAGGGCGGGGTCAGGCCCACTTTTAAGAAAATTTCGTGCACTTTGCTTCTGCAATACTCACTGCCAGACATCAGTTCTCGTCATACTGATCGTTTATATATATACTAGCTGGCGATGGCTGTGCGAGGCTTCGCCACGCCCGTCAAAATATGCAAAATAAAAAAATATTAATAAAATAAAAAATAAACTTAAATCCTTAGACTGTTCTTTAGTTCAACTTAATCTTTAACATTTACAACTGATTCCAACAAAGCAATTTAACGGAATAGTTATATTTTTAATTTCAGTTATGCCTAAAGCTAAGTTAAATAAAAAAACTTAAGTAATCTCGTAGATTTTTTTAAGAAAAAAAACCTGAAACCGGTGCACCGGTATATTAAATTATTTCTCTGTAAACAATATTTAGAACTTTTTTCTCAGGAGATAAAATAAAAAGATTATTTTTATTAGTGACTCGCGACAAAGCTACGTAAAGCTGACCATGAGAGAAACAATTGATACTTAGGTCCAGTCCAGCGACTTCTAATGTTTGGCCTTGAGATTTGTTTATTGTCATAGCGAAACAAAGTTTTAAAGGAAATTGGAGGCGTTTGAACTGAAAAGGCAAGTCTGTCGGAATAATAGGTATTCTGGGTATTAATACAATATCTCCAGCGCCACATCCAGTTACAATCTTACACTCTATTAAATAATTTTTGAAAGATATTATGACCAGGCGGGTGCCGTTACAAAGTTTTGGAGGATTTAGGTTTCTTAACAAAATAACTGGTGAGCCTAGTTTAAGATTAAGTTTGTGCGGAGGTGCGCCAGACGGATTTAATGAATTAAAAAATTCGGTTGGAAAATGAACTATTTGCTCAGAATCGATAACTGTGTCGATTGAATAGTAAGTCTTATTAGGGGCGTTGAATTTGCATTGAACCATGTCATTAATTACATAACATTAGTCATTTGTTGGAGTTAAAATAGCTCTCTCCTTAAATCAATCCAATGTTTTCCCACTTACATTTGAAATATCTGGATAGACCTTTTCTATAAGTTCTTCAAGGTTTTTAACAGGTACACAAAGACTTTGATTTATGTCTACTTTACAGTTTTTGTCTGTCATTTGCCCATGACCAATTTGCAGTAGTGTCTTACCGAAAATTTCATTTTCTAGACCTGGGGTCAGCCTCATGTTCTTTTTTAATTGAACATTATAGATATGTTTCCACAACTTTGATCTTTTCAAGCACGCATTTACCTCATCTGCCCTTGTTCCCCTAGAAATCATGGGCAAAATTTGACGAAAGTCTCCAGAAAATAGTACTGTGCATCCACCCATAGGTGAAACTTTGTTGCGTAGGTCTACTCCTGATTTGTGTGCCATTGTAGCTTCATCCCAAACTATAAGCGAGCAGTCTTGCATAACCTTAGCAGTACTGCTTTGTTTAGGAATGTTGCAAATTTTGCTTATTTCCTCAGTTACCTTAAGTGGAATTTTAAACATTGAATGAGCAGTTCTTCCTCCATCGAGAATAGTTGCTGCTATGCCTGAGGATGCAACAGCTAACGCGATTTTCCCTAAAGACCGAACTTTTGCCAATAGTAAATTAATAAGAAAGGTTTTCCCAGTACCTCCAGGGGCATCAAGAAAGAATATTTTACCCCCACAATTAAAAGCAGAACTCAAAACTAAATTATATATACTTTTTTGTTCTGAATTAAGCTTATCTTCATTACATCTAACAATTTCAAGTAGTTAATGTTGATCATATGATTTTTCTCTCTCGTATAGTCTATTATTGACAGTGTTAACGTCAGTTATCGGTGCAAGGGAAAAATCGGTAACTGTTTTACCGCAAAGAGAAATTAAAATTTTGTTAAGGTCACACAAAGCCTCATCAAAAATTAATTGATTGTAACCTAAATTTTGAATACCAGCTTCTCGTTTTTTTCTTTGCAATATGTCTTCTGACATACTTTCTTTACAAAAAGACAAAATTATAGCAAATAAATATCGCGTCGAAACAGACGAAGCACTAATATCTGCTTCCAGTAGCGTTTGTTCCCAAAGTGAATCATCTTCCAACAAACCCAAAGCTTTGCAGGCTGCTTGATAGGAACTAAAAGCCCTACCTTGAACAGTTTTCAAAAATTGGAAAGAAGTTGGGCCTTCGACTTTATGTAAAAGCATCCTTAGGTAAAAGCATTCACTATTATTGGGACGAACAACATAAACTCTTCCCAAGGCGTCTCCTTTTTTAAGTTTTCGTAACCCTCAACAGGAGAGCCTATTTGCCTACGTTGGAATTTTTTTGTAGATCCATTCCACGTGTAATAAGCAGGAACTTTGTCGTAGGTTATAGCTTTGGCGAAATGGTCATTTGCACATAACTTAAAAAAAGCCGTTAAAGTCGTATCTGTTGGATTATTAATAATATCACGCACGTTATTTTCGTTGCAATATATCATTGGCCGTTTTCTAAATGAACTGATAGATGAGTAATAGTAGAATAGCGATCATGGATATCAAAAGAGAAAATTCTCCACAGAGCTTCCGACGTGCATATGTATCTTCCAGACTGAAATTCTTGAATTTCATCTTTCGAATTTATTGTAAAAGTTGCTTGGTCGCTACCCTTATTTATGTATTTACATACGTATTTAATAGATATTATAGAACTGCAGAACTCGACATTGATATGGGCATTAAAAGCTTTTAATAACACAGGGTTATATGGTATCACCCAGCTATTATCAACAGTGTAGTTGCGCAACGATGTTGTTTGACCTCCTTCTGCTGGGGATAAACAGCGATATTTTAGATATCCATCATCCCCACAGGATGTGGTATCTTGAAAAGCTTTTGGATATTTTTTTATACAGCGGTTCTCCTTCATTCATGGAGCGTACGGTTTAAAGCACCGCATGATCCATGTATCATGTGCTTCACTACCAAATCGTGCAAAATTGGATCGCATTGCTTATTTGGTAATTCGGCGGAAATAACATTATCCACTTGATTTGCTGTTATCTTATTTTTTCACCAAAGCAATAGATGCACATGTGAAAGTCCACGCTTTTGCCATTCCACAGTATACATATGGCACTGAGGCGGGCCAAATATATGAGCTTTGTTAATTAATTTTAACAGCTTTTTAATTTTTAAGTTAAAAACTCTATTGATAATATCATAGCGCTGTTGAACAACAGTGTTTGAATCTAAATTGGTTTTAATTTCTTCCCAGTTAGGGTTGCATGTAATTGTTATGAACAAATCAGGCTTCTCATAATTCCTGACATAAGTCATAGCATCTTGCGTTTTTTCATAAAGATATCTAGGGCCGCCTGTGAATGTTGCAGGGAGAATAACTAATTGACCAATTTGATTTGGTTCTTCATTTGATTTTTAAGCATCCTTCAAATGAATATAGTTCTCTGCACGTAACTGTTTTTGGTTATTTCGTAAATACGCCAGACGCTCTGTCTCAATTTTAGCGTATTGATCAACTATGTACTGATTCAGTAACATTCCATACTTATGAATAGGGTTGAACAAATTTTCCTTAATCATTAAACGGTAGCAATAAAAGCTCATGCAGAAAACTGTTTTTGAAATAGGCTCTTTCGAATTAGGATCAATTTGTGGAATATTTATGTAGTAACCGTTTTCACCGCGACAAAATATTAGTGGGTATTGGAGACTATTATAACTACGATGAAGTTCAGAAATTCAAACTAAATTGTTGCACCGACGTTTTAAAATTATGTCCCTTTTATTAAATTCTTGACCAGTTATCATGACCGCAACTTCACTGGTACATGGTGCATTGTATCGACCAGGATGACTTCCGACAGACACTTTATTTGCATGAATAATTACTTGGAAATCTGGAATTTTTGGTGGAACACTTTCTAATGCAGTTTTAAATGACGAAATATACGCGTTATGTTCATGCAACATGTCTTGCAAAACCCTTACAACTCCTTTGTCAACTACTTGCGCTGCTCTACTACATCTTACGGACGCTTGTGCTTCAGAGTCTGAAATAAAATAAATCTGAAGGAATTGATGCCCTTGGTCTAATTCCGGAAACAAACTACCTGCTAAGTGGTAAACTTGCCCTTGTATCTTAAACCTAGGCATGTAACCACGCTCGACAATTTTATTACTCCGAAATGAAGTAAATTGGAATGCATTGTTGTAGTTCCGTATATTTTGCAAAAAATGAGTCGATTTTGGATGATTACCTGTTAATAAGGACTTTAGTGGTTCGGGTGGAGGAGGGATTTTTTCTAAATAGACTTTTCCACCAAGGCAGCACATGCCAACTGATTCACCTGTATATCTTTTGGCAGAACAAAAACTACAAACAATTGACATATTTCCAATTGAAATATATTGGTCATTTGACGAAAGCTTTTTTTCACGCCACAAATGTTGGCTGGCTTCAAACCGGCGCGCATGGTTTCTAACCCTATTTTGCATCAGGCGCGCCTCCCGCTGACTTTCTGTTTCAATAGTACGTGCATTGCGCTATCTCTCCGCACGTCGTTATCAGTACGACGTCGGGGCATGCTTTTAATTAAATTTTTAGATTTAGTAGTCGCTATTGATTCAAAAATTCTCGCAATTTTGAGAAAACACGAAAAGCGCTCAGTTCTATTCGCTTGCTAATTCGAGAATGATTAATAATTTCCAGCAGCTGACCATATGTTACAAATATGCCACTCATGTTGCCTCGCAGAGGAACGGAGTGAGAATTTATTCATTTATGAATTATCGAACATGCTTGCAAACTGTCGTTCAGCATACAAATACATACATATGGTGTTTTCCGCAACAATGCCCATATCCAGCATTCCATTCCATGTCTTGCCGCGCATGCACATATATACACACAATTATATGGAAATATAAGTATTAATCTCTACGTTGGTATATACAAATGTTTCAATACCACTAATACGTATGGGGCTTTTTGCGAACATGTTGTAATCAAACAAATTTCATTTCTAGCGAGCAGGTAGCGCAAAATTGTTCGCCTTGCCGCGGATGCATAGAACATTAATTGATACATACAGTAACAAGAGAGAAAATTTTTAAACAACTATATATAAGTTTACACATTTTTGACACTGTCAAGAAACTCTTTACACACTTTAGTTTTCGATTCTGTTTTGTTCTATTTGAAGAAAAAACGGTACTTTACTGTTATCTATGCTTCTGCACTATGCGCTATGTTTGTATTCCTTAACATTTTATTGGGAAATCTTTCTGCACACGTGTCAAAAAATTAATTTTAAAATTATTTAACATGCCTGGAGCTAGATTGACTTTTGACGTTACCCAATTGATTTATTATAATCACCAAATTGGAAAATCTGTAGCTGAGCTAGTGAAGATGTTTCGTGTATCGCGAAAAACAATTTATAATGTCTTAAATCGAGCCGAAAATGATGACAGACTGGAAGCAAAGTATGGAAGTAGTCGAAAGAAGAAGATTGACAAGCGGACAGACCGCCATCATGCGTAAGGTCCGTCAAAACTCCCAAATTTCAACCAGAACCCTTGCCAAGGAGTTGGAAGAAGAGTGTGGCACGGTCGTTTCACATGAAACCGTCCGCCAACTAATTCTGCGAAACAAATACTCTTCAAGGGTTGCGCGTAAGAAGCCGCTGCTTTCGAAAGTAAATGTTGAAAAGCGCTTAACTTTTGCTGTCAACACGAGCATCAAGCCAGACAACTGTTGGGATGACGTCATATTCTGTGAAGAAACCAAAATAATACTGTACTATAATGATGGACCAACTGGAGTAAAATTCGGCAAATTGTCGGTGATGATGTGGGGATGCATTAGCAGCAAGGGAATGGGAGAGCTTGCGTTTATTGAAAACACAATGAATGCTGAGCAATATCTCTCCATTCTCAAAACAAACTTGAGACAAAGTGCGGAAAAATTTGGCTTTATTGTCGATAATAAGCCAAAATTTAAATTTTATCAGGCCAATGACCCCAAACAAAGGAGCTCACTGTGCGCATATGGCTACTTTATAATTGCCAAAAGGTCATAAATACACCTCATCAGAGCAACGAAATGAACCCCATTGAAAATTTGTGGGTTTATCTGAAGAAAAAAGTGGCAAAAAGGCAGCCCAAAAACCGCGCCGCTTTAAAAGCAGCACTACTGGAAGAGTGGCATAAAATTCCGTTGGAATCTGACCTACAAAATCTGGTCAGTTCCATGAAAAATCGCACTACGCTCGCAGTTGAAGCTAAGGGGGGTCATACTAAATATTAAAACTAGTTTAAGATAGTATAAGTTATTAAATATATTCATTAAACTGTAGCTTAAGTACTTTGTGTAAAGAGTTTCTTGACAGTGTCAAAAATGTGTAAACTCATATTTTGTTGCCTTAAAATTTTCCCTTTCACTGTATTGTTTTTATTTTTGAACCGACTAATTTAAAATTTGCTAAATAATAGTTCTGCATTAAAAAATATTGAAAAAGAAATAACTAAAGGCGTTATTTTTGCATGCAAAGTCAAAAAATATGGTATTTTTCAGTGTGTAAAGAGTTTCTTGACATACTGTATATGCACATGTTTCAATTCAACTCTTTTTTTCATTTATGCTTTGCGCTTTTCCTGCATGCAGCAACAGGCGACAATAATAACGAAGCTCGCATAAAACAGAATAAAAAATTTTAAAAGGGGTTTATATTTTAATTTTTTTTCGTATTAATATTAATATGAACAATGAAATAACTGATGCAATTTGCTTCAATTCATTACATCGTTTTTTCCTTTCTAAATTAATGCAGTAGTTTTAAAGATATTGAAGTATGAAGATAAAATTAGTCTATTTTTGAGGTTTTTTTGCTTATTGTCGTACTTTTATAAGGCAAAATATTTTTTAAAGTATCCTACGTTGGAGAGGAGGGATCAAGGTATGTTTTGCAAGAAACCGGAATAAAATCGGTTAAGATTTAGCTGAGCTGTGAGGTAACATACACATTTTAAGGCTTTACACTCAGTCCTTTTTTTTATGTGATCTCTTTTTACGCTATTTCATTTTAACGCGGTTATTTTTGCAGCGCAAATTCCTTTTTTACGCGAATTTCTCACTTTAACGCGATTGAGTTTTTTCGTTTTTTGCTTGTTTACATATTTGTACGCATAATAATTTTATAATATGTCGGCGCACCCTAATATGCGTGTGTGAGTGTATGGGTATACAGTTTCGGGAATTTCGTTAAAAAACTAAGTTCCTTATTATTGCATCAGCCGTTGATTGTGTTGTATGTGTTTTAGCGGGGCGACAGCGTGGCGTGGCTATCGTCGATTGTGGTTCGGTGGTAAGCACAAAAGGAAGAAAACGACATAAAGTCAGTCTTGTTTAGGATGTCTACCGAAAAGTATGTTATTCCGACAAATATAATACGGGGAAGTCCCATAAAAAGAATTTTACTCTATGTGTATCAATTATTGCAAATCTAGTTTTATGTATTTGGTTAGCGGCCGGTGCAGTTGTTTTGGTAAGACTTTAAAATATATCTATAATTTTGTAGTAAAAATAATAAAAAAATTTTATTGAGGAATTTTAATTTTTGCTAGCTTTACAATGGAAGCTAATTCAGGAAAAAATAAAAAACGTAAAGGCATTTCTTTAGAAATAAAAATAAAAGTTTTGGACTATCTAGAGCAGGGAGCTGGCCCAACAAATGTGAAAAAGATGCTTGGACTCAGTGAATCTACAGTGCGGACAATAAAAAAAATGAAAATGCAATTAGAAAATCTGTAGTTTTCGGAAAAAAATGTAAATGCGAAGAAAACTTCATACTCAAGAAATGTTTTTATTGAAGAAATGGAAAACCTATTAACAATTTGGATTGAGGATCTCAACCAGAAACGAATCCTAGTTGATACTACAACAATAAAACAAAAAGCTCTACGTATTTTTAGTCGATTAACATCGACCCAAGAAAAGAAAAACGAATTTTCAGCTAGTGGTGGATGGTTTTCGAAGTTTATTGAAAGACATAATTTTCATAATTTAAAAACTAAGGGTGAAATTGCTTCAGCTGATAGTAAAGCTGCGCAGGACTATCCACCAAAGTTATTAAAAATTATTCAAGAAGGTGGTTACACGCCAGACCAAGTTTTCAATGCGGACGAAACCGGCCTATTTTGGAAGCGGTTACCAAAACGAACATATGTGTCAAAGACCCAAAAATCATTTGGTGGCTTCAAAGCTGCAAAGGACCGTGTAACGTTTTTATTATGTAGCAATGCTTCTGGTGGCCGCATGACTAAACCGCTGTTAGTAAACAAAAGTCTCAGGCCGCGAGAACTAAAGGGCAAAGATTTAAAACATTTACGTGTTCACTGGATGGCCAATAAAAAAGCCTGGGTAACTGGAAATATATTCCAAGAATGGTTTGCTAACTGCTTTGTACCAGAAGTTAAAAGTTATTTGGAGAAGAAGAAACGGCCCTTTAAAGCTCATTTAATAATTGACAATGCACCAGGCCATCCGTTGATTGAACATCCTAATGTCAATATCATTTTCCTCCCACCGAATACTACATCAATTATCCAACCGATGGATTAAGGCATTATTGCGACTTTTAAAATGTACTACCTCAAAAAAAAATTTCAGTGCATTATGGAAAAACTCGAGGAAAATCCTGAATTGGACTTCACCGATGCTTGGAAAAATTTTTCTATCAAGGATTGCATCTTGTACGCGTCAAAAGCAATTTCTGAAAAAAGGCAACATACGTTAAACGCATGCTGGAAATCTCTTTGGCCAGAATGTGTTAAAAGTGGTATGTCCGTAACAAGCAATTCAACTAATTATTCAGATATCATTGATTTAGCACGTTCCGCGGGAGGAGAAATTCTTACAGATATGACGAAAGAAGATATTGACGAGATTCTAGACCGAAAGCTCGATGATGACGATTGGATTGAAATAGCTACGGAAGTAATCGAATCGGAAAATGGCAGCGAAACCGAGATAGACGAGCATTCAATTAAAGCAGAGACGATTAAGCAAGGTCTTAAACTAGCAGCAGAATTGAAAAATTATTTTGCAGCAAATGATACTGATGCCGAACGTGCACGAATTTTTCAAAAAGAATTGAGTCTCTGCATGTTAAGATATAAAGAACTACATCGGAATTTATTGGGTTCAAAAAGAAGCATTCAAACAAAATTAACTGAATTTATGGTGCAAACTCAGTCGGAGATGCTAAGTCAATCAGAACATCAATCCATAGTTCTTACTATTGATTCTGATACAAATTCTAGTGATATTAGTTCCGGCCATCAAAATTAGCGGCTAAGAATAATTTCCACTACGGATAATGACAGTGATTAAAGAGCATTCAACGGTTTTTTCAATAAATCTACCTATTTTCTATTTTCTTCTCTTTTATATATGGCTTTTGTTTTGTATTTTTTATTTTGTTATGAATGAATAAATCATAAGTCTGAAATTTGAAACTTATTGTGTTGTTTTTGAATATTTTTTTGCGCGTATATTTTGTTATACGCGATATTTTTTATATTCGGAACCAATTCGTCAGTTAATATTGGAAAACTAACCATTTGTACGCGATTTTGAGTGTATTTTATAAGATGTAGAGATATGTGTATGTAGTCAAACCTGGATAAGCAAGAGTTCAAGTGAGTACAATCTCATTCTCGCTTATAGAGGTTTCTCACTAACCCGAGTTTGTGGCTAATGCAGGTACATAGGTAGCATTTCTCTCTTATAGAGGTATGCAGGAATAACAAGTCACAGCAAGTACGAATGTACTAAATATGTAATATGATAAAATTATGAGCATAGTATGCACAACATTTATCATTCCACGAGAGTTAAGAATGAGTCATAAAATAGCAGTTGTTAAATTTGTAATTGTTTTGTCATTTGTTGTGTATGTTTGTATCTTTTATGTATGTACATATGTGTTTTTATTGTAGCTACAGTTCTCCGAAATAATATACATAAATAAATTAAGCTCGACTGTCGCTTATAGAGGTATAAATAAGTAGCAGTCTAACTTACGGAGATCCATTAAGGAAAAACGACTCTCTCTTACAGAGGTTTCTGTTTCTCGCTAATAGAAATTTCGGTAGCTTAAAATGACGGGTCCTGGCTATTAATCTCACTTATAGAGTTTTTTCACTTATTCAGTTCTCACTTACCAAGGTTTGACTGTATATATATATTTTATATACTTTTAGATGATACGTACAACCCTTAGGTGAACAAATTTATTATATTTTGTAGCGACATGTTGCTCTTCAGAAATAAAGGGGTAAATACATATAACTCCTGAAATAAACAATGCTCAAGTTTGGTGCAAGCTATGACTGAAAATTGCCATCATAGAAGGCAAAACTGCACATACAAAGTATTAACTTTCCTGAAAGTGTGTTAAAATGTGAATTTATGCAAACTGTACAAGTTTTGTTTTTGATCTTCGGAAATGGTTAAAATGGAATTATTTTGAAATTTTTAATATTTTGGAAAAAAAGGAATTTTTTAAAATAAGTTTCAAAATGAAAATTAATAAAGCTACACTTTTTTCACTTTTGGATGCGCGTCCAAAGTTTTTAATAATTTAGGAGGTAAGTCCAGTTTATAGCTTTATAGGAGGCAATATAAAAATTGGACAATGGCCGCGGCGACGAAAATTTTTATGTGAAAATCCCATATTTCAGAAACTAGTAGACCAATTCGAATTCGGTGTGTGACTTTAGCCTAACATGAATATGAGTGCGAAAATAGGCGAAGTCGAACTACAATCTTGTCTATTTCCTATGCAACAAAAATTAAAATTCCAGTCAATATATCGGTATAAAGCTTAGAGGTATATCATCCCAAGTCTAAAAATTGTTTAAATTTAATAGTAACTTATTTAGGCACAAGATAACGAACATATGGACTCCAGTGTCTATGTGACTGACTTTGTATAGAAATTAGCGCTTAACATATGAGGAAATTGAAATTCGGAGAGAATACTTTTCTGACAGTAGTATGCCTCCTAAACCATTAGAGCTTCACTAACCAGATTCGCTTAGGACAAATCCTATAGGATTCCCTACCCGATGAAATCGGATCGAACCCCACTATCTCTCCATATTTACTGGTTTGTTAAAAATTACTAAAAGCGTAATGAACTCAATGCGCCAGATACATTAAATTTAACGCCCAGAACAATACAAGAGGGCTCGGAGCCGGGGGTTAAAATTGAGCTCTGCGCGTGGCACAGCCCACATCAAGTAAAGTCACATATCCCCGGAACTACTGTACCAATTTCAACCATACTTGGTCTATTATCCTGAAGATTCTATATTACCTTTTTTTAAATTTAAGTTCCATCTGAGTTTTTTTAATTCTCAGTATATTAATCACCACTGAATATATTTCGATATGTTCAAGCCTACACAATTAAGATCTACTTATAGTTGACTTGTTGCCACAACTTGATATATGGGAACTTATTTTTTTGATAGTAATATATCCTTGTGACAAAAATGGGTGTAATTGGGTCAATATTTTCCTTATTTTTGAACTAAGTGAGGCAATGGCCAATAATATAAGTTAATATGACACCAAATTTGATTCTAATACCTTCACGATTTCGTTGAACCTCCTCGTTCGATTTGTTAGTATAAAGTTTTGGCAACACCTGATGGTATTTAGTCGGATCTGATCTTTGTAAGTTGTAAGAGTATAAAAATGTCTGTTATACTGGAACTTCTTGTTAAATATAAAGAATTTCCCTGCTATTGACCTCTTCAAATTACAAGAGTATAAAAATTGTTATAACGTTTGTTATAAAACGTTCGGTTACACCCGAACTTAGCCCTTCTCTACTTGCCAGAAAAAGACTTCGCTCGTAGATTACTAAATAAAGATATGGAGCTGTAATTTGGTACAGAAGATCACAGTAGAAAGGGGCGCTTGTGAGAAAAAAATTTTGAAAAAGTAGGCGTGGCCCCGCCCTTTAACAAGTTTAGTATACATATTTCTTAAGCCACTTAAGCTACAACAATCAAATTTGCTGAATGCAAATCCTAAAAGAACTTCGGAATCAGAGGATAACCAAGCTCACTCTCCATATAACGGCACGGAAACGATAAACCGGACTTCGGTACATATAGTTGACCTTCGGATAATGTAGAATCGATACAATTTGCAAAAAAAATTGTGCTTAATTTTATTTTATGTAGGTTGTCCTGATTTTTCTCTCAAATTTCGCTGATTAGTTGTTATTTAAGTACAGATAAGTATTAAGAAAATTTAGTATTTTAAGAAATAATGAATTACGTAAAATAAAAAAATAATTCAAATTATATCTAAATAAAAATTGGTAAATATTTTTTTGTTTTAAATTATCAATTGTTATTACAAATGATATAATAGAGCTATTTTATGCTTTTATTTGTAAAATAACGTCAAGTTTGTTAGACCTGTGCATAATTTTACATTTTACATATTAGTGACATCACCACTCTACCTCCTCTTTCTATCTTCCATTTTACTGTCAACTCTACTGTCGTCCTACTGCCGTTGGCAAATATAGGAAATATTCAAGTTAACGGGAACGACAACTGTCGGCCTGCAGTCGTGTAGTCGTGCAGCTGTCAAAATAACAGTGTCCATAAGAACGTCTAAATTTTAATATTTGACAGATGTAGTTTGCAGTCTGTCGCGCTCTATGTGTTCCGCACTTCACTCAAAACTAATTTGCATACACAATAATGTTACAGATTTTCATGCCTAATTATTTTGCAAGACCTAAAATTAGGCTATAACTAGCGATCTTACAGTCCTTTTCTTACGGGTTATTTCCTCAAAGCCTGCGCCAAAACATATGCAACAATTCAACTCCCCATAAACGTATGCATTTAGTGCAGCATGGCCGGCAAGTACACAAGACAACACAGCTGTCCATTTTGCATGTACACAATATCGTTGTGGCCATACTAATACCTTTCACTTCAATGAAATTTTAATATTTTGTTCAAAGTGAAATTTTTTTTATGCAAAAAATAAGTAGAAATTGGTAAATATTTTTTTGTTTTAAATTATCAATTGTTATTACAAATGACATAATAGAGCTATAATAGAGCAAGACCTAAAAGTAGGCTATAACTAGCGATCTTACGGGTTATTTCTTACGGGTTATTTCTTACGGATATTTCTTACGGTTTTTACTATCACTTTTTTTTCAGTTAGCTCCCGCAGCAAAATCCTATCTTCTGCAAGCCTGCCGTAAGGAACTTCGTTCCAAAAAAAATAGATTTGAAACTTGTCCTGGCCCTATATAACTAATATCAGGATTTTCGAACATCCGGGTGACTTTACTCTATATGATAATAAAGTATTATATTTCCCTGTTATTGATTCTGGCAAGTTGCAAGAGTATGAGATATTCGGTTGCATCCGAACTTAGCCTTCCTTACTTGTTCAATTCCTAATTTTCCCAAATAACATTAGAAAAATTAAATTAAAGCAAAAATTCTGAGAACCTTAGCCATAGCTTAACACGTCCAAAAAAATTTAAATTGTTTGCATAAAAACTAGGATAACGCCATATTTCTCGGTAGACTTGAGCGTAACTAGCACAAAAAGTCTCCGCTCACAGGGATTTTTTAGTTTATTTTAACGTGGGACTGCAATAGGATGCTGCTTTATGGTTTATTTATATAAAAAAAAAAAAAATTCGTAGTCTGTAAGTTAAGCTGTGTGGTCTTGCAAAAGGTTTGTTTTTAATAATTTAGTAAAGTACAAATGAACGGAAAGCGAAAAGAAATTGAGGTGGATGAACGAAAAATTATTTTAAAATGAAGAGAAAGTGGTAAAACTTTTCGCGAAATTGGGGCAATGGTTGGTATAGCTGAGTCTTCAATAAGATACGTTATCATAGCCTTTTACACAATTGGTTAAAAAAAACTTCAAAACCACGTTCCGGTCCTCCGAAAATATTAACAGATCGGGAAACAAGGTAAGTTAAATCCTTGGTTAGGAGAAATTCCCGTCTCACATCTGCACAGATAGCGGAAGATGTAAACGAACGATTTCGAAGACAAATTTGCAGGGATATGTTTAGAAATTTTTTAAAAGGGCTGGTTTTAAAGCTAGAATGAATTTTGTCTATTTCATCTCCCTTTCTTGTTAAATATAAAGTACTTCCCCGCCTTTGATCTTTTCAAATTGCGAGAGTATAAAACGTTCGGTTACACCCAAACTTAGCCGATCCCTAATTGTTTAATATATTTGCACTAGCCAGAAAAAGATTTCGCTCGTAGTTTTTATATTTTTGCAACTAGTTGCTACAGAGTATTAAGTTTTGTTCACCTAACTGTTGTACGTATCACCGTTTGCATTCCTAAAAAATCGAATGAAGCGTTTAGCTTTCGCCAACTAGCAATTATATGCTTTATATAAGCCTCTATCATTTTGGGACTCAGTTCTGTGCTCTAATGAAATAAATTACTGCATTTTCGGAATAAAAGGAACGCAATTGGTATGAAGAAATCCTGGCACGGCGCTGAGTGTTCACAATTTCTCATCGACAGTGGTAGAGTAGTTTGGCTATGGACAAGCGGACTAGGGAAATAGAATTCATTGATTGCATAATGAAAAAGTTTGCTTATTTAAATATCTAAAAGCAAAAAATTGAAGAAAGTTTTACTTGCAACAGAACCCGGTGTTTGTTTGACCAGGGTTATTTCGGTCGCAAACCATGGACGTTTCAACAAGACTCAGCACCATCTCACAAAGCGAGAGTGAACCAAGAATGGCTGAAAAACAACGTTCCGAACTTCATTACGACCACACAATGGCTCTCGAATTCAGCAGATGCAAATCTAATGGATTATTCTCTCTGGGCCATTTTGGAGAGCAAGATCCGAAGTAAAAAATACACCAGTCTTGAGAAAAAAAATAATTTTCCAAACCGAATTTATGGCTTTTTTAATTGGTTACACTTCGAGTGCCGATCCACAATCACCTGACCTCAACCCCAAAGAACACTAGTAGGGTTATCCCACCAGTTACTAATTATTTTTCGAATTCACAAGAAAATGTGCCTTATTTAATTTTTTTAATAAACGAAATACTAGTTAAAGAGAGTTTGTATTATCTTTTAATATAAGTGTTTGAATACATAAAAATAAATTATTTGAAAGAGCTGTTTGGATTTAATTTAGTTTCAAAAGCATTTGCTTATCATGAGTGAAGACTTTTTCCGGCTAGTGAAGTGAAATCGTTGGACTTGTGGTAAAATTTAATTGCATAGTTAATATTGAATTGACCTGTTTCATACCCTGAAGTCTTGTGCAGATATTGATTGTAATGATTCATAAAAAAATCGTACTAATTTGTTATATTACCAGATATGTCACAGGATAATGGCCCGTTGTTACTACCGACGGTTTCCAAGCCAACTTCAGATTGTGGTCAGTCATTCGGGATATTGATGGTTTTTCCGTGATCGGTGTAGGTACGCCTGTCCTTTTGTATTTATTTATATCATTATATTGCTCTGAAAGAGGTTTTCTGCGGTTGTTGTCAATATCTAAAAACATAGAATGTGATAATGCGTATAATTCAAATTATGCGTTATATTTATGTATGTCAGATTGCATAGAGAGAGTCTTACTATCATAAATGAGATGCCCATGACATGTTTCGTCTCCATATGGATTAAATATATGACAGGTATAACGACCAACATCAGTGTCATCTGCATCCTTGATGGTAAGTCGTAGTAATCCATTCGGCTCGTGATCCATAGATACTTTTTCGCATGGGAAAAGTTTTTGATCATTTTTGAACCACTCTACTTCAGGTTCCGGGCTGCCAGCAGCACATGCTGTAAACTTAGCTGTCATTCCAGGATAAATTTCGCAGTCACCAAGTCTCTTCAGGAATGTTGGTGGTTCTGAACGAATATGTTTTTTCCTAAAAGAAATAAACATGTACTCATTTAATTTATATAAAAAAGGGAGTTTTCTGATACCAAAAGCAATTAAATAAATAATTTCCACTATCGCTTTATTAGGTTGGTCATGGTTATAAAACATATATCGTATATCACATACTAAACACTTTACACAATAAATTGAATACATGCGATACAGCTTTTTGTTTTCTACCCGGCATCGGTACTAACATTTTTTTATTATTATTTTTTCTTGTTTTTTTTTAGGAGTGTCTATTAAGAATAGGGTCGAATAACGATGTGTGATCCATTATATAAATGTTTTTGTGTCGAGATCAACGAAATATTTTAGTTGTATTTGAGTCTTCGAAGTCGCTGTGTCATTTCTTTCAGCGAAAAAGGAAAATATAAATTTTTGTACTGAAAATACCGTAATGAAAAGTTTATGTCCCCAGAATATGTGCGCACATTTCATTTGTCAATAAAGAGTAGATATGTACATCAAAAACTAAAATCATCAGACCATATTGTTTCTACAAAACTTCTTAAGTAGAACCAAGGTTCTGAACTTTGCCAAAAATTATATTCAGTGGCGCACAAAATGGTAAAAAAAATTTATATAAATCGGATGGATTCAAATATTATTGGCAAGGTAAAGGAGTTGGGAAAGAAGTTGCAAAGGGCAGAGAGTTTTGTTAGGCGGATAAGTTATGGTGTGGTCAGGCTTTTGCTTTAATGGTGAGTGCGTTTTGATGGCTTCCATATATGTAATTTAAAATGCTTCAGTCAATCAATGAAAGAAACTTGATTCTTCTAGAGATCAATGCTGAAATTAGACATATAGAAAGCCTTCTGGTAGGTTTGCAGTTCCTGCGCGACCAGTTGAAAGCAATTTAATGAATGCAAAATTATTGGAGAGAAATTAAACACAGAACGACATACATGAAGAAGTGAATAAAACTTGACGTATAGAAGGAATTAAATTCAAAATAAATCCTTCTCATTTAAAAGGTAGTTGCAAAATAATTATGTAAAAAAATATCTATTATTTAATGAAGCTATTCACCTCACAGACGTTTAGGATGCAAAATTTAGAAACCCATTTTACTCCTTACAATTTACTAAGTACCAACAATATTCCAAAATTAGAAAAACTCCCAAATATATTTGCTTGAATCGTCCGTTTAGGCCAGGAATTCAGGACTACCAGTGCCTAGAAGCAGAATTATGCAAGAAATTGGAGTTCTAGACTATTATCGACGCATTCGAACTTCTAAGTAATAACAATAATTGAATATTGCAGAATTTTAAACTTCATGTTCAAAAACTTAATCCCGATAGGCGACGGATTTTAAAAGAACCATTGCTAAGATAAATAAATGTCTGAATAATTCATATATTCCCGTATAATCTATATAAAATATGTTTAATTGAAAGTCCATATATAAATTGATTTATATATTATTGATTTTCAAAACCATAGTAAGCAAATTTGTTGCACTCGACATCAAAATGAAAGTAAAGATAATACAGTTGTGATGATAGCATAAAACACTACCTCGTATTTGACTTACTCTTTGAAAAAATTAAAGTGGTAAACGTGAAGGTAGTTAATAAAACTTTTGAAGTAGTAAAAGCTTTTCTCCAGGGAGGAGTTCTCACCTTTTTACGCCTGGGCCATTTTTTCCAAAGGCGGCCCTAAATGTGTCCCTGTATTTATGAAAATTTCATTTGGAAACGTAAGTAACATATAGTACTTAAATCCTTTTACGGCAAATTACACAGAATTAGGCTACACGGACGTTTTATGAGGATGCGAAATGACCTCGAAAAGCAATAAAAATAGTAAGGCCTGTCGCTTTAAAGAACTGTGTTACAAAGTTAAAGAAAACCCCTGTGGAAATGCATTCCAGATAATCTCTAGCAGGAAAAAGCTAGTGGCAGCCACGATCCACATTGATACAATAAATTATACATAAAAATAAAATTGATGCAAAGGTGATGGCTACAACAATGACACAGTTGGACCTAGTCGGAGTAGACACGCTCTTCTGGCCAAAGTCAGCCAGTCTAAGGAAATGTCAAAAAATATTTCGGTTAAGTGCAACAAGGGTAGTCTGCGTGCAAACCACCTACTAATAAAGAGAGAAAGCAGGAAAGACCTAACCCAGCCTAAAAAGTATTACAAACGCTGGGACGAAACAACGAAGTGTAGATGGAGACACACATTAATTAGAAATGTTCAAGAGAGAGTTTAAAAAAGTTCTAGGGAAAACTCACTCACTCTATAGTAATAAGTGTGAAAATGTGTGGAACATATTCTTTATGTGTCCGCTTTGACAAAATATCTAATTCTGCTTCTCAAATCTGTACTAGAGAAACTAGGCAGAACCCAATACTTTAACACTCTTTATCTAGATAAAGGCTTTCACATTTAGTGAAGAAATAATGGAACACATTTACTCGAATTTCATTCGGTTTAAAAAAAATATTTTTTCAATGAATTCTGAATTTAGTTTTAAACAAGTAAGAAAAAGTTAAGTTCGAGTTAGTGTTGAACTATAACTTACAAATGGGTTGAGCTATAGTGACTTTTTCACTGTTATTGAAAAATGGCATATCGCACGGCGATAACTTTTTGTAAATTGCTATGCATTGCAATAGCGTTACTTGTAACAGCAATAACATAAAAACAGAAAAGTGTAAGCTTTCTTCAAGGCGAAATCCGGCAGATGTTTCCAGTCATACACGAATTATATGAAAATGTAATATTTGCAAACCAAAAATTTCATACAAAACATCATTAACAAATGTAGACAAATATGTCCAAAATAGACATTCTACAGTGGATCAATCAGCGGCCGCTTGGACGATGAAAAGGTCAAAGGGCTAGTATTTTTATATGCAAATGTTAAAAACATGTCTTGTTTATGTATGTTTAGTCGTTTTAAGATATAATAAGAAAATGTACTGCTTAAGGTATTTCCTAATTAAATTGAATTTTATTTTAAATTTTATTTCTTGTTAAAACCAAATTTAAAAGCTTAAGTAATGAATTTAAGAAATAGATTCGAAGTACACATTTTCTCCTGTTTTTGTTTTTATAGTTGCGATCACAATAACATTATAAAATCACAGTGATTTAAGGGATAGTCTTAGTGTGAAATTTTCGAGAAATCGATTTTTTTGTGTCATAATCGGATAGTATACAATTCAAATTATTAGTATCGAAATTCAGATTATTAGGTCGTTACAGCGTTTCTTATAGAAAGGGTATAGAGTGGGGAACATAGCGTCTCCAATCTTTACATGTGTTTTTCTCAGAATGGTGATTTTCAACTCAAATTGATACTTTTGAAGATATCTAGTTCTAATTTGGAGAGAACATTGCTAACGCCATTTGCTATCGCGCTATGGAAGCTTTTATTTTTTTTAAACCTTCCTATTTTTTTATATTATTTGTTAAAACCCCCGCCATTTTGTCAAATTTTGAAAAAAACACTTCCATAGCGCGGGAAGCGACTTTCCTACAGATTAATAATCTTATTTTGTTTTAGACCAAAATTACGGCCGCAATCGTGGACGTCGTAAAGGAACTTTTTACTACGTGTTATCTCAACAATTTATTTAACTATTATACACCGCATAAATAAAAATAAAAACAATCATTTTGTATTCTTCATGAATGTAGTTAATTCCAAAGTACGACAATTTTTATGATAGGTATATGCTTACATTAGTATTGATCCGATTATTCCCTGTATAGACTTAAGGGTGTACAATTATCAAGAAAAGATTCTCTCTAAATATCCATAATATTTCTCAGCGTTTTACCGATATTTTCGGCCTAAAGCCATAGGTATCCAGGCCACATATTCGGTGTCCGGAGAATTGAAAACCTACACCTAAAGGTCGGGGGTGCCACGCCCAATGTTTAATTTTTACAACTGCTACTAGACAGCCCACACCATTTTGGTTGTGAAGTGTAATGATTGTGGTGCATTTAATCAATGAGTTATGAGTAGGCGTGATTATAATTTGATATTAACAATTTTCACAGGACATAAAGAAGTGCTGATAAGACTTCTTCTCAGCAAGTTTTGTTTACTTAACTTCATCGGATTGGATGATATATACATTATACCATTTAGGTAACAGTAGCATGCCCACATTAAACATTTTTTACCGCAGATGTCCCTGGCTAATGCGACCCCTTGTATCTTAATTTAGTGCTTAGTTAATGCATTTTATACGTTTTCGTTTAGCGTTTTAATGTGCGTGGAACTGGTCGTTCCTGGGGTGCAAGGAACAAGAATATAAAGTTGGACAGTCGAACGGACAGCCCGGATTTCAACTCGTATTGTCATCCTCAATTGGAATATTTTAAGGTGACACTCTGTAGCAATATACTGTGAGAGTACAAAAAAAAGACTTTTAATAAATTATACCAGAGGACATACAATTACTCTGGCTGAATTTAACAAAAACAAGAAAAAACGTCAACTTCGGTTGCACCGAAGCTAAATACCCTTCACAGGTGCATTTCTGTTAGTAACTATGTGTTCAGTTTGGATGGAAGCTATATGCTATAGTTAACCGATCTGAACAATTTCTTCGAATATTATATTGTTGCCTTAGAAAATAATCTATACCAAATTTCGTGAATATATCTTGTCAAATGTGAAAGTTTTCTGCTCAAGGATTTGATTCCGATTGTTCAGTTTGTGTGGCAGCTATATGCTGTAGTTAACCGATCTGAACAATTTCTTCGGAGATTAAATGTTTGCTTTAGAAAATAATCTATACCAAATTTCATGAATATATCTTGTCAAATGTGAAAGTTTTCCATACAAGAACTTGATACCGATCATTCAGTTTGTATGGCAGCTATATGTTATAGTGGTCCGATATCGGCAGTTCCGATAAATGAGCAGCTTCTTGAAGAGAAAATGACTTTTGCAAAATTTCAAAACGATTTCTTAAAAACTGAGGGACTAGTTCGTATATATACAGACAGACAGACGGACGGACAGACAGACGGACATGGCTAAATCGACTCAACTCAACATACTGATCGTTTATATATATACTTTATAAGGTCTCCGACGCTTCCTTCTGGGTGTTACAAACATCGTGACAAACTTAATATACCCTGTTCAGGGTATAAAAATTATAAAGCTTATGATTTTATAAACCGGAACGAGATGTTATGTTTTTTGTTATTACATTAAAATATTTATGCCATAGAAAAAAAAGGTCATTCTAATTTGTCAAAAACTTTCAGTTGATCACTAATATGATCAAACCAACCGTCAGATCGCTCAAGAGTTTCTGAAAAAAATGATTTAGAAGAATCAGAATGCGGTTCAAAGCGCAAGTCCATATATTTTCAAATCATTCTTTCAAACACAAAGACAATTTACTGCGATCATCAGAGATAACTTAGCGATAACATTATTATTAAAAAGAAGGAAGAACTAAATTTGGGGGCAGACGAATTACTCTCGTAATTTAAAAGAACCTGTTAGTGAACTATTTAATACAATTTTCAATTTCTATACTCTATATTAAAATGGAAAAATTTGCAATACTAACGTAAAATCACAGTAATACTCAGCTAGTTTCAATAAAAAGTTTATATTTATATTTTTGTTTTGATATGTAATAGGCAAAATTGCCG
Organism: Bactrocera zonata; assembly: GCA_037783105.1. NCBI lineage: Eukaryota > Metazoa > Arthropoda > Insecta > Diptera > Tephritidae > Bactrocera > Bactrocera zonata. The sequence continues at coordinate 285,013 of JBAWJQ010001698.1, forward strand.
TTAAGCTATAATATAGTAGTGATTAGTAATATTTACTGCATGCATTCAATTTAGTTATAAAAGGGAAATTAATCTAATAAGCTGATAGATTCCATTGATTTTTAGTTAAGATAAAAAACCATAAATGTGTACTCACAGTTCATTAACCATATCCAGCCGACCTTGAGTAATGTCTGTGCCTTCTCTATTTTTTGCGATACATTTATAAACACCATGATCATTTATGGTACAGTCTTTGATAACTAAGGTGTGGTGGTCGCCATCGTTAATCAATTCATATTTATCTCCTTCGATAATAGGTTTGTCTTGGAAGTACCATGACAATTCTGGATATGGTACGCCTGAAACAGTGACACCAATTTTTGCATCGGTATTGATTAAATGTTGCTGATCGCATATTTTTTGAGTGAAAAATGGCTTTTTGTACACTTTTCTCACGTTTAGTTCACAAGCAGACGCATCTTCACCAAGAGGATTTGCTAGTAGGCAATTATATGTACCAGAATGGCTAGATTCAGCGTCATTTATTATTAAACTAACGTGTTTGCCATCACAACTAATTAAAGTGCCCTCATCATTAAAGAGAGTATTACCATCTTTTGTCCATATAATTTCTGGGACAGGATTACCCGTAAAAGCTGCGGAAAGTTTAATTTCATCACCTTCATTTGCATTGACATCTCTAATAGATGACAGAAATCGTGGAGGCACTTCCGGCATTGATTCATCTGTTTTCAATGCGACTTGTAATCTCGCTTTAGACAGAGCCGTACCTATTGTATTTGACGCAACTACTTCATACAAACCCGAGTCTTTCAAATCAGCCTCTTTTATTTGCAAACAATAATTATTGTCCTTAGTTTCTGCGAATGTATATCGTCCTTCTTTTGGTAAAATTTCTTGGCCATTATGAAACCATTTGATGTCAGGCAGTGGATTGCCTAAAACTTTAACTTGCATTTTTATAGGGAAACCTTCAATACAATTAGTATCATGTAATTCTCTTATAAATTCTGGTTCTCTTTCCATTGCACATACGGTTACCGTAGAACTTCCTTCTATCTCACCCTCCTTATTAACGATTAAGCATTTATATACACCTGCATCTTCAGGTTGAACGTTATCAATGCTACAAGACATATGCATATAGCCACATATTTAAGGAAAACTTCAAAGTTGCTTATTAAGTTTAAACTCATTAGTTCATAAAACCCACCTTAAACCAACAAGTCCATTTGGATTGTTTATAAAATTTATGCTCGTACTTGGGTGCAAAGCAATTCCATTCTTAATCCATTTAATTTCTGGTGCAGGGAATCCGATTACTCGTGCTTGCAATTTTAACTGTTCTCCAACAGAGACTTTAACATCTTCCAAAGGTTCAACGAATGAAGGCTGCTGTGCTTTTGCTGCAATATTTTATAAATTTTTATCTAAACCTTTATATACATAATTATGCCGACAAGCATGTATCTATTTCAAGAGCTGATTTCTTAATTTCTAATGTATATACCTTCGTAAAAGAATTATATGTGCAATACTCGTACATTAACTTGAATTTAAAGTATCAAAAACACAAAATATACTTTGATGGCTTATAGTTTTATTTATGGCTTTAAAAGATGTAGTAAACAAAAACCAAATTCAAATTATACATTAATTTTTTTTAATTAAAAAAAATTTTTCACTTTAATTCCATAGAAAATAATTATATGTGCAAAATAGAAAACTTCTTAAAATTCATATCCAATGTTATTTTAACACGCAAATAATAAAATTAATTTTAAGTAATTGATGTTTTAAATATTTTTAGTATCTAATAGTATTACTAATTTGCAGTTTTACCATGCACAGTCTTCGTGGCATGGACCCTACTAAGTTTTGCTTAGTAGATAGCTCAATTTTCTCCCATATCATACTGCTTGGCATGTGCATCTACTTTAGCAGTAAGTAAACCCCAAAGGTTCTCTATGGGGTTAAGATCAGGACTCAAAGCTGGCCAATCCTATAATTGGATATTCCGGGATTGAAAAAATGATTTTGTAGCAAGAGACTATTCAGTAGATCAATGTATACTTCGGAATTAACTTTAGTCGGTAAAAAAACACATATGAGATTTACTTTTAGAGCTAAAGGCAGCCCATACCATTGAAGTTCCACAACCATCGTTTCGCTTATAGCAAGTCTCTCTTGGATGCCGTGTATCTCTCCAATATTTGTGATGCCCATCTAGACCATCCAAATTAAACTTTTTTTCGTCACTAAAAATTACATTTTCAAACTCTTCCTCCCAGAATCGATATTTGTCGCAAAATAAAATACGAGCATCCTTATTGTTCACATGAGCTATGAGCATTCTGCAAAATCACAACACCTCATCACACGTCACATCACATCACGTCACGTCACAACACCTCATCACACAACAGTTCAGCACACACCACTACACACGCACGCATCAAACACAGTACCTGACACCGCTCACTATTACAACACAACAACCACACGATCATTAGCGAGACGACTCGGATTAATTTAATATCCACCACCCAAGCTATCAAAAGGGATAGATCCGAACGGGATCACGCTTTTTTTCGTTTCATCCGCAAAGTAAGACGGTCGACCCGCAACGATACATTTGTTTTCTACAACCGCAACCTCCGCATTTTTTCCTTTTTTTTTGTGACTGCCCGCCAGACGTTGTGACGTGAGCTCCGGATTTCGCCGCAGTGTCAGTGTGTGACAACAAATACCGAAATAAGAATAATAATTAAATTGTTATATTAATAAACGAGAAAAAATACAAAATTGAATTGAAAAACTAAATACAGTGTGAAAGAAAGTGTTTTTATTTGGAATAAGTATACTACAAGTGTATCAAGTAAGTATACTAGTGTTACACGTCAACACTTATGTTACTTTTTCATTCGCCGCTGAGCTAGTTTTGATTCAAACTTAAGGCCCAATTCATGCTTCATAATTTGCTGAACACACTGTCCAGTGATTGGTAAGCCTAATTCTACTTTTATCTGCCTGCAGCTCATGTCTTCGCTAATTGCAAATTGATGAATGCGTCTCTTGGTCCGCTTATCAACTGTTGGTAACCGACCAGAGCCCTATATGACACCATAGTTTCGAGAATTTTTCAATTAATTTGAATCTGTATTACGATGTCGGTTCACTGACGCAGCAGTTCGTACAATGCTTATACCGGCTTCGTGTATTCCAATTATTCTACCCCGCTCTGCATCCGATAGTTCTTTACCACGTGGCATTTTAACTATATAACTATTCCAAAATAATAAATTATGTTTCTACGCTTTATATTTAATACCTATAACTTATTAATTTTCCAATTTTTTACTTTAGTTAAAAAACAAACTTTATATGTTGTCTCTTCAGATTCCAAAGCATAAATAGATGAATTTGCACATATATACAAGTATAACTATTTTCTTTGAAAAACACTAATTTCAATGACATTTTCAATTAACGGTACTACAAATGAAACGAATGAAATAATGTTAAACCTTATATACAAACATAATATGTGAACGACGAATACTGCATACTGGAAAAAAAATTACCGTTATTATTTCACGAGATACACTGAAACAAAAATTTGCACATATAATTATTTTACGAAGATACTTAGTCCTGTCATAAGTTTTGTTACAAATTCCGGTAGCTATAAAAATAACACATTTTTGAATAAAATTATAGCGGGATTCTGCAACCAGTCTCTAGTCTCTATTTGAGACATTTTGAGGTAAAATCTCAATTTGTGACTAGTTACTATTCACTAAACATTCTTTAGCGTTAGTCTCAAAATGTTGCCTCAAATTTGACACCTGGTAGTTAGCAGGTCACAAAACTAAAACGAGCTCTTGTCTGCCGTTTCGAATATACTGAATAGAGATCATCCTAGATATTAATCGATTGTGGTTTTTTTATATTTTGTAAGCAACTCAAACACGAAAAAGTTAAAAATAAATAAATTTTACATAAATTTCGTAAATATTAAGAAACAAATACAACAAATATTTTTATTTTTATTGATAATTATGTTTTTTGACTATGTTATAGAAAATTTAAAATTTGTTAACGACATATTTATTTTCATTCAAATGTAAAAATATGTCTGAATAATGAAATGTAATAGATTTTGTGACTGTCACTTACAGAATAGCAAAATCGTCTTAAGTCTCTAAAATTTTCTCTACCTTAAAATCTCAAATTTAGAGACTTGAGACTGTATTACAGTACAGAATCGCACGGTTAATTTCATTTAATAATTCATAATGCTATTTACAAAATTTTATTCAAAATGGTAATGGTTCTATTGGTATGCTCGAGCAAGACATTTTTGAGACTCCTCAAATTTCTGTGAGGTATTTGTCAAATCATGACGGCCAATCATCTGGAACTTTGAAACATCAAATATCACCTGTTTTGTATGCTGGAGCATAGTCTTGCTGGAAGATCCAATGTTCTCCATTGAAGAGAGTAACCTGTCTTTCAGGTGTAATGCCTTTACCGGAAACTTCCAAACAAACTATTACAGAATCAATGGAGAACACAGTTAAAATTTCATCATCTGTGAAAATAATACTTTCATTGCCTAATATACTTTTCAAGCGAGTTGTCAGAAGATAACCAGTTGCCCGACTCTTGACATTGATTCTATCGATATCCATTTCCTTTGATATAATTTTCTGGGGATAATATTATATAATGAAATCAGTCGATTTTGGTGTTAAAAATTATTTACTATCCATGTTCAAACGCACGGTATTTTCCACATATTACTCAATGAAGAAAAGCTCTATTTTAGGCACAAAAATATACATTTATAAGTATTGCACGTTTCGTAATCTCCTTTGAGATGAAACAAATATTAGCCTAACTATTCAGTATAAAATCACACGGAACTTCGAAATTAGGTATATGGGACTTAGGGAAGTATTGACCCGATAACCCATTTTCGATACATATTGTCAGGAAAGAATCCTCTCTGAATTTCAAGTTTATATCTCACACAATGACCGATATTTCAAACAGTGTTGTTTGGGTTCGGGCAATTTTTAATGCTAATGTGGCATACTTTAAAGAAATTATTAATGCAAAATTATATACCATTATAGAACTTATTTTCATCGTCCATTTTCAGACTGTAACATAAAAATTACAAAATAATGTCACGTATTTGTAGAATATGTAAAAATTCAGTCGAAATCGGTCGATCAGGTCCCGAGTTATGTGATTTCACCAAAAAGTATACAGCCTATAAAGCCAAAAATTTAGTCCATTTTCAGACTGTCGGTAAGAGTTCTTGTAATATTTTAGCTGAGTAACTTTCGTTGTTGAGATAAGTACATTAAACTTATTAGAAGGCGGGGCCGTGCCCACTTTTTCAAAACTTTTTGCTTACAGGTTTCCCTTGGTATTTCTATCCCTTGTGCAAAATTACAGTTCTTTATATTAGTTTAGTGCTTAGTTATGGCACTTTATAGGTTTTCGATTAATGGCGTTTTGTGTGTGTGGAAGTAGTATGATTACGCCTACTCGCATACCAAGTTTAATCAAGGTATCTCAATTTTTACTGAAGTTACAGCTTGCACGAACGGGCAGACATTTATATAATATATGTATATATATCTATCTCGCTTAATTGTTAAAACAAAAGGGAATTACTCACGAGTTACGGCAACCGCGCATAAGGAGGATGTTTCGCCAAGGGAATTTGAAATGATAACCTTATATGCTCCAGAGTCAGATGGTTGAATATTCGCTATTTCCAATGTTAAAATACCGCTGGGGGAGGATGTGAGTCTTATGCTAAAAATAAACAAGTATTAATATATTTTTTGCGTTAAGATTTTTAAGTTTTCATAATTGTGTATTTCAAACTATCCATTTGAGCATATTTACAAGGTGCAGACATATACAATGCTAATGTACATATATATGAATGTATATGGATTTGTTTCGTGTGTGAAACAAAACTTGGTAGGATTGGTTTTAGATCTAGATTTTGATATATGTAGCAGTAGTCAAAGAAAGCAAGCAAACGGTGGCGTAGCTTGGGGGCCGACAAATTATTGATGGAAATTTATAATTGCATACAGTTTCAAATTTTGTTGTAGAATATGTAAAAGTAGAAGGCTTCACCGAATCGGAGTATGCTCACCAAATTCAAAAAAGTATCAGAATGGCCAAAGGCCGTTTCTTTAAATATCGTAGCTTAAAAGAAAACCTTTCCTTTTTATACATAAATACTTATTTTCATAACGAAATATATACATACACTTTCATAAATAAAGCAAAATTAATATGCCAATTTTTCTAATCTACTATTGATCTTGGCATAGAAGAATTATTCGTTAACTTGGGCATCGAAGAATTCATCGTTAACTGTGGTATCGAAGAATTCTTCGTCCCTATGGTAAGCGAAAGAGTTGATCTTTTACTTTTCGTAGGAAATCGCCGTGTTAATTTTCATCGGTCGGAGTAAGCAATACAATCATGCTGCATCCTTTACCTTGCTCGCTTACCAATGTCTACCATATTCCGCTGGGAACAAATACTTTTATTTCTCCAAATTTTCGAAAATGGTATTTAAAAACTCCAATTCGGGCAAAAATTCCTTCAAACTGTGGCAAAAGTGTACAAGATATAGGGCGAAAATGGGTTTTTTCTATGACTTTTAATAAGATGTCTTGTAAATTTACTATCAATTTCCTCAAAAACCGTTTTGTGAGAATTTTGGAACTTCAGAATTTGCGTGGCTTCTAGTTCCTAAATTTTATATACTTAATATCGAAGATATTTTGTAAAAATTCTCTTTTGATAAAGGGGGGCGGCAGAACGTCCTTGGCCCCGGGCGTCTGAAGTTGTAGCTACGCCACTGCACGCAAAGATAAAGCAAATAGAAACTATTATAGGTTTCTATAAACTTCGCTTCAGAGATAAAGATACCCGACTTTGACAGTTCCCTGTATCGGGTAGGTTTTGACGTTTCGCAATTGGAACGACTGAAATGACCAAATTCAAACCACAATTATAAGTGAAAAGAGTCGCCGTTCAAGACTAAAGTGTACAGCAATGAAGTTTAAATAAAATGAGAAATTTAAATGTATTTGATGAAATGTTTTGAAATGTGATGCATCATCACATAATTTTCAATGGAAAATTATTAAAAACATTTAATAATTGAGACCTAACAAGCTTAAATCACTAAGTATTGAAAATTCAAAAATCATCTATTTATATATCACAAAAAATTACTTAAATAGTGTCTCCATATGTTGAATATATAATAATTTTTAATCTTATTGAAATTTGATTGTATTAATATAAATTGCAAGAAATTAATAACACAGGCCAACATTAAATTTTCTTCTTTGAATTTATCAACTGATTCTAGTTAATTTGGGTGCGCTGAATTCAAATCTGTAATCAGTTTGTCTCTATCAGCTCTAGTATTTCATTCTTCTATTTCTTGATATAGCTTTTTTATACCCCCCACTTATGACCTCCAATTATGAAAGTCTGTCAGTTTTTTCAAAATTTTTTTTTAATCAAAATTTCTTATTTACAGCTATAGTAGTTGCCAAAAAAAAAACATTTTTTTCGGAAAACAATTTTTTACCCAAAGTTTTTTTTGTTGTTATAATTATTGCCAAAAAAAAAATGCCCCAATTTTAAATACTTAAAAAATTAAACTTTAAAACTTTTCCATAGGAATATAAAAAGAAGTAAAACTGTTTCGTACAGATTTATTAAAATAAAAAAATTCTCATAAAGCATTAAAAATATAATATATATATATATATAATTCAGTTACAGAATGTAAAGCTTCTTTAAAGAGACAATCTGGAATGAACAGCCGGATCAGAGTCTTTTTGCAAATTCCAACAGTAGTCTGCCATTATATATGTGTATCCCACCTTCCCTGGTACCGATTCTCCATAATTTTGATATCTTGGTGAAACCTTTCTCCTTGTTCTCCACTTAAATTACCCAAATTTTCGGGAAATCGGTCTAACTGACTGTGCAAATAATGGATTTTAATACTCATGTTGCAGCCAAGGTCTCTGAACTTATTCAGCATATTCTCCACTAATTGAACATAATTTGGAGCTTTATTATTTCCCAAGAAATTTTTTATAACTTGCAGGAATGATGCCCACGCATTTCGTTCAGTTTCGGTCATTGACTTATCAAAATCGTTGTCATTCATAAACTGCCTTATTTGGGTACCGTCAAAAACTCCTGCTCTAATCTTACCTCTACATGGATTAGGCATTTTGCTGCAAATATATGCAAAACATTCCCCATCGCGATTCAGAGCCTTAACAAACTGCTTCATGAGTCCTAATTTGATGTGCAACGGTGGTAGGATAATCTTTTCACGTGGTACTAAAGTTTCATTTACAATATTTTTATCGCCAACAATCATTTTTTCTCTCGTAGGCCAATATTTTTGCCGCCAATGTTGTTGCTTGGTTCTGCTATCCCAGAGACACAAAAGCAAGGTTACTTAGTATAACGTCCCTGTTGTCCAAGAAGAAAATTGACCATTTTAAGATCAACCCAAATGATCCATTGGTGGTCTTGGTGTTTCATCTTTTTCATCACTAATGCAATGTTGTTATATTCTTCTTTCATTGTTGTGGAGTGCGCAATTGGAATTGATGCATACACGTTGCCATTGTGCAATAAGACGCACTTCAAACTTCTCTTGGAACTGTCCACGAAGAGACGCCAATCGCTAAGTAGATACTGGGATAGCCCCATTTCCTACATGCCTTCCTTAATAAAAAATGTTGAAAAAGCTTTATCCCTGGTGCGGTAATAAGTTATTTTTGTTCCACGTTCTAACAATGTCTTTTCATTTAACCTCGAAGCTAACACTTCAGACGCTTCGTTTGATAAGGACAAATCTCGAATTAAGTTATTCAACTCGCATTGATTAAAACGTTGAGGAATAGTTTCTGTGTCTTCGAAAACGGTGGAGCAATCATTTAGATCATTAGCGGCATTATGTTCAAACTCCAAACTCGGTTCTGAAGAATCTTTCAGTTTTGGAATTGGAACATCTTCGGAATGGGGAATTGGACGGCGTGCTGACGGTAAATCGGGATATTGCCATTTATTTCGATATTTCCTATTAATACCAGCAATACTCTCTAAACAGAAGTAACAGTCGTCCAAATGATTTTTGGGCTCTCTCCAAAATATCGGCACACCAAACTTAAGCCTATTTCGTTTTCCTTGAGTCCACTGTCGCAAATTTACACACTAAGTATTGCACACAATGTGTGGAGCCCAGCTTTATCTTGATCACCAAGATCAACTCCAAAGTAATCTAAATACGATTTTTTTACAAATTCGAAAATAGACCTTATGTTTTCTTTAAATGTGTATTCCCCACAAATGTAACAAAATGTGTCAGCGTAATTTTTACACCGTCTTCTATTGGAGGTAATTTCTATTTAGATGAACACTTTTTAATAAACTTTGTCAACTGCAATAAACCACTTCTCACAAGCAACTAACTTCCGAAATGCAATTGGAGCGCAATAAGAAAAAATCTCAATAATATTATACAAACAAAATTCCCCTTAATCAGCTAGCAACTACACAAAAAATAATATTTTCGGAAACTGCTTGTACCCAATTTTATATACCATCCAATAAATGAGTTACTAAGTTAAATTAACCGAGTTCATCAAAAAAGCACATCTTAAGCGAACCGGTTTGATACCTATAAGTTGACTGGAAGGTAAAATATGCTTATTAAACGAAAAAAATATTTGAATTAAAAAAATTTTTAAGGTACAAATTTGTAAGGTAAAAATTTTTTTTGGCGAAATTTTTTTTTTCAGGTCATAAGTTAAGTGGAGGGTATAAAAACGCTATACCATGAAAACTAGAGCTGATAGTGACAAACTGATTACAGATTTGAATTCAGCGCGCCTAATTTAACTAGAATCAGTTGATAAATTCAAAGAAGCAAAATTTTTTTTAAATTTTGTCGGGCTGTATAATTGAACTGATCTGACTACAATGTAAAAAGTTATACAAAACGTTAATTTTGAGGTGCTGCTTAGTTTGTTTACACTTACTGTTCACTTGGCTTCAATTGTTCACCATCCTTAATCCAACTAATTAGTGGAATTGGACTTCCAATAACTTTACATTGTAGAACCAAATCTTCACCTTGACATACTTCTTTAGCATTGTCGAACTTGCTTTCAAACTTTGGAGCTAATTCTAACAGTGAAAGTTTAAACGGAACTTCAGTCACACCAATTTCATTTTTAGCAGCGACAGTGTACTAGAAATAAAGGAATTAATTACATAACATTTGAAACATAAATAAAAACTTTACCGTCCCAGCATTCGAGGGTCTGAAATGAGAAATTTCTAATTGGCTGCTCAATTGATCAGAATCTGGAGATGATTGTTGTATAATATATACTGATTCTTCATTTTTAGTAATTTGGGCTCCATCAACAATACTTTCATCACCTTTCTTCCACTCAATTGTTGGCTTCGGTATTCCATGTGCTAATACATTAACATTCACCGGATGATTGTCCAGTATTAATTGGTCTTCTGGTAGTGCGATAAATGTCGGCTTTTCGACTAAAAAATATATATATGAATATTTATAGTTTAATTAAAAAATTGGAAATGGTGGTTATGAAATAGAAAAAGGTAGCGATATATTCACCACTACAATTATTTCTTAACAAAATAAACACATATTGCTAATATTATTATATTCTAAAGGAAAAATTTGGTAAAAAAAATTGGAATTTCCGAAATTTCAGCAGAAAGCACATAATTCACTTAATTTTAATTTTACAAACATGCACGTCAATTTTATTTATCTATATTGATATTATTATTGACTGTGTAATTAACCCACCTTTAACGTTTAAATGAAAGCTTGCAGTAGACGAGCCTTGGTCATTAACTGCGGTTAATGAATATAGTCCATCCTCTTCTGATTTAACACACTGAAATACCAATCTGTATTTATCATCATCAACGTCGGCTATCACTTCGCAGTTTTCATTGTTGCACAAATTTTCGTTTCCTCGAGTCCATGTAACTTTAGGCTTTGGATTCGCTAGTATGATAGCATCAAAAGCAATAGTGTCATTTGGAAGACAACACTGATCTTTTAAACCTATAATTTCAGGTTTTGATAATACATCAATCCATCCAGTTGTACTGATTCTGCCATATTTATTTTCTATCTGTAGTTCATAACGGCCAGAATCTTTGTGTTGAACTATGAAAATAGAAAAAATTTTGTATGTTATTTAACAAGTGGTTTCAGTAAGTTCAATAATAATAGAGACAGATAGCGGCACGAACGTACTTCAAAACAATTTTCTGACAGATTGTAGGCTTTAAATAAAAAAACTTACTAGTTCTGCGCATTAAAGTACTTATTACTAAATAACAATCATTATTTTGAACTCCAACTATTCTATACTAACTTCAAATTCGCCTTGAGTCTCGCAGTTAATATTTGTAATTAATATTTTATGGAAACTAAAATAAATAAACAATTCTAATATTTCAACATCTTTTCATATCTTGTGATTGGTAAATTTCTAGAGTCTTTCATTTAAAAATTAAATACTTTTCTAAAGTATTCAGTAACGATAGATGGGTATTTCTTAAAATCTGTATTGAAATCACTGGATAAAATAATATATTTTCACTTATTTCTCGACAACGGTAAATTTGTGCCCATATTGCCAGATTCATTCAGAACTTCATATAACTATAAAATTATGTGCATACAAGTAGTACATATTTTTCGGGTTTCCCAATAGGTATGATATGAATCCTAATTATCGATTCGTCCTTTTTCTAGTCATGATTTGTAATTTTTTTTTTTTGTATACAGTAATGTTTACAATTTCATCATGGAAGGATATTAGCAAGAACAATGTTTAAAAATCATTCAATTTTAATATCAAAATAATCGTCTGAATGCAACTTTATGTGCGCCTTTGGCATTTTATGTGCCTGTGCTCGCAATTCGTCGAATTGTTGAAAATTTCGAACAAACATTTTCTTTACATAATGTTCAAGTGTCAATAAGAGAAATAACCGCTCAAAGGAATGAAAATATTGCTGCCGTTCAGGCGGTGTTGCTGAAGACCCCAATTTGAAGATTCCAAGACGGGAACTGTCTCAAACCACAACCTAGTTGATTTCGAGAAAGGATTTTAGCTCGCATCCCTAAAAAACTGTTTTCACTCAAAAACTTATGCCTGACCGTAAACGTTGTGAATTTGCGGATTTTAACTAGGAACAACCTTAGGAAAGTCATCTCAACCGATTGCGTGTTGCACAAGATTCTGTTTAATTTATTTTTGCTACTAGATTGGGGTCTATTAAAGCTTATAGGTTTTAAAAATTTAATTAGTGTCGGTACTTGTTTATCGATCAACATTTTCCCGTTTTCCCATCTTGCTTTTAAAGCTTAGCAAGCCAAATTGAAATTATCATCATTTAGTGCGAATAAAGTTGATCCCAATCTCGGTTATGTATATGTATAAATTATTTAACTCAATTCTTATTATGTATTACAGAAGTAAACTGATTATTATTAAGGCCGATGTTAAAAATGCGTGATCTATGAAGGAAAGTGAAAGGTTGCGAATTGTATATAACGAATTATGTACGTATTATGAATATTTATATATATAGATATATTTCTAAACTAATTTTATGTTCATATAATGGGTTGTCAAAAAGTCTTGAGGTTCTTTTATTGAATCAATTCGTGTGGCACCCATACATCGAGCTTCTTAGTGACTCCAAGCTTCTTCAAATAGTTTATAACGGTTTGGCGACTACTAGGCCGGTTTCTTTCGACCAATTCAGCGGTTTTATCGCAATTTTCGGCGACAGGCCTTCCGGAGCGTGGCGCATCTTCGACCACCTCTACACCAGAACGAAACGTTGAAACCATCGTTGTGCGGTGGAAATGGAAACTGTATCGGGTCCATAAACTGCACAAATTTTATTGGCGGCTTGAGATGCATTTTTGCCTTTATCGTAGTAGTACTGTAAAATATGCCGTATTTTCTCCTTATTTTGCTCCATGTTTGCGACGCTATAACTCACGAACGACTTAAAAGAAACGACAATCAATCAAACACGTGTTAGTGCGTGAAATGAGCTTTTCAGAAAGGTATAGCATGACCCGATGCGACGAAAAAAACTAGAACTACGCGCTTTCAGCGCCAACTAGCGAAAATACCGCAAGACTTTTTTGACAACGAAATATGTATACATAGTATATGGGTATGTTTATATTTAGTTTTTTCTCTGTGTTCTCTAAAATTCGAGTTCGTAGATGGGCGTAATCGGACCACTACCACCCCATCAAATCGCCATTAACCGAAAATATGTAAAGTGCCATAACTAAGCACTAAATTAAGATATGAATCTGTAGTATGGTACAGAGTATACAAAAAGCAACAGCATAGGTGCCCCTGTAGGCCTGAAAAAGTGGGCGTATCCCTCCTAAGCTACTTAAGCCACAACAACGAAATTATCTGAGTACAAATCTTATGAGAATTTCTACCAACAGTGTTAAAATGGATGAAATCGGAGATTAACCCCGCTCACTCCCCATATGACGGTACTGTTAGAAACCACCAAAGGCGCGATAAATCAGTAACTAAATACGTCAGAGACATTAAATTTTACCACCGAGATGGTATAAGAGAGCATTATGAGAGCTGGTTTGAAATGTGGACGATGGACGTGACACCGCCCACTTTTTGATGAAATTTCTTCTTTCGGGACCCGAATGACCGATTTTCAAATTAGGTACATGGCATAATTTTTATATTCCTATGTCACGTTTTGAAAATGAGCGAAATCGGACAATAACCTTGTCTAATTTTCATATAGCACAATTTTAAATTCCACTTGATTCTTTTACATTCCAGTACACACATCAATAAGCAATTATAATAACGGTATTAAACTTTGCACGAATAATGCCTTTAGTGTATGCCACCTTATGACCAAAAATTGTTGAATCCGGCCAATACTTCTCTTAGACCCAGTATACCTAATATAAAGATAATCGAACTTCCAGGTGACTTTGTGACGGCCAATATGTGAGTTATCTCAATGAAAAGGAGCTAGCGTATTTTACTCGTAACAGTGCATTTTTGTGCCTAAAAACCCCCAATAAATATAACGATTTTTGAATATCCGGCTGACTTTACTATATATGATTAGTTTTTTAGTAAGTGACATGGTAGTAGCACCTCAACTTACATATACTACTTACAATGGCTTTCGTTTTTCTTATAAACCTTATGTGTCTATAAGTATAGGATTTATACCGATTAGTTTATGAATATATATGAAATTGCTTGGATTTGGATCTTCAGGTTGACGTTTTGTACTATAAAATATACACTCGAACTTAGTGTTTCTTTACTTGTTTATTTCATAACTTAGTTTTTTGGCACAGCTTACTTTTTTTAACGCAAGTCTTTCGAATTACAGTGCTCCTCTCACATACTGGAACCCTAGAAGAACAACATGGGGAAAATTTACCAGTATAGCAACAAAATGTCTTGAAAAGGGAGGCAATAAGAGTATCAGAAATCCTTAGGAACTAGATTCAGAAGTAGAGAAGTTGGAAAAAATCTTAACCCCAACCTTCAATAAAACTACTCCGCTAACAGTTTTGAAAAAGAGAAAGTCTCTCCCTTGGAACAGTGAACTCGAGAATTTGAGAACAAAACTAAGGAAAGCTTTCAATGAGAGTTTTAGAACCAACATCTGGCAGCCATATAAAGATATTATGAAAAGATGCAAAAAAGCAGTCAGGAAAGCAAAAAACGACTCAAGGCGATCTTCCTGCACATCGATAGAAAGTTGCAGAGAGGATGAGTAAAATAGTATCCAAAAATCATATAAATACTGCCTACATTAGGGCGGAGGGAAGTGATTGGACCTCCTCGGCAAAAGAGTCTCTGGAGGTACTAATTACAACGCACTTCCCCGGGAGTCAGCAAACACCTTCAACGAGGGTTCAACCAGAACAACCGTTAAACGCAGCTGATTACCGAAGCCAAATAGTAGACCAAATGCAAAATCAAATATGCCATAAACAGTTTTGCACCAATTAAAGCGGCAGGTTCTGACGGGATTATGCCCATAATACTGCAAGAACTGGTAGAACCAATCGTTCAAAGGCTTGAATATATGTACACAGCTAGCATTCAACTATCTTACATCCCAAGAAGTTGGAAAAGAAATAAAGTTGTGTTCCTTCTAAAACCAGGCAGAAGAACACACGAGAATGCCAAGGATTTTAAACCTATAAGCCTTACCTACTTTATGCTGAAGGTACTAGAAAGGCTAATAGATTTACATGTAAGAACAATAATGGCGGAGAAGTTATCGAAGTCCCAACATGCGTACATAAAGGGCCGTTCAACCGAAGCTGCCCTTCACGAGGTGATAAGTGTAATTGAAAAATCACTACACCACAAACAATACACCATGGCTGCTTTTCTGGGCATAGAGGGCGCCTTCAATGACATAGAAGTAAATCCTATAATTAATTATCTGGCACATGGTGGCATAGATGACACTGTGTGCAGATGGATACTATCGATGCTTGAGAATTGGAAGATTATAGCTTCAAACGGCGCTGCAACACAAACAAGATATGTGAGTAGAGGGACGCCTCAAGAAGGGGTCCTCTCTCCGCTACTATGAGTTGTATCGCTGAACGAAATACTACTTCAACTAAACGGAGAAGGAGTGAAAGCAGTAGCATATGCAGACGATATAATGTTGTTGGTATCAAGTATGTTTCCTTCAATAGTCAGCAAGATTATGGAAAGAGCACTTCGGAAGTTAAATCTATGGGCTAAGAACAATGGACTAGGAGTTAACCCGAACAAAACAGAACTAATGCCATTCACAAGCAGAACCAAAATCCCTCAGTTTCAACTTCCGGTACTAAACGGTACAACACTAACTCTATCCCCCACAGCTAAATACTTGGAGGTGGAGATTGACATCAAACTGTCCTGGAAAATAAATATAGAAAAAAGAATAAAGCAAAAATGGCCTACTATACTTGTAAGAGAATCGTCAGCAAGAATTGGGGCCTGAAGCCAAGTATAATCATATGGATGTATACGGCTGTCATAAGACCTATGCTTACATATGGAGCTCTGGTATGGTGGCCAGCGCTAAACCAACAATACAACAGTAGAAAATTAAATGAAATACAAAGAGCAGCATGTGCGGGTGTTACTGGTGCAATCAGATCATGTCCGACTGATGCACTCAATGTGGTCCTGCATCAACTACCAAGGGACATTTTTATTCACAAAACAGCAGCTATTGCGGCGATAAGAATAAAAGAATTGGATGGTTGGAATCAGCAGAACTACACACATGTGTAATCCTAAACAAGCTCACCATTAATAAATCAGACTACTTTCTCCCAAAACTGGATTTCAATAGACACTTCCAGGTGAATATACCATCTAGAAGAGAATGGAGAAAAGGTTCAATAGGAGAGGAGGATACCATCTCAGTTTACACCAATGGGTCCAAAATGGGCTGCGGAGTAGGCACGGGGGATATTCTCTCTCTATACGTCTACCGGACTCGGATAGCATCTTCCAAGCAGAAGTACTAGGCAAAGAAAAAGCCTGCGAAGTTCTATTAGAAAACCACTAGAATATATATAAAGTAAATATATTTACGGATAGCCAGGCGGGGCTCCTGGCCTTTTCTTCACCCATAACAAATTCCAGTATAGTTCACATCTGCAAGAGAGCACTAAGTTCAATAAAAGACAAGCTCCAACCAGACTTGGAGCCACAGGAACATTTTCGGTAACGAAAAAGCAAACGAGTTGGCAAAGTCAGGAGCTTTCCTCAACGAATCCGAGGCGGAGCTAATACCAAGCCCGCTAGAATTGATCAAAGGAGAGATCAATAGACAATTTAACAAGTTGAAAATAGCAGGTGGAAAAACATTACAAAATGTGTCATAACTAAACAATTATGGCCAATATATGACATGAAAGAGCTAACGACCAATAGGACAAGAAAAAGTATCTACAGAATAACAGCTACGACAACAGGGCACTGACCATTTGGGTATGCCCTACAACGACATCTGCCGAGCCTGCGGAGTAGCAGGGAACAAGGAAAAAATTTTCCAATTTCTCTGCGAATGCCCAGCTCTAGCACAGATTCGACACAAAACACTTGGGACCCATCAAGCACCAAACCTTGAATGGATTTCCGCTAAAAGCATATCAGACATAAGTAGTTTCGTCGACCCCTCAAAATGGTTTGAGAGAGACGGTGAAATGTAATAGCAGATACAGGAGGTTCTACGAATAGTGTATCAAAATGGCACATCAAGTGCTAATTTAGCCCGATAGATAACAAGGCTGCACTCCTACCTACCTACCTACAAGAGAATCAACTTCAAAATATTCCTGGTATTATTTTCCTTCGTCAGTCCATAAAATTTTTATTTACGCTCCCGATGTTATTCAATATGCACCAATTTCAATTGGAGAGCTCTGAGAAGAATTTACTGAGTCAAGCTATAGGGACGTTAAAACGTATCGACTAAATCATACACAAAAGAACTAACAGGTCGCTACAAATCAGAATTTGCTAATCCGTTTACTTTTGATCTTAGATCCTGTTATCACCAGTCAAAGAAAACTATCACGCAAAAGTAAATCAATTTTATTAAAACCAGTTTCTGATTTAGTTGAATAATATTCAAAAAATTCCTAATCGCTATCATTTAATATGTAGAAGAAGTGAAGGTGGTCATTTGATATATGGATGAACCATTATATGGGATGGGAGTCATGTGTAGAAGTTCGCGCAAGTGAGGAAAGTTCTCTGGGTACCATATACTTGGGAAAGACCAGAAACGATTCTTTTACATATGGCGCTGCCCAGATGGTTGATATCCTCGTTAGAGTGAAGGCTGATATCACCGCCGTCCACAAAATGCGATGGACGGGACAAGGACTGAGGCGAGCAGGTCCTTGTGGCTTTTACTACAGAGGCCATATAAAGGAGTGCAAGTTTGGTATGGGATTCATGGTGGGAGAGAGAATCCATCGCCGAGTACTGTCATTCACCCCGGTGGATGAACGTCTAGTCACAATCCGCATCAAAGGGAGGTTTTTCAACATATCGCTGATTTGCGCCCACGCCCGACGGAAGAGAAGGACGATGTGACCAAAGATGCGTTTTCTGAGCGCCTGGAGCGTACCTATGAGAACTGTCCCCGTCACGATGTCAAAATCGTGCTTGGCGACTTTAAGGCCAGGGTGGGCAAGGAAGGTATCTTTGGCGCAACAGTCGGTAAATTTAACCTCAACGAGGAAACATCCCCAAATGGGTTGAGGCTGACAAATTCCAGCATAGTTCACAACTGCAAGAGAGCACTAAGCTCAATAAAAGACAAGCTCCAACTAAACTTGTTCTGGGTTCCCGGCCACAGGAACATTTTCGGTAACGAAAAAGCAGACGAGTTGGCAAAGGCAGAAGCTTTCCTCAACGAATCCGAGGCAGAGCAAATACCAAGATCGCTTGGAGAGGAGAGATCAATAGACAATTTCAACAAGTTGCAAATAACATAAACGGAACAGAGGTTTTCTTTCGCATTATTACCAAGAAAAACTGCTTTAAAGATGCGAAGTAAAATTCGAACGAAAAACATCGACATGAAGCACCGGTCCAGGCTACATCGATGTATCCATGTCTTTCAAATCACAACATCAATGGCAAACATCGATGCTTTTTGACAAAAACATCAATGCATCGTTTGCATCCCAAAATGTGGGTGTGGATTATCTCGCTCCCATTGTAACGAAAGAATTATCTGCCATCCATCTGCTGCCAGCTCCATTCTCTCCACTGACGCTGTTCATGGTACAGATATTTCTTCGTCCAATGTTGCTGTTTCAGTGTCTGCTGTTAATGTCAGCGTGGATTATCACGCTCCTGCTTCTCTACCTGTAGCTGTTACCAATGCTGTTTAAATGCCAATGAATATGCTGACGCTGTTGCTAGGAATATCAAAGCTCACTCGAAAGCCAGTGTCAAAGACAATCCAATAGCGGCTGCTAAACCAGACTAAGCTATTTTCTGGACCAGATACTGCTAATAGTTTTTCCATTTTTAAAAAATCAATTCAAGAATTTTATATACTAAATACAGAAAAGTTGGAATCTGAAATTTTACACTTTACAACAAGTACGGAACACGCAGCTTTGGAAAGTACATCGGAATTAAGGAAAATTGCTGTAAACTCACAATATTCTAATGAATTAAATTAAAGAGGCATTAAACTCGTTGCCCAGCTGATAAATCTATTAAGAATAAAGTTCCTAAAGATCTTAATCGGAAAACTAAGAGGTTTAAAAATTAAAGTTATGCAAAATATCTTCGGTCCCTAAACAATGGAAGAAATTCCGACTACTTTCTCTAGAAAAGTTGTAAAAGACTACAAACACCGGAAACTCAAGTATGTCCCATTAAAATAAGTGCTAATAGCTGGACCAGAGGCGATTCAAAAAAAGCAGAAGGATTTTCGGATTATTTAGCCAAAATATTCTCCCCATATGAAACACACGTTGATTATCCTACTGCTTCCAGTCAATAAAGCGAAGAAATCTCAAATTGCACAAGCAGTGAGCTAAGTGAGGAAATCAAAAATCTGAAAAACAAAAAAATCCTCGGTTACGACCTGATTACTGCCGAGGTCCTAAACCAGCTTCCTCAAAGAAGTATAGTAAAAATTACCAACATTATTAACGCGGCTTTTCATCTTAAATACGTGCCAACTTATTGGAAAATTGCTGAAATTATCATCATTCCAAAGCCAGGAAAACCAGGCCCATATCACTTCTATCGGTAATATCGAAACTTTTTGAGAAAATTCTCATAAAACGTATCAATAAAATAATTAAACAAAAAACCATAATTCCAGCGCATCAGTTTGGGTTTCGAGCCAACCATTCTACGATTGATCAAATCCACAGGAGTACACATATTATTGAAAAAGCCTTTGAGGAAAAAAAATTTTGTTCTGCCGTGTTTTGGATGTTGCAAATGCGTTCGACAAAGTTTGTCGTAAAGGACTGCTTTCGAAACTGAAACTAATTTTACCGAAACAGTATTATGACATCATAAAATCGTATTTATCAGATCGCTACTTTCGCATTAAACAAGGAGACAAATGCTCTATTCTCAGGGAAATAAAAGCAGGAGTTTCACAAAGTAGTGTGTTGTCTTCTTTATATTCTATTCAACCACGACCTGCCAATAGACAGCAATTATACAACAGCCACATTTGCAGATGATACCGCATTGCTTGCTGTTGGACTCGTGTTCACTACTAATCCTCAAAAAGCTGCAAATAAAATCTTACAATGGGCAAAAAAATGGCACATACAAGATACAGCACTTACCAATTTTCACAGACGGTGCACGAATACCGTACTTTAATTCCGCTAAATACTTAGAATTGACGCTTGACACTAAGCTACGGTGGAAAGTTCACGTAAAATACAAACGTAAGGAGCTGGACAGGCGACTCAAAAATTATTATTAGTTAATCGGTAACAAATCAGTGTTATCCATCGAAAATAAGTAACTTATCTATAAGCAATTACTCCGACCGATATGGAGCTATGGTGGATGTACTAACGCAAACAATAAGAATGTCATCCAACAATTCCAAAACAAAGTACTAAGGCTAATTGTCAAAGCGCCTTGGTATTGTAAATGTGCTGATATAGAGCGTGATCTAGGCGTAAACTCGGTTAACGCAGGCATATTAAAAATGGCAACAGCACGTAGTGCAAGATTGCTACAGCATTGTAACGAAGAAGTAGCTATGTTAACTTCTAGAGATGGACCACCAAGATGACTCAAACGCCTCAAACCCAGCGATCTTTCAAATTAGCTAATACTCATAGTAGTTTTGTAATTTTGTAATTATATGTTTAAATCATATTCAAGTTGCTTGTTACTCCTTCTTTAATTTGAACTCGTTGCAATGTTTAAACAAAATAAAAAAAATTGTGGTTTTAATATCCCAGTTAAACATATACATACTATATAAGCTGCCAGGGTATACTAAGGACCTCAAACGCTTGAAAAATCTTAGAAATAAATATTACAGAAAACTCTCTTCGGCTAAATCTTATGTCTCCTTCGTTAAATTTCCACTCTAAACAAAACTGAATAAACTTCTCTATAAAAGGTGCTGTCAAAGCACGGAGTCTAAAATTAAGTCTTTTTGGAACTTTGTTTTTCCTTCTGCTTTACGCTGGGGTGATAATTCGGCATGCAATCCTGGTGAAATTTCCAACTTGAATCCTGAATTTTTCAAATCAAATTATGTACACGATGACCCTGGAACTACTTCCACTTTTTCTACTAATTATTTTCTATCCATAAAATTTGGCACACGGTGTCTTTCGTAGGATGATATTGCCAAGCCTTCTTTCAAATAGGATTTGCATGGGCTACCGCCTGCACTTTTAAAAAATTGTCCTACCTTGGTATATCCTCTCATGCTTCTCTTCAAAAAGTCTGTCCTCTAAGAATTTTTTTTTCAAATTGGAAATTGACATTCATTACCCTTATTATTAAAAGTGGTAGAAAGGATGTAGTCCCCAATTACAGAAATATTTCTAAACTTTCTACTATTTCGAAAGTTTTTGAGTGTTCTGTTAAAAATAAATTACTTTTTTTTGTAGTAAAATCAATAATTAACATCAATCAGATGGGTTTGTCTCTAGTCGCTCCGCTGTGTAACATAGATAACGACACGGAATGGCAGCACGACAGTGAACTGAAAACGGCGTTGTGCATCCTACTGCACATACTAATACTTTTCACTTGAATGAAATTTTAATATTTTGTTCAAAGTGAAATTTTTTATGGAAAAAGTCAGTAAATAGGTAAATATTTTTGTTTTAAATTATCAATTGTTATTACAAATGATATAACATACTCGTACATAGCTATCTTATGCTTTTATTTGTAAAATAACGTCAGGTTTGTTAAAGCTTTGAATTATTTTACATTTTACATATTAGTGCCATCACTCCTCTCTGCTGTCAGCTCTACTGTCCTCTACTGTCGTCGGCAAATTTAAACAGCGTTTATATGTAGTAGAAGAAGAGCATTATGAATATCTAAGAATGCCTATTGGATTGATGCATAACCAATATTTCAAATAGTAATGGACAATGTTCTTTGAAACTTATTAGGAAAATCTTGTTTTGTATTGACGATACCAACGCAATTTTCACATCTCTACAAGAACATAAATATTTAAAAAACTAAAAATGGCAAACTTAAATAAACAGTAATATAAATCTGATAATCCGTAACAGCGTAAAAATTACTAAAGAATACATTGATGCTTTCGAAATGTGTAAAACATTTCTTTGTAATGGCCCTATTCTAGAAAATCCAGACTTCACCAAACCATTTATACTAACAGTTGCGGTACTATCACAAGGCCAAATTGATAATGATAAAGCCATTTGCTTCGCAAATCGAATATTAAACGACTCTGAGTGGAATTACTCAACCAATAATACAACAACAATACAAATGCTGATGTCCTTAGCATAATACAAATACAAATGATTCAAACACAACTAATATATCGTCAATTCAAGGAACACCTGACACTACAATACATTCTGCGAATGAGGACCTTGACACTGGTATCTAAATATCTGAAAACCACTAAATGAATTTAATATTCAAATGATTTTTGAAATTCACCCATTTTCCGAAATGGGTTTTTAAACTATCACCGACGCATTCTCGCGAAAAGTTTACTTTTAAGTAATAATAATAATTGAAGATTGGAGGAGGATTTTAAACTGCAGGTTCAAAAACTTAATCACGATAGTCAAAGAATTTTAAAAGAACCATTGCTTGTTGGGAAATTTTTACTATCACGTTCGGTTTTACCAACCAACCTAAAATTATCATAGTTGCAAAATTACTTTGAACTAGTGTTCTTAAGTTAAGGCTATATACTCGTACGCTATATTAACAACATAAATTGAATAATTTTCCGAAATAATATCCTGAAACCATACACCCTTGTTATGTCATGCGACCTATTAAGAATTTATCTAGCCGATTAGTTGGGAAAACAATACATTTAGGCAATTCACAAGCTTTGTTGTATGTCTTATGTCATATTTTAATATTCTTAAAAATACGACACTTGTGAGCACCCTTAACTGTTGTATGTCATATTTTGTCATATTTCTACAATACGAGTAATAAGAAAGTAAACAAATACAGCTGATAGAATAGCGAACTCAATAAACATACCGCGCAGTGTTGTATCAGTAATATTTTAATTTTGCATGTGAAACAACAACAGTGCTAATATGACAGTCATAAAAAAATATGACAATATGACGATATGACACAATATGACACCTTGTGAATACCCTAATTGATTATTTCAATACTACTTACGTTCATCAAAATTTATGGTATATGAGTACTCCTTAAGTCCGTTTTCAAGATCTTGTACTGATTCTGTTATTATGATATTGCCTTGTTCTTTTAATGTCATTCCATCTTTCAACCATGTTATTTTCGGTTGAGGGTCAGCGGTGAATACGATAGGAATCGCCAAAGAGTTTCCTTTTTTAGTCGTAATGTCACGTAACCCACTTTTTAAAATAGGTTTGCGATAATCTGCAACACCTGAAAAAGATATATTTTTATAGCAAGACAATATCTTTTAAATAGTACTTTTATATTTACCAGATAGGGATAAAACACCTAGCAGAGACTTTTCGCCACATTTATTTTTAATTACCACTCTATATTCGCCAGCGTCGGATAGTTGCAGTTCCTTTATTTCTAACCTGTATTTATCCTGTAGATAAAAGTTAAAAGATATTTGAAAATTTTTAGATGAAATAATTCTTACCCCATCAACGATGGTAGCAACACGCTGATCTGCTTGTATTGGCTTGCCATCATGATACCATACGGCTTCCGGTTTGGGAATGCCTTTAGCAATAATTTCATACTTTAATGGCACTGACTCGAAACTATGTTTTTCCAAAATGTCTGCGTGTTGGATCTCAGGAATCGCTAAATATCAACCAAATTCAAAGTTACAAACAGTTTTTCATAGAAATTACATACAAATGTGTACAACATATTAAATTTGCATCGATGAAGATGTATTGATATTAGAAATGGTGAGTAAATGTGAAGATAATTATGCGAGCTAATGCGCGCACTAATATGCTTAGTATTTGTATTGAGTTTTAGTTGTTAATACCTACAGTACGAAGGTTGCATTTATATCTCGTATCGTAAATCGTAATATCGTAAAGTTTTACATATTTGCTCAAACATTTTTGCACGAGTATTTTTTAAAACTTTCGACATGGAATAAGTCAGTAACAGCGTATCGATGAACTTAATTAAATTTTTGGCATTGAAGCTAAATCAAGGACCACTGTTCATATATATATAAAACCTTTTAATCTACTATTTATTTCCGTGGTAACCTGTGAATTCTTTCTTAATAGTGTGGTCTACGTTCAAAATGCTACTGCTAATGTATTACAGGGTTTGTCCGGAAAGTAATGTTACTGATTTTGTTGGATTCGGTAGAGGGTGTTCGTATCAACCGAACGAGCGGCTGGTGAGTTGTCTCCAAGCACCTGGAGAGTCAAGGCAAACATTTTCGTGCGATGTTTTTCTGTGAGTGGTGTAAGCCGATAATGCAGCTTTCTTTAGAGCAAAGGTACGGTATTAAATTTTGTGTGAAACTCGGTAAATTTGCGACAGAGACGTTTGAGGTCTCTGATGAACCGTGTTGGGAAACTGCGAGTTCGACAAACACCGACAATGTGACTCGTATGCCCCGCTACAAATCAGGACTTGCTAATCCGATTACTTTTGATCTTAGATCCTGTCATCACCAGTCAAAGAAAACTATCATGCAAAAGTAAATCAATTTTATTAAAATCAGTTTTTGATTTAGTTGAATAATATTCAAAAAAAACCCTTTTTTTGTTTATCAACTTTAATAAAATTAATTGAAATTCGTTACCATCGGGGAGTGGCGGAGTGGGAAACGGGAGATGGAGATTTTAAAAAGCTTGGGCAAAAGTTTCACTTTTATATAGGCAGTGGAAGTATTTTGACTGCTGATTCCATACATGACCGACCACTGGGCGCTGCATCGAAATTTTTGAAGAATTGTAAAGACTGGTTCAATAATTTTTTTTAAATCGACTCATTCCTATTACTTTCTGGACAAACTCTGTATAGTTGCTGTCTGAACTTTGATGTTTATTAGTTACAACGCTAAATGTTAGGCTAATTAGGTACTTAGAACGGGTTGGTTACTAATATTATATTACTACGTTTTAAAATTTAAAACTTTAAGAATTTTCTTATTACATGTTCAAAGATTTTTCGATTATTAAAGATTAAATAGTTTTGTCCAAAGTATCATTTAACAAATCTACCGCTATTCAAAATACAGTATAGCAGTTGTTTCAAGTGGTACATGAAATCTATGCAAAATATAATATTTGCAAATCAAAAATTTAGTAAAAAATCGTTAACAAACTTAAATAATGATATCTAAAATAGTTATCTTACGTCGAACTACCAGCTCAATATTTTTTACGCCCGCTTGAACTATGAATAGTCCAAAATATTAGTTTTTTAAATGCAAATGTTAAAAACATGTCTTGGTTATATGTAAGTTGAGTCATTTTAAGAATTAACCAGAAGTTGTAACTGCTTAATGAATTTTTTAATTTAATTTTAATCTATTTTTAATCTTATTTATTGTTTTCAATTATTTGAAGAGTTTGAAAAAAAAATGTATAATGAATTAAAATTTTCTCGTTGCGATTTTATACTTTTACAACCAGTTGCCTCACAATATTACTATGGAAATGAGTATAAGGTATGCTGAAACACGAGTAGTTGGAAATGCTACTAAGCAATCCGAGGCCCAGCCGATGTAGCCAAAGTTAGGGAGGTGTATTCCGGAACAAGGCTGGTAGCGTTGTATAGGACGAAAAGGCCACGACGATCAAATTGTTATTGAATAAGAAATCGTCGCGAAAAGCAGAAGAAGACCTCCACTCCGTTGGAAAGACCAGGTGGAAAAGGATCTGACTACACTTGGAATCTCGATTTGACGCCAAACAGCGAAAAACAAGAATGACTGGCGCGCTGTTGAAAACTCGGCTATAACCGCGTGAGCGGTGTCTACGCCAATAAAGAAGAATAAGATAAAAATCTTCTGGCAGTTCAGCAAACGACCACCCCAAGGAAACCGTTTTGAGTCAACTGAAGACATTAAATGTAAATCGATACGCGCATTAAAGGCTATTGTGGAAATTTGCTTTTTTTCAATGTTATTTAATTTTTTGGATTTGCATTTTTTAAAGCCTCACAATAAGTTATAAAATCTTAAATCTATTCAAAAAACTAGACAGACTCAAGCAAGTTATAGAGCTGTTTTTGTGATGTGTTGCTCTTTAATACGCCGGCATATCTCTCCTTTCAAGGCATGTTTGCTCGCAGGAATGTACCAGCGCATTAGCCAAAGGGTTTGGGTGATCTCGGAATTTAGATATTATATTTCCGTTACGCATGTACTTTGGTAGGCACGTTATTGTTCAAAGCATTTTCGATTGGAACCTTTGTATTATATCAATATTAGTTGCACAGGTCGTACTTCACAGTTGAATGCTGTACATCCCAATCGGCCTTATGGCCGCAATCTATAAAAGCACTTTGTATTCTAGGCTAAGTTTAGAGTTTTTTTTTTTTAAATCCAATTTAAATTTGCAGCTCTAATCTTCATATGGATGCAGTCATGAGTAGAAGTTCACTCAAGTGGGGAAAGTGTTCTGATCGCCATTCACTTAGGAGTGGCTAGAAACGATTCTTTTACATATGGCTCAAGCAGCTCACGGCTTCCGGTCTTTGACTAAGTATCCTCTCGGTAGCCGAAGAACATCCGTTTGATGGCGAGCTAGAGTGAGAAGGCGAAACATCCCCTCCGTAAGTTGTGCGCTGAGTTTGGTACCCACCACGTAAAAAACGTACCCAAAGAAAAAGAACACAAGCCTCGGATGATTGACCCCCCTTTTGATGATGACCATGGCAAACGAATTAAAGACTCTGATTTGAGGGCATACACTGGAATGTTCGGTCCCTTAATTGGGAAGGTGCCGCAGCCCAGTCCAATGCCGAATACCTATTGACAACAGGTGGTACTTCGACTAAGTAAGCAATTGGGAAGTAAAGTCCTCTCTCGATGAACAAAACCAAAACTCACTCATTATTCCCTTCCAGCTACATGGTGCAGAGGCATGGACGATGACAACATTTGATAAGTCGACGTTGCGAATTTTTGAGAGAAAAGTTCTGCGAAAGATTTATGGTTCTTTGCGCGTTGGCCACGGTCAATATCGCATTGATGGAACGATGAGCTGTATGAGACGTTGACATTGTTCAGCGAATTAAAAGACAGCGGCTGTGCTGGCCAGGTCATGTTGTCCGGATGGACGAAAACACTCCAGCTCTGAAAGTATTCGCCGCAGTACCCACCGGGGGAAGCAGAGGAAGAGGAAGACCTCCACTCCGTTGGAATGCCCAGGTGGAGAAGGACCTGTCTTCAATAAAGAAAAATTTTCATACATGTTATTTTACTAGAGATGTGTTTTTTCCATGTGAGTCTTCTATTTAAGTGAATGCCAAGATATGTTACTTTGTTCGCTTTGGGTATTAAAATATTGCTTATTTTTACCGCCGGGCACATTTTTGATCTAAACGAAAATTTAACATGCTTATACTTCTGTTCATTCACATTTATACGCCAATTCGTTAGCCATTCTCAAACAGAACTTAAGTGCTCTTGATGCTGAAATTTGGCAATTGTTACTGCTCACTATAGCTGTGTCATCCGCAAAAGTTGAATTTAATAAATTGTTAGCTGTTGGAAGATCTGCTGTATATATGAGGTATAGAATGGGGCCTAAAATGCTGCCTTGTGTTACACCAGCCCTTATCTGTCGTTCATCAGATATGAAATCTCTCACTTATACCATAATATGTCTATTTTTTAAATAAGACTCCAATGTTTTATACACTTCTAAAGTTATAATGTTTTAAGTCTTAAATAAAAGGCCTTCGTGCCACACCTTATCAAACTCCTGAGTTACATCTAGAAATATTGCTGAACAGAATACACTGTGCTCAAATGCTTTCCTTAATTCGTTTGTAATTCTATTTACATTTATCTGTCAAGTTAATCTGCGACTTTTTCCATGAAATTGGATAGCAAAGAAGAAAGAGAGCACCTCTATGGCAATACTTGGTAACGCCGACTTTTTTTAATTAAGTTCTCTCTCTTTTATGATTCCAATAAGGCGAAGTCTTAAAACATTCGAGCGACTGTTTAGCTGTATTGTGGAAGATTGACAGCTTCAAGTTGTTCTTAAGCAAATAACGTTGAAATACTTTTTCTAGGTGATTTGCAAAACAATTAACCTTTTCCTCGTCACTTCGAACCCAATTTCTAGCCAAGTCTCCTATAGGCATGGGAATTTTGCTTGTTGGAATTTGGACACAGCTTTTTTATAATTTTTTTTAATTTACGTACAGCAGATTTCAGTTGAAGCTGAGTGGAAGGGGAGCGATTTATCTGCCATTCACGTCTGGCACGCCTTTTTTCATTTACAAGATTTTCTATTTCTCTGTTATTGATTTTTCTGGGACCACGCGGCTTATAGTTTTTGTTTGGTGTTTCTAAGACAGCTGCGCTAGTTATTATATCATTGAGTTCTCTTAAGCTTTCGTCAATATCTTTTCCTGTATTTATTTTGTACTCAACATTAATTTAACGTATTTTTTATATTTTAGCCAATTCGTTTTATAAAATGTTAGACCCACTTTTGGATTAACGAATATTGGTTATTCACATAACTTTATTAGTACAGGAGAGTGAGCAGAAGATGGATCAGTACATGTGCATATCAGCTGTTATGTGCGATTTATCTATATTTTTGATTACAGCAAAATTAATTAAATCTGGTATTTTGTTACGATCACTAGGCCAATACGTCGGCTTACAAGGAGATATTATTTCAAAGTTATTGTGCCCATTTATAATAGTGTGATACAGCTGTCGTCCTTTTGGATTAATTAGTCGTGAGCAACAATACATGTGTTTCGCATAGTAATCTCCACCTGCTAGAAATCTATGATCTAGCGTCCAAAAAACTCTTTAAATAAGTCGTCTGTAATTTTAAACCGAAGTGGGCAGTATATAGCCGTCAAGTTTAAGTCCCCGCAGTAATTTTTTATAGATATTGTTGTAGCTTGTAGCTGCGCCACAGCATGAGCGCAACAAACAAACAAACTGTTACGAGGATTGGAAAAAACCTTATCACAAGTCTATTGGGCCAAATGGGGAATACTTTAAGGGGTCGACGTATATTTTGAAGAATAAATCAAGAATTTTAAAACTACGAACAAAGTTGTACTTTTTTATTCGTCGTACTGCTTACCCAGAACAATTTCATCGTCACCTGCTTAGTCTTATCTTCTTATGTGTTTACCAATATATATTTTAGAGATTAAGATGTGTGGTTAAGATCATGTGTTAATGTTTTAGTAGTTATGTAGATACATATATCTAAATTAAAACAATAATTTGGCATAATCAAAAGGCGTACTTTGTACGAATCGACTCATACAAATACTTTTCTATGGTAATTGTTAAGTTAGTTTTCAATACTAAATAACAGCTGAAGTAGGTAAGTTAGTTTTCGAAATTTTTGTATTATGTTTACCACCATTTTCAATGTCTTGTACATTGTGTCCATCGACTTCCTCTTTTCTCTTTAGTTCATCTGGTAATGTATAAGGTTTGAAATGCAATGAGTTATGTTTTCAAGTGTACATATAAGTTTAATGAAATTGTCAAACAATACATATTTCTGAACATACTTACTTAAAACAATCACCTTGCATTGCGATTGACTGTCGCCAATAGCGTTTAGAGCCCTCACTTCATAGGTACCGGCATCAGTTGGTTTACAAATTGTGAGTGATAAGGAATAGTCTTCTGTGCGGTATGAGTCCCGAGAAATTTTTATTCTAGCATCAGCACTTATTTCCTTTCCATCTTTAAACCTATCATGATTTACAAAAAATAAATATATTTAATTTAAAAATTAAAAAAGAAAGAACAAGAAGAAAGTTCAGCCGAAACCGAAAAGACAATCTCTCCCAAAGTTAACAACGCTACCGGTTAAATGCACAAGCTTCACGTGGATACAAATTAAACACGTCTCATCCGTTCACATCCTTTTATTGAAGAGGAAATAAAATGGAAAACATTAAGCACTTAAGTGCTCCCAGCTATTTATCAACATATGTAAGTTTGTATGGGTAGACGCGATAATACGATCGTTTAAAATATTACATTTTCAATTAAAATTTATTACTTCGGATACAAAACATATTCCGCTTTATTGGTAATAATGGTTTGATAACAGATCTCAACAGCTTCCCTTAGGATGTATCAATCTCTTAGTTTATGTAGCTATTGTAATAGCCATGTTACCATCTATGTCAAGAAATCCAGCTATGATCGTATCTATTTCGAACGTCGAAGAACGCTATCATCTTCATAAGTTGCAAACCATACAAGATAGTTCCCCTGAAGACCCCAACATCACGGCCGCGAAGTTCCTTTAGTGTTTTGTCTATTATTAAGTGCCCAGGCGTGAGAATTTTAAAGCCGTTTATATAATATTTGTGGGATTACAGTTAATATGTCAGAAGCGACAATTTAAGGTAATGTTTGATCTGTTTTATTCAAGTAAAATCTTCCCAAGAGTCATCCATGAGTGCTCGAACGGAGGTTTCTTCTGCATTATTATAAGATGTTTAACATAGTCCGTTAGTTTAGACTGCTTCGGGCATGTAATGTAACAATGCAAGTAGAAATTTCATTTTTGAAAGCAATAGACTGTGTATATTTTTATACTCTCGCAACAAAGTTGCTAAAGAGAGTATTATAGTTTTGTTCACATAACGGTTGTTTGTAAGTCCTAAAACTAAATGAGTCAGATATAGGGTTATATATACCAAAGTGATCAGGGTGACGAGTAGAGTTGAAATCCGGATGTCTGTCTGTCCGTCCGTCCGTCCGTCCGTTCGTCCGTCCGTCCGTTCGTCCGTCCGTCCGTCTGTCCGTCCGTCCGTGCAAGCTGTAACTTGAGTAAAAATTGAGATATCATGATGAAACTTGGAACACGTATTTCTTGGCTCCATAAGAAGGTTAAGTTCGAAGATGGGCAAAATCGGCCCACTGCCACGCCCACAAAATGGCGGAATCCGAAAACCTATAAAGTGTCATAACTAAGCCATAAATAAAGATATTAAAGTGAAATTTGATACAAAGGATTGCATTAGGAAGGGGCATAGTTTGAGGTAATTTTTTTGGAAAAGTGGGCGCGGCCCCGCCCCTTAAAAAGTTTTTTGTACATATCTCGGAAACTACTATAGCTATGTCAACCAAACTCTACAAAAACGTTTCCTTCAGGCATTTACATATACAGTTCAAAAATGGAAGAAATCGGATAATAACCACGCCCACCTCCCATACAAAGGTTATGTTGAAAATCACTAAAAGTGCGGTAACCGACTAACAAAAAACGTCAGAAACACTAAATTTTACGGAAGAAATGGCAGAAGGAAGCTGCATCCAGGCTTTTTATAAAAATTGAAAATGGGCGTGGCGTCGCCCACTTATGGACCAAAAACCATATCTCAGGAACTACTCGACCGATTTCAATGAAATTCGGTATATAATATTTTCTTAACACCCTGATGACATTTATGAAATATGGGTGAAATCGGTTCACAACCACGCCTTCTTCCAATATAACGCTATTTTGAATTCCATCTGATGCCTTTTCTGTATAATACATACATATAAATGAAAATAGAATTCAATACTCAAAGTACTCAAATTGATCTAATCTAATTAATTTTACAAAAAAATAAAAAAAATATGTAAATGACGGATGATGAAATCTCGATTATCACTTTATCATGCGAGAGTATAAAATGTTCGGAGACACCCGAACTTAGCCCTTCCTTACTTGTTCCAATACTAATTCAGGCGTTTGAAATTCAGCATAATGTGCGAGAACATAATGTGGATTGTGTTCTGAAGCGACATGATTCGTGTGTGCCACTGGGAGAACTTCTTGTACTTCAGCGACGATATTGGCTAGAAATACTCACGGGCGGCTAACAATAGCATCAGTCCATTCGTATAACTTATAGTTGATGTCCTTATAGCTCATACATGTGACATTGAACTGCTGTCATGGCAATTAACTAGTTTTCGCCGTTCATATACTTAACTTCACGTCTAACATCGACTCGGACCAATATCTTGTTGCAGTCAAGATTCGCACCCGCCTCTGTGTAGCAAAAAACGCACGACAACAAACACAAGGAAGGTTCGACGTCGAGAAGCTGCAATCACAACAGACAGCCGAACGATTTTCTACTCGACTTGCACTCCTGCTCTCTGAGAGCACTCGTCAACAACTCGGTGTAAGGGAACTGAGGGGCGGCATTTCAAGTTCATTACGTACAGCTGCTACCAAAACCATTCACTTTCGGAAAACGCAAAAGAACTGCTGGTAGGACGAGGGGTGTCGTGTTGCAGCGGAGAAAAAACAGGCTGAAGAAGGAAGCGAGACGCATTTGCAGACAGAATGATAAGCTGGCCGACAGAAGGTTTCAAAACCGGAGCATTCTCTTGTAGAATCGTCAAAGGTGATCTAGTGACCGATGTCCAGAGCATACTTACATTATGAAGGCCTGCTGAATGGCAGTGAACGTACAACGCCAAGAGAAGGCGAACCCAATTCCCCAATCGATGACGATGGAGCAGACGATCCATTGCCCGACCATGAAGAAGTTCGAATAGCAATTACCCGTATGAAGAGCAACAAAGCAGTGAGAGCTGATGGATTGCCGGCCGAGCTATTCAAACACGGCGACGAAGAACTGATAAGGAGCATGCATCAGCTTCTTTGCAAAATATGGTCGGACGAAAGCATGCCCAACGATTGGCATTTAATTGTGCTCTGCCCAATCCACAAAAAGGGAGACCCCACAATCTGCGCCAACTACTGTGGGATAAGCCTCCTCAACATCGCGTATAAGGTTCTATCGAGCGTATAGTGTGTAAGATTAAAGCCTCCGTCTACAAACTGGTTGGACCTTATCAGTGTGGCTTTAGACCTGGCAAATCAACGTGCGACTTCTGTTTTTACGAAAAGTTTTACTACTCAACGTATTTTTAATACAGCAGTTCTCTCGCGAAAATTCAGTAGGACACGTTTTGTCTTGTGCACATAAATGGGTATAAGGATAGTTAAATTGCGAAAAATCATATTATACTGCTGAAAAGAATGAGATAATTATGCAACTTGACAAATAATTATGCACGTGAAAATGAGAAGCTTGTAAAGTTGACCATGTAGTACATAAAATGGTGTGCAGGGGCAGGTTATAGTGCGCATGGGTGCATAATAATGCGCATGATATATTACTAAAAAAGAAGATGTTGATGAATATTTTCGCAACCAAGTTTCTTTCGTAATATTATTTCAAACGTCGCTAAACTATTTTTATCTAATTATTATGTTTTTATATCCACTGGCTTGTCGTATTAAAGTAAAAGAAAACTCTCGACAACAAACAGTCGAAATGAACACTCATTTACTTCATTTTTATCTAATATTTTTATCAACTTGACTAAAATATGGAAGATTATCAAAGATGAAACGTTACTTACAAATACAACTTAATTCGATACGAATTAACTGCAACGAAAAAATAACTTTTTCATTTAAAGCACTTACGAGTATAAGGAAAACCATGATTTTCTTACAAGATGTTTACTGACACTGTAAAGTGCCAATTTATAGTAATTACATACTGCGTATTATTTGCACAATTGACAATCGGCAACATAATTGCTATTTACAAAGACAAAAAAGTTAATTAATTTACAAAAAATGGGACTGAATAAACGCAAAAAGCAAAACATTGCCCCACACTTGTAAAAAATATCATTTAACAGAAAATAAAGTCTGAGAGGCTTATTTTATGCGGCAAAGTAACGTTAAGCGTACGATCAAATTTGCCTTTTTCTAGTTTTACTCTTGTGAATCATTTTCAGCACACAAAAACATGTGCAATTCGCCTGCCTATAGAACTCGCTCTGTTATAAGCGTTATTAACAGA
Organism: Bactrocera zonata; assembly: GCA_037783105.1. Classification (NCBI taxonomy): domain Eukaryota; kingdom Metazoa; phylum Arthropoda; class Insecta; order Diptera; family Tephritidae; genus Bactrocera; species Bactrocera zonata. The sequence continues at coordinate 319,476 of JBAWJQ010001698.1, forward strand.
CAGGACTTTAAGTCAGCTTTGGCGCAGTGGATAACTTTTGCACGAAGGGATACGGGTTCATATTCCCGGCGCTGTAGGTTTTTTTTTTTGTCTGATAAAAAAAATGAAGAGACGATAAATGATTTTTTTAATGCTTCTTGAGTTCTTGTTGATAATTGTTAATGCTTCTTGACTTAATGTTGATTTGTATACTTTTTTATGAACATTAAAAGGTGTTTGAGGAGTTTAAACATTAACTTTGATCGCTCATAGTTACAAAACGAAAATTTCACTTTCTGTATGTTCTCGATGATAAAGAAGACCCATGCTCCATACCACCTGATACAACATGTTTATCTCAGTAACCGTACCTCATCATTATCGACTCCAGAAACGTCATCAGAAGTTACTCGAAACTTGACAGATACACACACATCGCAATCAAATCAAAATATTGGTTGTGAAAAAAGTCTTGCGGTATTTTCGCTAGTTGGCGCTGAAAGCGCGTAGTTCTAGTTTTATTCGTCGCATCGGGTAATGCCATACCTCTTACGCGCTAACACGTGTTTGATTGATTGTCGTTTCTTTTAAGTCGTTCGTGAGTTATAGCGTCGCAAACATGGAGCAAAATAAAGAGAAAATACGGCATATCTTACAGTACTTCTACGATAAAGGCAAAAATTCATCTCAAGCCGCCAATAAAATTTGTGCAGTTTATGGACCCGATACAGTTTCCATTTCCACTGCACAACGATGGTTTCAATGTTTTCGTTCTGGTGTAGAGGTGGTCGAAGATGCGCCACGCTCCGGAAGGCCTGTCGTCGAAAATTGCGATAAAATCGCTGAATTGGTCGAAAGAGACCGGCATTGTAGTCATCAAACCGTCCATTTGAAGAAGCTTAGAGTCACTAAGAAGTTCGATGTATGGGTGCCACACGAATTGATTCAATAAAAATACCGCAAGACTATTTTGACAACCAACATTTGGTCAAAAAACCTTACCAAAATTGGAGTAAAGCACTTGAAGATTTCGAACATCACGCGTAACTTGATTATCATAAAAAATGCTTGCTTGATATTGAAAATTTGCGTGACATCGCACGCGGAAAGTAAAAACCAATCAATATTCAACTCGATACACAAAAAGAAAAATCAAAACACGATGCAGTTCTGACATTAACACCTATTGTCAAAGCTATTAATTTGTGTGGCAAGCAAGGAATCGCAATTCATGGGCACAGAGACGACGGTCGAGTTATAATGGAATCAGACATTTAACAAGATGAAGAACAAAGTCTTACATCCAACGAAGGAAATTTTCGAGAGATTCTACGATACCGTGCTGAAGTAGATAACGATTTGATGCAACATCTGAAGCTTTTCCTTCAAAACACAATGTATACAAGTAAAACATTCCAAAATGAAATCATAGATATTTTTCACAACTTGACTACTAAACGCATTGTCGACAGCGTAAATGAATCTCGCGGATTTTCAATATTAGCTGATGGTACAACAGACATCGCCGGGATTGATCAGTTTGCCATTTGTGTGCGGTACTTTGACCAATCATCAAACCTTCGAGAGGATTTCTTAGCATTTGTCTCCGTTGCAGAAATTACCGGAGAAGGGTTAGTGAAAACGATAATGAAATATCTTTTGAAAGTTGGCATTGACTGCTCTTTTTGATATGGCCAAGGGTATGATGGAGCTCCAGCAATGAATGGGGAATTTCATGGTGCCCAAGCATTCGTAAAATTGAGTTTCCCATTAGCGATATATGTACATTGCAAGGCACATAGCTTTAATCTGGCAATCAACTCAGCCTGCGAAGTTGTTGATATAAGAAATGCACTAGGAACAATTGGATCGTAACACAACTTTTTGGGTTGGCCAAAACGATTGGAAGTGTTGAAAAGCGCAATTGAGAAGTCTGGAAATGAATGTCGAAAACAAAAACTGAAATCTGTATGCCCAACAAGATGGGCTGAAAGCCATGAAGCCGTTACAATATACATCGAATTGCATCCGTTCGTGATTAAATCATTAGAAAGAATCGTAACTTGGAAGGATCCGGAGATTTCAACTACGGCCTCTCAGCTCGTCGCTGCGATTTCTGCTGCAGAATTCCAAATTTGCTGCTTCATAATGCAATCCGTACATGCAGTCGTTCTACCTCTCAGCCAGCAATTACAATCGCCTGATGAAGATCTCGCAGAAGCCATTAGATTAGCGGACGACGCTTTAAAAGAGTTCGAAGAAATGCAACAAAATGCCGAAAAAACTTTTTTTTTTTATTTTTAATAACGCTGAAGAAGTATACACCGAACTAGGTACAGAAATAAAGGTGCCACGCTATAGTAGTCACCAAATGAATCGCTTCAATTTGAAAACGAACGACGCTGAGGCATACTATCGCATTGCTTTTTATATTCCCTTTCTTGATACTTACATTGCTCATTTGAAAAGCCGCTTTCTTGACCACAGATCAGTGTTAGAAAATTTTTGTGTATTTTTTCCGAATTTGACGCTAAAAAAGCTCGAGAAATATTTTCTTTTTATGAAAGGGTGATCAACTGTTCAGAACAAAACTTTCTTGCGGAGGTGAAAATGTGGAAACAGCGAACTTCAGGCAAGCATTTTCGGAATGCCCTCGAAGCTTTAGAAGCAGTAAACAAAACGTCTTTTGGGTTATTGCCTGTTTCAATACCATCACCGGAAAGAAGATTTTCGAGTTTAAAAATAATTAAAGCCTATTTACGAAATACGACAGGTCAAGATAGGCTTAATGGTCTAGCATCAATGAATATTCATTGGGATATTGATCTGTCAGTTGATGAAATACTAGAGGAATTCTTTCAAAAAGCAAGGAAAATATAACATGGAATGTGAGATCCTATGTAATCCTCAATTAATCACTGAGCTTCAGCGATACTGCTTGTACAAATGTAGAGGAAGTTCGAATTATATGACTAATAACAAAAATCTTGTAACTTATTATAACTGCTTATAATTTGATGTGATTTTTTTGATCAATAACCTCATTTCAAACCCATATCAACAAACATACATATAATTTTCTCTGAGTTAGGGGGTGTTGCGCGAGCTACTTTAGCCGGCAGTTTACACTACACCCTTCGGTAGACAAAGCTAAACGATGTGTTAACCGACGGCTGCGCAAAATGCCAAACGAAGGCGCACCACTTACTTTCACCGATGAAGAGGTTCAGGGTGTCATCAACAAGGCAAAATCCTCCAAATCCATTGGCCCTGATGGAATCAACATGCTAATGCTAAAGCATCTAGGCTCGACGGGAGTAAGATATCTCACCGAGGTCTTCAACCAGTCGCTGATCACTCTTCAAATACCCGATGCGTGGAATGTCGGAAGAGTGGTCCCACTACTGAAACCTGGGAAACGCGCCAACAAAGGGGAATCTTATCGTCCGATAATTCTCCTCTCCCCATTAGTGAAGAAACTTGAGGTCTTGCTACTCCCGACCTTCAGTCACCACCTGAGCCTGGCCAGCCACTAGCATGGATTCCGAAAAGTGCACAGCACTACCACAGCACTTAGCGTCATAAACGCCTGGATAGTTCGTGGCCTTAACCAGAAACCACCCTGCGAAAGAACAATCCTCGTAGCGTTGGACTAGTCAAAAGCTTTTGACACGGTCAACCGCACAACGCTACTGCAGGACATTAAAAAAACTAGGCTCCCTCCAGGGCTAAAGAGGTGAACCATGAACTATCTGAGCGGTGGTCAGTCATCCGTAGTATTTCGAGGCGAAACATCTAAACTGAGAAGAATTAAACAGGGGGTTCCGTAAGGTGGTGTCCTCTCCCTGTTACTGTTTAACTTCTACATCTCTAAACTCCCGCAACCACCAGAGGGGGTCTCCATAACCTCGTACGCTATGACTGCACAATATTGACGTCGGGCAATGGAGTCGATGGCATGTGTTCGAAGGTAAACAATTACCTCACCGACCTTTCTCGTTTCCTCACTGCACGGAATCTCACACTTTCCCCCACCATATCCACAGTGACCATATTTACAAACTGGACGAAGGAGTATAGACCTTAGCTTAATATTGCAGTCGACGGCGTCAAAATTCCGAATGTCAATAATTCTAAGATTTTAGGTGTAACTTTCGATAGTCCATGCTCCTTCTCTTCCCATACGACCGCGATTATCGCCAAGGTACAGAGCCGCAACAAAATCATCAAGTCGCTAGCCGGCAGCACATGGGGGAAAGACAAAGAAACGTTGTTGGCAACATACAAGGCAATCGGCCGGCCGGTCCTAAACTACGCAGCACCTGTATGGTCGCCTGGATGCTGTGGCACGCAGATGAGCAAACTTCAGACCTGTCAAAAATACTGCACTCCGGACCACGACGGGATGCCTTTTGATGTTTCCCATAGAACACCTACACAGTGAGACGCTTATGCTCCCAGTTGAAGAGCGTAATGAACTCCTCTCCAGGCAGTTCCTGCCGAGATGTTTTCGCAGAAATCACCCCTGCAGCCATCTGCTTGGAGCGGAACCGCCTCCTAGGAGCATCAAAAGGACCTTCCGAGACTATGTCGACGACGTCGTACAGTACGCCGACCGGACTTCGGACGAAACTGACTTTCGACAGGCACTGACCGCCATTCACAGCGGAGCCAACAACATCCTCACCGACTCCCTTCCCGTGAATGGCGTACTTGGAGTCGAATCACCACCCATAGCAGACGAAGATCTCCAGGTGCCGCGAGAAACACGAGTGACCCTAGCGCAACTTCGTTCTGGATACTGTAACAGGTTAAACTCCTACTTATCCCGAATAGACCCTGACATACCCAATGCATGTCCTGCATGCAACGAGTCTCCGCATGATACTGACCACCTCTTTGCTTGCCCTACGAACCCCACTCATCTAACACCCTCCTCCCTATGGTCCGACCCGGTCGAAACAGCACGTTTCCTGGGCCTCCCGTTAGATGACGTCGACGACAACACAAATGACCCATACCATCTTAACGGGGATTAGATATTCCGCTAAAACAATAACAGCCGTCCACGTAAAAAGGAGTTTAACGCGAAAAAAATCTGATACTCCCCGGTGTTTGTCCGAACAGGGTTATTTTTTTTCTTAAATTTAGCAAACAAACACGATGACCCATTTGTAAAGTTATTAGAGGCAATGAAATTTATATAAAAGCCTTAATACACGTTTGTTTTATTAAAAATAAAAGAAAATACGTAATTAAAATAGTGGTAATTTTCAATTTTAAACGCGAATATCTCGAAAACTATAAGCTTCCTGCGGCTATAACTATATACATATATTCTTGATATGGAGGATCTCCTCTATCCGACCATGTCCTTTTTAATCCCGAAATCCTGGGACGGTATACTAAATCCTTCCCTATTTTCAACTGTACGCGTTTGGAAACAACCATTAATAATATGGTTAGCAAACATTATATTAGACACTGAATACAAATTATAATAAAAAATAACGGCAATTTGTTTTGCGAATTTGTCCTCGCTGTTTACATTGTAAACTTGAGAAAAGAATATATGGAAAGAATAGTTATGTCTGCATAAAATTTTGTTTACGAGAACACTATTGATTGACTTTTTCTGATACAAGATAAAGCATTCGGAATTGCATTTGAAAGTAGCAGAAGTCAGTAGTGAACTACGCCGATAAAAACAGTTATGTAAATAAATAACTTGGTCATAGGACTTAAGTAATTGCAAATAAGCTTTGATATTTTATAAAATGTTGTAAAGTAGAATATTATTGCAGTAATTAACATAATACTATAGACCTACCATTGTACAGTTGGCTCAGGCATTGCATATATATCAGTTTCCAGCGTCAGAGTTCCATTTGCTTGTACTTCTGTATCTTTTAATGGTTTTCTAATTTTTGGTTTGCCTATAAATAATACAAATTAGTTTCAAATTACGTATTTGAGTTCACGTATATTACAGTTTACTGTCACAATACATTCGTTTTCAAGATTTCCATAATCGTTCATGATTTTACAGCAATATGTGCCATGCATTGATGTATTGACTTCTTTAAGTACTAATTTATATGAGTTATTCTCCTCAAAGCGACGAAAATCTTTTCTTTTCTCATCGATCTCGATACCATCTATATACCATTTGATTTTGGGCTCAGGGTAGGCGTTGAGTTGAACTTCTAGTTCTACGTTGCAATCACCTTCAGTTATAGTAATATTTGACAATTTCTTTGTAAGTTCAGGGGCACATTTTATTAACAATTTCGTCTCGCTTGATGCTGAACCATAATCATTCTCAGCTTTTACTTTGTATATTGCACAATCAACGCGAGACACGTCCTTTATTTTCAGCGTATATTCATTTCCGTCGACGACAGTGGTGTATTTTTTGTTATTAGAAACATCAATTTCATTCCCATCTTGATACCATCGTACTTTAGCTGCTGGGAACGCGTCAATTTTAACACTCATAATAACTGTCTCCTTTTCACCATTTACATATACCTCCTCTAAATGTTTTACAATTATAGGTTTGGAGTTAACTATACAGTTCCAGAATTCAGAAGATTGGTTCAAATCATTCGTAGCTCTTATGGAATAGTTTCCGCTTTGACTTAACTTTATATTAAAAATTTCTAATACATATGTTTCTGTGCTTTTTCCTATAGAATTACTTGAAATTGTTACGTTCTTTTCGTGGGAAATATCCTTGCCATTATTTGTTATGTTAATAAGTGGTTTGGGAAAACCTTCAACTTCCATTTCTATTCTAATTGTTTCTTCAGCAAAACAAGTTACGTCATTTATTTTTTTTATTTTAGGTCCCGCTGAAACACATTAAAAAATTTGTTAGAATGTACTGGCTGTATATTAGTGAGAATTAAATGTCTGCGCATAAAAAGTATATTTTTACGATGATATGAAATTGAACCAAATGTGAGCAGTGATGGATTACCGCCTAGGCCCGCGAGACCGGGCCTAGGGCGGCACAATTTGGGGGGCGGCTAATTTTTCAGAATGTCAAAATTTTAAATCTGAAATAATGTAACGACAATACATTTTCCAACTTAATTTAAAGAACGTAGAAATTCAACATCGTGAGTGGTTAATTTATTCAGAAAGTAAAGGATCAGTGTTTTGTGCTTTAAGATTACTATTTGATAGGAGTGGCGAAGTAAACGCTTTTACTGGTGAAGGGTTTAGAGATTGGAAAAACTCAAAAGCGCGCATTGAAGTTCATGAAAATTCGGATTTTCACAAAACTAACATTAGTCACTTTAAAGCTCGAGCTGTCATTCAAGGCCGTGTTGATCAACGTTTAATGGAGCAGCTCGATGAAGAAATTTTATAGTGGAAAAAAGTTTTGCATCGAGTAATTGTGATAATTTAATCTCCCGCAATAAGGGAGCTGTCATTTAGAGGACATTCAGAACGAATTGGAGATCCCCATGATGAAAACTTTTTAGGTTCAGTCTAGCTTTTTGCTAAATTTGATCCGTTTTTATCAGAAAATTTAAAATTATATGGGTACCCTGGCCGTGGAAGTACTTCGTATTTATCTAAGACAATCTACGAAGAAATTATATTATAAATTCAAAATAAAGTATTGCAACATATTTCTAAAGGAGTGCAATCTGCTAAGTATTTTGGTGAAATTGTGGATTCCACGCCTGATATTGCTCATGTTGATCAACACACGATAATTATTAGATATGTACGTAACAATGGTAAAATTGTAGAAAGATTTCTGGAATTCATTCCAAATACTGGCCATAAGGCTAAAGATATTGAAGATGCTTTGTTAAAGTCTCTTGAGGATAATGGTTTAAATATAATGAATTGTCGCGGTCAATCTTACGATAATGCAAGCAACATGTCAGGTTTATATTCAGGAGTGCAAGCACGAATCAAAACAACTAATCCATTAGCTGAATATGTTAATTGTGCTGGTCACTCTTTAAATTTAGTGGGATCTTGTGCAGCTGAATCTGTTACCGAAGCAGTTGAGTTTTTTTCTACTTTGCAAGAATTATATAATTTTTTTACCGTTTCGACACATCGTTGGGAAATTTTAAGACAGCATAAGTACAAGTTTAAGACTTAAAAGTCTTTCTCAAACTCGTGCATGCTACACATTAGAAAAAGAGTGGCCTGAAATAATTATTGCACTAAACATAATTGGTGAAAACAAAGATGAAAAATCTACTACGCGAGCTGAAGCTAAGGGACCGCAGCAAAAATTACAACATCTAGAAAAAGCAATTCTAATCATTGTTTGGAATGCAATTTTGGATCGCTTTAATGCTGCGAGTAAGAAGCTTCAGGATTCTCAAGCTGATTTATCCTCTGTGATAAGAATATATAGTTCTTTGGCATTATTTCTCCAAGATATGAGAGATAAACAATTTTCCGATTATGAAAAAAAGCCAAAGCACTGTCGGGAGTTCAAAATTGTTACCACTATGACACCCGTCGTAAAAAACCCGAAAACTTCAGGCTGACGAGTCACGGGAAAATGAAAGAACAGCTTTATCTGGAGAAGAAAATTTTCGAAGTGTACAATTTACAGGACGCAAAAGTGCTTATCATAATCTTTACGAAAAATTTAATTTTTTTGACAATTTATATGAAATAGATACCAATGAATTAAAAATTCGCGCAGATGAATTAGTTACTAAGTATTCTGATGATTTGGAAGATACTTTCGCGAATGAATGTATTCATTTACACTGTCAACTCAACTGTCAACAAAAGATATTCGTTCCGCGCAAGGAATATACAATTTTTTGCATTCTCAAAATCTTCAAGATGTTTATCCAAATGTAGACATTGCTCAATGTATTGTTTTGAGTATTCTGGCTACGAACTGTTCAGGAGAAAGATCTTTTTCCACCTTGAAAAGAGTCAAAACGTATTTACGCGCAAGTATGGGCCAGGAGAGACTCAATGCTTTAGTACTACTGTCAATTGAAGCCCAACTAGTTCAAGAAATTGATTACAACGGCATAATTGATGATTTTGCTCAGACGAAAGCCAGAAAGAAGATGTTTAAAAATTAAGTTATACATTATAGTTTAAGAAAAGTGACTGTTATTTATGTTGTTAAATATTTATTTGTATGATTTAACAATTATACTTTTATGAAATAAATATTATATCTTAATAACACTGTGGAACATTTTTGGGATTATTGTCTGGGAGGTGAGAAATTCCAAGTCAGGGTGATGGTACTAGGTCAGTATAGTAAAACCCTCAAAGGGTTTGGCGTTCGTATGTGTCAGTTTTTTTTTTTATTTAAAATTTAAAAGGTCATAAAAAAAAACTGACACATACGAACGCCAAACCCTTTGAGGGTTTTACTATACTGACCTAGTACCATCACCCTGACTTGGAATTTCTAAATTATTTAAAATTTAAAAGGTCATAAAAAAAACTGACACATACGAACGCCAAACCCTTTGAGGGTTTTACTATACTGACCTAATACCATACCCTGACTTGGAATTTCTCACCCCCCAGATTAGCTGTTGTACTGTGTAATATGAACGGACTCAAAGAAATAAAATTTCATCCTTTAAAAAGGGCGGCTAATCAAACAGAGCCTAGGGCGGCAAAATACTTAATCCGCCACTGAATGTGAGACCATTCCAGATGCATTTTTACGTTTAATTTTATTTAAAAATCTGCTTATAAATTAAGAAATAAGATACAAAAATTAATATTGTGCGATTTTTCTAAATGTTTTGATTACAATATTCTAAAATTATGAGTATCCCATAGTTTCATAACTGAAAGTTTCATTTCACCATTTGATTAATAAACGGAACTTAATAAATACTGTGCCTTCCAAAAGTGTTTACAAAATATATTTCAAGAAAGATAATGACTGCAATTCCTTCAAATTCGTATTATAATTAAAATTTGTTATATTAGTATAATAATTGTATTGTATGAAATGAAATGAGACAAATATTACACTAATATTTGCAATCACAAGCAAGAAGGTACAGTTATTAGAAATATATTATTTCTTAATTTCGTTAAAATTTCAGTCCTTGGGAAGTTATATCCCGATTTCGAAAACTTTTGAGTATTTTAGACTTAATACCTTAAGTTTTATACCGTCAACCAGAATCTCGGAATTATTTACATTAGGGATATAGTTCGCAATAGCAACTGGAGTCTACATATTCGCAATTTAGGCGCTATAACAGTTGTAGTGTAATTTTGGCAATTGTTGGTCATAAGGTGGCACACCTTAATGCCACTATTCGTGCAAAGATTTATCCGAAATATTCATTAGTGTTTGATTTGCAAATTAGAAAGTAAAATAATCAGATAGAATTTTAAATTGTGCTTTATGAGAAGTAGGCGTAGTTGTAGTATGGTTTCGCTCTTTTCGCACTGCGTCATAGGAATATCAGGATAATATTATTTGTCAAATGTGGTTGAAATTAGTTGAACAGCATTTGATACCGGCTGCTATAAAGCTTTTTCGTATCACCTCGGGTGCAACTTTAAGTGTCTCTAACGCTTCTTTCAAAACATCTAACTGTGGATCTTTGTTATGGCGCTTTATAGTGTTTATTGCTTTTTCTGGGCGTTTCATTGTCCGATTCCGCCATTCAACACCAACACCTCTTGGTTGCCAAGGAATTCGTCAACCAATTTTCAACAAGACATCTCAATACATATTCATGGACGGACAGACAGTCGCTCGGAATTCAACTTTTCCTATTATTCTGATCAATTATTTGTATATAACCCTATATATAAATCAAAACTATGTGGCGTATCCATCCCTCTTTATAACTTCTTTTAATCCATTTGGCATTGAAAATACTTTTTTGTTCGCTCTGTAGACATTTCTTCCCATTCTGTGAGCATTGCTTCTTGCACATTTTAGATGTTATTTTGTATTTTCGGATAACACGTTCCCAATCTGCTCACAAATACTCTATTGAATTATGGTGGTAACTTAAACTTTTAAAGTGTTGTTCTTCCCATACTTTACACAATTTCACGTATTTTTCACAAACAAAGACAAGAAGGCGGAATACTTCTAAATTTGAACTCCAATGATAACGGGACTTTTGCAAAGCCTGCTAGAAACCAAATTTCCGAATATTTTTATTGTTATATACACTAAATTGAAATCAACTAATTTTCCAGCAATTATATATAATATCAAGGTATACAATCATAGTTGACATAATCATTATAAGTAAATAACGTTTGATTCCATTCAAATGTTGCACTAAACAATTCTGCCGCCGAGATGTTGACCTTTTTAATTTAGAGGTGGCACACATTATATTGACTATTTGTACTAAATTTTATTCAAATGTTTTAATTTATGTATTTCGATTTTAAACATAACTCTGTCAGGATCATGAAGGACCTCTCCGAACCGTTCGATACCAAACAAGGTTTCAGACAAGGCGACTCTCTTTCGTTTGACTTATTCAATCTGCTCTTGCAGAAAATAATTCGAGCTGCAGAACTAAATAGAGGTACCATTTTCTAGGAAAGTGTAAATTTGCTGCCGTACGCCGATGATATTGATATCATTGGCATCAATAGCTGCGCCGTTAGTTCTGCTTTCTCAAGAATGGACAGGGAAGCGAAGCAAATGGGTCTGGTAGTGAACAAAGACATGGTCTCACTGGCGACTTGGCTCTCACCTCACTGTTGACAGTCATAACTTCGAAGCCGTAAAAAATTTCGTCTATTTCGGAACCTGTATTAACTGCAACTACAATGTTAACATCGAAATCCAGCGCAGAATAACCCTTGCCAACAGGTGCTACCTCGGACTGAGTAGGCAATTGAGAAGTAGAGGACTTTACTTCGACGAACAAAAACAAAACTCTATAAGTAACTCATTATTACCATTCTGCCATATGGCGCAGAGACATAAACGAACATGAAAGGCTCTACGGAAAATATATGGACCTTTGCGAATTAGCCACGGCGAATATCGCACTCCCGGGAATTAGGAGCTGTGTGAGATATAAGACGACATTGATATAGTTCAGCGAATTAACAGACACCGATAGCCGGTATATCATGTAATACATTCTTATATCATAGCATAGCGCTGACTAGGACATGCCGTCCGAATGGACGAAAATACTCCATCTGTAAATGTATTCGGCGCCAAAACCGCGTAAGCTGTGTCTACTCCAGTAAAGAAGAAGAAGTATGACAATTAAGTAATGAGACTGATTCCATAAAAACCGTATATTTGAAAATTATTCTACAACTCTGCCATATCCTTCAAAGTAGTGCCCTTGGGCAACTATACACAGATTCGAGCGCGTTTTCCATGCTTCGTAACATTTCTGGAACGCTTCGCCTGGGATGTCCGTGTGTACCCTCGTCACGGCCGCCTGGATGTCCGTAATCGACTCAAAATGGATTACTTTGACTACCGATTTTGTTTTAGAAAACAAAAAAGTCACAGGGTGACATGTCGGGCGAATAAGGCGGCTGTTGCAACACGGCGATCCCTTCAGAGGCCAAATACTGGGACGCGCTGAGGGCGGTGTGGCACAGCGTGTTATCGTGATGATGGATCCAGTTACGAGCGATGTCTCGGCGCACCCTGTTGATTCGTTTTCGCAATCCTTCGAGTACTTGGCAATAGTAGACTTGATTTGCAATTTTCCCCGGTGGAACGAATTCTTTGTGGACGATTCCACGGCTATCAAAAAAAGCAAAATCATCGTTTTCACCTTCGACTTGCTCATGCGAGCTTTTTTCCGGCGGGGGGCGTACGGAGACAACCATTGTGAGCTTTGGCGTTTGGTTTCCGGGTCGTATTGGAAAAACCAGCTCTAATCGCCTGTAATAACTCGATAAAGCAGCGTGGGTTCGGTTACCAATTGTTCTAAACAGCTCCTCACAAAGGTTCTTTGGAACCATCTTCACGCACAACTTTTTCATCTCAAAGTCGTCGGTTAAAATTTGTCTGACTGTTTCACGGTTCATACTCAGTTCCGAGGCCAACATTCGAACTGTTAAATGCCGATCTTCACGGATTAATGCACAAACACGCTGCGCATTCGCGTCAGTCCGCACCTCGACTGGTCTCCCACCCCGCGTCTCGTCTTCCACGCTTTCACGCCCCTCCTTAAACTCTTTGTGCCAGCCAAAACCTGGGCACGACTAAGGGCACTATCACCATACACTCTTACAATTTTAGCGTACGTTTCTGAAGCTGATTCGGGAAGCCAACTCGGGAACACGCCACGTATAACTGGCGCGCACTCGTAGTTACGATAATTGGCCAATGTTGGCATAAACATTCGTGATGAGTTCATATTTCGTTGAAGAGAATTGACAAAACGCATGTGGATTAGATATCAAACCACTGGAACCAAAATTTGCCTATTTCAAATTCTTATCGAATACGATGTAAAATGTCTTCGGCAATGTAATTTTGTTCGTATTCCATAATTGACGCGGATTTGAAGGCTGATATGTCGAAATGATCATCGCGAAAATTCAGTGGCATGCGAAGTAGCTATCGAATAGTCCTACGTTTGATTCCATTGATTATCATGTTCTAGCAATTGTTATTGCTGGCATGCTTCTCGAAGATTGCTCAAATGAAATTGAACCACGTAGTACGATCTATAGCAACCGAAGGTATAAGCAATCATTGTTTTCCGGGTGGATTATGTAAATTCGTCCTAAGGAATTAGTTGAGAACACTCCTGGACACACCCAATCTACTGGTCGCTTTGCTTTCTGCGTAATTATTTCTTCGACGATACAATCCATGTATAATATCAAGGCATTTCCGAATAGAACAATGTTGTCACAAACGAATCACTGACGCAAGTTGAAAAAAAACTCGTCAATGTCAATTTTGTTGTTGGAAGTGTTTTCGCTGGCTGTACAGTATTCTCTGGGTTAAAAAATACTCTTTGGCCATTCTTTAAATGAACTGCGAGACGCACAACAGTCGGAAAACGTCCATGAATTGCAAAAGTAAGTACCCTACAAAGCGCTTTATTGCGGTTTATGTATCGTCCATTTGATACTTGTTGATCTCATCTCGTTCGAGGCCAATAACCACCATGTTGCTTCCTTTGGTGACGTATTTGCAAACGTATTTAATCAATCTCACCAAACTACAATATCAAACGTTGACATGAGTTTTGATTATGAATTGGGCAACAGTGGCGAATATGGTACGATCCATATGTTGTCGACTTCGATATTCACTCCTCTAAGTTTAATGGTAAATGTTCTGCCATTGTCGTCTGATCAGCTACGACGATAGAGTGAATATCCATTATTTCCAGTTTGCGATTCCGAAAGAAAAGCACGTGGATAGTGTTTGGTGTATTTATTGTTAGACATACAAACCGAAAAAGATTGTGGTGTCCGCAAGGTCCATGAACCATATTGGTTTTCATCACTTCGTATAATACTGGATCTTTCTCCGCATCAGGAGTTTCCGTAGAAATGATTTCATCAATTTGATTTGGTATAACAACATATACCATCCAAAGAAGAATGTGTGCGTGCGGAAAACCTCTTTTTTGCAACTCAATAGAGTACATCCAGAGTCTGACTGCACCTTATACACATACGTTGCATGAAGATAAAGTCCATTAAACATCGTAGCTGTTGTTTGAAAAGTCGTGCTGTGACATCGTAATGATCGCTTTTGGTTGACCGGGGGCCATAATGTCATCACGTCCTGTGAGTACTCGTTCATGTGCCTTGGTGTGCCATATGTTGATGGCAAAAAGAACGCCGACCGATATTAGGGCGACCTCTTCGTGGTTTCGTAACAAATTTCAATCTGTAATTGATCACTTCGTTTGAAACACACATAAAGTTTTCACTGACCTGCCTTAACGGTACTAACAAACAAACATTCATTTTTACTTATATATAAAAGAAAACGTTTGTATGGGAAAAAGAAAAGGGCTGTTTTTTGGGGTTTTCCGGCAATTATTCGAATTTTTCTCGCCGTAAAAACCATCTCTGAACTTATCACATAAGAACCTTCTCCTAATAATAACAAATACAACAAAAAAGTGAGATCGGTTCAGTCATTCACGCGTGATGCTGCGACCAAAGGAAAAAGTGATTCGTTTTTACATACATGCTCGTATGCAGATTTCTATTTATCCGTATATCTATCTCACATAATTTAGGTGATACGTACAACCGTTAAGTGAAAAAAAATATTATACTCTGTAGCAACATGTTGCAGTAGTAAAAAAATAAGACATATATTACATACCTTTTACAACCAGGCTTATAGATGACTCATCTTCCCCTAGTTCGTTCTTTGCATGGATGGTATATTCCCCTGCGTCTTCTGTAGTAATATTTTTAATGACTAGAGACATGCTTTCCTCATCGGCATACAAAATTTTGTGTTTTTCGCCTACTTCAATAATTTCACCGTCATGCTTCCATTCAACTCCTGGTTTAGGGAAGCCTTTGCACTGTAATTCTAGAATTGCTGTACCTCCTATTGTTGTATTAGCTTCACGATGTTCGATAACCAAAACTGGCTTTTCTGGTTCTTTGTGGAGTGTTTGTATAGCACCTTGAACAGTTAGCTCCGCACTACATGAAATGTTGCCTGTCGTAGTTTGAGCTACACATGTATAAATGCCTGCATCCTCTGGCTTAACATGTTGAAATACTAGAGCTAGAGAGTCTTCGTCTTCGCCGAACAAAACTTTAAATCGTTCTTCTGGGTCAAATTCAACCCCATTACGTTTCCAAGTGAATGTAGACTTTTCTCCGGCTGGAAGGATTTGCCCACTTAAAGACCCAAAGGGATTTTTATCCTCTGTTAGACGAAAATAATAAAATAAAATGCGTTATTTAAAAATACATTTTTTGTTTTATAAACGTAGCGCATGTGGAAATATTAATTAATTTAAAATATAATTTTCGACCGATGCAGCAAGGATCAACTATTTTTCAATCTCTCTTTTTATTATTAAGAAAAATATGTAGTTATTTCCGAGCATATGAAAAATGGTTAATCACGAATAAATTTCGCAAGAAATTCAAATCTCACTCCGTTTCTATGGAAATCATTGGAAAGGCTAACGGGCTTGCGCACTAGAGGCTGAATTCCAAAAAATAGAATTTTGGGACTCAGCATGCCCTTTGCAAAAGCTGGTCGGCCGACACTGCCTTGCATTCGGTAGTGTCATCGTTGAAAGGAGCCCTTATTTATAAATCTGGGAGGAAGGTACTCTCCTAATATCAAGGGTACTATTAATAACGTACGAGCGAATTCGGTTAATGAAGTTCCAAATGTATATGATATCAAGGAGATTTTTAAACAAATCATCCACAATATCATTTGCGACAGAGCCGTTGTGACAAATGCAGTAGTTCACGAACACTTCGGAAGGTTCTCTGTCCTTGCCCTGCATGCTAGTGTCCATGTAGTGTATTGAAGCAGAATTAACAGAAATGAGATAGATAGATACTTCCTGAGTCAAGCAGACCACCAGTCTAGATTCCGCAAAGTGCACTAAGCCCCATAATCGTTTAGATAGCTGAAGGAGAGGACTAACCACGTAGCGTTATCTGGCACAGTCAACTACACAACGCTACTTGAGGACATTGAACAATACAAGCTCTCTCCAGGGTTGAACAGGTGGACTATATATTACCTGAATGGTCGGCAATCATCTGTTCTATTTCGAGGTAAAAACTCCAAACTAAGAAAATCAAATATTCGAAAATCCTGATACAAGTTATATAGGGGCTAGGCCAAGTTTTCGTTCAGATTTATCTATGTATTTTAGGCACAAAAATACCCTGTTATGAATAAAACGCGCTTGCGGTATTTTTATTGAATCATTTAGTGTGGCACCCATACATCGAGCTTCATAGTGACTCCAAGCTTCTTCAAATGGTTTATAACGGTTTGCTGACTACTATGCCGGTCTCTTTCGACCAATTCAGCGATTTTATCGCAATTTTCGACGACAGGCCTTCCAGAGCGTGGCGCGTCTTCGACCACCTCTACATCAGAACGAAAACGTTAAAACCATCGTTGTGCGGTGGAAATGGAAGCTGTATTGGGTCCATAAACTGCACAAATTTTATTGGCGGCTTGAGATGAATTTTTGCCTTTATCGTAGTAATACTGTAAAATATGCCTATTTTCTCTTTATTTTGCTCCTTGTTTGCGACGCTATAACTCACGAACGACTTAAAAGAAACGACAATTAATCAAACACGTTTTAGCTTTCCAAAAAGGTATAGCATGACCCGATGCGACGAATAAAACTAGAACTACGCGCTTTCAGCGCCAACTAGCGAAAATACCGCAAGACTTTTTTGACAACCTAATATTAAAAGAATATAACGGCAAAATTTGCATTGTGTATATGGACGATATTCTAGTATTTTCTACAAGCGTAGAAGAGCACCTAGAATCATTGAGCAAAATTTTAATGAGAATAAAAGAAATAAATCTAAAGACCCAATTAAATAAATGCGATTTCCTAACACAAGAAACAAAATTCCTAGGTCACTTGATTACAAATGATGGTATTAAACCAAACCCTCAAAAAGTGGAAGCAATAGAAAAGATTCTACTTCCAAGAAGCGTTAAGGAAATAAAAGCATTTTTAGGTATTACGGGATACTATAGGAGATTTATTAAAGATTACTCTAAAATAGCATACCATTTAATAAAATATTTAAAAAAGGGCTCAAAAATAAACATTAATGACCAAGATTACAAAAATTCATTCTTTAAATTAAAAATGTTGATAAAAAATTACCCCATTTTAGTCCACCCAGATTTCACAAAAACTTTTACTCTTGTGACAGATGCCAGTAATTTTGCTTTAGGAGCAGCCCTTATGCAAGATAACAAAACAATTTCATTTGCCAGTCGTACTTTGAATGGACATGAGAAAAATTATAGCGCTATAGAGAAAGAGTTGTTAGCCATAGTATGGGCCACTGAATATTTTCGCCCATATCTTTTTGGTCGCAGATTCACCATTAAAACAGATCATCGCCCACTGGTTTGGTTAAATAATATAAAGGAACCTGTTTAAATGAGTTTAGCATCCACCCCTTCTACCCGGTAAAACTGGCTCATCCTAATGCAACAGCGCAATTCACCCCAGCTGATGACACTTCAATGCAACTCACCACACCTGTGCTCTTATCCACTAAACAAAAAGGATAGACAACAGGAAAGGAGACTCTTTCGCTACCAACTTTCGCAAGTCAACATTCGTTCGCCACAATTCGACAAACAATCATCGCACATCAGTCGCTATCAACATCGGTCAACTACCTTTCGTTATTTATCAACAAGTTTTTTCGATCATACGCGGCGCTACATAAATCCCTCCTGCGATACCTCATCGGTCCGGTGTGTTATTTGCCTCCACCCCGCTCGGTGCACCTACATGCATTCGTCGCCCACAAATGATTTATAATTTTTGTAAGACTTTTATTACCATAAAAATTATTGTGAACACCTTGAATTATAATAAATTCATGTAAATTTTAACCTGTGTGCATTTTTTATTAAATAATTGTTGAGGTGATTAATATTTCGGTGTGTAGATTTGGGCAGTAAATTAAACATGGTCCTTCGAGCCATTCCGAATGGCACTATTGGTTTCGTCCGAGAAATCAAAAATACATTAAAATCGTGATTAAAAAAGGCAAATGAAACTAAAACAAAACAAAAACTTGTGCAGTGCGGTGATGTGACAAAATAATAACTAACAACAATAATGTACAAACATAAGTAACATATACAACAAAAGACAAAAAATAAAAAAGTATGGTGGAGCAAACAAAAAACAAAAAAGTTTGGTGACTCGGCAAAAATATACTTGTGCATATATGCAAAACTGCGGAGACAAAAACAAAATATACAAAACTTTACAAACACAAAACAAATAAATCGTGCGCAAAAAGTAAAAGCCTTTACAATACCACAAACAAAAAAAGAAACAAACAAAGTGCGATAACGATGATGAAGTAAATAATATCCAGTGCAGTGCGGTAGAAGTGCAGTGACACAAACAAAAAAAAAAACAAAAAAAAAAAAAAAACAGAACAAATCCATATGTACATATGTACTTTGTACATATAAATATAAAGAACAAAATATATATTAGTGAGCTGACAAATATGTGAACAGAGTGGAGAGAAACAAAAACAAAGTGCAACAAGCAAACAGTTCCAAAAAACAAAAATAAAACACACAAACCGGACGCGAAACCACCAAAATAAAAATATTATAAATACAACAAAAACACGGGCGCGTATTTAAAAATATGAACATACATACAAACAAAAATAAGCATAAGAAGCCAGGCAGCAGGAAGACCGTGGAAGAAGAAAAGAGGAATTGCCAAGAAAAGGGCCATATACACACATTTTACGTTATACCCTACAAAACCCAAGTGAGCGTGTTCAGTTCATATAAACTTAATTTATATCGCATATATTTACCAAACTTTTGAAAAACCCCTAAAACAGTTCGGTAAAATACATACATAACCACATATGTAAATATAATTAAAAACTCAGCTCAATGCCTATTCTTGCTTAGCTTTGTGTATTCAAGCACACTTTTTCCAGCAACACTGCTTATTTTAAGTATTTACTTGCAAACATTTTTGGGCAATATTCTTCTGTTTTATAAAACAGTAAGCAGGATTGCAATAAAGAAATAAGCAGAGGTAATTTGCATCAAAAAACACATAGAAAGAAAAAACAAATAAAATAAATACAAACATACATACATATGTACATATATGCATATTGAGATAACATAAAAAGAAAACGTATATATACACATACATATTCCTGTGCAATTGCATTGCTATTTTTTACTTATTAATATATAAGAGGACGACAAAAATACATACATATGTATTTTTTCTATTCCGTTTTCGCGCCCTCTCTCTACACGAAAGAATATACACACACATATATACAAGCATACGTCACACAATCTGCTTATGCTATACCCTATAAGCACTGGGTCAATTAGATATGAAACTTATTTAAAAATAATTTGAAAATAAATTAAAGATCCGAAGAAATTAACAGTACCACAAATTATAAAAACGAATATATAATTTATTCAAAACAAAAAAAGCCGCGTAACATAGATAAATAATTAAACATATATATGTATACATATTCGTATATAGTACATACTTACATATTCAAAGTCCACATTGGCAATTATCCGGCAATACCTCTTGTTCTTTGGCAAACAAAAACAAGCAGGATTGCGTACAAAAGCGAATTGATCTCTATAACGAGCTTTCAATAGCTTAAGAACAAAAACAAACCGAACATAACAGAATTACAAATCATTACAGCATATTGTTTGCTCATATACATTAGCACAAACAATTTGTGCATATTAATCAAAAAAAGCGAACTGATCTCTCTAACGAGCTCTCAATTGCTTAAGAATATAAGAAACAGCATAATCATAAGCGCACTAACAATGTGTGCATACTAATGTACATGCATATTGATCTCCTCAGCGAGCTCTCAATCGCACAAAACATAAGTACCTACATACGCATGTAAATACAAGTACACGTATTAGGGTGTGCCTAATTACACAACATTAGGACATAAGAAATATAAATTAATTAAATTAAAAAAAAAAAACATTTTTCAGCAAGATAATCGAAATTCAAAACTCTATTTAGCTAAACGAGTAAAGAGTTTCAAGCAATACTCTATTGCCTTATTTAAATCAGTTACACTGAGAGATAAAAAATTTTATTATTTACAGATAAAAAATTAAAATAAAACCAAAATGGTTAATAACGCAATAAAACAAAATAAATCCGCTACACGCTCAAAACAAGCTATTAAATTTATTTCAGAAAGTGACAGTTTAACAAGATACTGCACTAGATTTGCCTCTTCACCGATTCACGAAAACTCGGAATCGTTATTAGAAATAAAAAGCCAAAATCTTAAAAATTTTTGGACTCGCCTCCAAGCGGCTCATGACGCCATAGTAGATTCGGACAATTCAGATCTACCACAAAATTTTAAATCATCGGCTTACGATATTTACGAAAACTGCTTGGACCAATATGAAGAAACGAAAGCTATGATCTCCGATCAATTAAAGCTCATTAAAGCAATTGCACCTACTCCCCACAGTAGAGTAGAGCTGCCACCAATAGCCAATCAAGAGGCAAGATCAGGCATCCAACTCGAAGTGCCTGCATGTGATACAGAAACGTTTTACGGAGGTTATGAAGAATGGCCGTCCTTCCGGGACATGTTCACAGCCGTTTACATCAACCATCCACAACTATCAAAGGCACAAAAACTGTATCACCTCCGATACAAAACAAAAGGTCAAGCAGGCGAAATAGTAAAACAGTTCGCTCTTACTGACGATAATTTCAATTTGGCTTGGGAAGCTCTAAAAGCTAGATACGAAAACAATAGAATACTGGTCGATAAACAAGTAACGACACTAATGAACTTGCCAAAAATTAAGAAAGGAACAAGTGTAGAATTCATCAACCTAGAATCCACTGTTTCAAATTGTTTGTCGATTCTATCGACACTAAATATTCCCACAGTCAGCTGGGACCCAATTCTGGTAAATATTTGCACCGCCGCATTACCAGAAAAGTCGTTACTTCTATGGGAGCAATCGCTCTCGTCACGAAAAAAGTGCCCAACGTGGCAACAAATGAAAGATTTTCTCACCACCCAATATGAAATTGCGGAAAGGTTAGAAGAAAAAATAATCAAAAAAAAGAACATTAAACGCGACCAAAACCGAAGCTTCAATATACCCCAAGCTAGAAGCAACATTAATTTAAATAAAAGCTTTAACAAATTACAAGCGTTCACATCCGAACAGAGAAAACATACGTCATGCGAACTATGCACAAGAGGGCATAAACTTAAAACTTGCGAGAAGTTTAAAAAATTAAACATTAACGAAAGGAACAACTTTGTCAGATCAAAAAGACTCTGTACAAACTGCTTGTCCCATACACATAATCTTAAAAATTGCAAAAGCAAATTTAACTGCATATATTGTCACAAAAGACACAATTCTATGCTTCATTACAGCAGATATCCCCTCTCACCCCAAAGAGGCGCTCATACACAAAGAACCACGAGTTTAATTGCAAAAGCAAAACCCGAAACCCAACATTATAAAAATTGCCAAAAGACAACATGTTGCTCAAAGGCACACAAAGCTCAAACGCTGCACAACGAAATACAAAGTGAACTAGATACAGAACTAGTCACCATCAAACCAACTCAAGTTGAGTATAACACAAACAAATACCTTAATTCACAATTAAGGAAATTGCAAAAGTCAAGGAAACATCCAATAACCAACAAATCTACAAAAGATCACTATTGTGAGCACTTCTCTAAAGCCACAACTACTCGATCAAATAATGGCCGGTACGTCGTACGACTACCACAAGAGCCACAATTTCCCAATACTCCACAAATTGGTATAAAAACCAAAGTCAGAGTTACCTCTGACAGTCCAAACTAATTAAAGTACATACAACTTTTCGGACCCGCAGGATGGCTTTCGCCAATAATGAAAAAAAGAGTTCTGAACAAATCTTAGAGCGGTGGCGGGCTACTAAACGCCAAATTAGTGTATACGCACTTAAATACTACATATACAAAATTTTCCAAAAAGTCGAAAAATCGACACCTATAATACAATAGGGGACAACTCAAAATTAACGTTAAGGGATCACCAAATTCCCAATGCGATACTGTGACGCACCTAGACTTACCAAAAGCAAAGGTAGCTCTTATCGCACCTAAATAAGCGTTCCTCCCAGGGGTAGTTGGTGGGAATCTGTTGTACAACTTGAACATACCACTTAAAAAATTATTATTCTAATGAAGCCGTTCGCAATAACCGGCCACTCTCTCGCAAGAACCCTCTAATTCCACAGCTCAAAACTCAAGGCTAAAGAGCACGCACTCTGGCCATATCTGAGTCAGACGTGGCGTCGCTATATTTCATAAAAATAAAAATGAATGAAAACCATTTCAAAAAAAGCAAAGAATATATAAAAAAAAAATTAATAAGGGCAAACAACGCATACACATGTTCTCTATAATAAGTCGGATAAACCCGCAAAATATAGTTCCTTGCCATACGCACCTAAAGGTAAATAAATACCAAAAATTATGTTTAAAACCAAAGGCATTTCAGGATTTACAGCATGTATTCTGAGCGTTCGGCAACTCTACAAGCAGCACGCCGAAATAAATGTAACAATGCGTTATACTAGGCAAAATATTCGCCTAGGGGGCCCAGGATGTTTAAATGAGTTAAGCATCCACCCCTTCTACCCGGTAAAACTGGCTCATCCTAATGCAACAGCGCAATTCACCCCAGTTGATGACACTTCAATGCAACTCACCACACCTGTGCTCTTATCCACTAAACAAAAAGGATAGACAACAGGAAAGGAGACTCTTTCGCTACCAACTTTCGCAAGTCAACATTCGTTCGACACAATTCGACAAACAATCATCGCACATCAGTCGCTATCAACATCGGTCAACTACCTTTCGTTATTTATCAACAAGTTTTTTCGATCATACGCGGCACTACGTAAATCCCTCCTGCGATCTCTCATCGGTCCGGTGTGTTACTTGCCTCCACCCCGCTCGATGCACCTACATGCATTCGTCGCCCACAAATGATTTATAATTTTTATAAGACTTTTATTACCTTAAAAATTATTGTGAACACCTTGAATTATAATAAATTCATGTAAATTTTAACCTGTGTGTATTTTTTATTAAATAATTCTTGAGGTGATTAATATTTCGGTGTGCAGATTTGGGCAGTAAATTAAACAGAAACTAATTAAAAATTACAAAGGTGGAAAATTAAACTTAATGAATTTGATTTCGACATTTTACATATTAGAGGTAAAGAAAATGTAATTGCAGATGGTCTAAGCAGACTAAATTATGAAAACAATAATATGGTAGAATTAAATTTAAATGAAATATTCAATGATACTGTACATAGTGCAGAAACGGAAAGTACATATTTCATAAATATAATAGAAAATGCAATCAATATATGTAAAAATCAACTTATAATTCAAAGAGCGCAAAGGCAATCAATAACAAAAAAAATAATAATACATCAAAGGAAAATAAGAAACATAATAAACGTAACACTTGAAAGCGACATTTTAAAAATAATGCAAGAGAAACTACTGGAAAAAGGATTAATCGTAATTTACTGCCCAGAAGACAAATTATTTTTACAAATTCAAGAGTTAAATATAATTTTTTTGCAAATAATGCAAATCTAAAAATAATGAAATCAAACATAATTCTAAAAGATGTAACAGACAAAGGAGAACTCTTAACATTGATAGAAAAGAAACATCTGGAAAATAATCACAGGGAAATAAATGAAATATTTGAGGAAATAAAAAAGACACACTATTACCCCAAATTACAAAAAGAAATACATAAATAATTGTGAAATATGCAATAAGGCGAAGTTCGACAGAAACCCTATCAAACATAGTTTAAATATTACGGAAACTCCTAAAAAACAATGCAATTGTTCATTTTGATATTTGGTACCCACAAAGAGGCATAATGTACCATACAAGCATCGACAAATTAACAAAATATGCAACAGCCAAATCATTAAAGGACAGAAATTGGATATCAATTGTAAATGCCATAAAGGAAAGAATTCAATATTTAGGCAAACCGGAAGCTTTAGTAACAGACAATGAATTAGATGCAGTACCAATAAAACAATTCTTAAAAGATAGTAAAATAAACCTAAACCTAACGACCACTTACAATAAAACAGGAAATGCAGATGTTGAAAGATTGCACTTAACTTTGAATGAACACTTAAGACTTTTAAATGCTGATGCAAATAACAACGAAAATCTGAAGGAGAAAGTATTCAAAGCAGTAACTGCTTGTAATAATACCACACATTCTACGACAAAAAAGAGGCCAATTGACTTCATAAATAACTTACTTTCCGAACAAGAACTAAACAAACTCGTGGAAAAATTACAAAAGCAAAAAGAAAATATAATAAGTAATATCAATAACAAGTAAGGAAGGGCTAAGTTCGGGTGTCACCGAACATTTTATACTCTCGCATGATAAAGTGATAATCGGGATTTCATTATCCGTCATTTACATATTTTTTTTATTTTGCTGTAAAATTAATTAGATTAGTGGGCGACGCCACGCCCGTTTTCAATTAAAAAAAAAGCCTGGGTGCAGCTTCCTTCTGCCATTTCTTCCGTAAAATTTTGTGTTTCTGACGTTTTTTGTTAGTCGGTTAACGCACTTTTAGTGATTTTCAACATAACCTTTGTATGGGAGGTGGGCGTGGTTATTATCCGATTTCTTCCATTTTTGAACTATATATGGAAATGCCTGAAGGAAACGACTCTATAGAGTTTGGTTGACATAGTTATAGTAGTTTTCGAGATATGTACAAAAAACTTAGAAGGGGGCGGGGCCATGCCCACTTTTCCAAAAAAATTACGTCCAAATATGCCCCTCCCTAATGCGATCCTTTGTGCCAAATTTCACTTTAATATCTTTATTTATGGCTTAGTTATGACACTTTATAGGTTTTCGGTTTTCGCCATTTTGTGGGCGTGGCAGTGCTCCGATTTCGCCCGTTTTCGAACTTAGCCTTCTTATAGTGCCACCAAATACATGTACCAAGTTTCATCATGATATCTTAATTTTTACTCAAGTTACAGCTTGCACGGACGGACGGACAGACAGACATCCGGATTTCAACTCTACTCGTCACCCTAATCACTTTGGTATACATAACCCTATATCTGACTCTTTTAGCTTTAGGACTTACCAACAACCGTTATGTGAACAAAACTATAATACTCTCTTTAGCAACTTTGTTGCGATTAGGAAAGGGCTAAGTTCGGGTGCAACCAAACATTTTATACTCTTGGAATCATCAAAGGCAGGGAAATACTTTCCAAGTGTTCCAAGTTTCATCATGATATCTCAATTTTTACTCAAGTTACAGCTTGCACGGACGGACGGACGGGCGGACGGACAGACATCCGGATTTCAACTCTACTCGTCACCCTGATCACTTTGGTATATATAACCCTGTATCTGACTCTTTTAGTTGTAGGACTTACAAACAACCGTTATGTGAACAAAACTATAATACTCTCTTTAGAACTTTGTTGCGAGAGTATAAAAAAGGAAACAGGGTAAACATACAAGGTTTTCAGAATAAATATATAAAGAATCATAGAGTAAACAAAGCACAACCAAGATACAAGAGAGTAGAAAACTTTAAAGATGAGGGAAATCATTTAATATCTAAAGATTCAAAGTTTAAAAAAGCATACAAGACTCAAGTTAAACGAAAATTTGAATTTCAGGATTAATATGGCGAAAATTACGATACTTTTAACGATAATAAAGGCAATCAAATAAACAAGCTTGAAAACCAATCGGGATATGCTAAAATAAGAATCAGAGAGATAGTGAATCAAACTGTAACGGTAGTCCATATAATACACCCCAAGGAATTTAAGCAGATTATAAATAAAATTGAAAATAACTTAGAAAATAATTTGAACCAATATAACAGGAATGACAGGGAAATATTATACGAACAACAAATATATATAAATGACAATTACAATAGGAAATAAAATATATAAATATACAAAAGGAGCACATTTCAAAAACTTAAAAGAAATTAACGTTTGTCCCTTTAACCCATGTAAATACGAATATAACAATGACACAATGATTGAAGATATCGAAGACGATACTATCCTGATTAAAAATGCACATAAAATAAAAATGAAACAAGACTGTGACAATAGAGAAATTATACTCGAAGGAAATGCATTAATAAATTTTTATAATTGTAAAGTTGAGATAAAAAATGAATCATTCCAAAATCAAAAAGTTATTGTAGAAGAAAGATATATTTTCCCTGAAAAAAAAACTGATGTATTACAGTTTGAAAAAGTAATACATTTCCAAGAGATTATAATAAATCAAGAAAAAAATATTAACAAATTGGAAGAATTAAAAATACACAAAAATGTAAACTATGGCATAAGCATACTAATAATATTATTAATAGCAATAGGAATATTGGTAAAATGTATAATATATACATAAGAGAAATAAAAATACGAATTTAAATGTAGAGCTACAAATTCAACCTCTTTCAAATGAGGAAAACACAAGAAAAATAATTGATCCAATGTCAAGTAGAAAACTATAACTATACTTTTATAATCATAAGTAAGTTTCATAATCACTAGTAATAATAAGAAAACTTGGCAGCATTCAATATTAGATATTCAATGGAGACCATAGAATCTAGGGATGGAGGAGTCACATATTGACATACATACACCCAATAAATAATAAAACATTATCCACTTCAAGAAAGATTTCGAAACCTGGGCCTGAATCGCGGCAGTCGTGAGCGAACAAGTAATCGTATCGAGTGAAATTTCGTAACGTGTCGAGTGTGCGGATCGTCGCACTCGATACGAAACGAATAGGAATTTTATGAAATAACTTCCCTGTTGTAGCTCTAAATGAGATTTTCGAACACATTGAAATACGAAACAAAACAAAATAAAAAAGCATTTGAAATGGAATTGAACGTAAATATTCAATATACGCTTATGCAATATGTGTAATAAAGTGTATATAAATTTACGAAATTTAGTTTTTGCATTCAATAAGATGAACCCTAACGTGTTTTTTTTTACAAGTTCATCTGATTCAGATGAAAAACATCACCAAATGCACGTAAGGTTCAGGATTCGTGATGAAAGTAATCCCATGGCTTTACCTGAAGCAGCGTTAGAAAATTTTTAATTATGCCGTTTAACTTATTATAGATCTTATTATTTTAAATCATTTACAGATTCAGGAAGCGATTTAGACTGACCGAAGACGCATTTACTTTCATAGGATGGGAAATAAAATTTAACGGACATTTATCCACCGCAGTACCACCAATGCTTCAATCAGCCGGTGGGCCAGTGGAAAATTCTCAGTAGTGTTAAAGGAAGAAATATATGTGTAGGGTTGCATAACATCTATACAGTTTAAAAATTCAACATATTGCAAATATTTTGGAAATGAAAACAATTATACTGAAATAGATACGAGAAATGAGACTCAATTAACTAAATTGGTAATAAAATTAGAGATCATATTATGATGTATTTAGATAATAATTGAATTAAACGTTCCAACAACATTTGAATTCATATTTTCTTTTAATAAATATATTTTCAATACTAACAGGAACTTGGAATTAAGATATCGTATATATTAGTGTTTATTTCTGAACTTTTCTCTTTAAAATATCAAGCTCATGAGTTTTAACCTGCAACTCTACAGCTTTGTTTTGCAAATCTGCTTTATGTACCTCTTCTTTCATTTGCAGCGATCTCTTCTTTAAAGCAATTAGTTTCTCAAGATTTTTTCTTCTACTGCAACATCTATCCCCGTAGCTTGGAGGAGTTGCTCTTCTGCTATAGTTAAAAGCTATTCCTCGTACTGACCACCACCAGTCCCTTGTTTAGAGGCTTTGTTGAATGAAATTTTCTTTTTTATATTGTGCTTTTTATCAGCAAATACCTATTTTTATATTTTATTATTATTTTAATCATCTATTATTTTATTTATTTAATTAATATTATTTACTTGTATTGATCTTACTTTTCGTCAAAATTTAGCATATTTCATCGGTGGTCCGGCAGAGTTAAGTTTTAGCGTCAATTATGGGATGCATTGATGCATTATTTAAGGCAACTTTGCCTTGCCCACAATTAGGCAAACTATTATTTGCTGAGATCTGATGCTGTAGCATAAAATTACTCATCACATTTTTGACGCATATTTATTTTGTTTACATTTGTCCTTAAATCATTAGTTATAATTCTAATACATGTTAACTAAACTCTATAAAAGAAAAATAACTTACATTTTACCTCCGATTATTTTTAACTGATATATTCAAAACTTTTTTCTTTAATTTGTACTATAACGTTTCTCAAATAGCTAACGAGTGAGATTTCGATTCTTTCGTACAAACGAGAACACGTTATCGACTGAGGAAATTTCAAATTTCGAAAGAGCGTATTCGATAGCGAGTACAACGATCCGAAAACAAAAAAAATATTTGAATTTCGCTCATTAACGTGTGCCGCGATTCGGGCCCTGAACTCTTTCTTGAAATGCTGATAAAACAAATTCTTCTGGCATGCATGCAGATGTGTGTATGTATGTACGCGCACTTCAAATTAGAATATAAGCAAAAAATTGAAATAAAGAAAAATTTCAGTCGAAGATTAGACCTAAGCAAAGAAGCTGAGTGTTTTTATTTTTAACTGTAGAGTTGACATAAAGAGCCGAGAAGAAGTTGAGCTCTTTATGACACTAAAACTATATGCGGTACAAAGACACCTCGAAGTTCTAAAATATTTATATTAAGTATATGGGGGGTATACTGTAAGTATGTAGCAAAAGAGAAGTATTGGTCCCACCAATTTTTGACATACAGACACACCATTATAAGAGAAGGATTATCTTTTAATTTAAATTATATACTATATATCACACATTGACCGACATTTTCGATCATCAACTATAGGTACCGGGGTCTAAATATTTGGTACCTAGCTGGGACAATTGTTATTGGATTTAAACAATTTTTTTTTCATAAGTTGACACACACTGTTTAAATTAGTTAAGCATCTACCCCCTCTACCCGGTAAAACTGGCGCATCCTAATAAAACTGCGCAATTCACCACAGGATGCAACTGCAACGCAAAGCCACTAACTCACCACACCTATATCAACTCAACCAACAAAAGGGATGGACAACGGGGAAGTTGACACATTCGTTTACACACTGCGCCGCGTCGACACCTTCCGGCACACAATTTGTTCTAAACCATTCGAGCCACACAAGCCGCACATCTACTTTCGCACAAGAAATTCGTTTACGCTATTCTTTCGAACAACACATTCGCTTTCAACATACGTTTTATCGACAACAATCCTGCGCGCTGCGTTCAGTCCTTTTAATACAAAATCATCTAGATACTGTTTCGTCCGGTCGCCTTGGATTTTAATCGTACATTCGCACGTAGCGAATACCTTTAAATTTTTTACATATTTTGTAATTAAGTGTAAAGCAACAAATTACCTTTGCTAATTAAACTATATTATGTAAAATAAAATATTGCATTTTTTCTTGACTCCGCTTAAGCACACACTTAATGCTACATATGTTCGGACCGACATTGAAAACATTTTGAAAACACATTTGTATCTTGTGGAATGTAAGTCGTTCGGACCGACAATTGGTGTTTTCGCTGAGTTTTCACTGACAACTATCAATACGGGGATTCTCTTGCTCTTGCAAGATTGCACGATGACACAAAATGCAAAAATCCCATACCGAAATATGCAAGACCAAGGCTGCACCCATTGCGAATCTAGTGATATATGACGGCACGAAAATAAACATGGGTTTTGGTCTGACATATTTTACAGCCATTGCAAATAAATTTTTGCTTGTGTTTATTGTGCCGTTGCACCAAGAAGAAAATTCTTCAATTGGTGCACCGTGCAAGGGTTTTGCAAGAACAAGAGAATCCCCTTAACAGTGAGCAGCTGTTTGTATATGGAATGTAAACAAATATCAAGTGACAATTTAGGGCCGGCAAAATATGTCTTCCAAAAAAATCGATTAAACTAGAGCAGGCACCGATTATTATGAGTGGAATGTAAGTTTTCAAGCAGTTTTCAGCGAAAACTGTGTTTTCGTTTGACAGATTTTACATGGACGAAAACACAAGCGAAAACCACTTTTTCCCACGAAAACATGTTTTTGCTGTCGGTCCGAACATAGCATTAGACATTATTTGTGCAAATTTGTATCCCGTTATATTAATTGCTTCTTGTTTTGTTCAGTTTCCACTACACAAATCAAGTGGAATTTAAAATTGTGCTATATGGGAAGTAGGCGTGGTTTTGTACTAAGGAATCTACATGCCAAGTTTCATCATGATATCTCAATTTTTGCTCAAGTTGCAGCTTGCACGGACAGACAGACAGACATTCAACCGGATTTCAACTTATTTTATTAGAAATTTTACTTAAACTGGGTTTTACTTTCTATTACAATCTTTTCTTTCTTTATCTTTTTTTGTATTTGTTATATTGGCCCAACCACTTGTAGTTGCGACAATATTTGTCAAGTGGCCTACTTCTCATATTACATCAATTGCATTCCCTTAAATGTTTACGTTGCACTATTTATTGTGACGTTAATAGCTTTTTGTCTTTGGTTGTCGCAATATTCGTTTGAAGATATAAAATAATGAAATGTGCAACAGAAATGCAACTTGATCTAGTGTAAGTGCCCTAGTTTGTTTCAGAACATTACATGCATATTTCGTGTGGTTGCAACGTTGATGCGATAATAAAAAAGGAAAATATTTTAAGTTGACCAATTGACTTTAAGTAGTTTGGGGTAGGTCTGCATTATTTTGTTATTGCAGTTCTTATGCACTGCAGTTGCATTCATATCGGTCTTGCATATGGTGGTTGGCATCGATGTCGACGTAACTCGCCTGATGTTTTGCTTCAAGGCCCGAATCGAAGCGGGTTTGGCCACATATACCTTAGACTTTTCATATACACAAAAGAATAGTCTAACGGTGCGATATCACACGATCTTGGTGTAAGGGAAGTAGGCGCAGTCTTTTTGAAAACAAATGTCGCCGAGTACAATAGCTTCAATCTCAGGCATCAAATAGTCAGTTATCATGGTGCGATAACGGACGCCATTAACGGTAACGTTCTCACCGGTATTATTTTTAAAGAAACCGTTGTCTTTTGTGGATGAAATGGCAGCTCTTGAATCTCTTCAAGTTGCTCTTCGTTCCAAATGAGGCAACTTTACCCATTGAGCCAGAAATGGGTCTCTTCTCTGAACAAAATGTGGTTTGAAAAAGTCGGTTCTACTTGGAACTTTTCAAAAGCGGTTGGTGATCAAGTGACTTCGATTCTTGCACAAGCTGTATTTTGTACGCTTGCAATTTAAAATTTCAATGCAAAATGTGCAAAGTCGTTTTATATGTCAACTCGAGTTGCTGCGAACGGCGCCGACGCTCCACGGTCTACGTGAGCACTCTCAGCTACAGCTACTATTTTCTTCACTGTGTGCTGAAGAACGGATTTTATTTATATTATCTTCGTTTCATTTAAATATCTCATAAATCAACTGATATTTTCAAAATGAAGTCAGCCACAAGCTTTGAGGTTCTTGTAAGCAGTATGCAAAACGGTTAAACTTAATGATTCGGGGGTATTTCGTCTGGCAGTTTAGTATAATAGTTACCAATAAAAAAAAAAAAAAATAAACAGTTTTACACTGTACCAAGAAATATTGTAAAGCTTAATAAACAATGTTCAAAATATTTGGGAAATTGTGGAGGATATCAGTGGGGTCCTTGGCTCTGTTAGGCATCAAAACATCTTTCACAAGAAACAAGTTCCAAACAATCGATGGAACTATCTAACGTAACGATTTTTCATTTTGGTCTCACTATCATCTAACAAGACTTACCAACAATTTTCGTAACAAGTAAGAAACGGCTAATTTTGAGTGCAACCGAACATTTTATTCTTTTACATAGGGTTATCATATCGGTCTCAGTCAAAATCAGTCCCGTTGCATATGTACGACCAAGCAAATCAGGGAATATGGTAACCATACTCTTACAACTTGCAAGAATCAAACCCACAAAAATACCTTAAATATAACTCAAACATTGGCCGATGTATCTAATATGAAATCACCTGGACATATCTCACACATTGAACTATATGGTATTTTCGGTCAAAAGTTATCTACTGATACTGGGGTCCACATATTCGGTACCTAGTTGCTTGAACAGTTGTGGCATACTTTAATATACATAATTATTATTGCAAAATTGTATGTACTGGAAAGAGAATGAATCAAATGAAACATAAAATTGTTTGCCCAATTTCTTACTGTATCATAGGTATATGAGAAGAATGCTATTAGCACAATTAGTCGGAATAGGTCGGCCGGGTCCCGAGATACAGTATTGGACAAAACTAAAGCATAGGGGGAGCTTTTTGTGTTTTATTTTTATGTCTAAATTTTTTAAAAATATAACAGGACTAGTCAGACAATTATTATAGGTTATATATTTTTCCAGATACAAAATTTTAAACAAAAAACTTTTCAAATGTATAAATCTGAGTGGACAAAACTAAAGCACACCCTAATATTTGTTAGAAAAAATAGTTCCACGCTGCTGTAAAACTACGTTATTCGTTGAAGACGTTAGCAATAAACCGATACAAATATTATTGAGACACTTTGTAAAGAGATTTTTGACGTCGTCAGTGTTCAGTTGCGATTTAGAGTTGAAAAATCAAAATTGGCGAAAAATACTTATTCAGCCGACTTTACAAATAAAATAATAAGTGATTGGCAAAAAAGGTTAACTCAACATAAAATTAGTTAAAAATATTCGGTGAATAGATCAGTGGTGCCCCCGATTAATAAATAAATTTCAGCAACCTGGCAATGTACTTTCTAGGTACAGCTGAGGACGACAACGAAAAACTACATAAAGAGACGATTCATTGATCAAAAAGGTTACCCAAATTTATCCCACAGTCTTTTCCAATCAAATACAGAAACACTTTTGTTTACTAGTTAATGCACGAACAATTAGAAGTCGAGCTGTTGAGGGCGGGTTGTTCTGTTGGCGTCCAGCTAAAAAGTCTCTTACTTCAGCAAAAAATTTAAAGGCCAAAATCATATTTGCGACAGTTCATCTGAGTTGGAGCGTTCAAACATTGAATACCATTTTATTCTAAGACGTATCCAAATATAATATTAAAGATTCGGATGACATAAGATGTGTGAGAAGGCCAAAAGGACAAGGACTCAAACCTAAGTATTATGTTGTGACCATTAAATATGGCAGTGGTACCGTTATGATCTGGAGATCTTTCGCTGGGTACGGAACTGGACCTTTTCATATAAAAAATGGAATAAGGGACCGGTTACTTACTTACACCGACATATTAAAAAACGGGATGCTACCGTATGCTGAAAAGGATATGCCACTATAATGGTGGTTCCAGCAGGACAATAATACTAAGCATAACTCTAGGCATTGCAACATTTGGTTGTGAAGTTACAGAGTTTATGTTTTAGATTTGCAGACATAATCACTCGATGTCAAATCCATCGATAACTTATGGGAGATCGTTAATTCCAAAATAAATAGGGAAAACTGTAAAACCAAAGATCAACTTTTACAACCAGAACAAGTTGCTTGGAATGGCATACCACATTATATATAGTAAATAATTTTATTTTTTCTATGCCTAAAATATATGTTTCAGTCACCCAAAATAAAGAATTTGCTACTATTTTTTAATTTTCAGATATTATTTTCAAACCAGTAAAAGGGGTGCTTTAGTTTTGTCCAGCTAATTTTTAAACCATAAATGTTTTTGTTGTTTTAACTTACTTAATTTTGAAAACTGAAAATGAAAAGCTTTATTTTAATAAAAAATGTATTGTCTGAAAACAGCTAAGTTCGAGCTTAACCATAATAGAGAGTGCTTTAGTTTTGTCCAATACTGTATATGACTTTACCAAGGAGTGGGTGGTGCCACGCCCATCGTCCATCTCCATCCCACTCGGACCAAAAATTTAATGTACATGCCGTATTAAGTAATTGATTTATTGCGCACTTAGTAGTTTGAACAGTACCGTTATATACAGAGTAAGCGATTTTCGGATTGCATCCTGTCGGTAGGAGTTCTAATATTATTTACGTGAAGGGAATTTAGTTTTGTAGCTTTAGTGGTTTAAGAGATATGCACATTAAATTTATAAGAGGGCTGGGCGATACCCACTTTTCCAAAAAATTTTGTCCACAGGTGCCCCTCTACTGCGGTCCCCTGTGCGAATTTACAGTACTCTATTTTAATTTAATGCTTAATTATGGCACTTTATAATTTTTCGGTTATTATTGTTTTGTGCGCCTGGCAGTGGTCCAATTACGCTCTTCTGAGAACTCATATTTTTTTTCTAAGAAACGTGCATACCAAGTTTTATCAAAATACCTAAATTTTTTACTCAAGTCATAGCTTGCACGGACGGACGGACGAACAGACATAGTACAATTTTCACGCTGGCTCCCATAAAGCTCTCTCATACCATGTCGGAGGAAAAATTGGATGTCTCCGTCGTATTAATTAATTGATTTATTGCGCATTTAGTAGTTTTGAACAGTACCGTAGTATGGAGAGTGAGCGATCTTCCGATTTCATGCATTTTCACACTGTCGGTAGAAGTTCCTATAAGGTGCCCCAATTCACAATAACCATAGTCATTTACAATAA
Organism: Bactrocera zonata; assembly: GCA_037783105.1. NCBI lineage: Eukaryota > Metazoa > Arthropoda > Insecta > Diptera > Tephritidae > Bactrocera > Bactrocera zonata. Next base: position 355,021 of record JBAWJQ010001698.1, read on the forward strand.
ATTGAACGAATTAGCCGTTCATATATCACTAGATTCTGGAATGGGTGCTCTCGTGCCCTTGCATATTTCGGTATAGGATTTTTGCAATCTGCAATCTTGCAAGAGCAAGAGAATTCCCCTATAGTATTTACATGAAGCGAATTTAGTTTTGTATTTTGGTAGTTTGGTTTAGGAGATAAGCACATTTCAACACGTCTATCTTTTTACAAAAATTTAGAATTGATTTATATTTTTATAGCTTTATATGTGATCATATTTATTGATACGTAGGTTGCTATATATATCTGGACTAGGCAACACTAAGTGTTGCCAGGTGCAATCTGATATTTCCATTGGAGTGTTTGACATTTTTTTAGCATAACATCACTCAGAACGTTTTGTAATTTAATCGTGAATTGTTTTATTTACAGGGAATTAAAAAATTCATCTCGGCCAAGAAATGGAATTAACTCGTGAACATTTTCGTGCGATCATTTTTCACAACTTTCGACGTGGATTATCACGACAAGAGTGCATCGATGAACTAAAATCTTTGTATGGCTATGAAGCACCATCCTTCAGCACTGTGAAAAACTGTTACAACGAATTCAATCGTGGCCGACGCTCGCTCAAAGACGAATTCCGTGAAGGTCGTCCAAAAACAGCCATTGTGCCCGAAAACATCGATGCCGTACGTGAACTGATAAGACATACCTTCAGATAGAGGCATGCTTATGCATTTCTCCCACCAGCATACATTCAATATTGCATGAACACCTGGCCGTAAAAAAGGTTTGTTCTCGTTGGATCCCTCACAATTTGACAATCGCTTAAAAAAGGCGCTTGGTAAAGAAATGCTGAAATAATACGATCGCGGTGCTTCAAAAGACGTTTATAAGATCGTCACAGGTGATGAATCATGGATCCATGCGTATGAGCCCGAAACAAAACGCAATCGACCGTGTGGGTCTTCCAAGACGAGCCAAATCCAACGACAAAACCAAAAAAAAAAAAAAAAAGGTATTATGGCCAATTTTAGCGTTTATCGTTGAATTTCCAAACGAATTGTCATTTATAGTAACATGTTTTTTTTGGAACAGAAAAGTACTGAAGTATCAACGATTTCTTAATACACTTTTGTGAAGAAGTAGCTTATTTATAAGAAAACGGTCTTCAGGTAGGTTCTTATCCTGATAAAAAGAAATTTAACATTTGTTTATTTTGCTGCGATTCTCCCCCTCGAGCTTTTGTCACAGGCGTTCGCAACGCACACATGAAAAAGTAGCTGTTCAAAATGCTACCAAATCGGAGATTACAAAGAGAGAAGAGTTTGATTTTCAAACCGAGTTAATCACTTAAGAACTCACATCATATTACTCCATTTAAACTTAGAGAAAGCATTTTAGAATTAGGTAATTTTAAAATGGTGTCCCAATTTCCAATAAAGCCAATGCATCTTGTAGATCTTGGTGTCTGTAAAAGTCAGTTGTTTATTAAAAAAGGTAACATAAATGTTAGCGCCGTTAATGAAAAAATAGCTTTTCTCTCTATTTTAGTTTCTTCTGAGTTTGGCAGGAGGATGGAGTCATGTGTAGAAGTTCACGCAAGTGAGGAAAGTTCTCCGATCGCCATTCACTTGGGAGTGGCCAGAAACGATTCTTTTACATATGACTCAAGTAGCTCACGACTTCCGGTCTCTGACCAAGTATCCTCTGGGTAGCCTAAGAACATCCGTTTGAAGGCGAGCTAAAGTGAGAAGGCGAAAAATCCCCTACTTAGGGTTGTGCGCTGGGTTTGGGACCCGCCACGTAAAACACCGCACCAATGAAAACCAACAATCAGCATCGGATGAGAGACCCCCCTTTTGATGACGACCATGGCAAGCGAAATAAGGACTACGAATTGAGGGCATGCACCTGGAATGTCCGGTCCCTTAATTGGGAAGGTGCCGCTGCCCAGCTGGTTGATGTCCTCGTGAAAATAAAGGCTGACATCACCGCCGTCCAAGAAATGCGATGGACGGGACAAGGACAGAGACGAGTAGGTCCTTGTGACATCTACTACAGTGGCCATATAAAGGAGCGCAAGTTTGGTGTTGGATTCGTGGTGGGAGAGAGACTCCGTCGCCGAGTACTATCATTCACTCCTATGAATGAACGTCTAGCCACAATCCGCATCAAAGCGAGGTTCTTCAACATATCGCTGATTTGCGCCCACGCCCCGACGGAAGAGAAGGACGATGTGACCAAAGATACCTTTTATGAGTGCTTGGAGCGCACTTATGAGAGATGCCCCCGCCACGATGTCAAAATCGTGCTTGGCGACTTCAACGCCAGGGTGGGCAAAGAAGGTATCTTTGGCACTACGGTCGGTAAATTCAGCCTCCACGAGGAAACATCCCCAAATGGGTTGAGGCTGATCGACTTCGCCGGGGCCCGAAATATGGTTATCTGTAGTACTAGATTCCAGCATAAGAAGATACATCAAGCTACCTGGCTGTCTCCGGATCGAAAAACCACCAACCAGATCGATCATGTTGTGATAGACGGAAGACACGTCTCCAGTGTTTTAGATGTGCGTGCGCTCCGAGGTCCTAACATCGACTCGGATCACTATATTGTTGTAGCCAAGATTCGCACCCGCCTCTGTGCAGCAAAAAACGCACGCCAACAAACACAAGGAAGGTTCGACGTCGAGAAGCTGCAATCACAACGGACAGCCGAACGATTTTCTACTCGGCTTGCACTCCTGCTCTCTGAGAGCACTCGTCAACAACTCGGTATAAGGGAACTGTGGGACGGCATCTCAAACTCCTTACGTACAGCTGCAACCGAAACCATTGGTTTTCGGAAAGTGCAAAAGAACAGCTAGTGCGACGAGGAGTGCCGTGTCGCAGCGGAGAGAAAACAGGCTGCCTACCTCGCAACGTTACGATCGACCACAACACGTGCGGGATGGGATAGATATCGAGAGTTGAAGAGGGAAGCAAGACGCATTTGTAGACAGAAAAAGAAAGAGGCCGAAATGCGTGAGTACGAAAAGCTTGATAAGCTGGCCAACAGGGGTAATGCTCGAAAATTCTACGAGAAGATGCGGCGGCTTACAGAAGGTTTCAAGACCGGAGCATACTCTTGTAGAACCCCCAAAGGTGATCTAGTCACCGATGCCCAAAGCATACTTAAATTATGGAGGGAACACTACTCCAGCCTGCTGATTGGCAGTGAACGTACAACGCCAGGAGAAGGCGAACCCGATTCCCCAATCGATGACGATGGAGCAGACGTTCCATTGCCCGACCATGAAGAGGTTCGAATAGCAATTGCCCGCCTGAAGAACAACAAAGCGGCAGGGGCCGACGGATTGCCGGCCGAGCTATTCAAACACGGCGGCGAAGAACTGGTAAGGAGCATGCATCAGCTTCTTTGTAAAATATGGTCGGACGAAAGCATGCCCAACGATTGGAATTTAAGTGTGCTATGCCCAATCCATAAAAAAGGAGACCCCACAATCTGCGCCAACTACCGTGGGATTAGCCTCCTCAACATCGCATATAAGGTTCTGTCGAGCGTATTGTGTGAAAGATGAAAGCCCACCGTCAACAAACTGATTGACCACCGACCAGATATTCACCATGCGCCAAATCTTGGAAAAGACCCGTGAAAGGAGAATCGACACACACCACCTCTTCGTCGATTTCAAAGCTGCTTTCGACAGCACGAAAAGGAGCTGCCTCTATGCCGCGATGTCTGAATTTGGTATCCCCGCAAAACTAATACGGCTGTGTAAACTGACGCTGAGCAACACACAAAGCTCCGTCAGGATCGGGAAGGACCTCTCCGAGCCGTTCGATACCAAACGAGGTTTCAGACAAGGCGACTCCCTATCGTGCGACTTTTTCAACCTGCTTCTGGAGAAAATAGTTCGAGCTGCAGAACTCAACAGAGAAGGTACCATCTTCTATAAGAGTGTACAACTGCTGGCGTATGCCGATGATATTGATATCATCGGCCTCAACACCCGCGCCGTTAGTTCTGCTTTCTCCAGACTGGACAAGGAAGCAAAAGAAATGGGTCTGGCAGTGAACGAGGGCAAGACGAAATATCTCCTGTCATCAAACAAACAGTCGTCGCACTCGCGACTTGGCACTCACGTCACTGTTGACAGTCATAACTTTGAAGTTGTAGATAATTTCGTCTATCTTGGAACCAGCGTAAACACCACCAACAATGTCAGCCTGGAAATCCAATGCAGGATTACTCTTGCCAACAGGTGCTACTTTGGACTGAGTAGGCAATTGAAAAGTAAAGTCCTCTCTCGACGAACAAAAGCCAAACTCTATAAGTCGCTCATAATTCCCGTCCTGCTGTACGGTGCAGAGGCTTGGACGATGACAACAAACGATGAGTCAACCTTAAGAGTTTTCGAGAGAAAAGTTCTGCGAAAGATTTATGGTCCTTTGCGCGTTGGCCACGGCGAATATCGCATTCGATGGAACGATGAGCTGTACGAGATATACGACGACATTGACATAGTTCAGCGAATCAAAAGACAGCGGCTACGCTGGCTAGGTCATGTTGTCCGGATGGATGAAAACACTCCAGCTCTGAAAGTATTCGACGCAGTACCCGCCGCGGGAAGCAGAGGAAGAGGAAGACCTCCACTCCGTTGGAAGGACCAAGTGGAGAAGGACCTGGCTTCGCTTGGAATATCCAATTGGCGCCAAGTAGCGAAGAGAAGAAACGACTGGCACGCTGTTGTTGACTCGGCTATAATCGCGTAAGCGGTGCCTACGCCAGTAAAGAAGAAGAAGAAGAGTTTGGCAGGATATGTAGAAGTGCGACACAGTTTAGGCAGTTTTTATTGTATACTAGCTGACCCCGCATGCGTTGTCCTGCGTGAAATTATGTGTTTTGAAATGAAAAGTTTAATTTACGTTGTGTTAAAAATCTTTTATTTTCGATTTTTCTAAATTTTTTTTCAATGTAACGCAGCGTAAATGTAAACTCACGATGCGTAAATGTACAGAGAAGATGATTTTCCAACTTGGGAACATGCCACGTATAACTGGCGCGCACTCGTAGTTACGATAATTGACCAATATTGGCATAAACATTCGTGATGAGTTCATATTTCGTTGAAGAGAATTGACAAAAGGCATGTGGATTAGATATCAAACCACTGGAACCGAAATTTGCCTATTTCAAATTCTTATCGAATACAATGTAAAATGTCTTCGGCAATGTAATTTTGTTCGTATTCCATAATTGACGCGGATTTGAAGGCTGATATGTCGAAATGATCATCGCGAAAATTCAGTGGCATGCGAAGTAGCTATCGAATAGTCCTACGTTTGATTCCATTGATTATCATGTTCTAGCAATTGTTATTGCTGGCATGCTTCTCGAAGATTGCTCAAATGAAATTGAACCACGTAGTACGATCTATAGCAACCGAAGGTATAAGCAATCATTGTTTTCCGGGTGGATTATGTAAATTCGTCCTAAGGAATTAGTTGAGAACACTCCTGGACACACCCAATCTACTGGTCGCTTTGCTTTCTGCGTAATTATTTCTTCGACGATACAATCCATGTATAATATCAAGGCATTTCCGAATAGAACAATGTTGTCACAAACGAATCACTGACGCAAGTTGAAAAAAAACTCGTCAATGTCAATTTTGTTGTTGGAAGTGTTTTCGCTGGCTGTACAGTATTCTCTGGGTTAAAAAATACTCTTTGGCCATTCTTTAAATGAACTGCGAGACGCACAACAGTCGGAAAACGTCCATGAATTGCAAAAGTAAGTACCCTACAAAGCGCTTTATTGCGGTTTATGTATCGTCCATTTGATACTTGTTGATCTCATCTCGTTCGAGGCCAATAACCACCATGTTGCTTCCTTTGGTGACGTATTTGCAAACGTATTTAATCAATCTCACCAAACTACAATATCAAACGTTGACATGAGTTTTGATTATGAATTGGGCAACAGTGGCGAATATGGTACGATCCATATGTTGTCGACTTCGATATTCACTCCTCTAAGTTTAATGGTAAATGTTCTGCCATTGTCGTCTGATCAGCTACGACGATAGAGTGAATATCCATTATTTCCAGTTTGCGATTCCGAAAGAAAAGCACGTGGATAGTGTTTGGTGTATTTATTGTTAGACATACAAACCGAAAAAGATTGTGGTGTCCGCAAGGTCCATGAACCATATTGGTTTTCATCACTTCGTATAATACTGGATCTTTCTCCGCATCAGGAGTCTCCGTAGAAATGATTTCATCAATTGGTATAACAACATATACCATCCAAAGAAGAATGTGTGCGTGCGGAAAACCTCTTTTTTGCAACTCAATAGAGTACATCCAGCGTTTGACTGCACCTTATATACAAACGTTGCTTGAAGATAAAGTCCATCTAACATCGTAGCTGTTGTTTAAAAAGTCGTGCTGTGACATCGTAATGATCGCTTGCTGATTGACCGCGATCCATAATGTCATCACATCCTGTGAATACTCGTTCATGTGCCTTGGTGTGCCATATGTTGATGGCAAAAAGAGCGCCGACCGATATTAGGGCGACCTCTTCGTAGCTTCGTAACAAACTGTAATTGATCACTTCGTCTGAAACACACATAAAGTTTTCACTGAATAATTTTCAATAATTTTTCTTTTAAATAGCCGGAATTGTTGGAGGTTTGAACCGAAGATCATCAAGATAGAACACAATGAAGAAATATTTAGATCACATCTTTATACTTTTTCTTTTATTTCACGAGTAACTTATGCTTATACAGAATACAAAATGGAAGGATAAAACTTATACAGAGTTGTATTATTTGGTAGTACGATCTATTCAAGTTGTAATAGATAGTATCCGAGTACTTTTTCATCACTCTTCCTCAACATGAGTAGATCGTTTAGATTATTGTTGTTCAAAACCTAAAAGTTTTACAAATAAACTGAATGCCTCAATTTTTCATGTTTAATTTTACATAGATTCTTTGTGAGTACATCAGCTATCATATAATTGGTACAAAACTAAGTTCTTTGCTAACTGCTGTGCGCTTAAGTTGTCACCGTAAACACTGATCGGGTCATCTGAATCACTTATTACAATCTCTGCTATTAGGCGTCGTAGATATACCGCTTCCTTCGCAGCTGATGATAGTGCTATATATTCAGCCTCTGTACTGCTGAGGGCTACGCTGTTTTGTCGCTTACTTTCCCATGACATTGCGCTACCGCCCAAGAAAAATACATACCCAGTGTACGATTTGCGGTCGAGACTGTTGCTGCGATAATCGGCATCCGCAAACCCTTCTATTTGTTTGCCCGTACGATGATATACCAACTTATAATCTTCAGTCATTGATAGGTATCGTAAGCCACGCTTAATACCTGATTCATGCTCTTTGTGAGGATTGTGATTTCTTTGAGCCAATTAAGCGACTGAATGTAAAATACTGGTACGGCTTAACGTCAGCTTTACTACATGATTCGCTGGTGCACCCAACTTGAAAACCTATGTCTAATGGCGATTCCGCTGGTCGACAGCTGGTCATATTATATTTTTCTAAAATCTCTTTAACATACAATCATTGGCCAACTTCTATGCTGCCTGTTTTGCCGTCTCTACTGATTTCCATCCCCAAAAAATATGAGATTGGACCTTTGTCGAGACACTCGCAGCTATTTGCAATCTCTGCTTTGATTGTAAGAAGATCTTTCTTTGCTTGGCAACTTATGATCAAATCATCAACATACGTATATATAGCAATGAGACATAAATTACCTTGACTGCCCATTCTGTACAACCAATGTTCTTCTTCTTCCGATCTTCCTGTATCGGAGATGCGCATAAACTTCCTTGACAATCACTGCCGGATTCACTAGATGCTTTCGCTTCTTCAAACTTGTCATCACTGTCGTCTGCTTCATCTACTCTCAAGTCACCATATGTATCTTCTTCGATGATAGCCTTCACGTCCTCAAACGTATCTGAAAAATCTACCGCCTCATTTCTTTTAACTGGTAAAAACGTTACGTCTCGTTTCTCTACGACCCTGTGCTGATCAGGGTCGCATAGGCGATACGCTTTCTATGTAAGCGAATACCCTACCATGATATACTTTTTCCCTTTGGTTTAAACTTTGTATTATTAATTTGGTTTAATGCGATGGCTTCTGAGCCAAATGTTTTTAAAAAACTAACAATTGGTTTTCGTCCTGACCATGCCTCGTAAGGCGTCATATCATTTAATGCTTTTGTGGGTGACTTATTACGTAAGAACACTGCAGTAGCAACTGCCTCTGCCCATAAAAATTCATTAGCTTCACTTTGCAATAACATGCTTCGTGCCATTTCCACTATTATTCGATTTGCTCTTTCAGCAACTCCATTTTGCTGTGGAGTGTATGGCACCGTCAACTGCCTTTTTATACCACACTTACTCAAAAAATTATCAAAATCTTTGTTTATAAATTCACGTCCATTGTCACTACGAATCATTTTAATCCGTTTCTCAGTTTGCCTTTCTACTAAGTTTTTAAATATTTTAAATTTATCCAAAACTTCTTCTTTAGATTTAAAAAAAAAATACACAAACATTCTCCTTGTTTTATCGTCTATAAAATTTAAGAAATAACGACCGTCTCTAGGATGCTTTGTTCGAAAAGGACCACACACATCTGTATGCACTAGCTCTAAAATGTCTTTATCACGATTTTCTGTATTTTTCGAAAATGTGAAATACGAAAAGTTTTTTCACTTTCTTTGCTTTTAATATTATTTCTCTGTCCTTCATTACCTTTGTACAGTTTTTATAAAAAAATACTTTACTTTTTCAGCGTTTTTTGACCACACTGCGATTGGAATTCAACTATACCACTTTTACACTGCTTTTTTCTTTCTAATTCTTCTAGAAGCTTTACTTTTAAAATTGCTAACGGTGGTAATGCGTCTCTTGTTTCTATAGCAACAACAAAATGTTCGTACTGTTTCGGCAGTCTTGAAAGAAGAATAATTGTCACTAACTCATCTTTAATTTCAATGCCGACTTCTGATAATTGTTCAACAACCGATGTAAAATCATTTAAATATTTCGGCATACCTTCATTGTCACTTAACTTCATATTCAACAGTTTCTTGTATAACGACACTTTATGCACAGGCCCACTTGGCCGATGCAATTTTTCTAGCACTTTCCCCGCTTCTGTAGACGACTTGCATTGCTTGATATGGCTAAGCTGCGACGCTTTCACGCTTAGACTTATTGTAGCTATTGCGTTTTCATCGGGTGTTTCCCACTCACCCGCATTTTATTCATTTTTTATCAATCGTTCGTTCACTATACGCCACAGTCCACCGTGTATAAGGACAGTTTTCATTTGTACTTTCCACGAATAAAAAGTCGTTTCGTCCAACTTTTCGATTTGGTACAATGAATTCATTTTAAGATCATCAAAATAGAAAAATGAAGAAATATTTAGACCACGTCTTTTATTTCACGAGTAACAGAATACAAAATGGAAGGATAAAACTTATACAGAGTAGTATTATTTGGTAGTACGATCTATACAGAGTTGTATTATTTGGTAGTACGATCTATTCGAGTTGTAATAGATAGTATCCGAGTACTTTTTCATCAGGAATAAAAAAGGAAGCGATCGAAGTTGAACGATTCAATTAATTTGCAAATCAAAATATTGAAAAAAAAAATTATATGGAAAGAAGTCACTTTTTGGAAATTTCAAATTTTTGACTATTCCTTATGAAAAGTAAAAGGTTTTTTATTTCTTAACCTTTCCAGATCCACAGCGAACATTTCTGAAAATGTTATGAAGGTTGATTCAGCCGTTCTCGAGCTTTAACGTCACTAACAAACAAACATTCATTTTCACTTATATTATGTACAAAAGAAAACGCTTGTATGGGAAAAAGAAAAGAGCTGTTTTTAGGTGTTTTCCGGCATTTATTTGAATTTTTCTTGCCGTAAAAACCAACTCTGAACTTCAAAGAGCATTAAAAACAAAAAAGAATTGGCCAAATTGGTTCAGGCGTTGTTGAGTTATGCGCTTAGCAACACATTTTGCGATTAATTCGTAATTCTTTCTTACATAAGAACCTTATCCCAATAATAACAAATACAACAACTGAAGTTAATGCCGCCCAACAAATATTACAAGATTTGTTTCGGAGTATATATGGAGACCATTCAGTGACTGCACTAAGCAATTCGGTCCTGTAATGAATTTTCAGCCTATATGTAAGTTTAAAAACCATATCCAATATTAAAAAAAAAATATTAAAAATCCGAATAAAATCTTGCAGCAATTACATTTAAGACTTGATGAAAGAACTAGTACAAACATTGAACCCAACAAAACTTCAAAAATTAATTTATTTAAAAAGAAAATATCTGAAAATTAAAAAAGAAAAAAAAAAATGCTCTTATTGTTTTAGTGAAAAATTAGGCCCCATAAAAGTAATACAAATGACAAAAGAATCTAGTTGCGTTATGATATCTGAGGTGTCGCGGGGTACATACTTACTTTGTCATGAACGTTTGAACTTATGAGTTGTTTATAGTTAGTGTGTTAAAGAATGTCAACAAAGCAGAAAAAATCATGGAAAATCAGATTAAGTTTTCATCAAAAAGCTGAGATTTTAAGAAAAATTTATTAAAGTATTTATGGAAATCAATTGGCGTTGGGTTAAAATGTATCTAAGGCGGCCATATAAGAAATAAAAAAAATATTTATGAAATTTTGGAGGCAATGGTAAACACACATGGAGCTGCAACCCAGAAAACCTTACACAAACCGGAACATCCTATTCTTGAGGCAACGTTGTTTAAATGGCTCTTAAGCCAAAGACAACGTAATTGTGCAATAAGTGGTCTAATTTTATAGGTAAGAGCCAAGCTCGAATTTGCCAAATTACACTATGGAAAATAATTTCATGCAAGTGATGGATGACTAGCAAATTTCAAGAAACGATACGGTGTTCGCCACTTAAAAATTTGTGGGGAATTTCTCTCAAGCGACAAGTCAGAAATAACACCGTTCATTCGTACTTCACATAAGTTGAAAGCATTGATAATTGGTAAATCCGCAAATCCTCGATGCTTCAAAGGGTTTGAAAATCCATTGGATTATACTAACTTGCAAAAGTCTTGGATGAATTCAGAGCTATTCTTCCTCTAGCTCCATCATTCGTTTATTAAGCAAGTAAATTTATTTTTTTTATCATTTTAAATTTTTAAGTGTCCCAAAATATTTTACAGGTTCGCAAATTTTCTGCTGAAAATAATTTACCACCAAGGGCGTTATTGCTAATTGATAACTGCACTGCACATAAACCAATTGACAATTCACAGTCAGATGATGGAAACATTGCGGCAATGCTTTTACCACCTAACGTGACAGCCCATGGATCAAAATCCCATTAGACTGCTCAATTTAGGAAAACGTTTCGGTTGAGAATATTGTGAAAGAACATTCAATTCGTGATGCCATCTTGCTTAAATCAGCACAGGAATTGCCAAGAGCTGTGCTTACAAAAGCTTGGAAAAATATAAAACAGTGTGATGATGATCAATATGAAAGCGAAGAAGAAATTCTTACTTACATTGATTAGATCAAATAGTTCTCACGATGATACATTTCGAGAGGTAATCGTTATTGTCCAAGCTGAGTGGTGTTGACTTCAGCTGAGAAGACATCGAAAATTGGAACGGCGACTCAAATACGGAAGATGATGAAGATTTCGAAGTGTCTGGCAATGAAGTTGAAGAACCAGTTATCATGGAAGATATGCAACAGCAGAAAGTGAGTTTTTTGGAAGCAATTGAATGCATCAATACCTTGATAAATTATTATAGAAACTTATTAATAGCGCACGAAAATTGTCTACAGCTATTACACAGAAGAAAAGAAAGGAACAAGTCTCGACCACTTCTTTAAAAGTCCTTACAAAATAAATATGTATAATGTGAAAAAGTACAAACAAACAAAGTTTATATCACGTATTATGTCACCAAGTTTACCCTTTGGAAAAGTAAATAATTCGGAAAAGTAAAACACCCTTGGAACATTTTGGTTAACTTTTTGGCGCTTCTACTGTACTTATGTCACTGGGACGATAAGGTTGAGACACCGCTCTTCAAATTTCTGCTGGTTTCTAACTGAGCCACCAAATTAATAAAATTAATATAGTAAATTCAAATATCAAATGAAATATTTAATTTAAACATTGTACTGTAAAAATAATTACAAAAATATGAATAATTAGAATAATTAATAGAAACAAAAAATTTTATTTTGATATTCGAACTCGAGCCTTCGGAATGCCAAGCCGTGCGTTTAACCACTAGGTTAATGTGGCATGCATCGTCGCACTTTCCTAAAAGCAGTTTTATCCATTTGCCTTCAATTTAACTAAAGTGTGAGAAAGAAGTACATAGTTTTATTATAGCACAAAATATGTGAGCGTGAAGGTGATAAAAACTCACATGTATACAAAAATTTTGGGAGGTTTCTTGATTCGCCCTTAAGAACGTGATAAAAAGAGTGACAATTAAACTAACACGTGTTACCGGCATGTCACCAGGAAACATGACCGTAACTGTTCTAACTAGGTATGTCACTAGCAAAAACTACAAACATAGTGGGGATATTCGAGCAAGAAAATAACTGCAGCAATATTGCGACAGTGTTCTGCAGATACTCAGCTGATACTTATATTGCAAAATTTTTGCGTCGAATATGATGCCTTGCTATACTACCGCAGTGATTGAGACTCGAACATCCCCAGTTTTATGAAAACAAAAATCGTCGCAAATAGCATAAACACCACAAATCAATATGATAGCGAAATTGGCGAAGCCCAAATATAGTAAATCTAACAACAAAAGCATTTTCATTCATAAATGCAGGCGCATATTCAACAAGCGCCCTCATAAAAGCAGTCACCGTCACATATCACCGAGTATGCCGTTGTCAAGAAGCGTCTTTTAGCGACAATGGCGAAAGCTAAAAATCATAAATTGAACAAAATTCTGATGTTCGTTCTGGAAGGGAAAAGTAACAACCCTAAAAGCTCGCAGAACGCAACAAAACGTAACAAAATTGGTAACATTGTTATTATCGTTTTTCTTTGGCAAAGCTGTGGAGTGGCACAATCGGCGATCTTTCGTTTGTGCTTTCCGGCAAAGCTCGGGCCAACAACATAATGTTGTTAAGCTTTGTCGTCGCATCATATGCTGAACACAATGCTCGCGACACGACATGGCAGCTCGACAGTGAACTGAAAATGGCGTTATGCATCCTACTTCAAGAACATTTGTAAGAAGGCAGCAACATAACAATGGCCGGCATATACACAAAACAACGCGGTTGTCCATTTTGTATGTATACAATTTCGTTGTGGCCATACTAATACCTTTCACTTCAATGAAATTTTAATATTTTGTTCAAAGTGAAATTTTTTATGCAAAAAATAAGTAAATGTTTTTGTTTTAAATTAGCAATTGTTATTACAAATGATATAATAGAGCTATTTTATGCTTTTTTTGTAAAATAATGTCAAGTTTGTTAGAGCTGTGAATAATTTTACATTTTACATTTTAGTGGCATCACCACTCTCCCACATCTCTCTACCTTCAATTCTATTGCCAACTCTTCTGTCGTCCTACTGTCGTTGGCAAATATAGGAATATATTGAAGTTAGCGAGAGCGACAACCGTCGCACTGCAGTCGTGTAGTCGTGCAGCTGTCAAACTAACAGTGTCCATAAGAACATGTGTATTTTAATATTTGACAGATGTCGTTTGCGGTCTGTCGCGAGCATTGTGTTCAGCACTTCAGTCCTTCGACAGATTGTCTTTTTGACAAAACGAGAGCTTCGGCCATTGGTTGTCCGTGACAACAGATATGCGAGAATATGTGTGCGGCACTTGTTATTTCCGTATGAATGTTTGTACATATGCAGCTCGTATTTGCTTTTGCAAACATACAGACAAATGTGCCAAAAAAATAATATATGTACATACTACAGTGCCCAAAAAATAAGATGACATTTGAATTTAAACTGCGCGCATCGAAGGATTTGAAGAATTATTTTTTTTTAGGTTGGTAGTACTGTCAGTCACATTTATGTCAAATTTCATGTCAAAATATTCATTAGTGTTTGAGATAAGTGTCGTTTTGTGGGCTGTTAAAGGGGGGTTTTTCTTTTTTTGCGATGTCGAAATTTGTTGAACAAAGAATTTGCATTGAATTTTGTTTACAGAATCAATTTTTTGCTGCGGATACGTTGAGGATGGTACAGAAAGCTTTTGGTGATGAGGCTATGTCAAAAAAAATGTTTACAAGTAGTATAGTGAGTTCCAAGCCGGCCGTGAACGTGTCGAAGACGAAAAGCGTCCAGGGCGACCATCAACCTCAACCGACGAAGCTCACGTTCAACAAATCAAAGATTTGGTGTTTAAAAACCGTCGATTAACAACTAGAGACCTTGCTGATGAAGTTGGCATATCGAAAGGCTCAGCCAATAGCATTTTGAAGGATGTTTTGGGCCTCAAGCGCGTCAAATCTCGACTGGTACCGTAAACATTGAATTTTTTGGAAAAAAGACGTCGCGTTGAAATGTGTGAAGCGATGCTTTCCGACTACCAGGGTGTCATGAAATGCATTATAACTGGCGATGAGACGTGCCAAAAGAGAGCCGAGAACAAAAAAATCGCGCCAAGGTGTCTCAAAAATCAAGGTCATGTTTTCTTCGATTATCGTGGTGTTGTGCATTATGAATTCCTTCCAACCGGTCAAACAGTCAGCAAGGAATATTATTTGAACGTTATGCGTCGTTTGCGTAAAGCTATCCGCCTAAAAAGGCCGGAATTGTGGAAAGACAATTATTGGTTTTTACACCACGATAATGCACCATCCCATACTGCCCTCGTAATTCGTGATCATTTCGCCAAAAACTCAACCCATATCGTTCCGCAACCACCGTATTCACCTGATTTGGTGCCGTGCGACCTCTGGCTGTTCACCAAGCTCAAAAGACCGCTCCGGGGACACCGTTTTTATACGATAGAAGAGGTTCAAGCCGCAGCGAAGACGGAACTGAAGACCATCCCGGAAAGTGACTACAACCAGTGTTTCGAAGATTGGAAAATCCGTTGGCATAAGTGCATTGCATTGGGAGGGGATTACTTTGAAGGGGATGAAATTAATTTGAAAGAATAAATAAAGAATTTCCAAAATAAACACAATGTCACCTTATTTTTTGGGCACAGACATATGACCTATGTAAGCATTGGCTTATTTTGCTTGTCTATGCTCAAGAAATAAATTTTATTGAAAATGAGATGAATCTGAAGATATTGTATGTACATACTAAAGTGGGCCAAAGATAGTTTTTATTTTTTTTTCCCCTAGTTACCATGAAAATCTCATCCGACTTGACAAAAAACAAGTTCTGGTAAGACCTGAGCTCTTAATATTAATGTTAAGAGGTGCCTCATCGATATTTCGATTTCCCATTTAAATAACACAGGAAATTTTGTTTTTTTTTTTGTTTGGATTTTTAATGTACACAAACAAATAATTGGTAAGCGAGAATCAACACTTATTCTTATAGGGAATTTACCGATCTACAAAAAAGGTCTGGAACATTTTTTGGCTAAATCAACTCATTCAAAGGTAAAGTCCAACAGAGAATTATAAAAAATTATTTCCACACTTTTTCATCTTATATTATAAATTAATGGCTAATAGACATAACAAATCAAATTTTTCGTAAAACTTATCGAGTGTTTAGCGATGTAACTTAATTTAAATAAAAACTATGAACTCTACTCTGTATGAGTGATGACTTAGAAACAATAATCGTTGCCTGAAAAAATAATGTGTCCTCCTTGCTCCTGACTCTCGAGAAATGTAAATTAATAAGAGCCATTTTTCAGTAATTTTTCGATTGCAATACAACTTTTTATTTCATATCTCTTACATATTGATTGTTTCAAAATTAAACTAAAGTCTTTTTGTTGCAATCGGTAAATTTTTGTCGGTGATTTTTAACAACTTGCAATAAATATTGCAATTGTTCTTCATTTTTAGTAAGACATTTGTTGTATCCTCTATTAAAGCAACACCTCTTTCTGCTACATCATTGACCACGCTGAGACGCTTAAAAAATTCCTAATTCTTTTGATATACTGTAGTAATTATAAAAGTTGTCCTCTATATGTTTGAAATTTTCTTAAAATAACTCAAAATTAGAGTCGAATGCTATTATTTATAAATATATAAACTATTTTTAACAGTTTGTTTTCAGTTTTGATTTGTTATATTATGAAAAATTGTAATTGAAAACTTAGATGTGTACAAAACTATATATGCGTACTGAGCAGTGGCAACATTGCTCAAATGAAAACAACCAAAGATGGCGTATTTCTACGTTTTTCCTACGTGCTCAACTTTTAACACATTTTGCTCGCTAAGAAAGGCAAAGGAAGGAAGGGAGTAGCGTTTTTGGCTGTTCCTGCTATAAACAAAGTCGGAGAGATTGACGTAACCTTGAATAATATTTACTTATATTGCCATATAGGTGTCGCTAAAATCGATAATTACAATGACTTAAGCGGTAGTCATGTTGGACTTTAACTACGAATAACTTTAAATGAGTTGACTCAGCCAAAAAATGTTCTAGACCATTTTTGTAGATCGTAAATTTCTTCTAAAAATAAGTGTTGCTTCTCGCTTATCATATATTGGTTTGTCTACTGTGAGAACTAAATATTTATACAGAATTCAGTCCACACAACCCATAAAGGCACACCCTATTGTTCATAACACAACGGGAAAATCACGCCACTTCTAGAAACGCAAGAAGATTGAGAAACAGACATGCGGATGAAATGACAACAAGAATGCACACGCAGCGGTAAAAACACGCCACGCAAACAATTCGACGGGATAACCACGGAGACGGAGAAATCAGACAAGCAGACGAAACAACAACAAGCATGCATACGCAGCTGTAAAACCACGCCACTGCCAGCAACATACGCAGTCTCAGCAACACACGCCATCCCAACGCAACGTGTTGCGAATGTATTAGCACGCAGCACAGGCTTGGCGGGGAGTGAGTGAGTCAGCACGGGACTGTGACAGAGTACACACGTTCAGCATCAGACTACGCAGTGACTTAATCCTCTAGCTAGTCTTGATATCATGACTTGTGAAAGCCATCTGATAAAGGTGAGCCTGGTAGTGAGTCCATCCTCTGACCAACTTAACCTTTAACATTGCGGTCGCTAACGCAGTCTTCCGTGGTCCGGTATCTTTACGCGGCTAAAGTGGTCAACGTGTATATCAGGACAGCGTCATTGAAGCCTACAAGAGCGTCAGCAGAAGTAGCCGAACGTAGTCGTTGTAGCACGCGAGTGTCAACGTGTATACCAGGACAGCGTCATTGAAGCCTACACGAGCGTCGCCGTGCAAAAAGCTGTATTGAAGCAGAAGGAGACTATTTTGAATAAAATAAATTGATTTTGCCGAAAAAACAATTTGTTCTGCTTTTTTTAAGATCTGTTTACTTTGGAACGCACCTTGTATTTGAGTATGTATATTTTTTTGATATTCTCGTAATTGTCGAAACGTGTTAATTGGGCCAAAACAATCCAAAAAAATCAAGATATGCTGATCTCTAAATATATCTACACATATATGTACATTATGTAACCACACAATTCCCTGGTTGAGAAAAAATGTTGATTGCACATAGAAATGCCGACGGCAAAATGCAATTTTATTCTTGTTTGATTCCCTCATGGAGTTATTAACAGAGGTTTATTCATATATAATACAAAAACAAAAAATTATGAAAATTTTAAGAATTTGGAAATTGCATTCCCCGGTTGGTCAACAATATTCCCTGGTTGATTATGTTAACAAAGCTATGAATTCCATCGTTGTGAGGGGAGTAATTCTATTGACAATATAGGGAAGCATATGGCAGTACCGGCAACGGTATTGGGTTTAATGAAAGACCAGCCAGTGTGGGTTAAAATCGACTTTGAAGCCAATAGTTTAAGAGAACTTTATCGCTTACCCTGTTAAAAGGTAGACTTAAAATTTGAGATTTTGATCATAATATAGCCTGCTTTCCCAAACTCAGACAAATATTAAAAATTCAACAAATTAATATTTTTAAATAAAGCCAATAATAACAATAATATTACATTAGTAAATATATAAAAATGTACCTTTTTATAACTTGTCAATTCTCAGAGAAGTTTAGATAGTAATATAAAAAAATTAATATGTAATTTTATTATTACTTTTTGGTGTTTTCATTGTTCAAATTATTTATCCAAAAATTTGTTCATAAAAATAAAATTCACCAAATCAAGGTCTCTTAAATTACCAGCGCAATGTAATTTTAAATGGAAAAACTATAAGTAGAGTTTTTTTCAAACTGTCGAGTGGTCCGAGTGTCGATAGTTTTCTGGTTCTCTAACAAACAGCATTTTTAAGAATAATACTCAAAATGATCACAGTAACGTATGTATTATATATACTATACACTTGTAAGTATGTGCAGCGACTTTCATCACTCCTAATTGTAAAAAATTTATGCAAAATCTATTCTTAATATTGTTTTCAATATTTATGATCTGGTAATATTTCATTCAATTAAGAAACTAAAGTATTGTATTTATATCTTGGAATACGGAAAAACTGAAAAGAGGGTGTTAATTATTTTATCCCATTACGATAGTAATGATGTTATGCTACTTCTCAGCTATTTGTAAGTTAAATTATATACATATATACATAAAATTAAGTAGTTGCAATTTGTATTATTTATTTCCCCTCAAATGCCAAATATGTACATATATAGGGTATTTGACTTACCTACAGTTGTTGCTTTTGCTTCACATTGAGCTTCTCCGTATTTATTTATAGCTTTGCAAGTGTAAATTCCAGAATCAAATTTTTGTACTTCGTTTATAATTAGTTCATAATATCCCAAATAATCCTTTTCTCTATTTATTTGGATATGGTTATCTTCCTCTGAAATTTCTTCTCCATCTTTAAAACTGAAAATTCAAATATTGCATAGAATGGGTTACAAATCAAACAAGTTTTGAAGGAAGTAAAAAGTACATATTAGGCCGCATGTTTTGGGAAATGGTAAACTAACTTGAATTTTCAGATTAATTAACGTTTCCTCTCTACCTAAAATCGTTAACAGTGATTCATTGTACTACGAAATTGACGTTTAAACGATAACGAAGTCTCACACTAACCAAATAATAACTGTTTTCATTAAGCTTACTAACTGTGAGCTTTCTTGTAAAAAAAAGTATGACTATGGAAAAACACTAGTTTTCTTTTTTTATTCGTACAAGAGAGTATGCGGATTACTCACTAATGTGATATAACCCCTATCTTTCTTGTTAACAATTTTTTTTTTGCATATTTAGTTTAGTTTTTATACTGTAAATGGCTCAAATAACGAATGAAATAGGGATTTTTTTTGTATTAACAAGCTATACCTGTATTAATAAAAAAGTGCTCTAAGCTATTATTTGTATAACTACATAATTTCTTTAAAATCAAACTTAATACAAGGTGCTTTCCAAAGTAAACAGGATTAAAAAAAAAAACAGAACAAATGGGTTTTTCGGCAAAATCAATTTATTTTATTCAAAATAGTCTCCTTCTGCTTCAATACAGCTTTTTGCACGGTCCAAAAGCATGTTGAACAAGTGTTATAGCTCGTTGGCCGGAATGGCCGCCAGTATTCCGGTGCAAGCCTTTTCAATGGTCTCTACGTCTGCACAACGCTTTCCTTTCATGGGCAAATGCATTTTTCTGAAAAGGAAGAAGTCGCACGGTGCCATGTCAGGTGAATACGAAGAGTGGTTAATGGTTAAAATGTTATTTTTGGTCAAATAATCGGTCACAAGCGTCGATCGATAATTCGGCCCATTATCCTGCAACAAACGCCAACTTTCATCTTCGCGATATTCGGGCCGAACACGTCAAATACGGCGCACCTAACGCTTCAAAATTCAAATGTAGAATACCGCGTAAACGTTTTGGCCAGGTGAAATAAATTCTTTGTGGACAATACCCTTGGAATCATAAAAACTAATCAGCATTGTCTTCACTTTTGACTTCTCCATGCGCGATTTTTTGGGTTTAGGATCGTCCGGTGCTTTCTATTCAGCACTTTGGCGTTTCGTTTCGGGATCATATTGGAAACACTACGTTTAGTCACCAGTCACTATATTGTAAAGGAAGTTTCGATTGCCCCATATGTTGATCGCCATTTATGTCCCCACGACCACTTTGAAAACGTTGAAACCACTCGTGCACTCTGGGATAAGCAATCATCGCCATAAACTTGTTTCATCAATTGAGAAGTTTCGGTTTTACCAATTTTAAAACAAAATTTAATGTTGGCTCTTTGTTCGAAGCTCATTTTCGCACCGATAACACAAACATACTGACACTTAAAACGCAATAACTTCACTTCCAATCGATGAAATGTAGAAATTCTCATTCGACAATCGATAAAAATAGCAGATTCTACCGCACCTGTCGACATACAGATGGCGCCACCAGGGGCGCTAGATTCGAAAAGTCCTGTTTACTTTGGATCGCACCTTGTAGAAGATTTTTATTACCCTGTGTACCATTCTTTTTGCTTTAAGTTTTTCCAGATGGGGTATTATAAGTCCATCAAGCTTAATTTAGCTCATTATTTAGTTAATAATTAATGTTAGTATAAGAACAAGTAAAGAAGGACGGGTGCAACCGAACACTATATACTCTTACAACTTACAGGAATCACATCCAGGGAAATAACTTATGGTGTATAATGTCAACCAGAGGATCGGATCCCAAGCAATTTTATATAACATATCACGTACTATATATAACTCATACACTGACCTACATATTCGGCCTACATATTTTTGGAAGGAGTTCTTATAAGTTCTTAGATATGTACATTAAACATATTAATGGGTGGGCCTAAGGCTACTTTTTAAAATTTGTTTTTCCACAGGTGCCACTTGCTACTACTGTAACTCATACACTGACCTATATATTCGGCCTGCATATTTTTGGAAGGAGTTCTTATAAGTTCTTAGATATGTACATTAAACATATTAATGGGTGGGGCTAAGGCTACTTTTTAAAATTTGTTTTTCCACAGGTGCCACTTGCTACTACGATATCTTGTGCCAAATTAGAGTTTTATATTTTAATTTGGTACTTAGTTATGGTTATAAGTTTCCGTTTAAATGCGTTGCGTGGGCGTGACAGTGGTCCGATTACGCCGATTCATCAATATATCTCAATTTTTGCACAAGTTACAGTTTGAACGGACGGACGAACACATAGACTCTTTTTCACACAGACAGTCACACTAATTTCAACTTTTCTCGTCATCCTGATCATTTGTGTATACATATTTAGTATAACCCTATATCTATCTCACTTAGTTTTAGGTGATAAGTGCAACAAACTATCATACTCTGTAGCAATAGTATGCAAGAGTATAAGTAACACTCATTGTTCGACAAAACTGTGAATGAGTTACAATCCTATTTGGCAACTTATTAATTTATATTAAAAGTCATAGCCTCCTTAAATTTTGATATTATGATTTTCTGTATGTCCACCTAGTTAAGGTGTCGGAAATCATTATAGGGATATGGGGCTTACTCCAAAGTGTAGACTAATTGTATTCATATTCTTAAGGAAACTTGCCTCTTAATTTTTGACATAGGACAACACTGACGGAAAGAGAAATTCTGATCTCTTCAGAACAGATAATAACGGATTTTGGATAACGGACGCTGAACAGTGAAGTACTGGAGAGATATAAGAACTTAAAGCGCAGTAAAAGTGAATTGTAAAAGTAATATGTGTAAAAGTTTAAATAAATAATATATATATAATTCTATATATAAAATTATTATATTTTTAATTTTCCACAAAAGTTGGAGATGATAAGATAAATATCACATTTCATAGAGATATTCAATATCTGGAAATAATTGGACGTTCAGTTTTGGGAAAGTCGATTTGCTAAATGAAGGATTGTCACATCTTCTTAATAGGAAAATGTTAATGTTGTAGTGCTCAGTATGAGCAAAAAAGAATTAAACTTTCCCTTGTGGAAATGAAAATAAATTTTAAGAAATATGAACCGTTGCATCAGCCACCTAGGCGCGTATCATTTCAATATCAAATAATCGCAGACATGTAGTAACAACACCATGGTAAAGGTATCATGGTATTCTGTTTACCACGTAGATGACACAGATGGCAATGTAGTAAACTTAAATACTAGCTTTGTTTCATAGGCATTAAATATTTCAAAAAGCTTTAACAATAAAAATATACGAGCAATGTTAAAGTTGTGCGCATACAGTTTGTAGTACATGACTATTTATATGGGTTCCTCGTATCCTTTAAATTTTTTTGGCCCCTAATTTCAATGAGTCTCTCATTGTCTCAGAAGTCCCCAAATAATGCTTTTAGCAAAATTTGTTACCTTTTTTTAGCTGTGTTTATTGAAATATCACAATGAAACATCATAGTATTTTTACCAGCAAAATACTATATTGCTCATGTGGTATTTTGCTAGTATTTAGTGACACACTTATATGGTATTGTTACTACAAGTCTGTCACGGGTATAAAGGAATGGCTTTGGTAAAGATATAAAAAAAATAAAACAAAGCAATTAGGTTACGATTATAGCAAACTAAATGACATACATAGCTCTGCACGATAATTTTTCACTGACAATAATTGACGAAATAGTTAAGAAACTTCAGGGATATAAGTTTTTACTACGTTGGATCTGGCTAACGGAGGGGTTAATAATACTAAAGAAAGTTCTTAGAGTAGCAGCAGAGCAGTTACATCCTACTTTTGAAGGCTCATTCAAAATTAAGCGCTAATGGCTAAGTCATATATAACCCAAATGCAATGACGGAAGACCATACACATACATCAAAGCATAAGCATCGGATAAATCATATCATTAAGTGCTGTTCATAAGCCAGAAAACAAATTCAACTGAAGACAACTATAATTCTTACAAACTTGAAGTGCTCTCCATTGACAACGTAATCAAACCTATTGCAACGCATTTGCTATCACATTAAAAAAAAGGATTTAATTATACTATAGAGTATACGCCAGGATCTAAAATGAAGCATGTCGATACTTTAAGCTGGCTAAATGGAATATTGGAAAACGAAGAATTATTTATCTCTCATGATATTTTGTATATGAATCCAGCAAAGGAACTAATTGTGGTACCAAACCTGATGGAGAATGAGATCATTTTGATAAAACATAAGCAAGAGCATTTTTCAATTAAAAAGACTTGTGATTGCGTAGGAAAATACAATTCTATTGAGTGTATCGTATGAAATCCCACCATCAACACACTGATTGGACCTTATCATTCGGCTTTACGCCTGGAAAATTAACAACTGACCAGATATTCACAATGCGCCAAATCTTGGGAAAGACCTGTGAAAAGAGTATCGACACCACCTCTTCGTCGATTTCAAGGCTGCTTCTGATAGCACGAAACTAATACTTGGTTCCCACATCACTGTTGACAGTCATAACATCGAATTCGTGAATAATTTCGTCTACATTGGAGCCAGTATTAAAATAAATTGTGAATTCGTTCAATAATAATTTTAAAATAAACTTTGTATTCGTGTGACAAGGTCTGTCGCAAAAGAAACAGAACTTTTTAAATATAACTGTTTCTGGTGGCGCCACCTATTGGTGGGGATATGAAATAAAAAGTTTGATCTCTTGTTGACATTTCGCAAAAATTTTAAGACAATTGGATAACTACAATCGATGTTATCGATCAAAAAGTGACAGCAGCTTTTGGTCATCGGTCGTAAAATGCAAAGAACAAATATTAAATTTTGTTTTAAACTTGGGAAAACGTTTTCTCAAACATTTCAAATGATGAAAAAAGTTGATGGTGATCAGTGCCTATCCCGTAGTAATGTGCATGAGTGGTTTAAGCGATTTCAAGAATGTCGTGAGGATCTCTGTGACGCTCAGAAATCGGTCGTCTTAAGAAGTCAAAAATAAAGACAATGTTGATTTGCTTTTACCATTCCGAGGGCATTGTACACCGAGAGTTCGTCCCACCTGGTCAAACGATTAATGCTGTGTTTTACCTTGGTGTTATGAAGCGTCTTTTGTCACGCATTCGTCGGGCTCGAACACAATACCGTGAATGACCTTAAACACTCATTTGAAATGCCAATTGACCGGGCTAAACGCTGTATCAAAGCATAAGGAAACTACTTTGAATAAAAAAATATAGCTTTTGAAAAATATTACTTTTTTGTTGTTTTTTTTTTAACAGTCCTGTTTCTTTTGCGATAGACCTTGTAATTTGAAATAAACAATTGCTCATTCTTGACATCTCAGAAGTGGGATTCCAAAATCCTAGAATTATAAGAATTTGTGGAAAAGAATACGTTTTGGGAAATAATTTTGCAAGCGATGAGAGCGCCGGCGTAACCAGCGAACAAACATGGAAGAGAGGAAGAAAACGAAAGTAAGAAATTATCAAATTCAACGAGTACTGCAAACATTTCAATGCCAACGAGAAACGTAAATTCTCAACGGGCAAAGAGTGAACGTAATTCAGTGCAAACGATTCTATATGTTTTAAGAGAATATCGCAAAGAGAGGCAATAGAGAGTTGTCAAGGGCAACGGAAAAAGTCCCAACAAATAAAGGAAAAAAACGAATAGAACGTAATCGAAGTAAGCTTTGAAAAAAAAAACCAAAGGCAACTAGTTTTTTTTCAATTGGAACAACGTTTGAGAATTTTGAAAAAAACTGTAGACAGAATTGTCAGCAGGATATTATTAAATTTTTTAAGCTGTGAAATGTCTACTATGCAGAAGCAAATAGACGATATGCGTGATATGATTTCGGGGCTTGCCAAGTCTGTGAGTGATCTTGTGGCAGTTCAGGTGAGGCATACAACGTTAGCGCCAAGTTCAACAACTGTTCCAGCTAATGCAAGTAGCTACAATATTTCATCTGATAACACAATCCTTGGTCAGGCGGCAATGTGTACGACTCCACAACATGAAATTAATAATACAGCGATGACAATAGGGTTGTTACCGTTAGGAACTACGGCACAACGTGAATGTAAGCGGAGTACAGTCCACTAAATCATTGTGTTGTTACCTGATTTTGACCCATTAAGAGGAACGTTAACTTCTAAGCAATTTATAGAGAAGGTAACGCAACTACAACAGGCATATGGTTGGTGCGAGCAAGAAGTTTTGCTAGCAGGTCAATCTAAGCTTAAAGGTGTCGCCAAGGAATGGCTTGATGCACAAAATATGTTCCAGCGTTGGTCTGTTTTCGTAGAAGCATTCCAACATGATTTCCCTTTTACAATGAGCGCAGTAGAGGTGCACACGGAAATGTTGAAGTGCAAATGACGTCTAAATGAGACATTAACGCAATATTATTTTGCAATGTTGAATATTGGTAAATGAGGTAAAATTGAGGAAGCGTCAATAAATGCGTACATTATTAGGGGTTTAAACGATAATAATTTAAACCGAACTCTTATGGCCATGAGAGTACCAACGTGCAATGATTTGTTGCTGTCACTGGAGAGCTTGTGGAATTTACCATGGACACCAAAGAATATTGAGAGTCATATGTGTTTCAATAACTATTCTGCTCAAAATACGAATGAAGGCGAGAATTTGATCAAATTTTTTTACGCATATCGCAGCAAAATGTTCCAAGCCGTAAATCTAGGTGCAGTAAATGTAACAAGGTAGGACATGAAGCAAAGTTTTGTCATTCCGACAAGACAACAATTGCTACAGTTTTAAGTGAGAATAAATATCCTCCACTAATGTCAAACGTGGAATTAAACGGTCATCAATACTTAGGTCTTGTTGATACGGGCAGCGATACTTCACTCATAATAGAGTCGAAAGTTCCAGCCAATATTTCTAAGAAGGTTTGCAATAAGATATTAAGAGGTTTTGGGGGGTGCAACAGTTTGTAGCTCTGAGGATATCGATGTCGAATTAAAAATAGCTGACTGCAAAATAAATACGAAGTTGCAAGTAGTACATGATGAATTTATGTCTTACGACGCGTTTATTGGAAGAGGCATCTTATGTCAAAGAGATTGTATTTTAGTTATTCAATCGGGCAACATCCAAATACGGAGGAAACCCGTAGACATTTACGGCATTGGCAAAACATTGAATGCTGACGATAAAGCTAACGTGGATATTGATATTAAATGAGATGAAACAACGAGCAACATCATGGCGGAGAGGACCAAATGGAAAAACCGTTACGACAGACGATATCAGTCACCACGAAAATACGATAGATACATCTTTGAAGACTTACCAGATTCAACGCAGACTCAAAGACGTTATTGTAACACTTGTAGTGGATATCATGTATAACCATGGTGTACATTGAGCCCTGAATTAGATGGCGACGATGAAGACGACGAATCGTCCTTGCAGGACGAAATCTCAGGAAAGGTCGAGCTGTTACAAACAGTTTTAACGAGCGAGAGGCATTCGTTAGTGAACAAGCAAACGGAGCAGGCGTATAAAAATTAATTTAATTTCTTTGAACTAAATTTTGAATTCGTTCAATAATAATTTTAAACTTTTTTAATTTAACTTTGTATTCAAGTGATAATAATTTAAAATAAACTATTTGGACATTCTTGACAATATTTTTCGATTATTCGGTTTTTTGTGAGGTGGCAGTGGTCCGATTCTTCATGGTGGCAAGGAACGTATGCACCAAGTTCAATTCAGATATTTAGTTTATACGGACAGACGAACGAACAGTCACGCAGATTTCAACTCGCCTCGTCATTCTGTTTATTTATGTGTGGTTATATGAATGTAACTTTATATCTAATTGGTTATTTTAGTTAGTTTAAGATGAGCCAAGCTAGTATATTCTGGGAAAACATAACACGTTTTTTACAATTTAAATAATTTTCTTACAAATCCGATATTTATATTAGTTTTATCATATTTCGAATGACAAATATATATATAATATGTATAACAAAATTGATCAGCAGAAAAATACTTAAACACTTACTTAATTATGTTTTTACTCGATCTTTTTTACATGTTTTGAAAAAAAAAAATTATTTAGAATTTTTTACACGATTTTATTCAATTTAGAGCCTTTTAAAAATTTTAGAAATATGTTCATATCATAAGTTTAGAAGAATTCCTGTTTCATGATTAAAAAAAATGTATCATCATTGATCAATGTCTTTGCTTTCACAGTTTTTTCTGGAATCAATTTACAGCGTAATAACAAAATTTGGTGTACTCAATATATTGGAGTTATAACATGGTTTCGTGCAGAATTTCGTTCACCTTTAGTTGTGGTATATCGCGTTAGCATAACAAGTAAGTGTGTAACCGAACATTTTATACTCTCGTAAATTTCAAGGATCAAACTCGGAGGAATTTGTTTTCGATGATGGGTTGACTGTTTTCGGAAAGAAGTTGGCAATAGGAACTGCAGGAATGTCACGGTAATACACTACTTATCGATTTTGAGTGAAGTAGGTCGAAAAGGTACTGAAGTAAGAGTTTAAACCTAAATGTGAGCATTGCCACACCCTTCGACTTATTTTGACCCCGGATTCTATAAAGCTCTCTCGTGCCATCTTGGGTGCGAAATTTAATGTCTCTGTGGTCGGGATTATGATCCGATTTCATCTTTTTTTTACTTTGTCGGTGGGGTACTTAAGAAATTTGTGTTGAAAGGATTTGGAACACGTATACCACATTTCATCAACTCACTTTTCCTTTAAGTTGCTGCTTGCATGTACGGATAGACGGACGGACAGGCAGATAGTCACTTGGAATTCAACTCTTCTTTTTAGTATTTTTTAGTAATACAAATATTCGATAGGTGAATAAAATTGTTATACTCTGTGCAAAATGTTGTACAGGTATACAAGAGTGAATCTAATATGCGTCCTATGCGCAAACATCACCAAACAATATCTCATCAAGAAACGACGTAGGTAAACATAAAATGCCGTACAGACCGCGAGTTTGAAAATAAATTTCAGTGTATTTTAACAAAAGTATGCTAAAACAAAGTTTGATTTAATATCTAAATAAAAGCAGAATTTTTAAAGATTGGGAAAGCATAATATCACCTAAGGTTAATATAGAGTCAATTAATGAAAGTAAAGAATAAAAGTGTTAACGGTAAAAATATAATATAGTTAAAAACCTGCATGCAGTATCTATTAAGACTTATGCTCTTAATTTTTTCTTACAATTTCACTTTAGGTTTTGGATCACCCATTACTTTAATCATAAATCTGAAAAGTGTTTGTTCCAACATTTCAACATCCTTCAATTGCACAAGAAAAACTGGTGCCACGTTTGTTTTTGTTTCATCATGTCCAGCAGCTGGAAATAGAGTTAACCATTTTAATTAATATATATGTACATAAATTTTACATTAAAATATATATATAATATATATATATTATATATGCTCTTCACACTAAATAAAAAATAAATATTCAAAACCATTTACAAATACATAAATATACGGAATTAATAATCCTTACAGAGAAAATGCTAGCAAAAACCTTAGAAAACTCAGGTAAATTTGAAAAACTTTTGCAACATGTTGCCACAGAATACACAAATTTTCTTCATCTAGCAGTTGTCTGCAAAACCCAAAACCGATATATTCTTTATATATAAAAAATCAGGATGACGAGGCGCATCTCATTTAGGAGGTGAATCCATGGTTTGAAAATCTTTAACAGGAGGCCATGGTTCTGCCCCTGATAGGCTTTTTTGGACGCATAGATGAGATACTTAAAATTCGGATGTTCACTATAAAATCTTGCGCATTTATGTAATTGGAACTAAAATATCAAGTTAAGTATTTTCGGAGATCTGGAAGTATATTTCAAACAGCTGTTATTTCTAAGTACCGTTGGGCTCTGGTAAGTATTAAATTGTTAAAATTTCAAACCAATCCGTACCATTTTATTTTTATGTGATAAGACGATTATATGATGATTAATATATTAAAGCGGTAGGTACTAGTTCTGATTGCGCCCATGCCCCGACGGAAAAGAAAAACGATGTGACCAAATATGCCTCCTATGAGCGCTTGGCAAGCACCTATGAGAGTTGTCTCCGCCACGATGTCAAAATCGTGCTTGGCGACTTTAACGCCAGGGTTGGCAAATTCAGCCTTATAGAAGCTAATCGACTTCGCCGGGGCCCGAAATACGGCTCGGACCACTATATTGTTGCAGCCAAAATTCGCACCCGCCTCTGAGCAGCAAAAGCCGCACGTCAACAAACACAAGGAATATTCGACGTCGAGAAGCTGTAATCACAACAACAGCCGAACTATTTTCTCTTGCACTCCTGATCTATGAGGGCACTCATCAGCAATTCGGTATAAAGGAACTGTGGGACGGCATGTCAAGCTCTTTACGTACAGCTGCAATCGAAACCATTGGTTTTTGCAAAAGACAAAATAACAACTGGTACGATGAGGAATGCCATGTCGTGGTAGAGGGAAAATAGACTGCCTACCTCGCAACGCTACAATCGACCACAACAAGTGCGGGATACCGAGAGTTGAAGAGAAAAACAAGTCGAAAGAGAGGTCGAAAGAGAGGCCGAAAGGCGCGAGTACGAAGAGCTTCACAAGCTGGCTAACAGGAGTAATGCTCGAAAATGAAAAGATGCGCCATTTAACAGAAGATTTCAGGACTGGAACTTACTCTTGTAGAAATCCCAGAGGTGATTTAGTGACTGACGCCCAGAGCATACTTAAATTATGCAGGGGATACTTCTCCAGCCTGCTGAATGACAGTGAAAGTATAACCCCGTAAGAAGGCGAACCCAATTCCCCGGAATCTTTTTCATTGCCCGACCGTGAAGAAGTTCGAATAACATTTACCCGTTTGAAGAACAACAAAGCGACATGGGTCGATAGAATGTCGGCCGAGCTATTCAAACACGGCGGCGAAGAGCTGATAAGTTTAATGCATCATCTTCTTTGTAGAACATGGTCGCACGAAAGCATTCCCGAAGATTGGAATTTAAATGCGCTGGAAAACACCCGTGGAAAGAGGATCGACATACACCAACAATATCTTGCCGACAGGGGCTACTTCGGACTGAGTAGGCCATTGAGAAATAAAGTGCTCTCTTCACGAACAAAAACAAAACTCTATAGGTCACTCATTATTCACGTCCTGCTATATGGTGCGAGGCATGGACGATGAAAATATCTAATGAGTCGACGTTACGAGTTTTTAAGAGCAAGGTTATGCGGAAGATTTATGGTCCTTTGCGCATTGTCAACAGCGAACACCGCATTCGATGGAACGTTGAACTGTATAGGACGTACGACGACATTGACATAGTTCAGCGAATTAAGAGACTACGCTGGCTAGGTCATGTCGTCCGAATGGACGAAAAACTTAAGCTCTGAAAGTTTTCGACGCATTACCCACCGGGGAGGCAGAGGAAGAGAAAAACATTCACTCCGTTGTAAAGTCCACGTGGAGAAGGACCTGGTTTCACTTTGAAATCTCCATTTGACGTATTATAGCAATAAGGAGAAATGACTGGCGTGCTGTTGTTAACTCGGCTACAACCGCGTAAGCGGTGTCTACGCCTACGAGAAGAAGAGGTACTAGTTCATTCCATGGTATTTTGAAAGACAGCTAATTTTTTTCTGTATAACATAAATAAACTCCAGAATGAGTTCATTTGGAGTAAGACTTGGAATGAATTTTGTTCAAACTAAAGAATTCACATCATCCTAGTATGTTAACGAGAACTGACCAATGCACACTGAGATTTCCCAATTAAAAAAGTCTTTGCAAACGGACTCAATTTTTCTTACATATCTCTTGGGGTTACCGTCTGGAGAACTATCGTTACCTTTAGATTGAAAGCTTTTCTGTTTCAAGTTGACATATTTTTGGGTTATGACCCTAGACTAACAGATCTCCTAAATTGTAGAAGCGTATATTTATTTCTCAAACGACGGACAGTAAATCACATACATAGATATTAATGAACGTAATTTATTATGGTGCCCAAAAAATTCGATGTCATCAATTTTTAGATTTGCTGTCAAGGCCATAACCATTTCGCTGTTGATCGGCATGATTAACTTCACCCATACACGAATTATAGGCTTTTAACTATTAGACAAATAACAGCATTGACAATTCCTTTTTGATCTTTTCTTGAAATAATCGCTTTTTCCAATTCATAGAAATTGGAAGCCAAACATATCGTTTTGTTATACATCCACTTGCTGAAGCTTATGCCAATAGAGGATAATCTAAAACCACTAAATCCTCTTTTCATTTTTTTATCAGCATTATGTTTTTAGGATTTCCCTTTTCGGTTGTCAATAATAGTATACAATTGGAAGTTTGTTGTAGGCCATAAAGAAGTTGGTGCCAATAAAGGCATAAAACTCACCTATCTTCAAATTTGAAACTTTGTGCTTTTGGGTTGCATATAAATGTGATTTCAATATTATACTTTCCGCAATATCGTCAATGAGTGATAGAAAACTGCTTGAACTGTTCTAAGTGGCCATGAATTCGTTTATTTACTCAATTTCAACCTCATCATGGTTTTTTGATTGCCAACTGCGATATTGGTGTCCTCTTCCTTTTCATCTTGTAATAACTACATATCTCCTGCAAACAATTTTCCATTGCCCTCGTCAGAAGTATGAGCTTCAATAATTTTTAAAATCTTATCGGTGTCAATACGTTTGGATCGAATTTCTGATATTGTGCTATAATTTTAACGTAGAAGAGACCATAATGAACTTACTATTTTAAATCCGCCAAAGCGCAACGGTACTTCCAAGTCTTCTGCATATATTTAGCAAAAAAACCACAGAATCAACTTGGCAGATAACTAATTAATTTTAAAAATTTTTTATAATACTTTTACAATCCAAGTGAATATAATACAAATATTATAATTTTCCCGCTGTTGTTATAGAAATTTACTAACTATTTTTTTATACTCTTGCAACCAGTTACTATAGAGTATTATAGTTTTGTTCACCTAATGTATCACCTAAAACTAATCGAGGTAGATATAGAGTTAGATATATATGTATATAAATGATCAGGATGACGAGAAAAATTGAAATCCGATTGACTGAGTTTTTTGAAAAAGTGAGCGTGGCCCCGCCCTCTCAAAAGTTTAATTTACGTATCTCTTAAAGCACTTAAGCTACAATAACTAAATTTGGTGGATACAAATCTTATAAGAACTTCTACCAACAGCGTGAAAACGGATGAAATCGGAGGAATGATCCAGCTCACTTCCCATATATCGGTACTATTAAAAATCACTAAAGCCGCGATAAATCAATAACTAAATACGCCAGAGACATTAAATTTTACAACAGAGATGGTGTGAGGTAGATTTATTGGAGCTGGTTTGATTTAGTATCTAGGATTCTTTTATTTAAAAAGAAATAATTAATAAAGAAATAAAAATATAAATTAACGTAATTTTACAGCAGTCGACCCGTCTTCGATGGTTGTTGCTCTACGACCTCTCTTCAACAACTCACACCAACAATACAGTGGTCCGAGTCGATGTTAGGACCTCGGAGCGCACGCACATCTAAAACACTGGAGACGTGTCTTCCGTCTATCACAACATGATCGATCTGGTTGGTGGTTTTTCGATCCGGAGACTGCCAGGTAGCATGATGAATCTTCTTTTATATATTTAGATCAAAAATAAAAGTTATTTTTGATTTTTATTTTTTTAAGATCAAAAAATAAGAATTATTTTTGATTTTTATATTTTTAAATCAATAATAAAAATCAATTCAAAATTTGTGACATAATATGTTTCTTAATCTCTGTTAAGCTTTAAAGTAAAACTAAGGTGTACGGTTATAATAACAACAAAATGTTATGCCCCTGAACTTGCACTATTACTTGTTCTTTCATTTTTGTTCTTGTTATTATAAGCGCACACCTTTTTTATTAGCGTAATCTTATTGTTGTTTTCAATTTGCTAATTTCAATGCATATTGCGTATTACATGACAGCATTCAATCGCGAGGGAGAAGTTGTGATGAGCACTGCTTATTTATAAAACTGAAAAAGTAAAAGTTTGATATAAGTTCATAATGGGAAGAAAACGAAATTTATTATTTATTTATTTTTATATTATTGAAGGCTCCAATGGAGAATGTAAACTTTGTAAAAAAAATTAGTGCACTCTGTTTAACTAATATGAAAAGACATTTACAAAAGGTCCATAGTGATATATATGATGACAAAAGGACTAATATATAAAGCAGTAAAGCATGCAAAAACGATAAAAAAATTAAATTTACCGTTGAAATGTCCGTGAATGAAGTTGTTAATTCTTGCATCACTTTGTTAACTAAACAATCAGTGCCCTTGTCACATTTTGATAGTGAGCCATTTAATACATTAACAAACCCAAAATTTGATGGTCTACATATTCCAAAAATAAACTCAAGAAATATTTTACACCATTTAAAAGATCAGTGTGATAACTTAAAAAATAATTTAAGAAATTTAACAAAAAATAAAATACTTTGCCTAAAAATGGATACAGCTACTTGCCACGATCGGGCTATTTTGGGTGTAAATGTGCAAATAATCACATCCAATAAACTTGCTTGAATTGAAGCAGAAACATACTGCGCAATATTTAACCACTAAAATTGAAAATGCTTTGAAAAGTTTCAATATAGATAAGGCGCAAGTTTATGCACCACTGATAACGGCAGGAATATGGTGAAAGCGGTGGAGCTGTTATCATTGCATAGTGATGACGAAGAAAGTGACAGTGAAATAGAAGACAATTACGAAAGTATTGTGTGCAATGTAAGATTCGAAAATATTATTTCTATTAAATGTGCTGCCCACACATTGCAGTTAGCTGTTAAAGACTTTTTAGATAACTTAAATACAAATGTAGTGAATAAGTCACGGAATTGTGTATAATATTTGACACTTGCATTTCGGTAAGTTATTTCCTTAAACTTCGCATGTACAAAATGTGTTCTTGTTAAATTTTTCATTCTATTCCAGACATAGTATAAAAAGTAGCCAAACCCTCAAACCAATATTGGACGTACCAACACGTTGGAGCTCCACTTATAATATGTTGAAGCGACTTCCACACTTAAAAGAATTTTGCTGTGAAAATTTGCCATTATCCGAGCAACTCCAAAGACATGAGTGGGCGGAACTAGAAAAAATTATGCAGGCTCTACAACCAGTAAATACTCTGACGCTGAAACTACAAAAATCTATTTATTGTTCGGAGATTTTTATAAAAATTGGCTATAGCTTACTTTTACTCTAAAAGACTTCAATACTGAGCTGACCAGACAACTTCTGGATCACATCGAAAAAAGGCAAACAAAGTTGCTTGAATGTGACACTATGTATGTATGCAGCCTTATTTTTAGACCCCAGATTTAAGCGTGTGTTTTCAAATGAGAAAATAAATTCGGCCAAAAATCATTTAAATAGAAATGGTGCTCCAGCTAGTAAATTTAAAATAATTTGTAATAATTTATAATATAATTTTAATGTTTCGTTTGTTATTTTTTAATGTTTTTTTATTTGTATTGTATTTAAGCAAAACACTGAAACTCAGCGATTTTCCTGCTGGACACCACCTGTTGCAGAAGACTTATTTCTAATAGATGAAAGCTACGTTGCAAGCTCTCGATCTTTATTAGCTGACGGTTTAAAGTCCATGGAGATGAATTATTCGTCTTCGGATGAAGATGACATTTCTACGTCAATAAATGACAGCCTCCGAAAAGCGTATTTTGAAATAGATAATTATAAAGAAAAACGTTTGGATACTTCTGCTTATTTATTGGAATATTGGGAGAGAAAATTTGCGTAGCCGTGGCTTCGAAAATTAGCTTTAATTGTTCATTATGTACCTGCCACTCAAGTCAGTCATTTTTGGCACTCAGATTTATATTGGGAGATTTGAGATATAATTTATCTGAGGAACATTTAGAATCGTTTATGATGGTAAAATTGAACACCTGAAAAAACCTCTTAACACTGACTTGTATGGCAGCCAAAACTTATAAGCCTCTCGCAGTAGTAACCATTACTTTTTAAGTTTTACGTAAGCTAAGAATTTTAGAATTTTTTTTTATTTCGCTCTATTCACATTTTATAGCTGATACATTATCCATGATATTTTCATAATTTTCTATATTTTAATTGTCAGTTTCTTCTTTATCACTACGCCTAAATTTGCTTCTTCTGAATATTGTTTTAATTAAAGCATTGCTACCGTGAATACATCTACGTAAGAGTTTATTGGACGTTTGATAATGGATAAGTCGCATATATTCGTATATAAAAATTGGAATGATGCATTACAATATACATACGGCATAAATAAATAAATAAAAATTTTGAATTGATTTTTATTATTGATAAAAAAAAAATAAAAATCAAAAATAACTTTTATTTTTGATCTAAATATATAAAAATCAAAAATAACTCTTATTTTTGATCTGAATATATAAAAATCAAAAATAATTTTGTTTTTGATCTAAATATATAAAAATCAAAAATAACTCTTATTTTTTGATTTTTTTGATAAAAGTCATAAGAGTTACGGTCCCTGCGATTTTGAATTGTTTCCCCAGTAGATAGATGAGAAATCTCTCTAATGTCCCGACAACAGCTAGAACTTCAAGTTCATAATCATGATATCGGCTTTCTATATTAGTACAATGACGACTACAATATCACACCGAACGCAATGTACCACCGACAGTCGATTGTAAAAGTAGGACTGCTAACCAATGCTGCTGGCATCAGTATGTACTTCATGTTGAACATTGACATCGTATAAAACAAGATGGGGACGAGTTCGTTAGTTAACGCATTGATGAGGGTTTCGAAGGAGTGTTGCTGTTCACTCAGTGGTGGATTTACACTAGGGGCAGTCGGGGCTAGTGCCCAGGGCGGAAAATTTTCTAGGGCGGCAAAATTTGGAAAGTAGAAAAAAAAAGTGAGCTGTCAGTTGACAGCTGGCAGGTGTGAAAAATCGAAATTATTTTATGCACG
The DNA here is from genome assembly GCA_037783105.1 of Bactrocera zonata. NCBI lineage: Eukaryota > Metazoa > Arthropoda > Insecta > Diptera > Tephritidae > Bactrocera > Bactrocera zonata. The sequence continues at coordinate 391,276 of JBAWJQ010001698.1, forward strand.
ATGTCGAAAATTTAGGAATATTTCAATTTTGGGATATTTACTGTTTTGGATGAGCGTGTTTCACCACTTAACATCAGGGGCAAGAAAGTAACAGAACTGAGCATTTTCAGTGTTAAAAGAGAAAAATTGTGCTATTTCCGATGTTAAGGAATGTACGCTTACAGATTCGTCAACACTTTTAATATCATTCTTGACAACCTGGATTCTGAACTGCGAAAAAGATTTGTTGCATATGAAAAGATTCATGAAAAGTTCTCAGTTATTATTGAATTTGGCAATTTGGATAATAGAGAGATTCGTAACCGAGCTAAACGTTTACAAAATGTTTATTCTTCAGATCTTGAGTCCTCATTGGAGGACGAATTTGTGCACTTCCATGCTTATTGCACTGAAAAAAAAGATGGAACAAAATTTACCTTCCGATATTCTGAAACTTTTGCGTGTAAACGACCTTTATACAGAGTTTCCTAAAGTATAAATTGCATATCGAATATTTATTACTTTAGATGTAACAAACTGTAGCGCAGAACGATTGTTTTCTTGTTTGAAAAGAGTTAAAAACTATTTACGTTCTACAATGAGTGCAAATAGACTCAATAGCTTAGCTATTCTATGCATCGAATCATATGTACTTCAACGTTTAGATTGTGAAGATTTAATCGACCAATTTGCAATTCAAAAAAGTTAGGCGTGTTTGCCAGTGAAAAAAAAAAATTATTGTAATAGAATTACTAGTCAAGCTAAGTGCAAGATTTGTAGTTTTAAGAACAAGAACCTATATTTTTTATATTATACTGAAGTATTATATATATAATAAATTATTTGCAATACGTTAAATATTTTAATTTTTTAAAAACATAATATCAAATCTAAATAATTTTGAGTGAAATTTCAGTGACATTTTTTCAGCATTTTTTCCAGTGTCCAAGGGCGGCAAAAGTTTAATTCCCCATATAAATTTGTTTTGATTTGATTTCGTTAATAAAACAGTAATAGGCTTCAAAATCAATGAGTATTCTGTGATAAATTTTCTGAAAAACCCCGTAGGACCTAAAAATCTTCTAACCTCCGTTGTATTAGTTGATGTTTTAAAATTCTTTATAGCGGCTACCTTCTGCATACCCGGTGTGATACCGTTTTCGTCAATGATATGCCCGAGGTATTCTCTTCGTTTTTCGAGAAATCCACATTTATCGACACGAAAAGTAAGTCCTGCTTCTTTAAGAAGTGAGAAAAATCGTTCAAGACATAAAAGTACTTCACAGACAGTTTTACTTGGAATAATTATGTCGTCCAAGTAAACTAACACTTCACCTGTATTGGGTTTCGACGCGATTTTGTTCATTATGGATTGAAAAAGCCAAAAGGCCTATGATTGAATTCAAAGTGACCATCTGGTGATAACCCATCCAAAGGTCAAGAATGCTAAAATATTTATTACCCGCGAGCTGTGTGAATTGGTATTCCATGTTCGGCATGGGAAGTGGTTGTTTAACCGTAATTTTGTTTAAACACCGACAATCTATACAGAGACGACTTTTTTTCGACTAGGACAACTGGGGACGAGTACGGCGATTCACTCGGTTTGATTTGAGAATGGAATTCGATATGGCTTTAATTGAATTGGATTATCGTTATTTAAAATAATTTTCATTTTCGAGATTTTACACTTTCCAATATTTTCGATACTGCTGGCGAAAGGTCCACAGTATTCATACATAATCTTTTCAAAATATTCGTTTTGGGTTTTATTCAAACCTTCAATGGAATTAATTTGACGTATTTGTTCTACACGGCATTCACCCTTTTCGATTATGAACCGCACATTTGTAACACATAGTACATCTTTGCCGAGAAGTACATTTTCGGAAATAAGGTCATCATTGACTACCACCATGTCTACTTCGATTTTATTATCATAAATTTTTAGCATTGTATTTATTTTACGGGTATAGACGTATTCTCCCCCACCAAAACCATATAGGGGTATATAGGTAGCGAGTGCTACCCGGACCGACAAAAGCATTTGTATTGTGTCCATTTACGCAAATTACTTTTACTTTACCCTCGTTACCATTTTCTTTATGTACATTATTTGTATTAGTCTTATGAGCTTTATTATTCGATATTTTATTTACTTTCACGTTTTTCTTTTCGGGACACTCGTCTGTTTTATGTGTCATACGTTGGCATTTACCACACCTTGGCTTTTTCTGTGGTTCAGGGCAATTAATCGCGCAATAACTGAATTTAGCACAATTGTAACATATTATTTCACTGAACGAAAGTTGAATACTGTTATTTACTGACAATGGAACACTTTTCGGATTTACAGTTTAAGGTTTCACTGTGGATGTGATTTGATGATTGTAATGTTTACACCGTTCACAATATCTTAAATCTTCAGTTATACCGCCTTTGTTGCCAAGTGCTAGCATTCTATAAAAATATTCGACCGGTGATTCTATTTGAAATCGTTTCGTTCGCGATAGCATGATATGCGTATCAGCTTCATTTAACATACACGGAAAATCAGTTAAAAATGTATTTACAAACTGTGGCCAATTTACAAAAAACACATTGTTGTGAATCAATCCACAATTTTGCGGATCCTCGAAGCTTTTGTTGCATCGCATAAATCAAAATTTGTTCTTGCCAGTTATATGCGTTCTTTAATATTTCGATACGTTTTATAAATTAAACTGAATTTAGTGACATTTCGCTTGTTGGGTTATATTCTGGTAACAACTCGACAATGTCTTTCATGCTGTAATGAGAGGAATTACTAATTGGAACGTTGAACACAATGACCGCGACACACTGCAAACGACATCTGTCAAATATTAAAATACACATGTTCTTATGGACACAATTATTTTGACAGCTGCACGACTACACGACTGCAGGCCGACAGTTGTCGCTCTCGCTAACTTCAATATATTCTTATATTTGCCAACGACAGTAGGACGACAGAAGAGTTGACAATAGAGTTGAAGGTAGAAGGATGAGGTAGAGTGGCGGTGCCACTAATATTTAAAATGTAAAATTATTCATAGCTCTAACAAACTTGACGTTATTTTACAAATAAAAACATAAAATAGTTCTATTATATCATTTGTAATAACAATTGATAATTTAAAACAAAAATATTTACATAAAAAGTTTCACTTTGAACAAAATATTAAAATTTCATTGAAGTGCAAGGTATTAGTATGGCCACAACGAAATTGTGTACATGCAAAATGGACAGCTGTGTTGTCTTGTGTACATGCCGGCCATTTATGCTGCTGCTTTCTTATAAATTTTGATGTAGAATTATTCACAACGCCATTTTCAGTTCCCTGTCGTGCTGCTGCAGTCTCTCGCTGTCATTGTGTTCAGCACATCACTCGCGTAGTTGGCGTTGTTGTACATTGGACATTTGTCGCGCTTGTATATATTGTTCGTTCGGGTGATGACATAAACGTTGGTTGGAAATTCGACGCACACGGAGTGTTTTGCACACTATTTTGTAGCTCATGCACACTCTCGAGTCTCTCAATCATTTCTTCGAGAGCTGACAAACGCTGTATCATTGTTTCCTTATAAACACTTACACTTTAATTTTTTTTATTTACATGATCATTCAATCTATGCGCCAGTTGGACTTTGGTGTCAGACGTAGGCAAACCTGCATTCCTGCACTTACTTCCTAGCCAAATAGAATCGCTTTCACTTTTTCATTTAACAACTTTTTAACGATCGTAGATCACACAGCAACCACATTGCATATTACGATTTCACAACGTGCACATGTATGTACAGCCATGGATACATAAATAGCACACTTGGTCATCAAATAAGAAAACATTTATTTATTCCTTAAGTTTATCACTTACGGATTTAAAGAGGAATGCGTTTTAGTTTAAAAATTATTCACTTTAATATAACTAAAACACTAAAAAAATAAATATTTTACTATCGCCAAAAAAAAGACGAAAACATCAAAATCTTATAAGACAGCTGGGATACATAAATAGCACAATCTGAAAAGGGATTTAAAAAAAGGTACAAAAATTTATAAAATTTTTTAAAAAAAATTGCAAGAGAAAATTCATTTCATTAGCATTTTGTACTATATCCATAATTTTTAAGCACCCGCATCTTCGCTGCATGCTGTCCACCGGTTCTTGACATCGTTCCTTTGGGATTGAATACCAAGGCTCCTCAATTCCAGCCCATAAATCATTAAAATTTTTGAATTTTTTGCTTGCTATTTTGAACTTTATACCATTCCATCAATTTCCTATTGGTTTCAGATCTGGGTTTTGCACAGGCTACTCATATATTCTAAACTTATCATTGCGAGACCATACTTTACTATCTTTGCGGTGTGCTTCGGATCATTGCCTTGCATAAATGTCCAATTTATGGGCATGGATTGAAATACAAATGGATCCATGTTATTTTTCAGTATATCCAAATACTAAAACTGGTTCATTTTACCATTTATTCGAACAACTGGCACGATGCCATACCATGAAAACACGCCCCAGACCATGATACTTCCACCGCCGTGCTTAATGGATTTTTTGGTATACCTAGGTTTAAGGGATTGACCTTGTGAACGACGTAAAAATGTTTTTCCAATTGGAACCTTCCTATTTGTCTTGGTTTTGTCGCTCAAAAATACGTTCTTCCAAAATTGTGCTGGTTTGTCCCTGTGGGCCTTTCCAAATGCCAGTCGAATTTTGATGTGGCGTTTTGACAGGAGTGGTTTCTTACCGGTAATTTGTCCAAAAAGTTGAGATAAGTTGAGTCGTGTTCGTACAAACTTTCTGGACACGTTCAAACCATATTCGTCATTAATTTCGATCATAATTTCTCTGGTTGACGTAAAAGGATCCGCTTTGCTCTTCCGTACTATGCTTTTGTCAACACTAATATCGGTTTTACGTGGTCCTGCTTTTTTTGGTATCTTTTTATTGACACAAGGTGGGTCTGTTTTGTTGCATAAAGAGCATTTTATGACATGTTTGGAGAGCAATGTAGTATTTTAGCAATTTTGGCAGGATCTTTTCCTTTTTTGCTCATATTGGACATAAGGACTCCCTTTTCCGGCGTGGAATATTTTTCCCTTCTCATTTTAATGAAATATCCATGAAATAATTATATATTCGCAGAATTAAATTAAAAATATGCGAGAACCTCACACAAAATTCAAAAAAAAAAAAAATTACGAACTTAAAAATGTGCTATTTATGTGTCCACCTCAAATCAACACTATACGCAATAAAATTGTCGCGTACAAAATTTAATAAAAAATAAACAGTATTTTTGTGCAGAGAAATTAGCCTCATAACAGTGACAAGTAGATACATACCAAATTTTTATTGTTCAGCTACTTTAGGATTAAAAACTAGAATTAATATGAGATTCAGATGTGTGCTATTTATAAGTCCATGGCTGCATGTACTTATACAAGTATATCAAATGTTACTAGACGTCTACGTTTAAACGTGTTAGTTCAATTCCACTTCTGAATATTGTCATTTGCACATTTAGGCGTAATGATACGATTCCTTTTAAATGTTGACACGATACACATGAGCAGTACAAACGAACGTTTATAGTAACCAAAATTAAATTTATTTAAAAAGAAACAATTAATAAAGAAATAAAAATATAAATTAGCGTAATTTTACAGCAGTCGACCCGTCTCGATGTTTGTTGCTCTACGACCTCTCTTCAACAACTCACACCGAGTCGTATTTTCTGTCGCTATTAAATCAGAGGCGTATTTTGTAGCAAATACGCTGAAAAGCGCATATTTGTGACATGACAGTATCTTCAACCACAACCTGTCTTATCGTAGGCCGTTTAAAGTCTTTGGTGGCTTTCCAGAGGTTATACCCGTCGCCATTGTTTGAATAAACTTTTTTGAGATATTCACCAATCTATTCTTCTTTTTAAGCTCTGCTAACTTAGTTTTAAGCTCCTTCGTTGCTTTATTAAGGGCTATTTTGCCATTTAGATTTCTGTTGTTCTGTTCTTAACCAATTCAGATATTACATCCGAATGCAGTTGTTTGTTTATATCTGTTTGAGAAGTTTAGCTACAAACAGTTGAGTGTGGCTTCGTGTATTTGGTCAGTAAATATCTCTATCTCATCTAAATTTTTAGTTGAGCTTATCTCCATGTTGACCAAACAAACTATATATTATTATATAATTAATACTAAAATACATATATGATTCCTTATTTATAATCGAGCAGATTTTTTTTCCATAATGATAATATATAGGTCGCGCCCTGCGGGATTAGTAAGAAGAGATCCCCATCATGAATGTTGGTATTGAAATCCACACCAGCTAGGAATCGATCGTTCACTTATATTGAAATGCGGAGGTAGATATATTGTGAAAATTGACTTAAACATGATTGCAGATCTTAAGCCTTAACTGCATAATTTTGGATCAAGATAAGTCATCATTGGCTTGGTGTTGTAGACGAGTTGCTCAGAATTCGAGCGAATACCGACTTTAGGTCTAAGGATTTGACTACCGCACTACACAAAAGTTTAATGACAAATACACTTTTATTATTTGCAGATGGCTTTGGGTCAGTTACAAACAGTGACATTTTTGTTATTTTACATTTTGCTATAAAAATATTTCTCACAGCGTGACCTTTTTGAGTTAAATCAAGTTTAATGTCGTCTCTGGGAGCGAAATAGTTATTTTTTTTTTTTTTTGCCATTCAATAGATCTGTTCTTTTAACTGCAGAAAATTATATTTTTTATAGTCTTAATAATCTCATCCAGATTCGTTGGGGTTGAACAGTGTTATCCTAACCCTAATTTTGAGATCAGGACTTTGGGTTGGCCACTGCATCAATAAGAAATTTAATTCGACAAGCCATTGATTTGGTATTTGTTGTGTATTTTTGATTGTTTATACTTTTAATAAAAATGTTGAATGTAGCTGCTGATGTTTGCTGCTTTGTGTATATTCAATAACTAGCTGACCCCGCAGCCGTTGTACTGCGTGAAATTATGTATTTTGAAATGAAAAGAAAGTTACATTTATCATTTTATTTTTTGTTTTTTTTTTTTTTCAATGTAATGCAGCTTTATAAACAACATTTTTTGGTTTCTGTTCCGGTGTACAGAAAAGATGGTTTTCCAATTCGTGAGCACGCCTTGTATATCTCGCCGTGTGAAAAACATAGCATTTCCACATTTATGCCTCACACTATGCGACTATCTTTAGGTCCTGTTGGTTTGAGATGTCAAATGCAATTTTCACTGGAAACGGAATACGTTTGCACTGAAATGGGAAATCGTTAGAACTCAAAGGAACTCGTAGAATCAACATTCTCCCCTTTGTATTCGATAGGTGCGTCACAATCAGTCGGGTTTCATTACAGCGCATGAAGATTGCGAAACATAAAAACGACGGATCCTACTTTGAGACGGAAATGATGCAGTGGCATACCAAGCCTGTCCAAAGAATTTAGAAATACCACTGGATAATTCAGGGCGTCGTCTTCATTGTCAAGACGATCGATTGATTTGTATGAGCGCAAGTCTCCCGGAATTTGACTTTGAATCTTCCAGTTTAAGTTAACAACATCGGTATTTTTGGCACTTAAGGAATCGTAGTTACGATAATTTGGAAAATGTCCGAACATTTGTGATGAGTTCATCTTTTGTGAATTGATAAAGGGAAGATGGAATTGATATCGAACCACCGGAAGTATCAACCGAAATTGTACCAATTCCAATTTTTAGCGAAGACAATGTAAAATGTCTTTGGCAATGTCGATGTTTATATCGAAGAGTATGCGAACTTCATTTTCAATTCAGTGATTAACGTGTTCCAGCAATTGTAATTGTGAGGAAAGTTCTCTGATTGCCATTCACTTGGGAGTGGCCAGAAACGATTCTTTTACATATGACTCAAGCAGCTCACGACTTCCGGTCTTTGACCAAGTATCCTCTGGGTAGCCTAAGAACATCCGTTTGAAGGCGAGCTAAAGTGAGAAGGAGAAATACTCCCTACTTAGAGTTGTGCGCTGGGTTTGGGACCCGCCACGTAAAAAAACACCCCCAATGAAAGGAAACAACAAGCCTCGGATAAGTGACCCCCATTTTGATGACGACCATGGCAAAAGAATTAAGGACTATGATTTGAGGGCATGCACATGGAATGCCCGGTCCCTTAATTGGGAAGGTGCCGCTGCCCAGCTGGTTGATGTCCTCGTGAAAATAAAGACTGACATCACCGCCGTCCAAGAAATGCGATGGACGGGACAAGGATAGAGACTAGTAGATCCGTGTGGCATTTACTACAGTGGCCATATAAAGGAGCGCAAGTTTGGTGTTGGATTCGTGGTGGGAGAGAGACTCCGTCGCAGAGAACTATCATTCACTCCGGAGAATGAACGTCTAGCCACAATCCGCATCAAAGCGAGGTTCTTCAGCATATCGCTGATTTGCACCCACGCCCCGACGGAAGAGAAGGACGATGTGAACAAAGATGCTTTTTATGAGTGCTTGGAGCGCACTTATGAGAGATGCCCCCGCCACGATGTCAAAATCGTGCTTGGCGACTTCAACGCCAGGGTGGGCAAAGAAGGTATCTTTGGCACTACGATCGGTAAATTCAGCCTCCACGAGGAAACATCCCCAAATGGGTTGAGGCTGATCGACTTCGCCGGGGCCCGAAATATGGTTATCTGTAGTACTAGATTCCAGCATAAGAAGATACATCAAGCTACCTGGTTGTCTCCGGATCGAAAAACCACCAACCAGACCGATCATGTTGTGATAGACGGAAGACACGTCTCCAGTGTTTTAGATGTGCGTGCGCTCTGAGGTCCTAACATCGACTCAGACCACTATATTGTTGCAGCCAAAATTCGCACCCGCCTCTGTGCAGCAAAAAACGCACGCCAAAAAACACAAGGAAGGTTCGACGTTGAGAAGCTGCAATCACAACAGATAGCCGAAAGATTTTCCACTCGGCTTGCACTCCTGCTCTCTGAAAGCACTCGTCAACAACTCGGTATAAGGAAACTGTGTGACGGCATCTCAAACTCCTTACGTACAGCTGCAACCAAAATCATTGGTTTTCGGAAAGTGCAAAAGAACAGCTGGTACGACGAGGAGTGCCGTGTCGCAGCGGAGAGAAAACAGGCTGCCTACCTCGCAACGTTATGATCGACCTCAATACGTGCGGGATGGGATAGATACCGAGAGTTGAAGAGGGAAGCGAGACGCATTTGCAGACAGAAGAAGAAAGAGGCCGAAATGCGTGAGTACGAACAGCTTGATAAGCTGGCCGACAGGGGTAATGCTCGAAAATTCTACGAAAAAATGCGGCGGCTTACAGAAGGTTTCAAGACCGGAGCATACTCCTGTAGAACCCCCCAAGGTGATCTAGCCACCGATGCCCAGAGCATACTTAGATTATGGAGGGAACACTTCTCCAGCCTGCTGAATGGCACTGAACACATAACACCAGGAGAAGGCGAACCCGATTCCCTAGTCGATGACGATGGAGCAGACGTTCCATTACCTGGCCATGAAGAAGTTCGAATAGCAGTTGCCCGCCTGAAGAACAACAAAGCGGCAGGGGCCGACGGATTGCCTGCCGAGCTATTCAAACACGGCGGTGAGGAACTGATAAGGAGCATGCATCAGCTTCCTGGCAAAATGTGGTCGGACGAAAGCATGCCCAATGATAGGAATTTAAGTGTGCTATGCCCAATCCTTAAAAAAGGAGACCCCACAATCTGCACCAAATACTGTGAGATAAGCCTCCTCAACATCGCGTTCAAGGTTCTATGAAGCGTATTGTGTGAAAGATTAAAGCCCACCGTCAACAAACTGATTGGACCTTATCAGTGTGGCTTTAGACCTGGCAAATCAACAACCGACCAGATATTCACTATGCGCTGAAACTTTGAAAGGCCCGTGAAAGGAGAATCGACACGCACCACCTATTCGTCGATTTCAAAGCTGCTTTCGACAGCACGAAAGGGAGCTACCTCTATACCGCGATGCCTGAATTTGGTATCCCCGCAAAACTAATACGGCTGTGTAAACTGACGTTGAGGAGCGCCAAAAGCTCCGTCAGGATGGGAAGGACCTCTCCGAGCCGTTCGATACCAAACGATGTTTCAGACAAGGCGAATCCCTATCGTGCGTCTTCTTCAATCTGCTGCTGGAGAAAATTATTCGAGCTGCAGAACTGAATCGAGCAGGTACAATCTTTTATAAGAGTGTACAGCTGCTGGCGTATGCCGATGATATTGATATCATCGGTCTCAACACCCGCGCCGTTAGTTCTGCTTTCTCCAGACTGAACAATGAAGCAACGCAAATGGGTCTGGCAGTGAACGAGGGCAAGACGAAATATCTCCTGTCATCAAACAAACAGTCGTCGCACTCGCGACTTGGCTCTCACGTCACTGTTGACAGTCATAACTTTGAAGTTGTAGATAATTAATAATCAATACGTGCGGGATGGGATAGATACCGAGAGTTGAAGAGGGAAGCGAGACGCATTTGCAGACAGAAGAAGAAAGAGGCCGAAATGCGTGAGTACGAACAGCTTGATAAGCTGGCCGACAGGGGTAATGCTCGAAAATTCTACGAAAAAATGCGGCGGCTTACAGAAGGTTTCAAGACCGGAGCATACTCCTGTAGAACCCCCCAAGGTGATCTAGCCACCGATGCCCAGAGCATACTTAGATTATGGAGGGAACACTTCTCCAGCCTGCTGAATGGCACTGAACACATAACACCAGGAGAAGGCGAACCCGATTCCCTAGTCGATGACGATGGAGCAGACGTTCCATTACCTGGCCATGAAGAAGTTCGAATAGCAGTTGCCCGCCTGAAGAACAACAAAGCGGCAGGGGCCGACGGATTGCCTGCCGAGCTATTCAAACACGGCGGCGAGGAACTGATAAGGAGCATGCATCAGCTTCCTGGCAAAATGTGGTCGGACGAAAGCATGCCCAACGATAGGAATTTAAGTGTGCTATGCCCAATCCTTAAAAAAGGAGACCCCACAATCTGCACCAAATACTGTGAGATAAGCCTCCTCAACATCGCGTTCAAGGTTCTATGAAGCGTATTGTGTGAAAGATTAAAGCCCACCGTCAACAAACTGATTGGACCTTATCAGTGTGGCTTTAGACCTGGTAAATCAACAACCGACCAGATATTCACTATGCGCTGAAACTTTGAAAGGCCCGTGAAAGGAGAATCGACACGCACCACCTATTCGTCGATTTCAAAGCTGCTTTCGACAGCACGAAAGGGAGCTACCTCTATACCGCGATGCCTGAATTTGGTATCCCCGCAAAACTAATACGGCTGTGTAAACTGACGTTGAGGAGCACCAAAAGCTCCGTCAGGATGGGAAGGACCTCTCCGAGCCGTTCGATACCAAACGATGTTTCAGACAAGGCGAATCCCTACCGTGCGTCTTCTTCAATCTGCTGCTGGAGAAAATTATTCGAGCTGCAGAACTGAATCGAGCAGGTACAATCTTTTATAAGAGTGTACAGCTGCTGGCGTATGCCGATGATATTGATATCATCGGTCTCAACACCCGCGCCGTTAGTTCTGCTTTCTCCAGACTGAACAATGAAGCAACGCAAATGGGTCTGGCAGTGAACGAGGGCAAGACGAAATATCTCCTGTCATCAAACAAATAGTCGTCGCACTCGCGACTTGGCTCTCACGTCACTGTTGACAGTCATAACTTTGAAGTTGTAGATAATTTCGTCTATTTAGGAACCAGCATTAACACCAGCAACAATGTCAGCCTGGAAATCCAACGCCGGATTACTTTTGCCAACAGGTGCTACTTCGGACTGAGTAGGCAATCGAAAAGTAAAGTCCTCTCTCGACGAACAAAAACCAAACTCTATAAGTCGCTCATAATTCTTGTCCTGCTATATGGTGCAGAGGCTTGGACGATGACAACAACCGATGAGTCGACGTTACGAGTTTTCGAGAGAAAGGTTCTGCGAAAGATTTATGGTCCTTTGCACATTCGCCACGGCGAATATCGCATTCGATGGAACGATGAGCTGTATGAGATATACGACGACATTGACATAGTTCAGAGAATTAAAAGACAGCGGCTACGTTGGCTAGGTCATGTTGTCCGGATGGATGAAAACACTCCAGCTCTGAAAGTATTCGACGCAGTACCCGCCGCGGGAAGCAGAGCAAGAGGAAGACCTCCACTCCGTTGGAAGGACCAAGTGGAGAAGGACCTGGCTTCGCTTGAAATATCCAATTGGCACCACGTAGCGAAGAGAATAAACGACTGGCGCGCTGTTGTCGACTCGGCTATAATCGCGTAAGCGGTGTCTACGCCAGTAACCAAGAAGAAGAAGAATTGTAATTGCTGTCTTTATTCTCAAAAACTTGCACACATCGAACCAATGTTCTCACAAACCGATCACTGACGAAAGTTGAGAAAAAATTCGTCAATGTTAATTTTGTTGCTGGCGATGTTTCTACTGGCTATACTGTATTCTCTGGGTTGAAACACTCTTTGGCTATTCTCCAAATTAACTGCCAGGCGAATAAAAGTCGGAAAACATTCATGAATTGCAAAAGTAAATATCCTGCAAAGCGCCTTATTGCAGTTAACGTATCGACCGTATCGTTCATGACCAATAATCGCCATGTTGCTTCCTTTGGTGGCGTACTTTCAAACGTATTTTATCGATTTCACCAAATTGCATTACTAAACACTGATATGAGTTTTGAATATGAATTAGACAATAAAGGTGAATATAGTACGATCCATATGTTGTCAACTTCGATATTCACTCTTCTAAGTTGAATGCTGAATGTTCTGTTATCTTGTGAGCGACGCCGATAGAGTTGACATCCATCATTTCCAGTTTATATTTCCGAAAGAGAAGCACATGGATAGTGTTTCGTGCATTTATTGTCCGACATACAAACCGAAAAGGGATTGTAGTGTCCGCAAGGTCCATGCACCATGTTGGTTTCCACCACTTCATATAATACTGGATCTTTCTCTACGTCAGGAATTTCCGGAGAAATGTTTTCATCAATTTTATCTGATGTAACCAGCATCCAAAGAAGAATGTGTGCGTGCGGAAAAACTCTATTTTGCCACTCAACAGAGTACATCTAGCATCTAACAGCACCATATATACCAAACGTTGCTTCACGATAAAGTCCATCAAACACCGTAACTGTTGTTTGAAAAGTCGTGCTGGGACATCGTGACGATCGCTTGCTGATTGACCGCGAACCATTATTCCGCACGTATGTCACCGCATCTTGGGAGTACTTCTTGCCTAGGCTTGCCTTGGGCTGCCATACTTTGATGGCAAAAAGGACACCGACCGTAAAAAAATTTCAATTTGCAATTGACCTCTTTGTGTGAAACACACGTAAAGTTTTCACTGAATAATTTTCAATAATTTTTCTTTTGAATACATAGAATAAAAAAGCAAGCGACCGAAATTGAACTATTCAAATAATTTACAAATCAAAATATTGAAAAACAAAACAAACAAAAATTATTCAATTTTCGGACTTTTCATGAAAAGTATAAGATATTTTTATTTCTAAACCGTCCTTGATTTCCGGAAATTATTCGAATTTTTCTCTTCGTAAAAACCATCCTTGAACCTCAACGAAGATTTAAAAAAAATAATTATCAAATTTGGTTCAGTTGTAGGAAAGTTATGAGCGTACATACAGTTTGGCGATTCATTTTTATTTATAAAGAAGATGTAGATAAAGTATTCATTACACATATCGAGTTTTCATTGTTTTTAATATGTATTCTGCTGTTCGGGGCGGAGACAAATCCAACGAATCAATAACCATGAAAATTGGTTCAGCAGATCTCGAGTCATAAGTGTTCGAACAAACCCCTCCTTGTATTAGGTACATTTGCGAAATAGTAATGGCTTATTTGGCTACATCCAATCGTGTTAAGAGTTCAATTGTTCAATAACAGTCCAATTGGCTAAATACTATCGAAACAATTATAATTGAGCCTATTCAACAAAAGGTTTCAAGTGTTGAACTTGGACGACTAAAAATTGATTTTACTGAGTCCGTCCTCAAAAAGGACGAACGCCGTCAGATAGCTAAGCCAGAAAAACATTTCCAAACTTATTTTCCTCCGATCCTGAAGTCATCCGAAGCTGATATTGAAAAGGTTTTGTTATTTTTAATGGATACTGGAATAACGAAACACCAATACTTGCTTATTCATGAATTCACAAATAGTGAAGCTTAATGCAATATATTGTCAAACTATGTGAAAATTCTTAAATTTAAGACTTCAAGCTTGGGATAGCTGTAATTGAACTGTAATTGAAAATTGTCTTGGTGGCACGGAGAACACATAAGCATTAATTGGAAAATGGGATTTTGAGGCCACACCGAGCACAGTGAATACAAGCAAAAGTTTTCAAACTATAATGACGATGACAGATGTTTATTTGCAACATCGTACGTCCCACTGCCTTACAGCTGAAAATAATTTCAAAATAATATGGAAAATTCCTAGATCATTATCTAAAGGCCAGTCAGAACGATGAAGAAGAATTGTAATTTAAAAATAAAATAAAAACATTGTTAACAATAATGAAAAAGCTAACCTCTTCGCTTATAAATTCCTTGAAAATCATAAAGTGTCAACTCAACTTAGCACACCAATGCAGGAAAATTTGGTTACCACAACATTAACCCAACTTACTTCGTCACCATTAGAAACTCCTGAGTCTGAATTTGTAGACGCCCCACTAAGAAAATCAGCAGGTCATGATGATATTAAAAATATTATGTTAAGATATCTGCCTACAGAAGCCATACTGTATTTCACGTTTATAATAAACTCTTGTCTAAAATTGCAATATTTTCCTCGCACTTGGAAGACTGCAAAAATCATACCAATCCGAAAGCCTGGTAAACCAATTAATATTACGGATAGTTATCGACCAATTAGTCTTCTAAGTAGCCTTAGCAAAATTTTTGAAAAAGTTATTCAACAAAAAATGTCTCTATTTATAAATCTTAATCAAATATTACCAAATGAATAATTTGGATTTAGACAGTTTCTCAGTACAACGCACCAGATTAAACGAATCTCTAATCATGTAAAGTCAAACTTCGAAAACAAAAAGTCAAATGGTCTAATATTACTGGACGTTGAAAAAGCATTTGACACAGTGTGGCATAATGGTCTTATACATAAATTTGTTAATTTTCACTTTCCATTGCATCTTGTAAAAATAATTCAAAGTTTTTTGACCAATCGCTATTATCGTGTGTGTTTAAATAATGAATACTCCGACATGATCCAACTACCGGCTGGAGTTCCGCAGGGATCAGTACTTGGCCCCTTGTTGTATACACTATACTGTTCCGATTTCCCAAGAATTGAAAATTGTCATTATGCTATGTATGCCGACGACCCTGCAATTTTCTATTCGCATGAGTTTGGCAATGACATAGTAACTAAGTTACAGGGTGCACTATTCAACATTTCAAACTACATGAATAGATGGAAAATTAGAATTAACGCTAGTAAAACACAAGCTATCTTTTTTCACTAGAAAAAGGAGTCCTTGCTATTTACCAAGCTCAAGGCTCAAACTGGAAAATCACGAATTACCTTGTGCCAGCTCTGTGAAATATCTTGGTGTTACTTTTGATAAAAAAATTACATATAGTGAACATATAAAACACATACAAGAGAAAGTCAACATAGCTATGAAAATGCTGTACCCTTTGATTAATAGAAAGTCTAGTATGAGCAAAGAAAACAAATTAGTAATCTATAAAACAGTCTTCCAATCCATAATTTTATATGCTTGCCCTGCATGGGGCACAGCCGCTGCGTCGCATTTAAAAAAACTGCAAATAAGTCAAAATAAAATCCCTAAAATGATGCTTGGTCTTCCTTGGGATTTCTCTACCATAAGACTTCATAATCATTCTTACATCAAACTAATATCAGAACAAATTCAAGTATTGACTGACAGATTCGTGATACGTTGTGCTTTCTCTGACAATATATTAGTATCTAATCTACATCCATAATAATTTAGTATTTTCACCATTTAGTCGAACAATACAAACTAGTTTGTAAGACTTAAAGCAGAGGTTTTTATATAGTAGTACTTTCCTCTGAAATACCTTTTATAGAATAAATAAAATCTGTGATAACAAAAAGAAAAATGTTGTAGAATTAAGGTTTATATACCATATTCTGTGAATTGTACACTATTTAAGTTTATTTTTCTACTTAATAAAGAATTTTAATTTGAATTTAAAAATAAAATATGCAACTTAATGCCAACCGAATTTCATATTCCCAATAAAAAATTATTCATAAATCATAGCCGGTATCTTACTATGGTAATTGGTAAAGTGTGTAACGTGTGAAGCAATACGTCGTCTATGAAATGTTTTTTTATACGGTCCAAAACCCACAGAAATGAATGATTGATTTGCTAAATTTTTGCATTCAAATTTAAATTTTACTTTTAATAATTAAAAGGCATTTATTCTTATATATCAGTGAAAGAACTAGAGAACTTTACTTGTTCATATTTCGAAAAGCTGGAGGAGCAGAAGATAATTTAAATATAGCACATATCTTGGATGCCAATAATGAAAATTTTAATAAAAGTATTTATGCGAACCATCGCAAGCTATAGAATATAGTCGTACTATGCCAATTTTTTTAATACATGGTAAAAATATTTTTTTTAGATATTCGGAGAATTTTTATAACGATATCTCAACGGGAAATATTTATAACCGCAGCTCTGTACAAGTCCAACCGACTGACCAGATTACAAGCTTCCAGTCATCTGCTATTTAATTTCGGAGCCCTTTGGCGAATTTCAAATGCTCTTTGACATTCTACACTGACAATGCAGATTATTTTTACCAAGTAGTTAATGTCAAGAACTCCATTTACTAACAAGCTTGTTTATACAATATCTTGCTTTCAAGCGCAATAAAGTTTTATTTAAGTCGTGAACTATGCAAACTTACAGCAAGCTTTGATATTATTTTTTGAATACGTAACGGGTGCATAATTGAGTACCTGTATGTGTTGCTTTAGTTTTATATGTCTTCTTCTTAGAATTCGATATTCTATTTTTTTTATTAGCCGTTTTATTCGGAATTTAACATGAACTAAAGGGATAAAAAGCTTTTTAAATTTTCTTTGCTACTTCTATACTAATGCAGAAATTAAGAAACGTTTAAGTCTTGCGGTATTTTTATTGAACGATTTGTTGAATTTATTGAAATGGTTTATAACGGTTTGATGACTCATGCCCAGCTCTACGGCTGCTACTATGCCGGTCTCTTTCGACCAATTCAGCGATTTTATCGCAATTTTCGACGACAGGCCTTCCGGAGCGTGGCGCATCTTCGACCACCTCTACACCAGAACGAAAGCGTTGAAACCATCGTTGTGCGGTGGAAATGGAAACTGTATCGGGTCCATAAACTGCACAAATTTTATTGGCGGCTTGAGATGCATTTTTGCCTTTATCGTAGTAGTACTGTAAAATATGCCGTATTTTCTCTTATTTTGCTCCATGTTTGCGACGCTATAACTCACGAACGACTTAAAAGAAACGACAATCAATCAAACACGTGTTAGCCCGACCCGATGCGACGAACAAAACTAGAACTACCCGCTTTCAGCGCCAACTAGCGAAAATACCGCAAGACTTTTTTGACAACCTAATATTTTTCTAATTTAATATAAAATAAATATTTCAATGGAAATTACATTCCTAGTTGTACACATAGTAGTAGGTTTTTCAGACTAGACACATATGTACATATATATTTTCAATATATTTGTTAATGAAGGGTAAGTATACACTTCAAAATACTATACTTTAAAATAATATTAATCTATATATATAATGTACATTGTACATATGTATATATATAAAATGCCGTTCATTAGTGTCGCTTAATCTCAAGAACAGCTGAATGGCTTGAGCCCTATGAAAGTTCGCGAGGCAAATACTAAAACGGGTTCGGTATTTTTAGAATAATCCTCAATACTTGTATACAGGGTTCGGCACTCGAAGTAACCAACATCAGACCATTCGCGCAGCTGTCGCACTGGAATCAGCTGTTTATAAATGTGCTAAATGACAGTTCGGAGTATTGTTCACAAATGTACAAAAGCGTTTTGCCAAAAGTGAACGCAAAAAAGTGATCAGCGATGGAATTCACAGGTAATAGTGCGATTGCTTTATATTTAGCTGGAAAATCACAGCCAGCAATTGTTCGTGAGCTCAAACACCTTAATTCTGTTTTCTGATGAAAAAATTTTTCCAATTGAGCAATTTGTAAACTCTCAAAATGATAGGGTTTACTTGACCGATTGTTCATACGAGAATCTAAGTCATCGGTTGGCCACCAGGAGGCAGCACCCGCCACAAATAATGGTTTGGACCTCTGTCACTTTGAAGTCGTGGGCAAACAAACATTTTTGGTTGCAAACCATGAACGTTTCAACAAGACTCAGCACCGTCTCACAAAGCTCGAGTGAACCAAGAATGGCTGAAAAACAACGTTCCGAACTTCATTACAACCACACAATAGCTTTCGAATTCAGGAGATGCGATTCCAATGGATTATTCTCTCTGGGTCATTTTGGAGAGCAAAAAGTAAAAAATACACCAGTCTCGATATGCTGAAGAAAGCCGTGAGTGGGCCAAAATACCGGCAAGTCACATTCGGGCAGCTTGCGACTCGTTTTTCGACCATCTCAAGGCCATAGTTAAGGCAAAAGGTGGTCATATCGAGCAAAAGTGAATTGGTCCTGAATTTATGATTATTTTCACACATTATATACTTTAAAACAAATAAAAATAATTATCCAAACCGAATTTATGGCTTTTTTAATAGGTTACAATTACGAGTGCCTGGTCCTGTATATAAAATTTGCTGTTCGTTTTTCTCTGAACTCTGATGTTTATGCACTGACCGAGATATTCGGCATAAGGTTGTTAAAAAAACGAAAATAATTATGCTTGTATGTAGTATATGGGAGTTGGGGTAATATCAACCCGATTTTATCTATTAACCATTATCATACCACATACTAAACAATGTTCCCTGGGTTTCATTGAGGTACCTCACATACAATTACCAATCATAGTAAAGTCAGCTAGATGTTGGAAAACATGATATTAGTTATATATATTTTCGGCACAAAGATACACTAGGGCTATTCAGAATCTGGTGCAAATGGTCTTGCATATTTGCAGTTGCAAATGAGCGAGCACATTTTTGCTTTTATACTAACAAAATGTACAGCGATGCACCTGCTACATCCTTTCAAAGAAGCAACACTAAAACGCCATTGTATTATTTGCAACACTGGTTTGCAAATTATCTGCTGTTTTCAAAAATAAAAGCAAACAAAGGAAAGAGATGGAGCAAACATGTTTAAACAAAAAAAGAATTAAACGTGAAAAGCCAAACAAAAAGTGGAGTGAAAAATAAATCCAGAGTATACTGGATTTCCTGCAGGAAGCTCCAGAAGTAGAGGTATGTGATTTAAGTGATTAATTTCAACAACTTATGTAACAATAATTTTAATTTTAATAGGCACCAACAGCTAAAATTTTTTATAAAAAGCTCATTGAGAGCACAAAAATAGATGCAACGTGGGATTTAATACGGTGGAAAGCGCGGCACCTGAAGGCTTCATACAAAAAAGCAAGCGATTGGCGATTGTCAACAGGACAGCCTTCTTGAATCTGATGCCGGGACATCGAGTGTTGAAAGTAAGCGTAATGAATGCGACAAAATTTTGTCTAATGTTTATATTTGAGGCAAAGTGTTGCAGATGTGCCACACTTTAATCAGCTCAAACATATTTTTGGGAAAAAAGTCACAAGTGGATTACCATTTGAAGTACGTCCATTAGGAATGAAAGCGCGGCCAGCCAAATACTGGAAATAACTTTTTCTGATGTCGGCGAAGAAATTGCGTCTCCAATTGACATTGCCTCAATTGTTCCTGAAAAAGCAAAAGATTTCGCGGAAAAAATTAGAAAACATGTCCCAAAATCATCTGCTATAAATCTTGTTGCTTTTCAAGTCGAGCGTAGGCAAATGTTTAAAGTGAAAATGGAATGGGAAAAAGAGAAACATGAAAAAGATCACACTTTGAATGAAAGAAGATTGTAAGCAGAAATTGAAAGAGGTAAAGCTGAAATAATATTCAAGAACCGTGAATTGGACTTAAAAATCTTAGAATTGGAAAAGGATGAACGATTGAAAAAACTTCAAATTGAAAAGGAGGAACGCTTGCAAAGGTTCGAAATTGAAATGAAATATAAGTATTCCCCTCACCAGTAATTTTTCTGTACTTTATTTATCTCTATTTAATTATCTTAATTTATTTATCTCTGTACTTTATTTATCTTTGTATTTTAAAATATGTAGTTCCAATTACTGTTGAGATGAATACTTATTTAATACGGTTTTTGGTGTTTTACTATCTTCTATCATTCAAAGCGTTACCTTTTTCATATTGTATAAATATATGTAATTATAATTATTATATAAGTAAAAAAAACTGAAAATGAATTAAAATATATTTAAGAAAACATTAATGCGTATATGGCTTGTCATTTAGGTTCTCCAACATTGTTGGGTATATGCTCATAAGGCTCAATAGAGTCTTCGGAAGTAGTTGATGGATCTGAACCTTCGTCGAACGAAGTGGAACCATTATTAATTAAAATGTTGTGGAGAATACAGCAGGCAAGAAACCACTCGCAGCATAATTTATGGTTTTTTTGTTAGATAAACGCATCCTTAGCTGCTTAAGGCTTCCAGATCTTTCTTTTAAAAGCCCAAAGCAATGCTCTACTCTAACCCGGTATTTACTGTGCCGTAAATTAAATGCAATTCGGGCATTTCAATCCAACTCCCTTGCGTTGCTTCTGTAAGGGGTTATTAACGTTGCAGACAAAGGGTATGCCGAGTCCCCAGCAATCCATTGCTGTGAAGAAAAATACTGACCATTTTGTTGAAAGAGTGAGCTATTTCGATATATACGGGCATCATGCCAGCTCCCAGGGTGACCAACCACAACATGTCGAATTGCTCGTTTACGAGTATAGTCACAAACTATTTGTGCTTTTAATGAATATATGTGATTTCTGGAGAAGTATGATGTATGGTCTTCAATTGGCGATTCTGCTAATTTAATCTCGGTTTCATCAATATATCCAATACAAAGCGGTATCTCATCAAAGGTATCCGATACTATTTTCGATCGTTCAACCTCATCGGGCCAATATACATATACATATACTTAGATTGGTGACGCAAGAACACTCTAAAGATTCTTTTTGTTATTATCGAAATAGTTTCGCCATCTCCCACTCCAAAAATTGTCGCTATTTTTCTACATGCTACGCTTTCTCCCGACGAACCCAATCGAAACAGTGTGATTGCTAATTGCAATTCGACAGAAAATTGCTTACATGAGTGCGCTTTGTTGAATTCCTCATCGTTTTTTATTAAATCAAGCAGCATATTATATTGGTCTCTATATACTCTTAACATTTGGCGGAATCGGTCTTCGTCCAGTGTTGTCAAAATATTATTGCGCCAAATGTCTGACTTAGGTATTGTGCTATAAACTCCTCGCCGACATTCCATAAAAACAGATATATTGTCAGCCTATTCATCTAACACTGCATCCACTGCGTCATCATCACTTTCGATTTCTAGAAGAAAATTGTTATTAACTGAAATTTTGCATAAAAATATTTCTTACCTTCAATGTACATAATTTCTTCAGCAGCTTCATCAATTGAAGAGTCAGTTAATTTTTCTTTAAAACTTTTTTTCGGCATAGTTTCCAATTTGTGCGACAATTTTGTTCACAAACAATATTTTTCTTCACCGATCAGCTGTGAATTAATGGTATTTGCAAGGGTTGCATAGAAATCACAAAAAATACGTTCACTGTTGATGGTAAATATTTGTAATTGCATAATTTTGCAAACTCAGATGCACCAGATTCTGAATTGCCCTACTGTAATGAATAAAGCACGCTCTTTCATTTTCATTGAGAAAACTCATATATTGGCTGATATACATGTATGTACATAGGTATAAAGTCATCCGGAAGTTCGAAAATCTTTATATTATGTATACTGGGACTTAGGGAAGTTCTGACAGAATTATACCCATTTGTAATACACTGACAATAATGAATTGGAATGTGAGATAATGCTATATGGGAAGTAGGCGTTATTATAGTCCGATTACGCCCATTTTCGAAATGTGATATAGGAATAGGAGAAAAATGTCACGTACTAAATTTAGTCGAAATCGGTCGATCGGGTCCGAGATATGTGATTTCGCCGAAAAGTGGGCACTGTCACGCCCATCGACCAATTTTAACTCCGGCTCCCATAAAGCCCTCTCATACCATCTCTGAGTAAAATTAAATGTTCTGGCGTATATAATTATTTATTTATGACGCTTTAGCAGTACTGTTCTATTGGGAGTGAGCGGGGTTATCATTCGATTTCATATATGTATATTAGGAGATATGTGAATTAAACTTTTTATAGAGTGGGACGACGGCTACTTTTTCACAATTGTTTGCGCATAGGTTACCCTTGCTACTACGATCCCCTGTGAGTTTATATCTTATTTTAGTGCTTAGTTAATTTCTTTATCAGTTTTCGGTTAATGGCGTTTTATGGCCATGGCAGTGGCCCAATTACGCTCTATTTATCTGCGAACTCCTACTGTTTTTTACTAAAGAGCGCGCAGACCAAGTTCCATCAAGATATCTCAATTTTGGCTCAAGTTACAGGATGCTCGGACTGACGGACAGACAGACAGACGGTCACCCGGATTTCCACTCATTTATATATGCAACCTAATATCTATCTCGATTAGTTTAAAGTGATACGAACAACCGCTAGGTGAACAAAACGATTATACTCTGTAGCAACATTTTGCAATAGTATAAATATTATAAATCGAAAAACTGTAAAGTAAATTGTGCGAGGGAACTTGGAGTGACCTGTGTCGACCGTCAAGAGCCCCGTTAACTCATATTCGTACGCTTTCAAAGCGTTTGCTTGGTTTTTCAAAGTACGTTCTCGAAATTTGAAAATGGGGACAATGTCTGGTACTCTAAACTTGGTGTGCTCTGACTGGTGTTGATCGTTAGGGCCACTGCCAAGTCAAGCTGTTGTGAGAACGTTGTAAAGCACAGTTGAAAACAGCAACTTATAAATGTTAAAGTGAGTGCGCAGCGAGCTTTCAACAGTAGCAGAGAGAAAGATCACAACAGAGCTAAAATTTGAAGTCAAAGAAATCAACAAGTAAGCAAAGTGATGTGTGGTTGCTAGATAGCAACGTGTAAGCAATCGGAACCGTGTACAGTCGCGAGAATGTCGAAATAAATTGAGAGAAAAGTGATTATGATTGAGTCAAGCTCTGCAGGGTTGATAAGTTGTGCTATTTTTTCCACGATAAATGGTAAGGAATTCCTACACAGAATTCAAATTAAGCGATTTATTTGCGGTATATACGTGGACTAATAAAGTTTACATACACCAAGTTCTATTAAATTACGGCACTTTACTTGTTATGAAATGAATAAATTTTGTGGTTTTTTTTCTATCCATTTCAAAAGATGTATATTTAACATTAAATTTAGCATATCGAAATATTTTTTTTACACAAATAAAAAAAATTAAATGGACATAATTTATATCAAAAAAGTTTATGTGCACTAATGATTAAATATATAAATCAAAAGTAATTATAATAGTTTTCGCGGTTTTTGGCCTACATATTGGTGCTATTATTGTATCTAGAAGTCGACGCATGCTCCCCACTCAATTTCTAATATTATTTCCGGACATTTTAACCCACTAAGTCCATGATCCAGCTTTGTGGCCTTATATTTGACTAAATTCGATGTTTTCGAATACTATTTTCCAAAAAGTTCCAGATATTTTCAATAGGATTAATGTATGGTGATTGCGGGACCTATGCAGTTATTTTTAATTCCATAACAACCCTGCACGTACAAGATGCGACGGGTGTTTTTGGTCGTTATCTTGTTATAAATGGAAGTGGCCGCTATTAACAGCCGATTTAAGCACACTTAAAATTAACATTTTTTTTCATTTTATTTATGCTTTACGACATACGATTTGTCTATGAAAACCGGCACTATTCAACAAATTCTCTACTGTTTGGGGATTTATTTGTATTGGGTACATTTCAAAAATGGATAAACAAATGTATCTGAACATTTTAAGAAAAAAATTTTAATTTTAAGTGTGCTAAAATCGGCTGTTAATAGCTGCAAAATCAATTTCCAACAGGATACCGGCCCAAAATACATGTCATATCTTGTTTATGAATGGTTGTTATGGAATTAAAAATAACTCCATAGGTCCCGCAATCACTAGACATTAATCCTATTCAAAATATCTGAAACTTTTTGGAAAGCCGTATTCAAAAATACCGAATAAGGCCAAAAAACTGGATCATGGACTTAGTGGGTCAAAATATCCGGAAATAATACCAGAAATCGAGTGGGGAGCATGCGTCGACGTCTAGATACAATAATAGCACCAACATGTAGGCCAAAAACCGCTAAAACTATTGTAATTACTTTTGATTTGTATAAATAACCATTAGTGTACGTAAACTTTTTTGGTATAGGTAAATTATGCCCATTTTAAGGTTTAGCATTAATTTTTTTATTTGTGTCAAAAATAAATATTTTGATATGCTAAATTTAATGTTAAATATACATCTTTTGAAATGGACAAAAAAAAAACTAAATTTATTAATTTCATAACAAATAAACGTGCCGTAATTTAATAGAACTAGGTGCATGTAAACTTTATTGATCCACTGTATTTGCATGTTATAAAATATTTGTATTAATAAAATAGATTTTGCCGTTGTGTAAAATATACAGTCTGAATATTAAAAAAAAAGATTTCATTTGCCCCAAGGCAGTGTACTCGTCCATTTGCTCTACATTCTTTATACAGCGGACCTTCTAGTGGTCAAGTGCTGAAGTTACTGCACTACTAGCATAAGTTTCAACCCTAGTACTGCTTTTAGAAAACTGCAGATGCAACTGAATGCTCTCACCAAATAGAACATATTATAAAGCACAAAAATTGTCCTCAAATGGCTTTATATGGTCCGTTTTTACAGAACACACAGTTTTTAAGGGCTCCTTTATATGTGAGAAAGATGTCTCCACCGGTATCTAAAGTTGTTTACTGTAAAGGAAACAATCGAAAATTTAGTAAACGTTGCCTCTTCCCGTTTGGAGAATCATGAAAATATATTTGCGATTCAACTGCTGGACAATACATAGTTTACAACGTAGAAAAATTAAAAGATACCATTCGCTAGACTTCTCTTTCGATTCAATTAAGGTTTAACATTTTATTTTAATTGTTTGTTTATTTTTTATTTTATTTACTTAATGTCATACTATCATACATTCATCCTCATCGTGTTTTCATGAAACTTAGTTATTGTTTTTTATATTTAAACAGATTCTAAACATATTGAAATTTACAAACAAAAAAAAAATGCAATAAACGAAATACTTTTTGAAGTTTTTTACCAATAACTTTGCTTGAGGTAACGTTTACTTAACATTGAAGTTATAAGTAATTAGAAAAGAAGTAAACACTAATAAACTATTGTAGCTGTTGCATTATTTTACTTTTACGTATTGTAATACATATTTTGTAATAATATTGTTAATTTCGACATAGACGGGAAACAAATATTTGCGTTGACAGTTAAGGGTTTAAAAGAGAAGTTAGCTGGACTGGAACTATCAACCAACGGGCGCAAAGTTACTTTACAGGACCGACTTTGCGAGCATTGCGGACTTAGGATTAGCTATAACGCGGATAGTCAATCCAAAGTAATGTTATGCAGTCGAGTGTGGTTGGGCGTCCAGCATTCACATTGTGTGATTGAAAGCTGGTTAGTTTCATTCAGTGTATCGTCATATTCTTTAAAAATCGGTATCGGAAATCCTTCAGTTGAGGAATGGTTAGCCGACTTTGCGGATAGTTCCACTGCGGTACAGGCAGAAGTTTATTTATGGAAACCAACTACTTAAAGGTGCTGCTAAGATTTTTGTGCGGAGTCAGCACGGCGTCAATAGTTTTTTGGATGCTGAAACAAGCATTAACAGAAAGTTATTGAGGTTGTATCAAAATAATACGATTGCAAAATACGTACGACAACTCGGTTCGAATTTGCCACAAGGGAAACACGAATATTCGGTAGCAGTAGTTGTATGCTGGTAGATGATACCAAACGTTGCTATCTATGTGGGGAAATAGGTAATCTCAGCTAAATTCGAACTCTCTGTAGTTCCTGAGGAAGAAAGCCCAGAAATCGGAAGACGTTTTTTGTCCCATATGCCCACTCAAGGAAAGTTGAGACTATCAAAAACAATTCTGTTCCAAAGAAGCACTCCGAATCTCCAATCAGAATGAAAATATGTGTAGGAATGAATGACATATTCCGAAAGATGCATCGTAGATTAGCAAATCACTGGGTTGCTTAGGAAGGGTATTATCCAATTCAGCACATCCGAATACACTAACCAAATTGTAAAAAAAACCTAGCTCCACCTTGACAAGCGTTACCAAAAAAACCAAAAAAGAATCATTACCCAAATTAGATCTTTCGGGAGAAACAAAAATCAGCTTTCAATTCATTGTTAGCAACAGTTACATTTTGTAAATCGTGAATCAGCGGATTAACTACATCAACAGCCCTCAATTAAATATATCATATCAATAGAATTCGTCATGGTGCAAAACTTTATGACTCATTAACACTTTCACCACAAGAGTTGAATCACACATTTCATTGCATAATTTGGAATATTGAATGTATACATTTCGCTAATGAAACTCATCATATAAAGAAAGAGTTCACGACAAATGTTTCGTTGCGTAATTTAAACCCTTTTTGTGAGTACATCTGAGGATTTCAAATATTTAAGTTGGACGTCGATTAGAATCTGCCGATACTCCAGGAAAAGGAATGACTCAATGTATACTTACATCGGAACCCACCACCCAGAACCAAAAGCAGTCGTAGCTCAGATAAGACTTCAGATTTGGATAGACAATGAGCGCGATTTAGCAAACGCATCGTCAAATTGTGCACTCGTTGTATATGTATGTTACAATCCAAAGCTAATGGGATAGTTACCTGCCGAGCAATTGACTCCATCTCGCCCTTTCGCACGCAGCGGTATTGACTTCTGCGGAGGAATCAACGGGTGTATATTTGTGTATTCGAAGGCAAATACCTAAGTTGTACATATATTGCGATACCCGTTTGTCTAGTGACAAAGGCGATTCATATCAAACTATCACTATCTATGACATCTTTTATGATAAAATATCAAAGATGCAATTGTAAAATATTGTGCTAATGAATTTATAAATTAAGGAGTATCATCTCAACCGTGCCATCAAAAATGTAATACTCACAGCTGAAGAACAAACATGATGGAATCAAATTACAAGCTTTTCGAAACAGATGGTCAAATGAATATATTAACCAACTTCAAGTACGATCAGCGTGGTTTTCGGAGCGATTACGCATCGACAACAATTCAATGACTATAATTCATGAAGAGAACCTACCATCACAAAAATGGCATACATATTGGAAGAGTTATCAACTGTATTCGAGGAAAGTTTTCTTCTAAAATATGTGGGGTGGACATTAGAACAACCAAGGGAATCATTCGGCGACCAACTCACAAACTAGATCTTCTTGCCTATGCTTTCTTTTTATACGTATATTTATTAATGCATATTCGCTAATCCCTTTAACATATAGTAAGCTTAATTGTAAGAAGTCTGTTGTATTGCTACATTTCCACTTTTTGTATTTCTCTTTTCCTTTAAAATTATCTATATATATAAAACCAAGACGGGTTTGTTCGACACTTATAACTCAAGATCTGCTGAACCAATTTTCATGAAAAACACACCCCCAATGAAAAGGAACAACAAGCCTCGGATGAGAGACCCCCCTTTTGATGACGACCATGGTAAACGAAATAAGGACTTCGAATTGAAGGCATGCACCGGTCCCTTAATTGGGAAGATGCCGCTGCCCAGCTGGTTGATGTCCTCGTGAAAATAAAGGCTGACATCACCGCCGTCCAAGAAATGCGATGGACGGGACAAGGACAGAGACGAGTAGGTCCGTGTGGCATTTACTACAGTGGCCATATAAAGGAGCGCAAGTTTGGTGTTGGATTCGTGGTGGGAGAGAGACTCCGTCGCCGAGTACTATCATTCACTCCTATGAATGAACGTCTAGCCACAATCCGCATCAAAGCTTGGTTCTTCAACATATCGCTGATTTGCGCCCACGCCCAGACTCTCTTCCGACGATGTGACCAAAGATGCCTTTTATGAGTGCTTGGAGCGCACTTATGAAAGATGCCCCCGCCACGATGTCGAAATCGTGATTGGCGACTTTAACGCCAGGGTGGGCAAAGAAGGTATATTTGGCACTACGGTCGGTAAATTCAGCCTCCACGAGGAAACATCCCCAAATGAATGGAGTAACTTTGAAGTTGTAGATAATTTCGTCTATCTTGGAACCAGCGTAAACACCACCAACAATGTCAACCTAGAAATCCAACGCAATATAACTCTTGCCAACAGTTGCTACTTCGGACTGAGTAGGCAATTGAGAAGCAAAGTCCTTTCTCGACAAACAAAAACCAAACTCTATAAGTCACTCATAATTCCCGTCCTGATATATGTTGCAGAGGCTTGGACGATGACAACAACCGATGAGTCGACGTTGCGAGTTTTTGAGAGAAAAGTTCTGCGAAAGATTTATGGTCCTTTGCGCGTTGGCCACGGCGAACATCGCATTCGATGGAACGATGAGCTGTACGAAATATACGACGATATTGATATAGCTCAGCGAATTAAAAGACAGCGGCTACGCTGGCTAGGTCATGTTGTTCGGATGGACGAAAACACTCAAGCTCTGAAAGTATTGGACGCAGTACCCGTCGGGGGAAGCAGAGGAAGAGGAAGACTTCCACTCCGTTGGAAGGACCAAGAGGAGAAGGACCTCGCTTCGCTTGGAATATCCCATTAGCGCCACGTAGCGAAAAGCAGATACGACTGGCGCGCGGTCGTTAACTCGGCTATAATCGCGTAAGCGGTATCTACGCAAATTAAGAAGAAGAAGAACTTTTTTCCATAAACATTTTTTTTCGATTTTTGTTTGTTTTGTTTTCCAAAATTTTGATTTGTAAATTATTTGAATAGTTCAATTTCTGTCGCTTGCTTTCTTATTCCGGCTATTCAAAAGAAAAATTATTGAAAACTAGTGAAAACTTTTCGTGTGTTTCACACAAAGAGGTCAATTGCAGATTAAAATTTGTTACGAAGCCATCAAGGGGTCGCCCTAGTATCGGTCGGTGTTCTTTTTGCCATCAAAGTATGGCAGCCCAAGGCAAGGCAAGGCAAGAAGTACTCCCAAGATGCGGTGACATACGTGCGGAATAATGGTTTGCGGTCAATCAGCAAGCGATCGTCACGATGTCGCAGCACGACTTTTCAAACAACAGTTACGGTGTTTGATGGACTTTATCGTGAAGCAACGTTTGGTATATATGGTGCTGTTAGATGCTAGATGTACTCTGTTGAGTGGCAAAATAGAGTTTTTCCGCACGCACACATTCTTCTTTGGATGCTGGTTACATCAGATAAAATTGATGAAAACATTTCTCCGGAAATTCCTGATGTAGAGAAAGATCCAGTATTATATGAAGTGGTGGAAACCAACATGGTGCATGGACCTTGCGGACACTACAATCCCTTTTCGGTTTGTATGTCTGACAATAAATGCACGAAACACTATCCATGTGCTTCTCTTTCGGAAATATAAACTGGAAATGATGGATGTCAACTCTATCGGCGTCGCTCACAAGATAACAGAACATTCAGCATTCAACTTAGAAGAGTGAATATCGAAGTTGACAACACATGGATCGTACTATATTCACCTTTATTGTCTAATTCATATTCAAAACTCATATCAGTGTTTAGTAATGCAATTACTAAAGCAACATGGCGATTATTGGTCTTGAACGATACGGTCGATACGTGAACTGCAATAAAGCGTTTTGCAGGATATTTACTTTTGCAATTCATGAATGTTTTCCGACTTTTATTCGCCTCGCAGCTAATTTGGAGAATAGCCAAAGAGTGTATTTCAACCCAGAGAATACAGAATTTTTTCTCAACTTTCGTCAGTGATCCGTTTGTGAGAACATTGCTCTAATCGGGAAACACAGAAAACAAGGCCAACCAGTAGATGGACATTCAGGTGTCTTATCAGCTAATGCATTAGGACGAATTTACACAATCCACCCAAAAAACGACGATTGTTTCTACCTTCGGTTGTTATTGATTAATGTACACGGTTCAACTTTATTTAAGTCATTGCTTACTGTGAGTGGTTCGATGTGTGCAAGTTTTGGAGAAGTAAATCAGCAATTACAATTACTGGAATACGTTAATCACTGGAATGAAAATGAAGTTCGCATACTTTTCGATATAAACATCGACATTGCCAAAGACATTTTACATTGTCTTCGCTAAAAATTGGAAATGGTACAATTTCGGTTGATACTTTCGATAGTTCGATATCAATTCCATCTTCCCTTTATCAATTCACGAAAGATAAACTCAACACAAATATTCGGACATTTTCCAAATTATCGTAACTACGATTTCTTAAGTGCCAAAAATACCGATGTTGTTAACTTAAACTGGAAGATTCAAAGTCAAATTCCGAGAGACTTGCGCTCATACAAATCAATCGATCGTCTTGACAATGAAGACGACGCCCTGAATTATCCAGTGGTATTTCTAAATTCTTTGGACAGGCTTGGTATGCCACTGCATCATTTCCGTCTCAAAGTAGGATCCGTCGTTTTTATGTTTCGCAATCTTCATGCGCTGTAATGGAACCCGACTGATTGTGACGCACCCATCGAATACAAGGAGGAGAGTGCTTGATTCTACGAGTTCCTTTGAGTTCTAACGATTTCCCACTTCAGTTCAAACGTATTCCGTTTCCAGTGAAAATTGCATTTGAGATGACAATCAACAGGACCTAAAGATAGTCGCATAGTGTGAGGCATAAATGTGGAAATGCTATGTTTTTCACACGGCCAGATATACAAGGCGTGCTCACGAGGTGGAAAACCATCTTTTCTGTACACCGGAACAGAAACCAAAAAATGTTGTTTATAAAGCTGCGTTGCATTGAAAAAAAAAAAATAAAATGATAAATTTAACTTTCTTTTCATTTCAATATACATAATTTCACGCAGGACAACGACTGCGGGGTCAGCTAATATTACATACGAAGAAGCAATAGCGTTAAGTAGGAACGTGGGTCATTCTTCTTTTTTTAACTGTTAAATACAAGTACTTATGTAATATTCAACGTCGCTTGGACTTTCCGCTTTCTGTAAATTTCCGCGATTCCTACAAAAACTTTGTGGCTCTACATGGATCAAAAGCAG
This sequence comes from Bactrocera zonata, assembly GCA_037783105.1. NCBI lineage: Eukaryota > Metazoa > Arthropoda > Insecta > Diptera > Tephritidae > Bactrocera > Bactrocera zonata. The sequence goes on from JBAWJQ010001698.1 coordinate 422,970, forward strand.
CTAAGGTGGTAAGGAGTTGCATCTTAACTGACGCTCAGACTGGAAAGAAGGAGGGCTACTTAATCCCATAGCTAAGGAGAATCGGCCATTGGGCACTTTTCATTCTGATCATCTTAGATCAATGGAGCAAACGGAGAAGGCGAAAAAGAGAAGCCATTGAGCAATTATTAATTGCAACTAGTTTCCGCTCGCAAACGGTTAGGTTGAGCAAATGCATCAAGTAGTCATAACAAAATTATCAATATTATGTTACAATGAACCAGGTAGTCGATATAAACATAGGCAGGATATAGAAGGCCATCAACAACACCCCGCCGTGTAGCCCCGATGAAGGGAGTGTCCAAAAGGTGCTGGTAATTGTCCCAGTATTGGGGACGGCGTTCCTTGTGCCGACCAGTGGTCGTATCGTAGTAAGCCCACGGATCAATTCGGTGCAGGGCCACATCGGTTGTCTCTGGACCGTTACAGGGACACTGCTCCATCCGGCGGCCAATAGGTAACCTGTTCCAGTCACTTAGCTGGGGTTGTGAGCTGTACCACTGCGATATCGCTTTAATCGACCGTTTGGGTGGTTTGTGCTACTGATCCGGTCGGCACTGAAGACGAATCTTCCAGTCTAGCTAGGCTCTAGGCTACCGGGGGGTCGGCAGGTCTGGTGAACAGACGTGTTAGGTGCGGCTGATATTACAACTTTACCGGTCCAGCGGGGCGCACTGGGAGTCTTTGGATATCTTGACAGCGAGGTCTCCGCTGGTAGGATGTAAAGAGTGATGTGAGTTTGCTCTGCCGATGTGTTGGCCACGTGTTGTATCAGCATACAGCCACTTCGGTCCCTGGCGAGTGTGCATAGAGTGCAGGATTAGTAGCCTGCGTTGCCTGGGCGAACGCCGTCCCGTTCGTATTTTCTAAGACTGGTAAAGCGAAGGACTGGCCTCAGGGAATTGGTGTAGCATGATGCAGCATGATCTCTGAGGGTACACCCGTTCCTGTCTATTTCAGATTTATTCAGGAAATCGCTGACCATTAGCGGATCTAGCGAAGCTGACCCTGAAGCAATGAAACTGCCTCAACGATCAGTTAAAAATCAGATCCATGATCTGCTTGAACTTAAGCGAATACAGTAGAATCGAGGAAAGCAGACAAATAGCCCCCCCCTAAAGCTTACAGGAGGAACGACGAAAAGGCTCCACAAGGATGAGCAAGAAGAAAGATGAAAAGGGAAATGAATGGACACAGGAAGAAAGAAAAACACAAAACCCTATTAATAAGGCTGTTTTTGCTCGCCTTCCGAGGCCCGATGCAATTATCATTGGGCGCACTGGAAACATGTCGTACAGCGATATGCTTACAACCGTCAAAAAGGAAGATGCTCTGAAAGAGCTTGGAGAGGACGTTTCGTGACCGAAACGAGGGCATGAACATTTAACGTTTGGGATACACACTTCAATTCAAACAGCCGACGGAGAACGCACTTCAATTTAAGCAGTCAACAGAGACACTTCAACTTACAACATCCAAAAGAGACAGTCGTACGTTAAAGGAAACGACGAAAGGCAGATAAATATTTTTCCAAATAAATTTAACCCCATAAGTGTTGGGTGTAAAAGATAACCTTTCAAAAGTTCGAGTCAGCGTGTTTTTCAAATTCAATCGGACCCAATACTACATTTTTATCTATTTAAAAACAAAATTAAAATTTTAAATTAAATTAAAATTAAAGTCCCAACCTTTTAAGAAGCAAAGTAATGTCACATTGGGCAGTTATAGCCAATGGGTTCGCCTTGCTTTTTCGAAATTTCAATCAATATGCCAGAATCGCTTTTTGAACTGGTTGCATCATGCTGCACAGTAAGCATTACCAAAAAAGCCCTCACGGGTAACCTATCGGTAGCAGGTTAGCTAACTTTTACCCGTCTTGTCCCGTCTTGTAGCAAAAATACATCCCATTGTTATTCACTTCAAAGGATAAAACATAAAAAGATCTACAACGATCTTTAAAAGTTATATATTCCAAATTTTTCTGCTAATTTTATCAATAAAAATGATGTAATTTTGTAAATTTTAGACTTACCTTGTCCTACTGCAAGTTGGGCGGAGCATGTCACGTTTTCAATTCCAGATATTGCTTTTGCAGTGTAAGTACCAGCATCAGACTCACTAAAGAAAATATTAAAGCAAAAAGAATGTTCAGACATCGTTTCTAGATATTATTATATTATTTATAATAAATTGTAATTATTTATTATTATATAAGGCAATGATGGTTAAATTAAGATACCATTTTAACCCAGATTTTCAATATAAGATTCATATCATAAAACAAATAAAGAAGAGTAGGTGAATTATTCTACCAAAGGACAAATTGCTAACAAAAGTAGTCTAAGTTAATGTTATAAAATATCAAGGGCTAGAAAATATAAACGAGTTCGTAAATTACTCTGGATTAGACGGATTTCGTGGAGGGCGACCAAAGTCAGTTGTTGTTCCGGATTTATTGATGCTGCATTATATTGCCAGATCGTTTTGTGGCCTATCCTGATTAGTTGGACAAAAAAAAAGCCGGTGTCAATTGTTCGGGAGAAATGGTAAAAAAATATAATAGCTGTGCTTCGAAACACTTTTATGAAATTGTAAGAAATGACGAAATGTGGATTTACGCGTATCCGGCCGAACGTAAAGATCAAAATGAGCAGAATCCAAAAAAAGTTGTTCGCGCACGAAACACTTCAAAGCAAATGTTTTTTTTTTGTTTTTTTTTTGAAAAACGCAAAAGAGTAAATTGTGAGTGGTAAAAAACCATTTGTTTTCCAGCTGTCTTTCAAGAACTAAGCACTGAAAACGGATCACTTTCCACCACGGCAACACGAGCTGTTATATATGGACTGAAAAAACTGTATTTTATATGTAATCCACCGAAAAGTCTTGACTTGCTATCAAATAATTTCTTAACCAGAGTGGCAAAGGTGTGTTGAAAAGTGGTTAAAACGCATGTAAAGGGTTTTTCAATGAGAGCGCTAGGAAAGTTTTTTTTAATAAAACAAAAACGGTTTGAGATATCAATAACGTATGAAAGTACATTCGATGTCATTATGTATGGAACTCGATTCTTTTGCATGGCCACCTCGGGCACGCTTGCAGAAGTGCAGACGCTGAACCCAATTTTCGACAGTTTTTAAGCATAAATCGGCCGATAATGCTGCAATTTCACGTTGGAAATTCCTACGAAATTCATCAATCGTCACCGACTTGTTGGCATAGACCATAGACTTGACGTAGCCCCACAACAAATAATCTAACGGCGTCAAAACGCACGACCGTGGCGGCCAATTGAATAGACCATTTCGTGAGATAACACGTTCACCAAACTTGATTTTCAATAAATCAATTGTGACATTTGCTGTGTGACTTATGGCGCCGTCCTGATCGAACCACATATTGTCCAAGTCCATATGATCCAATTCAAGCCAACAATATTTGGGTATCATTGAGCGGTAGCGATTGCCATTCACAGTAAAATGCCGGTCTTGATCATCGCGGAAGAAGTATGGCCCAATGACGCCGCCGGACCATAAACCATCGAAATTTTTTTGGGATACAATGGACACTCATGGAGTACGTACGAATGTATAATACTTTCACAGTAATAAATAATTTCATTGATATCGCAAACACTTTTTGCTTTATTAAAAAAATTGTATCGCTTTTATTGAAAAATCTTAAGGTTGAGACCACTGGCTTCGAATATCGGTAGACAATTTTAATAATATCGATTGGTTGTTGGATTGTATATCTTTCCATGATGAAATGGCAAACTTCATTGAAGAGAAATGTCGAAAGAGCGGGGAAAAATATGGCGTGGTTTGCTGTCCCTTTTGATCTACTTTTGTAGCGTAGCTATTAAAAAACCCTTTAAAAGTATTTACTATATATCTTAATGAAGAATATTATTTGAACAGTTAAGTTATTTTCGATGAATAAATTTTTTTTTTTTCTCTAATCCCAAAATGTAATTAAAAGGCAACCAACGTAGATGCTTTTAGGCTGTCGACAGATTTTGGGCAAAGACGGTTCCCCTTTTCAGTGATCACGTTTCCAGCCAAAGAAAATCCGCGCTCTGCAGCTGCACTACTTACCGGCATTGAGTGGACCTTAAGTGCGAATTTGGAGAGTCTTGGATATGTTTGTTCTTTATCCTTCCACCATTTTAAAACATCAATCATTCATCTCCTATATCAAAAATTTCTCAGCAGTAGCCTTCCAGCTCATCTTCAGGTGTTTTGAAGCTATTAAGTGTTGACTTCTTAATTAGGCTGGGGAAAAGAAAGAAACATTTTGATCGTTGTCTACTTGTCTACTTGTTGAACACCTGTCAATTGAGACAGATGAGCTTTCAAATGAAAATTCTGAAGTATCGCGATTTGGTGTGCTTGGGCTAATTTGAGCAGAAATTGCTGATGTAACGTCCAAGTACTTAATTTGTGAAACACAACATTTTTTATAGCGTCTTGATCGTTGGGCTGCATTTGTAACGCAGGTGGAAACAAGAAACAAGCAGCTTTTTGCTACACACAAATATTTGGAATCCAGATTTCATCAACATTATTACGAATCTTTTCTTTTTATGTCAACAAATATGCCGCATTTTTTCAATGGACGGTATAACAAAACATAGAGATGGAGAACTGCAAAATTGAAGCTTCTTAAAAATGATTTCGAAATCGCTACATCAATCTACCTATTGTTTCAGCGTTGAAATGTTTATAAGCAACAATCGTTGGCTTTCTTATTTTTCTTTCAGAATTTCATTAATGCTGAACCAATTGTCTACAGTGGACATAAACATTGTAAAATTTGAATTCCATCTTGTTGGGAATTGGTTTTTTAACGAGGATTGTAAATGATGCTGTAAGTTAGCTTTTTTAAAATATTTGAAAATTTTTTTGCACATTTCTACTAACTCAGAAACTTCTATCGATTTCTTAAACGAATTCTCCAAAACGTTGGCAAGCAAATGGCTGCTGCAGTTTAAGCCAATACTGTTCTGCGCTTTGACGATATTTGGGCCTCTATCAGTAACGAACTTCATTTGGTCCAAATTATATATGTCGAATTCAGCAAACAAAGTGTTCAACTTATTTAAAACGTTTGTGCTAGTTGAACGCTCGAAGTTCATTGACTTAACACCTAAAATTAGATCCACCAATTTTAAATCTTTTTGGTAGTGCAAGGTGGCACCAAGAAAGTTGCGATGGACGTAACTGTCCGTCCACAAGTCAACTGTGGCAGTTGCTCCACCACTATAAGCAACTTCGGCTAACCCATCTTTAATAATTTTTTTTTTCATCCGCCAACTTTAGCGTAGCTCTAGACACCGTTGTTGCATCAGGCAGCAGGTCATCAAGATCAACTCCTTCCTTACATCTCCCACCAATATTGATTAGGAACTTTGCGATGTTCCTAAATCCATTGCCATTGATTGCTGAAAAATGTTGGCAGTCCTGTGTCACCCATTCCACACATGCGTCAATAGCATCTTTTTTCGTTCTGGTTTCGCAGTAGTCAACAATGTTGACTCTTTAAGCAACTGGCAGCATTTATGTCGGCTTAAATTTGAAGACTGCTTCGGTGAGTATTTTACAAGATTATGACAAGACCGGCAGTATAAAAAGCAACGCCATCCTCCTTTACAATTTCTGTCAATATGTTCCAAATATTGCTTTTTCCCTTACGTCGGCAGACAATTGGTATCCATTTCCACGAATTTTTTCAATGATGCCCTCCATATCGATAAAATAACAAAATGCAACTAATTATGAACTACAAAAATGTAATGTGCGTCATAGCGAAAGGAAGATTTTAACTAAAAAAGAACAACAACCAAAACAAGCTACAACAACAAACTGCATAGAAATTGTTACGGTACATTCAGTCGTAACGCTCACATCGTGTCGCCTTGTCGCTAATCGTATACTCATAATCGATCAACTCAAATTGAACCGTGTGATGCTTTCGCCAACACATGCTCATGATGTTGGCGAGGGATGACTTTTTGAATCTAGCGCCCCATGGTGGCGCCATAAATATATCGACTAGTGATTTAGAATCTGCTATCTTTATCGACTGTCCCGTTAGAATTTCATGACATTTCATTGATTGGAAGTGAAGTTATTGCATTTTAAGTCAATATGTTTGTGTTATCGGTGCGAAAATGAGCTTCGAACAAAGAGCCAACATTAAATTTTGTAAAACTTTTACCAAAACGTTTCAATTGACGAAACAAGTTTATGGCGATAATTGCCTTTCCGTTTCAACGTTTTCAAAGTGGTCGTGAGGACATAAATTACGATCAATACGTGGGCCAATCAAAATGCGTGATCACCGGAATTTCCATCACAAAAGTGCGTGAATTCATCAAAAATTACCGGAATTCATCATTGAAATTCATGGAAATGGAATTGAACATTTCCAAAACATCGATTTATCTCATTTTGGCCGAACATTTGGGCTTACGAAAATTGATTTTGTCGAAAAAACCATTTGTTCTGTTTTTTTTTTCCTAAAGTCCTGTTTGTTTGGAACGCACCTTGTATTTGGGCAAAGTTCTACTTGTATCTCGATATATTCCATGGTGCTTGGTTTGTATACTGGAAGTGGAAGAATTGGGTGGAATTTAAAGTTGTGTTATATGAGAACTAAGCGTGGTTCTGGTCGTAATGTCAGGATAATGTTTCCTTCGGTGATAAGTGATTTCACTTAAATGTGGGCGGTGCCATGCACAATTTCCAAGGCACATAAGCCCCTCCCTAATACAGTTTGTTATACGAAAGCACAATTTTGTACCTTAATTTGCGTTTTGTGGGCGCTTCCGTTCCCGCCCATTTGCAATACCAATCTTGGGTTCCAAAAAATATGCCTACTAAATTTACTTTACTTTACTTTTTATTCGAATTATTGCTTGCACGAAAGGACAGACACTCGAAATTCAATCGTCTTGTAATCTTGGTTATTTATGTATATCATATATGTACATATGGGGTATTCCAACCAAATCGACCACTTTTGAACCCGACCCCTTTAGATTTTGCTGAAACTTATCCATCCTTTTCTACCCTTTGAAAAACATTTTTCAGAAGTTTTTCAAAATTTTTTGCCCAACTTCAAAAAAGTTATGAATTTTGCTATTTTTTGCTAAAAAATGGCTTTTTAATTTTCAAATAGCCATAACTTTTGTAGAAATTGATTTTTGGGGACCTTTTTTTTTAATTTTTATTTTTGAATGAACTTTTCGAAAAAATACACAAAAAAAATTTAACACGATCAACTATATAAAATAATCGCCTTTTTTTTTAAGTAAAATCGTAATTTTTTTTTTTGGAAGTTCGCCATTTTTTTCCTTAATAAAAACTTCAATTAATTTGACAACTATCCCTGCTAATCCCGGAAATCATTAGCCTCAACATCAGCGCCGTGAGTTCTTCTTTCTCCAGACTGGAGATGAGTCTGGTAGTGAACGAGTCCAAGAAGAAATATCTTCTGTCATCAAAAAAACAGTTGTCGCACTCGCGACTAGGCTCCCACGTCATAACTTCGAATTCGTAGATAATTTCGTCTAATTGGAACTAGTATTAACACCAATAACAATCTTGCCAACAGGTTCTACTTCGGACAGAGTAGGCCATTGAGAAGTTAAGTCCTCTCTCGACAAACAAAGACCAAATTCTATACGTCACTCATTATTCCCGTCTACCTATATGGTGCAGAAGCATGGATGATCACAACATCTGATGAGTCGACGTTACTAGTTTTGTCCAGCTCTGAAAGTCTTCGACGCAGAGGTGGAGAAGGACCTGGCCTCGCTTGGAATAACCGCGTAAGTAATGTCTACGCCAGTAAGGAAGAATATTCATTTCTTACTTTGTCTGTAGCAGCCGCAAAGTTTAGACATGTTTTTATGAGGTTGATGATTTTCGTTTCTTATAAGCTCATGCTTTCTGATCAAAAACAATACTGTAACTGCTACTGACCGAGACTCTATATTCGCCAAAAAAGAGAACGTTAAACCGTTTTACAAGATTAATGACATTGAAAGCGCATCGGTGAAAGCGAATAGGCTATACCACAAATCGAGTTTGAGAAGTATTTTTACGATTGGAAGAAGCGCTGACATACATAAGTGCATAACATCGAATAAGGACTATTTTAAAGGCGATAACACTAATGTAGAAAAATGAATAAGCTTTTTTTTTCAAAAACGAAAATTGACGGTTTTTTTGAACACACCTCGTACTGATATAAAGTGAGATTTATGCTGTAATCAGATTCTTTACTTACTAAACAATTTTATATTTAATAACTTTGAATTAAATGAAAATTACCTGCAATTTTTAATATCCAGTCGGTATGAATTCATCGCTGCTTCTGTTTGCACAACTCGGTCAGCAAGTTTATCTTCCAAGGGCTTGTTATCTTTTAACCAAACCACCAATCCTGGTTTTTCCACAAATTGTACCTCGAAATGAGCAGACTCTCCAGCTATAAACGTTTTAAAATTCGAAAATATTGTACCAACAAAACACTATTGTAAGGTATCACATAAATGTATGTTTAAAAACATTTTCAACTAAAATAAAGTTATTGTATAAGTACAAAGGAAGCTTTTGCAAGGCTTGCACTTTTTTGTATTATATACATATATCATTAATTTTCTTTATATTCTCAAAGCATATTGCAGATTAACCATTAAATGAGTTGAACTCGGATGATGTCTTCATTGAGTAAAAACGGTGGCCAAAATCTGACCATTGCCATATCCAAAATGTATCCTTAAGTGGCAAATTAATCCAAACTATAACTTTTCAAGCCCCTTTATACCGAATATAGCAAGGAGGCTATAACTGATTTTCATCCGTATACATTGCCCAAAGTCTGTGTTATTTTAATTAAATTCAGAGAGGTCCTTTTCATAACGAAAGTTGTAAAAATTACTGAAAGCGGTCCATAAATTGGACCAACCCCCTTACACTACATATAATATTACACGAAGGTATATTAGTTCAATGTCAAAATTAAATAACTATAATTAGCTCAGAACTTCTCCTAGCCTAAATATCCCCAACATATACTAGTTGACTTTGTACTTTTTGTATTGGTTAATATAATATGTGTGATTGGAGGATGGAGTCATGTGTAGAAGTTCACGCAAGTGAGGAAAGTTCTCTGATCGCCATTCACTTGGGAGTGGCCAGAAACGATTCTTTTACATATGACTCAAGCAGCTCACGACTTCCGGTCTTTGACCAAGTATCCTCTGGGTAGCCTAAGAACATACGCTTGAAGGCGAGCTAAAGTGAGAAGGAGAAATACTCCCTACTTAGGGTTGTGCTCTGGGTTTGGGACCCGCCATGTAAAAAAACACCACCAATGAAAGGAAACAACAAGCCTCGGATAAGTGACCCCCCTTTTGATGACGACCATGGCAAAAGAATTAAGGACTATGATTTGAGGGCATGCACATGGAATGTCCGGTCTTTTAATTGGCAAGATGCCGCTGCCCAGCTGGTTGATGTCCTCGTGAAAATAAAGGCTGACATCACCGCCGTCCAAGAAATGCGATGGACGGGACAAGGATAGAGACGAGTAGATCCGTGTGGCATTTACTACAGTGGCCATATAAAGGAGCGCAAGTTTGGTGTTGGATTCGTGGTGGGAGAGAGACTCCGTCGCAGAGTACTATCATTCACTCCGGAGAATGAACGTCTAGCCACAATCCGCATCAAAGCGAGGTTCTTCAACATATCGTTGATTTGCGCCCACGCCCCGACGGAAGAGAAGGACGATATGACCAAAGATACCTTTTATGAGTGCTTGGAGCGCACTTATGAGAGATGCCCCCGCCACGATGTCAAAATCGTGCTTGGCGACTTCAACGCCAGGGTGGGCAAAGGAGGTATCTTTGGCACTACGATCGGTAAATTCAGCCTCCACGAGGAAACATCCCCAAATGGGTTGAGGCTGATCGACTTCGCCGGGGCCCGAAATATGGTTATCTGTAGTACTAGATTCCAGCATAAGAAGATACATCAAGCTACCTGGTTGTCTCCGGATCGAAAAACCACCAACCAGACCGATCATGTTGTGATAGACGGAAGACACGTCTCCAGTGTTTTAGATGTGCGTGCGCTCTGAGGTCCTAACATCGACTCAGACCACTATATTGTTGCAGCCAAAATTCGCACCCGCCTCTGTGCAGCAAAAAACGCACGCCAAAAAACACAAAGAAGGTTCGACGTTGAGAAGCTGCAATCACAACAGACAGCCGAAAGATTTTCCACTCGGCTTGCACTCCTGCTCTCTGAGAGCACTCGTCAACAACTCGGTATAAGGAAACTGTGTGACAGCATCTCAAACTCCTTACGTACAGCTGCAACCAAAATCATTGGTTTTCGGAAAGTGCAAAAGAACAGCTGGTACGACGAGGAGTGCCGTGTCGCAGCGGAGAGAAAACAGGCTGCCTACCTCGCAACGTTACGATCGACCAGAACACGTGCGGGATGGGATAGATACCGAGAGTTGAAGAGGGAAGCGAGACGCATTTGCAGACAGAAGAAGAAAGAGGCCGAAATGCGTGAGTACGAACAGCTTGATAAGCTGGCCGACAGGGGTAATGCTCGAAAATTCTACGAAAAAATGCGGCGGCTTACAGAAGGTTTCAAGACCGGAGCATACTCCTGTAGAACCCCCCAAGGTGATCTAGCCACCGATGCCCAGAGCATACTTAGATTATGGAGGGAACACTTCTCCAGCCTGCTGAATGGCACTGAACACATAACACCAGGAGAAGGCGAACCCGATTCCCTAGTCGATGACGATGGAGCAGACGTTCCATTACCTGGCCATGAAGAAGTTCGAATAGCAGTTGCCCGCCTGAAGAACAACAAAGCGGCAGGGGCCGACGGATTGCCGGCCGAGCTATTCAAACACGGCGGCGAAGAACTAATAATAAGCATGCATCAGCTTCTTTGCAAAATATGGTCGGATGAAAGCATGCCCATCGATTGGAATCTAAGTGTGCTATGTCGAATCCATAAAAAAAGAGACCCCACAATCTGCGCCAACTACCGTGGGATAAGCCTCCTCAACATCGCGTACAAGGTTCTATCGAGCGTATTGTGTGAAAGATTAAAGCCCACCGTCAACAAACTGATTGGACCTTATCAGTGTGGCTTCAGACCTGGTAAATCAACAACCGACCAGATATTCACCATGAGCCAAATCTTGGAAAAGACCCGTGAAAGGAGAATCGACACTCACCACCTATTCACCTGCTTTCGACAGCACGAAAAGGAGCTGCCTTTATGCCGCGATGTCTGAATTTGGTATCCCCGCAAAACTAATACGGCTGTGTAAACTGACGTTGAGCAACACGAAGAGCTCCATCAGGATCGGGAAGGACCTCTCCGAGCCGTTCGATACCAAACGAGGTTTCAGACAAGGCGACTCCCTATCGTGCGACTTCTTCAACCTGCTGCTGGAGAAAATTATTCGAGCTGCAGAACTGTGCTGTGTACAATCTTTTATAAGGGTGTACAGCTGCTGGCGTATGCCGATGATATTGATATCATCGGTCTCAACACCCGCGCCATTAGTTCTGCTTTCTCCAGACTGAACAAGGAAGCAACGCAAATGGGTCTGGCAGTGAACAAGGGCAAGACGAAATATCTCCTGTCATCAAACAAACAGTCGTCGCACTCGCGACTTGGCTCTCACGTCACTTTTGACAGTCATAACTTTGAAGTAGTAGATAATTTCGTCTATCTTGGAACCAGCGTAAACACCACCAACAATGTCAGCCTGGAAATCCAACGCAGGACAACTCTTGCCAACAGGTGCTACTTCGGACTGAGTAGGCAAGTGAAAAGTAAAGTCCTCTCTCGACGAACAAAAACCAAACTCTATAAGTCGCTCATAATTCCCGTCCTGCTATATGGTGCAGAGGCTTGGACGATGACAACAACCGATGAGTCGACGTTGCGAGTTTTTGAGAGAAAAGTTCTGCGAAAGATTTATGGTCCCTTGCGCGTTGGCCACGGCGAATATCGCATTCGATGGAACGATGAGCTGTACGAGATATACGACGACATTGACACAGTTCAGCGAATTAAAAGACAGCGGCTACGCTGGCTAGGTCATGTTGTCCGGATGGATGAAAACACTCCAGCTCTGAAAGTATTCGACGCAGTACCCGCCGCGGGAAGCAGAGGAAGAGGAAGACCTCCACTCCGTTGGAAGGACCAAGTGGAGAAGGACCTGGCCTCGCTTGGAATATCCAATTGGCGCCACGTAGCGAAGAGAAGAAACGACTGGCGCGCTGTTGTTGACTCGGCTATAATCGCGTAAGCGGTGTCTACGCCAGTAAAGAAGAAGAAGATATTGGAATGAAATTAAGTGAACATGTTTTCTTCACTATAGGATGGCTTAGCGCTTAATATGAAGGAAGATATACAAGTACGTATGTACATATGTATGTACATATAAAATTTCATTTTCATTTTAAGTTTATGATGCGTATACATATGTTGCTCTATTGGTAAAGATATGCTAATAAACTTAAGCGATTATATACCTGCTTGCATTATGTTCTTATATTTTTATTTTATCATGATTTGATATCTTAATTGTTCAGTTAGTAGGTGAGTATAGGCGCTGTGTTTCTAACTAACCCATTTTATGTGTGTTCTCTGGCAAGAATATTAGACTATATTAATATGGGCATACTATACACCCACTGTACCTTGACACTAAAAATTCCAAAAATTTTTAAAGGTTACTTAAATATATATTCAAAAAAATAATTTTAATATACCATAACCAGTTTTGTTGGCCTATACCTCAAGTCTTGGTTAAAAGATCTTAAGTACAAGTGCGATATTTGAAACATTTAGTAAAATAATCACCTTTTTTAGGGGTATTCAGACCGAACTTGCTAATCTGGTAGTTCAGTAGTTTATACTTCGTTAAAACACTTACCTGTGAACATACTTTTTGCTATACAACAGTAGCGGGTGTAAATTTTGTTTCAATACAGCTGATTCAATTATATTAAATACTTACTTTTGAAAAATTTGTCAAAAACTAATTAGTAGTAGACAAAGTGTATTCAACAAAGTGAACTAAGTATATGACATTTAATTTTTCTTTACGCTTATTTGACATGAATCATTGACTTAACCCTTACATTTATTCAAAAATTCAAATTCGAAAATTCAAAAGTAAGCAAATTTCAAAACGAAAAACAATATTTTTTTAAATAACTGAATAAAATGCCGAATACTTGTTGCCTATGTAAAACAACTCATGGAAGCAACTTACCAATGTTTTGTGCTCCAACTGACAAATCGCAACGGAAGGAATGGGAAAAAGTATGTGGCGTGCAACTCAGTTTGTCATCGAGAATATGTGGGCTACATTTTAAGGCGGAGGAAATAAAAGAATCTCCCCTTAAAAGAAGACGACTAAGCCCCGATACAGTACCCTCATTAAACTTACTTCCCAATCTTCAAGAAAAAAGTAAGAAACCCTCATATTTTGATAAATAGAAATTTTACGTTTTTACTATTGATTAGGTCTCAAGACAAACTTGTTTGCGCGAAAGTTTTAACAACTGATCGGAAGCTATACATGCTGTGCTGTAGTTTTTGTGGTAGGGAGTTTCTGTTGTGGAATTGGTGTAAATTTCTGGTGCACATGAACGAGAACCACGCGTTTTTTAATAATTCTCTTGCCAACGCAGCTGTCAAACCGAGTAAGTTATTTTTGGTTGTCTAGTTTAAACAAGGCCATGCATCAAGCCCTCTCTAACCTGTAGAGGAAAATTGCCTTGCAAAGTATCACATGAACATACTTGTATAATGAACATCGTTTGAAAATATAACGCGCAAACACTGATTATTTTACCTACATATGGTAAGATATCGTGGTGCCATGCGTTTGTATTAATACTCCTCGTTGTATAATGTGAATACACTTTGGGGTATCTTTAGACTAAATTTTAATGTGATATGGCTAATACATTTACATGTAGGGGTAATCATTTGTTGGAACCGATTAAATAAAATGACAGTAACAAATAGCTCCCTTACAACATGTCATACATTTTGCGTTATATTTTCACCTTCTAAACAACTAATTGATCATTCAAAACATGGTACTTATTATATGTTCATGAAAAGTATAAAGCATTCAATATAACGATTTTTCTTAGCTCTTAATATCTTTCTGAGCTGAAAACCGTATCATAGTTGCCACGGAACAGAAAAATTTAGAACTTCAAGTTAGGTCGCTAGAGAGTGAAGTAGCGAGCTCGAGTAAGCTTGTAACCGCAGTGAAAAAGTTTTTTACGGAAGGTCAGATTATGAAGCTGATTGTAAGTAAAAATATACATTGGTCATGGTCAGACATTTCATTGGCCGTTATCTTACATGCATCAGGACCGAGAGCATATAGGCATTTGCTAAAAAATGGCTATCCTCTTCCGTGTGTGGCTACTTTGAATAACAGGGTGGAAAATGGATGAAGAGCTTTTAGAAAATGTGATTAAACTTATGGAACATAGTAAATTAAGTAAACAGGAACGGATCTGTGTGCTCTCCATAGATGAGATGAAAATAGCTTCATGCTATGAGTATGATCCGATGGAGAAAGTCGTGAGAAAACCATCAAACTATGTGCAATTTGTATTCGTTCGAGGATTGGTGTCCTCATGGAAGCAACCTATTTTTTATGGATTTGATTGTAAAATAAAGAAAGATACATTGGAGAACATAGTCTCAAAACTATATTCAGCAAACTTTACAGTCGTTGGAGTTGTTTCGGACATGGGGCCTTCTAATCAAGCAATGTGGAAAGATATCGGTATCTCAACTTGTAAGTGGTATATTATTATATTTTATGAGAATGCTAGAATGCTTCTTAATTTACATTAATTTAAACTAATTCGTTAGCAAAAACTTGGTTCAATCATCCTAATAGTGATACACAGCGTGTATTTGTGTTTGCTGATGCACCGCACCTTTTAAAATTAATTAGAAATCACTTTATAGATAGTGGTTTTATTTATGAAGGAAAAATTATAACAGTACAGACAATTAAGCAAGTTTTGAACCTAACGACAGTCTAGGACGTATCCATTACTTATAAATTAAGCGATGAGCATTTGGAAGTAAAAGGCGCAAGCCGTCAAAAAGTGAAGCTTGCTGCGCAAATATTTTCGAACACGCGTGCTAATGCTATAAGAAGATGCTACATAGATGGACATAAAATATATACCGCAGTGGAATGTGCAGATTTTATCCAACTTGTTAATAACTGGTTTGATATTTTTAATTCTAATATTCGTTCTAATCAAACTCCGTTCACAATGCCATATGGAAAAGCACTTTTGCAACAAAACGAAGTGCTCGAAAAAATGTTAAAAATAATGTCTGAGCCCTTGATTCCAAATAAACAATGCATAGCTCCTTTTCAAAAGGGAAAAATTATTTCTACAACGTCTCTTAAGCTATTACTTGAGAACCTACATGGAAACTTTGGGATGGAATATATTTTAACGCAGCGCAATCAAGGAGGATGGAGTCATGTGTCATGTGTGGAGTCATGTGTAGAAGTTCACGCATGTGAGGAAAGTTATCTGATCGCCATTCACTTGGGAGTGGCCAGAAACGATTCTTTTACATATGACTCAAGCAGCTCACGACTTCCGGTCTTTGACCAAGTATCCTCTGGGTAGCCTAAGAACATCCGTTTGAAGGCGAGCTAAAGTGAGAAGGTGAAACATCCCCTGCATAGGGTTGTGCGCTGGGTTTGGGACCCGCCACGTAAAAAAACACCCCCAATGAAAAGGAAAAAACAGCCTCGGATGAGAGACCCCCCTTTTGAAGACGACCATGGCAAACGAAATAAGGACTATGATTTGAGGGCATGCACATGGAATGTCCGGTCTTTTAATTGGCAAGATGCCGCTGCCCAGCTGGTTGATGTCCTCGTGAAAATAAAGGCTGACATCACCGCCGTCCAAGAAATGCGATGGACGGGACAAGGATAGAGACGAGTAGATCCGTGTGGCATTTACTACAGTGGCCATATAAAGGAGCGCATTTTGGTGTTGGATTCGTGGTGGGAGAGAGACTCCGTCGCCTAGTACTACCATTCACTCCGGAGAATGAACGTCTAGCCACAATCCGCATCAAAGCGAGGTTCTTCAGCATATCGCTGATTTGCACCCACGCCCCGACGGAAGAGAAGGACGATGTGAACAAAGATGCTTTTTATGAGTGCTTGGAGCGCACTTATGAGAGATGCCCCCGCCACGATGTCAAAATCGTGCTTGGCGACTTCAACGCCAGGGTGGGCAAAGAAGGTATCTTTGGCACTACGATCGGTAAATTCAGCCTCCACGAGGAAACATCCCCAAATGGGTTGAGGCTGATCGACTTCGCCGGGGCCCGAAATATGGTTATCTGTAGTACTAGATTCCAGCATAAGAAGATACATCAAGCTACCTGGTTGTCTCCGGATCGAAAAACCACCAACCAGACCGATCATGTTGTGATAGACGGAAGACACGTCTCCAGTGTTTTAGATGTGCGTGCGCTCTGAGGTCCTAACATCGACTCGGACCACTATATTGTTGCAGCCAAAATTCGCACCCGACTCTGTGCGGCAAAAAACGCACGCCAACAAACACAAGGAAGGTTCGACGTCGAGAAGCTGCAATCACAACAGACAGCCGAAAGATTTTCCATTCGGCTTGCATCCTACTCTCTGAGAGCACTCGTCAACAACTCGGTAGAAGCGAACTAAGGGACGGAATTTCAAACTCCTTACGTACAGCTGCAACCGAAATCATTGGTTTTCGGAAAGTGCAAAAGAACAGCTGATACGACGAGGAGTGCCGTGTCGCAGCGGAGAGAAAACAGGCTGCCTACCTCGCAACGTTACGATCGACCAGAACACGTGCGGGATGGGATAGATACCGAGAGTTGAAGAGGGAAGCGAGACGCATTTGCAGACAGAAGAAGAAAGAGGCCGAAATGCGTGAGTACGAACAGCTTGATAAGCTGGCCGACAGGGGTAATGCTCGAAAATTCTACGAAAAAATGCGGCGGCTTACAGAAGGTTTCAAGACCGGAGCATACTCCTGTAGAACCCCCCAAGGTGATCTAGCCACCGCTGCCCAGAGCATACTTAGATTATGGAGGGAACACTTCTCCAGCCTGCTGAATGGCACTGAACACATAACACCAGGAGAAGGCGAACCCGATTCCCTAGTCGATGACGATGGAGCAGACGTCCCATTACCCGGCCATGAAGAAGTTCGAATAGCAGTTGCCCGCCTGAAGAACAACAAAGCGGCAGGGGCCGACGGATTGCCGGCCGAGCTATTCAAACACGGCGGCGAAGAACTAATAATAGGCATGCATCAGCTTCTTTGCAAAATATGGTCGGATGAAAGCATGCCCATCGATTGGAATCTAAGTGTGCTATGTCCAATCCATAAAAAAAGAGACCCCACAATCTGCGCCAACTACCGTGGGATAAGCCTCCTCAACATGGCGTACACGGTTCTATCGTTCTATCGAGCGTATTGTGCGAAAGATTAAAGCCCACCGTCAACAAACTGATTGGACATTATCAGTGTGGCTTCAGACCTGGTAAATCAACAACCGACCAGATATTCACCATGCGCCAAATCTTGGAAAAGACCCGTGAAAGGAGAATCGACACTCACCACCTATTCACCTGCTTTCGACAGCACGAAAAGGAGCTGCCTTTATGCCGCGATGTCTGAATTTGGTATCCCCGCAAAACTAATACGGCTGTGTAAGCTGAAGTTGAGCAACACGAAGAGCTCCGTCAGGATCGGGGAGGACCTCTCCGAGCCGTTCGATACCAAACAAGGTTTCAGACAAGGCGACTCCCTATCGTGCGACTTTTTCAATCTGCTGCTGGAGAAAATTATTCGAGCTGCAGAACTGAATCGAGCAGGTACAATCTTTTATAAGAGTGTACAGCTGCTGGCGTATGCTGATGATATTGATATCATCGGTCTCAACACCCGCGCCGTTAGTTCCGCTTTCTCCAGACTGAACAAGAAAGCAAGCATCAAACAAACAGTCGTCGCACTCGCGACTTGGTTCTCATGTCACTTTTGACAGTCATAACTTTGAAGTAGTAGATAATTTCGTCTATCTTGGAACCAGCGTAAACACCACCAACAATGTCAGCCTGGAAATCCAACGCAGGATTACTCTTGCCAACAGGTGCTACTTCCGACTGAGTAGGCAAGTGAAAAGTAAAGTCCTCTCTCGACGAACAAAAACCAAACTCTATAAGTCGCTCATAATTCTTGTCCTGCTATATGGTGCAGAGGCTTGGACGATGACAACAACCGATGAGTCGACGTTGCGGGTTTTTGAGAGAAAAGTTCTGCGAAAGATTTATGGTCCTTTGCGCGTTGGCCACGGCGAATATCGCATTCGATGGAACGATGAGCTGTACGAGATATACGACGACATTGACATAGTTCAGCGAATTAAAAAACAGCGGCTACGCTGGCTAGGTCATGTTGTCCGGATGGATGAAAACACTCCAGCTCTGAAAGTATTCGACGCAGTACCCGCCGCGGGAAGCAGAGGAAGAGGAAGACCTCCACTCCAGTGGAAGGACCAAGTGGAGAAGGACCTGGCCTCGCTTGGAATATCCAATTGGCGCCACGTAGCGAAGAGAAGAAACGACTGGCGCGCTGTTGTTGACTCGGCTATAATCGCGTAAGCGGTGTCTACGCCAGTAAAGAAGAAGAAGAGCCTGAATCAAGACATCTTGGAGCATTTTTTTGGCGCTATGAGAAGGGTTGGGGATAATATGACCATCCGACACCGCTACATTTTAAATATCGTCTTCCAAAATATATGTTTGGTAGATATATTTAAATGATCCTTTACAGTGTTTTTATTTAATTTGTGTTTTTTTTTGTAGCACGGAACACCGAAAGTTTAAGCTAAAATTTTTTATACCAGTTAAAACTTTTAGAAGACGTGTTTATAAATGTGAATAACGACAACATTTGCAGTGACAGAAATTTGGTAGACATACTTTTTGATAAATGCAAAGATATTGCTATTGAGGATAATGTCAAGAAATTGTTTTTTAGGTGCAGGATACATTTTCGAATCAAGCATTTGAACAAAAATTTGAAAAATAAACAGTTGCATCAAAAATATCACAACGACAAAAAAATGTTTTATACACTTACTTGAAAATACAATATTATAAACAAAACTACTCATTTAATTTTTGATTTATGCTTTGGAATGAACTATATGAAAGAATTACAATAATAACTATTATATTTTATAGAGTCGCATAAACATCTGTATACAGTTTCTAATAGTTTGGCGGGGTACTGGGTACGACGTATATATATAGTTACAATAAAATTTGTGAATAATGTTGCATTTATACACGTATGTAATTGAGAACAAATAAATTGGTTGTATCTATTTCTATTACGTTTATATTTATCATATATATGTATGTATGTAAAGCAAGTGGCTTCATATTGTTCAAGATCAAAAAAAAACACACGGGTTAATGTAAACAAATACATGAATTGTTTACTATTTTATTGTCAAATAAGCGTAAGTCAAATACTTAGTTCACTTTGTTGAATACACTTTGGTAGTAGACAGCAAATGTATTTTTTCGCAATGAATTGAGTTAACTTTTGAGGCAACAACGCAAACAAAACAGCTGAGTGATGTTACCAGGTAACGAAAAAACTATCATGCTAGCCAGTTAATTTTACAAAAACCCACGTAAAAAACTACCGAGTAACGACTAACGAATTAATAAAGCTGGTCTGAATACCCCTATTGTAATTTTTATTGACATATTTTTTTTTTGGAACAGCGATGACAAATATAAATTTACAATAATTTTTTTTGGCTTTTCCTTAAAATTTTTTAGAAATAACGCTTGTATTTAAATGTACATATTTCGCACACGTTCGTGACAATTGCTTGAAAATATTTTAATCTGAATTCCATATAAAAGAGGAGAAGCATACATATATGAGTAGTAAGTTTAGTTAA
The DNA here is from genome assembly GCA_037783105.1 of Bactrocera zonata. Classification (NCBI taxonomy): domain Eukaryota; kingdom Metazoa; phylum Arthropoda; class Insecta; order Diptera; family Tephritidae; genus Bactrocera; species Bactrocera zonata. The sequence continues at coordinate 443,117 of JBAWJQ010001698.1, forward strand.
ATAAAGTATATGGTAAAAACATGCGAAGAAATGTTAAAAAGTATGCTTACGTTTAACCTGAGCGCTTTTTGCTGGTCGAAGAATTTCGGGTTTTTCTAACGATTTTAAATTGTTTTCTTCCATCATGCGTGAGGATGATCGCGTTGCGATTCTCGACCCATAGTATTCTTCATTTCTGCTTTCAGCTCGGCTTGAGGAAAATATAGATCTATGATCGTCTTGTTTCCTCCTCTCTACTCTTGAACTTGCTGTACTTCTCAAATTGTCTCCGTAATTGTCATATGAAGAACCTCTCTCATAATCTCGAGTGGTCGAACTCACTTGCAAAAAAAACAAAAGATATAACTCAGTGTTGAATATGTGAATTTGACATACGCATGCATATTGTGGTACGTATAATACATATGTATGTACATATTTGAATCATATCGGTATTAATGATTGAACAGAGATACATCCACATGTCTAATTTAGCAATATGTTCGATTTTATTAATATTTAGCATCTGAATACCTATTTAATTTTACTAATTTCTAAGATATTGAAAAATTTCTATCAATTATTTATTACTCAAGTATATACATATCATATATATATATATTTTGCAGGGGTTTAAAATTCAATTTTCAATATTTCGAAATTAATACGAAGACAACATTATTTTATGATATTATTGGGTATTTATGTCCGTGTGAATGGCTAAACAATTATTTAAGTACAGCAGGTTTTTAACATGTTAATAAATATATGTATATTAAAGTTTTTTTTAACAAAAAAAGGATTCGCATGCTGTATATGTATCCCTATCTGATATATATTACCCCAAATATGTAATCCAATGTTGAAATAATATGTACATACATATATGGTAATGACACCCTAGCACTAATCCGAAGGATAGAAAGAACATTAACTAAATTAATTAAAGCACAAGTCTCCTTGATTTTGCTGGTGATTTCCATGGTGTTGAATGGATTTTCCAGCAAGACAAAGAAAAAGTGTTCTTTAACTCTCGGAAAATTGTATTGCTGAAGTCGCTGGACATAAGGCAGTCCAGATTTTAAACGATTGAGGATCTCTGCCAAACTTCAGAAACTTCCAAGCAATTTGACAATTCTAAACAACCAAAACATGTAATTTTTACCGAATGAGACAAAATTGATATGCCTGTCTACAATTAATGAAAAAACGATAGGGCAACACAATCCCCTATTGAAGAATCCAATCGTGGTATTCAAATAATTTTTTTCACATATAAATATTTTATATGGAAATTGCAGAAACTATTATATATTTTAATTAAGAAAAATATTTGAATACAATTTTATTTTTTAATGTAATTAAAGTTGAAATATGGCAATAAACACAAAGTTGCTGAAGCGAATGGCTAAGAGCATCACAATTGTTCAAACCAATAACAATATATATGAGCCCTTGATTTTGAAAGTGGTATAAGTCAAAAATTTAAAAAATCTAATTTATCAGCTATTACTTATCAAATCTTAATAAAATAACACAATTTGAAGAGATTAGCAGCATGCCATGCAAATTAACCCTTTAAAATGTGTTTGTTTTTTAGTTGTTAACTGAAATACAGATATTGTTCGTTTTGATAGTGGTATAAGTCAGTGTGTTCACTAAGTAATTTTGCCATTGTCTTTAGATAGTGGTTCAGGTATGATGAAGCAAAACTTTTAAAATTAATTGTAGGCATTTTACGGCGAAGAAATATAAGTAATGCTCCCAAGAAATGGAAACGAATAAGAATGATATCGTCTTCCGATGAATCAGCTCATAGTTTAAAAGTGAATTCGGAACCCTTACAAATGGAAGAAAACAAAATGAAATCAAGAAAGGGAACATGCAATCTACAGAATTATGCGCAAAATATAAGAAAAATGAATAGTAATCGTGGAGAGAAATATGAAACAAAAAAACTCTAAGCCCGTGAGTGCTAAACTTTTCGAAAATATAGATTGTCTTTGTTCCAAAAATTGTTTAAATGGAATCAGATATGAAGACAGGAAAGCTAATTTTGATTATTTTTAGAAGTTAGTAAGTTTCGAAAAACAGCATATGGTTTGATTAGAAAATAATCAATAAAACAAAAACGCCCCAGAAATCACAAAGGATATATGAGAAAATCGAGTCTTAAGTTTCATCTATATGTATGTATGAGTTCGGAAGTTTCTGTTTCCAAAACTTTTTTTTTTTGATACTTTCAAAATATTTAACGTCAGATTAAGCCGTGCCTTAAATGAAACACCTGGAATGGATGGTCGTGGCAAAATGGCTAGATCATCTAGAAAAACAGATGAAGAAAAAATTAAAGTAGTACAAGATCATATTCTGAGTTTTCCAGCATGTGAGAGCCATTACACGCAATCACATCATACTTCAGGTCGAAAGTATCTGAGTGCTGACTTAGATATTCGAAAAATGTATGGGTTATATGTGGAAAAATCTGATGAAAATAATACATCATGTGTAAGGGAATGGACTTATAGAAAAATATTTAATACTGAGTTCAACCTTAATTTTCATACTCCTCGTAAAGACACGTGCCAAAAGTGTGATTCAATAAAACTAAAAATTGAAGCATCCAGTAATGAAGACGAGAAGTTGCATTTTATGGAAATTCATGATTCACATCTTAAAAGTGTCGAACAGGCTAGAAAAAGTTTAACAGATGACATATAAAAAACAAAAGATAACCCGAGTGAAAATTACGGATTCACATTTGACCTACAGAAAGCGCTTCCTTATCCAAAACTTTCTGTTTCGGTAGCTTACTATAAGCGCAACATGTATCTATACAATTTAGGGTTTCATAATTTCCACAATGGAAATGCTAAAATGTATGCGTGGGATGAAACAATCGCCTCAAGAGGATTACAAGAAGTTGCGTCCTGCATCTTAAAGCACATTCGGGACATTACCACTCAAAAGCATATAATAGCGTACAGTGATGCCTGCTGAGGACAAAATCGAAACATTAACATAACTTTAATATGGTTAAAAATTGTTCAGTCATCTGATAATAATGTTGAAACAATTGATCATAAATTTATGGTATCCGGCCATTCTTTTTTGCCAAATGATCGCGATTTTGGTTTGATAGAAACTAAAATTAAAAAATCGAATTATATATACATCCCAGAGCATTATTATAATTTAATAAAATCATGTAAGATGAGAAACCCATTTTCGGTAGTACAAATGGATCAAAAAGATTTTATTTCTACAAGACAACTTAAAGAATCAACGAATAATAGAAAGAAAAAACATCAATGGAGAAGCTGTGTCTTGGTTAAAAATACAATGGATCAGATTTCTAAAAAATACCCCATATAAGATATTTTATAAAACTTCCTTGAATGACAACTCCGAATTCAAAGTATTAGACCTCTTACCTAAAAAGGAAAGACCTAGAATATACGGAAATATTGATTTACTTCCATTATGCACAACCATTAGACCAATAACAAAAGAAAAACGTAGAGATATGATGGATCTACTACCCTATATTCCACCAATTTTTCACAAACTCTTTATTTCCCTAATTACTAATGAATAGTTTATTTAGTCACAATGAAATGAGTTTGAATAAAATGTTAATTACTAATAAAATTATTACATTGGTTGTATAAGTCATTTATAAAGTGATGCAGTTAATTTTGAAAGTGGTACAAGTCATTTAAACCTTTCAAAACCACATTTTCTTTTAAAAATGGCTATAAATTTCACAATCATAATAAATACTTGTTTATTGGGACTACTTTACTGTCGAAAAATCATAATCCATAAAGCAAGAATATTTTTTAATCTTTTAAAATGCAAAACTCTAAATATCTCGAAACAAAAAAAAGATGACTTATACCACTTTCAAAATCATGGGCACATATATATTATTGTGTTTTTATGTTTTGAACTATTTATTTTTTTCAATTCCCTAAAAAAAATTCCCTGGAAATTTTAGCCCTTAACCCTTTTAGTACCGGGAGCCTATATATCGGCTCGCGCCTTGTTGCAGTTTACTACTCGCATTGCGGGAGAATTCTATCTCAAAATGAATTTGTAATGCGTTATAAATGATCTAATTTCATTACAAGGTAATGTGCAGCTTTTTGAATCATGTAAATATTGTTTCTCGTTTAGTTTTTACAAGCATTTTTCCGAACCCTTGCAAAACTATGAAATTCAGCGGGTTTTTTTCGCATAAACACCTCTATTTCGCCATATTTTTATGAATGAAGACACTGATTTCTTCATTAATTCAAGTCTAAGAATACAATTTACATATACATATACCTCCTTCACACAACCTTCTAAGCGAACAGACTACGCCGTATAGCGACAACTTTGCAATTTTTTTGCTGTTCGTGGGATCAGAGTCTCATATTTTTGAACACTCATTCTTATGTAAAATTGGACGAGGAATCGAATGGAAAAGTCAATTTGGAAAAGCACAAAAAAACAGATTTTTTGAAAAAAAAAAACGTTTTTTTTTGGATTTTGAGCGTCAACTATAAATTTTTTTTGTTGTTCATGGGAGCAGAGTATCATATTTTTGAACACTGATTCTTATGTGAAATTGGACGAGGAATCGAATGGAAATGTAAATTTTGAAATAAAAGTTGGGGGAAAAGCACAAAAAATGGTATTTTTGGAAAAAAGAAATACTTTTTGGATTTTGAAAATATTTTTGTCAGAAAGCTGAGATTGTTTTACATAAAATTGGATAACTTAAAAACTTTTTTCGCTCAATTTTGAGGTCGTTAAAAAATAAAAGAAATAGTCATTTTTTTGCTTGATCTCAATTTGAATTGCGCGCCAAAAAACAATGGAGCAACTTTGACCACTAAAAAGTTAACAGATATTCTTATTTTGGTCTATATTATGATATTCTAAAGTTTGGTCAAAATCGGAGAACCACGGGTACAAAACCATGTCGCCAATTGATGGAAGGGCCCATATATAGATTAATGTAGAAATCTATAAAGTAAGTAATAATAGATATCGAAATAAATAACAATATTCCTATTTTCCGCAGTCGTGCAAAAATACAGCCGTGAAACTTATAGATAATAAAATTAATAAAAAATAATATTTATTTTTGATTTGTTATTGTTTATCTACCATTTGAGTATTTCTTTCAGTGAGCAAAAAGAAGTATAATTAATCGCATCAAATATTGGTCCCGAAAAGACAATTAAATCAATTCAATCGAACATAGTACACAGCATTGGGTTTATTTTGACAGATGAAAATGTAAACAAACCAAAATAACAGATTTTTGTGATAAGAACATATGTTTTCGGTTTATTGTGTTCTAGACCTCAAATGAACAAAATAAATAAATTTGTATAGCATATTAAAATTCCGTATACAAATTTAAACTAACCTATTTCCCATGTCAAACATTTTGAATTACATTGCATATCAGCTATCTTGTCTGCATTGCTAACGCAGTTCGTTTTTAAGGGAAAATATGAAATATCTACCTTATGATAGTGGAATAAAACACACATGTCGTTGATCATGCAAAGCATGATACGAAACGAGAAGACTGTCAAAATGCGCAAATCTTATAACATTTGTTTTTATTTTTTTTGAAACTATTGTTGTATTTTTTGGATATTTTTGATTCCATTTCACATAAGAATATTAGGCCCTTATATACATATGTATGTAAGTACATTTACAATAACAAATGTCAAAATTTGTTCTTAAACCTCAACATAATAAACTGTTTTAATATTTCAAAGCACTTACATATTTTAAACAACCTAAACATTAACATTATTTCTTTTTCCTGGCTGTTTATCTGTTTGAAAATCAAATATTTGTTTGATAAATTATTTCGAAGTAAAAATTTACACTTGTCGGAGAGTTCTAACTAAAACATTTCTAAATTATACCTTGTTATTTGATACTGCTACATAAAACAATAGTCACTCCCGTACTTTCTTCAAAAAATAATTTGTAAAATTCACTAAAAATCTGCAAAACTAAACCGCCTCTACAAGCAAAGAGAGGAGTTTCGGACAATATTATCTACGTTGTTGATCAATTGATGTACCGACCAGAGTCAAGTGTTACAGTATGAATAATCGATTCTTCGGCAATGTTGAGCGGTTTCGTTAACGCAAACTGAGTATGCAACCTGTTCGAAAAAGCACACCTGGTATCCTAGCAAAAATTTAATGAATCACATGCACTACTCAGCAACGGCTTGTGGATATAATCACTCCAAATGTGACAATTTTGTTTACTGACGTACCCATTCAACCAAAAGTGAGCTTCATCACTGAACAAAAGAGATTTTACGCGCAGCAAACCATTAATTTGTTAATAAATTTGAACATTTGGCAACATTTTTCAGGAGTATTTATTAAAAATTTTTTTGAGGTAACAGTTAATTGATTTATATATTCATAAACCTCGAATGCAAAAATTGCAGGAGAATGCAAATAAAAAATCTTTGTTTGATATGTTTGATTTTTTAGTTAATTATAATTAAAAGATATTAAAAGTACTTAGCTTTTTTGATTAGACATCTTCGATTCGCTATTTCTCTACTCGAATATCGATGTTTTGACGTGCGTATATGCATTCCATCAGCATATTAACGACGAGTAACCATCGGATAAAATCAATAACCGACCAGATATTCACCATGCGCCAAATTTTAGAAAATACCCGTGAAAGGAGAATCAACACACACCACCTCTTCGTCAATTTCAAAGCTGCTTTCGACAGCACGAAAAGGAGCTGCCTCTATGCCGCGATGTCTGAATTTGATATCCCCGCAAAACTAATACGGCTGTGTTAACTGACGTTGAGCAACACCAAAAGCTCCGTCAGGATCGGGAAGGACCTCTCCGAGCCGTTCGATACCAAACGAGGTTTCAGACAAGGCGACTCCCTATCGTGCGACTTCTTCAACCTGCTGCTGGAGAAAATAGTTCGAGCTGCAAAACTTAATCGAGCAGGCACAATCTTTAATAAGAGTGTACAGCTGTCGGCGTATGCCGATGATATTGATATCATCGGCTTCAACACCCGCGCCGTTAGTTCTGCTTTCTCCAGACTATGCAAGGAAGCAAACCAAAGGGGTCTGGCAGTGAACGAGGGCAAGACGAAATATTTCCTGTCATCAAACCAACAGTCGTCGCACTCGCGGCTTGGCTCTCACGTCACCGTCGACAGTCATAACTTTGAAGTCGTAGATAATTTCGTTCATCTTGGAACCAGCATCAACACCACCAACAATGTCAGCCTGGAAATCCAACGCAGGACAACTCTTGCCAACAGGTGCTACTTCGGACTGAGTAGGCAATTGAGAAGTAAAGTCCTCTCTCGACGAACAAAAACCAAACTCTAAAAGTCCCTAATTATTCCCGTCCTGCTATATGGTGCAGAGGCAAGGACGATGACAACAACTTATAAGTCGACGTTGCGAGTTTTTGAGATAAGAGTTCTGCGAAAGATTTATAGTCCTTTGCTTGTTGACCATGGCGAATATCACATTCGATGGAACGATGAGCTGTATGAGATATATGACGACATTGACATAGTTCAGCGAATTAAAAGACAGCGATAACGCTGGCTAGGTTGTGTTGTCCGAATGGACGAAAACGTTCCAGCTCTGAAAGTATTCGACGCAGTACCCGCTTCGCTAGAAATATCCAATTGCGGCCACGTAGCGAAAAGAAGAAACGAATGGCGCACTGTTGTTAACTCCGCTATAACCGCGTAAGCGGTGTCTACGCCAGTAAAGAAGAAAAACCATCGGGTAAAGTGAAAAATTACAAACAAAAATTTTACAATCGTCCTTATTGAACATGCACCGATTTTCAGCGGTTGGAAATCAATTTTGATGATGCATGCTTGATGTCCAATTTGCTCGCGATCTAAAGGCGTGGTTTTCCAATGTTATTGGGTTAACAAATAGAAAGTTTTATAAGATAAGCACGGAAGAGCTAGGTTTGGATACTCCTAAACATTAAAAAATTTCGTAGTATCCATAAATTAACAATGTGTAAAATGTCACACGTCATATTATTTGATTTGAAAACGCACAAAAGACATTTCCTGCAAGTAACGGCTACTGAACTATACATATTTATGCGAATTTTGTAAATTATATTTTGGGGAGAGTACACTTAAAATCTAGAAGAGGGAGGAAGATCACAACTTTTTAAAACTTTTAACTATAGATGGTCATCGTGATGATTGTGACATTCATGCATACATACTTATGTAACTCTAAATAAAAAATTTTGGATATCACAAACGACCGTTACGAGAAAAAACACTTACACACTGATCATCATGATGTGATCAAGTCAGGCCGGGGATTATTTTACTTTCACCTGTACAGAAGTTTTCTTATTGGGTGATGATATATGTACTTATGAACGAAATGTTTATTTGGAGTCATATTTAAGAAATAGGAAATTTACAGTTGAAGTAGTAGACTTCATATCAGAAGAACGAGTAATAAGGGGTGGTGTATCTCAGGGTAGCATGCTAGGCCCAACTCTGTACATAATATATATAACAGACATTCCAACAGCTACTAACGTAGTGATGTCAACTTTCGCGTATGACACAGCTCTTGTAAGGCGTAATAAAATGCCCCATCAGAGCATCAAGAGTATTAGAGCAGCACTTAACTTTTGTCGAAGAATGGCCTGCCATTTGCCATATAAAACTTAGCTTAGACAACAAAGTCCTGTTATACAATGTAATCACAAAACTGATTTGGATGTATGGCATTCAACTGTGGGGTACAACCTGTGCAACCAACATTGATAAGTATATTATAAAGGTTCCAATCTAAAATGCTCAGAACAGTCACGGGTGCACCATGCGTAAGGAAAACATTCACAAAGATCTTGATATTGCTATGGTAAAGAAGGAGATAGAGGACATCAGAATGAGATATGTTTCTAAACTTCGGGAACATTCAAACCCATTAGCTAATATCTTAACGCATTTCTGCAAACAAACACGTTTAAAAAGAAGTGATCTACCAACCTACTTGAGAGCAACGTTCTACCAAAAAACCTCAACCAACTGAGCTTGTTTAGTTTTAAATAGATTTACAATATGAATACTTGTTGTTAGGCTTTACTAAGCAGATCCAATAAATAAATAAATATTGAAAAAAATATATTTAGAATAAAATTCTGCTATTGTTTGAGCTTTAACAAATACAGATGATTTTATACCAGAAACTCCAGTTGATTCGTAAATGTAACATAAATAAATAAATATTCGTACACGTAACTCCTAATAACTATATGGTATATAACATTGATTAAAATCGAGCATAATATGTATGTATGGTAAGTATGTTCTTTGTTTGCCAACAAGTAAGGTAACTTACATTCAGCGCGCCTCCGCGAATATTTAGCAGAATATCCAGTTGTATAGTCTTCCATTTTGGAAATGTTTGGGTCTGTTACTTCAATTTCTGTGCCTACTTCCTTGTGTTCCTCATGAATATTTTCAATGTGTTCTTGGGATTGGTCGTTAGTATATGGAACTTCCACGATCTCGTAGATGGGTCTTTTAGTTTTCAATGGAGGAGTAAATATGTGTAGAAAATCACGAGCTTTAGCTTTTTTAACTGTATCTTCAGCGTATTTAGTAGAATCAGTTGATTTAATTACAGCGCTTTTAATAAAACGTAATTTTTGTTTAGCCGTATGAACTGAAGTATCAAAATTTTGGGAGTCATAAATTCCTTTTAAGAAGTTTTCAGATTTTTGCTCTAAGCTTTCATTATGCACTATAAGCTTTTTTATAGATTGCGGCAAAGGAGGTGGCGAAGGTGGGCGAGCTTTTACTATTAAAATTTCAATTGAAGTTTCGTATGATACGCGTGGTAAAGGTTCAAAGAAGCCAGGCATGCGATGAAAGTTAGGCGGTAAAGGCGGAGGAGGGTTTGAAGTTCCTCCGCCTTGATATGGCAAACTGATAAGGTTCGTTAAAGTGTTAGACCATTGCTGTAAAGAAGCACTATCCTTTATGTTAGTAACATTCATATTTGTAGATTTACTATTATTTTCGTCTGAAGCTGCTGTGTTAATAATAAATTTGGATGATTCAGTATAAAAAGGAATATCACTTAAAGTAATTTTTTTACTGCTCGCTACTTCTTTAGGTGTCTCATTAATTTTTGACAATGGCGGTGATAATAAATTTAGTGAGGACTTAATTTGTGAATTATTTGATATTTCGCTATTCTTACCAACAGATCCATCGGATAACATTCTAATATTGGAAAAATCCTTACATTTATTAATTAATTCTATATCATCAGTTGATGCAACCCTACACTGTTGGTTCAAAATTACATCTTTTTCAACCAGCATTGTATCATTTGTATTATTTATGCAATCATCTTTCTTTTTCGATAACAAAGCATTTTCTGTTACCATATCGGAAAAGTCTATCTTTTCTTCCTCAAATAATTCATCACTTTTAGTAAGAGAGTTTTCATTCTCTTCAGTTATTGTACTGTCAAAATGCTGTATATTTCTATCTGGATGCAATTGTGTATGATCTTCTATGTATTTTGCTTTTTCTTTCACACGTGATTCATCAGTTTTAGTAAGTGAGTGCTTATTCTCTTCAAATATTTTACTCTCAAAATGTTGTTTATTTCTGTTCGAAAGCAAATTTGTCTGTTCTTCTAAGTATTTTTTCCTTTCTTCGTCACTTAAATAGTAATCATGGGCCACATCTGAGGCTTTTATTCCAGAATAGGGATTATGTGCCTCAGCCTTCTGCGGTAAGTGAAGAAGTAACTCGTTTTCATGCAGTACTTGTGAGGAATCAATACGTAAATCATCAGCAAAATGTTCCTGTATTGCCGATTCATCATCTATGTATGAAACAATTTCTTGAAACCATCGTTCCCGAATATCTATTTTGTGTGGTTTTAATGTAATTGGCAAAAATGTGTTTTGCTTTCCCGGTTTTCCTGTTATGTATAACACATTTTCGACGGCATTATTTTCAATATTGCAGTCGGGTAATTTAATAATGTTTTGTAAAACAAAAATTGGCCGTTCTTCATTTATTTTTCTTAGATTAGAGATTAAAATCCTCGATTTAAATAAAAATAAATATCGATCATGTGATTTTTCAGCAGAATCTTTTATAGTCCACCAATCGTGGTTAAGTAAACGTCCGATTTTATATATATTACCTCTATATCCTTCTATGCTAGATAAAAGTTTGTTATGAAATGCTCTATTAGGAACGCTAAGCATTAGTTCCAAGGCTTTTTGTAAGTCTTTAGTATTTTCAGGCACATTGTGTGAGTACTTTATTAATTCCTGAAATAAATTAAAAATACATAGTATTCTATGGCTAAATAGTCAAATATTTTGCGTTTTGTATAATACATTTTAGTTTGTCAACAGGCAATATGTAATATGTACATATAGTATATACAATGTACAATGCCTATCACTTCTCATTGATACATTAACATTAAGATTTTCCGTTACAAATTTATTACTATATATAGAAAAATGGTAAAACTTTACTTGTCAATTTAATTGGCATAAAATGTCATCATTCTTAAAACTTAACCATTTGGAGCCTTCTAACTTTTCCAATAGACGACAAAATGTCCACCTGCAATTGTCTTGATTATTTCATATGTAATTGAATTTGACTTATTGAAAACAGCACAAAAGAAGCAAAAATAATACGCCAACATTTTTTGTTAAAAAAAAACTTCTTTGAACAATTACATACATATGTCGATATGTATATACAAATGTACACAAATAGCTGGAAAAGTATACACATACATATATTATTCGCATAAATAAAACAATTTTTAACACGTTTTTATTCCAATTAGCACGATGCAATTTACTTGTCAGATTAAATTTAGAGGAGTTAGCTTTTTGTAGATACAACCAAGTTTACTGCTCAGAGCAATTGTAAATAGCACAAATTTAGGAGAACGGTTAATGTCTACTTTACACGGTTTTTTCTTTAACCATTCTACCGTGTAAAAACAGAATTATGTGTATAACTAAACTAACTAACCGACGGTAACCCAAAACTTTTTGCTAATTCTTTGTAGACATAAAAACTTTTTTATATTGGTCTGATATCCGCGATCCCGACAAATGAGAAGCTTCTTGGAGTGAAAATAGCGTGCACAAAATGTCAGATCGATATCTGAAAAACTGAAGGACTAGTTCGCGCATATACAGATAGACGGACGTGCCTAAATCGACTCATCTCGTCTCTCTGATCATTTATATACATAATACATTTGTATATATATGTATACTTGGCTCTGGCCATAATAAAAAAATCAATATCTTAGCTTTTTCATTGATTAAAATTTACAATATTATACATAAGAAAATAAAATACATTAGTAAATATGAATTATATACTTATATTTAAGCAAAGAATTTATAAGGGAAACAAGAACCAGAGAGATAGATATTTTTTGCAAAAATTCAATTCTAAGTTTTTTTCTAGCGAACATACTTTTCGTCCCCGGAGGCAGTCCATTTGTATTATCGTTTGAACTCCATAATAAAAATATTGAGTGAAATTTTATCTAATGTACATTCCGATGCAAAGGTAAGGAGTTATAATGACTTAGGGGCTCAAAACTAAATGTACGTAAAACTTTCTCATTTCCAAATATTAATATAATATACAAGGTGTGTTCAAAAAGTATCGCGAATCGTAACTGACAGTTTTCTTCGATTGCAGGGGCGTGGTGCATCATGAGTTCTTGCCACAGGGAAGAACGGTCAATAAGGAATATTACCTGCAAGTTATGCGCAATTTGCGCGAAGCAATCCGCCAGAAACGCCCGGATTTGTGGAAGAACGAAAATTGGCTTTTGCACCACGATAACGCCCCTGCTCACACACATCGTTGCTTGTGCGCGACTTTTTGGCCAAAAACAACACACTAATGATGCCGTAGCTACCGTATTTCCCAGATCTGGCCCCCTGTGACTTTTTCTTGTTCCCTAAACTGAAAAGGCCCATGACAGGACTACGTTACGCTTCTCTTGACGAGATAAAGACGGCATCGAAGGAGGAGCTGAAGAAGATAAAAAAAATGATTTTTTGAACTGCTTCGAAGATTGGAAAAACCGTTGGCACAAGTGTATAATATCTCATGGGGATTACTTTGAAGGGGACAAAATAGATATTCATGAATAAATAAATAATTTTTGAAAAAACACAAAATTCGCGATACTTTTTGAACACACTCGTACAAGCGCAATCTACTTAGTTCGATTTTTTTCTTTGTACGATAGTGCAAATCCATCTTATGAATTCCGAAGTTCACTGCGACCGGTTGCTCTGCCTAACGCCAAGCCAGGATAACATTTATCAACCTATTTCTTACATTCGATAGCAATCCCTAATACATTTTCATTCTCTTTTTTTAAATTCAGCAGCAAGCAGCATTGGTCGAATGAAATCAAAGCAAAGCAAAAACAAAAACTTTAATATCCAAATATATACATATGTGCGTATAAAGTAAATAATTAAGTGTTGGCAGAACATAGGTAGGTATATTACACTTATTATTATATTTAACATTTTAACAATATATAAGCTCTTACACCGTTTACATGTTTATTTTACTTTTGTGTTTGAATGCATATACACTTATGGACAAAATATACTATACACCTAGTAGTTTGAAATACTTGACATTATATCTTTGGTATACTTTATTAACCTTCTTGGTATACTTTATTAACCTAAATATGTCAAAAGCTTTTATTCGGCATATTAAAACTGAAAATTTTTTCAAAACAAGAAATATCATTGGTCAAAATAATTTTTGTATTTTTTTTTTAAATAAAAACAAAAAAAATTAGTTATCCTTTTTTCCGTCCATAGGTTTTTAAAAACCTGTATATCCTCCGTGGCTTTTCATAAGTTTTGCCAGGTTTCCATTGGGGTATAATCTCAAAGTTCCCTTGATTTTCGCCACAATTGCCCCTTATTTTGAAGTGATTCCAATCTCTTAACAACTTTCCACAAGTTCTCAATCGGGTTGGGATTAGGGGATTGACCAGGCATACAGATAACATTTGCATCCTTAAAGCACTCAGATACTAACATCTATGTATGTTTCGGGCCATTGTCTTGTTGATAACATCATTTTTTCTTCAGTAGAACTGCACTTATTTTTATGTTCAGCGGCAAAAGCTTTTATTTTCTGAATGTGTGCCTTTCGTAGAAGGGCTTTACGCCCATGTAGATTACCGCCAATCGACGAGAAATTGTTCAACTGGATCCTGTTTTGCCATGGAAAGTATGGGATCATCAATCCCCATTCCAAATAATTTATTCTTTTCAGTTTATGGTGTTTAAAGGAATATAAAACTACAAATACTGCAATACTTAAATTGATATGAAAAATACTTCGAAATAACTACTTATCTTCTTTTAAATATTATTTAACCTACTTCATTCTTCATTGGTCAAGCCAATTTAATGAAGCAATGATAACTTGGCACTCAGACACATAATTAACAAAATAATAATGCAAGTTGTTGATACGAACGTTCTACTCATTCGCCGTCATCGTTAAAATATAACGGTATAAAAAATTTACTAGCTAAACTCACATCTACCATATTATTTTGTCCACAAATATATACAATCTACAAATTGGTTAGTTTTAATTAATTGTAAATGCTTGCAGTACAATATATTAATAGTACCATAGTTATAGCGGATAATAGTTAACGCTAATTTCTACCACCAACAAAATAACGTGTAATGAGTGCATATAAAATTTTTAAAAATTAGGTTTATACTTTACCTTTAATAAAAACTGGTAGTCATTTATTCTCTGAATTGGTAACTTTAAATGTTCGCACAGATTTTTGTCGTCCCCAATCGCCTTGGATATTTGCTAAATTGAAAATATGGAAAAAATAATCTTATATATCAAAATAAGTTGGGTTTTTGCTGTTCGCTATAGCTGACTAAACCGTTGCATGAAATGAAAAATGGCCTGAACCATTTTGAAGGCAATACAATCAAGACGGTTTGTAAAAAAAAATCAGAAAATGTTAATTTTTAACCGACTTACGAACGTAAATTCCAATAAAAATCATTACCTACTTTTAACAGAAAATGTTAAATTTAGACAGAGAATGTTATTTAAGCTGCAACACACTGGTAAGGGCAGGTAAATTCTGAAAGGTTTGAGCAAAATATATATTACCAAGTGAGATATGTATGTCTCTCTTTTTTTGCATGTTTATACTATTACAACCAGTTGCTACAGAGTATTATAGTTTCGGACCACTGCTACGCCCGCAAGTCGACGTTAACCGAAAACATATAAAGTACTGTAACTAGCACTAGATTGCCTAAGCAAGTCATTTTGCTTTCGAATTTCAATGAAAAAAATTGTGATTTAAATAATGACATAGCTTCTAATATTTTTGTGACTTTTTCTACAACATATAAATGGATTAATTAATCATTGTTTTTGCCCCCTCCTTCACTTCCAATGTATATATATATAATACTAACCTACATTGCATATATGTATATAATACTAACCTACATTGCCGAAAGGCATTCATTTTGACTGCTTTCAGGCAATAGAGGTATAACTAGTGCTAAGCACTAAATTAAGATATGAAACTGTAAATTGGCACAATGGATCACAGTGGCAAGGAGCACCTTTGGGTACAAAAATTTGGAAAAGTGGGAATGACCACGCCCTTTAATATGTTTAATGTACGTACTTCCTAAACCACTAAAGCTGCAATTACCAAATTTGCTAAGCTCACTCCCCATATAACGGTACAGTTCAAAACTACTCAAAGCGCAATAAATCCATAACTAATTACACCAGAGACATTAAATTATACTTCCGAGATGTTATGAGAAGGCTTTATGAGAGCCGGTGTGAAAATTGGACAATGGGCGTGACGCCGTCCACTTTTTGGTGTAATCCCATATCTCCGGACCCGGAAAACCGATTTCGACTACATTTTATAGTCAAAAATAGGCAAAATTGGACTACAACCACGCCATCTTCCAAAAACAAACTTTAAAATTCTACTTGATTAATTCAGTTTCCAGTACACAAATCAAGAAGTTATTAGTATAACGGAATGAAATTTTGCAGTAATAATTCCCTTAAAGTGTGGCACCTTTTGACCAAAAATTGTCCAAATCCGACCAAAACTATTCTAGACCCTAGGTCCAGAATATATGGACCCCAGTATCTATAGCTTACTTTCGACCGAAACTATCGCTCAATATGTGAGACATATAATTAAAATTCAGAGATAATCCTCCTCTGACAGTGGTTTGTCTGCCAAAAATCGCTCGAATCGGACCAGTACTTCCCTGAACCCTCATATACCTAATATAAAGGTTTTCGAACTTCCAGGAGGTTATGCTAGATATATCAGACAATATTTGAGTTATCTCAATAAAATTGGGAAGGCATGTTTTAATCATGACAGTGTATCTTTGTGACTAAAATGAATAAATTTGAGTGAAAACTTGACGTAGCCCCCTTATAACCATAATCAAGATTTTGGTGGATTTGACTTTGACCATATTATTGGATAATGTCGGGTCGATACTTACACAACTCTCATCTACTAAATATTATAATAATATAATAACTTTCGCTTCTCTAACGAAACTTAACTCTTCCTTACTTTTTGACATTCTTGTTCTTACAGTTTTGGTACTTCATATAGTTTCCCGTTACATTTGTGATTAGCACGCGGATAATGAGATATTTTACGTAAATTTTAATATGACGCGCATTGGAAATACGAATTAGATATGGCGATTTCACAAAAATGAAGCTTAACAGAACCTTAAAATGTAGTGAAATAAAGTTGAGGCTCCTGTGAAGCAAAATATTTTGTTATCAAATTGTACAAACTGAAAAATGGAGTAGAGAAATAATTTGCAGGAGTCAACATATATTTTTAAAGTTTAGAATTTTGTTAGAAATAAACATGATAATTTAAAAAGGTTTATACCTGCAACGCAGCCTATGGGCTAATAAATTTAAGACAAGAAGGCGTGGTCAGGACATACTTGGCCATTCAGACTAAAAAAGATCCCGCATTTGGGCTTGCGAATTAGTAGCGATTGACCTACGAAAAAAATGTTTTAGACATGGTCAACTGTATGCTGGTCTTCCCCCTGCGGGTAGGGGGAAACCGAATATACCCGCGGCAAGGCATATGTACCTGTCGTAAGAGGCGACTAAAAGCCACATGCACTGTGTCTGACAATAAAGATCTTGTTTAATCTGTCAGCATGGTCTAAGTCAGAATAGTGCTATAATATTCAGCTGGAAGTCAAATTCTTAGCTTCATATTATAATACATAATACAAAGTAGCATTTGCAACAGCGACAAATGCAACCAGTCATTGACTATGGGGACTCAACTGGTAGTAGCAAAAGCTACAAAAGTCAGACCAACGACTTAAACCTGGTACCACGGGGAGCAGTTAGCCCTTGGAGGTAACTCCAATCTGCTCATTGGGTTTGACCCTTTGTGGAGATTCGTGGTGGCTGTGGTTTAAACCTAAATGCAGGTAGGACAGTTTGTACAATGTTGAGTCGCACTGCGACCGGGTGCCGGACCCAAAGTACGGCAGAGGTTTTAGATGGGCCTTGAACTCGACCAAGGTGGCTAAGGGTGTCCCTGTCCACCCTAACCAATTGGAACCAAGGTATAATCGCAAATGCGTTTATGCTTTGAGGCGCTGATTGAGGCATTGTATTAATCTACGTGCTTCTAGCAATAGAAACCACCGACCGATTGTATGTTGGTCTATCGCGGGTCGGAGGTCCTGAAAATCAATTTATATTGCTGCCACAAAAAAACTAACATCAAATATCGTTTGCAGGGAAGCTCTGACTCAATAAATTACTTTTCAGGAGCAGAGAAAGTAAAATATATAGCAACGGCCTTTCTACGGAAATTAAAAAAAAGTAATAATATAAAAAAAATTGTATTTGCATGTTCGAATTTCTTTCACTTAATGACCCCATGCAAAAACGAATGCACACAAAATGATAACTTTTGAAATGTTTGTTAAATACCCGTGCAAAGCCGTGCAAAATTTTATTTATTAAACACTTGGATATTGATTAAGTGGTTTCGATAAAACCTAAACAAATCTCATAAAGTCTAATATAATTAAAAACCAGCTAACACCGCTATACAAAAACAACAATTTATTTAATTTGTTGCTCTGGATATGTTAACAAATTTTGATGTTTTCAAGTATCGGGATTAGGACCTTATTTATGAAAATGTAAATAATTATCAGCTTGTTACAGATAAAAATTTGTTTTTACCATCATGATTAGTGTTCTGCGTACCGTTTCACACCCAAACACGTGACCTTACGATCAGACTCCTCAAAGAAAATATGTGAAAAATAACTCCTAGTTCTTAAATAAATATAGTTTAAAAAAACTAAAAAACACGCTTTTAAAGCATATCAAACTAAAAAGTGAAAAATAATTCTTTATATAAACTAACAATAATAATGAAGAAAAAATTCCTGCATTATTGTGAGAAAAGCGTGGCATGCTCGATATATGAAAAATATGTCACAAAGCACCCCATGCTTTTCTCACAATAATGCTGGAATTTTTTCTTCATTATTATTGTTTGTTTATACAAAGAATTATTTTTCACTTTTTAGTTTGATATGCTTTAAAAGCGTGTTTTTTAGTTGTTTTAAACTATATTTATTTTTGATTTTTTAGTTTGATCTGAGAAACTCCAAATTTGTTAAAATATGAACTATGACATGTAGTATTGGTTAAGTAAATCGATAATTAGGCAGCATTTAATATCTACTCGTAACCTTTCATGATTAATTGTTAGATTATTTGCGACCAAGTTCTATTGACGACTTTACGAATTATTATTTCTTAATCGAATCATTTCTTCTAAAGCTTCACTGTTACATGGAGTTTTATCTGTCAACTTTGAACAGTCTAGTTCTTCATGCATTCGAATACCGTCCAAAGATCTACAACGACATGTTCTACTGTACAACCTTGCATCTTATGAACGGTCGACGCCATACTCAGTATGCTATTTAAATGTCACCAAAACTAGTTTTATATAGATGTTGCATACTTTTAAGCGCATCTTTTTGGTGAGCTGCTTAAACTTACTATCGCCTTCCTACAGTGTCGCTCAAGTATTCTAGGTTGCAGTACCACTTAAAAAAGTTACAAACATACATACATACATACATACATACAAGTGAAGCTAATAAAAGCGTATTAAAAAGGGCTGTCGACTGGAAAATTATATAAAAAAAGCACATTAAAGGCGTTATATTCAGATTTAATTTATTTGGTTACTTGGTTTTTTGTTTCCTAATTTTTACAAAACCATTGATAGTCTCATTAACTGTGGGCGCAATTATATCTAAAATCAACCTTATACCTAAGGCAACAAACCCACAGGCGAGCCACGCAGAACGCAGAGTCATTATGGCTACCACATTCAACCCAGTCTTGTCAACTCTGCCAATAAACGCAAATGGTACCAACAACTTTAATCCGAAAATACTAGTAATAGTAGTGTATATTGTACTATATAATGAAAATCCTATAGTCAGAATGCTGAAGATTCTAAAATGGTTATCAGATATGAGATCCTCACATTCTAACATCAGATGCATTTATTCACAATAAAAAACTGAGAATGAATCATGTAAGCCAAACCAGAATTTTTTTTGATTTCTCAGCTAAAAATCCTCTAGCTTACACAACAAATAACATTACAAAAGTTCCGCTGATTTCTACAAGTGGAACTCAATGCCTACTCAAATACAAGTGTCCTTAATGAAAATTGTTCAATGAAGCCGGCATAAATTAATGTTTCCTCAGCTAATGAAAATGAAATTTAATGAAGTTGTTATATAAACTGACGTTTCTAAACCGGTGAGCAAAGTTTTTCATAAGGGTACAGTGACTAGTGTAAGAGTAGAACCTCATGGAGCAGTTGCACTAGGTGGCCTTTCTTTAAGGATCTCAAAAAATATTATTTACCAAACTTTAATTAGATTTGAAAAGTAAGCGAAACTTTGCCGATAAAAATTTGTTATTTCATTTCTGCCATAGTTTAAAGTTTTTCTCATAATACTTGTAGATGTACAAATGGACCAATACGAATGTCAACTAACACGTGTTCGAAGCGGCATCAAGATATTTCAATTTTCTCACAAGTTATCTCTTTTACGGTCATACAAGTATGTATGTACGGATGGATATCCGAATGGACATGTAATGATGCACCCGTACATATAGTTATAACCTATTTATCTCGATACGTTTTAGGTGTTACAAACACCATAACCATAAGTTACACAAATTCTGACGTTATGAATTTATCATCGCTACATAATTATTCGGAAATGTATCTATACAATCAAACTTAAAAAAATATGTAACTATTTTATTATATTTATTTATTTTGGCAAGCATGTTTGTTGTGGACTAATTCGAAGATCTACCAAATTAAAAATGTTTCGAAAACGTCTTCGTTTTCTATATGCATACTTATATGTATGTGTATGTACAAAAATTACTTGTCACGTTTTCTCTAAGGTAAACTCCTAAACTAAGTGGGGATTTGTGGTTACCACCACCACGACAAAGATGATCATCACGTTGTGGATATACCATGTATTTGGTAATTTGGTTTTGGTTATTTTTGATATTTACTTGGTAGATTTCATGCGAGTGAAGCAGCGGGTAAGGATAGTTTAATTATATTTATGGGGAGAAGTATTATTAAATGATACCATTGCTAGACAAACAATCGTTTGTTAATTTTATACTGTGGTGGCACTATATATGTTATTATCACTTTATTCATCGCTTTAGAGAGGGAAAATTAGTATTTTAATTATTAAGAAAATATTTTCTGCAATAATTGTATCACTTTACTATAAGCACTATTTCTGAGTATTAGTGTATTCTTAATCACTAGATTTCAAGTATTTTTTCTCTTTTACTATTTTTTTGATGTTATTATCATATATGATAAAATCGTAGGTTATGCAAATAGATAACTGTTTCGAAATTTCCTATTTTCTCATATTTTCTCACATTAACTTGTTGGCGTAAAATATTTGGTACATGAAATTGCTCAAGGTCACATATAAATAACGTAACATATGTATAAATAAATGTATGTGCTTTCTTTATTTATTTACTTTGCACTATAAATATACTCAAAGAGAAAAAGAGATATATATATATATATATATATATATATATATATATATATATTTAATTATATATGTATGCATAAGATTCAATAAATTGTTTTTCATTGTTGAGTTGGGAGTATTATAACACATTTTCTATAATTCATAACCACATTAATGCAAGTGAATGCAATATTCAGTTCATGTATTTCTCAGTAAGCTATATATATATGTATATATATATATATATATCATATATATATGGTTTATACATACAGGCCTATAAAGTCAGGAAATATTTGGAGAAGCACACCCGAAAATAATTATAGAAACTTTTTCTCGACACGTCCACTAGAGCTACTCAAAAATGACTAAATATTGAATGCGCTGAAAGTAGAAAATTTTGTGAAATTCTAAATATAATTATTTTTGCCACGACGTATACGCATATCATGTATATTCTTGCATATGTATGTACATACTATATATACATTTAAACGTAGATAGAGATATAAAATTTTTTGTAGTATTGTTACATATTAATTGAGATTTCCTTTATGATTGGCATGAAGGCTATACTCTTATAAAAGATAATTAATACATATTTAATTAGCAATCACTCATTTATATATGTATACATATTTACATACTTTGTTTCTTTTTCTTTACTCGCGTAGAAACCGCTTACCGTTATAGCCGAGTTAACAACAGCGCGCAAGTCGTTTCTTCTTTTCGCAAGGTGGCGCCAATTGGAGATTCCGAGCGAAGCCAGGTTCTTCTTCACCTGGAGAGCTGGAGTGTTTTCGTTCATTCCGACGACATGACCTAGACAGCGTAGCCACTGTTTTTTAATTTTCTGAACTATGTATGTCAATGTCGTCGTATATATCATACAGCTTATCGTTCCATCGAATGCGATATTCGCCGTGGAAAACGCGTAAAGGACCATACATTTTTCGCAGAACCTTTGTCTCTGCGCCATATGGCGGGATGGGATTAATGAGTGACTTTGTTTTTGTTCGTCGAGAGAGGACTTTACTTCTGAATTGCCTACTTAGTCCGAAGTAGCACCTGTTGGCAAGAGATATTCTGCTTTGGATTTCGAGGCTGACGTTATCTTCGACTTCAATGTTATGACCGTCAACAGTGACGTGGGAGCCTAGTCGCGAGTGCGACGACTGTTTGCTTGATGGCAGGAGATAATTCGTCTTGACCTCGTTCACCATTAGACCCATTGTCTTCGCTGCAGTATGCACCGAGCTTTTGGTATTACTCATTTTTAATTTACTGATCCGTCTTAGTTGCGCGATACCAAATTCAAACAGAGCAGCAGAGAGGCAGGTCCTTTTCATGCTTTCAAATGCGCTCATAAGATCCAATCAGTTTGTTGACATTGGGCTACAATTTTTGACACAATCTCTCGATAGAACCTTATACTCGACTTTAAGGAGACTTATTCCACGGTCGTTGGTGCAGATTGTGGTGTCTCCCTTTTTGTGGATTGGGCAGAGCGCACTTAAGTTCTAATCGTTGGGTATGCTTTCGCCTGACCATATTTCACAAAGCAGCTGATGCATGCTCCTTATCAGTTCTTCGCCGCCGTGTTTGAATAACTCGGCCGGTAATCGATCGGCCCCCGCCGCTTTGTTCTTCAGACGGGTGATTGCCAATTTCATTTATTTAGGAACCAGCATCAACACCAACAATAACGTCACCCTCGAAATCCAAAGCAGAATATCTCTTGCCTACAGGTGCTACTTCGGACTAAGTAGGCAATTGAGAAGTAAAGTCCTCTCTCGACGAACAAAAACAAAAATCTATAAGTCACTCATTAGAGAAAAGTTCTGCGAAGGATTTATGGCCATTTGCGCGATGGCCAGGGCGAATATCGCATTCGATGGAACGATGAGCTGTATGAGATAAACGACGGCATTGATATAGTTCAGCGAATTAAAAGACAGCGACAACGCTGGCTAGGTCATGTCGTCCGAATGGACGAAAACACTCCCGCTCTGAAAGTATTCGACGCAGTGCCCGCCGGGGGAAGCAGAGGAAGACCTCCACTCCGTTGGAAGCACTAGGTGGATAAGGACCTGGCGTCGGTCGGAATTTCCAATTGGCGCCACCTTGCGAAAAGAAGAAACGACTGGCGCTTTGGTGTCAATTCGGCTAAAACCGCGTAAGCGTTTCCCACGCCAGTAAAGAGAATAAAGGAATTGTGAAGAAAAATTGCGAATAATATTTTATTTAGACCTAATGACCGATAAATTTGGGTAGTACACCCTAAGACAAGAGTAATTAGGGAAGGTGCTGAAAAGTTATGAATAATAGGCACATCACCTAGTCCGCAGCGTTATTTTCCCCTCTTTTTGGAAAAAAGGGGCGCAACTTGATGCTATACTGACGAATATTGAATGCAATGGACTGCCTCTTCAGAAGTTTGACAGATCAGCTTTCATTTCTATGAATAATTCGAAGAGGAAACACATCTCATTTACAAATATACTGACGGCAGTTTCATCTCAGTAATATTAAATTTAGTAGACCGTGTATTCAGACGGTTGTGTAAAAATACATGGAGCGGCATAGAATCCTTCCGGTACAGCGGGAGCGAGATAATCCACACTCACATTATCAATAGAGGCGGAAACAGCAACATTATATGGAAAAGCATTCGTATCAGCAACAATAGAAGTGAGAATTGAGTTAGCAGCAGTTGGAGCACCAGAGAATGCTTTTGGCATAGCGGGGCCCAGATGCATTATCAACAGAAGCAAAGACAGCAACATTAGACGGAGAAGTGTTTGTAGAAGCATTTGTACCAACAAAAGTCGCAACAGTGAGAGTGAGGTAGGCAGCAGAGAGAGCATTCGAAACTGATGCAAAGAATTTGCTGTTGTTGGTAAATTTGTTTTGCACATTGCAGATATCTAACTTCAATTCGTTAAAGAATTCCAAATTGAAATCTTATCAAAAAAATATGTAAACGGAGGGATTTGTGGCATCATTCAAGACCACCTATAAAAAATGTAAAACAATGAAAATTAAATAAATTTGTGAAATTTAAAGGTATGTATTTGATGAAAAGCTTGAAGCATCATATTATTATTTTCAATGGAAAATTATTAAAAACATTTAATGAGTGAAAGCTAACAAGCTTAAAATATTTTATTGGGTATAGTCAGTTATTCTCATATACATACTATAAAAAGATTTAAATAGTTTCTCCATATAATAAATAACCACTATATAGCAATTTTTATTCGTACTAAATGTTGGGTGTTTTAATTTAAATGCCCAAAAATTATTATTTTGTTCAATCTGGTTATAATGGAAAATGTTATAAACGCTAATTTTGAAGCGTTCTCACAACTGAAATAAGTTGGACATCCCTTTATTCCTGGCAAAGCACTTAATATAGTGGCACAGGCGGACGATATTGCCATTTTAATAACGAGTAGGTGCCTACAAACTATTAGCAGTATTGTGACCAAAACTTTCAATACTGTCCAGAATTGGGCACCGCCAGTGAGTCTGGGGTTAAACCCAGAGAAAACAGTATGTAAAAAAGAAAGCATAAAATTCCTCTATGCAGGTTGCCTTCGATAAATGTGACACAACTCTCTCTCAAAGACTGCAGAAAATATCTTAGGGTAGTCGTGGCCAACAAACTGCAATGGGAGCACAATGTGGAAGAAAGCGTGAGAAAGCTAGTAATGTTTTATATACGTCTAGACACTCTCAGGTCTCTCCTTCTCTCATTCTCTGGTACTACATAGCTTTGTAAGACCAATTCGAAGCGACTAGCAAAACATGTCCCCAAAGGCGACTCCGTAAATAGTGCTAAACCTGCACTTATAACCCTTTTCGCTGAAAACAGCGCAGCAAAATTAGAGGGACGACTGCTTCCTGCAGGGGAATTTACGTATAAATAGACCCTTAAGACATAGCTCGGTGCGAGAAAATACTATCCAGAGTTAGCCTTTTAAGTAGCCGGCCCCCTTTAGTATATTTTGAACTGACGTCTTTGCTATTGTAAAAGCCGCGGAAATTGCCTATAAAGCACCCGTAGGCAATTCCAGAGTCAATATCTTGTAGACAGTCATGCAGAAGTCAAGGCAATAACCTCGTATCGCATATCGAGAGCAATGAGATAGTGGTCGAGATTGCCAAGAATGGTATGCGGCTAAAACCCGAAAACGTAATCGACATTGAAAACCCCATGCATTGTCTATAGAAGATCTGGACAGAAGCACGGAAAAACAAGTAAGGAAGGGCTTAGTTCGGGTGCAGCCGAACATCTGATACTCTTGCAACTAGCAAGAATCAAAGCCAGGGAAATATTTTACTATGTAAAACCAATCATAAAGATTAAAGTCAGGTGGATGTTAGAGAATTCTAATATTTGTGATATACCCCTGTATAGGCCAAGTTTTCGTTCAAATTTATTTATTTTAGGCACAATGATATACTATTATGAGTAAAACATGTTCTCTAATTTTCGTTGATATAACTCACGTATTGGGCGATATATACGGTACAAAATCACCTGGAAGTTCGAAAATATTTATATTAAGTATGTGAGGCTAAGGGAAGTATTGGCCCGATTCAACCCATTTTTGACGTATGGACATACCATTATAAGAGAAGGATTATCTTTTCATTTCAATTATATATCTCACATATTGGCTGACATTTTCTATCAAAAGTTAACTATAGGTACCGGGTTCCAAATATTCGCTACCTAGGGTCTTGAACAGTTCTTGATGGATTTAAGCCTACTGGAATGGGTTTAGGCCTATAAGCTTAACTTTCTTCCCTCTGAAAACGTTAAAGAAGTTTTTGGACGGGCACATTAGAACCGTAACGCCTCCTAGAAACATGTCAAAGCGCAATACGCATACACGAAAAGCAGATCGGTAGAGATTACACTCCATTTAGTGGGAAGTAATATGGAAAGGGCTCTTGAATAAAAGGAATATGCTCTTAGATTTGAACAATTTTTGTTCATACGGTGACACACACGTGCAAAGTTTTATTACGCTATATTAATTGCTTCTTGATTTATGATTTCGAGCTTTCGGCTGACTTTACTCCATGGGACTGGCGATTATTATTTGCCACTAGTAGTATTTAGTATTGGCAAAAATAGATAGATACAATCGAATCAATACTACACCCAAATACAATTTCCTGATGATAATGATATGCATTATTCCAAGAATTAGCGTATTAATTATATGCACAGTTGCTTCCTAAGCAATGTCAAAATCAATTCAATCAGACGATTCCTTTTTTTGACCTTATACCCCATAAAATGATTTCTGTTTTTCCATCGTCAAAATGGGTGCAATTTTTATGCAGCTAAATGAACAACTTTTTTTTTAATTGTGCAGTTTATTAAATTAAGCCTCTTCGAGCGAGTTAATATCACATATCACATGGAGGATGCAGTCATGTGTAGCAGTTCACGTAAGTGAGGAAAGTTCTTTAATCGCCATTCACGTGCGCGTAGCCAGAAACGATTCCTTCACATATAGCTCTAGCAGCTTACGACTTCCGGTCTTAAACCAAGCTCTGGCTAGCCAAAAAAAAAACCTCCGTTTGAAGGTGAGCTAAAATGAGAAGGCGAGACATTCCCTTACCAGATTTGTGCGCTGGGTTTGGTACCTGTTACCTAAAAAGCACCCCCAATGAAAAGAACAAAACAGCATCGTTTCGTACGATTAAAATATGCGGTCGCTGGAAAGGTGCCGCTGCCTAGCTGCGTGATGTCCTCGTAAAAATAAAGGCCGACATCACCGCCGTCAAAGAAGTACGATGAACGGAACAAGAACTGAAGCGAGTAGGTCCTTGTGGCATGTACTACAATGGCCATATACTAGCGTAAGTTTGGTGCGGGATTCATAGTGGGAGAGAGACTCCGTCGCCGCGTCTTGGCACTTACCTCGGTGGATGATCGTCTAGCCACAATCTACATCAAAGCGAAATAACTCAACAAATCGCTAATTTGCGCCCACGTCCCGATAGAAGAGAAGGATGATGTAGCCGAAAATGAGAGCTGCCACCAGCACAAGAAAATTCATCAAATTACCTGACTATCTCCGGGTCGAAAAGCCACCAATCAGATCCTCCGAGAGCCCTGGGAACACTATCTTGTTGTAGCCAAGATACGCACCCGCCTCTGTGCAGCAAACAACGTCAATAAACACAAGGAAGGTTTGACATCGAGAAGCCGCAATCGCAACAGACAGGCTAACGGTTTGTTACTCGACTTCCGATTGGGACGACATTTCCAACTTCTTACGTACAGCTGCAAACGAAACCATTGGATCTAGGAAAAGACAAAAGAATAGCTGGTAAGATGAGGAGAAACAGACCGCCTACCTCGCAACGTTACAATCGACCACCACACGTGCGGGATGGGCTATATATCGAGAGCTGACGAGGATAGCGAGACGCATTTGCAGACAAACAAAGATAGAGGCCGAAATGTGTGAGTATGAAAAGCTTGACAAATCAACAATTGACCAGATGTTCACCATGCGCCAAATCTTGGAAAAGATATCGACACACACCACTTCTTCGTCAATGCGAAAAACGAAAAACTAATACGACTGTGTAAACTAACGGATCGGGTTGGCCCTCTCCGCTTTCTTCAGACTGGATATGGAAGCGAAGCAAATGGGTAAATTAATGCAACATGAAATATTTCCTGTCACCAAACAAACAATCATGACGTTCGCGACTTGGCTCCCTCGTCACAGTTGACAGTCATAACTTCGAAGTTGTAGATTATGTCGTCTATCTTGGAATCAGCATCAACACCAACAACAACGTCAGTCTCGAAATTCAACGCGAGATGTCTCTTGCCAACAGGTGCTACTTCGGACTGAAAAGGCAATTGAGAAGTAAAGTCTTCTCTCGACGAACAAAGACCAAACTCAACAAAGCCTCATCGTCGCTGCTCCAGTATCTCGAATTGGCGCCAAATTTAGAAAAGAAGAAACGACTGTCGCGCTTTTGTAAACTCACTATAGCCGCCTAAGCGATGTCTACTCCAATAAAGAAGAACTTTTTTTATTATGTGGTTAAGTACATTAAATTTTGCCTCTTCGATCGAGTTAATATCACATATCACACATATCTGATTTGAAGATGTTTTTAATATGTTCTTCAACTGGAACGTCATATTTGATTGAAAATTATGCGAGCCGGTAAGTGGATTTCATTTATATTTGTTTTCTGAAGCATGATAATAAAGATGATAGATGAATGTATAAACCTATATTTTCTTCGATATCGGAAACTTTTCCGCAGTTACCTTATAATTATAATCTAAAGACATTTCCTGCTACTTTTGTAAGCCGCAAGCACCGTCAAACATGTTATTTGCTTTTATTGTGTCAGTAAACACAACGATGGCATTTAAAATACTTTAATAACTTGAGAATACTCTCTGTGACCTAGTGCAACGAGGTCTAAACCTGGCAAAGGGATGAATTAAATATCAACCCCTCAAAGACGACCGTAGTTCCTTTCACAAGGCGGAGGTCCCTACCCGACCTGAGAAATCTCACACTTGGGGAGAGAGATCGAAATGACTAGGAAGATTAAATACCTGGATCTTATGCTGGATTCCACCCTACGGTGGAAGCAGCATGTGAACCAAACGCCAGTCAAGGCAACAAAAGCATTAATGGTGTGTAAACGGCTGGCGGGTAAATCCTGGGGCTGTAAGCCAAGGATCGTTAGGTGGTTGTACACCATGATTGTGCGACCGATAATTACATATGGGGCGGTGTCCTGGGCCTCCGTAGCGTCTCAGGCTTCGGTGGTAACCCAACTAACAAAGCTTCAGCGGCTAGTGTGTGTTTGTATGACGGGCGCTATGCGGACCTGCCCTACGGCAGCTCTGAAGATCCTGTTGGAACTCACACCGCTCCATATATTGATAGGTCAAGTAGCCAAGCACTCACTTCTGCAGATAACAGCAGAGGGATGTGGCAAAGACAAGGTAATCTCGTCCCAGAGGATGGAGAGGATTAGTGGCGACATTCCTATTGCCCTCCTCCCGAAGGACGGCATTACAAAAACTATTCACTTCACGAAGAGGTTTAAGGTTACCCTTGGTAGCAAGAGTGAGTGGAACGACCCCACTCTTGAGCAAATGCTAAGGGATAGCACATTGAGGTGGTACACCGACGGCTCGAAAACGTCGGAAGGGATAGGTGCAGGTATTTTAGGTCCGCGTACCAGGCTCTCTCTTTATCAGGCCGAAGTGTTAGCTATAAGTCGGTGTATAGAGATAAACCTCCACCGCAACTATCGCAACGAGCGAATAGCTATACTTAGCGATAGTCAAGCCGCACTAAAAGCGATCTCCTCCTACGAGATCAAGTCGCTACTAGTGCAAGAGTGTAGAGAACGGCTAAATAACCTAGCTGAAATGAACCAGGTGCACCTGATCTGTGTGCCTGGTCACAGGGGCATAGCCGGCAACGAGCTGGCTGACGAGCTTGCTCACTCTGCAGCCTCCTCCAGTATGGTTGGGCCCGAACCGTTCACCGGGGTAGGCCTTCATACTGTGAAGGAGCTGCTCCGCAAGGAAGAAAGAGTGTGTAGGGAAAGGCATTGGCAGCGAGCGCACGGTATGCGTCACGCCAAGCTGTTAGTTGGGGGGTATAACCAGAAGAGGTTAAAATCGCTAATAAACCTCCCAAGAAACAAACTCAGGCTCCTGGTCGCATTCTACACCGGCCATTGCAGGCTGAAGGGGCATTTGGCTAACTTGGGCCTATCAGCTTGCGCTAAATGTCGGTTTGCGACAGGGAGCCTGAAACCCCGGAGCACCTGCTAATCGACTGCATCGCAGTCTGTAGGCGCAGGTCGAAGGCCCTTGGAACCATGTTTCCGGATAGGGATCACATCGCCTCGCTAGCACCCAGCGGGTTATTGGACTTCATCAATATGCTGGGGCTAAGCGAAACCCTGTGAGTTAGGAGAGGGCACAATAGACCTAAGGTCGCAGTGCATTCATCAATTACTTTCTTATCTTCTTATCTTACTTTAATAAGTTGGAGGCAAGTTCTCTGAACTATTAATATTTTTGGATGTTATTTTATTACTTTAGTATCCATATTTAAATACTTAAATAAAGTAAGATATACACATTTCGAACTAAACTATAGAACTAAAAGGAAATTGTAATATTGGCTATTTCAGGTTTATAGAAAGTATTTCTCAATGATATTCATTTCTGAATTTTAATGCGTTTTTGTTTCGAATAATAATAATAGGTGACTTAAAGCAGCATGGTGTACACTGTAGTGGAGGTCTAGTGCACATGCCTGTACGACTAGACTAGAAATGAAGCCCCTCACCTCTCATTCTCCTTTTTTGCTTTCAATGGGTGTCAATCTTAACAACGTTTGGAAATTGGGTCCCAGCTGTAATAAAAGAAAGGAGAACCTGTCCCACAAAAAAGTCTCTGTCACGGAAACTGTAACTGATATTTGACTTTTACTATAAAAGGAACGACAAGCACCATACGCTTGGTGTAAGTTTCATTGTCAACGGTAAAATTAAACAAAAAGCTACATACGAGTATGTATTTTGCGAATATAACTGACATAATGTGTGTAATAAGAATACGTTGAAAGTTTTGCAATACGTATATCAGTGTTATTAATGTAAATGCGTCTGTTGAAAATAATATTCCGGAAGAAAAAGAGGACTTCTATGACACCTCGGAAGATACATTTGCCAAGTACCTGAAATACGACGTAAATATTATTATTGGAGTTTTGAATGCAGAGATTGGTAAAGTAGCAGTATACAGAAAATAGACAGGACGACATAATCTACACAGCATTTCCAATAACAACGGTAAGAAGCTCAATAACTTTGCCGTCTCAAAGGACTTTATAATAGGGAGCACCAAGTTCGACAACAAAAATATTCAAAAATTGGAAGGGATATCATCAGATGGTGATATCAAAATCGAATAAGCCATTACTAATCAATCGATGGCGTAAGTCGTCTCTTGAATTTCAAGAAACTCTGGTAAATTCCATAAAATCAGAAAAAGCGATTGAGCGGACTTTAATCTCAAAGTGATATAATATAGAATATTTCGAAGTAGTCCAAATGAAAATCGGCAATGGTTTCAGTGAACCGTCATTGGAGTTCAGAGAGCTAAAGTAGACGATTACGCGCTTGAAAAATACAAAGCCCTGGAGTTGTAATCACATGAACTATGTTTCCTTCGCCTAAAGTAGTTTAACATGGGTGACACGGCAAATGGGAAACCGAAATAATATGCCAATGTTCAAAAAAGAAGACAAATTTCAATGCAAAAACCAATAACAAATCACACTGCTCAATAGAGAATATAAAAAATATTTAATCTTATTAAAGCCAGAATGGTGAACGAAAGAAATGGAGAATTTTCGTTAAGAAAAGACGTCCATCCGTTTGTTCGACTTCAGCAAAAATCGAGACATCTTAATGACTTGGTACATACAGTTGCGGTCAAATTCTTAGTAGTGCTGGCATTCATTAAATATATGTGATCATCTTTTTTAATACAACTTTTTTGTTGGAATGCACTTCAAAATCAGATAGCTTCAGATGTTGATATGAAAACATGCAACAACTTGTTTCGCTTGGCTAGTTGTTTTTGTTACATTTGCTGGACTTTTTATTTGCAAAGCATTTTTAAATTATCCGAAATTTTTTTTTAACGGTGAAATTAATTTATTTAATTGAAGTTTTTGGTTTAAATGTTAAAATTTGTATTTTGTTTGGTCTTCGACAAAATAGTGCAACATTTTATGATCGGACGAATCGAAGATTGTTAAGTATGGCGGAAAAGGATCGCGTCAATATATTCTTAAGTCCCCTTAAACCTAATATAAGAATTTTCCATGTTATTGTAGATTTTGAACTGACTATACGATTTTTGTATGAAATTACTTGACTATATTTTCTGAAGCATACTTAGGTAATTTGAATTTCCGTAGCTTCTAAATGCATCTTCAGTACTGATTTTCTTTCCAGTAGTTGGTATTGAGCAGTTTATGAAAAATATGTCCAAAAACTAAAAACATCATGTTTGTAGTAAGTAAGCCCCTTATGTTTTAAGGAGCAAAAATTGCGCCGTTAATTATGTTTCTCAAGATGGATAAGGAAGCGAAGACAATGGGTCTGGTAGTGAACGAGCGCAAGACGAAATATCTTCTGTCATCAAATAAACAGTCGTCGCACTCGCAACTAGGAAATATTAATAGATAATTTCGTCTATCTTGGAACCATTATTAACAGCAACAACAATGTTGGATTCGAAATCCGAAGCAGAATAACTCTTGCCAAAAGGTACTACTTCGGACTGAGTGGGCAAAGTAAAGTCCTCCCTTGATGAACGAAAAACTATACCCTACAAGTCACTTATTATTCCCGTCCTGTTATGTGGTGCAGAGGCGTGGACGATGACAACATCTGATGAGTCGACATTGCGAATTTTTCAGAGAAGGTTCTGCGAAGGATTTATGGTCCTTTGCGCGTTGGCCACGGTGAATATCGAATTCAATGGAACAATGAGCTGTATGGATATGTGAGGGCATTGACATACTTAGTTCAGCGAATTAAAAAACAGCGGCTACGCTGGCTAAGTGAAACTCAAGCTCTGATTGTTCTGTATTCGAGGCAGTACCCGCCGGTAAACCAGAGAGAAAAAGGAAGACCTTTACTCCGTTGGAAAGACCAGGTGGAACCTGGCTTCGCTTGGAACCTCCAATTACTATAACCGCGTAAGCCATGTCTACGCCAGTAAAGAAGAAGAATCATTAAACTTTATTTTTAAAATTTAATTTTTTCGAAATATTTTCATATTAAAAATTTAGAGGAATTGCTTTTTTGTGGATACAATCAAGTTTTACTTGAAAGGGCAGTTGCAAATAGCACAAATTTAGGGCAATGTTCAACAAATTTTTAACTCTTTTATTCTGAAACCAATCTACAATGTAAAAGCAGAATTTGGTGTATTTGGTGTACTCATGTTTTGTATATTATCTATTTATATGATATATCTGCATATTAAATTTCTAATCCTTATCCCTGGCATTTCACATTTAGTGAATTGTATTTCTATTTAATTTATTGTTTACAGATGTACATATACTATGTTTTGTTTATTCACTGTATAAGTTAACCCGGAATGTTAGCAGTCAAATTACACGGTCTGCATTGTTTGCCTAACATCCAAACAGTGCTGAACATATTAACCCAATCCCACCAGCATAAACTGTGGAATTCTCTGACTCAATACATTCCAAACATCAACGGCAAGTAGCTACAGCTAGAGCCACGAAGGTAGCGTAGGTAAAGCTATAGTTGCTAGTTAAATGTAAGTTTAGTTCTTAAGAAGACACAATAAAGTTCAAACACAAAAATAGCTTTAAAATAAAAGTCATATAAGAACGCAATTCTAGAATATCATGAAATATTCTACGACATTAAAACTGTAAGTAGAGTGCTCGTTACAAAAAGTGTGGAAACCTGAGAAATTGTAAAACAAAGAAAATTTTTGAAAACTTACATTTTAAGAAAAATAATATTAATACAAATCTGTTTTAATGTCTTGAATGGGTTTGTAATTTATCAATTAAAAAATAAATTGTAAAACAAGAAAATTTGTGATGACCTTAAACAGGAACGATTGACGGAGCAATTGACCACTCTGACTACTGGAAAAACTCCACAAGCATTTGAACCGGTAAAAGTATTACACCACGTGAAGTGTGAGAAGCCACTTGATCTGGTAAAATCATTGCCAGAATTTGATGGGCAAATAAGTTTCTATGTGTACTGGCCGCCCATACAGCATATGAAGTATTTAAAACATGCCAAGGCAGCTCGAGACTTTTTTAAGCAGTTGGATTAATTAATAATGAAGTATAGGGTTCTACTGATACCATTGTAGCGTAATTTAATACACTTTTAAATTTCGATACGATAATAGCGATATTAGTCTTTACATTGCGGACAATCGTCCCATATATTTAATTAAACAACAACTTTCCACTTTAAGACAGGGTAATATTTCAGTGATTCAATACTTCGACTAGAGTGAGAAGAAATTAACTCTCACGAATTCCTCATCAAATGAGGACCCAAAAAAATTTAAAAGAAACATTTATTCAGAGAAAAAGATACAATATCAACAAATAAATCCCCACTTCGTAACAAAACATTATAAACAAATGAAAATAGAAATGACAAACAGGAGCCAGTGACACCCATGAATATTAATCCGTTGGTGTAAAAATTACTGCGAAACATAAATTGGTGTACAGAACCATCGCAGAGATCATCTCAAGGACAACAGCCTACCGAAATAAATATAGACAAGAGTTCAATACTAATCATCAACAAACGTCTAGTGGAAGCATTATGGCTACTTGACCAATTGACGATTTATTCAATCATGAATGATGAGACGTGAAACCTAACAAACCTTTTTCCGCAGACTCATAGGAGGAAGGTACTGGATTGTGATATAATGGACATCGAATCACTACTGCGAACAGTTAATGTTCACCACCATCGAACACGAAGCTTAAACCTTTTAGACATAATACTTAAATTCGTTGCCGGCACTCCAGATTTTGATTACTTCCAGAGACTACATATGAGACAGAATATGCTCGTTGACTCCAACAACAAACGGTACAGGATAAGAACTCATATTCAGCAGAAAAAATTAAAAAATTGCAGAAAAATAAATAAAATCATTGCTAAAACTAAAAAATAAAAAAAATAAAATAGTTACAGATAACTTATACGAAATAATATTAGCAAGAAATGGAGTTATAACTCTCGAGTAATTCCAGTAACATTACCCAAACTTAATTTACTTAGCGCTGTACTACAGGATAATAATGGTTTAAATACACTTATTAACGAGAATTCTACAGTCGAATCTATAATAGAAATATTAGGAATGTCTAAAATATAGGTTTTTTTTTAAACAGTGAACATTTTTATTTTTTTATAAAATATCCTATACCGAAGAGAGTTTGTAAGAAAATTCGCTTTTTCGCCGTGTCGCACCAACGACGAGTTCTACATTTTGGAAAAACCAATACCGTTGCTGAATGCGGAAATAAAGCGTATGCTGTGAAATGCGAAAAATCTACGTTTGCAACATTTGGCAAAACACTAAAATCTACCACCCAACAACAGCTCCTTATGGGAGCAGTGACGAACTGCTCAACTGGCGCCAATCATAATAAGGACAACGGTATTGTTATTATTAACAATGTTACGGGCAAAATAGAAGATTAACTTGGAAGTATCAGAACTGTCAGCGGTACCTATTTGTTGGATACCGCAATCAAAGCAACGCTTTTTGTCGTACAGCTTCAACTCCATCAAGACACTTTGAGCCTAAACTGTCTTCAGGAAATGAATGTGGAAAATATGAATTATATTGGCGCTCTTCAAAAAGAAGTCAATCATAAAAGATGCTCCTCGAAGAAAATACTTACCCAAAACTGTACTCTGGATCTGCCCCTGCCTACTACACAAATATCATAGTTGTAAATTCCATTTGCTTCCTTCACTTTACAATAGACAAATGAGCCATCAATGAAGATATCGGAATAAAACTTTGCGCAATGTTTTTAAGGTAATCTATATAAAACCTGATCATAATTTTGTATCTTTGCAAAATTAAGTTTAGTCTTAGGCATACTATAGTTAAGTGCAGAAAAAATTACCTCAGCTGCCGAATAATAAAAATAATAGGGCAATTCAGACACTTGCCCATCGGAGTTTGCACCGTTTCAAAAGTGAACGTCTTTTTGGGGTTTCTTTGCAATACTTGTCACAAATCATTGCACACTGGTTGATTTCATAGGCCAAAAATAAAAGTTTGAAATTTACCACTGTTTGTTTCAAAGCTATTTCTTAAAAAACCAACAAAACTAAAGGTAAATACAAGTACATTTTTCTCTATCCCATTCGTTACCAAAAGCGAGAGAAGTGAGACAATAGAAACACGCGGACTGTATGTATGTTCGTGCATATTTTATTGTTTTTTATATTTTTTTCATCACACATACTTATGTATAGATATTTCAGCTTTGGTTTTCATTTTATCATTTCCTCACTTTTGTCAAATGTTTGTTTTATACGTACTTTTATTTAGGCACATCATTTCACGCCTATATATAATATTACATTTTGGTGTTTAGAAAATGTGTGATATCACTTATCACCGAAGCAAATCTATTAAAGCTCCAGTATCTACTTATTAGAATCTTCCTTAACAAAAAACTTGATATTAACTTTTACCCTGCTGTGATAATCAGAATCTGATGTGGAAGTTGAGATAAAAAAATGATTGGACCACATTGCGTCACAAATGTAATTAATGAACGGAATGAGTCCTCTAATTACTTAATATCAATAGGAATATGTGATTTGATGACGTTTTGTGGTCAGAGCGAATATAAGCAGAAATTTTAAAATAATAATTTGGAAGACAATAATTTATTTGTCACGACATATGTCCCTGTACGAGTATAACTGATAATAAATACGCAAAATGATAAGAGCACAAACAAATTTAGAAAAACTGCAGACCTTCGTCCACCCGCTATTGCCGTCCTGTTCGAATTCAATTTCAAAAGGAATCAGTTTAATCAACCCAAATTCCACTAGATTTGCGCTAGATCCTGCAAAGGAATTAACTTCAAAATATTCCTGTTATTATCTTCCTTATTCAGTCCGTAACATTTTTATTCATGCTCTCGATGTTATTCAATATTCACCAGTTTCTATTAGAGAGCTCTCAAAAGAATCTGCTGACTCAAGCAATAAGTACGTTAAGATGTATGTAACGAATCGCTGCAAGTCAGGACTTGCTAAACCGATTGCTTTTGAGGTAAGATCCTTTCATCACCAGTCAAAGAAACTACCATGCAAAAGTAAATCAATTTTATTAAAATCAGTTTTTGATTTAGTTGAATAATATCCAAAAAATTCCTTTCTTTCGTTTATCAACTTTTTTTATTTAATATAATTAATTAAAATTTGTTACCATCGGGAAGTGGCGGAGTCGAAAAGAAGAAGAAAGAGATTTTAAAAAGCTTTGGCAAAAGTTTCACTTTTATATAGGCAGTGAAAGTATTTTTGTCCGCTGATTCCATAGAAGACTGACCACTGTCCATTGATTCAAATCTGATTGATAAAGAGGAACTTTGTAAATCAAGTTTTCTCCCAAATTGGAAATCATATTAAATAAATTAAAAATCATCGGATTAAAATAAATTACAGGAACCACGAAAGGCTTTTAGATAAAAACTCGCAATGACAGCGACACTCGTGGCCAATAATTGCTCGCAGCAAAAAATTTACATTTTCACTTAGATATCTTTACTTTTTTAGCTTCTTGCAAGAATTCCAAGATCCGAAGATTCATTCGGTCTTTCACTTTTGAGCCTTTTTTAGAAGTTTTCAAAAACTTATTACGGCAGAGACCTTAAATTTTACCTTCGCGATGGTGTGAGAGGTCTTTCTGGGAGCCTGAGTGAGAATTGGACGACATACACAGTGTGGAAATGGACGAAATTGGACTACAACTACGCTGACTTCCCATATGACACACCTTTTAATTATACTTGATTCTTTCATTTTCCAATACACAAATCAAAAAGTTATTAATAAACCGGCATAACATTTTTCACTAATAATTCTTTTAAACTATGCCACCTTTTAACCAAAAATTGTCCAAATCCAACCATAACTGTTCAAGATCCTAGATACTGAATATGTGAATTCCAATATTTATAGTTGACTCTCAACCGAAAATATGGATCAATGTGTGATATGTACACTTGAAATTCAGACAGAATCCTTTCCTGACAATAGTTATTCTAACTTTATGCTGGATATATCGTTGTAGCTAAAATGGATAAAATTAGGCGAAAACTTGACCTAGCCCTCATTTAGCTATTACCAGCATTTTCGAACATCCGGCTGACTTTGCTCCATATGATTGGTGATTGTATGTGAGGTATCTTAATGAAATCCAGGGAACATTTTTTAGAATAATGATAATTGCCAATATACAAAATCGGGTCGATATCACCCCAACTACGTATAATGGTATAATATATTTTTTTCTAACTAATCTTATACCGAATTTCTTGGTTAGTGTATGAGTTATATAGAGTATAAAATTGCTTAGATTCTGATTGACGTTTTACTTCTTAAAGTATTTCCCTGCCTTTGATGATTCCAAGAGTATAAAATGTTTGGTTGCATCCGAACTTAGCCCTTTCCTAATCGCAACAAAGTTGCTAAAGAGAGTATTATAGTTTTGTTCACATAACGGTTGTTGGTAAGTCCTAAAGCTAAAAGAGTCAGATATAGGGTTATGTATACCAAAGTGATCAGGGTGACGAGTAGAGTTGAAATCCGGATGTCTGTCTGTCCGTCCGTCCGTGCAAGCTGTAACTTGAGTAAAAATTAAGATATCATGATGAAACTTGGTACATGTATTTGGTGGCACTATAAGAAGGCTAAGTTCGAAAACGGGCGAAATCGGAGCACTGCCACGCCCACAAAATGGCGAAAACCGAAAACCTATAAAGTGTCATAACTAAGCCATAAATAAAGATATTAAAGTGAAATTTGGCACAAAGGATCGCATTAGGGAGGGGCATATTTTGACGTAATTTTTTTGGAAAAGTGGGCGTGGCCCAGCCCCCTTCTAAGTTTTTTGTACATATCTCGAAAACTACTATAGCTATGTCAACCAAACTCTATAGAGTCGTTTCCTTCAGGCATTTCCATATACAGTTCAAAAATGGAAGAAATCGGAGAATAACCACGCCCACCTCCCATACAACGGTTATGTTGAACCGACTAACAAAAAACGTCAGAAACACTAAATTTTAAATTTTAGAAATGGCAGAAGGAAGCTGCACCCAGGCTTTTCTTTTAAATTAAAAACAGGCGTGGCGTCTAATCTAATTAATTTTACAGCAAAATAAAAAAATATATAAATGACGGATAATG
Source organism: Bactrocera zonata (assembly GCA_037783105.1). NCBI lineage: Eukaryota > Metazoa > Arthropoda > Insecta > Diptera > Tephritidae > Bactrocera > Bactrocera zonata. Next base: position 482,479 of record JBAWJQ010001698.1, read on the forward strand.
AAATCTCGATTATCACTTTATCATGCGAGAGTATAAAATGTTCGGTAACACCCGAACTTAGCCCTTCTTTACTTGTTTATTTTGGTTTTCATAATTTAGAATTTTATTAAAACTGATTTTCTTAATATGTACATATGTGGGATATCGTCAATCTCAATTGCTTTCTTTGCAAAATCTATTTCTTTATTTGTTAAGATAAACTAATTTATTGTATTGGCTTTTGCCCAATGTATTGCGAATGCGATATTTAGAACTTCTTACATATCTTGAATAATGATAATAATTCTTAATTCTTTTCATTTTATATAATTTTAATTATATTATTCGCAATATTTATCTGTAATTTTATCTATGTCTAATAATACGTTGCAACACATTATTTAGTTAATTGAAATTATTTCATAGTCTTCATGGTCTGAAATTTCTGCGATACATTTCCATTTACTACCCAGGAAATTTATTGGTTTATATATTTTCTTTTAGCTTCTCACCAGCTGTTCCATTGTTATGAGTTGTGCGTTTGAATAATAAAATTTCTGTACTTGTGCCAAGCGTAGCGGTTGTAATATCCTGGAAAAGAATGCCAGTACAAATTTAACGTATCCTACTTTTGTGAATTATTTGTCCTATTTCAGTTAATACATTACTATTTCTGCCTTTAACTACTTCCTTGCTCTAGGATTTAATTAGCTTAGTAATCTCCAATTTTTCTTAACAAAAATTACTTTTCCTGGTAGACATGCCTTTATTTCCTGCTTCTTCATATTATGGTATTCGATATCCTTGCTTATGTCTATAAGCTAATTTTTCTAGGTCATACCAGGAAAATATTTTCCTTCGAGAATATGTGTTTTATTTTCTGTCGCATTCCTATGTGCTCTTAGATATTCGTTTAGTATGACGTTCTCCACTTCTTGTTCGTTACTAACATCTTCAACTAATTTTTGGGTGTTCCGGCTTTTAAAATTACTAAAATGAGTAGGATAGATATTTAGTATAATACCCATTTTCCTATCTTCTGTATGAATTCCATTTATAAAAGATGGGTTAAGGTATCGTTTCATTTAAGAAATCAGTAATTATTCATTGTACTCCGTAATTATGAGTCTATGAACAGTTGAAAAACTTATATTAAATTCGCAGTCTTCGACTAATACTCCGCGTGAACGAACATCATAGGTGATAAATTCGCTTACTCAATCGTTCTCACGTTTTTATTAAATTTTCGTTCTTTATAAGTGTGTTATTCTCAAATAAACAAAAACAGAAATATTAAAAAACATAACCCTGGGACCACCCGACCGAAGAGAAAACATGTTTTCTCTGTTAAATGAAAGCCCAAAGAAACAAAAAAAAAGAACCAAAATATATAACTCCTTCCGCAAAAAATACAGTAAAACCCACAATTGAGTACTCATGCTTTGTGATCCATAGAGCAATTCAACTTGTTAGTAAGGAAATAATTTCCATAGCTACGCTACGCGATGGAAGTCTCCTCATGCTTGTCAAAGGAAAAGAGGTGGCCGATAAATTCACGTTATCACGTGTAAACTACATGAATCCCTAAATAACATCAAAGGCACAATTTACGCGCCTTTCTTCAATAACATACCAGAGGAAGAGATTGTCAGTGAACTTAAAGCACAACACGTTAGCTCAGTTTACAAATTGTGAGAATACATCCCCAATCCAATGCGTTGCAAAATTTTTCAATTGTTAGGCCATACGGTAAAACACTGTAAGAATCAAACTACATGCGTAAATTGTAATTTTCCACCTCATTCTCCAAATAACTGTTCGCGATCACAGTGGGAAAACTATTGGGAGGAACACTCGGCTTTGTCGCCCACGTGTAAAAAATACCAAGAGCAAAAAGAAATATTAAAAATAAAAACAAATGCACCATGCGGGAAGCTAGAATTTTGTACAAACAACAAACTGCCATTACTAATTCCTTCAGTTATTCTTTAGTAACCCCTTCCACTTTTATCTCCGTCAACGAAAAACAAACCAGCAAAGACATCACAAAAAAAATTACAGATCAACCAAACACAAAAACCAACAAATGCTCCCACTCTATCCTTAATTCCCTCCTTCACACCTAATAACCCAACAAATGAAAATAAAAACCAATACGAAAACGAAAACAACGAAATTAAAAAAACATCTAACATTTCAAACATTCTTTTGGTAAGTTTGCTGCCTTTTACCAGCCGTGGAATTTCTTACGAAATGTGCACTAAAGAATTGGACAAATCAACGGGAGAACTTAATTGTTAGCTATGTCTCTCCGATTTTAATGACTATTAAAATATTGCAATGGAATATTAAGGGATACATTAACAACTATCAAGAACTTATTTTACTAATTAAAGAATAACGCCACATGTTATAAGTATCCAGGAAACAAACTTTCCGTACAACACTAACAACCGTAATACATGGTTGTCGAAAATATCTTGCGGTATTTTCGCTAGTTGGCGCTGAAAGCGCGTAGTTCTAGTTTTATTCGTTGCATCGGGTCATGCTATACCTTTTTGGAAAGCTCATTTCACGCTAACACGTGTTTGATTAATAGCGTCGCAAATATGGAGCAAAATAAAGAGAAAATACGGCATATTTTACAGTACTACTACGATAAAGGCAAAAATTCATCTCAAGCCGCCAATAAAATTTGTGCAGTTTATGGACCCGATACAGTTTCCATTTCCACCGCACAACGATGGTTTCAAAGTTTTCGTTCTGGTGTAGAGGTGGTCGAAGATGCGCCAGGCTCCGGAAGGCCTGTCGTCGAAAATTGCGATAAAACCGCTGAATTGGTCGAAAGAGACCGGCATAGTAGTCATCAAACCGTTATAAACCATTTAAAGAAGCTTGGAGTCACTAAGAAGCTCGATGTATGGGTGCCACACGAATTGATTCAATAAAAATACCGCAAGACTTTTTTGACAATCCATTATTATCATCCCAAAACCATATATAGGTTATTTTAAAATTCTAAACGTTAATTCAACAAAAAAACAAGGAATTGGTTTCTTAGTAAAGAACCAAATTCCACACAAACACATAATTTTAAAACACCTTTAATTCTCAATGGCGACTTCAACACATGGAGTACACTATGGGGATCTTCCTCAACCAACTCTCGTGGTAAAAGAATAGAAAACCTTTTAGAGAAAGCCAACTTCACTCTTTTTAACGATGTTTCGGTTATTCACTTTTCAACACACATGACGTTTATAAATGCTGACCTAACCGTAGTCTCACCGTTAATTTGCCATAGATGCCATTGGGCAATCGATAAATTTCTACACGGCAGTGATCACTATCCAATCGTCGTTAACATAAACATTACTACACAATATAAATCCGAAAAAACTCACACTTACGCCGAAATATAAAACACATGTTGCTAATTTAAATTTAAGAACGAACTATCGAATAATTCGATTAATTTCAATTATTCCAGCATACACCACGGCGTTGTCATATTAACCAAAGCAATCCGCAAAGCAGCAAATACATCAATACCACAAACAAAAGGCATACCTCATAAAAGAAACGTAGCTTGCTGGAGTAGCCCACTCAATAAAATACGGGAGGACAAACAAACTTTTTTGTTAAACTTCAAACGCAACATGACACTTAACAACCTTATCGCTTATAAAAAAACAAACGCATTGTTTAAAATAGAAGGAAAGGTAGCAAAAAGAGCAGCCATCACAAAATTCACGTCTCAGGTATCTCCAATATCTTCTCCAAAAAAATCTGGGCTGACATAAAAAGTCTAACCGGCACACCCAAATCTACACTTAAATTTTTAAAAGTCCACCAAACACTCCTCACATAATCTAAAGATATACATATCTGAAGCATTTAGTGAGAAATGATCTAGTTAACCAAACGATCAAAATTTCACTCTGGAACACATTTCAAACAAAACTAACATATTATCACTAAACTACCATCCAGATAATATTGCACCTACGGCCAAGAATTTGAAGCCGCAGTAAGTCAGACTAAAGCTAAAACATCAGGCTTCGACCGAATCTCCTAACCAATGATAAAAAATACGACGACCGACACCAAACACAAGTTCATTGAACTTTCTAATGATATATGTACAAGATGCGTTAAAAGGAAACCGGACTTTTTGAATCTAACGCCCCCTGGTGACGCCATCTATATGTCCACCGGTGCGTTAAAATCTGCTACCTTTATCGATTGTCCAGTGAGAATTTCATGACATTTCGTCAAATGGAAGTGTAGTTATTACGTTTTAAGTATCAGTTTGTTTGTGTTATCGGTGCGAAAATGAGCTTCGAACAAATAGCCAACATGAAATTTTGTTTCAAAATTGGTAAAAATTTTACCGAACCCTTTCAATTGATAAAACAAGTTTTTGGCGATGATTGCCTATTCCGTAGTACAGTGCACGAATGGCTTCAGCGTTTTCAAAGTGGTTGAAAAGACATAAATGACGTGTTTATCGTGTGGACCAATCAAAATCCGTGATCACCGAAAATTCCTTCGAAACTGTACATACGTCAAAAATCAACCGGAATCATCATTGAAGTTCATGGAAATAAAATTGAACATCTCCAAAATATCGATTTATCGCATTTTAAACTTGCATTGGGCTTACGAAAGGTGTTTGCACGGTTTGTTCTGTACAAATTCGAAAGGACATCATTAAAGAGGTCAAAAAGAATACAATATTGTGACTGGTGATGAAACATGATGCTTCCAATATGATCCCGAAACGAAACGCCAGTGGGCTGAGTCGAAGGGGCCGAACGAGCCGAAACCCAAAAAAACGTGCATGGAGAAGTCAAAAGTGAAGACAATGCTGATTTGTTTTTATGATTCCAAGGGTTCCACAAAGAATTTGTTTCACCCGACCAAAACGTTAATGCGGTATTCTACCTTGTAGTTTCGAAGCGTTTGGTGCGCCGGAGACTATTTTGAATAAAATAGTTTGATTTTGCCGAAAACACTATTTATTATGTATATGCAAAATAATCTGGGATTCTTACCAAGGTTTAATAACTATGCGAATAATCCCAAACTCCGCTGAGATTTAGAAACCCATGAAATACTTCTTTTAATAAAAGATCGAACTTGCAACATAAACCACCGACTCCAATGGATGTGGACCAGTTAATACACTTAAGACAGGTTAGCTACCAAAATAGACCTAGTGTATTATTCCAAGACAATCGACCACCGAAAAGTCCGCTTTCCGTACAATTGGCTCACTTTCCAAATAAAATTCATCGCAATTTATAGTTAGTTATGAAATTGCAATAAATGATGACTTTGAAACTATACATTTTTATACTCTTGCAACCAGTTGCTACAGAGTATTATGGTTTTGTTCACCTAATGGTTGTGCGTATAACCTAAAACTAGCCGAGATAGATATAGGGCTATATATATAAAAATTTCAGGGTGACGAGAAAAGTTTAAATCCGGTTGACTTTCCGCCCGTTCAAGAATTTAAGTAAAAACTGAGACATCTCAATGAGACTTGGTATGTGGGTCCCTTAGTACAACAAAAATTCGAGTTCCTATATGGGCGTAATCGGACCACTGCACACTGGTCGATTTCATAGGCCAAAAATAAAAAAATTAAAGTTTGAAATTTACCACAGTTTGTATCAAAGCTATTTCTTCAAATACCATTAAAACTAACGGTAAGTACATTTTTGCTCTATCCCATTCGTAGGGGCTACGAAAAGCGCGAGAAGTGAGACAATAGAAACACGCGGACTGTGCAGATGAAAATAGCTTTAAAATTATCTCTTATAATAAGTTAAATTTGCAGTATAAAATCGTGCTTAATCCCCATAAATCGAAATGTGTATTGGGAATAAAGGTATATGTTATATAACAAAGTAGTTTTTATAAAATTAATGTATTGTTTTATTATTTTAAAAAAATTTGTTTTATAAGAGCCTTTTTTAGTGCTACGTTTTTCTTTATACATCGATTTCAGATATACAAAAAGTTGTGATCCCAGTCTCACCCTCAAATGAATCAAGTTTGTTTATATTAGTTAATGTTTTCTAAGTCTATGCTATTGATTTCAGCTGCAACTTTTTGCAACTTTCTTTGTTATTCATGTTATTCTACCAGGCATGCGATTTTTTGTGTGTTTTTTTTTATAATTTCTTGTATTTACGTGTGCATATCTTATTGTTTTTTATGTTTTTTTCATCATACATATATGTACATTAGGGGTATAGCTTTTTTGCAACGTAATATTTACATGGCCGTACATGATGAGCAATGGTGAAAAAATATTAACTGCGTTTTTACTTTTTTGCCTTCTTTTAAAAAGTTCCCGCACCAACGCAATTGAATTTTTTTTATTTGGATAAAAAAAAATTTGCAAAAAACGCGTTTAAAGTTTTCAAATCCCATAAGCCTCAATGCAAAAATTTGCACTATTTTGTGGATATCTCAGAAACCATGCATGATATAAAATTTTGATTCGATATAAAACACTATAAAATCTACGTTTCGGCATCATTAACTCAAAAAAAGTATTTTTTGATTATTTTGCAACAAATATTATTTATTATTATTTATATATAAGAAAAATATAGTTTTTGTTAATTCATTATCTTTTTTTTAATTACACATATATTTTATTTTGAGTTAAAAGCAATAAACTTAAGATTTAAACTGCGCTTAGATTTACATTTCGGATAAATGTCTTGTATCAATTTGATGGCTCGTTCTGCGCATATATTCGAGCGCTGTTGGCTTGCAATAAATGAGTCTTCCTTCACCCAGTGTTTTAAAAAACATTTGTGCCCTGCTTTAAAAGGCTTTACCGATTTTTCTAATTTTGTGAAGTCATTTACATGAAAACGGTGGTCGGAAAACCATACGTCATACCAAGAGCCGCATATGAATTGACAAACAGGCAACAGTTTTGTTCGGTGTTTGGCAATGAGTATGAGTTCAAAATGCAGTGTATAGCCCTTGAGTTCCAACGGGAGTCGCTTAGCGATGGTAGATTCTTAAATTTTATATAAAGAAAGATTTTATTTTTTTCATAATATTTGAACGCTTCTCCCAGCTCATACAGATACTGCATGTCATCGCACCATTTGATGCATCTTACTTTCAATTTTTCTTTACCTTGAGCGAAACTTTGTTTTAGAGCATCGAAATTATTGATCATTTCTAAAAAAATATATCGTACGGAATATTTGGTGATATTGATTTTCCATCCAGTGACTCATCCATTACATGTCTTAAAATCAGATCTAAAATAAGATGTTGACAGCCCACATATTGCGGTGAATGTAAACCTTTTGTTGAAAAGTATTTTTGGAGTGAGATAACAACTCCATTTTTATGTCCTGTATTGACGGTTGTTGTATCACACACAATCATTTTGATGGAGCCCCACAGTTGAAAATTATCGAGAACTTCCTTGATGCCTTCAAATATGGTTAAGCTTCTTCCATTATCAAGATCCAAGACCGCCAATCTTACTTCTCTGAACTCATTTTTTAGCACTACGGCCTGTATTTCTCTTTTACCGAATTTCTTCCCATCAAAATGAAGACACCAAATATTATTCTTGAGTGAAGTCTTATAATCTTCTTCCAAACGTTCTGCTGCTTTTAAAATTCCTGGTTGTGTTGGTGTTGTTATATTAACTCCTGATTTCGACAATTCTTTGCATATTTCTTTCATTTCAAAAGCTATGGATGGGTGAAGCTTTACATCCTTAGTAGTTGTGTACCCAACTTCTCCGTTCGTTCTTATTTGGAGTTCATACAGCTCTTTATCTTCAGTACCAAGCCACATACCGTTTTTATGCGTTACATCAAATAATTTGTTGAATGAGATTACCATGTTTGTTCCACTGCGTTTTTTTTTTAACGATTTTTGGTATGTTTCTATGAATTTTTGTATTTTACATTCAAGGGATACTTTTGCTATGATTGGAAAATTAAGTTTTGACCACAAATCAATCAGTTCTTTTCCAATAATCTTGCACCTTTCACTTTGCTTTTTTCAATTTTTGCCAATGCATTGTATCTTCCAATTATAGCGGCCTGCTTCGGAATTTTGCACAATTCGGCTAAAAATTTTTCAATGTTTACTATATTACGTCTTTTGGTTGTACTTTTTTTAAAAGCAACTAAATTATTTGTCCACACTTTTGAATTTTTAAGAACATCTTTTTCACTCTTTTTAAAAGACATAATGTTTTTGATGTTAAATAGTTATTTGTTCACATTCAATAGCTTTCGCGATGCTAGCTAAACCAAGATTGGCAAAGAGTAGCAATATAAAGACAATGAAGAAAAAACGAATTGAATTAATTGTAAAATGTTACAGTTAGTCGACGCTTATCGCATATTTACGACAATGAATACAAAAACAATTGAATTACTGGGTAAATATTACAGTTAGTCGACGCATATCGTAAAGTTTTGTTGTGTGGTTTTGCGTTCTTTTACGTATTTGATAATATTCGGTGATGTTTTTTTTCTATTTATGGGTGTATTATTTTTTTCACAAAATGTAGAAATATTTCTTCTATTTGTGCGTTTTCTTATCGGAATATTGCTCCCAATAAAGAAATCATATCTACTCAAAAAAAAAAAACGTTTTTTGTGTTAATGATGCCGAAACGTAGATTTTATAGTGTTTTATATCGTCTCAAAATTTTATATCAATATCATGCATGGTTTCTGAGATATCCACAAAATAGTGAAAATGTTTACATTGAGGCTTATGGGATTTGAAAACTTTAAACGTGTTTTTTGCAAATTTTTTTTTTATCAAAATTTTGAAAGGAAACAAAAAAGTAAAAACGCAGTTAATATTTTTTCACCATTGCTCATCATGTATGGCCATGTAAATTTTTATTTTTGAAAAAATTGTTAAAAGTTATACCCCTAATGTACATACATATTTAGCTTTAGTTTTAATTTTATCATTTTCTCACTTTTATCAAATATTTGTTTTATACGTACTTTTATTTAGACACATCATATCATATCATATATTTGGTGTTTAGAAAATGTGTGAAGAAATATCACTTATCACCGAAGTCAATTTAATAAAGCAGTATCTCAGTATCTACTTATTAGAAGTTTCGATAATAAAAAACTTCATATTAACTTTTTACCCTGCTATGATAACTTTTTAAAGGAAAAACAGTTTTCCTGAGCAAATAAAGGTCTCAGAATCTGATGTTGAAGTTGAGATAAAAAATATTATTGCACCACATTGCCTCACAAACGTAATTAATGAACGGAATGAGACCTCTAATTACCTATTTATCAATAGGAATATGTAGCTTTGATGGCTATTATGGTCAGAGTAAATATAAACAGAAAATTGAAAATAACAATTTGTCACGACATATGTCCCTGTACAATTGATAATAAAATCGCAAAATAATGAAGATCACAAACAAATTTAGAAAAACTGCAGACCTTCGTCCACCCGCTATTGCCATCCTATTCGAACTCAATTTCAAAAGGTATCAAACCCTAAATACACTAGATTTGTGCTAGATTAACTTCAAAATAGTCCTGATATTATTTTCCTTCGTCAGTCATAACGTCGCTCCCGATGTTATTCAATATGTATGCACCAGTTTCAATTGGAGAACTCTCATAAGAATCTGCTGAGTTAAGCAATAAGGACGTGAAGATGTATCGACTCCATCATACCCGAAAGAACAAATAAGGACTTGCTAAGCCGATTGCTTTTGAGCTTAGATCCTTTCATCACCAGACAAAGAAACTATCATGCAAAATTAAATCAATTTTATCAGAATCAATTTTTGATTTAGCTGAATAATATTCAAAAAATTCCATTTTTCGTTCATCAACTTTTTTAGATTAATATAATTAATTAAAATTTGTTGCCATCGGGGGGTGGTGGAGTGGGAAACGGGAGAGGGAGATTTTAAAAAGCTTTGGCAAAAGTTTCACTTTGATATAGGCAGTGGAAGTATTTTTGGCCGCTGATTCCATACAAGACCGACCACTGTGCACTGCCACGCTCACAAATCGCCATTAACCGAAAACATATAAAGTGCCATAACTAAGCACTAAATTGAGATACAAAACTGTAATTTGGAACAAGGATCGCAGTGGCAAGGGGCCCCTGTGTGTAAAATTTTTTGGAAAAGTGGTAGTGGCCACGCCCTCTAATATGTTTATTGTGCATATCTCCTAAACCACTAAAGCTACAACAACCAAATTTGCTAAGCTCAAATATTTTACGCACCCTTATCGACAGTGTGAAAATGGATAAAATCGGAAGATAACCCCGCTTACTCCATATATAACGGTAAAGTTCAAAATTACTTAAGGGGGTATTCTAATCTGGAAATCAAATTTTGGGCAGTTTTTTGAATTTTATTTAAAAAAAAACCAAAAATATTTTTACTATCCATTTTTTATGGATCCTGACTCCTGGTGGTCTGAAAAAAAAAATCGAAACAAATTCTTAATCAGTAAGGATGCTGTTATAGTCCGGAAACACAAAAAAATTTTTTTTTGAAAAATGGCGACTGCATGAAAATAAAAATCATTTTTTACGCTTTTTTTTGAAATTCCTGATTTTTTTTTTTAATATTAAAAACAAAAATTTTGACACGATGCTGGTAAGAACAATATAGGATTATAAAAGAAGGTTCACACAAAATTTCAAGTAAATCGGTTGTATGGAACTTGAGATAATGCCGGTACCGTGTGGAAAAAAGTAGTTTCGAGAAAACTGCGTTTAAAGTTTAGGAGACAATTCTAGTGAACACAGACGCCACCTCACAAAATCGGCTGTATCTCCGAAAATAAGTCGAATTTTGAAAAATCCCTCCAAGGTCATATTTTTGAAAGTCTAAACTGTAAATATATGAAAAAATCGAATTTTTCAAAATTCTAGAGTAGGATACCCCTTAAAGCGCAATAAATCCATAGCTAATTACGCCAGAGACAGATGGTATGTTTTATGAGAGCCGGTGTGAAAATTGAACAATGTGAGTGGCACCACTTTTTGGTGTAATCCCATATCTCGGGGCTCGACCAACCGATTTCGACTAAATTTAATAGATATCATTTTTCGTACATTCCTATGTTACAGTGTGAAAATAGGCAAAATCGGACTACAACCGCCAACTTCTCTTATAATATAACAAAATTTAAAATTCTCTTTGATTCTTTCACTTTTCAGTAGATAAATCAAGAAGTAATTAATATAACGGAATGAAGTTTTGCAGTAATAATACCTTTAAAGTATGGCATCTTTCGAAAAAAATTGTCCAAATCCAACAACTGTTCAAGACCCTAGGTACCGAATATGTGAACCCCGGTATCTGTAGTTGACATTCGACCGAAGCTATCGGTCAATATGTGAGATATACAATTAAAGTTCAGGGATAATGCTCCTCTGACAATGGTATGTCTGTTTGCCAAAAATGGTCAAATCGGACCAATACTTCCCTGAATCCCCATACACCTAATATATAGATTTTTGAACTTCCAGGTGACTTTATGCTGAATATATCACCCAATATTCGAGATATCTCATAGAAATTGGGAGAGAATGTTTGATCATGACAGTGTATCTTTGAGCGAAAACTTGACGTTTACCAAGCCCCCTTATGACCATTACTAAGATTTTCGAACATATTCTGACTTTGCTCCATTTTATTGGTGATTGTATGTGAGGTATCTTAATGATAATACATAGCTAATGGTCGATACTTACACAACTCCCATCTAATAAATATAATAAGTTTCGATTTTTTAAAAATATTAATATAATATAGAGTGTATGTACATACAAAATTTCTTAGATTCCGATCCTCTGATTGAAGTTTTACTCCTTAAATATTTCCCTGGCTTTAATTCTAGCAAGTTGCAAGAGTATAAAATGTTCGGTTGCACCCGAACTTCCTTACTTGTTTACATTGGTTTCGTCTTCGCTGCCTTAGAACTAATTAGTTAGGATTAGGAAACTAATTTTGAACGAAAAGCTTTTTACTTTAAAATCAGTTGCCGTGACGATTGAAATTCCGCACCACACCTTTGTAGAAAGAAACATAAAATTCTTCATATTACCAACTCTAAAGTCGTTCCAGGGCATAGTAGGCAACGACACACTTAAAAATTTGAAAGCAATGATCCTTTTTCTCTACTGGCGTAGACACCGCTTACGCGATTTTACCCGAGTTAACATCAGCGCACCAGTCGTTTTTTTTCGCAACGTTGGTACTGCGTCGAATACATTAAGAGCTGGAGTGTTTTCGTCCATTTGGGCAGCATGACCTCGCAAGCGTAGCAACTGTCTCTTGCTTCCCTGAACTATATCAATGACGTCGTATATCTCACAGAGCTCATCGTTTAATCAATCATAAATCTTTCGCAGTACCTTTCTCTTGTCATCGTCCATGCCTCTGCTCCATTAAGCAGGACAGGAATAGTGAGGGACCTTGAGAATTTGGTTTTTGTTCGTCAAGAAGGACTTTACTTCGCAATTGCCTACTCAGTCCAAAGTAGCACCTGTTGGCGAGAGTTATGCTGCGTTGGACTTCGAAGCTGACATTGTTGTTGCCATTAATGATGGTTCAAGGATAGACGTATTTATCAACAACTTCGAAGTTATGACTGTCAACAATGCAATAGAACATTTTCCAAACCCAACCAAAATATAAATAATATCCCCACTTATAATAGTAGTTATAATAGACATAACAATTATATGCCACAAAACAGCTATGACGGTGGCTATGTCCCAAGGAACAAAAATAACAGTAACAACAATTATATGCCACAAAACAGGTATAGCGGTGGCTATAGCCCAAGGAATGTAGATAATAATTATAACAGTGGCAACGGATCAAGCCAAACTAGAATTTCATACCAGACAACAAACACAAAATTTAACCAACAGGGAAATTTCAATCCACAGAGAAACTTTAATCAACAAAGAGACGGGAATCAAACGCAGAATTACAACCAATCAGGAAATTATAATCGGTCCGCAATATCAAATCGAAATAAACCAGAAGCTATGGATATTGGCAATGCAAATACAAATTTTCAGTGGGATCCGCAAAACAATTACCCCATATAATAATAGATACACACATAAGAAAATTATATTTCATCATTGACACTGAGCAGAGTTCAGTTTGATCAATGAAAATGTTTGTAACCCGAAATGGAAGAGGGATGTAGATGTGCAAGTCACAGCAATTCCCATTGCAATGGGAAGAAAAACGGAAGTTAAGAAACTTTGCAGATTACCAATATTTAAAGAATTTAATGAAAAAAAATCATATGTGAATTCCTGAAATGCAATTTTAACAAGAACTTTGAGGGACTCATTGATAACAATATCTTAACGAAGATAAATGTGATAATAGACTACCCAAACAGAATTATAAAAACAAATAAAACAATACTGACTTTTTATCTAACAAAAGAAGAAGAAATATATAACGAAATGAGCTATAAAGACAATGAGGTAGAAATCTTCTGTAATGACATAAAAGATAAATGTGTCACAGAATTCGTTGACACCAATCACCTTAACGGTATAGACAAAAATAAACTTATAAGTATATAAAAGCGTATTTTACAACGAATATGATAATTTAACATTTACAAGTTCAACAAAACATAGAATAATAATCAAAAATTATATTCCGGTTTACTCTAAAATCTACCGATACCCAGAAATACAAAACCCGGAAATAGAAAAACAAATAGACCAAATGTTAACCCAAGGTATAATTAGAGCATCCTCTAGTTCTTACAATAGCCCTATTTGGTTGGTACCAGAAGCTGGACGCAACCAATGAACAAAAATGGCGTCTTGTGATCGACTACAGGAAGTTGGACAGCGTAACTACGGAAGACAGATTTCTAATTCCAAATATACACGATATATTTGACAAATTGGGAAGATGCCAATATTTTTCCACTCTCGACTTAGCCAAAGGTTTTCATCAAATTGAAATTGACGAACGCGACATATGTACATAAAATAGCTTTCTCCACTACAAATGGGCATTATGAATTTATAAGAATGCCCTTCGGATTACGAAATGCAATGTTTCAAAGGCTAATGAACGATATATTAAAAGAATATATCGGCAAAATTTGCATTGTGTACTAGGACGATATTCTAGTATTTTCTACAAGCGTAGAAGAGCACCTAGAATCATTGAGCAAAATTTTAATGAGAATAAAAGAAAAAAATCTAAAGATCCAATCAAATAAATGCGATTTCCTAACACAAGAAACAAAATTCCTAGGTCACTTGATTACAAATGATGGTATTAAACCAAACCCTCAAAAAGTGGAAGCAATAGAAAAGATTCTACTTCCAAGAAGCGTTAAGGAAATAAAAGCATTTTTAGGTATTACGGGATACTATAGGAGATTTATTAAAGATTACTCTAAAATAGCATACCATTTAATAAAATATTTAAAAAAGGGCTCAAAAATAAACATTAATGACCAAGATTACAAAAATTCATTCCTTAAATTAAAAATGTTGATAAAAAATTACCCCATTTAATCCACCCAGATTTCACAAAAACTTTTACTCTTGTGACAGATGCCAGTAATTTTGCTCTAGGAGCAGCCCTTATGCAAGATAACAAAACAATTTCATTTGCCAGTCGTACTTTGAATGGACATGAGAAAAATTATAGCACTATAGAGAAAGAGTTGTTAGCCATAGTATGGGCCACTGAATATTTTCGCCCATATCTTTTTGGTCGCAGATTCACCATTAAAACAGATCATCGCCCACTGGTTTGGTTAAATAATATAAAGGAACCTAATTCAAAATTACAAAGGTGGAAAATTAAACTCAATGAATTTGATTTCGACATTTTACATATTAAAGGTAAAGAAAATGTAATTGCAGATGGTCTAAGCAGACTAAATTATGAAAACAATAATATGGTAGAATTAAATTTAAATGAAATATTCAATGATACTTTACATAGTGCAGAAACGGATAGTACATATTTCATAAATATAATAGAAAATGCAATCAATATATATAAAAATCAACTTATAATTTAAAGAGCGCAAAGGCAATCAATAACAAAGAAAATAATACTTCAAAGGAAAATAAGAAACATAATAAACGTAACACTTGAAAGCGACATTTTAAAAATAATGCAAGAGAACCTACTGGAAAAAGGATTAATCGTAATTTACTGCCCAGATGACAAATTATTATTACAAATTCAGGAGTTATATATACATTTTTTTGCAAATAATGCAAATCAAAAAATAATGAAATCAAACATAATTCTAAAATATGTAACAGACAAAGGAGAACTCTTAACATTGATAGAAAAGAAACATCTGGAAAATAATCACAGGGAAATAAATGAAATATTTGAGGAAATAAAAAAGACAAATTATTACCCCAAATTACAAAAAGAAATACATAAATAATTGTGAAATATGCAATAAGGCGAAATTCGACAGAAACCCTATCAAACATAGTTTAAATATTTCGGAAACTCCTAAAAAACACTATGAAATTGTTCATTTTGATATTTGGTGCCCACAAAGAGGCATAATGTACCTCACAAGCATCGACAAATTATTTATTTATTTATTTATTTATTTATTTATAATAATTCATATAACAAAAAGAGTTTTATTATACATATAAATACATAAACGCAGCACTGGCTACGAGGCCTTCAGCCGCCTTGTAATTATAACTAAGTAAAAATTTTATTTGCTATGGGTTAGTAAAGATGTAAGTTGCTTAAATATGTTTTAACAAATCGTTGGTTTTTAAGAATCTATATACAATCATAACGTTTTTCTCTGAAGGTTCACTTTTAGTTTTATGAGATCAATGTTGCCAGAATTGTGGGCTGTTGAGTGAAGCATCGGACAGAGTGTGAGTAAGTGTTTGATAGAAGCGGTGTCATCGCAAAGGGGGCAAATGGATGGGCTTTTACCCGATAGTAAGTGGGCGTGTATTATGATAGTGTGTCCAATCCTTAATCGAGTTTATGTCTTCATTGCGCTAGTTGGAACTGTTGACGAGAAGATTATTCGATTTCTGGCTGGGTTTATGACCGCGTAGTGATGTTTAAATGTTTTCCATTCGCTTGCGTTTTTTTGATGCCTTTTGTGCTTAATAAGGTTAGAAATATCTTGCTTGGATGAGACATAGTATGTTAAGGCAGGAGTCCTGGCTACATTTTTCGCAGCGAGGTCTGCAAAGTGGTTGTCTGTAATACCAGCATGGCCAGGGATCCACATTACTTGGATTTTCTGAGGGGCCCCAATGACCGCGTCCCTGATGACTTCTATTATGGGATTGCGATTGGAAGGAGACGTTATTGCAGACATACACGATTTGCTGTCTGTACAGATGAGGAACTTTCCTTTAGTCTTTTTTGCGTGATTAACTGCATGAAGGATAGCAGATCCTTCAGCGGTAAATACAGAGCTCGTTGAGGGGAGAAGCCAATTGCAAATAATTTCTCCTGTGGCAGTGACAACTGCTAACGATGTGGAATCGATGAACTTGGAGCCATCCGTAAACAATAACTTCCAGCCATTATTTGTATAATTAGATTCCAGTTCAGCAAAGGTTTGTTGAAAGACTTCGTTTGGTGTGTTTTGCTTGGACAAAAACATAAGCTTATTGTGTAGGATTTTATCATTGATCAGACAGGGAGGATGTCGTGTGGTGAATTTGCATGTTGCGTTACGTAAAATATTATTTTAATATTGTATTCTTGAAATTTTTCTTTTTTTCGTGGTATGGGTGATAGTTGTATTTAGTAATGGGTTGGTGTTCTCAGCCGCTTTCGCAAGAATTTGGAGCGAAGAATCTATAATTTTATTTTGAATAGTTGGTAAACCAGATTCAGCCATTATCGTTTTTATTGGCGAGGTTGGAAAGGCCCGGAGACTTCGCCGTATTGCGCAATGGTATGGTGCATTTAAAAGGTTGATACTGCTTTTGGAGCAATTGCCATAGATGGGGAGCCCATAATCTATTTTTGAAGTTAGCAAAGCTCTGACAACATTGACTAGTGTGTTCGGATGAATAAATGAATGCTTAGACGAGAGATATTCACCAATATTTAATCGTGTCATTAACGAGTTTCTGACATATTCACAGTGAGCATTAAAGTTATACTTTAAGTCAAAAATTAATCCTAGTATTTTCAGCTGTGTTTTACATTCGATGTTAGTTTGGTTGTGGGTAAGTGAAATACCGTTGCAAATTTGCTTTCTACATACATGAAGGATATGTGTTTTGTCTAAAGAAAGTGAAGCACCAGACTGCAGTGACCAAGTCTCAATTCTGGCGAGTATATTAGTAAATAAGGATTGAGCTAAATTAACGTCAGAGACTTTTGTGTAGATTAGAACATCGTCCGCATAGATCTGGTGCTCAACTCCTATGTAATTTTTTATCATCCTACTAATATCATCGAAAGCAATGATAAAAAGGAAGGCTGACAGAGGTGAGCCTTGCGTCGTACCATTAGAAAGCGGGAGTGTTGAAGAAAGAAAACCATTTACGTTGACTTTGAGTTTTCTGTTTGTGAGAAAGTTAGTAATAAAATATACTATGTAAAATATTTCGTGACGAAAGAGCATCCGACACGAAATCATGTATTTGCAAAAGAGCATCCATCGTTCCGTTTTTTCGCTTAAATGCAGATTGATTGTGTGAGATAAGCTCGTTTTTGGTTACAAACCAAATAATCCGTCGCGTTAGAATCTTTTCATAAAGTTTGCTCATGCATGGTTAAAGGGATATAGGTCTAAAACTATTTACGCCATGGGTGGGTATGATCACTGCTGTGGTCTACGCATGTGGGTAGTTACCGTGTTGCAGTACAAGGTGTAGTACAAAGTAAATAGGACTTAAAAAAAAGCAAGAACAAATTGTTTTTTCGACAAAATCAATTTATTTTATTCAAAATATTCTCTTTCTGCTTAAATAGAGCTTTTTGCACGGTTGAAAAGCATGTCGAGCGAGTGTTTTAGCTCATTGGCGGGTATGTCCACCATATGCCAGTGCAAGCCTTTTGAATGGCCTCTACGTCTGCATAACCTTTTCCTTTCATGGGAAAATGCATTATTCCGAAAAGGAAGATTTACCGTGTGACTAGTGCTATATATAATACGGGGAGTGGTTAATGGTTAAAGTGCGATTTTTGGTCAAATAATCGGTCACAAGCGTCGATCGGCGAGACGGCGCATTATCGTGCAACAAACGTCAACTTTCGTCTTCGCGATATGTTCGGTCAAAATGCGATAAATCGATGTTTTGGAGATGTTCAATTCCATTTCCATGAATTTCAATGATTTTTGATGAATTCACGCACAGTTTCGATGGAATTTACGGTGATCACGGATTTTGATTGGCCCACATGTTGATCGTCCTTTATGTCCTCACGTCCACTTTAAAAATGTTGAAACCAGTCATGCATTCTGCTACGGGATAGGAAATCATCGCAATAAACTGTTTCATCAATTGAAAAGTTTCGATAAAAGTTTTACCAATTTTAAAGCAAAATTTATTGTTGGCTCTTTGCTCGAAGCTCATTTTCGCACCGATAACACAAACATACTGACACTTTAAACGCAATAACTTCTCTTCCAATTGACAAAATGTCATGAAAGTCTCACTGGACAATCGATAAAGATAGCAGATTCTAACGCACTAGTTGACATATAGATGGCGCTACCAGAGGGACCTAGATTCCTGTTTACTTTAGAACTCACCTTGTATGTTAATTCGGAGTAAAACGCTCTGCTGTTATTAACATTTTAAAAAGAATTTTGAGAAGGTGGTGGTGGTGGTTGCTTATTGAATTGAAGTCAAAAGTATTTACACAAAAACAATACATAATCTTTTTGCTTGAAATTATTTAACGAAAATTTTGAAACTTGATTGTTTAGCCTAACGTACTATTATAAAGTTCTAAATTAATAACTGATTCCATCGCCTTTTACTTTATGTCTGATTGGATGTTCTCTAAAGCAAATGAGCGGCATCTTCCTTTTGATAATTTCGGAAACGTCGACCACTTTAGGTACAAAAATTTAATGTTTACGTTAATTTCGTTTGATATCCGGCGAATTTTAGCATTATTGTCTTTTTTCCAATAATTTGATTCGATGCTGCTGCAATCCTTATGAAATTTTTATAATAGTCTCTATCTAAGTTATCCAAGTATTTATTCTTCTCATTCTTTTTAACTTAATTATAAACAGTTTTCGTTGAATTTGGAAAGCAATGCATTAACTCTGAATATGAAACGCCGCTCTATGTATTTAAAACTAAGTAACAATATCCAATCGAGTTTCAATTGATAATCATAATAATATTGTTTTCGTTCAGTTTATTACGAATAACTCCTCTGTATAAAATTAAATTTAAGAATAAATGCTAATTCGTATTGTTCAGTCATTGGCGTTCAAGGTGTACGTATACGTGTTTTTTAATTCGCTCCGCGTATTCAGATTGTGCAAAAAGTAACCCATCAATAATAACAAAATAAGAACAAACAATCAGTAAAAATTAGTGCTCACACTTACATGCCTACTTCAGCTTTGTCGAGGGAACAAAAACAACGGCTGTCAAAAAAATGCAACGGCGATTATGAGTCATCATGAGCAGCAATCAGCCGAAATAAAAATTAAGCTAGCGCAGTCAGCAGAAGCAGCTTAAACAACAATCGGGCAACAACAAATGCGCCGACAGCAGACACGATGCAGCTACCAGCAACCTTCCGGACAGCGAAGGAAAACAAAACGCAAGGTGAGAATGTACCATACAAAAAAGGACCATCTGTTCAGACTGGTATTGATTAAATCAGTGGTCAATACCAACAAATTTCAACTAGGCACGTCAAATGGTAAAAAAAAACAGAAATCCTAAATGGTTGCCTTGCTGAGCAAGGAGCCTAACGATGATGCGAAGGGTACCACCACAGTCGCGAATGCCAAACCCCCTCCAATCTATTTGCGTGACCGAAGCTCAAATGCTTTTCTCTCCAAAATAAGCAACTTAATGGGCACAAACAATTTTCATATTGTGCCCTTGAAAAAAAGGTAAAAAAGATGAAACAAAATTTCAAACATACACCGAAAAAAGTTTCATGAATATTGTAAAGTACTTGTAAAACAATAACAAGAATTACTACTCCTACCAATTGAAGAGTTCAAAAGTCCTAGTTGTTGTCATCAAAGGTATAGAGGCTTCGGTAGGTTCTAACGATGTTAAAGAGGCACTGGAAGAAGGTGGTTTTGGCATTAAATCAGTAGTAAATATTTTAACAGGAACAAAGTTCCTCAACCAATGTTCAAAATAGAATTGATGCCAAATTCTAACCAACTAAAGTAAAACGAAATACACTCAATTTACAATTTAAAATATCTGCCCCATCGCAGAATCACCGTTGAGGAACCACATAAGAGAAATGATCCTGTAAAAGTATGGACACACGATCTACATCCTACTTCGAAATGTACTCTTAAAAAAGAGGGTTTAGATAAAAAATGCTGCAATTGTTGAGGAAATCACACTGCTAACTGCAGTGGTTGCCCTGTATATAAAGATTTGAAATCGAAGTTGTCACAGGTCATTCAAGCACGTCGTTACCAAACGTTAAAAACACCTCGCAATGAAATTATAGCAACCTTAGACAAAAGTTCAAATCTTATTACTTTTATGTATTATATAAGAATATGCAAGAAAGCTTTGCAAATGTAGTGAAAGGAAACACTGTACAAATTCAACTGCCGCAAAATCCTCCATATGGAGGTATTGAAAAAATGATTTTAAATCTTATACAGTGTATAACACAATTTATGTCTACCATGCAAAAAATTATCCAAGATTTAATAAAATCACAAAATCAAATGCTGCAAAATTTATTAAGTAAGAAATGAGTGTACCAAGTATCTGTATATGGAATGCTAATGGTGTGAACCAACATAAATTGGAGATTATTAGATTTCTGTCTGAAAAATATATAGATGTAATGCTTATATCAGATACTCATCTTACAAATAAAAATAATTTCAATATACCGGGATTTAGACTCTATGTTATAAATCATCTGGATGGAAAAGCGCATGGTGGTACTTCAGTGTTGGTTAGAAATTGGTTAAGCCATCGGTTAAGTCCACTTCATTTTAAAATTACAGATAGCGAATTTAAAGACTTTTTTGAAACGCTTGGTCAAAGATTTCTAGCAGGTAGATATTACAACGCAAAACACACGTACTGGGGCTCACGTCTTATTAATCAGAAAGGACGACACCTGTACTACACTATGTATTATGAATAAACATAATAATCTGGACATAATATCTCCTGGTAACCAGACATACTGGCCCAGTGATAAAAAAAAAACCAGACTTAAGAGATTTTGTTGTATTCAAAAATATAGATAGATCGCTTATGACAGCTGATGTATGTTCAGACTTATCATCTGACATTCACCTGTACTAATAAAATTATGTGAACAGCCCACGATATTTGAACCAAAAGTTTCTTCATAAAACTGACTGGTTGAAGTATAGAAAATATATCAGCAGCCACATCAATACTGATATCAAAATAAATACAGGAAGACCCGTTGATGAAATATAAGAGAATTTAATGATGTAATAGCTAATGCTGCTGTATTGGCAACACCAAAAAATAAACAAAAAACAAACCAGTTGGTTTTAGAAATATCACTAATCATGAAATAGCAAAACTGGTAAATGAGACAAGGCGAGCTAGACGTGAATGGCAGTTAAGTCTCTGCTTCAACTGAAATCTGCTGTACGTAAGATAAAAAAGCGCTTAAACGCCAGGAAGAACGAAACACTGAACATTATACAAAGAAACTGTGTCCAAATTCTAGCAAGCAAAACTCACCAATAGATTCTAACATGCCTCAAAAACAGTTTAATTGTAATTGGGCACGCAGTGATGAGAAAAAGGCAAATAGCTGTGCAAATCTCCTAGAAAAGGTATTTCACCCTAATTGGCCAAAGAAAAACTTTAAGTTACCACCTTTGCCCAAAACCGATAACGGCAGGCTTGTGCCTATTGGGACTTCTACTTCTGAAGTTACTAGAATCATAAAAGAGCTAAATCCGGAAAAAGCATCAGGACACAATAATATCGTTCCAAAAAAGCTAATTGAGGTACAAAATATTGCTATAACGGTGCTCTCCTTGCTCTTTAATGCAATTCTTGGTTTCGGATACTATTCAACTTCGGGAAAAAGTCGCAGATCATCATGATAGATAGTCTCTTACCCTGTATTTCTAAAATACTTGAAAAAGTGCTACTATCAAAGATGTCTCCTTTCCTCCACGAAAATAATATAATACCAACGCACCAGCTCGGTTTTCGTGCTAAACATGGCAGTGTAGAGCAAATAAAAAGAATTACCAACGAAGTCAGGAAAATATTCGAGTACAGAGACTATTTTTCAGCTATTCAATAAGGTCTAGCATGAAGACCTTTGACAACTTTGGAGTAACATTTAAGAAACAGGAGATTTAGAGTTAAAGGAGTATAAATCATGTCAGAAGAACGAGTGATAAGGGCTGGTGTACCTCAGGGTAGCATGCCAGGCCCAACTCTGTACATAATATATACAGCAGACATTCCAACAGCTACTAACGTATTGGCATCAACTTACCCGGATGACACAGCACTAGTAAGTCGTAACAAATGCCCCATCAGAGCATCAAGAGTATTAGAGTAGCACTTAACTTTTGTCGAAGATTGTCCAGCCAACTGGCGTATAAATATTATAGAGCAAAAATACAAGCATGTTACATTCTTGCTAAGACCAGAAACGTGTCGGACAGTTAAAATAAACAATGTTCTAGTACCTCAAGCAAATGAGGTAACTTATCTTGGGATGCACATGGCGAAATAACCTAGCGAGTAAAATAACTTGCATGAAGCAAGCAAATCTTAATAGGCTTTTAAACAAAATTTCTAAACTTAGCCTAGACAACAAAGTCCTGTTATACAACGCAATCATAAAACCGATTTGGATGTATGACATTCAACTGTGGGGTACGACCTGTGCAACCAAAATTGCTAATTAAAGTGTTTAGAACAATCACTGGTGCACCATGGTACATGCGTAATGAAAACATTCAAAAAGATTTTGATAATGCTATGGTAAAGAAGGAGATAGAGGACAGCAGAATGAGATATATTTCTAAACTTCGCCAACCATCCAAAGCTAATGGCAAATTTCTGCAGTCAAACGCGTTTATAAAGAAGTGATCTACCAACCTACTAGAGAGCAACTTTCTACCAAAAAAGCTCAACCACATTCTTGAGCTTCTTTAGCTTTAAATAGATTTAAGATTTGAATACTTATTGTTAGGCTTTACCAAGCAGATCCAATAAATTATGAAATATTGAAAAACAAATGGTATTGTGTAAATTCTTTTGAGCACTAAAGTGTTTGTAAATACTTTTGGTTAACATTAAAATCACTCACTTTCACTTCACTTTGGTTTGGTTAAAATGCTGCCGAGGAACATATGAAAGTGTGAAACAGCACCATCCCTACGTTTTTCCGGAAAGTAATAGGACTGAGTTAATTAAAAAAAAAATTATTCAACTAATAGTTACAATTCTTTCAAAACTTTTACTTCTTTTGCATCAATGCAAGGCGATTTCCAAGCATTTAAGGCGTCACGGAAGACATTCTCCGGAATAGCCCTGGGAGCCCAGGTACCTGCTGCTTGGATCCCCTCTGTCGTCTCAAAAGACTTGCCATAGGTATGTAGCTGTTCACGAAAAAGGCGGTGTGAGCAACTTCTAATCGGCTGCGATGTCATGTCGGGCCCAATTGACCCTTCGTTTGAGTCGTTTGAGGACTTCCACATTAAATTTGACGTTGACGGTTTGTTCAGGAAGAACAAATTCATGGTAGACGATGCCTTTGATGTCAAAAAAGACAATGAGCATCGTTTTCACTTTGGATTAGCTCCCAGCAACGGTCTTCTTTAGCGAGTTCTTCCCGGCCCTCCAAAAAGGCTAAAGCAACCTCTGTCACAGATTTACCGAGTTTCACACAAAATTTAATCGCATACCTCTGCTCTAACGAACGCTACACCACTCACAGAAACACATCGCCCGAAAACGTCATATTACTTTCCGAACACACCCTGTATGCTGGAGACTTGCCATAAGAGTTGCATTAGGTGCGAAAACAATAAAAAAAATTATATCTTATGATGGTTTCAACTTAAGATAAAGACAATCATTACGTTATTTAACCCATTAGAAACCATGCCCATTTAGAGAAGTGGTGACCAAATAATAATTGTATTTTCATTGTGAAAGTCAGTAATTAATGAAATTAATGAAAATGAGCGGTTTTCAATAATGACAATGGACATTAGAACCGATTGTAAACACTGTGAATAAGCTTAGACTTTTTACTTTATACATTTGCTTATTCTCTATTGCTCTATGCCTGATTAGAAAGAACCTGTTCGTTTGGAAACAGAAATATGTTGCGGAGGCTTGCGCTTTATTTATTTGGAAATTAACAACGAATTTAGATTACTTACTAAAATAAATATTTTTATACTCCAATTAATTTTGATTCGTCTGTTTGAATGGTAGTTAAATACTATAGAGGTCCGATATTGCTTTTTTGGTGCTAAACGAAGAATCGAAAAATTTGAGATAGATTTGGAAGTTTTATTGCTTTATTAAGAAAAACTTAAATGTTATTTAACAAAATTAAATGTTGCCTGAGCACACGTCCGTTCGGCAAGACGGTTTATAGAAAAAGGGAAGAATGATAGGATTCTGGGAAACGGGTTGCTTACAGCTAGAATGAAAAAGGTAGTACAGCGTTGCTAAAGGATAGTGTTGTAAACGTAGCAAAGGATTGCTTATAAGCGATGAATACGGCGTTGCCACGGTATCCCCCTTCAGACTGGGTGAACGGTTAAGATCGTAGCTAAAGTGTAACGAAACATACTCGTCGGCGTTCTGCTCCAGTTGATAAGGTTCCGTGAGTTTGTGGCGATAAATCTTCATTCGGTAGATATGCTGGCTTTAATCGGTCTATAGAAATATTTTCTGGTTTTACTTTTATTTCGATTCTGTAATACTTTTCCTCTCGTGATAAAACTTTATAAGGACCTTCGTATGGTTTTGAAAGTGATGGGCGCACTGAATCATTTCTGACGAAAACGTTTTCGTACGTCGCAAGAACGGGATGTACAAATACTTTCCATGGACCGTGCCATGATGTAGTGGATGGTCTGATGGTGTTCATTAAGTCTCGGAGTTGGGTAACGAATTCTGACTGAGTTTTAATTCGGCTGTTGTGCACGAAAAGTTCTGAAGGAATTCGCAGCGTTGTACCGTAGATTAATTCTGCCGGTGACGCTCCTATGTCTTGTTTGTAGACGGTTCGTAGGCCCAAGAGTATTGTTGGTAGAAAGTCGGTCCAACGTTCGGAGTTAATGCATGAAATTGCAGCCTTCAACGTTCGATGCCATCTTTTTACTATACCGTTTGCTTGTGGGTGATATGGTGTTGCCTTCAGATGCGTTATGCCAAGCGATGTTGTTAGCTCTGCAAATAAGGTAGATGTAAATTGACGTCCACGATCTGATGTAATGACGGCTGGAACTCCAAATCTTGCGATCCAATTGGCGATGAGAGCTTTTGCGATAGTTGGTGCTGTCATATCGGGAATAGGAATAGCTTCTGGCCATCTCGAAAAGCGTTCGATGATTGTTAGACAATAACATAACGGTTACCTGCATGTAAGGGAAACGGTCCTACAACGTCGATATTAATGTGATCGAATCGCGAGTCTCCGGACTCGTAGCGTTTAAGAGGCGTAAATGTGTGTCGAGTGATTTTTGCCTTTTGGCATTGTTGACATGCTCTTGCGAATGCAATACTGTCTTTTTGAATTCCAGGCCAAACAAATCTGCTTGTCAATAGCCTGGCTGTAGCGCGAGTACCTGGGTGGCATAACCCATGGGTAGCTCGTAACACTTCAGAGCGGAACTTCTTTGTGATGAATGGTCTTATGCTTCCGGTCGATGCGTCGCAGACTATTTGTTAATCGCATCTGGGTATTGTGAATAATTTTAACTGGAGCAATGAGTTAACGTTGTTTGGAGTAGAAGCTTGAGTTCTTGATCGACTTTTTGGTCTTCAGCGAGTTTGTTGTAATTTATACATTCTCTTTTCCTTCTACGTGGCGAATGTCTGTCGTTATCTGCGAAATGTAATCAATCTGGCGAGCTTGTCGGTTGGAGCATTTTTCAGGACTCTTCTGGTGTAAGACAGCTCCTGCAGCTTTATCTGAAGCGTAGACCCATAATGACAACTCGGCGTTCTTCGAGGTGTGTGCTAAAAGAGAGCATTCGAAAGCTGGGTTTTACATTCCTCGAAAGCTGCTGTCGTAATTTCCGTCCAGTGAGGCTTAGAGCGATCGTTCTTTTTGTTTCCGGGACACATGGCTAAAAGTGGTATTTGCGCTTCGATTGCATGTGGGATAAAGCGCCTGTAAAAGTTTATCGTGGCCAAGAATCGTTTGAGACCATTGACTGTAGTTGGTTTGTCAAGATCTTTGATAGCTTGTACGCGTTGTTTTAGAGGTCGTATTCCTTCTGCTGAGACGGTATGTCCTAAGAATATGATTTTGGACTTTCCAAAGATTGACTTTGTAGCATTTGGTCTTAGGTTATGTTTTTGTAGGCGCTCGAAGAGTTGACGGAGGTGAGATAGATGTTCGTCTAAGGATAATGATGCTACACAGATATCATCCATGTATGGAAATACAAAATCTAGTCCTCGTAGGACATCGTGTATGAGTCTTTGTAGTGTCTGCGCTGCGTTGCGAAGACCGAAAGGCATAGAGATAAATTCTAAGAAGCCGAAAGCCGTAATAATAGCTGTTTTCGGAACATCCTCGGGATTTACAGGAACTTGGTGGAAGGCTTTTTGCAGATCGATCTTTGAAAAGATCGTCTTACCATTTAAATTACTGTTACACCGTTGAGTGCTCTGAAATCTCCACATGGTCGCCAGGTACCGTCTGCTTTCATTACCATGTCAAGAGGGCTGGCCCAACTGCTATTCTATGGGCGACAGATGCCCAATTTGATTAAACTTTCGATTTCTGCTTTAGCCGCTGCCAGTTTATCTGGTGAAAGGCGTCTTGGTCGTGCAGATAGAGGTGGGCCGCGAGTTTCGATGTGATGAACGACTGAGGATAAGGCTGGGTTTCCGGGTTGTGCCACACGTGTTAAATTGCTAAACTCTTTGAGTAGGCTTGCATATGCACATGACGTGTCGAATGTTTTTATTGATAATTTATTGTTACTTACGAGCTTCCCAGGCGATGTCACTGAAGTTAGGTTGTCAACTAACCGTTTCTTTTTTAAATCAACTAACAGTCCATAGTGACTTATAAAGTCGGCTCCAATAATTCCGCTCGTAACGTCGGCGATGAGGAAGTTCCAAAGGAATTCTCGTCTTAAGCTTAAATTGACTTTAGGGAGCACTTCGCCGTATACGGTAATTGGGGTGCCGTTTGCCGCAAACGGTTTAACGGTTGATGGCTTCATGTTGTTGTTTCGAGTGGTTTTGGGAATTACCGATGCGTCTGCCGAGGTGTCTATTAAAAAGTTGTATTGAGAAAGTCCGTCGAAGAGTTTCAAGCCGTGTGTGACTGCAGGAGTTTCATTATCGATAGGCGCTGTAGTTTTCGTTTCGGATAGTCATTCGCTCTTTTGCCTGTTATTATAAGAGCAGGGTTTCCTACAAGTTCGAGCGCTGGCCCCAAATTTATGGTGATACCAGCATAATTCGGTTGCCTGTGTGCTCTCCTGGCATGTATTGCGTTCTTGTCTCCGTCGGCTTCGGCTACGGCTTCGTGATCGGTGCTTTCTTATCAATTCGATTTGCCTCGTCAGTTGCGCGATTTTCTTTCTTAATTCCTCTAGCGTAGTTGACTCATTGTTAGTTTGCGTGGGGGTGGCTGTTGCCAGTGCTTGGTTACCTACCATGCTAATTTGTCGAAAATTCATGGAGTCCACGATGGCGTCTGCAATAGCAACTTTGTCTGCTACGTCACCCTTTAATGCGATAACAGCCGCTTGAACGTGAGGAGGTAGACGCGGGGCCCAGAGGTCGATTATTACTGTCTCGCAAAGTGCTGTGCCGGCCACCCGGCACATTTCGTTGAACAGTTGACCTGGTTTTAAGTCGACTAATGGCATATCGGAAACAACACGTTGTACGCGTCGTTGTTGGCTATCCGCGAATTGAGCTATAGTTTTGGATCTAATGTAGTCATAATGATTTATTGAGGGAGTAGAGTCGATTATGGCCTTCAGCTCCATTGTATTTTCGTACATCGTGGGTCACACCTGTAGCAGCGAACCAGAATTCCAGTGACAAAAAATAATACTCGATGTTGGTGTCGTTCATATCAGGCGGGCTAATGCGAGGAACCATTGCTGCATACTCGTGCAGATCGGGCTGATGCACTTCGATTGCTGATCTGGCCAGGACGCCTTGAGTTTGATTCGTCTGCGCTGCCGGTCGTACGCTCGCGGGCGAAGATGTCTGTGCGGTGCTTTCTCCTTGTTGTTCCATTTGTAGATTCGTTTCACTTGTTCGGGGTCACCAGTTTTAGAAGATTTATTGCTTTATTACGAAAAACTTAAATATTATTTTACAAAATTAAATGTTGCCTGAGCACACGTCCGTTCGGCAAGACGGTTTGTAGAAAAAGGGAAGAATGATAGGATTCTGGGAAACGGGTTGCTTACAGCTAGAATGAAAAAGGTAGTACAGCGTTGCTAAAGGATAGTGTTGTAAACGTAGCAAAGGGTTGCTTATAAGCGGTGAATACGGCGTTGCCACATAGATGTCTCAAAAACTAGTTCGATGGCCCAGCTCCATCGGCGTTTCAAGATTTTTTTTTCAAAGATCCTCATGCAATGGGTTTCAAATGTACGCCAAACGGATTTATTTAGAAATTAGCAATTTGATTTAAAAATTGAAATGGAATTTATTTAGTTGAAAATCACCTCGCACAATAATAATACTTCCATGGAAAAAAAATATAAAGCACCTGTAAGAAATTATGTAAAAATATTATGAAAACTTTTATTATCAGTGAAATCATTATATAAAAAAAAACAGGAAAGCGCTAAGTTGGGGTGCAAACGAAGATGATAAAATTGTAATTTATAAAAATAGAATAGAAAAAAATCTTCGAAATCAGCAACGCTAAGAAAAACATAAATTCAATATTCGTTCTCAGACGATTCTAGATCACTAAACAACCCAGCTTCGCTTATCAATCGGAATAACTTTTACCGTGCAATTCTGTTCCGTGATACAGTCTCAAGTCTCTAAATTTGAGATTTTAAGTTAGAGATAACTTTTGAGACTCGAGGCGATTTTACTAGTTTGTAAGTGACAGTCTCAAAATCTATTACATTTCATTACTCAGAGATGTTTTTACACTTGAATGCAAATAAATATGTCGATAACAAATATTAAAATTTCTATAACATAGTCAAAAACCATAACTATCCATAAAAATAAAAATATATGTTGAATTTGTTTCATAATATTCAAGAAATTTATGTAAAATTAATTTATTTTTAAACTTTTCGTGTTTGAGTTGCTTACAAAATTTAAAAAATTACAATCGATTAATATCTGTTATGATCTCTATTCAGTATATTCAGCAAGAGTTCTTTTTAGTTTGTGACCTGCTAACTATCAGGTCTCAAATTTGAGTCAATATTTTAAGACTAACGCTAGAGACTGGTTGGATGGAGTCATGTGTAGAAGTTCACACAAGTGAGGAAAGTTCTCTGATCGCCATTCACTTGGGAGTGGCCAGAAACGCAGCTTACGACTTCCGGTCTTTGACCAAGTATCCTCCGGTTAGCCTAAGAACATCCGCTTGAAGGCCAGCTAAAGTGAGAAAGTGAAATATTCCTTACTTAGGGTTGTGCTCTGGGTTTGGGACCCACCACGTAAAAAAACACCCCCAATGAAAGAAACAACAAGCCTCAGATGAGTGACCCCCCTTTTGATGACGACCATGGCAAACGAATTAAGGACTATGATTTGAAGGCATGCACCTGGAATGTCCGGTCCCTTAATTGGGAAGATGCCGCTGCCCAGCTGGATGATGTCCTCGTGAAAATAAAGGCTGACATCACCGCCGTCCAAGAAATGCGATAGACGGGACAAGGACAGAGACAAATAGGTTCTTGTGGCATTTACTACAGTGGCCATATAAAGCAGCGTAGGTTTGGTGTGGGATTGTGGTGAGAGAGAGACTCCGTCGCCGAGTACTATCACTCACTCCTATGAATGAACGTCTAGCTACAATCCGCAACAAAGCGATGTTCTCCAACATATCGCTGATTTGCGCCTACGCTCCGACGGAAGAGAAGGACGATGTGACCAAAGATGCCTTTTATGAGTGCTTGGAGCGCACTTTTGAGAGCTGCCCCCGCCACGATGTCAAAATCGTGCTTAGCGACTTTAACGCCAGGGTGTGCAAAAAGGATGTCTCTGGCACTACGGTCGGTAAATTCAGCCTCCACAAGGAAACATCTCAATGGGTTGAGGCTAATCGACTTCGCCGGGGCCCGAAATATGGTTATCTGTAGTACTGGATTCCAGCATAAGAAGATTCATCAAGCTACCTGGCAGTCTCCGGATCGAAAAACCACCCACCAGATCGATAATGTTGTGATAGACGGAAGACACGTCTCCAGTGTTTTAGATGTGCGTGCGCTCCGAGGTCCTAACATCGACTCGGACCACTATATTGTTGCAGCCAAGATTCGCACCCGCCCCTGTGCAGCAAAAAACACACTCCAACAAACACAAGGAAGGTTCGACGTCGAGAAGCTGCAAACACAACAGACAGCCCAACGATTTTCTACTCGGCTTGCACTCCTGCTCTCTGAGAGCACTCGTCAACAACTCGGTATAAGGGAACTGTGGGACGGCATTTCAAACTCCTTGCGTACAGCTGCAACCGAAACCATTGGTTTTCGGAAAGTGCAAAAGAACAGACGGTACGATGAGGAGTGCCGTATCGCAGCGGAAAGAAAACAGGCTGCCTACCTCGCAACGTTACGATCAACCACAACACGTGCGGGATGGGATAGATACCGAGAGTTGAAGAGGGAAGCGAGACGCATTTGTAGACAGAAAAAGAAAGAGGCCGAAATGCGTGAGTACGAAGAGCTTGATAAGCTGGCCGACAGGGGTAATGCTCGAAAATTCTACGAAAAGATGCGGCGGCTTACAGAAGGGTTCAAGACCGGAACAAAATGTGGTCGGATGAAAGCATGTCCAACGATTGGAATTTAAGTGTGCTATGCCCAATCCATTAAAAAGGAGACCCCACAATCTGCGCCAACTACCGTGGGATTAGCCTCCTCAACATCGCATATAAGGTTCTATCTAGCGTGTTGTGTGAGAGATTAAAGCTTACCTTCAAAAAACTGCTTGGATCTTATCAGTGTGGCTTTAGACCTGGCAAATCAACAACCGACCAGATATTCACCAGGCGCCAAATCTTGAAAAAGACCCGTGAAAGGAGAATCGACACACACAACCTCTTCGTCGATTTCAAAGCTGCTTTCGACAGCACGAATAGGAGCTGCCTCTATGCCGCGATGTCTGAGTTTGGTATCCCCGCAAAACTAAAACGGCTGTATAAACTGACGTTGAGCATCACCAAAAGCTCCTCTCCGAGCCGCTCGATACCAAACGAGGTGTCAGACAAGGCGACTCCCTACCGCGCGACTTCTTCAATCTGCTGCTGGAGAAAATTGTTCGAGCTGCAGGGCTTAATCGAGCAGGTACAATCTTTTATAAGAGTGTACAGCTGCTGGCGTATGCCGATGATATTGATATCATCGGCCTCAACACCCGCGCCGTTAGTTCTGCTTTTTCCAGACTGAACAAGGAAGCAACGTAAATGGGTCTGCAGGGAACGCGGGCAAAGGGAAATATCTCCTGTCATCAAACATACAGTCGTCGCACTCTCGACTTGGCACTCACGTCACTGTTGACAGTCATAACTTTGAAGTTGTAGATAATTTCGTCTATTTAGGAACCTGCATTAACACCGCCAACAATGTCAGTCTGGAAATCCAACGCAGGATTACTCTTGCCAACAGGTGCTACTTCCGACTGAGTAGGCAAGTGAAAAGTAAAGTCCTCTCTCGACGAACAAAAACCGAACTCTATAAGTCGCTCATAATTCTTGTCCTGCTATATGGTGCAGGCTTGGACGATAACAACAACCGATGAGTCGACGTTGCGGGTTTTTGAGAGAAAGGTTCTGCGAAATATTTATGGTCCTTTGCGCATTGGCCACGGCGAATATCGCATTCGATGGAACGATGAGCTGATGAGATATACGACGACATTGACATAGTTCAGCGAATTAAAAGACAGCGGCTACGTTGGCTAGGTCATGTTGTCCGGATGGATGAAAACACTCCAGCTCTGAAAGTATTCGACGCAGTACCCGCCGCGGGAAGCAGGGGAAGAGGAAGACCTCCACTCCGTTGGAAGGACCAAGTGGAGAAGGACCTGGCTTCGCTTGGAATATCCAATTGGTGCCATGTAGCGAAGAGAACAAACGAATAGCGCGCTGTTGTTGACTCGGCTATAATCGCGTAAGCGGTGTCTACGCCAGTAAAGAAGAAGAAGCTAGAGACTAGTTAGTGAATAGTAACAGTCACAAATTGAAACTTTATCTCAAAATGTCTCAACTAGAGAGATATTGTTCACATTGGTTTTGAAAGGATTCCACATTCCAAGAGTTTATGGACTAGTTGTTAATATTAATTGTGAAAAAGATCTATTTGGAATACTCCAGTCCGAATATACGTATGTTTCTTTGTTTCTTACTTAAGGATAATATTTTGCTTCAAAAAGTCACAAAATATGCAATTTTGGATTCATAACCACTATTTATACCTTTCCCATTATATAAAGGTAATATACGGTACAGTAAAAGTAGGATATGCCATATTAGTAGGGTAGCAGCAGCAGAGAGAGTCCAAAATAGGTACCATTTTTAGTTAGCAGGTCACAAAACTAAAAAGAACCCTTATTTGCCATTTTGAATATACTGAATAGAAATCATCATAGATATTAATCGATTGTTGTTTTTTATATTTTGTAAGCAACTCAAACACCAAAAGGTTAAAAATAAATAAATTTTATATAAATTTAGTAAATATTATGAAACAAAGTCAACACATATTTTTATTGGTAAATATGTTTTTTGACTATGGTATAGAAAATTTATAACTTGTTATAGACATATTTATTTTCATTGAAGTGTAAAAACTTCTCTGAATAATGTAATGTAATGTAATAGATTTTGTGACTGTAACTTACAGAATATCAAAATCATCTCAAGGAACAAAAATTGTCTCTAACTTAAAATCTCTATTTTAGTGACTTGTGACTGTATCACAGCACAGAATCGCACGGTAAGACTATATTGCATTTTAATATTTTATAAACCAAATGAAATAAAATTAAAACACGGCTGCTGGTGCCTGTGCAATGAAATTTGCATGTAATTATATTTGGCTTTGACAACAAAAATTGGTTTGGATATTCTTTTGTTAATGTAATATATGTATATCTTCTAATCGTGCATTGCTGAACAAAATTTACCTGAAAATATTCGTTGGCTTCTTTATTCTCTTTAAGGAAAGCCTGTGCTAAGGGTTCGGCGGCACAATATTTTACGTGTTTGTCGAAATCTCTTTCAAGTCTAAGAAAAGTTTTAGCTGTCATATTAGGTTGCTCTGAGTAATATTTAAGTCCTTCAATTAAAATCCTTGAAAATATGAATCATATTTAAACCCGTAATTAATAGTCTTTAATTTCCATTCTTACATATTATGAAATTCAGCAATCTGTTCAAAATTTGAAAAAATTATGTCCTTGCTATCGCGAACAATTCGTGGAGCAGCAATTTTGTCAACGGCCTTGATATAACGATCAACAATATTTTGTAGGTCTCTAGAAAATTCTTCTTCCGTTTCAATTAGTTCTCTTACAGTTGCTCTAAAAAAAAAACAAACATTAAAATTTTACTTTAATAAATATTCGTACATACATACTTATATAAGTATAATTTGTATATGATCTTTAATACTATGTTCGAACCGACAATGAAAACTTGTTTTTGTGGGAAAAATGTGTCTTAATCCATGTAAAATCTGTCAAACGAAAACACATTGAAAACCAGTTTTCGCTAATAACTATTTGAGAGCTTACATTCCACTCATTATAATCGGTGCCTGCTCTAGTTTAATCGATTTTATTGGAAGACATATTTTGCCGGCCCTAAATTGTCACTTGATATTTGTTACATTCCATATACAAATACAGCTGTCACTTGATATTGTCATATTAGGGGGACTCTCTTGCTCTTGCAAAACCCTTGCACGGTGCACGAATTTTCCTCTTGGTGCAACTGCACAACAACAAACACACGCCGAAAATTATTGCAATGGCTGTGAAATATGTCAGACCAAAACCCATGTTTATTTTCGTGCCGTCATATATCACTAGATTCTGCAATAGGTGCCCTCTTGGCCTTGCATATTTCGGTATATTATTTTTGCATTTTGTGTCATCTTGCAAGAGCAAGAGAATCCCCGTATTGATAGTTGTCAGTGAAAACTCATCGAAAACACACATTGTCGCTCCGAACGACTTACATTCCACAACATACAAATGTGTTTTCAATGTCGGTCCGAACATAGTATAACATGTTAAAGCATATGCTGAAATATATGTTTCGATAGTTTTGAATATCGGATAATAGTACAGTTTAAATGTAGTTCCTTGCATATTTAAGTGTGAAAATGTTAAAAATAAGTTTTCGATAATAGCAAAATGTGTTAATATATGTGTTTCGATAGTAGTTTTCGATACATCAACATTTCAACCAAATAAATTATTTTAAAGTAACGACTTATCATTTAAGATAGTTATAAAAAGGAGAAATCGAGCTATTAAATATTGAACGAGTTTATTAAAATAAAAGTCATATTTGTGACACTTTTTGCACTATTATTACCATTATATATATTTTATGATTATATTTAACATATTTTATTATTTTTTTTTTTTGTAATATGCGTAAATATTGGCTCAAACGTTAGGTGTTTTTGAAGAACTCGATGACACATTTTTACGTGTGAGCGGTATATTTCCAAAGAAATGCGTAACGCAAAAAATTTCGTCCGAAAGCCGTTCCGGACATTAATTTAATTATTGATCCAATATTTAACACCTAAACTTCTTTTTTCGAAAATCCCATAGAAATGGGCGTTGAAGATTTTGTTCCTCAAATGAAATGTTCTGCCTCAAATGCAAACAGTGCAACGAGGCAGCTGCTTCTACTATTAGAAAGGGAAGACTGCGATGGAATTTTAGAACCTCTGCTATTTCTTGAGGAGGAACTATTCGTTAGTAGTGACAAAGTAGCGCAAATAGGTAGGATCTGATAGCAGGGAGAGATAGAAATAAATTGTGGGAAGATAATAGGAATTTAAAAATATAATTGGATGAAAAAGAACAGGAGAATAGGAATTTAAAGGCTCAGTTGGTCCAAAGGGCAACTGAATTAGAAAGATGTAGGGAATTGTTAGGAAGTAGTTCATTTAGATAAAAGTCATATCATCTTGAGATAATTTGCATAAAAGTTCCTCCTTAGTAATATACTTGTATTGGGAGTAGTTTTTTAAATAGTCATCGCCAAAATCACGGTCGGCAATATGATAGTTTTTTTTTAAACCATAGCTTTGGGCGTATTTTTTTTTCGCCAATTGCTTACTGCTACCTTAATCATCAACTTAGTTTGCCCTCGGAAAATACTTTACATAATTTTTTCGCAAATTGGCTTCGTTTTCCATGTTGTGCCTAAAGCAGCATCAAGTCTTTGCAAATTAGGAATAAGGGATTTTCGTTCGACCAAAAGTTCATATAAGTTTCTTGTGATGAAATAACACTGAAATGTCATTTGCAGTATGACAGGAAATTTGATAGGGTGATAGCTCTTAAAGATTATGACGATGAAAATCGCACATCTAGAATAGCGACAACTGCAACCACAATGGTGCGAAGATATGGGTGGGGAAACTTAGTCCCACCCGTTAGCTTTTTTTTTGTTAGAGACTCATGCAAAGGGATGTACTCAAGAATTATATTCTTGAAGCCATTACCCAAGTTCCAAATATAGGCCTAGTTCCTTATCATTTTGTATGTGACCAGGGTACCAATTTTCACAATTTAGCTAATTTGATAGGTGTGCCTTTTTTCAACGTTAATGGTAAGGAAATATTTTTTTTACGATAACCCCCAATTATCAAAATGAGTTTATTTTAAAAATGGTCGCGTATGTTTGTTAGATATAGTCCGCTTTTAAAAAAATAATTATGAGTCCAGTTATCGGGTGCGCATAAATTAAACGATGCACACTGGTCCATTTCATAGGCCAAAAATAAAAAAATAAAAGTTTGAAATTTACCACGGTTTGTATCAAAGCTGTATTTTAAAACACTAATAAAACTAACGGTAAATACATTTTTGCTCTATCCCATTCGTAGGGCCTACGAAAAGCGCGAGAAGTGAGACAATAGAAACACGCGGACCGTGCAGTAAAAATAGCTTAAAAATTATCTCTTATAATAAATTAAATTGCAATATGAAATCATGCTTAATCCCCATAAATCGAAATGTGTATTGATAATAAAGGTATATGTTATATAACAAAGTAGTAATTATATGATAATATATTGTTTTATTATTTTAAAACAATTGTTTTATTAGAGCCCTTTTGAGTACTATGTTTCTCTTCACACATCGATTTCAGTATAAAAAAAGTTGTGATCTCTGTCTCGCCCTCAAATGAATCAAGTTGGTTTATAATGTATTAGTTAATGTTTTCTTAGTCTTTGCTATTGATTTCAGCTGCAACTTTTTGTTATTCATGTTATTCTACCAGGCATGCGATTTTTTGTGTGTTTTTTATATATTTTTTTGTATTTACGTGTATGTATTTTCGTGCATATTTTATTGTTTTTTATTTATGTTATTTATTTTTTTCATCATACATATATATATATGCATACATATTGAGCTTTGGTTTTAATTTTATCATTTTCTCACTTTTATCAAAAGTTTGTTTTACTTCTATTTAGGCACACCATGTCATATTTTCGATACTTAGAAAATGTGTGGAGAAATATCACTTATCACCGAAGCCAATTTAGTAAAGCTTCAGGATGTGCTTATTAGAAGTTTTGTTAATAAAAAACTTGATATTAACTTTTTACCCTAATATTATAAAATTTTAAAGGAAAAACAGTTTTCCTGAGCAAATAAAGGTATCAGAATCTGATGTTGAAGTTAAGATAAAAAAAATTATTGCATCACATTGCCTTACAAATGTAATTAATAAACGGGATGAGCCCTCAAATTACCTATTTTCGATAGAAATATGTTGCTTTTTATGCCGATCCTGGTCAGAGCGAATATAAGCAGAAATTTTAAAATAATAATTTGGAAGACAATAATTTATTTGTCATGACATATGTCCCTGTACAATTGATAATAAAATCGCAACATGATGAAGAGCACAAACAAATTTAGAAAAACTGCAGACCTTCGTCCACCTGCTATTGCCGTCCTGTTCGAATTCAATTTCAAAAGTAATCAAACCCTAAATGCACTAGATTTGTGCTAGATCCTGCAAAAGAATTAACTTCAAAATATTCCCGGTATTATCTTTCTTCATCAGTCATAACATCGCTCCCGATGTTATACAATATGCACCAGTTTCAATTGGAGAACTCTCATAAGAATCTGCTGAGTCACGCAATAAAAACGTGAAGATGTATCGACTCCATCAAACATGAAATAACTAACGGATCGCTTCAAACTAGGACTTGCTAAGCCGATTGTTTTTGAGCTTAGATCCTTTCATCACCAGTCAAAGAAACTATCATACAAAAGTAAATCAATTTTATTAAAATCAAATTTTGATTTAGTTGAATAATATTCAAAAAATTCCTTTTTTCTTATATCAACTTTTTTAATTTAATATAATTAATTAAAATTTGTTGCCATCGGGGGGTGGCGGACAGTGGAAGTATTTTTGGCTGCTAATTCCATACAAGACCGACCACTGTGCGGTGCTCATATTTACTTCAATGCCTTCCAAAAAATTAAAGTTAAATTCACGTCTCAAGTGTACTGTAATACGGTCGCTTTAGGTATGCTTTCTCCTTACAGATCGGGACCCTTAAGCTCAAATGGTATGAGCTTTATTAATACAGCAAATTCCGTTTCTTTTTTTTTAATAAATTATTTGATATTTTTAATAGCAGTTCCACTGAGGCCATTGTACCCAGTAAAAAAGTCTTTCTGGGTTCCCCAGAGCGAAAACAGTTTTTAGATGAGGCAGAAAAAGTTTTAAAAACAATTCGGATCGTAGATGAGTTAGGAAACAATACAACACATAATTTCAATCAATTAGTTAATTAATATAAATGGTTTAAGTCGATTGTGGCGATTGCTTTCACACTCCGGATTTCCTTACCTAAAGAGACGAAGCGACTATGCCAGGATAGCTTCGGGCATTTTCTTGGTCAGTTTAGAAGTAGGGGAGGTACTACTAGGTTCATTTTCTCTAGTAGTTTCAGATCACAGCCTTAATGCCATCACTTTAGATAGTAGTTTGGAAATAAACTTTTTAAAAGAAAATGCATTTAAATATGTATTTTTGCGGCTTTCTTTAATTGAAATTTTTTTTTAAATGCACACATAGCTCCTGACATTACCTTATTTCGGAGATGAAATTTCTTCAGATAAATTCATCTTCCTACACCAAAACCAGATCGATAAATGCAACAAGTGAGGCCGCCTGAAGAATTTGTTGCATTTATTAATAACTAAGAAGAAAAATTTGTTGAGGAATTGGACAGAAATTGTCATTAAATTCATGTAGGAAAAATTCTTTTTACTAAATTAAAAGATATTATGTGAAGACTGTGACCCAAATGTCTCTACCCAATTTTTTGTGAGTTTCGCACTTGTAGCGTTTTATTTTGTTTTTTTTTTGTAGTTACAAAGAGCTAAATAATAAATATTAAAAAAAAAGATTTTTCAAACAGAATGGCTACTTTAAGAGACTCTGAAGATAGAATGATTTTAGAAAGTTTTTAATTATAATTTAGAAATTGGGTTGGTTATAAATACCAATTATGTAGGGTGGGCCATATAAAATTTTAAATTCGAAGATAGGGCGTAAAAGATTGAGTGTAGCGTTTGCTGTATGGCACGTAGCGCCGCCATGCCGGAACCAATTGTTGTCCAAGTCTTCCTCTTCAATTTGCTTGAAGAAAAATTCGGTTAACATTGCGCGATATCGCTCATTGATGGTTACGGCCGTTCCTCCTTCATTTTCGAAGAAAAATGGGCCGATGATTCCACCAGACCAAAATCCGCACCATACAGTGATTCGTGCTGGATGCATTGGCTTCTCGACGCTTACGTGCGGGTTTTCTGTGCCCCAAATGCGACAATTCTGCTTGTTAACGTAACCATCGAGGTGGAAATGACCCTCGTCCGAAAAGATGATTTTTCGGTAAAATTGACCATACCCGGCCAAACAAACTTTGGAAAAAAGTTTTCAATATTTCCCAGTTTTCTTCTAGTGAATGGCGACCCATTTCGTAAATGTTAGACTTTTTACTGAATATCTATCGCTTTCCGAATGGTATTTGACGTTTCCAATGTCGAAATACAGATAATTCAAATTTAAAACGTTAGGTGACCCACCCTTTATATATTTATGTATATTTTTATAGTTATAAGTATTATTTACAGTCAAATCTAGATAAGCGAGAGTTCAAGGGAGCTTAATCTCACTCTCGTTTATAGAGGTTTCTCACTAACCCGAGTTTCTCGCTAATTCAGGTACATGGGTAGGGATTCTCTGTCAATTGATTAACTATAAACTGAGTAAGTCCGACAAGCAGTACGGTACACAGGCACACGTGTTCATTCGAAATAATAACAACGTTATTTAGTTCCATCCAATGGACTCATCCGTTGTTGACATCGTCCAAGCCTCTGCACCATACAGCAGGACGGGGATTATGAGCGACTTATAGAGTTTGGTTTTTGTTTGTCGAGAGAGGACTTTGCTTCTCAATTGCCTACTCAGTCCGAAGTAGCACCTGTTGGCAAGAGTTATCCTGTGTTGGATTTCTAGGCTGACGTTGTTGTTGGTGTTTACGCTA
Organism: Bactrocera zonata; assembly: GCA_037783105.1. Taxonomy (NCBI): domain Eukaryota; kingdom Metazoa; phylum Arthropoda; class Insecta; order Diptera; family Tephritidae; genus Bactrocera; species Bactrocera zonata. The sequence goes on from JBAWJQ010001698.1 coordinate 522,903, forward strand.
GTTCCAAGATAGACGAAATTATCTGCAACTTCAAAAATATGACTGTCAACAGTGACGTGAGTGCCAAGTCGCGAGTGCGACGACTGTTTGTTTGATGACAGGAGATATTTCGTCTTGCCCTTGTTCACCGCCAGACCCATTTGTTTTTCTACCTTGTCCAGTCTGGAGAAAGCAGAACCGGCGCGGGTGTTGAGGCCAATGATATCAATATCACCGGCATACGACAGCAGTTGTACACTCTTATAGAAAATGGTACCTTCTCTATTTAGTTCTGCAGCTCGAACTATTTTCTCCAGAAGCAGGTTGAAAACGTCGCACGATAGGGAATCGCCTTGTCTGAAACTTCGCTTGGTATCGAACCGCTCGGAGAGGTCCTTCCCGATCCTGACGGAGCTTTGGGTGTTGCTCAATGTCAGTTTACGCAGCCGCTTTAGTTTTGCCGGGACCCCAAATTCAGACATCGCGGCATAGAGGTAGCTCCTTTTCGTGCTGTCAAAAGCAGCTTTGAAATCGACGAAGAGGTGGTGTATGTCGATTCTCTTTTCACGGGTCTTTTCCGAGATTTGGCGCATGGTGAATATCTGGTCGGTTGTTGATTTACCAGGTCCAAAACCACACTGAAAAGGTCCAATCAGTTTATTGACGGTGGGCTTTCATCTTTCACACAATACGCTCGATAGAACCTTATATGCGATGTTGAGGAGGCTAATTCCACGGTAGTTGGCGCAGATTGTGGGGTCTCCTTTTTTATGGATAGGGCATAGCACACTTAAGTTCCAATCGTTGGGCCAATCGTTCTTCGCCGGCGTGTTTGAATAGCTCGGCCGGCAATCCGTCGGACCCTGCCGCTTTGTTGTTCTTCAGGCGGGCAATTGCTATTCGAACCTCTTCATAGTCGGGCAATGGAACGTTTGCTCCATCGTCATCGTTTGGGGAATCGGGTTCGCCTTCTCCTGGCGTTGTGCGTTCACTGCCATTCAGCAGGCTGGAGAAGTGTTCCCTCCATAATTAAAGTATGCTCTGGGCATCGGTGGCTAGATCACCTTGGGGGTTCTACAAGAGTATGCTCCGGTCTTGAAACCTTCTGCAAGCCGCCGCATCTTTTCGTAGAATTTTCGAGCATTACCCCTGTCGGCCAGCTTATCAAGCTCTTCGTAGTCACGCATTTCGGCCTCTTTCTTTTTCTGTCTACAAATGCGTCTCGCTTCATTCTTCAACTCTCGGTATCTATCCCATCCCGCACGTGTTGAGGTCGATCGTAACGTTGCGAGGTAGGCAGCCTGTTTTCTCTCCGCTGCGACACGGCACTCCTCGTCGTACCACCTGTTCTTTTGCACTTTCCGAAAACCAATGGTTTCGGTTGCAGCTGTACGTAAGCAGTTTAAAATGCCGTCCCACAGTTCCCTTATACCGAGTTGTTGACGAGTGCTCTCAGAGAGCAGGAGTGCAAGCCGAGTAGAAAATCGTTCGGCTGTCTGTTGTGATTGCAGCCTCTTGACGTCTAACCTTCCTTGTGTTTGTTGGCGTGCGTTTTTTGCTGCACAGAGGTGGGTGCGAATCTTGGCTGCAACAATATAGTGGTCCGAGTCGATGTTAGGACCTCGGAGCCCACGCACATCTAAAACACTGGAGACGTGTCTTCCGTCTATCACAAAATGACCGATCTGGTTGGTGGTGTTTCGATCCGGAGACTGCCAGGTAGTTTGATGAATCTTCTTATGCTGGAATCCAGTACTACAGATAACCATATTTCGGGCCCCGGCGAAGTCGATCAGCCTCAAACCATTTGGAGATGTTTCCTCGTGGAAGCTGAATTTACCGACCGTAGTGCCAAAGATACCTTCTTTGCCCACCCTGGCGTTAAAGTCGCCAAGCACGATTTTGACATCGTGGTGGGAGCATCTCTCATAAGTGCGCTCCAAGCACTCATAAAAGGCATCTTAGGTCACATCGTCCTTTTCTTCTGTCGGGGCGTGGCCGCAAATCGGCCATATGTTGAAGAATCTCGCTTTGATGCGGATTGTGGATAGACGTTCCGCAGTGAATGATAGTACTCGGCGACGGAGTCTCTCTCCCACCACGAATCCCACACCAAACCTACGCTGCTTTATATGGCCACTGTAGTAAATGCCACAAGGACCTACTCGTCTCTGTCCTTGTCCCGTTTATCGCATTTCTTGGACGGCGGTGATGTCAGCCTTTGTGTACATGTACATACATACGAGTATACTCCATATAAATCATACACTGGTCGACAAATTCGGTATAAGATTTGTTAGAAGAAAAAAAGTTATTATATGTAGTAGAGGGAAGTTGTGTAAGTATCGGCCTGATATTACCTATTAACTATTATCGTTAAGGTACCTCATATACAATCACCAATAATATGGAGCAAAGTCAGAATATGTTAGAAAATCTTCGTAATGGTTATAATCTAGCTAGGTCAAGTTTTCGCTCAAATTTATTAATTTTAGGCACAAAGATACACTGTCATGATTAAAACACGCCCTCCTAATTCTATTTAGATAACTTAAATATTGGCTTATATATCCAGCATAAAGGCACCTGGAAGCTCGAATATCTTTATATTAGGTATTTATATACATATATTTATTTCGAACGTTTTGTTCGTGCTAGTTCAAAATCTGAGCTTGATCCACTATCATGTGCTGAAGACGATGATGGCGACAGACTGCAGCAGCACGACAGTGAACTGAAAATGGCGTTGTGAATCCTACTTTGTGAACATTTGTAAGAACGCATCAGCATAACAATAGCCGGCATGTACACAAGACAACACAGCTGTCCAGTTTGCATGTACACAATTTCGTTGTGGCCATACTAATACCTTGCACTTCAATGAAATTTTAATATTTTGTTCAAAGTGAAATTTTTTTGTGCAAAAAATAAGTAAATAGGTAAATATTTTTTTGTTTTAAATTATCAATTGTTATTACAAATGATATAATAGAGCTATTTTATGCTTTTATTTGTAAAGTAACGTCAAGTTTGTTAGAGCTGTGAATAATTTTACATTTTACATATTAGTGGCGTCACCACTTTCCCTCATATCTTCTCTTCTGCCGTCCTACTGTCGTTGGCAAATATAGGAATATATTGAAGTTAGCGAGAGCGACAACCGTCGGCCTGCAGCCGTGCAGTCGTGCAGCTGTCAAAATAACAGTGTCCATAAAAACGTGTGTATTTTAATATTTGACAGATATCGTTTGCGGTCTGTCGCGAGCATTGTGTTCAGCACTTCAGATTCGAGCATCCTTTCGACGATTATCCGTATTGGTTTGAAAAAATCGTGCGTTGAAGTTTGTTTGCTCTTATTTCGCAAATCTTTATAAATTTCTTGATAGGGAACTAAATATTTTTGATGATTTGGTTTAAATATTTCTGCTCTGTCACTTAAAGACTTGTTCTCCAAAATTTATTTTTCCAACTGCTTTGCCATATTTAAAATTTTCTTGATATTTTTTAGTGAAAAGTTTTTATGTTCAACATCGGTAAGATCATCAGAGCTGCATATCTCCAACTGACACTTCATTTGTCAGTGCCACTAAATCTTCTTCGTTTATTTCCTCGTCCGCAATTAATTCTTGAATATCAGTTATTTAATCAAATCCATCACCTTCTACTGCATGCGTCAATCTCACTATTTTCCTATTTTCATCTTCTATTGCTGTGTGGAATGGAATTTAAAATTGTAAATTGTTTCCACACTTCTTTAACCGTAATATTTACTGACTCCATCTTTTCTAGTCTTTGTATGCTGCTATTATGCCCTGATCTAAATGAACATTCTTATGACTTTAAACAGGCGAATGGGATGGCGCATTATCTAAAATTAGTAAAACTTTAAATGCTATATATGAATATCTCGAGAAGAATTAATTGTAACGATTTTGACCTCAGACCTTTTTTGTAGCAAATAAAATTTTCTACAATTTTGTCCTGTGCATTTTTTCTATAGCTTTTGTCATTTACGAGATACATATATACAATGGGTACTTTTGTAGAGTGTTCAATTCTGAGGAATATGTGTCTAAAGTCAAAGCGATGCCATAAAATGCCTCTGAGCTATAGACATTTTAAGACAAAAAATCACGATTGTCGTGTATTTTTAATGGAAAGTTATTACATGCCTTGGTCCAGTCCTTAATGTTAGTGTTAAGACCTAAAATTTTTAGGGAACTTTTTAAGGTATTTCCAAGGAAATTTCATGATAGGATTAAAAAAAAATAAATAATTAAAAAAACACCCTAATATATGTGTATGATGAAAAAAAAAATACAAAAAATTAAAAAAAAAATGGCACACAAAAAATCGCATGCCTGGTAGAATAACATGAATAACAAAGAGAGTTGCAAAAAGTTGCAGCTGAAATCAAAAGCATAGACTTAGAAAACATTAACTAGTAATATAAACAAACTTGATTCATTTGAGGGAGAGACAGGGATCACAACTTTTACATACATTAAATCGATGTATAATGAAAATCATAAAGGCACTTACAAAACAATTATTTTAAAATAATAAAACAGCATATTATTGTCCGCGTGTTTTTATTGTCTCATTTCTCCCGCGTACGAATGGGATAGAGCAGAAATTTATCGTTAGTTTTATTGGTGTTATAAGAAATAGATTTGATACAAACAGTGGTAAAATAAATTTTTTTTTTGGTCTATGAAATCGTTGTGCGATGTTCCAAAGAGTGCTTACATTAAGGGGAGAGCCCGCTTTAGAGGCTTAAAAAATTAAATTTTTTTGAGGAGTTTTTTTTAAGAGAAAGAAATAATTGATTAAAGCGAAATTTCTAGCTTTTACAGTTATATGTTTAATTCATAAATTTTTTGGATACGTATTCTTTAATATTCTGCCTTTGGGAGCAATTGCCCAATGGCTAACGGCGGGAAGAATGCAGGTTCGCAATTTCTGTCGGAAACAAAAAATTCAAAGAGATTCATATTTTTAAGTAATTTATCCTCTAGTTAAACTAAAAAAAATCTAAAAAAAAACGATTGTAAAATTTTAAATTTTTTTATAAATTGAAAAAAGAGTGGTTTTTGACCAAAAAGTTTTTACTTTGTGTTGTTTAAAAATATGTTCAAACTTGACTTTAGTTCCTAGTTTTTTTAGTTTAAATAGAAGATAATTTAATGCCAAAGATAATAAACTTTGCCCCAATTCCATATGTCACGACGTTTAGTTGTTTCTCAATTAAGAAAAATTGTAAAAATGAAAAACTGAGAAATCGCGCGTCAAAGTTTTCGCTTACTGCCCAAATGCTCATATATCTGCTAGACTCTCGTCACTATTTCCCTTCTAGCTTCGAAAATATTTCGAATTCCCATCTATAACTTTGGGGACATATTCTTAGATTATTTTTAAGATTTAAACAAAAAAAAGATCGATTTTTTGAAGCTTTTAAAGCAGGCTTCCGCCTTAACAGGTTAGAAAATTTTGGAGGTGCAACAGCTTATAGCACAGCAAATATCGATGTCGAATTACAAAAAGATGGCTGCAAAATAAAATCGAAGTTGCAAGTAGTACTGACGAATTTATGACATACGATGTGTTTGTTGGAAATGATGTTTTATGTCAGAAAGATTGTAATTTAATTATTAAATCAGACAACATGATGATATACATATATAAGTTATTACTAAGGTTCGATGACTGTTTCGCAGAAGGCATGGCAAGGCTTGAACGATGTAAGACTACCTGTATGGAAGCACATGTGAACACCGAGAAATTAGTGTTTTTGTTATGGTTAAGACCAGTATTGGCAACGATTATTTTACGAACTGTTAATGTCATCCGTCAAAGTTCATCACCTAATTCAATCTCAGTTATAATCGTAAAAAAGATGATGTTCTTAGCGCATGTTGTTAGCCATGACGGTAAAGTCCAGATAAAAAGAAAACGAAATCCATTGAAGCTTTTCTACTACCGACCAACGCTAGTGAAGTGAGACGATTCCTTGGTCCATCGCACACTGCGGAGGCACAGCAAAGTCACTAACAATTTTATTAAACCAGGGACAATCTTTTAAATGGACAGACGAACATGTTAAAGCTTTCGAGAAATTAAAACAAGCGCTTTCTAATCAACCAGTACTAATTTTATTCGATCCAACGAAAAATCATGAGATGCATACTGATGACAGTTTCACAGGGTTATCGGGGGTTATGCTTCAACTCGAAGGTGACAATTGGAAGCCATCATACTACTACAGTAGACAATGTAATGCAACGGAAGCGAACTGGTTTTAGCCATTGTCGAGCACCAGTTGAGACCACGACTAGGTGAAGTAAATGTTGCTTAAACAAAGTTAAAGGGGGAAAACTGAAAGCCAATTGTATATAAACGATATTTTGCCAATCCCATTTAGGTACATCTTTATTGACCATTTGGGCCATTTCAACGCGGCAAGTCAGGGCTTTTATACATTTCCGATATTAAAATGGGATCAGTTTTTGGGAAACCACGCAAAATAAGAAAATTCACTACTAAACAGTTCCAGGAGTTCATCGATAAGGATGGTATTCAACCCATCAAGATTTCTGTACGAAGATCGAGGACCAACGAGCAGTTAGAACGAGTAAATAAAACTGCTTTAAAATGTAGGAATAAAATGTCCAGAATATGGAGCAATGAATCAACTCCCAACGTAATGAGGTTACCAAACTCACGCCAAATGAACTCGTGTTTTATTTCAATACTAGAGACGTAAGTTATAACCGGATGATACAACCATTACAGGGTTACGATAACGGTAAATTGATTTCGACATTAAACGAGATGAAGTAGCCAGCAACATCATGGTAGAGAGGACCAAATGGAAAAACCTTTACGATAAACGATATCAGTTACCACGAAAATACGAAATCGGGGACTTAGTGGTTATCGATCATGCTCATAATGCGACAGGCGAGTCACATAAGCTGGATCTATTTTTATATTTGTTAAACATTAATATTAGATAAACCATATATTTTATACATTTATTCAAGTTGTCGCTTGAAAGTACAGACAGTCACACGGAATTCAACTCGTCTTGTCAGCCTGATCATTTATGTGAGTATAACTCTATATACATACTTTTATATCTCGGTGATGTTTATTTACGGTATTTTCATTTGAGTTTGTTGTAAAAAAAAAAAATAAAGTTCGACAGGTGTTTTCAATAGGAAGCTGAAATGGTAGCTTTACATAAAACATATGTATTTACAAACGACAAATACTCCATTAAATGCGTAAAAGAGATTATAGTGAACAATTGAATTAAAAATATATCAATTCTAGTTTATTCGCTACTAAATTTAATGTGTATATGTCATAAATCACTAAAGCTACAAAAACCAAATTCGCCTAGCACTAATATTACAAGAAATCCTTCCGATAGTGTGAAAATGGATGAAATCGGATGAAAACCCCGCTCACTCCTCATATAAAGGTACTGTTTAAAACTACTGAAAGCGCGATAAATCGATCACTATATGCGCCAGAAACGTAAAATATTGCCCCAGGGGTGGTATGGCAAGGCTTTACAGGGATCATGGTAAAATTGGACTCAGGATCCCACTGACCGTTCTCGAAATCGGATAATAACCATGCTTACTTTTCATATACAAAAATTTTAAATTGAACTTGATTCGTTCATTTTTCAGTTCAGAAATCAAAAAACAATTCTATAATGGAAGTAAACGTTGCACGAATAATTCCTTCAGTGTATGCCACTTCATGACCAAAAATTGTTTAAATCCAACCAAAATGACCCTAGGCACCGAATATGTGGACCCCAGAACCTTTAGTTGTCTTTTGTTCGAAAATATCGGTCAATGTGTAAGACATGCAATACAAATTCAAATATAATCATTTTCGTGCAGTAGAATCGGGTCAATACATTCCTGAGCTCCCATGTAATTAATATAAAGATTTTCGAACTTCCTGGTGACTTTATGCTGACCACTACCATGATTTTTGACCATTCGTCTGATTTTGCATAATGATTTTGGTTTTTCTAACAAATCGTATACCAAATATATATGTACATAGGTCAATGTAAAAGTTATATACGGTGTATGTATACATAAAATGGCTTAGATTCCCATCCTCTGGTTGACGTTTTACATCGTAAGGTATTTCCCTGGCTTTGATTTTAGCAAGTTGTAAGAGCATAAAATGTTCGGTTGCACCTGAGCCCTTTCTTACCTGCTTTAATTAAGTTTTTAAATCTTCGGCTTATTATAACATTCCCATTTGAAGTTATTAGAGTCAGTATCTAAATATGTTTTACAAAGCTTTGAATTAACGCGGTTTAAAAACAAACAAGTAAAGAACGGCTAAGTTCAAAAACAGGCAACTATTCCATACTCTTGGAAGTAGCGGGAATCAAAGGCAGGGAAATAACTTAAGGTGCAAAACGTCCAGCAGAGGATCGGAATCTAAGCAATTTTATATATTATTTACATAGATATAGTATATATAACTCACACACTGACCGACATATTCGACATAAGATTTGTTAGAAAAACAGGAACCATTATATGTATGTATATGGGAGTTCGGGTAGTATCCCCAACCCGTTATATTAATTACTTCTTAATTTGATTTGCTTACTGGAAAGTGAAAGAATAGCCCCGACGGAAGAGAAAGCCGATTTCTTCTATGAGCGTTTGGAGCACACCAATGACAGCTGCCACCTCCACGCTGTTAAAATCCGGCTTGACTTTAATACCAGGGTTGGAAAAGAAGTGTGTGCTCTGCCCAATCCACAAAAACGAGACCCCAAAATTTGCGATAAATATAACATCGCACACATACTCTGTCGAGTATATTATGTGAAAAATTAAAGTCCACCGTCAACAAACTGATTGAACCTTGTTCGCGTTGCTTGAGGCTATCCTCCAAATCTTGAAAAAAACCGTGAAAAGAGGATCGATACCCACTAAATCTTCGTTGATTTCAAGAATTTGGTACTTCCGCAAAATTAATGCCGCTGTGTAAACTGGCGTTGAGCAATACCAAAGGCTCCGTCAGGATCAAGAAGGACCTCTCCGGACCTCAAAATCCGCACCGTTAATTTTGCTCTTTCCAGAATAGGTAACGAAGCGAAGCAAATGGGACTGGTGGTGAACGAGGGCAAGTTAAAATATCATCGAAATATCAAACGAACAGTCGTACAGCCGCGACTTGGCTCCCACTTCACTGTTGACATTCATAACTTCGATTTCGTTTATTTTAGAACCAGCGTTAACACCATCAACAATGTCCGTCGCAAAATCCAACGCAGAATAGCTCTTTCCAACAGGTGCTTGTTTGGACTGAGAAGGCAATTGAGAAGTAAAGTCCCTCTCGACGAACCAAGACCAAACTCTCTAAGCCACTAATTATTCACGTTCTGCTTTAAGTTGAAGAGGCATGGACGATGACAACATCTGATGAGTCGACGCACATAGGAGCATTTTCCTTTAAAAACCGGACAAAAATGAAAATTAAAAACTTGAGCGATGCTACTCAAAATTGATTTTTTTTAGTACCTAAGTAACCGTGGAGGATGGAGTCATGTGTAGAAGTTCACGCAAGTGAGGAAAGTTCTCTGATCGTCATTCACTTGGGAGTGGCCAGAAACGATTCTTTTACATATGGCTCAAGAAGCTCACGACTTCCGGTCTTTCGCCAAATATCCTCTGGTTAGCCTAAGAACATTCGTTTGAAGGCGAGCTAAAGTGAGAAGGGGAAACATCCCCTGCATAGGGTTGTGCACTGGGTTTGGGACCCGCCACGTAAAAAACACCCCCAATAAAAAGTCAACAACAGACTCGGATGAGAGACCCCCCTTTTGATAACGACCATGGCAAACGAAATAAGGACTACGAATTGAGGGCATGCACCTGGAATGTCCGGTCCCTTAATTGGGAAGGTGCCGCTACCCAGCTGGTTGATGTCCTCGTAAAAACAAAGGCTGAAATCACCGCCGTTCAAGAAATGCGATGGACGGGACACAGACAGGGACGAGTAGGTTCTTGTGGCACTTTCTACAGTGGCCATATAAAAGAGCGCAAGTTTGGAGTGGGATTCGCGGTGGGAGAGAGACTCCGTCGCCGAGTACTATCATTCACTTCGGTGAATGAACATCTAGCCACAATCGGCATCACAGCGAAGTTCTTCAACACATCGCTGATTTACGCCCACGCCCCGACGGAAGAGAAAGACGATGTGAACAAATATGCTTTTTATGAGTGCTTGGAGCGCACTTATGAGAGATGCCCCCGCCACGATGTCAAAATCGTACTTGGCGACTTTAACGCCAGGGTGGGCAAAGAAAGTATCTTTGGCACTACGGTCGGTAAATTCAGCCTCCACGAGGAAACGTCCCCAAATGGGTTGAGGCTAATCGACTTCACCGGGGCCCGAAATATGGTTGTCTGTGGTACTAAATTCCAGCATAAGAAGATTCATCAAGCTACCTGGCTGTCTGCGAATCGAAAAACCACCCACCATATCGATCATGTTGTGATAGACGGAAGACACGTCTCCAGTGTTTTAGATGTGCGTGCGCTCCGAGGTCCTAACATCGACTCGGACCACTATATTGTTGCAGCCAAAACTCGCACCCGCCTCTGTGCAGCAAAAAACGCACGCCAACAAACACAAGGAAGGTTCGACGTCGAGAAGCTGCAATCACAACAGACAGCCGAACGATTTTCTACTCGGCTTGCACTCCTGCTCTCTGAGAGCACTCGTCAACAACTCGGTATAAGGGAGCTGTGGGACGGCATTTCAAACTCCTTACGTACAGCTGCAACCGAAACTATTGGTTTTCGGAAAGTGTAAAAGAACAGGTGGTACGACGAGGAGTGCCGTGTCGCAGCGGAGAGAAAACAGGCTGCCCACCTCGCAACGTTATGATCGACCTCAATACGTGCGGGATGGGATAGATACCGAGAGTTGAAGAGGGAAGCGGGACGCATTTGCAGACAAAAAGAGGCCGAAATGCGTGTGTATGAAGAGCTTGATAAGCTGGCCGACAGGGGTAATGCTTGAAAATTCTACGAAAAGATGCGGCGGCTTACAGGAGGTTTCAAGACCGGAGCAAACTCTTGTAGAACCCCCAAAGATGATCTAGTCACCGATGCCCAGAGCATACTTAAATTATGGAGGGAACACTTCTCCAGCCTGCTGAATTGCAGTGAACGCACAACGCCAAGAGAAGGCGAACCCTATTCCCCAATCGATGACGATGGAGCAAAGTTTCCATTGCCCGACTATTAAGAGGTTCGAATAGCAATTGCCCGCCTGAAGAACAACAAAGCGGCAGGGTCCGACGGATTGCCGGCCGAGCTATTCAAACACGCCGGCGAAGAACTGATAAGGAGCATGCATCAGCTTCTTTGTAAAATATGGTCGGACGAAAGAATGCCCAACGATTGGAATTTAAGTGTGCTATGCCCAATCCATAAAAAAGGAGACCCCACAATCTGCGCCAACTACCGTGGGATTAGTCTCCTCAACATCGCATATAAGGTTCTATCGAGCGTATTGTGTGAAAGATTAAAGCCCACCGTCAACAAACTGATTGGACCTTATCAGTGTGGCTTTAGACCTGGCAAATCAACAACCGATCAGATATTCACCATGCGCCAAATCTTGGAAAAGACCCGTGAAAGGAGAATCGACACACACCACCTCTTCGTCGATTTCAAAGCTGCTTTCGACAGCACGAAAAGGAGCTGCCTCTATGACGCGATGTCTGAATTTGGGGTCCTCGCAAAACTAATACGGCAGTGTAAACTGACATTGAGCAACACCCAAAGCTCCGTCAGGCTCGGGAAGGACCTCTCCGAGCCGTTCGATACCAAACGAGGTTTCAGACAAGGTAAGGAATCGTGCGACTTTTTCAACCTGCTTCTGGAGAAAATAGTTCGAGCTGCAGAACTAAATAGAGAGGTACCATCTTCTACAAGAGTGTGAAACTGTTGGCGTATCCGATGATATTGACATCATCGGCTTCAACACTCGCGCCGTTGGTTCTGCTTACTCCAGACTGGAAAAGGAAGCAAAACAAATGGGTCTGGCAGTGAACGAGGGCAAGACGAAATATTTCCTGTCATCAAACAAACAGTCGTCACACTTGCGACTTGGCACTCACGTCACTGTTGACAGTCATAACATAAGTCTATCTCGGAAATAGCGTAAACACCACCAACAATGTCAGCCTAGAAATCCAACGCAGGATAACACTTGCCAGCAGGTGCTACTTTGGACAAAGTAGGCAATTGAGAAGCAAAGTCCTCTCTCGACAAACAAAAACTAAGCTCTGTAAGTCGCTCATAATCCCCGTCTTGCTGTATGGTACAGAGGCTTGGACGATGTCAACAACGAATGAGTCGACGTTGCGAGTTTTCGAGAGAAAAGACAATAAAAAAGAAGAATATATATATTATTTTAATTTATTTGGACTGACCAATTGATTAAGCAATTAAATTTAGTGCACCGAATTTAATTGCAATTCAATTAAACTTATTTTCTTCAACATCATTCATTTTAATCTGTGCTACATACTAGTATTTTTCCACCTAACAGTATTGGAATTAAGCGAATGTACAAATATGAAGCAAATGTTGTATTGTATATTAAATACGCTACAGCGCTCGTATCTGTCAACACTATACATCTTTGAAAGATCTTGACATAACCTATAAAACGACGATATGCATTATTAGTTTGGATATTGCGTTCAACAGTTATAGACGTGGCGCTATTTTAATGTTTTCCTTCGTTAAAGAAAAATTCGCTAGAGAAATGTTCCGTGAGATTAATAGTGTTTTGGGGGATGATATTCTATCACCTTGAACTGCGGAGGAATGGTTTCGACAATACAGAGCGGGTGAAAACGACACCATGGATAAGGCAGTCGGAAGTCCTGTGATGACGATTACCGATCAAATCATGAAAAACATCGATTTAAACCGGCATGTGGCATCTCGTGACATTGCCCAAAAGATAGCAGTTAGTCACCAAACCATTTTAAACCATCTGCAGAAGGCTGGATACACAAAAAAGCTTGATGTTTGGGTGCGCATAACTTGACACAAAAAAATCTTCTGGACCGAATCAACGACTGCGATATGCTGATGAAACAGAACGAACTCAACCCATTTTTGAAGCGGGTGGTGACTGAAGACGAAAAATGGATCACATACGACAATATCAAGCGAAAACGGTCGTGGTCGAAGGCCTGTGAATAATCCCAAACAGTGGCCAAGCCGGGATTGATGGCCAGGAAAGTTTTAATGTGTGTTTGTTGGGATTGGAAGGGAATCATCCACTACGCTTAATTCTATCATCTTCGTTGTTGGATTGAATAACTTTTCGTGATGAAATGGCAAACCTTACTGAAGAGATATGTATGTCAAAAGAGCGGGATATGACGTCGTTTGCTGTCCCTATCGGTCTACTTTTGTAAGGTTGTATAAACTTGTATCTCAATTATTGCTATGTTTGTATTTCTGCTATTAATATTTATGGAAATCTAAATATCGTGTACATGTCATAATTCTATAAATGAAATCACGGGAAGGTTTTAAGCTTTTTCTTACGCCAAGTATAGTATTTTGATTGCTAGAGCAAAAATAATGGATTGGTACAAAGGCCTTACATAATTCGGCAAATACAAGCATACAAACTTTATTTCGCCAGAAATTGCAAATGTATGGTTTATCATTAATTTTCTGTTTTATATTTATTTCATTAAAAATTTAAACGTAATTTAATATCCAAAAAACAAGTCAGACGAGTATATACAAGTATTTCTGTTCAATTGAGTATACTTTTGTGCTTATGTTAAGAGCTTAGTTATTTTTTCGAATAAGTAAGTTGAAGCATTTCTTCTAGAACACATGACTTTGAAACCATAGCGAGAATTTTCTTAGACTATGGATAGCTTACGTTAGATTACGGCGTAGGTTTGATCCTAATCGATGGGACTTGGACAGATGTTTGGATTTTGTGTTATCTCTAAACTCCTAAATGTAAATTATCAGATTTTCATGTGTATATTAACGCAATGTTTTGACCTTAGCACACATACTTCTCTAGATTTGCCAAAGGTGTGTATACCGAGATATTTCAGTCTGAGTCTAGGAAAAGCTGGATTATGGAAGAGAAAGCGACAAGATGATTCCACTTCTCCCTCCTCCATACAGTTTTCCCAAAGAGTGTCCGACTAAATATCTACCGCACCACGGTGAACTTCCTATGGTTTACTTTGTATCAGAAGGAGGTTCTTAGGTTCAGCGCTAGAAAGCAGGAGATTATCTGAAAACCAATTCGCTTTCGAACGTATGGACTCGGAAATAAGGGTACTCTCTTTTGGTCTGGAGACGCATTTCCAGAAAGAAAAAGAGAGAGGCCGAAATACATGAGTACGAAGAGATATCAATCTATTCAAACACGGCGGCGAAGAACTGATAAGGAACATGTATCAGCTTCTTTGTAACATATGGTCGGACGAAAGCCTGCCTAACAATTGAAATTTAGGTGTGCTATGCCCTATCCATAAAAAGGGAGATCCCACAGTCTGCGCCAACGACCGTGGGATAAGTCTCCTAAACATCGCTTATAAGGTTCTATCGAGCGTATTGTGTGAAAGATTGAAGCCCACCATCAACAAACTGATTGGACCTTATCACTGTGGAATTAGACCTGGAAAATCAACAACCGACCAGATATTCACCATACGCCAAATCTTGGAAAGGACCCGTGAAAAGGGAATCGACACACACTACCTTTTCGTCGATTTCAAACCTGCTTTCGACAGCACGAAAAGGATGTCTTTATGCCGCGATATCTGAATTTTGCATCCTTGCAAAACTAATACGGTTGTGTATCCTGACTTTGTGCAACACCAAAAGCTCAGTCAGGATCGGGAAGGACCTTTCTCTTGTCTGACCTTTTCAACCTTCTTCTGAAGAAAATAAATTGCGCTGCAGAAATTAATCCAGCAGGTACAATCTTTTATAAGAATATACAGCTGCTGCCGTGTGCCGATGATATTGATATCATTGGCCTCAACACCAGCGCCGTTAGTTCGGCTTTCTCCAGAATGGATAAGGCAGCGAAGCAAATGGATCTGGTGGTGAACGAGGGCAAGACAAAATATCTGCTGTCTTCAAACAAACAATCATCGCACTCCCGACTAGGCACCCTCGTCACTGTTGACAGTCACAACTTTGAAGTTGTAGATAATTTCGTCTATCTTGGAACCAGTATAAACACAAGAATAACTCTTGCCAACTCCACTTCCACGGCGAATATCGTATTCGATAGAACGATCAACTGTACGAGATATTCGACGACATTGACATAGTTTAGCGAATTAAAAGACAGCGGATTCGATGGCTAAATCATGTTGTCCGAATGGACGAAAACACTCCAGATCTGAAAGTATTCGACGCAATAACCGCCGGGGGAAGCAGAGGTAGAAGCAGGCCTCCACTTCGTTAGAGGGACCAGGTGGATAAGCACCTGATTTTGCTTGGAATCTCCAATTGGCGCGATGTAGCGAAAAGAAGAAACGACTGGCGCCGGTGTCTAAGCCAGTAAAGAAGAAGAAGGACATGTTGTAGTAAATACTTAAAAAAATATATATATTATATATACATGATCTACCAACAAAAGCGACGTGATGTTAAAATGAAATAAAGCACTCAAATTTGGTCAAAAAAATTTGTTTTTGTTATGCAGATAATTTTATGCTATGATTAGAACAAATGTTGGTAAAATGAACACCACAGTTTCGGTTGGATTTCTTCACCTGTTTAAGCCAATTTTCAATGACCTGATGGATTATTTCGACTGGAATTTAAACTATTGTACACTGATTGTTGTCTTCGAGTTCTACGCGTTAAATCGCGGTCATTTGACTACCAAAAATATCTCTTTTTGGAGATGTAATTACATTTTTTGAATCACACAAGTAATTAAAATTTTATTTGCTCACGAAGCCTTTAAGCGAGAAATGCGTACCATCTGAAAATATGATGGCTCTTACAGTAGTCACCAAAGAACATGAATTTCTATAATAATCTTAAGCAATTTTCAAGCGTTTTACCAAAGTGAAACGTGACATAATGAAGTGGCAAACCTTACTAAACACACTGCTAAATTTTGACACGATTTTATTATGGGAAACGTTGATATTGAGGTATGAATGTGATTAATTTTTGCCAATTTTTTTGTATATCGAATTATTTTTGACTCATCTGTATTCCAAAAATCCAGCAAATGTAATTCATAGTATTGAGTTGCAAAGTTCAGTATTGGAGGGCGGCTTTCAACAATGCAGAAGAATGGAAGAGTTCAACAGGCACATAACTTGATATTAGAACCGCAAGCTCCACAGTAAAAGGTAAACTATCATTAAGGTAGTCTATATATATTTTTTTCAATATCATTTTAGAAAAATTACATAAAATGTGTCCACATTATTATCGACTCGTAGAGCTTTTATGTAATAAGCAGAACTCAAAAATCTTCAGCGAATCATCATCATTTAACGTCGATGTTGAAATTGAGCAATGACGTCCTCTATTTGTACAATTAAAGATTTACGTTCAAAAATTTTAACTCTTCCTACATCAGTTCATTTTACCTCATCTGAGTCAGAGCAACCTCTAGAGGCTTCCATCAAGTTAATATGTTAGCCACCATTTTCGCAGTCAGAAGTATCCCCGCCCTCAACGATCTCTTGACCAAAAATTTCAAACTCACACGTCAAAAAGCAGTCTAAGTGAACTTGCTGATATCCAGTAAAAGAGATTCTTATTATAAAATGTGCCTGAGCATTAAACAACAAAAAATTGGTAATGAAAAATATGGCCAAAAATTACCGGAAAAAGTTAGAGCTAAACAAACAAAAGTTGGCGCCGGCCCTCGAAATAAAAAATCTTTAGTTAGTACAAAAGGAATGAATTGCTGTCTTAGAGCTCAAATTTTAATAAAATAAAGACAAAGGTATAATAAGAACATATTATTTATTATTCTAATT
This sequence comes from Bactrocera zonata, assembly GCA_037783105.1. Classification (NCBI taxonomy): domain Eukaryota; kingdom Metazoa; phylum Arthropoda; class Insecta; order Diptera; family Tephritidae; genus Bactrocera; species Bactrocera zonata. The sequence continues at coordinate 539,965 of JBAWJQ010001698.1, forward strand.
ACATGAATAAATAATTCCGATTTGAAAATATGTATTATTCTAAAACATAGGGCACACAGCATCTGTGTTTTCATTTCAAATCAAACTCTTTAAATTTATTTGAAGTTTCAGACACAATCAAAGGGGGTTCCAAAATTCCCCAATGTCCGTGTGATCAATTATAACATTATGGAGTATGCAACGGACTAAAATCAACCTATTACAGAATTTCTGGCACTTATCATTGTGGATACGCATTCTCAATTTTTTTCTAAGCTACTGAATCCGTCTTTTAACCCTTTCATGTCATAATTAAACTGGGCCTATTTAAAAATATTTTGAGTATATGGGGATACTATTTGAGCCTTGAATATGAAACGATATCAATTTCAAACTTGTATCTCTTCTGGTTTTTGAGTTATAAGATGTTGCTTATAAGCAACATTGAGCCATGGTAGTATTCAATCAAACACATACAAATATTGATAGTTTTCATTTTTTTTATTACTTTTCATACATTTCATGTGTGATATGAAACAAAACAGTTTTTCTGTGGGTAACAGCATAAGTGCACCTTACATTTTGAGCATTTAGATTTTTGAATACCAGTGTGGCATAATCTACACCTTCCTTTTCCTCCCCATTCAACCCAATAACCGGTTTGATCAAGACGCATCAACTTCGGAGGTTCACTTATGTATGATCGCTTTGACGACGAAGAGCTCATTGAAATTTCTGACACGTTAGATGGTACCAGCGACGCTGGTGAAGATGAACCTGGTTCCGTTCTTTCAGGTATTGCCGATGGACGACCTCTTTTACGTGGGTTTACTGACGTAATATTAGACGCGGGAAGAAGCTCGTTTGCTATGGATAATTGAAAATCCTGCAATGTCATATATTTCGTTCATGTGACTTGATTTTTTAGGTCTCGTCTATTAAGCAACCAGCTCTTGACTACCACTGTGCTGATGCACCAGTAAACTATGCGCATATACCATTTCTTAGAACGGTGGTTTATTTTATATAAGTCTAACAACATGTCAGCCAAGTCTACACCTCCCATATGCTTGTTATAACATTCAATAATAGCCGGTCTAGGTACATCTATGTACTTTTTTTGTTTACGACACCAGCGTCTGCATTGTGAAACCGGATTTTCAGCTATTTAATTTGACAAAAATTGCACACCTTTGTTATCGTACCAGCGACAGACAGCAAAATTATGTACCGCTTCATACTTGAAGTCGTATGATCCCCGACCTTTTTTTATGAGGTCATTTTCATTCATAAGGCTACAGTTTTTAATCCGATTGCCTCGTATTGTTGCTGCTGCCAAAATACCTCGTTCTTTGAGTGCAATCATCAGGCTTATGGAAGAAAACCAATTATCGAAAAATAACTTATAATTTTTGTCTCTAGGCAACACAATATCTGACGAAATACCCAATTCAAAAGATGGACATGTTCTGTCTCCAACATAGAGAGCAAAATCGTATACGATGCCTGAAACTCCAGCTCTTTTAAACATTTTAAAACCCCATTTATTGGGTTTCATGGGTAAGTATTGCTTTAGACTGTGACGTCCCTTAAATTTTATCATCTGTTCATCTATGCTCTGTTGTTCTTCCTGCTGTAATTTGTTGCATTTCTCCTTCAGTTTGGCCAATAATGGACGTATTTTATATAGCTTGTCGTAATCGGGTAATCCTGGTTGCGGCTGTTTTGTGCTATCATTTAGGTGAAAGACTCCTTTGATTCGCATTCGCATATTTGGAACTTGTATCACGCCCAAATAAAGAAGTACGCCAATAAATCGTCTGATTTCGAAAGGAGCACAATGAAGCTCTACGCCATTCTTTTGCATAAGTGCAAGTGTTACCGTTTTCGCATTTAGTTCAAATATGCGTCGTTTCGTTCGATAATCTGTTTGAACTTCCAGTTCTAGATAGCAACTTCATAATACCCCCCTCGTAGAAGCCCCTTTCCTTTTTTGGGAGGAACTTCACAAGCCTCTTTGAAGTTCAACAGGGAACAAGTGACACTCACTTGGCGCTATGTCCGGACTATATGTGATGTGATAAAACCTCCTATCCGAGTTTCCGTAGCTTCTGACGAGTCATCAACGAAGTTTGTGGTCTGGCGTTGTTCTGGTGGAACATCACACCCTCCTGTTGGCCAATTCAGGACGCTTCTGGTCGATCGCCTGCTTCAAGCGGTCCAGTTCTTCGCAGTACATGGTAGAATTAAGCGTCTGGCCATATGGGAGCAGCTCATAATGGATGATTCCCTTCCAATCCCAACAAACACACATCAAAACTTTCCTGGCCATCAATCCCGGCTTGGCCACTGTTTGGGATTATTCACAGGCCTTCGACCACGACCGTTTTCGCTTGATATTGTCGTATGTGATCCATTTTTCGTCTTCAGTCACCACCCGCTTCAAAAATGGGTCGAGTTCGTTCTATTTCAGCAGCATATCGCAGTCGTTGATTCGGTCCAAAAGGTTTTTTTTTTGTGTCAAATCATGCGCACCTAAACATCAAGCTTTTTTGTGTATCCAGCCTTCTGTAGATGGTTTAAAATGGTTTGGTGACTAACTGCTATCTTTTGGGCAATGTCACGAGATGCCACATGCCGGTCTAAATCGATGTTTTCCATGATTTGATCGGTAATCGTCGTCACAGGACTTCAGCCTGGCTTATCCATGGTGTTGTTTTCACCCGCTCTGAATCGTCGAAACCATTCCTCCGCAGTTCGTGATAGAGTACCATCCCCCAAAATACCATTAATCTCACGGAAGGTTTCTCTAGCGAATTTGTCTTGAAGGAAAACTTAAAATAGCGCGAATTTCGGCGTTAGCAGTTTCCAAACTAATTATGCAAAGATGTATAGTATGTACAAGTTCTGTAGCGCTTTATACATAGGCGCGAAATTCAAAAGACAAAAAGGCGGATATTTGACAACTTACTATATTAAAGCACTGTCGCCGTCCCCAATTTCAAAATCAAAATAAAACTATTGCATGTTGTAGCTCTACTGAAAACTCTTTACTCTTGCATTTGAAAGCAATATTAGAAGATGACTAAATTGTGACCGATTTACTCGTAACATTTGGCGGATCCATTGAAGTCAGAATATCTTCACGCCATTGGTTTTGTTTTAAATTTACCACTCCTTGCTGACTTCGAAAAGTATATTCACAGTTGACTAGCTATAACAAACGACGAATAAAATATAACAACGCTGCGTGTGAAAATCCCTATAGCAAAAATAACGGTAATAAAAAGTAGTTACACACACTGTTAGTACTTCAAAAGCTGGTTTAATATACGTGCACAGAAAAGTTAACTACAGGAACGAAAATCGGTATATTTCGTAGATGAAGTCTAGGCGAAAATATGAATAAAGATTTTGACACAAAAACATAATATTTTACGGGACATGTGTTTACTAAAATTATTCATGAATATGCAAATCATAAGAAGTCATAAAACTTATTGAGATATTTAAAATATTTTCTGATCAGTAGGTACTATATATTTTGAATATATTCCTTATATGTAATAATGTATAAGTTATGAAAGCACTGCACCGCTCATTAAAGTTAAGTGAAAAAACTTCTTAGAGTGAATATTCAATTGAACAAGATAGTAACTAAAATAAAAGTACCCATTGACGAAGAATTTAAGTGACATATTTTTAGAAATTTGAGTTGAATAGAGAGTAGAAAACACAAAATACAAAACAACACAAAACAATTGCTTCAAAAAAGTTGATGAAATAAACTCAGATAAAATAATATATATGATATACCCCAACGTCCCAATATATGTACTTCCCATGCCTACTGTTCCATGACATAGAGACTGCTTTTGGATACTTGACAAATGTATACTTACAACCTTCGAAAATTTGCGTCGTCTCCTTTATTACCGAAGGCAGATACGGAATCATTGGAAAAATCTAATATATTGGTAGGAATCCATCCTTCTTTGCAATTTTCAGTTGAACCAAATAATCTCACATACCACCTATGAAATAATCACTTTTACATATTTGGTCACTTATATTATAACATATATGGTATAGTATAGTATGTACCTCAAGTTAAGCTCTGGTTTAAAGTCACGTAATTTCTCCCTGAAATTTATAAATTTTGTATTATTCAATATCTCATAATTTTTCATGTACCTCGAAAACGTATCGCCCTCAGTTGTTTTTAAAATTTCCACTAGATCTCCTCTAGATAAGGATATTGAATCGGGTGAGTCCGCCAAAAATTCTTGATTTATTACTAGAATGTTGTCAATCTAAAATAAATTAAATTTTAATAAAAATGCTGTTCGTTTTCCAGTTTTCTAATTCACGTATACAAATTATTTATTTAGCTCAATTAAATTCATACTAATCGCTATTTTCAAATCAGTAATATTTCACTGTTACTTCTCTAAATTTTGTAACATAGTTCACATTTTGATTATCCGAACAGTTTATTTTAACTCAATAAACAAACCCAATAATAACGGGTGGGCCATCTAACGTTTTAAATTTGAATTATCTATATTTCGACATTAGAAACGTAAAATACCATTCGGAAAGTGAAAGATATTCAGTAAAAATACTAAAATTTACGAAATGGGTCGCTATTCACTAGAAGAAAACTGGGAAATATTGAAAAAAAAAACGAGGATGGTCAATTTTACCAAAAATCATCTTTTTGGGCGAGGCTCATTTCCACTTCGATGGTTACGTTAACAAGCAGAATTGTTGCATTTGGGGCACAGGACGGCGCTACGTGCCATACAGCAAAAGCTACACTCAATCTTTTACGACCTATCTTGGAAAAACGCATAATCAGCAAAAGAGGTGATGTGAATTGGCCTCCCAGAAGCTGCGATTTAACTCCGTTGGACTATTTTCTGTGGGGAGCTGTTAAAGATAAATATTACGTCAACCATCCAGAAACAATTCAAGATCTAAAGTCCTGAAACCATCGAGAAAGTACTCCAAAATTGGGTGGACCGGATAAGCTACTGTAAAAATAAATTTCATAAAACCACCTTTTAAATAAATGTTAGACCTTTGAAAAATATCAAGCTGTTTTTTTTTATTGACTTTTTAAATTTAAAATTTTACATGGCCCACCCTTTACCAGCGGTAAATTCTATGGATAGTGCCAAACCTCAGAAGAATTTATCTTATATGTATATAAAATTGAAACGCTATTTAGTTATGTGTCGGTATAAGGTCCGGACTACAACACCAAAAAACTTAAAAATGTATAGTCGTGTAGAAAGTCCTAACGGACGCCGACGCCTTTTTTTGCAAAATCACCGTCACATGTAAGTACTACATATATATAATATGTTGAACCGATTTGGCTGAAAATCGCTGAGGAGGTAGCTTAGAACCAAACGACAGGCAAAAGCTTTTATCATTTTATATTAAAAGTCAAAATAATTAATACATATATGTATGTGCATAGGTATAATGAAAAAACTTTTTTTTTTTGCAAATCATAATCATGTAAAAGCCATTTGAATATTTTTTTTACTAACAAAAAACAACAAAATAACATCACCCAGCTACTACCGGAGTACAGTAATTTTTGATTTCATACATACATGTACATGTGTATCTTCGATAACAACGCAATAAAGATATGATACCAGTCCAAGCGAGCTGAGCTGCGGAATTAGATCTAACTTGTTTATAGAATAAACTTACTTCTTGTTTAAAATAAAAGGGTAATAGATTAGACGTACAATACTAATATAACCGTTATAGTGCTATTGCAACATGTCGCTAGTTTTGTTCAACAACTGATACAAACAACCGACTAATCGTGATAGATATGGAGTACGTATATATATATAATCAGGATGAAAATACGAGTTGAAATCCGGATATATGTATGCCCCGCCATCACGGCAAGCTTGGTATACTTGCTGCACGTGTTCCGTGGAAAAATAGAGAACGAGTTTGTAGATGGGCGTAATCGGAACACTGTTACGTCCACAAAACATGATTAAACGAAAATGTACATATATCCATAACTAAGCACTAAATCAAGATATTTATATGTAATTTCGTATAGAGGATTGCAGTAGGTGTGCTAATAATTTTGAAGAAAAGGGCGTGGACTCGCCATCTAATAGGTTGAATCTACAGATATCCCAAAACATTCAAGATAATTAGGCTAATCTCCTACAACCAACATTGTAAAAATAGATAAAATCGGGTAATATTTTCCCCTCATCCCCACATAACGGTTCTATTTAAAACTACTAAAGGATTTTCCAATAGGAAGGACAACATTTCTAAGTGTCGTTTCGCCGCCGTGTTTGAATAGCTCGGCCGGCAATCCGTCAGCCCCTGCCGCTTTGTTGTTTTTCAGGCGGGCAATTGCTATTCGAACTTCTTCATGGTCGGGCAATGGAACATCTGCTCCATCGTCATCGATTGGGGTATCGGGTTCGTTTTCTCCTGGTGTTGTGTGTTCAGTGCCATTCAACAGGCTGGAGAAGTGTTCCCTCCATAATTTAAGTGTTTTCTGGGCATCGGTGGCTAGATCCCCTTGGAGGGTTCTACAAGAGTATGCTCCGGTCTTGAAACCTTCTGTAAGCCGCCGCATCTTTTCGTAGAATTTTCGAGCATTACCCCTGTCGGCCAGCTTATCAAGCTCTTCGTACTCACGCATTTCGGCCTCTTTCTTTTTCTGTCTACAAATGCGTCTCGCTTCCCTCTTCAACTCTCGGTATCTATCCCATCCCGCACGTGTTGTGGTCGATCGTAACGTTGCGAGGTAGGCAGCCTGTTTTCTCTCCGCTGCGATACGGCACTCCTCATCGTACCGTCTGTTCTTTTGCACTTTCTGTAAACCAATGGTTTGGGTTGCAGCTGTACGTAAGGAGTTTGAAATGCCGTCCCACAGTTCCCTTATAGCGAGTTGTTGACGAGTGCTCTCAGAGAGCAGGAGTGCAAGCCGAGTAGAACATCGTTCGGCTGTCTGTTGTGATTGCAGCTTCTCGACGTCGAACCTTCCTTGTGTTTGTTGGCGTGCGTTTTTTGCAGCGGGTGCGAATTTTGGCTGCAACAATATAGTGGTCCGAGTCGATGTTAGGACCTCGGAGCGCACGCACATCTAAAACACTGGAGACGTGTCTTCCGTCTATCACAACATGATCCATCTGGTTGATGGTTTTTCGATCCGGAGACAGCCAGGTAGCTTGATGTATCTTCTTATGCTGGAATCTAGTACTACAGATAACCATATTTCGGGCCCCGGCGAAGTCGATCAGCCTCAACCCATTTGGGGATGTTTCCTCGTGGAGGCTGAATTTACCGATCGTAGTGCCAAAGATACCTTCTTTGCCCACCCTGGCGTTGAAGTCGCCAAGCACGATTTTGACATCGTGGCGGGGGCATCTCTCATAAGTGCGCTCCAAGCACTCATAAAAAGCATCTTTGTTCACATCGTCCTTCTCTTCCGTCGGGGCGTGGGCGCAAATCAGCGATATGTTGAGGAGCCTTTATCTTTACGAGGACATCTACCAGCTGGGCAGTGGCACCTTCCCAATTAAGGTACCGGACATTCCAGGTGCATGCCCTCAAATCATAGTCCTTATTTCGTTTGCCGTGGTCGTCATCAAAAGGGGGCCTCTCATCCGAGGCTGTTTTTTCCTTTTCATTGGGGGTGTTTTTTTACGTGGCGGGTCCCAAACCCAGCGCACAACCCTATGCAGGGGGATGTTTCGCCTTCTCACTTTAGCTCGCCTTCAAACGGATGTTCTTAGGCTACCCAGAGGATACTTGGTCAAAGACCGGAAGTCGTGAGCTGCTTGAGTCATATGTAAAAGAATCGTTTCTGGCCACTCCCAAGTGAATCGCGATCAGAGAACTTTCATCACTTGCGTGAACTTCTACACATGACTCCATACTCCGACATCAGACACTCCTGAGCTAGTTTCTTGGCAGTTAGCAACAAACTGACTGATACCACCCTCTAAACGCAAAAGGATATCTCCGAAAGCGCCAATGAACTCAGATATAGAAAATTTTGATACTAATCAATCAGAAAACAGAGGAAAATGCGTCAAAAAGGACTTCTCATGCTCAAATCGCAACGCATTGCTGGGTGAAAACTCTCCACAAGACAATGTTAATAATATTTAAACATTCAATAATTCAAGGTTAATAATATTTAATAACATTTAAACATTCACTGTTTATTCGTACAACCCCAAAACCGCCACCAATTTTTGTGGTTAACGTAAGTAATAAGACACGTTTACCTTCAAGGCGGGAAGAGATAGTGATGGCTTAGAAAAGTAGTAGGAATACTAATTGATGTTAAAGTAGACCTTCACACATAAGTATCAAATGAAAGAGGACCGGGCGTATAATCAGAGTCTTAAATATACAATTCCTGTGGAATACAGTGATCTTGCCAAGCAAGAACCAATAGTTTTTCACCTCACTAATGTCAAAAATTACAACAATGCCTTTTTTTTTATTGACCTTGTATCCAGCGTGAACAACAAAGAAATTTTCGAAGGCTCTGTCACAATGACCTAATCCGGGGGAATAGATGCCAAGATTCTTCTGATTGCACTGAATCGAAAGAAAAGTAGTCTTCTGTGGGCCCTGTAGAGAAGAGCACATTGAATCATACAAAGGCTGCAGACTACTCTACTAATGACATCAATTAATCAATGCATGTAAGACTTAAAATTACCTTACGGAACGCCAACAGCATATGCGAAAGCAGGTAGGAAGTCGAACACTATGTGAAAACTAACTCCTAAGATGTTCTACTTGTAGCAAAAATTCATTTCAATGATCGGTCATATTTTAAAATAGCAGTGAACGATCTTATAAAATAAAATCACCTTAGTGGCAGTGCAAGAAATTCATGAAGTCAGGAATTTCTTACACGGGACTTGAACCTTGGGTTCAGGTAACAATGGTCATCTTGCCCACCCTTCATGGAAATTTAACGTTAGCTGCCTTATATTTTCCTCCGCGACACAATCTGTCGCAGGACAAGTATGTGTAAATTATGAACCAATTGGGTAATAAATTCATTGCTGGTGGGGATTAAATGCCAAAAACACGTGGTGGGGTTAATCGCTCTCAAATCATCGGTCTCAAAGGTTGAATTTGGAACAAAGGTTTGATCTGTCAGTCGACTGATGAACCAATTTACTGGCTATCCTATCTAACGAAAATTCCGGACGTTCTTGATTTTATTTTAAGGTACATACGCTCTAACATCTATTCGGATCTCCTATCTGATCACAGCGCAGTTCTGCTCGAAATAAATACCCCGGTACTCGCAATGAATAAACCGAAAACTTTGCAAATATTTTAAATTATCGCAAATGCCTAGGAGGCAATGTAGACGCCAACATCTTCATTTCCTCTGAGGTAGATATCGATTATGCTGCTAAAGTCTTGACCAGAAGCACACACAAATGCAAGTCTCTAGAGGCGTTTTTAGTTGCTGGCAAACCAGGAGATCCAGTAAACAATTTTTGGCATGCAATTAGCTGATATCTAGATCTTGCACGATCGGAAGTTCTTCATTAGATACAGCTCTAAGACAGAGTACTGGCCCTCTCTGCTCAACATGCAAAAAATATTTGTGTGTTACAATTGATAAGATCTGGCTGTACATAGTATCTCAAAAGGCAGAAAATAGCGAAGAGAAGAAACGACTGGTGCGCCGTTATAAACACGGTTATAACCGAGTAATTGATATCTTCGTCAGTAAAGTAGAAGGTAGGATTCATTTCGATTTGGTAAAATCCTTACACTAAATCAATTGTCATGAAGTATAAACATCTACCTAACTTGTCTAGTATCTCGTCAATATTTGTCATTCACAGTGATACTATGTAACTTGCGGTAATCTACAACAAGTTTCTATTTCCCTTTACCTGAAGCATCGAGCGATTTAGGCACCACCCAAATCAGTGCAGATTAAGTAGAATTTATGTGAAAATTATTTTTTTTTTTTTCAATCATATATTTTATTTGTTTATATACTACCGCCTTATGCACTTCTAGGTTTTTATGGGATTTAACATATGTAGATTGGATCTTTATGTTTAGTTTTAATTTTTTGTTAATTTTGTGACCGTATGTAAGTTGAGTTATTGTTTTTTAAAATTAAACGATTTTAATTTTTGTTTCTTTTGATTTTTGTTTCTGTTTCCAATTCTTCTTCTTTACTGGCGTAGAAACCGCTTACGGGGTTTTATACGAGTTAACAACAGCGCCCCAGTCGTTTCTCCTTTTCGCACGGTGGCGCCAATTGGAGATTCCAAGCGAAGCCAGGTCCTTCTCTACCTGGCCTTTCAACGCAGTGGAGGTCTTCTTCTATCTCTGCTCCCCCTTGCTGGAGTGTTTTCGTCCATTTGGACGACATGACCTCGTCGTATATTTCATACAGCTCATCGTTCCATCGAATGGGATATTCGCCGCGGCCAACGCGCACAGGACCATAAATCTTTCGCAGAAATTTCCTCTCGAAAACTCGCAACGTAGACTCATCAGATGTTGTCATCGTTCATGTCTCTACAACATATAGCAGGACGGGAATAATGAGGGACTTACAGAATTTCGTTTTTGTTCGTCGAGAGAGGACTTTGCTTAGTCCGAAGTAGCACCTGTGGGCAAGAGACATCTCTCGTTGAATTTCGAGACTGACGTTGTTGTTGGTTTTGATGCTGGTTCCAAGAAATTTTCTACGACTTCAAAGTTATGACTGTCAACAGTGACGTGGGTGCCTAGTAGCGAGCGCGACGATTATTTGCTTTGCTGCGTTTTCCATTCTGGAGAAAGCAGAACTAACGGCACGGGTGTTAAAGCCACTGATGTCAACATTGTCAGCATACGCCAGTAGGTGTACACCTTTATAACAGATTGTACTTTCTCGGTTTAGTTTGGAATCTCGAATTATTTTCTCCAGAAGAAAAAGTCACACGAAAGTGGGTCGCCTTGTCTGAAACCTCGTTTGGTATCGAAAGGCTCGGAGAGGTCCCTTCCGATCACGGCGGAGCTTTTGGTGTTTCTCAACGTCAGTTTACACAAATTAGTTTGGCAGCTCCTTTTCGTGCTGTCGGAAGCAGCTTTGAAATCGACGAAGAGCTGATGTTTGTCGATTCTCTTTTCTTCTCATTTCACGGATCTTTTCCAAGATTTGGCGCATGGTGAATATCTGGTCAGTTATTGATTTGTTACATCTGAAGCCACACTGATAAGGCCACAATGCATGCTCCTTATCAGTTCTGCGTCGCCGTGTTTGAATAGCTCAGACGGCAATCCATCGGCCCCGCCGCTTTGCTGTTCTTCAAGCAGATGATTGCTATTCGAACTTCTTCATGGTCGGGCAATGGCACGTCTGCTCCATCATCATCGATTGGGGATTCGGGTTCGCCTTCTTCTGACGTTATGCATTCACTGCCATTCAGCAGGCTGGAGAAGTGTTCCCTCCATAACATTAGTACGCCCTGGGCATCGGTCACTAGATCACCTCTGTTAGTCACCGAATTTTTTCGTAGAATTTTCGAGCATTACCACTGTCGGCCAGCTTGTCAAGCTCAAGCTTCATACTCACGCACTTCGACCTCTCTCTTTTTCTGTCTGTAATTGCGTCTCGCTTCCTTCTTCAACTCTCGGTATCTATCCCAACACGCACGTGTTGTGGTCGATCGTAACGTTGTGATATATGTAGCCTGTTTTCTCTTCGCTGCGACACGGCACTCCTCGTCGTAGTTGTTCTTTTGCACTTTCCGAAACCCAATGGTGCTGGTAAGCCTCTATCAGAGATAAGTCTCTGTTTGTGCAATGCTCGATAGCGACCAGAGATAAAGAGATGCCCAACTCTCCTGTCATTGAAAGTTAGAGAGCCGCTCACCTATCAAACTTTAACAGTTGACTGGATCTGCTAGGTTTTGACATTTCGCAATTGGAATAACTGGAATGGCCAGATTGAATTTCTACCAAAAAATATGTTAACGGAGGGATTTGAGACCCCGTTCAAGATCGCTAAAAAATGGAAACCAATGAAAATTAAAAAAATTCAAAGTGTAAATGTATTTGATCAATTGTTTTCTAATGTGTTGCATAGCAGTAGTGATTTTCAATGAAAAATTATTAAAAGCATTTATTAATTCAGATCTGACAGTATTGAAAGTTCAAAAGTCAGTTGTGGTTGATACCATAAATCATAAAAAATGTTTTAAATAGTTTCGCCATACATTGAGAGCCCAGCATATAATAATCTTTAATCGTAATAAATGTTGGCTATATTAGTTTAAAGACCCAAAAGTTTTTATTTAGTCCGATCTGGCTATAATGAAAAATTATATAAAAAATAATAATTTTGAAGCGCTCTCACACTGAAATAAGTTGGGGATCCCTTTATCCCTGCATTCCGCCCTGACCTTTTGTGGTTGGAGACTCGTAACTGTATGTTGTAGAATTCATTGTCAAAGTAAGAAATGTCAATTCAAGGTGTATGTCACTTCTAACATTATCAATTGAACTTAAAGCTTCGACAGGCTCCAGCCACAAATAATATTTACCATAGCTCTAACCACGAATCACCAATACCTTTGAGATTTGAAACTGTGTTTAAAAAATAGCTAGGTATTTATTTTCAATGTTTGTTTTTAAACACTAGCACTATATTTTTCGTTATAATCAGGTACTAGGAAAGAAATAAAACGACTTTCTCAATTTAAGAGTAGTGTTTATAAATCTTGGCGATATTTAAATTTAATAATACAAATATTCGGTAACAGAGAGTTGATTAAACAAATAAATACGACTCGGTCGATTCTTGATGAAACCAAACTGCACTTTTCAAAATATATAAATGTCTCTTTAAAACTTGGTTTTCACGAGATTATATTTGTCTTGAATTGTTATAAAAATAATGAAAGCGAGTTGTTATATAATGTAACTTCAGCTTTTAATTTATACGGACGTGCGCTCCGCGAGAACTTTCCACAAAAAGGGAAAAAATAAAATAAAAACTCAATAAACAAATATTCTAAAAAGTGCAATAAGTGCACGCGTTAGACAATAATGCCGAAAGTGATAAGCAAAACACAAAAATCACAAAAAATTAAACTGTTTACAAACACTAAACATAATAAAAAAACAAATGATAAGTGCGTAATAAGCAATAAAACCAAAATATGAGCGCAGCCCTACCAACAAAGCCGTAGCTTTAACTTTGTCGAATCTGCGAATTCAGCTCCTACCAAGAAACACGCCAACGGTGAGAAGGATGCAGCGCATCGTAGCAACCAACTGAGCAGAACCATAAGCCGAAAATAAAAGCTGCGGCCAATAAAAAACGACCGTGTGTATAAACTGGCATTTACCGCTACGTTAATATAAAAAGGAAACTATTATTTTTATCAACTGAAGAGTTCTAAGATTCTAGTTGTTGTAATTAAGGGTATAGAGTCCGCCATAGACTCTGGTCAAAGAAGCTTTGGAAGAATGCGATTTTGGTATTAAAACTGTGGTAAATGCATTTAATAGAAATAAAGTACCACAGCCAATGTTTAAAATTGAATTGTTGCCGAACGCTAATCAATTTCAAAAAATGAAACATATCCTACATATAATCCCAAATATTTGCTGCATCGCAGCAATTTTGGAGGAAATCACACTACTAATTACAAGGGTTGTCCTATATATAATGATTTTAAACCGAAGTTGTCACAGAGTATTCAAGCACGTAGTAACTAAATATTACAAACACCCCGTAACTACATTATTGCAATCTCAGATAAAAGTCCCATTACTTCCTATGCGAAGAAGTTATGCAAATGTAGTGAAAGGCAACACTGTACAAATACAACTTCCGCACAATCCTCCAAATGGAAGTATTGATACTATGACTTTAAATCTTCCACAATAGGTGCAGATTACAACGCAAAACACACGTATTGGGGCTCACCTCTTATTAATCCGGAAGGACGATAGCTGTACTAAACTATTATGAATAAACATAATAAACTGGATATAATACTCCTGATAAGTTATATAAAAAAAAGATACCAGACTTAATAATTTTTGCTGTAGTCAAAAGTAAAGATAGCTGATATATGTACGGACTTATCATCTGATCATTCTCCTGTACTAATAAAGCTATACGAACAGTCCATGATATTTGAGCCAAGAGTTCCTCTAATATTTCATAAAACTAGCTGGTTGAAGTATATAAGATATCTCAGCAGCCACATCAATATTGCTTGCAAAATAAATACAGCAAGAGACATTGATGAAAGTATAAGAGAATTTAATGATGTAATAACTAATGCAGCTGGCAACACCAAGAAGAAACAATAAACCAATTGGTTTCAGAAAGATCACTAATAATGAAATAGAAAAACTTATAAATGAGAAAAAGCAAGCTAGACGTGAATGCCAGTTAAGTCGCTCCCGTTCAACTCTGATTCAACTAAAATCTGCTGTACGTAATTTAAAAAAAGCGCTTAAATACACACACAACACAAAATATTATATAAAGAAATTATGTTCTAGTAAGCAAAACTCTCTTTGGGAAGCCCAAAAAAGTCTTTTAAGCCACTGGTAGATTCCAACATGCCTCTAAGACAGTTGAGTGGTAATTGGGTACGTTGTGATGAGAAAAAGTCAAATTACTTTGCAAATCACCTAGAAGAGGTATTCCAATCTAACTGCCCAAAGAACAACTTTACGTTACCACCTTTGCCCAAAACCGATAACGGGAGGCTTGTGCCTATTGGGACTTCTACTTCTGAAGTTACTAGAATCATAAAAAAGCTAAATCCGAAAAGAGCATCAGGACACGACAATATTACTCCAAACATACTGATTGAGTTACAAAATATTGTTATAACAGTATTCTCCTTGGTTTGGATACTATCCAATTTCGTGGGAAAAGCCGCCGATCAACATGATAGATAAACCTAGGAAAGACTTAACACAGGCGTCTTCCTAAGGACCAATAAATCTTTTCCTTTTATTTCTAAAATATTTAAAAAAGTGTTACTATCAAAAATGTATCTTTTCCTCCTCGAAAATAATATAATTCCAACGCACCAACTCGTTTTTCGTGCCAAATATGGCACTGTAGAGCAAGTAAATAGAATTTCCAACGAAATCAGGAAAGCATTCGAGCACAAAGACTATTGTTCAGTTATTTTTTTAGATGTAACTTAGGCGTTCAATAAGGTCTGGCATAAAGGTCTTTTATGGAAAACCAAAAACGTTTTACCTTACAAATTACATAAAACTTTGGAGTAACATTTAACCTTTAACTGGTGACATGGTTTTTGTGTAACTTAACTGCTTTAGATGGTCTATAACATCGAAACTATATACGATAGCTTACTGCAGTCTTTCAAACCATTAAATGATATGTGGGAACTAAAATTGCTTGCCGCTTGTCACCAGTTAAAGGTTAAGAAATAGGAAATTTACAGTTAAAGTAGTATTTCCATGTCAGAAGAACGAGTGATAAGGGCTGGTGTACCTCAGGGTAGCATGCTAGGCCCAACTCTGTACATAATATATACAGCAGACATTCCAACAGCTACTAACGCATTGACATCAACTTTCGCGGATGACACAGCTCTAGTAAACCGTAACAAATGCCCCATCAGAGCATCAAGAGTATTAGAGCAGCATTTAACTTTTGTGGAAGAATGTCCAGCCAACTTTGATATAAATATTAATGAGCAAAAATCCAAGTATGTTACATTCTTGCAAAGTCCAGAAACATGTTAATTAAAATGCTGAGAACAATCACTGGTGCACCATGGTACATGCGTAATGAAAACATTCACAAAGATCTTGATATTGCTATGGTAAAGAAGGAGATAGAGCAGCGTTTCTCAAATGCCGGGTCGCGACCCGATACCGGGCCATCAAAATAAAATACCGGGCCGCAACATTCCCGCCTTGTTTTCAAAATAATACCTACTATCGATCGATCGAGATCGGAGATTGACCTGAAGTTGAAATAAAAGAGCGAGGCGAAAGCTCAGCCAGAGAACTTAAAGATATAGAGAAGGTGCAAATTGAATTCTGTTCGATTGGACGGCTAACAGAGCTTATAGAATAGTAGTACGGAATTCACCATTCTCGCTGCTATTTAGCAGAAATGAGCACGTTCAAAGGCAGAACTATATGTAAAACTACTGAATTCATACGAAAATGAATAAAGATAAATGCTTTAAAGAAAAATATACAAAGTCACACAGAGAATGTAAAAAAATATTCTCTAAGTCACATATGCGTGATCTTGTATCATGTGAACCATTTTTTTCAGAAAAATTGTAAAAATTTTAATTTTTTTACATAAAACATAAAAAAATGTCTTTATGTTCTCTGTGTGAGACGTGTGTTTTGTACACGTATTTCGCTGTTAAAAGTGGAATATCAAAGAACTTGTTTTCCTTCAATATTCTCTGCTTGGGCATATATGCCATGTCATTATATAATATACCGAAAATACGTGTATTTATTTCTCTCATATTCTCTGTTTGAGTTTGTGAGAAAACTGTTAGAAATGTTAACATTTCACATCGTGAATTCTGTGGTTGTGAGGTGAATTCCGTACTACAATTCCATAAAATGTTCGACATCGAACCCGCACCTTCTCTATATCTTTAAGTTCTCTGGCTCCCCTTTCCTCCCTCACCTCGCACCGCCCAACTCCGCCAATCACTGACATCGGGCAGTATAAACAGGTTTGTGCAGTGTTGAATTACCTACGTATTTTACATATCAAAACGATTATTAACAACAATAACAATGAATAAATAAATAATAAAACAAGTAAGGAAGGGCTAAGTTCGGGTGTCACCGAACATTTTATACTCTCGCATGACAAAGTGATAATCGAGATTTCATTATCCGTCATTTACATATTTTTTTATTTTGCTGTAAAATTAATTAAATTAGATTAATTTGTGTACTTTGAGTATTGAATTGTATTTTCATTTATATGTATGTATTTTACAGAGAAGGCATCAGATGGAATTCAAAATAGCGTCATATTGGAATAAGGCGTGGTTGTGAACCGATTTCACCCATATTTCGTACATGTCATCAGAGTGTTAAGAAAATATTATATACCGAAATCGGTAGAGTAGTTCCTGAGATATGGTTGTTGGTCCATAAGTGGGCGACGCCACGCTCATTTTCAATTAAAAAAAAAAAAGCCTGGGTACACCTTCCTTCTGCCATTTCTTTCGTAAAATTTAGTGTTTCTGACGTTTTTTGTTAGTCGGTTAACGCACTTTTAGTAATTTTCAACATAACCTTTGTATGGGAGGTGGGCGTGGTTATTATCTGATTTCTTTCTTCAGTTTTTGATCTGTATATGGAAATGCCTGAAGGAAACGACTATATAGAGTTTGGTTGACATAGCTATAGTAGTTTCCGAGATATGTACAAAAAACTTAGAAGGGGGCGGGGCCACGCCCACTTTTCCAAAAAAATTACGTCCAAACATGCCCCTCCCTAATGCAATCCTTTGTGCCAAATTTCACTTTAATATCTTTATTTATGGCTTAGTTATGACACTTTATAGGTTTTCGGTTTTCGCCATTTTGTGGGCGTGGCAGTGGGCCGATTTTGCCCATCTTCGAACGTAACCTTTTTATGGTGTCATGAAATACGTGTTCCAAGTTTCATCATGATCTGATCACTTTGGTATACATAACCCTATATCTGACTCTTTTAGCTTTAGGACTTACAAACAACCGTTATGTGAACAAAACTATAATACTCTCCTTAGCAACTTTGTTGCGATAGTATAACAAAGTACCAGTTCCGGGAGCAGCACAAGTAAAAATTTGAGATGTAGTGAGTTAGTACGGCCAAATACAAGTTCTGATATTGATTCCAACAAACGGGTCAACTATAATGAAATAAATGAATCTCCAAAAAAGAAAAAAGGGTCACGGACCCGACAATATCTTGAAGATTACATTAAATTCGGCTTTATGGAGGGTACAGATCACAAACCACAATGTGTCATTTGCAGTGTCCAACTATCGAACGAATCAATGACACCTTCAAATATGCAGCGGCATTTGGAACTGAAACATCCTGAATACAAAGAAAAGTCAAAAGAGATCTTCGTAAATAGGAAGAGAGAGTTGAACAATAGGAAAAAAAATATGGAGTCTACTTTTTTACAAGGAACTCAAACACATAACCTTGTCCTGGCTTCTTATGAAATTTCACAAGTAATTGCAAAGTCCGGCTATCCACATGTTGTTGGTGAAAACTTAATATTTCCGTCGCTAAAAATTATAGCACCTCGACTGTTCGAAAAAAAAAGCAGAGTCAAGCAAGTCAGTTGACGTTATCAAATAACACGGTAAAGCGTAGGATTTTGGATATAGCAGATGACATCGAAAATATAGTCGTAAGCAATCTGAAATTATGTCATTATTTTTCCTTACAAGTCGATGAAGGTACAGACATTTCCGATAATGCCAATCAGATATGTTTTGTACGATATGATTATGATAATACTCGTACTATTTATGAAGACTTTTCGTTGAACGACCTCCGAAGAAATATTTAACTTGATTAATGATTATATCAACAAAAATAACATTGAATGGAATAAGTGTGTGGGATAAAGTAGTGATGGCGCACGAGCAATGTCAAGCATTCGTACTGGACTTTATCCCAAGATAAAAGCCATAGCTCCGGAATGTGTATGGACGCTCTGTAACATTCATAGGGAAGCATTAGCCGTCAAAAAAATGCCCTTACCCCTGACAGCAACGATGCAAGAGTATGTAAAGTTCATTAAATTCATAAAATCTCGTCCACTTGACTCAAAATTGTTCTCTGTTTTGTGCAAAGAAATGGGAAGTGATCACGAACATTTTCTTTTACACTGTGAGGTGCGATGGCTGTGAAGAGGTAATTTTTTAAAAATGCTTATTGAATTAAAAGGAGAAGTAAAAGTTTTTTTGGAGCAACATCCCCCAAAGGCTAGAGATGCAATATTTGAATTCAAGGACAGATTTCATGATGTTAACTGGTTGGTAAAAGTGGCTTACATATCTGATATCTTTGAATTTTCAAATAATCTAAACAAGGCATTGGAAGCTAACAATGTAACAATATTTAAAGTGCGAGACAAAGTGAAAGCTGCAAGATAAAAGCTTATAGTGCGGTTACAACTAAAAAGAGTACAACATTACTGCATTGCTACAAGACATCTTAATTCAATTTAAAGAACATTTATTAGAGCTGGAGAGGAATCTTCAAGAATATTTTCCTCCAATCGATGGCAACAAAGTTAAGTCAAGAATACACAATACTATCTCATCAAGCAATAATTTTTTTATAATGGTTTGTCAAAAAAGTCTTGCGGTATTTTTATTGAATCAATTCGTGTGGCACCCATACATCGAGCTTCTTAGTGACTCCAAGCTTCTTCAAATGGTTTATAACGGTTTGATGACTACTATGCCGGTCTCTTTCGACCAATTCAGCGGTTTTATCGCAATTTTCGACGACAGGCCTTCCGGAGCCTGCCGCATCTTCGACCACCTCTACACCAGAACGAAAACGTTGAAACCATCGTTGTGCGGTGGAAATGGAAACTGTATCGGGTCCATAAACTGCACAAATTTTATTGGCGGCTTGAGATGCATTTTTGCCTTTATCGTAGTAGTACTGTAAAATATGTCGTATTTTCTCTTTATTTTGCTCCATGTTTGCGACGCTATAACTCACGAACGACTTAAAAGAAACGACAATTAATCAAACACGTGTTAGCGCGAGAAATGAGCTTTCCAAAAAGATATAGCATGACCCGATGCGACGATAAAACTAGAACTACGCGCTTTCAGCGCCAACGAGCGAAAATACCGCAAGACTTTTTTGACAACCAATAAAATGACTCGCGCACATTTGAATCAAGGGATAAGATGTGGAATTTCCTTTCCTCTGAATATAGGGTCCTCAAATACTCCCCAGACCGCAAATATTTTCTTTCGAGTTGTTGAGTAGTGCTATTTGTTTCACTGCAAATAAATATATCAACTTACCAAAAAGTTTTTCTTCAAAGCTCTGGGGGTCTTGCTATTCTCGAGCTGACCCGTTTTTATTACAACAAAGACCTAAAGCAAAAATCAGGCATGCCAGCAGTCATGCTATTCTGACTATTTTAAAATCGTTGCGACACAAACATCAGTAAATACAAGCTTTACAAGAAAGATGATTTGGCGCTGCGCGAAGAAATCCAAAAAACTTCAACCGAAACCACACAACGAGTTGTTTTGAAAGAATGGTTGCCACAGCATATATTACAAGAACAAAAAAAAATAATAGGGGGATTCCCTTACCCTTTCAAACCCTTGCAAGGTGCGTATTGCTCTGATTTCAGAGTCTTCCCATTTGTGCAATGACACAACAACAAAACACGCGCAGAAAAGTATTTGCAATGGCTGTAAAATATGTCACACCAACGTCCATGTTAATTCTCGTGCAATGACACGTACTTATAAAAATAATTGCACACCTTTGCTGTACACATTCGCCGTTAAATTGTTGATTAAGGTAAGTTTTAAAAAGTTTCCACAATTTCTACTTAATTTAAAAAGATCTTTTACAGTTTTTAATAAAAATTAAATGGTACACCCCAGCTGAAAAAGAGGCCAAATAAAAAGTAGAACTACAGTGCTAAAATAAGATACATATCTAGGGTATTCACAAGGTGTCATATTGTCATATTTTTTTATGACTGTCATATTAGCACTGTTGTTGTTTCACATGCAAAATTAAAATATGACTGATACAACACTGCGCGGTATGTTTATTGAGTTCGCTATTCTATCGGCTATATTTGTTTACAAATACAGCACTGCGTGGTATGTTTCTTGAGTTCGTTATTCTATCAGCTGTATTTGTTTACTTTCTTATTACTCGTATTGGCGTTCAAGTGTTTGAATTTAATTAATTTAATAAATTTCGTTATTAATATGGAAGGACACCACGATATTCAAGTAAATTAAATTAAATTTAAGTGAAATATTAAAAAAATATTTTGATGTTTATGTGGTTGCAAATGATTTTATTGCAGTGTAAACCAAAACGCCGCCGTTTCAACCCGGTACATAAGTGGAATGCGGCAGAAGAAAAAGCGCTTGTGGAGTTCCTAATGGAAAATAGAAGTTTCGAGGTTTGTCATTTTAATTTAAAAAAACAAAACAAAGTCAAATAATTTTTTTTTTTAAAGAAACCAACGGCTCAAAGCTTTTATGGTCGTTTCATCGAAGACACGCAGCTGACGGTAGAATGGAAGGTAGTGCGCGCAAAAGTACGCAATATGCGCACTAAGTATAACAAAGCAAAGTAGTGGGAAGGGTCGACAGGCGCAGGAAGTATGGAAGGCGACACAATAAAAAGTAAATTCTTTTAAGGAAATCTCTTTTTTTTATTGTGACCATTATTTTTTTCTATAGATACTTTAAGAAAAATGCGTTTTTTCTATGAGGAGTTGGACGATATTTTCGGCAGCAGATTAAATTGTTCTGCAGTAGTGGAAGACAGTTTGGTGACGCTGTTAGAAAGCGATTCAACAAGTCCATCGGGAGCAGAATGTGTGGTTGAAGCGGGCAGTTCAGTTGAAGCTGAAGAAAGTCCTGCGTCGAACGACAATATGTGCACTAGAAGGCAGAAAGGAATATATTCCAAAACTGCCTTGTCAGGTATTTTGCAGGTTCATGGTGAGATCGCAGAAATAAGGAAGCAAAAGCTTAAGATGGATGTTGCAGCAAGGGAAAGGGAAATGTCAATGAAAGAAAAAGAATTAGAGTTAAAAGAAAAAGAAATAGAATTAAAAAAAAGAGAACTTAATGACAAATTAGAAATTGAAAAAGAAATTACAAATGCAGGAGAGGTTGGCAATGGAAGAGCTTAGGCTAAAATATAAATAATTTTACAATGCACTACATTTTTAATTCACTTTTGTTATGAATTTATTTCTATTATTATGTGTTTTTTTATGTTTTAAATGAAGTTTTTATGTTATAAGTTTTGTTGTGATATTAACAGTTAGTGCCTTTTGAAGAATACGAAAATGAACTGATAAATGTACCTAACCCAAAATAAAAGAACCAAAATAAAAAATATAGTTGGATTATAATTAAGCAAAATAATTCTGCATTTTTATTAACCTGTATGATTAAAGAACAAATGCTTATACATATTTGTATAAGTATTAAATATTTTGATTTTGTATATAACGAAGCAAGCAATTTCTCATATTATTTTCTGATGATAAAGGGAATTGAGGCATCAAAACTTCATTGCTGTTTTCATTATCTATATCGAAACTGATTAACATGTTGTGAAGAATACAACACACCATAATCCAGTCATTGCATTCCTTCTTATTTGACGTTGAAAGCATTATAAATTTAAGCTCCTTTAAACTACCGAATTTCTCTTTCAAAAGACCAAAACAATTCTCAATTCGTACACGGTATTTGGAAAAATACGCGTTGAATAAATCCCTTTCTTCTTTTGTATGTTCAACACTGTTTTGCCGGAAGGGCGTTATTAAATATGGTTTCAGTGGATAGGCACTATCTCCCGCAACCCACTGTGATGTCGACAAGAATCGTTCCGGATGCTTTGCTAGTGAACAATTTGAAAATATTTTCGCGTCATGCACACTGCCTGGGTAACCAATCGTCACCTGTCTTATGCGCAATTTAATTTATAGTCACAAATCGCTTGTAGTTTTACAGAATATTACGTTTACGCGAATAGTAAATTTCATGCTGCATAACTGGTGCTTCAGCTAATTTTATTTCGGAACCATCGATGTAACCCACACACCCTGGCATTTCTTTCGCAGTTGCGGACACAATTTCCAGTCTTTCTCTTTCATTGGGCCAGTATAAAAACTCATTTTTTAATCGCAATATGGCTTTAAAAATTCTGTTGCGTTACATTTTTAATAGTGCCTCCATCACCCACACCAAATAAGGAAGCCACTTTGCGAACAGATTGTCCATCGCAGGAAGATCCCAACCGATACAGCACTATTTTTAGTTGCAGTTCGATTGGAAGTTGTGAAGCACTTGAACTTGTCTTAAAACAGCGTCATTTTTAATTAATTCTAAGATACGTTCGCATTCCTCCGGGCGAACACGAAGCATCTGATTGAATCTGCTTTCGTCAAGATTCCTTAGCACATTTCGCAGCCAACTGGAACATTTTGGTAAGCCGAAATGAACGCTTCTTCTGTTGCTCAACAAACAGCTCATGCTGATCAAAAAACTTTCAATAGCTTCGTCTTCTTCGTCACCTGGCAAAGTATAAATATTTGTATTTAATGAAGAAATGTATGCAAATACTCACTTGATTCAACTCCTAATAGAGCCAATGCATGATTTTCACATAAAGAAGCTATAATTTTATTTTTTTGACTTTCTCGTGGCATTTCTGTCTTCTTAATTTTTTACTGTCAGCTGATTAAGTGTAGAAATATGACAAAATATGACATACAACAGTTAAGGGTGCTCACAAGTGTCGTATTTTTTAAGAATATTAAAATATGACATAAGAGATACAACAAAGCTTGTGAATTGCCTAATCGTCACTTAAAATGCAAAATAACGTAACAACATTTTGGAGAATTCACAGGGTAAAGAATGAAATAAGTTATATAATGGAACATGAGTGAGACAAGATTTAAATATTAGGTAAAACTGGGTTATATCTAATAGCAGAACCTTAAAATGTTGGATTTATGTGCTTATATGTACATATGTAATTTGAATTAGTGAAGCGTAATCAATAAGACACCCAATTTCGAATTTTTTATGATACGTTTTTTGCATTTCAGGTGACGATATGCAAATGTAAAATTTTGCTCCGATTCATCCATAGTTTTTCTATAGCCATTGTTATCTAAAAGATTAAATGTTTGATTTTTCAACGTTTACAAAAATTAAAAGGACAATTACCATTCAGAAGTTGTAATATATTGGAAACGGCGGAACGAATATGATTCTTGTGGCGCCGCGATTTGAGGGTATGGACAGCAAGAGGAGTTCCTCAGGATTAAAAAATGTGTACTCAAATACCCTCCTTAGACTTATAGTTTTCGAGATATTTGTATTTAAAGTTCCACAATTTTATATGCAATTCACTCTAACATTTGGTTTGTTTACATGACATGACAAACACTAATGTGGCCACATATTGTGTTTTGAAAAAGTAATCAAACAATTTTCTGTTTAACATAAATAGGGACAATGGTACAAAAGGGGTTTTATTTGATTGGTGGATTTTGTATCTTATGTTATTTAATAAATAAGAATAAAACAAATAAGCAAGGGCTAAGTTCGGGTGCAACCGAACATTTTATACTCTTGCAACTTGCAAGAATCAAAGAAAGCGAAATACCTTAAGAAGTAAGACGTCAGACCTAACCTGACCTTAGGATCGAAATCCAAGCAATTTTATATACATATACATACTATATATTTTATATGCTGACAGGCACATAAGGTTTGTGAGAAAAACGAAAAACTTTATATGTAGTATATGGAAGTTGGGGTAGTATAGACCAAATTTTATCTATTTTTCCCAATACCCACATACTATTAACATGTCACATACTAATCATACTCGTATATATTAAAGTCAGTCGGATGTTCGAAAATCCTGATATTAGTTAAGGGGAGGTAAGTCAAGTTTTCGCTCAAATTTATTTATTTTTGGCACAAAGATACACTGTTATGAACAAAATACGCTAGCTCATTTCCTTCAAGAAACAATTGTTGATTTGATGTTTCTTCGCAAAACCAGGTTTACCATATTCGCATTTTATTGAAAAAAAAGTATTAAAAATTATTACTAGATTATTTAGAGCTGCATACTAGCACAAGTAAATTTATCGCAGGAAAGTTTCTTGACCGTTTCTTAAGCGTTTTTTATATAAAGTTTTTACAATTCTTGAGAGCTGGATACTAAGCTATAGGTAGAAGTTTTTGTAATACTTGCGCTGGGCGAATTTAGTTTTTGTAACTTAAGCAATTTATTAGATATGCACATTAAGCGGCACACGCCCACTTTTCCAAAAAAAATTTTCCACAGTTCCTTTTGCTACTGGGATCTCTACATTACAGCTTTATATCTTAATTTAATGCTTAGTTATGGCACTATACATACATGTTTTCGGTTAATGGCGATTTGTGGGCGTGGCTGTGGTCCGATTACGCCCATCTACGAACTCGAATTTTTTTTCTAAGGAAAGTGCATACCAAGTTTCATCAAGATATCTCAATTTTTACTTAAGTTACAGCTTGCATGGACGGACAGACAGGCAGTCAACCGAATTTCAACTTTTCTCTTCACCCTGATTATTTATATGTATATGTATATGTATATAACCTTATGTCTATCTCGTTTAGTTATATGTGATGATGTGTGCAAGAGGATAAAAATAGCCTTCGGCCGCGCTTAAAAAAAAATAACCCTGGTCGACCCAACACCGGAGTGTTCAGAGTGCTTTTGTTTAGGACTACTTTCTGCACTGGCGGTAATTACTAAGTATTGTTTAACCATATTTGTCTCTACTTTCTGCACTGGCGGTAATTACTAAGTATTGTTTAATCATATTTGTCTCTATTTTTTAAATAATATATATACACATATATGTGTATGAAATAAGAGTCCATTTTGAACCATTGTCGCTTTATATCTGCAAAGATGAAACAGAAAAATTTATGATCATTTTTTAAGGACACAAAGTATGGCAACACTTTTTTTATCAATAATTTATTATAAATGCAGTTTTTAAAGTATGCAAATTGAATATATTTCCATCTGTACAGTGTAATTAAAAAATTATTTATTGAAAAATATGAGAAGAGGGTTAAACATTGTGAAATAACGAAATTAAAAGCTTTTTACATAAACAAGCACTTCATTTAATAATCTCTTGTGGCTATAGTAGATATAGAGTAATACAATTCATGTGAACATTATTTGAATTTAGAGGTAAAGTTGCGATTAAGGGTCAATAACTAATAACTTGTGGGACCGCATTTAGCTTTTATCACTGCTTTAATACGGGAGACAGAGTTAATTAAATTATCTAAAATGTCCGGATGGTTTTTGGTGTTTCTCTTTGAACAATTAACCATTTTTTAACAATCGCTAATAAATTTTCAATAGGATTCATATCGGGTGACTGAGCTGGCCACTCCACCACCCGAATTCTGTTATTTTTCAAAAAAGATTTTGTAATGCAAGCGGTATGTTTAGAGTCATTGCCATGCACGTGCAACGAATCACTGGATTCACATCCGAAAATCTCGAAGCTAGGGATAAGTGAATCCTCTATAATGCTAATATAATCCGTAGCCTCCATTATTCCGTTAATTCGGTGCAGTTTTCCTACCTTTCCGCCACAGAAACAACCCCACACCATAAATGAACCACCTCCGAATTTAAGTGTGCGCAGTATATTCCTATCCGTGGGACCGAATCGCTTGTCATACCATACCCAAATGCGTCTATCTGAATTAATACGATAAATTTTCGTTTCGTAAGACCAAATTACTAGTTTTAACTGTTCGCTTGCCCAGTTTTTGTGTTCTTTCGCAAATTTCATTCTAGCCGCTTTGTTCTTCACTGACATGTACGGTTTTTAATCATTGGCCTTGCACGCATATTAAAACTTTTCAAAGAATTTCGAATGGTATTGTTGCATACTTTAGTAACTGAAGACGACAATAACACTTTCTTAGCTTGACCAGGTTTGATAAATTACCAATTTTTCGACCTTTAATTTTTGTTACAAACCTTAGTAAATGTGAAATCCTTCGCACAATAAAATTATTAAAAAGTGCTAACAACTATTTTGTAACCAAAAATCTCAAGCTTTTTTGAGATACGAAAAAATTCTCAAGAGTTTTTGAGATAAAAAATAGCGGGGACACGTGAAATCACTAGAATTAAAATTCAACCAATTGCCTGCACCGAAAACTTAAACTTACGGTATTGCAACGAAAAATTAGCGAAAGAAAGAAAACGCGTGCGATCTTGATTCCGGTCTAATTACAATTATTTCTTTATTCCAGTTCATCTAGTTACTTAGCCTAAGTCTTAAAACTAACGGGATAGAACAGTTTGAATGGAAGTATACAGGTATGTACAAAAGAGGTGAGTAATTCATTTTGTTAACTTAGTAATAGATTAAGGTAAGTATATTTAACATTATTAGGGTAAGTACAATTAAAGGAAAACTTTATAATTCAAATATAAAATGCATTTCAGAAAAGTAATTAACTTTCATTTCATTTTAGGTTGAACATATACATAAGTCGCTTGACGCAACAACAGAATTAGTTACATACCAGTGATCTGCAGTGAATGAGTTAAACACAACTTTGAGCCACTTGCGAAAAATTGAGTATGAAGCAAGCAAATTATTCACGGAATGAGTATAAGTGTGAATATTACTCACTTACAATTATGAGAGAGAGAGTTTTGGCTTGTGAGCTGCTTAGCTTGTATGAAGCATATATTCACAAGTGTTTGCTTATGAGCTCACAATACTTATGAATCTTTGCTTAGGACTCTCTGACATTCATGAATACAAAACACTTGTGAATATACGAAGAAGCTCAATTGTGCGCAAGCCACTTGAGCCACTTGAGCCGTAACGCTATGAACCAAAGGCTAAGAAATCCATTATGAAATTAGTAAGAGTTACTATAAGTTAATATAATTATTATTGTATAACAACAAGGATTTTGTAACTGGTTCAAATAATGACTAGATATAATGAAATAAAAAACTGGATTTTCATATTTTGTGTTAATTTTCTCTATTATTAAAAAAAAATCACATATACATACATATGTACTTACATTATTATGTTATCACTTATAATATTACATTTTATTTTATAAAATGATAATTCAGTTCCTTTCAATGGAATTAAGGTTTTAATGTGATTTATTGTGCTATTTTAAAAGAAAACTAAATAAAAGGATCAGAAACAAAGAAGTTTCAGTTTTGTAGTTTTTACGAAGTCACTAGAATCACAGGTTTCGTTCCTTTTAAAACCCCTCCGCGTAGGTATAAACTTCAGGGACTCATCTACCTAAGCTCTCCACTTTCTAAAATGCAAGATAAAGCTTTTCATTTATGCTTAAGAAATAATTGAATAAAATGATAAGAAACAAAGAAGTTTCAGTTTTGTAGTTTTTACGAAGTCACTAGACTCACTCGTTATTTTTAAAACCCCTCCGCGTAGGTATAAACTTCAAGGACTCATCTACCTAAGCTCTCCAATTTCTAGAATGTAAGATAAAGCTTAAGAAAATAATTGACTAAAAGGATAATAAACAAAGAAGTTTCAGTTTTGTAGTCATTACAATCGCACGTTTCGTTCCTTTTAAAACTCCTCCGCGTAGGTATAAAATATATTTTGAATAGGCAAGGAATTTGTGAATGTATTCATGAATAAACAATGAGCCACTTATTAATGAATGTATTCATGAGCCTTTCAACTCATCTAATGGTAAGCAACGAATAGCTCAAACAATTGTATACAGAGAAGCAAGCCAAGCCAAGTGTGAGCGATAAGTGATTGTGAGACATATTCACACTCATTATTACACAAGCAAGCCATGTGATTGTGAGAAGATAATATTTTTAGTGAGAGCAAGTGTGAGTGAATATTGGGGGTGATTCATGAATATGAGAGTGTATTCATAAGCCAAGTATTCACTGCAGATCACTGTTACATACCGCGTCACATCAGCTCAGATGGTGTTCACGTGCACTTACGGATTTGAACTGTATTTATTCAAATTTAAATGAACATGGAAATCTACCGAAGTGGGCTTTAAAAACTAGAATGTCGATACAATATAATAGTAAAAAATGTTTCTGAAGTATTGTCACATTTGGATGAAATTCAATGAGAAAAGTAAAATTTGCATTACGTGAACACTTTTTGAACTCAGTGTAGATATACATATGTTCATATATAACCAAATTGTGCGTTGGGTACTCTTCGATTATAATTTTCAATAAAAAGAATCTGTACCAGCATGAAGTTTCAAATAAAAAACAATAGTTCCTTATTTAAACTGAACACACGATCAAAAAAAGTTCATTTAACTGTAATAAATTTTTGTTCATACTTAAGTACTGATCCTTTACTCTGTCTGATTCTGCCAGTTCAGTCCATGTACACGAAGCGAACTGTTTTCTTCAAATCAGCGATAGAGAAAAACTTTGTATCACTAGCGATCGGCTTATATTTACCTGATTTGTTTATGAACGTTCGTATAAGCAGAAAATACCCGAAATGATGCATACTTATGCTTCAATGATTGAAATGATCGACAGCGTTCGGTTTGCATATCATCCCCTAAACACTGATTTAGTCGGTTGCAAAAGTTCTTCTGTTCTATAGTATTTCAAATACATATGTTTGTATGTACATGTATGTATGTATATACATATGTTATATATATAATGGAAATTTCATCGAGTACATATGTACATACACGAAATGTATGTATATATTATGTATATACGTACTCGATGTTCGAATTTCCATTGTTTACGCATCAACAATTTGTAACATGCGCACATTTTCATGGCTGATAAATTTTTTGCCACACATGATTCAAATCAGTCCAGCAGAAAATTGTTGTTGTTTGCTGTAGTTATAGATTTACCCATAGATTTACTCGTAGATTTCCTTATAGTTTACCCAAAGTTTCATATAAATTCAAACAATCCTCGCAACTCTATGAACTGACATGATACGATTGGAACCGAAGCCAGCCATACGTTTACACGATCGTGATTGCAAGTTGTCTGTGCTAATTGATGAGTCACGATTGATTACAATGTTGCAGCTCTTGTATGTATCTCATTTAAATTACCTTTATTTTATAAATGGGCCATTCCATCAATTGGCGACATGGTTTTGTACCCGTGGTTCTCCGATTTTGACCAAACTTTAGAATATCATAATATAGACCAAAATAAGAATATCTGTTAACTTTTTAGTGGTCAAAGTTGCTTCATTGTTTTTTTGGCGCGCAATTCAAATTGAGGTCAAGCAAAAAAATGACTATTTCTTTTATTTTTAACGACCTCAAAATTGAGTGAAAAAAATTTTTAAGTTATCCAATTTTATGTAAAAAAAATCTCAGCTTTCTGATAAAAATACTTTCAAAATCCAAAAAAATTTTCAAAATCCAAGAAAATAATTTTTTTCCAAAAATACCGTTCTTTGTGCTTTTCCCCCAATTTTTTTTTCAAAATTGACTTTTCCATTCGATTTCTCGTCCAATTTTACATAAGAATCAGTGTTCAAAAATATGGGACTCTGCTCCCATGAACAGAAAAAAAATCCAAATTTGACGCTCAAAATCCAAAAAAAAAACGTTTTTTTTTTCAAAAAATCTGTTTTTTTGTGCTTTTCCATCAACTTTTTTTTCAAAATTGACTTTTCCATTCGATTCCTCGTCCAATTTTACATAAGAATCAGTGTTCAAAAATATGGGACTCTGATCCCATGAACAGCAAAAAATGCAAAGTTGTCGCTATACGGTGCAGTCTGTTCGCTTAGAAGGTTGTGTGAAGGAGGTGAATTAGGGATGGAAAGAGCGCGAGCGGAATCGAAATTGAAAAAAAGTTGATGGAAAAGCACAAAAAAACGGTATATTTGGAAAAAGTTACTTTCTTGGATTTTGAAAACTTTTTTGGATTTTAAAAATATTTTTATCAGAAAGATGATATTTTTTTACATAAAATTGGATAACTTAAAAATTTTTTTCACTCAATTTTGAGGTCGTTAAAAATAAAAGAAATAGTCTTTTTTTTTGCTTGATCTCAATTTCAATTGCGCGCCAAAAAACAATGGAGCAACTTTGACCACTGAAAAGTTAACGGATATTCGTATTTTGGTCTATATTATGATATTCTAAAGTTTGGTCGAAATCGGAGAACCACGGGTACAAAACAATGTCGCCAATTGATGGAATGGCCCATATATATTATTCACATATAAATTATAAATCATTTAACCCTTACATTTATCCAAAAATTTAAAAGTAAACAAATTTCAAACAAAAACAATACTTTTTTAATTAAGTAAAATAAAATTCTGAATACTTGCTGCTTTGCAATATAACTCATGGAAGCAACTTACCAATGTTCCAATTGGAATGCCAAATTGTCATCAATAATATGTGTGGTTTATTTTAAAGTGAAAGAAACAAAATAATCCTCCCCATAATAGAAGAAACTTAAATAAAATATTTCCCACTATTGGAGACAACAAGAAAGAAACTCTCAACTTCCGATAAATAGAAGTTTTACTGTTTTACGATTGATTGGGCCTCAAGACGAACTGGTTTGCGAATAAATCATAACAAGTGATCGGTAGCTACTTTTCATGCTATGCTGTATGCTATTTCTATTATGTTTCTATTTTCATTAGTATACTTGTCTTATGAAAGTGGCTTCAAATGGTTTAAGTTAAAAAAAAAACATACATAGACGGGTTAATAACGAGTAATCCAAGTAGAGGTACTTTTTTCAATAGCCCATTTTTGACAGATCACGCGAGTTACGGTTTCTTCTCTTACCCGGTTTAACAAATAGATACAAGTAATTGCTTTGGAGTCAAGAATCAGACTGACTCTGCCATTAGATCAGAAACTCAAGTCTGCTCCAAAAGTCTTGCGGTATTTTTATTGAATCAATTCGTGTGGCACCCATACATCGAGCTTCTTAGTGACTCCAAGCTTCTTCAAATGGTTTATAACGGTTTGATGATTACTATGCCGGTCTCTTTCGACCAATTCAGCGATTTTATCGCAATTTTAGACGACAGGCCTTCCGGAGCGTGGCGCATCTTCGGCCACCTCTACACCAGAATGAACACGTTGAAACCATCGTTTTGCGATGGAAATGGAAACTGTATCGGGTCCATAAACTGTACAAATTTTATTGGCGCCTTGAGATGCATTTTTGCCTTTATCATAGTAGTACTGTAAAATATGCCTTATTTTCTCTTTATTTTGCTCCATGTTTGCGACGCTATAACTCACGAACGACTTAAAAGAAACGACAATCAATCACAAACACGTGTTAGCGCGTGAAATGAGCTTTCCAAAAAGGTATAGCATGACCCGATGCGACGAATAAAACTAGAGCTACTAGCAAAAATACCGCAAGACTTCTTTGACAACCTAATATATATGTATGTAACATATGTATATGTTCTTGGTATCTGTATTGCAAGTATGATTGATTCATTTTTGTAAGTCAGAACTCCTTATAAAAATCTATCTTAAATTAGTCTATTTCATCTTTTGTTAATATTGATGGGTGTAAAGGTTATGTTTTGCTGCTGCTATATTGTTTTTCATTTCTTTAATTTTTTCCTCTAAGTACCTTAATTTATTAAACTGATCATTAAAGCAATTTTTTATTTCACTCGTCTCTGTTTGCACCTGGTTCAATGAGTTCAATACTTGCTTCCGGTAGTTTTCTATTGAAGTCTTTAATTGATACAGACTATTATTAAAATGGTTATTTATCGGAATTTGTTTATTTAAATTGATTACCTCATTGTGACTATTTTCTTCAACTATCTTTAGATGTTCTTCTATGTCTGGCATGTCTTCATCTTCCATTATACCAAATTACCATTTGTAAGTTCTGCCTACTATGTTAATGAGTCTCTCTTCCTCCTATTTTCCTCTCTGGGGGTAATTGATCTTTGATTTGACATACTAATTTTTATTGAATTTAAAAGTAGTTCTTTGTTATTTATAGTGATATTACTTTTTATAATATTTTCTTTAATCTTCATTATCTCTTTTGGTTTGATTATATGTAATATTGTATTTACTTCGACAACGGTCCTGCTTTCCTTGTTTCTACATATTCCTCCCTTTCCTTGTTTCTTTTGTCTATCATCTTTATTTTAAACATTGGTATTCGCACCCTCAAAATATTGGAGGACACCTCATCTCTACCCACTCTGGGTGTGCATTTAATGGTAGAATGGTATCAACTGTTATAATTTCCTACAACGACCTGCATTCTCATCTCTTTTGTTTGTTTTTCCAACAGGGTTGAGTGCAAACTTTTAACGTCCGTATTTCCCGTTTGGTTTTGTGAGATGATCCTGTATTCTTTCATCCCTAAGGTATAGCAATAGTTGTTCTGCCTTGAATTCATTATCCATAACGACCTTTTTAGGTTTACCGAATTTTGAAAATTGATCAATCAAAATTGTTTTCTTTGCGGGCCTGTTTCTATCTATTATTTTATATCCTGCCGCAAATTTTGTAAGTTTATCTAATGCTGTTACAAAGGATTGTTTTTTGAAATGAAAAATATCAATGTGTACTATTTCATTTTTATTTTCAGGGGTTTCTGTGCACTGAAATTTTTGTTCCTGGATTCCTATCGTATTCGACTTGTTGTCATTTTTGACAGTTGTTAGTAGTTGCATATGCTTCTTAAATTTAGGGTAATATATTTATCACTTAGTAAATTTACGTTTCGTTTATACTACTATGCATAGATTCTTTTGAATGGTAAAGTGATATTTGCTTATGTAATTTCCCTTCTTCTTCTATTTTTGACGCTCTTTTTGTGCATTTTACAAATTTTCAAATTCTATTTTGAGCAAAGATTTCAATTAGTAATTTCTGCATTTTATGGAAAATATTTATAATGTATTTTCGGAAAATATATCCACTACTCCGTTTCCTTTTATATGTCTTTTAAATATTTCCTTGTTCTCTTCTTCATCTTCTTCTGTTGGATTTATTTCAATAATTTTTCTTCCATGAAGTCTTTGCATATGAGCTTGAGGGCTATATGTTAATATAATTTCTTTTTCCTTAATTGGAAAATGCTCAAGCAAATCTTCATCTGCTGAATGAATTATGTCTGACAATTCCATGTTGGATTCATTGTCGTTTCCTTCTTTTACTTTTGATGAATTCTCAATTCGACTCAAGAAATCAGCTACAACAATTTTTTTCCATTTAAGTATTCTATTTTAAAATTGTATTCCTGCAATTTGAATAAGCATCTCTTATGGCTTTGAGAAAAATCCTTTCCTTTATATTTATTAACTAGATATTTTATTTTACTATGATCGGTAATAATTTTAAATTTTGCGCCATAAATGTACGGCCTGAAATAAAAGTAGGTTAATGAATATATGTATAATGGCTAGAAATTCTATATCTGTTGTAGCATATTTCTGTTTTTGGTTATTTAAGGGGGTATTCTACCCTAGAAGTTTGAAAAATTCGATTTTTTTTCAAATATTTAAAGTTTAGACTTTCAAAGATATGACCTTGGAAGGATTTTTCAAAATTCGACTTATTTTCGGAGATATAGCCGATTTTGTGAGGTGGCGTCCGTGTTCACTAGAATTGTCTCCTAAACCTTAAACGCGTTTTTCTCGAAACTACTTTTTTCCACACGGTACCGGCATTATCTCAAGTTCTATACAACCGATTTACTTGAAATTTTGTGTGAACCTTCTTTAAATAATCCTTTATCGTTCCTTCCAGCATCGTGTCAAAATTTTATTTTTAATATTTAAAAAAATTTCAGGAATTTCAAAAAAAGCGTAAAAAATTATTTTTTTCAGGCAATCGCCATTTTTCAAAAAAAATGTTGTTCGTGTTCCCTTACGGATTAAGAATTTTTTTGATTTTTTTTTTTCAGACCACCAGGAGAGTCAGGATCAATGTCACCAGGATGCGCCATTTTTTTACACCTGTCTCTCTTATTTTAGTTTTTAATATTTTTTTGTAATTTTTTTTTCTGTATTCTTAATATATCAATAAAAAACACCATAAAAAATTGGATAGTAAAAATATTTTTGGTTTTTTTTTAAATAAAATTCAAAAAACTGCCCAAAATTTGATTTCTAGAGTAGAATACCCCCTTAATGTTCTGGAATTGTAGCACACTGGCTGACCTTGTTGAGAAAGCACTGCTCCTATTGCGTAATCACTTGGATCAGTTGTGATAGTAAACTATTTATCATATTCAGGGAATTTTAAAATTTGGTGTGATGAAATTAATGTTTTCAAATTTTCAAAAGTAGTTATGTACTGCAGAACTTTTGGATTTCTTTTATAACCTTATTTAAAATACTTTATATGGAATATGCGAATATTCTTTATAAATTTCATATAATACCCTGTAGCTCCCAAAAAAACTTTAAGCGGTCTCGCTGTTTTCGAAAGTTCTAACTCTTTTATTGCCATAATTTCTGCATTAGATTTAATTCCATCTTTTGTTAATGTATACCCTAACAATTTCGTTTCTTTTCATAGAAAGCTACATTTGCTTGCTTGAATTTTTAAATTGTGATTCGCTAAAACCGCGAAAATGTTTTCAAGTGGTATTGTAGAATATGTTCTTCCAAGGACGTGGAAAAGACCAAAATATCATCCCGAAAAACCAGACAAATTTTGTTTATGAATTCTCTTTGAATCTCATTCATCATTCTTTAGAACGTGGTTGGGGCATTTTTAAGCCTAAAAGGCATACGGGCGTACTCATACATTCCTGCCGGATGAACGAAAGCTGTTTTTTCGATATCCCTTTTTGTCATTAATATTTGGTGATAATATTTGGCTAAACCAATGGTACTAAATTAACGTGCTTTGCCTAATTTATCCAAAATCCTATCAATATTTGGCAGAGGGTATTTATTAGGCCGGTCGATTTGTGGGGAGGCAAAAAAATCGCCCATTGCTCTATGAAAATCATATTCTAGGGATCAAAATAAGATACTTTGCCGAAGGAACCATACCTCTAAAACGAATTTTGATGTCCCCCAATTTGGGTCGAACTTTTGGGTAGGGGCAAATTTTGAAAAATCCCACTTTGACCCATTTCGAATGCTCCAATCGAGTTCAAATGTATGACCGACCCCCACTAACTTTGGACGGCCGATCCACCCATGCCAGTGGCACACCCCCTGGAACTCCCCTGGGGGGTTCCCCATACAATCATTTCAAAAAATCACCATTTTTGGTGATTTACATGAAAAAATCAGCTAAATTGCTATGTTTTTCTTTATTTTTATTTGTTTATTTATAATAATATCTATTTTTTATCTTAAGAAATTTATTTAGTCAGAACATATGTAAATGAAAAAAATTAATTTAAGTGAGTTATAGAAAAGAAATTATTTAATTTTAAAGAAGATATTTTTGTAAGGATACAAATATCATCGTTCAAATATTTATATTCATTATCGCCAGCGCATACGAATCTAGTCTTATACGTAGATATGTATTTACAAACACCCATTTCTATCAACAATGTAATAAATGTTCATTTCGGGTATATTGATTAGTGACCTTAGTATTTAATGAATGCAATGTAAAGGATTGTCTGCCCTTGAGATCGCAAATGATCCTAAACTAACAATAGACAAGAAACAATTATGTTTGCCCTGAAGATCGCAAATGATCTTAAACTAACAATAGACAATTGTGTTTGCCCTTGAAAACACTTATGCTTAAAATATATGTACATACCCTCGCTATGTACATTAGATTAGTGTTAAGATGTGTGTGTGCACTCGGCATGTGGTGCATACATAAATTAGGATAAGGAATGCTATAAATAAAGGAGCTCTGGGCAACCAGAGCTGAGTTCTATTTAACAACTGAAACCCTACGCGTCTTATTTTACAATTACCATTTTATTCTTATTACTTCAAAAAGTTTACAATGAATCCACCATCCTCTACACCGCAAGATGAAGCAACTACATCAACAACTATCGCAAACCCAATGAGTCATATACCCAAGCATGATGTTACTGTTTTTGGTGTGTCTACTTATTTCACTGATCTTAATTTACCAACCCATCTGGATATCTTGAGATATTATTTTTACTTAAGCGAACGTGCTAAAACAGAACAAAAAAAGTGTTTTTTTTTTCTACACTTCAACGAACTTCCGTTTCGGCATTTGTTTGAAGCTTTGGATAAATCAACCAGCACTGGACCAAGATCGGCAACCGGAAAACTGAGCCGTCAAATCGAAACTTGTGAAACTCTTCCGGTAAGTTATTGCTATCACTCATTTATTATAATTGTCCACCATTTTTAATTATTTTATTATTATATATTTTTAGGTGGTGGACGGCTTCCAGAAAATTGAGTTGCAAAATATACCTCCTGCCCCAGAAAAAAAATAATTTTCAACCGATTCGAAGTAATTATACGACATGGCCCATACAATTTCTAGCGGCGTGGTTCCGGTGGATCTGGCTAACATCAAACCAGGGAAAATTGTACATTCTCGGTGGCTAACCAAGGCCGCTAGATTATTGCGATTATATGTGACAACGGAAAATCCAGATGCAAATTTAAGAATTCTGGTTGAATTTATAATTAAATGTTATGTGCCAATGTACTTCAATATCAAGTATTACAGCTCTGTCGTGTACGGCAGTGCATTATTTTTCAAGTTCATTGGTTGGTCACGATTTCTAGAACCTCGCTTATGCAAAATTGTCAATCAAGTAATTAATGATAATTCATATTATGCGCATTCGGAAAATATCTTGTTATCAATGTTGTTTGATGATAGGAAAGAAAAGCGCGACTGTGCCATCAAGAAAATTCTACGCTATCGAACCGATGTTGACGAGCCAATGGAACTTAGAGTTTATAAAAAACCAGATATAAACTTTAATTGCATAAGTTATACGGAAATGATCAATTTGAATGATATAAATATCGTATTTGAACCACCATTCACGCGAAGCATTCCGTACGATACATTGAAAGAATATTTAAATCAAGATGATCCACCGTTTAATAATCCAAAAATTCCATCACACATACAAGGAACGGAACGACATGTTCAATTGCTAGCTAGCGTTTCCAAACGGGTTATACCCGAAAATGTAGAGGCTGTTATGGCGACGACATTAGAGAGCCGTGCGAAATTGCCCAGACTTGAAAGTAAAAAAGACTTCAAACAATAATTTTTTTTTAATTTCTTTTCTATAACTCACTTAAATTAATTTTTTTCATTTACATATGTTCTGACTAAATAAATTTCTTAAGAGAAAAAATAGATATTATTATAAATAAATAAATAAAAATAAAGAAAAAACATAGCAATTTAGCTGATTTTTTCATGTAAATCACCAAAAATGGTGATTTTTTGAAATTATTGTATGGGGAACCCCCCAGGGGAGTTACAGGGGGTGTGCCACTGGCATGGGTGGATCGGCCGTCCAAAGTAAGTGGGGGTCGGTCATACATTTGGACTCGATTGGAGCACTCTAAATGGGTCAAAGTGGGATTTTTCAAAATTTGCCCCTACCCAAAAGTTCGACCCAAATTGGGGGACATCAAAATTCGTTTTAGAGGTATGGTTCCTTCGGCAAAGTATCTTATTTTGATCCCTAGAATATGATTTTCATAGAGCAATGGGCGATTTTTAAATCGACCCGCCCTAGTATTTATCATCGCCATCGACTACATATTCGGATTATTCCCTGACCTTCTAACTCATACATTTGCTTTCTTACCTCTTCTTCGTGTTTTGGTTCTTGAATTTATTTGATGGTTGGTTGTGGTCTTCATCTCATGTACCACATTTTTTGTGTTGGGGACATTATCCCCCTCTTTGTAAAATAATTTGTAGAATTGGTCTAATGGAATTTCAATCTTACTTTTTTCATCTGATTTTAGAACCGGTAAATTATAATGTTCGAAGCCTAATTTTTCAATCATATATACTTATGGTAAAGCCTGGGATACAAATGAACACCATTTTTTATTTAACAGAGTAAACGAAATTAATATTTTATTTTGGTTTTCCGAGGCTAATTGGTAAAAAAATTCCTCTTTATTATTCGTTTCCTCTGTTCTGCTCACAGCATCAACATCCATGGTTGTTGGGCCATTTGAACGTCTTGTTTGCCGACTGCCGTTCTGTATATTTTGTCTTGCAGAATTACCGTAACCGTTCATATTACGATATTGATTTGTATATTGGCCTGAATTTTCTGTCCGATAATTAGTTTGGGTCTGTGGATTATTTGGCTAATAATTATTTTGCCCTGAAAAGTTGGTATTTCTTCGGGAGTATCGTCCCGAATTATTTTGTGAATAGTAACGATCATTGTTTTGCTCGCTAATATTTTGTCTCCTAAAGTTGTTTATTCTGTGATTATTTTCATTTCGGTCACTACTAAAATTTCTGGCATTCTGAGCAAATTGGTCTAAATTTCTAAAAAAGTAAAAAGCTAAAAATATAGGGTTTAAACTTCCATCGTCCAGCCCTATGAAATTCTGGACCGTATTTGTCATGTCTGCCCATGTGGTTATATTCCGTACCATAAAGGCGAAAGTCCTTGCTGCAAGTTGCTTTACCCTTTGTATAATCATTCCTAAAAATATTTTTTTCATCATAATATCTATTATTTCTTCCCGCCCTAAGCTTAGCGATGTCGTTGGTCAAAATCATCTGGTTCTTTGTTGGCCTAAAGTGCTGTTTTAATCTTATTTTGCATGTAGCCCAATTTTCTGGGATAAAATTCAATGTTAAAAAATTCTTTGCCAATCCTAAAATTTGTAAATCATAAACTACTCGAAATGCTACCTGTTGTTGTTCTGCATAATCAGCTAGTACCCTATCAATTGCCTCAACAAACGTCGGTAAATTTTTTGCATTACCTTCAAAGGGCTGTAAGTATTTTAGATCTTTTTAAATTTTCTGTCTAATACTAGTTTCCTGCTGTGCAGCATTTTGTCGAAGCAATTGTGTTATTGCTAGTAAACAACGTTCAACGTTTAACATTTCATTTTGAGCCATAATTTTTTTATATCTTTTTTTTCTGCGAGATTATATTTTTTTAATTAATTTGTTTTTCTTAATATATTTATATATTGGTTTTGAAAAATTGAAATATTTTTATTAAAATATAATTGTATCTAAATATATCAAGAAAACCAATCTATATGCTTTTCAACTTGTACGAATATTGAATTTTAATCATTATGTAAAAAGTGTTTTTTCTTGTAATCATTATTTAAAATATAATTTTCTCCCAAATATTTTGTATATCTTTCCATCTGTTTTTCTTCCAAAAAGTACCATATCATATATTGTAATTTTTTTCCAAATCTTGTGTTAATAAATATTTGAGATCTTTCTTTTCCAAAAAAAAATTATTCTGCTAATGCATCTGTGTAAAATGTTATGACGGAATATGTGTTAGACTCGAGTTAGTCCAATGAGCTTATCCGACACTGTACATACATATGTATGTATATCCAATTCGAACAATATTCGAACAGTAGAGTTGATTTGAAGAGACTTGACAAGTTGAATAAATTCAATTAATTTTAAATACATTTTTTATATATGGGCCATTCCATCAATTGGCGGCATTGTTTTTTACCCGTGGTTCTCCGATTTTGACCAAACTTTAGAATATCATAATATAGACCAAAATAAGAATATCTGTTAACTTTTTAGTGGTCAAAGTTGCTCCATTGTTTTTTGGCGCGCAATTCAAATTGAGATCAAACAATAAATGACTATTTCTTTTATTTTTTAACGACCTCAAAATTGAGTGAAAAAATTTTTAAGTTATCCAATTTTAAAATATTTTCAAAATCCAAGAAAATAATTTTTTTCCAAAAATACCGTTTTTTGTGCTTTTTCCCTAATTTTTTTCAAAATTGACTTTTTCATTCGATTGATCGTTCAATTTTACATAAGAATCAGTGTTCAAAAATATGGGACTCTGCTCCCATGAACAGCAAAAAATATTCAAAGTTGACGCTCAAAATCAAAAAAAAAAGTTTTTTTCAAAAATCTGGTTTTTTGTGCTTTTCCATCAACTTTTTTTCAAAATTGACTTTTCCATTCGATTCCTCGTCCAATTTTACATAAGAATCAGTGTTCAAAAATATGGGACTTTGATCGCATAACAGCAAAAAAAATGCAAAGTTGTCGCTATACGGCGCAGTCTGTACGCTTAGAAGGTTGTGTGAAGGAGGTAAATACATATGTATGTGAATTGTATTCTTAGAAGAAATCAGTGTCTTCATTCATAAAAATAAGTTAGCAACAATAACATTTAAAGCAATAGTTAGCAACAATAACATTGTAAGCACACGCGCATCCGTTCTGCTTGCAAAAGTGCTGACGATGCGTTTAGCGCAGTGCGGCGTGATTCCCTGGAAATCCAGCGGAATGTGGGAACCGACGTCAGCAGAACGGCAAGGGCATTAAGTTACTTAAGTTACTTTAAGAATTATAAAAATTGTTAATTCAAGTCAAATAATAAAGGTCGCAAGACCAGTAAACTCATAACATTTTTTTTACTTTTGACAAGTAAATTCATAACTGGCGCCCGAGCTAAAATAACCTCCTACGTCGCGAAGGAAAACAAAAGGCGTTAAGAATCCTTCTTCGGAGAACGTGGAGTGATAATAAAAACAACTGTGCTAGTGTGAGAGCAGGCCCCTTAGTAGCAGAGCAAAAAGGACGCATTGAACGCAAGCCAACTCATCAGCATCTATCAACATTAACAACCAACAATATCAAGAGGCGAAGAATGAAAGTCGTTATTGTATTGTAAGTTAAGTGATAATTACTAATTAAGAATATTAAGTGAAACCCAGATTGTGAATTTTTTTTTTTTACCAAACTAAAATTGAAATAAAAACTTTAAGCATTAATTTGTAAGTGCAAAAACTAAAACGTTATTGAAGTAGAAAAGAAACCGACGCGTACAGAGTAGTGGACAGTGACAAAAAATATAAAACGAACTCTTCAACAGACACAACAAAATAAACAATGTCGAATCCAAATAATCTGGTTCGTTCACCAATAATCAGGACGAATAATCCTGCAGGAAATTCAGGATCAGCTAACGTTACAATAAACGAAGATGACCTCGTAAACCTAATAGGAAGGGTAGCTTTAGACGTGGTAAACAGGCAGGGGCCCAGCATAGTTAGGGCAACCCTTAACCCGAATGCGGGCTTAGCAGACGCGTGCGACCAAACCATCAATATAGAACATGCAAGCAACTTATCAGATTTAGACAAGATACCCGATGTGGTAAAATGTTTACGCGAATTCTCGAATCGAATATTAAATATTTACGAAGCGAGTAAGGGCACACCTAAATTCTACGGAATCCTTACGGTGATAAGAAATAAAATCGTCGGCAACGCGGACGCTGCCCTTGAGTCATACAATACACCCTTAGACTGGGGTGCTATTGGTAAGTGTCTAACTTTACATTACACCGACAAGCGTGATGTATCCACCCTAGAATACCAAATGACTTCTTTGGTTCAGGGAAATAGGTCAATTGAAGAATTTTACCAGGCCGTTTATTCCAATTTATCTTTAATACTTAATAAACTAGGTTGTATGGAGGTGGGTAGCGAGGCTCGTAATCTTCTTACTCACACATACAGAAACAAGGCGCTAGATACGTTTGTGCGCGGCCTCAACGGCGACTTGCCTAAACTATTGGGCATGAAGGAACCAATGGATCTGCCCCAAGCATTACACTTGTGCCTGAAGCTGGAAAATCAGGGATTCCGCACACGGTACGCACACAACACCAATATGGATCGTAGAGGGATGCAGCGAAACACCGCACCACCTTAACCTTCAAGAAATTTTCGGAGGCAAGTAAACCAACAAAGTTTCTTCCCTGAAATTGCTTACTTACCACAACCACAACCACAAATTATTTCACATAACTTTCCAAATCAAAGATTTGATCGGAACTTAAATGCACAAACACACTTTAACCAACCGCCTATGCGCCCCCCAAAACCGCCGGTGCCCATGGAGATAGACGAAACTTTGCGCTCGCGCCGCATTAACTATATGAACCGGCCACAAAATAATCAATTATTCGGCAAAAGGTCACCAGAGACCACTTCTGAAACAAATCTCAAGCCACAAAAGGCACAACGCAATTTTCATATAAGTAATAATCCAAGCGCTACCTCGAACACTGGCTCAGAAGATAATCTGAATGATTATTTTGATGTGGCGGACGACAATATACAGGATGAAGGACAATATTACGAATATAGCGACATTAATTTTTTAGGTTAAAAAGCTCTTCGTTGCCACACTTTGAATGCCGCACGAAGAGCGGCGAAGTATTCAAATTTTTAATTGACACTGGCTCCAGCCAGAATTATATTCAACCCAATTTAGCAAAAAAAGTACTAGAAAACAAAGATATATTTTTAGCGAAAACTATTGCTGGTGATATAGAAATAAAACACCACACATTTTTACAGCTTTTTAATCAAACAGATACTTTAAAATTCTTTATACTACCCCCTTTAAGAACTTTTCATGGCATTTTGGGCTATGATAGCTTTCGGCAGCTATGTAGATGCTGTAATTAACATTAGAGAGGGAACCTTGACAATTAAAAATAATTTAAAAATATTAATTAAAGAATTAAAAACAGATGCAGTAAATGCTATCAAAATACACGATGACAACATTACTCCCCATCAAAAAATAGCTCTACAGAAATTGGTTACAGAGCATCCCAACTTATTTTCAGAACCAGATGAACGGTTAACTTATACTACCAAAGTAGTGGGAGAGATCAGAACGTC
Source organism: Bactrocera zonata (assembly GCA_037783105.1). NCBI lineage: Eukaryota > Metazoa > Arthropoda > Insecta > Diptera > Tephritidae > Bactrocera > Bactrocera zonata. Next base: position 583,694 of record JBAWJQ010001698.1, read on the forward strand.
ATCCGATTCTGCAATATATAGTAAGTTTTATCCATATCCAGCATCGCTTAGAGGCGAAGTAGAGAAACAGGTGGAAAAACTACTAAGTGATGGCATTATAAGACCATCCAGATCCCCCTATAATTCCCCTGTGTGGATCGTGGCAAAAAAACCCGATTCCAGAGGAAATAAACAGTATAGGTTGGTGATCGATTATAGAAAATTAAATAGTTTAACTATAGCGGATAAATATCCGATACCCGAAATAGAGGGTATGTTATCGCATTTAGGCGGCAATTCGTTTTTTACCACACTAGACCTCAAAAGTGGGTTCCATCAGATCCCACTAAAGCCTTCAGACATAGAAAAAACGGCATTTTTGGTGAATAATGGGAAGTTCGAGTTTACTCGGCTACCATTTGGGCTGAAAAATGCGCCCGCCATTTTCCAGCGTACACTTGACGATATCCTCCATGAACGTATAGGCAAGATTTGCTATGTGTATATAGATGATATCATAATATTCGGAAAATCTGAAGAAGAACACTTACAGAATCTTCGAAAAGTTTTCGAAACCTTAGAGGAAGCAGATATGAAGATTCAACTGGACAAATGTCACTTTTTTCAAAAGGATGTAGGAATTTTTAGGATTTATAGTATCACAAGAAGGCATTAGAACTAACCCAAATAAGGTAGAAGCAATTACTAATTTTCCCGAACCCAAAAATATTAAACAATTGCGTTCATTTTTAGGCCTATCCGGCTATTATCGTAGATTTATTCGCGATTACGCGAAATTAGCAAAGCCATTAACAATATTACTAAGAGGCGAAGAAGGCCGAATTTCAAAAAACAAGTCCGAAAAAGTACCGATTGAATTCAATGAACAAGCTAAAGAAGCATTTCAGAAAATTAAAAATACATTGGTTTCGGATGAGGTAATTTTATCTTTTCCAAATTACAATAACGATTTTGAGCTCACAACTGATGCCTCAAATTTTGCACTTGGTGCCGTTCTTTCCCAAAGTGGAAAACCTATTTCTTTTATTTCTCGAACTCTAAGTAAGGCGGAGGAACATTACGCCGCAAACGAGAAGGAAATGCTAGCCATTGAAACACACAGAAGAGCTCATCGTAATGGTAGAGAGAATAAATCTCATATACTAGAGAAATATTTTTTCCCAGCATGAATAACAAAATAAATAAGATAGTCAAACAATGTAGTATTTGCAAAACAAATAAGTACGATAGACACCCTAATAAGCCCGTCTTTAAAGAGACACCTATCCCCTCATATGCAGGACAAATAGTGCATATAGATATTTACAAAACGGAAGGCAATCTCGTGCTCACTGCTGTCGATAAATTCTCAAAGAATGCGCAGGTAAAACCAATAAAATCAAAAGCTACTCAAGACATAAAAGAACCCCTAAGGGAACTTCTCTTTCAGTTTGGAGTACCCAAAACCGTAATTTTTGATAACGAAAGGGCATTCAATTCAGCGACTATTACTTTTATGTTGGAAGACATATTAAACATTCAAATTTTCAAATCCCCGCCATATAAAAGTGCAGTGAATGGCCAAATCGAGAGATTCCATTCAACACTTTCCGAGATTATGCGTTGTCTAAAAGCCGAAAATCGAGATCAATCATTTGCACAACTTTTAGACAGAGCTGTCTATGAATATAATTACTCAATTCACAGCACAATTAGTAACAGACCAATAGAAATTTTTTTCGGTCGTATGGTAAGTACAGACCCCGAACAATTCGAAAAAGCTAGATTAGATAATATTCAAAGAATAAAAGATAAACAACAACAAGATCTTAAAAATCACAATAGCAAATTACAACCAATTATTGATTATAATCCAGGAGAAACGATTTACGTGAAGGTCCACAATAGGTTAGGAACTAAAATCTCACCTAGGTATAAAAAGGAAGTAGTTAAGGAAAACAGGTCGACTACGGTACTGACCGAGTCAAATAGGGTAGTTCATAAGAGTAATATTAAAAGCTAAGTACTAAATTTTTTCTTTTTGCAGACTAACGCTTACAGCGACAACAATGGCTCTGACCGACTTCCAAATTACAGACTTCTCAACAGCTCATATAATTACAATAAGCAAAGAACTGACCAAAATACAAGACGGAACGTTTAAACTAATACACCTTATCAACGTTGAACTGTACGAACAATTTTTGGAAGAGGTAAAGCAATTCACGGACAAAAACATACAGACAAACAGTATATTTTACTCAACTTTAAAACAAGAAATAGAACAGACCAAAGAAGCATTTAAATCTATTAAACCATCAGGTAGAAAAATTAGAAGATCAATTAACATCCTGGGTACAGCATGGAAATATTTAGCTGGAACCCCAGATCACGACGATTTTGCTGCATTAGAATACGACACAAAACAATTAAACGACAATAACAATAAACAATTTCTAGTAAATCAAGCACTAACAGAACGTATGAATAACCTCACAGTAATTACGGACAAACTAGCAAACGCAATATCAAAAGACAGCTACTTCAACGACGAACTAGTAATAAGTATTCAAAATAGATTACGTTTAGTTAAGGAAGAAATTGTAAACATTAAATATGCCATCCAATGGGCAAAATTAAAATTAGTAAATAGCATTTTATTGAACAAGAAAGAATTAGAATTAACTCTTAAAACACTAGAAGAGGAAAAGATGCCTTTTTCATCAACTGAAGAAGCCTTAAGTTTTGCAGAAACAAGCGTCCTTTATAATTCAACAATGTTAGCGTATATCGTAAAAATACCAATTACGGAAAAAGAAACTTATGAAAATATTTTAATTAAACCTGTTAAGAGAAATAATACGATTATAAATATTGTTTTCAATAATATTATTAAGAAAGAAAATAATATACTTGGAATAAATAGCGAGTGTAAGACAATAAATTCTATATCTATTTGTAAGAAAGACCAAATTGTTAGCCTGGTTAATGAAACCTGCATAACAAAACTTCTAAATAGTGAACAAAATCCAACTTGTCAATATAGCAACGCAAATCATGTTAAACCAATAGAAATACTTCAACCTGGACTAATTCTACTAAACAACTTTAATGGTACCGTAAATAATAGCCTGGAAGAAATGTCTGTTGCAGGCACATTCGTCGTAAAATTCAGCAATCTTACCATAAAAATAAATAACGATTCTTTCTACAATGGCGAAACGCTTTTAACCGGGGCGTTATCAGTCAGAACACAATTTGCTCCAGCGGAAAAGGAAAGAATAAATATTTTGTCATTGGAACCAATCCACGAGTTATTCATAGACAACATAAAACGTTTGGATAGCCTTCAGAATAATACGAATACCACTCAAACTCCTGTGGCAATCATGGCCATTCTCACTCTAGCAGCTTTTTCAATAATATTCTTCTGCCATAGGAAAAAGAAGATAATCCTGCAAACAAGCTTTTCATCAGAAACACCGTCCAAAGGTAAGGACCCAGCAGTACCAGAAATAGTACCAAAAACAGCAAACCCCACAACATACTTCAATTTTGACAACCTACCATATTTTTGATCAATTGAGGACAATTGATTTTAAGAAGGGAGGAGTTAGCAACAATAACATTTAAAGCAATAGTTAGCAACAATAACATTGTAAGCACACGCGCATCCGTTCTACTTGCAAAAGTGCTGACGATGCGTTTAGCGCAGTGCGGCGTGATTCCCTGGAAATCCAGCGGAATGTGGGGACCGACGTCAGCAGAACGGCAAGCGTATTAAGTTACTTAAGTTACTTTAAGAATTATAAAAATTGTTAATTCAAGTCAAATAATAAAGGTCGCAAGACCAGTAAACTCATAACACTTTTTTACTTTTGACAAGTAAATTCATAACTAATATGCGCCGTATAGCGACAACTTTGCATTTTTTTTGCTGTTCATGGGAGCAGAGTCCCATATTTTTGAACACTGATTCTTATGTAAAAGTGGACGAGGAATCGAATGGGAAAGTCAATTTTGAAAAAAAGTTGATGGAAAAGCACAAAAAAACAGATTTTTTGAAAAAAAAGCGTTTTTTTTGGATTTTGAGCGTCAACTTTGAATATTTTTTGCTGTTCATGGGAGCAGAGTCCCATATTTTTGAACACTGATTCTTATGTAAAATTGGACGAGGAATCGAATGGAAAAGTCAATTTTGAAAAAAAAAAAATTAGGGGAATAGCACAAAAAACGGTATTTTTGGAAAAAAAATATTTTTTTGGATTTTGAAATTATTTTTGGATTTTGAAAATATTTTTATCAGAAAGCTGAGATTTTTTTACATAAAATTGGATAACTTAAAAATTTTTTTCATTCATTGTTTGATCTCAATTTGAATTGCGCGCCAAAAAACAATGGAGCAACTTTGACCACTAAAAAGTTAACAGATATTCTTATTATGGTCTATATTATGATATTCTAAAGTTTGGTCGAAATCGGAGAACCACGGGTACAAAACCATGATGGAATGGCCCATATATGTTTGAATATTATAAATTGAATTAAAGTAAGTTTCTTTTATGTAAAATTTTTAAATTAGTAAATGTAATTATTAAAAACTCCGAATGGGGACTTCACCGAGATGTGTACGTATGTGAGCAGTACCTGTTGCTATAGCTGCCTGTTTCTGCTGCTTGTACAGTTGTTTTATTCTTAGTGTTGCTGCTATTGGTATAGTGTTCCGGTTTCTTCTCTTAACCGAATTAGCAAATAGATACAAGAATCAGACTGACTCTGCTATCAGATCTGCAACTCAAGTCTGCTTCAAGGTGTGGGTGTACTACACATTCCAACAAGCTCAAAATATGCCGAGTCTGCTGTTTTGGTCACGTACTGGCGGATCATGCGATGTGGTGTACAACAGCATGCCGTCAGTTGATGTAACCGGGGTATAATGAGCGTGAGTCTTGTCAAGCTGCTATGTTGTTTTGTCAGAATTGTTTGGCATTTAATCATGAAAAAACTTACGCCTAAACAACGTTTACAAATCAAACATCATTATTGGATAATATTCTTGCATTCATTATTGGATAATATTCAACCACGACCATCGCGCAGCAAAAAAATATAAAGCAGCCGCGGGTGAAAGTGTACACGAAGACTTTGGAGTGTCAATTCGGCTTCGTTCGCCGAAACTTGGACCGACGTATGGAACGATTTAGCGCATTTTACGTCGAGATCTTAAATTGAAAGCGTACAAAATACTGCTTGTGCCATAACTGAAGCCGCTCGTCCTTTCAAAGCGACATCGCTTTGCTCTATGGGCTCTTAAAAAGTTCCAAGAAGATCCAATTTTTTCGAGCCAAATTTTGTTCAGCAATGATTTCCATTTCTAGCTCAACGAATATGTAAACAATCAAAATTACTGCATTTTGGACTAAGAGAAGCCTGAACAGATTCAAGAGCTTTGATTTCCCAGAAATAACCACGGTTTAGTGTGGTTTGGGGCCGAGGGAATCATCGGCCCATAGTTCCTCAAAATTGATGCCGGTGAGAACGCAACCGTCAATGGCGACCGTTATCGCACCATGATAACCGACTACCTGATGCTTGAAATTGAAGCTCGATTCGGCAGTTATCAGAAATGCTCAAAGGATTCATCGAAAATTGGACTCAACGGATGGACCATCTGAGTCGTAGTCGCGGCCTTGTATATTTCTATTTTAACTTCAAAAAATAAATTTCAAAGAATGTTATTTTGAATACTTTCCCACTAAATTTGAATTTTTTGTGTTTTTTTTCTTTAAAAAAGTACGAAAGTAGCTTCTAAACAAATATATACATGAATTGTTTCCTATTTTATTGTCAAATAAGGATAATACTTATTTCTCTGCGTTGAATAAACTTTGAGGCAGCACGTTTTTCACAATTTTTTCATAGTTTCGTGCTTTAGGCTACCTAAAAAAAATAATAACCTTCATATAATTTCAATCTTTCATTAGTTGTCGTATTGGAGGACCATCAAATATTTCATCTGTGCACTTTCCTTTATAAAGCTTCGGAAATTTTCTACAAGTGTAATTAAAGCAATATTCTTCCACGTTCACCACCAAAAACGATTTCTAACATTATCACTATTAAAGTTCATTTTGAGAAAACAACCTTACCGTGGATGTTACAGCATCCCATTCACTTTCATTAGAAGACTATAGAGATTTTGGAAATTTTATTAATAACAACTAATGGCTTGGGTTTCACATACAATATAAGCAATAATCTTATAAACAAATGCACCATCAATACTTTCATGAAAAAATTCGCAACCACTGCACATGAAAACATCAAAATTTGGGCAAATTTTTTGTGTGGCTGTATAATACGAGTATATGACATTCGGTAAAAGGCAGACCTCTAATTGCATAAATTTAGTGTATCTCAATACATTTGCTAGTGTAGTAATAAAAAATTTTTGCAAAACGTTTCACAAGCGAACTTGTGTAATTTTTTTATAAAGTACTTAAACCTTGTAGTGCTTCTCTGATATATAATAAATATATATTAATGTACAACCCCATAATATAGTATATATTTAATAGTTACAACTAAATTTCCAAATATAGTCTCAAATTTAACGTTTTTACAATTTATATTAGCTTTTTTCTGATGTCGCGTAACGATGTTGCTAAAGATAAAGTGTTTTGTAAGTTGTATGAATCAAAAATAATAAGAAGATCGTGTTTAACATAAAAAACTGTTTAATCAGCATCTCGTAGGCCAGGTATTTACACATACCTGTGAATATTCGCCTACACTCACTTATGCATATACATACATGTATAAGCTTATGTTATTTATTTAGAAAAATATTTCACATCCGTTTTTATGTTTAATAAACGTATGTATAAATATTTGTCATGTAGGTTAACATTTGCGTCCGATTGCGAAAAACTAATATTAAATTTAATAAAAATGTGTTTTCGTTTTAGCATGCTCAATATCAAACATATTTCTAGTTTATATACTTACACTTTCCATTTTCTCTGTTTTTATGCAAAGCAAGAAGTAATTTTGTAATAATGTACTCAAGCCACTAAAAATATAATATTGTATGTTTATGAATAGTAATATTGCATAATAAAATGTTTTGAAACAATAAAATTTTATTTATACTATTAAAATAAGAAACTACCAAAAATTCTATCACAATAATTTTAGTCTGTCAAGCTGTCTTCATTTTTCTATATGCAATTTTTATAAAACAATATATGTATAAATAACTAGAAATATAATTTCTTCTCGCAAAATCGACTGACCGAGTTATTTTTTAACTGCGAAGGAAAGCATTCCCGCTTTGACAATTGCACTCAGTGCAGTGATTTTACATATAATACATGTCTTCTTTTAATATCTATTTTTAAAAACACAAACACTTCTATCAATTCTAGTATTCACTCTTACACAATTTCAATGCACTTCGTTCGACATCCTCTCGAACACTAATTCTCCAAGTCAGCCACAATGTATTTAAACAATTGAGCTCATTCGGTATACATATGTATGGATGCAACAAACTTTAAGGTTGTCTTCACTTGGAAAGAAAATCGTGGAACATATTGTATTTGGTTTGTGCATGTTATAAAAATACGTAATAGTTAAATAGCTATATATTCTTAAATCTCAACCAGTTACTAAGAAAAACAAAGCTAAATAACTGGATTGGATCCAAACATTTAATTCGCTCGCAAATAAGATATCTATAAGTGGTGTGAACTACATATATTTCGATGCGAATGAAGATTTACAACAAGACCTCATGTCTTCAAAGATTTAAAGGCGAGTGATATATATTGATATCGTTATAAGTCGGAATTTTAAACTAAGCTCCCTCACTTTTGGTACCAAATTCTCTAAGACACCTTTTCCACTAATTTCATGGTAATATCCCGATCAGGAAGACGAGATGAATTCCGTTTGCTTTTTAAGTCAACCAAATATGTTATAAAACAATCAAGGAAGGCTAATTCGGGTGTATACTCTTACAACTTGCAAGAATCAGAGTACGAAAAATTCTTTCAGGAAAATATTAGAGTTGTGGGTAGTACATATTAAACCGATTTTATCCATTTTTGTTAGTAACACGTATTGTTAACATTCCACATACTAAAAAAATATTCCTTGTGTTTCATTAAGGTACCTCACATACAATCAACAATCATATGGCGTGAAGTCAGCCAGATGTTCGAAAATTCTGATATTAGTTATGTAAGGTCTAGGTCAAGTTTTCGCCTTATTTTATAAATTTTATGCACCAAAGATACACTGTTATGAATAAAACGAATATTGTGAGAACGAAAACCGCCATATGAAAATGCTTAACAACACAAAAACCAAATTCTGAAAAAAGCCATTGGCCGTAGCAAAAGATTATCCTTTAAAAAACTTTGAGAAGAAGAAAACATAGAACTCTACTTACAATATATGTACATATGTCGATGTTCAAAAATAAGTTTCCACAACCATAGAATTCGTTGCTTGTGAGAAAAGCCGGCGAAACTTTATTTCACATGGCCCCATTTCCTATGCTTAGTGAAACGAATCTGCAGAGTCTGTCGAATTAGTCACTAAAGATGAAATATTGGCGATTGGAAAAAACTCAAAAAAATCAATATGAAATTGATTGTATAGAGATATGCATGAGATTGTTATTCGACTCCTTCTATGAGGGAACTCAGAGCTACATTATCTCAATCAAAAACGTGAAAACAATCGCATATGCGGATGATCTCAGAGTGGCAGCAGTGGCAGGATATCTAAATGACCTTCGACTTAAATACAATGATAGCTTAAACCGTCTGCGTCAATGGTTTCCTACCAGGAGGTTAGAGATGATGATGAAAGCAAACAAAATCTATAATGCTTTATCAAGAATAATGGCTAATAGAGGTTGTGCGCGTTCCAGTCGATGAGCTTTAATAGTAAAAGCAATGCGTTCCGCTCTAATACAACACACTCATTCAAGGATTGATGGACAACATGGAGACCTACATTTCCATTTAACTCAAATACTGAGTGTCCATGTCCACACTTTAGATCTGTTCCGATTCTATGACTTAAATCTTATTAAACCCAAACATGTTCAATGTTGTGGCTGACCCTTTTTAATACGTTTTTATTAGCTTCACTTGTATGTTTTTTGTAACCTTTTTCAGTGCTTAGAATAAGTATAAAGTTTAAGTAGCTCACCCAAAATATGCGCTTTAAAGTATGCAACGTTTAAATAAAAGTTTCAACTATTGTTACGTTTGCTTAGCAAACATACATATCGCTCATTTGCTGCAAGACCGGCATAAGTCAAAAAAATCGATTTGCCAGAAAACGTGTTTAAAGTTTTCAACTGACTATAACCTTACACGGAAAACAGGAAATATATTCTCTTCTCAAGCGGAGCATATAAGAGGTATTCATATGAATTTTTCACTCAACATGAAGTATGATATAACGAACAATTCTGCAGCATTAACTCAAAAATCACGTTTTTGATTTATGCCGGTCTTACAGCAAATGAGCGATATGTGTATACTCAAATACATATCCTTTGCCCTCTAATAGGCAAGACCGCCCTGAGGCGCCTTTAACAAATTGTTACAAACTCGTAAGAATTTTTTGGTTACAACTGTTATAGGAAACGTTAGATAATATATCAATACATATTTTCGTATTATCAACAAATATATTGTGATGTTTCGTTTTGTTGTTATCATCAGTTGAATGCAGAAACTCAGTGTCAAAGGTCAATTAATTGCAGCGCCGATTTTAAAATTTTCGAGATTAAAATAAAAAGTGTTTTATTGAAATATTCATACGGAAGAATTTTTGGAACGAAGTTCCTTACGGCAGGCTTGGAGAAGATAGGGATTTTGCTGCGGGAGCTAACTGAAAAAAAAGTGATAGTAAAAACCGTAAGAAATAACCCGTAAGAAAAAGACTGTAAGATCGCTAGTTATAGCCTACTTTTAGGTCTTGCAAAATAATTAGGCATGAAAATCTGTAACATTATTGTGTATGCAAATTAGTTTTGAGTGAAGTGCGGAACACATAGAGCGCGACAGACTGCAAACTACATCTGTCAAATATTAAAATACAGACGTTCTTATGGACACTGTTATTTTGACAGCTGCACGACTACACGACTGCAGGCCGACAGTTGTCGTTCCCGCTAACTTGAATATTTCCTGTATTTGCCAACGGCAGTAGGACGACAGTAGAGTTGACAGTAGAATGGAAGATAGAAAGAGGAGGTAGAGTGGTGATGTCACTAATATGTAGAATGTAAAATTATTCACAGCTGTAACAAACTTGACGTTATTTTACGAACAAAAGCATAAAATGGCTCTATTATATCAATTGTAATAAAAATTGATAATTTAAAACAAAAAAATATTCACCAATTTTTACTTATTTTTTGCATAAAAAATTTCACTTTGAACAAAATATTAAAATTAATTAATTAAATAAACTGGTTAATAAGTATTACTTATAATAATAATATTAATAATAAACTTTTTTTGTAATTTGCAATTATTTCTATTTTTCCTATGTAATTTTAAGGTGTCAAACAAAAATAAAGAGATATATGTTTTTGTTATTTTAGTTTTTTATTTAGATATAATTTGAATTATTTTTTTATTTTACGTAATTCATTATTTCTTAAAATACTAAATTTTCTTTATACTTATCTGTACTTAAATAACAACTAATCAGCGAAATTTGAGAGAAAAATCAGGACAACCGACATAAAATAAAATTAAGCACAATTTTTTTTGCAAATTGTATCGATTCTACATTATCCGAAGGAACTTCGTTCCTGCCTGGTGTCCCACGACAGCACATTTCTTGTTTTTGATTAAGTAAGTTAATTTGTTTTATGCTAATATACTTTTTAACAAAAAATAAAAAGCACAGAAATGGCAGGAAATTTAATCTAAGTAAGATGACGATGAATTGGACGACCGCGATTACGAGTATATGCTATTTTAGCGTTTATTCGGAAAATTAATGAAGCAACTGATTCATTTATACAAACCACCGATATGTCCTTGAATATAAGATCAATTGATGATATGCCTGTAGGATCATCAACACTTACTGAAATGTCTAAAGCATCTTTCTCTACCGCAGACAGGTCATTGACAGCAATACATTTCAAAGCAAAAAACGACCCGATCTCCATTACCAACCTTGGATAATACTGGTCTCTTGGCCATTCCCTCTTCTGGAGCTTTTGCAGGTTCAGGTATATGTTTTTCGTTCAAAATTTGCACTTGATTGCCTCAGTTCAAATGATTTTTTAAACATTATTTGGCGAAACAAATATATGCGTTTGCATGTGAATGAAGGGGCTTTCCGAAGCAACTCACGCTTACCGCCGCGTATCACAAAGCTTAACATACCGATGGAAATGTTCTGCAATTTTTTTTCACAAAAGAACTAGTTCTATTGATTGGGGAAGAAAAAAAATCGAGCAGCTTATTCTGAAAACGTCAACAGCCAGTTTAAGATTGACGCTGAAGGAATTTTTAAATACATTGGCGTACTCATTTATATGTCCGTTTACCATTATCCGAATTTGGAGAGCTATTGGCGTAACAATGCTTTCTCTTCAATTCGAAAAACAATGACTGTAAAACATTTTTAGCGATAAAAAAAATATTTGTCTTTTACAGATGAAAGTGAGAGGATTGAAAAAGGTAAACCGGAATTTGTTTAAATGAGTTAAGCCTCCCCCACTCTATCCGGGAAAAACTGGCGCATCCTAGCACAACCCACCACATCATCACCAATACACCACACCGGGGGACACATTAGATTTCATCACAGCAGATGTCAACTATCAAAAGGATTGGATCATCGCTGTTTGTCTTCACATTCGTTTACGCAATTCGTCACAGACAGTTCGCCCATCAACACATTCTTTCGCTCTATACAATTCGCACGACAACAATTCGATTCCCCACCGCGCCGCGGAATCATTACTTTCGGTTTTAACATACAATTGGATCTTCGACAGATTTCGGCTCAACCCAGTTCCTGTGAGTGATCAACTCAACGACAAATTAAACTCGGCCGTACCGATAACATTTAAATATATTTAAAATTTTATTGTATTTTAAATAAAACAAATTAAAGTGAATGGTACAACCAATAACCCGCGTACTTTCATTTTCTTCGCGGGTGTAAGTGGGATTTGAATACCCAAATTAACTGCGGAATTAATCAGAATTCAATAAACGTTTCGATTCTGGAGCTGGCGATAACAACCGGATCTTGAATACCTGATTTTGCTGATCACATTTAGCTTCTTTACTTCGACAATTTCTATACATCGTTACCTTTGTTTGTATATTTACGCGCAAGGGGCATTTACAGCATTGGCACGATACGATCGAACTGAATACCAAAATGCAAGCTTCCGTTGGATAAGGATGTAAAAAACGAAGAAAAAGGCTACTCAATTGAGTGCGTGGGTACTGTATATGGTGTCGATATTAACACGGTTCTGTGGAAAGTTCGATTGACATCAACTTAAGTTGGCATTCAGCCATTTAAAAGAGAAAATGAAATCGAGCAATCGGCCAAAGTTGCACGCTACGATCGAAAACAAAAGCAGCATATTGAAGTAGATTGTTTCAAAGTTATACGGGAATATAATAACCAAAAGGAGGGAGTACACTTAATGGATGGACTTATGGGTCGTTATCATATCCACGCAAAAACTCTGCATTAAAAAAATAGCAACAAAAATTTGTCTTCTGGCCGGCCAAGTTTCACACCATCAACACCCGTAAAAAAAAAACTAAATATGAGGAAAAGAGCAGAACATCCAGTCGCGGATACCCGCTTTGATCAGTATGATCACTTTCCGATTTGGTTTCCTAAAGATGGTGAAAAAAGAAAATGTAAATTCTGCCTAGGTTCATAAGCGCAGTGTTTTTGTTCCAAATGTATCCTAAATTTATACTACTCAGCTACAAAAAAAAAACTGTTTTTTTATTATCATCACAAAAAATAATTAATTTTGTTATTTGAATTCCCCTAGTTATTCAAATTCTCCTTTTGTTTTTCTTATTTTCCTTTCCTGTGATATAAAATGAAGTTATAATTAAAACCACACCTATTTCTTTAATTTGACCTAAGCCGGCAAGGCTGCCCTGAGGCGGGCTTCAGATTATTCTCAATTGGGACCTCAAAAAAATGAAAACAAATCATATGGTGATATTTTTGAGATTTATCGAGCCTAATTACCCTATAAAAAAATTCCCAATCTTTTCTGTCCACGATTTTAGTTTTGCCTGTTAGAGGGTTAAAGAAAGTATATATCGCTCATTTGCTGCAAGACCGGCATAAATCAAAAAACGTGATTTTTGAGTTAATGCTGCAGAATTGTTTGTTATATCATACTTCATGTTGAGTGAAAAATTCATATGAATACCTCTTATATGCTCCGCTTGAGAAGAGAATATATTTCCTGTTTTCCGTGTAAGGTTATAGTCAGTTGAAAACTTTAAACGCGTTTTCTGGCAAATCGATTTTTTTGACTTATGCCGGTCTTGCAGCAAATGAGCGATATGTATATCAGGAAATTTTAAATGCAAAGACGTAGACAACAGAAATCTGTGGAAACATAAAGATGAAATAACAGCACACGAAAAGAAAAAAATTCATACAATGCGAAACACATGACTTTTAGGTAATAAAATTTATTTTTGCAATTGCAAAGCTATGCTTATAATAGAAGTTTTGTAGTAAAAATTCAGGTGCTTACAATCAAGACGCCTACATTAAACACCCCCGCAAAACAACTGCAATGAAAACTCTTTTACGCCAGCTTCCCGTTTCCATATGTACTTTTCGGGTCGACTACGTGAAGTGCTAGTTGAGAATAATAGAAGTGGATTAAGCCATACCGTTTACTTTTTTGGTTTCCGCTTTGACATCATAAATATCAGGAACATATCAGGTACACAATGAAATTAATCAAAACAGTTAAAGTGTACGGTTGTGTTAATTAAAAATTATAAGCGAAACATATGTTTATAGATTTTCAAAAACCCTGTGTGTCATATTATAATGTTCACAAGTACGCCAACATGCAGCAGAAAGCGTCAGAATCAAAGGAAGCCAGAGAGACAACATTCCATAGTTAAAACTTTAACTAATTTGGGGTTTCTCACATCAAACTAAAAAGTGAAAAATTAATATAGTTTAAAAAACTAAAAACTCTTTTTAGCACATTAAACTTAAAAGTGAAAAATAGTTCTTAGTACAAGCTAACAATAATAATGAACTAAAAATATATATATACATGTATGATTGTAAGAAAAGCGTGGGTGACAATTTTTCATATATCGAGCATCGGCTTTATCACTGCATTGTATAATAAAATTTTATTGCCGAACCTAGGCTTAGATTTTTTATTTTAAAGCCATTTTAAATTTGCTGCTCTTGTTTCCATGCTAGTTATTTTGCTAGATATATGTGATTCGTCTGTCGAGTGATTGCGAAGATAGGTTACATCATTTACTTTTGGTTCTACGATTGTATTCATTTTAATTGACTGTTACACTTTTTGTCCTAATGCGAATGTAAAATGCTTACACTTTACATTTATTCGCCAGTTGCCTAATAATTCTTTGACCGTAGCTCTAGTACCCTTGACGCTCAGATTTATTACAGCATACGGTTGGAATATGGGATGTAAATAAGATATACATATAGTGCCGGGCCTAGCACACTTCCCTAAGGTTCACCAGCCCTTTTCGGTACTTTAACAGTGGATTTCCTACTTTTTAAGTAAAAAATCCATTGCTGAATACAATGCGAAAGGTAATAATGTATTAATTTTAAAATTCACTCATGCCACACCTTATCGAACCACTTGAATTGGTGCGTTGGAATTATAAAAAACTATATTGAAGGAAAGAGATAGTAATACTTTTTCAAATATTTTGGAAAGAGAAGGTAGCAGACTTATTGGTCTATAAGAAGAGATCTGTGTGTTGCCCTTTTCCATGAATTTGTATAATTACAAGCTGAGTTCCAAAGTTAACAGGACTTTTTGAATCTAGCGCCCCTGGTGGCGCCTTCTTTATGTCGGTGCGTTAGAGTTTGCTGTCTTTATCGATTTTCCAGCGAGAATTTCATGACATTTCATTAATTGAAAGTGAAGTTATTGCGTTTTAAGTGTCAGTATTGTTGTGTTATCGGTGCGAAAATGAGCTTCGAACAAAGAGCCAACATTAAATTTTGTTTTAAAATTATTAAAACTTTTACCGAAACGTTTCAATTGATGAAACAAGTTTATGACGATGATTGCCTATTAGGGTGGGTCGATTCGGGACTTTTTTCGATTCGGGATTTCTAATAGTGCGGAAAAGTTGCCTTAGTACTTCCTGATTCCAATGCAACTTTTTGTTTTGAGATCGGATTGCATCTTCAACCCCAACTCCGGCCTTGGAATTTCGAAAATTCGCCTAAAATCGTGAAATTGTCTACCTAGCGCCTGAAATACGCATCTCATGGCAAAATGTATAAAACAATAGTTATTTGTCACGTCATTTGCTACCGAAATGGTATATGTGATCATGGCCGTAGGACGAATCGTTCCCGAGATACGAGCGAAAAGGCGGCACGCCACAGCGCAAGCTGAAAATTGTTGCAGCTCTCAGCTAACCTGTATTGGTCACCCAGAACCCACCGCGTGGAAGTGGTTGCTCTTCGGGTTCCTCCCAAGCCCAACCCAACCAACCAACCATATGTCAGGCTTGTTTTAGTCTGAATCTGTGTCAAATTTATTGATAAAATCAGATTTTGTACTAAACTTTGGCACTTGTTGCCTAGATTTCAGTGTAGAGCGTATAAAACGATCACAAGATTGGGGGTCAATAACTTTAGAAGATGCCTCTGTCACCAGTTTGACGGTTCTCTCGACTGCCACGGTGTGAGAGGGGAATTCACTAAATTTCCATACCTCTGCAGTGTCTCCCGACAGCCCTTTTATGAGTTCTTCGATAGAAACTGAACAAAGAACTGGTGGAATAGTCAAGGTAATAGTCTTCCATTTAATCATATCGTAATAATTATTACTCACTTACTCCAAATCTTTGGGCAGCTAAGGCAGTGTGTTCTAATACTAGTGTGTTTTGTTTGGTTTTAGAGGATGGAAGAGAAAATTAATCATCAGCATCGTTTTTGGAAGAATCCATGTGTGACGCACCTACATTGTTGTATGTTGTCTGTATGAGAGTCCGGCTGGTCTGAATGGTCACGTGTTCTAGCTGATACTTTTCTGGTGAGTGTTGATGTTGAATGACGTTTTGAAAGCTTTTTTTTACATTCATTTTTCTTTGTAATCTTTTTTGTTTCAATGCGACCAATTCTTCTGGCTCTCTGGTCCAAGAGAAATGGGTATTCATTGATAGGAACTTTCCTTTCCTTTGGACAAGTGCAAGAAGAAAAATAAATGCATTTACAACCAGCGATGTCAAATAATTTTCCGGCAGAAGAGACAAAGTCGTCTCTTTTAGAGCTCAAACCTATTGGGTTCCTTAAAAACATTTGTTTAAGAGTCAGAAATTTCTTATGGTATGTGGTGAGCATTTGTACAACTCTGGTGTGTGAAACTATCGGAATAGATGACTTTTTTAAAGTATTTTCAACCTTTTTTGCAACTATTTCTGTAACCTCTTTACTTCTAGGTTCATAGTTGTCGCCTCGGAGTCGCCCTATACGAAATCTTTCAAACTAATAACACAAAAGAACATCCTGGTAAGTAGATAACTGGGACTCAGAGAGATTGTACGGATATATGCCAAACACAGGACATTTCTGTCTAAATTTAAATTTAGATACAGACATTTTGAGTTTTGTGTTCTGTTGAGAGAATATAAGTGATAGCACTCGGCGAAATCAACGACAAGAGTGAAGGAACTCGATGAAAAATATTTATACGGAGACCAGTCCGAACGTGTCGTATAGCGCAGGGAAATGAATGTAAGTGATAGAACTCGGCAAAATCACCGACAAGAGTGAAGGAACTCGATGAAAAAATATTTGTGTGGAGACCTATCCGAACGTGTTCTTTGGCGCAGGTGAATGAATGTGAGTGATAGCACTCGGCGAAATCAACGTCAAGAAGTGTGGCCGAAAGCCGATTTTCACCTTGCGCTGCAGCGCGCCGCATTTTCGCTCGTATCTCGGGAATGGTTCGTCCTACGGCCATGATCACATGTACCATTTCGGTAGCAAATGACGTGACAAATAACTTTTGTTTTATACATTTTGCCATGAGATGCGTATTTCAGGCGCTAGGTAGACAATTTCACGATTTTAGGCGAATTTCCGAAATTCCAAGGCCGGAGTTGGGGTTGAAGATGCAATCCGATCTCAAAACAAAAAGTTGCATTGGAATTAGGAAGTACTAAGGCAACTTTTCCACACTATTAGAAATCCCGAATCGAAAAAAGTCCGGAATCGACCCACCTTATTGCCTATCCCGTAGCAGAGTGCACGAGTGGTTTCAACGTTTTGAAAGTGGTAGTGAGGACATAAATGACGATCGACATGTGAGCCAATCAAAATCCATGATCACCGGAAATTCCATCGAAACTGTACGTGAATTCATCAAAAATCAGCCGAAATCATCAATAAAATTCATGGAAATGGAATTTAACATCTCCAAAACATCGAGTTTTTGCATTTTGACCGAACATTTGGGCTTACGAAAGGTGTGTGCACGGTTTGTTCCGCACAAATTGACTGATGACCAAAAATTGCTCAGAATCCAACATTCGACCAATCGTGACCGATTATTTGACCAAAAATCACTTTTTCACCATTATCCACTCCCCGTGTTCACCTGATATGGCACCGTGTGACTTCTTCCTTTTCGGAAAAATGTATTTGCCTATGAAAGGAAAGGCTTTCACCGAAGGATTGGCGGCCATACCGGCCAACGAGCTAAAACACTCGTCCGACATGCTTTTGGACCGTACAAAAAGCTGTATTGAAGCAAGAGATTATTTTGAATAAAATAAATTGATTTTGCCGAAAAAACAATTTGTTATGCTTTTTTTTAAGTCCTGTTTTCTTTGGAAAGCACCTTGTATTTCCTAAACTACCTTATACTTCCTAAACTACAAGTACTTAAGCTATAACAACCAAATACCATAAAATCTTCAACCGAGGGTGTGAAAATTGATGAAATCGGATAGTAATCACGCTCACTCTCTCGATATTGGGGTACTGTTGAAAACTACTAAGATAAATCAATATCTAAATACGCCAGTCATTAAATTTTACCTCCGAGATGATTTGACAGGGCTTTAATGGAGCCGGACGGACAGACAGACAATTAACCGGATTTCAACTCGTCTCTTCATTCTGATTATAATCATTTAATAATTATTTATATAAATTATAAATAAAAATAAACATTTTTTGGTTTTAACACAAATGGTTTATTTCAAATGGAAATGGCTTCTTTTGCATGAGTACCAGCTTAATACTAATTATATTTTAGTCTAAAAATCAGCAAACTATACTCTCTGAAGCCATCCGCTGTCAGCTGCATTACAGTGTCATATTTTTAAGGGCGTAAGAATGGTGTTTCGGGCCACGCGCAACTTTTCCCAACTCTTGTTGGCGGCTGAGTGATGTTTTGAACTACTCTTCCTATTGCAGCAGCCAGCCTTCTCCGTTTTCCAGCGGAGATTATTAGGATCAGAGACCCAGCAATGACAGTTAATGCTATTAGGTTCAATAATGTTGTTGCCCATCCTGTCTTGTAGCCATTGGTTAAATGGTCCATTAGTTGGTGATATTCTAGAGTGCGGTGTCGTAAGTATGTAAGGTAAACTCATTATATCGTCGTACCGGGCTATATTTATTTAAGTGGCCCAAGGAAGTCCGGCTATTCTTATTGCTATGTCGTTGCGATTTGGGTAGATCATTCCATTAACGTTAACTTCACCCGAAAATGTTACTAGGTAGTACCTCTTTTTAGTGAAACAGTAGCGTTGTCATGTGTTACTGTTGCGGTGTGATCGTTTATAATGACCAGGCCATCATCAATTTCTTGAACAGGATCTGGTTGGCCAAATGTTGTTCTGCATTTTGCTGTAACGCTGGCGACCAACTGTTGAGCGCACGTCGTAATATTGCCTAATTGCCTGCAAAATTGTATAGTTGTCCCAGCACAATCGCCGAGGGAGTAGATGTCTTTGCCGTTATTTCGAAGACATATCATTTTGTTTTTATGTGTTACAGGTAGTAAAGTTTTCCTAATACAGATAAGCTTCGGTCAAGGAAACTTAACTAGGAAGTGGAAAAGGTTATTGTCATGAAATTGTTTAAACTTTAGAAATCATTGAAAATGCCCTATTTCTGGCCCAGAGAATGCAATTAAGGTGCCCGGTATCTTTTTCCTTTAATTTTGTTGGATGCAAAATTTTATTTACTGTATTAGTTACCTCATTAACTTGCTCTTGTAATTGAGAATTCATTGCTAATTGCCTATTGTTTTTGTCTTTAAGTTTACCAAGTTCTATCATTACCCGTTGAAAGTCGTCAAAGTAGGGCGTACCTGCTACTACCTTGCGGGCAGTTCCTAAGATGTTCAAGCTTCGTTGATGTCTTGTTGGTCCAATTACTGTTCGGAGGAGCTTGTCAGTTCGTTCAAGGTCGGCCATCATCACTTTTGTCATGTAACTGTGTGGGTAAATTTGCAGGACGGGTAAATTCGGCATAGGCTGTGAGATTTGTTGTGTGTCTAATGTAACTGTATGAGTCCCATAGGACCTTGTCACCATCCGTAATCGGTAAATAGTCCGAGTGAGAGTAGTTCACAATTTGCTGTTGGTAAGTGTCGAAGCCAAAGAGAGCGCAAGGATTGGCAGTCTAGATAGAGAAAGGCGGGTAGAGATGAGGAGGGAACTTCATAATTATTAGCCTAAACTAACTCAGATTATCCTTATGAACTATCCTACCATTTACCCTAACCGTGGAGCCCAAATCTTCTTAGACCACACCTCCGGCGTACTAGGGAGTGAGTTTATTTTCTAGGCGTTTATATGACTTGATGAGAACTGTTTCGCTCACACCGAATGTTCTTTCTGCCCGTTTCCTGTAATGAATTCTTCGTGTTGCCTCTTGGGCTTTTTCCACGTTACTTTCTGCCTGCTCGGTTTTTTATACCTACGAATGGAAGACATCCACTGGTTTCTCGCCTTTTACTGAGTGAATGCCCTTATTGTGTTCAATTGTTGCGAGTGAAAGGAAGTTCGTTGTGTCCTCAATCCTCTTTTCCAATTTCAGGCATCTAGCGTCTTCTCCTGTGAAATCTTTCCATCTTCCTATTAGAGGTATTGTGAAGGGGAGGAGCATTTACGATATCAATGCTGAAGAAGTCTCTAAGACAAGCTCTTATCGTGTTTGAATTAAGCGATTTCTCATTATCGTAGTATATGGTTCTGGTTCCAGTTGCAAAATGTGTGGTGTAATGTCGATTATGGTTCTGGATTTAGATAGTTTGTTTACGCAGGTAAGAAAGTATGTAGAATTTGTGTAGAAGATGTCGATGTGATGTGGTTCCCCGGGAAATGTTGGAATGGGAGCTTCCCCTATAGGATGTTTAACTGGGTGTCTTACGTATTTGGCTTTTGCGCAGATTTTATAATTTACTGCCAATTCCTTGGCCTTCTTCTCCATTCCAGGGAAAAAATAATCTTACAGTATTTGCTTAACGTTTTTCTAAGAAGCACGGTGAGCTCTGTTATGCTCCTGTGCGAATATTTCCATTTGTTCCTTAGGGTCAAAGATGTCTGTAACAAATTTATTTGTGTGACGAAATTTGGTGTTTGGGAATGTGGTTATTACCTAATGCTGCATCTGTACTAGCAGAGGTAGCCCGCAATAAATACCTTAACTACATCAGGTTTACATATTAGTTCTGGCAGCATTTTTGACAAAGTCTCATTATCAGTATATGTAAGGAAGTGACGTAATTTGTTTCCGAAAAGGACAAATGTTTTCTTCGACGGGTGTATGCCTGATTCCAAAATTTACCGGTTTAGAGACTGTTTCTAAGGTGTAGGTAAGTGATTGCTCACTATGAATAATAGCGGTATTTGACTCGGGTTCAGGATCTAGAGAATTTATAAAATAGCGTGATAGAGCATCGGCTACAAAATTATCTTTCCCCAGCTTATAGTAAAGTTTTGCGTTATATCCTTCTATGAAAGCTTTCCACCTTTTTATTTTTGGGTTCGGGTTGCGATCTGACACCACAAAGGTAAGGGGTTGATGGTCGGTGTAAATGTTTAATTACATAAAAAATGCATAAGGATTTTGAGGGCGCACACAATGGCTAGAAGCCGCCGCGCATTTGTGGCGAAATGCTCTTTTTTTTATCGAGTGTTCTCGAAATCATTGTGATTAGTCTTCTTCCCTGAGAAAGCACCGCTCCAAGGGCGTGTGAAGATGCATCGGTGGTCAGGTCGAACCGTTCTTTTGGTCTTGGTCGAATGAGATTTTTATTTCTTCTGATTGGGAGGCCATATTCGCCTCTAAGGACATTGGTTAGAGGTTTTGCAATTTTAGCGTAGTCGCGAACAAAACACCTATAGTATCCTGTCATTCCTAGAAATGACCGAACACCCCTTAGAGTTGTTGGTTGCGGAAAGCTTCGGATTGCCTCGGATTTTGTGGACAAGTTTTTTTCCCCCCTACTTGATATCTGAAAACCAAGGTATTCGAGTTCTGTTTTGAAAAATTTCGATTTTTCCACAGAAACTCTCATATTTGCTTCCATCAAGCTCCTTAAAACGACTTCCACATGCGTTAAACGGTCGTCTTGGGATTCGGAAAAAATTATCACATCATCAATATAAACAAAGCAGTATATGCCAATATGTTCCCTAAGGGCATCAGTACTCATACTTGCCATTGAAAACAGAGAATGAGGTTTTTTCGCGATCCCGCTTATTGAGCTGGTGAAACTCAGACTTTACGACCAAGGTTGTAAACAGTTGGGTTTTGACCAAGTTTGATAATATAACACCCCATTTGGAATGGGTTATAAATTTTCTATTATTTTTTCGTTTAGCTTGCGAAAGTATTTTTTATAAGGCGACCGCAAAGGTCGTATAATACCATTTAGGAGGAGGACTCTAATCTGTGCTTTTACGGAATCAGCTACGCCTAATGGATATGGGCAGAACTTTGCATATGTTGGCTCGTTATCCCTAGTGCAGATCGTAGCCATAACATTAACATTGTAAGGTAGTTTCTCGTTTGGATCCGCAAATAGCTTAGACATGCGCTGTATCATATTATTAAAATCATCCCTTGAGGAAGTGAATTATTTCATTACCTGAGTCGTATTTAATAAAGTTTTCCTTTAGATTAATATTTGAATGCACTCTATTTAGTAGGTCTAGACCGACGATTCCGTCGAACATATTTAAATCAGGTAGAATAAAAAAATCTGATACTACGACAAATAAGTGCACCTTTGCATTTGTTTTTAATATTGGTATCTACGTTCACCACACCGTATATGTTTTGACTGTTAACATATTTACCACCTCTTTGGCTGCCCGCTGTTTTTTTTTTTTGTCACGTCGGGTGACCTATTCGCGAAGCTTGCTGCAAATATGCATCGTTCGTGGTTTGCATCGACCTCTTGAGCAAGTGCCAACGCGGATGGCACGTCACTTGGTTTCGATGTGAAAAGGATATTGCACAGAGGTTTCCTAAGTCCGGAAATTAAGACTCTAAGAGCATTTGCATGACAGTTTTCATTAATGGCGTCCGCAATATTAGTGTCGTGAGACATATTTGTCTTGTTGATTAGTGAAGATAGTTTCTTCTCAACCTCGTCGTAGAATTGTAGAACGTTCAAGGAACCTTGCCTTAGAATGGATAGCTCTTGTTCAATAAGATTGGATTCTTTGCATGTCCTACCAGAGACATGTCCTACCAAGGACAAATTTAATCACGACCGGTTTTTTTGACAAACTACTTATTTGATCTTGTAATCCTTTGAGTTTTTCCTCAAATTCGCTTCTCTCAACCCCCAAAGCCACAGCAACAGCTGCATTCCCCCCCTAAAAACATCCGTTTGAAGGCGAGCTAAAGTGAGAAGGCGAAACATCCCCTCCGCAGGGTTGTACGCTGGGATTGGGACACGCCGCCGTAAAAAAACACCCCCAATGAAAGGAAACAACAAGCCTCGGATGAGTGACCCCCCTTTTGATGACGACCATGGCAAACGAATCAAGGACTATGATTTGAGAGCATGCCCCTAGAATGTCCGGTCCCTTAATTGGGAAGGTGCCGCTGCCCAGCTGTTTGATGCCCTCGTAAAAACAAAGGCTGAAATCACCGCCGTTCAAGAAATGTGATGGACGGGACAAGGACAGAGACGAGTAGGTTCTTGTGGCATTTTCTACAGTGGCCATATAAAGGAGCGCAAGTTTGGTGTTAGATTCATGGTGGGAGAGAGACTCCGTCGCCGAGTACTATCATTCACTCCTATGAACGAACGTCTAGCCACAATCCGCATCAAAGCGAGGTTCTTCAACATATCGCTGATTTGCGCTCACGCCCCGACGGAAGAGAAGGACGATGTGACCAAAGATGCCTTGTATGAGTGCTTGGAGCGCACTTATGAGGGCTGCTCTGCCACGGCCTGGGCTCGAAATATGGTTATCCGTAGTACTAGATTCCAGAATAAAAGGATTCATCAAGCTACCTGGCTGTCTCCCGATCGAAAAACTACCACCTAGATCGATCATGTTGTGATAGACGGAAGAAACGTCTCCAGTTTTAGATGTGCGTGCGCTCCGAGGTCCTAACATCGACTCGGATCACTATCTTTTTGTAGCCAAGATTCGCACCAGCCTCTGTGCAGCAAAAAACGCACACCAACAAACACAAGGAAGGTTTGACTTCGAGAAGCTGCAATCGCAACAGTCAGCCGAACGATTTTCTACTCGGCTTGCACTCCTGCTCTCTGAGAGCACTCGTCAACAAGTCGGTATAAGGGAACTGCGGGACGGCATTTCAAACTCCTTACATACAGCTGCAACCGAAACAATTGGTTTTCGGAAAGTGAAAAAGAACAGGTGCTACGACGAGGAGTGTCGTGTCACAGCGGAGAGAAAACTGGCTGCCTACCTCGCAACGTTGTCGAAATGCATGAGTATGAAGAGATTGGAAAGCTGGCTGACGGAGGTGATGTTCAAAAATTCTGCAAAAGGATGCGGT
This sequence comes from Bactrocera zonata, assembly GCA_037783105.1. Lineage (NCBI taxonomy): Eukaryota > Metazoa > Arthropoda > Insecta > Diptera > Tephritidae > Bactrocera > Bactrocera zonata. The sequence continues at coordinate 607,979 of JBAWJQ010001698.1, forward strand.
CACTGACAGAAGGTTTCAAGACCGGAGAATACTATTGTAGAACCCCCAAAGTGCTCTAGTGTTCGAAAGGGAGACCCCACAACCTGCGCCAACTACCGTGGGATAAGCCTCCTTAATATCGCGTATAAGGTTCTTTCGAGCGTATTGGGTGAAAGATTAAAGCCCACCGTCAACCAACTGAATTGATCTTATTAGTGTGGCTTTAGACCTGGAAAATCAACAACCACCCAGATATTCACCATGCGCCAAAATTTTGAAAAAGACCCGTGAAAGGAGAATCAACACACACCACCTCTTCGTTGATTTCAAAGCTGCCTTCAACAGCACGAAAAGGAGCTGCCTCTATACCGCGATGTCTGAATTTGGTATCCCCACAAACCTAATACGACCGTGTAAACTGACGTTGAGCAACACCAAAAGCTCCGTCAGGATCGGGAAAGACCTCTCCGAGCCGTTCGATACCAAACAAGCTTTCAGACAAGGCGACTCCCTATCGTGCGACTTCTTCAACCTGCAGCTGGAGAAAATAATTCGAGTTGCAGAACTTAATCGAGCAGGTAAAATCATTTATAAGAGTGTACAGCTAGCGTATGCTGATGATATTGATATCAGTCGTCGCACTCGCGACTTGGCACTCACTTCATTGTTGACAGTCATAGCTTTGAAGTTGTAGATAGTTTCGTATATTTAGGAACCAGTGTAAACACCACCAACAATGTCAGGCTGGAAATCCAACGCAGGATAACTTGCCAACAGGTGCAACTTCGGACTGAGTAAGCAATTGAGAAGTAAAGCCCTCTCCTCCGATGTGACGATGAGCTGTATTAGATATACGACGACATTGACATAGTTCAGCGAATTAATAGACAGCGGCTACGTAGGCTAGGTCATGTTGTGCGAATGGACGAAAACACTCCAGCTCTGAAAGTATTCGACGCAGTACCCGCTGGGGGAGGCAGAGGAAGGGGAAGACCTTCACTCCGTTTGAAGGACCGAGTGGAGAAGGACCTGGGTTCGCTTGGAATATCCAATTGGCGCCACGTAGCGAAAAAAAGAAACGACTGGCGCGCTGTTGTTAACTCGGCTATAATTGCGTAAGCGGTGTCTACGCCAATTATGAAGAAGAAGATAAGCTAATATTTTCAAAGTTGGTAACTAGTTCAGAGAGGTCTGCTGTGGGTTCAGTAGGACAATCAATCATGGAATCCGAAATTAAAATGAAATAAGTATTCACACTCCTCTAAAATATTCACTTACGTACGTTTCTAAGTTATTTCTTTAATCTTCAAAAATTCGTATACCGGGCAACCACAAAATTTCATATTAATTTAATATCGCACAATAATGAAGAATGAGTTTCTCAACTTACAATAATGGATTTCCAGAAATGCTGGATGTGATCTAACATGTGTTGCTTCTTGTTCGGTTCTTTTTCACGTTCGTTTGCAAGTTGCCTTTGGTTTGTTGATAACGATTTCTTGTAGATTTCACAATATAAAATTTGATTAAATAAAACTTTCGTCTATGCCCCACCTTGGGCGCCAATTATAAATAAAAATAAACGCTTTTTTGCTTTTAACACGAATGGTTTATTTCAAATGGAAATTGACTTGTTTCCATGAGTACTTATTTTATTTTTTTATTTATTTATTTATAACAATTTATAAAATAATAAATTACAGCATAAATTAAAAAGCGGCACTAGCTACTGGGCTTTCAGTCGTCCTTTTAGTTCTAAAATGTTAACTTTTAGCTCGATAATATCGGAAAACAAAAATTTTAATTACATTGGATATACTATACTGTTATGCTATACTGTTCTAAGGAGGATGCCTAAATAGCTAAATTTGATTAAGAATATTGTTGCGTTTTAAGAAGTTATATACGTGCATAATGTTGTCATGGCTAGGTGTAGATAACGCTCTTGTTAAGTTAATGTTGCCGGTGCGGTCGGACTCCGTGATGTTCGGACATTGGGCAATCATGTGTTGTACTGTGTTGCTCCCACCACAAAGAGGGCAGCAGGATGGATTACCTCTAGTTAAAAGACGAGAATAAGTAAATATTGTATGCCCTAGCCTAAGACGAATGTATGGCTTCAGAACATTTGCGGGCAAACTTGCTGGATAAGAAGGTGTAACTCTCTTTGGGTTTAGTTTGCAGTAGTGATGACCTTGGATTGCCCAATCAGTTAAATCGAGTTTAAGTCTTTCGTTTTTTATTGCGTTGTGCAGATCGGATTTGGTCAGACAGTTAAGAGTTAGTGCAGGAGACTTTATCACATTTTTGGCAGCGGTGTCAGCTCGTTCGTTTCCAAAGATTCCGACATGACCAGGGATCCACATTAGCTTAATTTTGTTTGGTGCTGCGATTAATGAGTTCCTAATGAAGGAAATTATTTTATTCGTGTTGGAAGGGGATTTGATTGCAGTGATGCATGATTTGCAGTCCGAGCAAATCATATATTTTCCTTTATTCTTTTTCGCGTACTCGACCGCAAACTCAATTGCTAAAGCTTCAGCAGTAAAAATTGTGCACATGGGATAAAGAAGCCACTGACATATTGCATCTCCATCTTTGTTTGTTGCAGCCAAGGAAGTATAGTCTGATGTCCTAGACCCGTCGGTGAATATAAAATTCCATCCAGTAGCGCTGTAAGTTTCGACTGCCTCTGAGAATGATGCTCTGTAGACCGTGTTTGGGGTATGTTGTCTAAGTAAGCTGAGTAATGAATCCTCAAAGGATGTGGAACTGATAAGCCAAGGAGGAAAAGTTTCAACAACTCTTTTCTCTCGGTAAAGAGATATGAAATTCTCCTTGACGAAAACAAGAGATCTCGATAACACTGATGGGATCCTCAGCTGCCTTTTACGTGAAATTACGTTGTTGAATGCATTTGCTAACGCTGTGTTTGTAGCGTCAAGTAGTTTTCCAAGAACACGATTTGTTGTATCGGACACTCTGTTGGATATGCTCGGTCCGGCCTCGCCTTGAGACTTCGGCGGATAGCTGCATGATAGGGAGCTGAGATTCTGGAGATTGTAGATTTTGCACAGTGTCCATAGATCGGCAGGGCGTAATCAACCTTCGTTAGTAGTAGAGCTCTGACAACATTGATAAGCGTAGCAGAATGTATACAGCTATGTTTGCATGAAAGATACTTAATAATATTTAATCTAGATATTAAGGAACTTCTAATATAATTACAATGTTGCTTAAACCAATATTTAGAGTCTACGATTAATCCAAGTATCTTTAAGCTATCTTTAGTATTAATTGTATGATTTTCAACATTGAGTATAATGTTACACGGCGTCCTCTTTCGACATATATGTAGCAGATTGGATTTTTCTAGTGAGAGGAGTACTCCCGAAGTTGTGGACCATGCTGCAATGTCGTTTAGAACATCTTTAAAAATGTTTTGCACAGCAGAGATATCGTTGACTTTTGAGAAGATGAGGACATCATCTGCATAGATTTGATGCTCTATTTTCTTGTGCTTGGATAAAAGGTTGCTTAATTCATCGGATGCGATAACAAAAAGTAGGGCGGAAAGGGGTGACCCTTGAGGAGTGCCGTTCGATAAATTGCGCGTTGGTGAGAGGAAACCATTAACCGTCACTGATAGTTTCCTGTTAGTAAGAAAAGATTTAATGAAATTTAAAATCTTGGGGCCAACCTTCCATTTTTGTAGTTGTTTTAATATAACGTGCATTCCTATGCGATCAAATGCCTTTTGGAAATCTAACGACAACAACGATACGTGATTTTTGCTAGACAAAGCAGTGGTTACAAAATTATCGAATAAAAGTAAAGTGTCCATGATACCATGACCTTTCTTGTAAGCAACTTGACGGGGGCTAATTAAGTTGTTTCTTCTAGCGAACCACGCCAGACGAGTTCCAATGATCTTTTCGAAGACTTTCCCGAGACAACTCAAAAGAGAGATAGGACGATAACTGTTGACATCAGTTGATAATTTTCCGGGTTTTAGTATCGGGATTATGTTTGATGTTTTCCAGAATTGTGGATAAACAGCGGTGTCAAAGATGTTATTATACAGTTCAACTAGACGTATCTTAATTGAAATCGGGAGGTTTTCCATCATTGGGTAAGATATTTTATCTAACCCAGGCGTTTTCCCTTTTACTGAGGAAAGAGCATACTTAAATTCAGAAAGCGAGATTCTCGATTCTAACATTTTTGCAGTTGAGGAAATGTCATGTGTTGTATCAGTGAAGCTGTCTGGAATTGATGCTTTGCTATTACGAAATTGAAAGCTAAAGTGTTCATCAGAACTCGCGGCAGAGAAGTGGTTTGCAAAGAAATTCGAAATTTGTTCAGACATGATTAGCGGTTCAACAGGAGTGTTGATCCGTGGGATATACGAATTTTTAGTACCACCTGTCAATAAATTTATTTCATTCCAGATTTTTTTGGGGGAGGAAGCAGGATTGATATTCGCTGTGAACTTTTAGAAGCAGAGTCGTTTCACTTCTTTAGCCATGCGTCGAAAATTAGCGTTCGATCTCTTGTACTCTATTAAGTTTTCAAGCGTTTGACAACGTTTGTATTCGTGCCATGCCTGTTGCTTCTTTGATCTAAGAGACGCTAGATTGGCGTTCCACCATGGTACATTGTGCTCGGATTTTCTACCATTTGTATGTGGTATAGAAAGATTTGCTGCGGAGCGAATAATTTTTTGAATAAGAGCAGCTTCTCTATTATTGTTATTAGAGATGGGAATTTTGTTATTTGCCTCTTCACATAGATCTGAAAATTTACGCCAGTCAGCGAAGTCAGTTTTAAATATGAATTTTGGTTTGAATTAGGAACGATATCGCTGCGTGTTGATTTTGCAGATAATTGGATAGTGATCGCTACCGTGTGAGTCGCTTGACAAACTCCAACTGCAATTTAGGGCAAGGGATGCTGAGCAAAAGGTGAGGTGAAGATGCGAGAATGTGCCATGAGTTGAAAAATGGGTTGCACTACCATCGTTAAGGCAAATGAGGTCGGAAGTGAGCAAAGCATCTTCAATGTGTTTTCCTCTTGTGTTTTCTTTTGGAGATCCCTATATTGAACTCCAAGCATTAAGATCACCTGCGAGTATAACAGGTGATGAGACTTGTTGCAGCAAGTATAATATGTCTGCGTTTGAAAAGGTTTGTGTCGGCGGTATGTAGGCGCAAATTATATTAAGTTTAAAACCTAAATCAACCTCGATGGCAATAGCAGATATTGAAGATTGAAACATTATTCTTTTAAAAGGCAAGCCTTTTTTAACCAACACTGCGACACCTTGTTTACTTGAAGTTATGTTTGACAAGTTATGGAATATGCCTGAATAGCGCTTCGGGTGAACTGCATTCGCATTTAAAGGTAAATGCGTTTCATTTAGTAGAATTACTGAGGGTGAGTGGGATTGCACCAAGAGCTGAAGCTCATGATAATTGTTGTAGAAACCATTCATGTTCCATTGTAAAATGGAAAACATGATTGTAAGAAAAGAAATAAAGGTTTAGCTTGGAAATATGATTTGTGTTTTGAATTATTTTCATTTGTTGAGTTATTTGTCAAAATGAGACATGGCCTCGTCGTCTTCTGAGGACATAAGAGAATCGCCTCCATGAGAAAGATAGATATTGTTTGAGTTATAAACTGTGTTACTTGTGTTGTTGGTGTTTGAGAGGTAAGTTGAGAAGTTTATAGGTGAGTTTGAGTTTGAGTAAGAAATTGTTTTACTTGTTGGTTGATAGTGAGTTTTTTATTGTTGCATGAGATCGTGATAACTTTGCTCAAGTTCTTTAGAGTAGTCGGGTACTGTGAGATCGTGTAAATTGGGATCGGGAAATTGAGAAGAGAGTTCTTCAATATTGCGGTGGGTGTATTATATATGTGAGTTTGTATATTGTTTTCTGATAATTGTTGTTCGTTTGAAGCATTTTCGTAAGAAGTTGATTGCGAATTGGTAGGTATGGGAATTGGGGTTGAGTTAAAGTGCTGAGTTTCTTGCTTGCTATTTTGCTGATGAGAGACTGTCGCTGAGAAAGAAAGCGAGTTTTCGGGGAAAGAGACAGTTGAGTTATAAATTTTAATAGCTTCACGCATGGTGCATTTCTTTGTTGTTTTAATTGCTTGTATATATTTTGGACACTTGTTTGAATAAGCTGCGTGATCAGCGTGGCAGTTGGCGCAGAAAGTGTGTGTGCATTTTTGAGGGTTGTGGGGAGAAAGACTACAAATATTACAAGCTGCTTTTCCTTTGCAGTGCTTTATGGTATGTCCAAGCAATTGACAATTTTTGCAACGCATGGGATTTGGTATATATTATCTGACGTTGACTCTACGCCAGGCAATATCAATTTGTCCAGGTAAGTTGAACAAATCGAAAGTAAGCAACAAAACGCCATTTGGAGTAAATTGGTTGTTTTCATTTTTCCTCTGAAATTTGAAAGCGGCAACTACACCTTGTGCACTTAGCTCGCTAACAATTTCGGTTTCACTTACATTGTGTAGGAAGGGGGCGAATACTGTACCTTTAGTGAAGTTCAGGTTGTCGTGATACTTAGCTTTGATGCTACAGATTCCTGGAAGTTGCTTTAAAGCAATGAAGCGATCGGCTACTTTTTTGTTGTTCACCAATAATAACATTTTACCATCACGGAGCTCACTCACTGAATTAATTTCGCTCCTCACCGCGCGTATGGCTTTGTGTTCAGCAAAGCAAGAAAATTGCGCAACTGATTTATTTGATTCGGTAGAATCGATTGTAATATATTTAGGGTCATTATTACTTCTACTAATTGAAGGTAGAGTTGGGAAGTCAAATATATCAGTAATATCGATTTTTTGTTTAAGTCTTTTTTCTTTTTTATTCTGGAACTATCGGCAAGCGGAGCAAACCGATTCGTCCCAAGGGGAGTGGGCCCGGGGGCCATTGTTGCACAATGATAAGTTGGAATCGGCTAAGTAATTTATTCGCTTGAAACTGAAATATATTGTGAAACAATAAAATCAAAGCACGTGGATTACACCACAAGTAACTAAAGAACGAAATGCACACGGGAATGAAATAACCGCTCGCTCTGAGTGATAGTCGGAGACTGTCCATGAGTACTAACTATATTTTAGCCAACAAATCAGCCAACTACACTCCCTGAAGCCATCGGCTGCCAGCTGCACAGCAGTTTCCTGTTTTTACCGGCGTAAGAATGTTGACTCGAGCCACGCGCAACTTTTGCCGTAACATTGAACTTTGTCGATAACTTCTACTACCTCAGGCCACAGGCAACCTTGCCGTAACATTAGACTGTTAACCCTTAATCGGGCAAGGCCACAAATTTTGAATATTTTTTTGTTTTTCGGTAGCGTCAGTCAAAATAAAAATACAACTTTCTTAGATTTTTTTTTTTTAATTTTTTTTACCATTTATTTAAGAAAATATCTTTTGTGACAGATATGTTACATTGCCTGGCAAGGGAAAATTAAATTTATGTCAAATGGTATGCACGGTAACAGTTATTATGCTTGTTGTAGCACAATGCAATTCCGCATTTTTCACACATTGTTTGGGTAACTCCTTGGCAATTAGGCATCTTGCTTCTTATCCTCTTTTCCGTCCATATTGGCCAATGACCAACTTGATCAAGTCGTAAAGCTTGTGGAGGGGCGCGCTGCGCTGGTCCTTTGCGTTTTTTCGCTTGTATTTGTGGCTCGAGGGATCTAGTGTTCTTGACGTTGATTTTTTGTCCGTATTTTAAAAGTGTTTCCGCGATCTGTAAGCGAAATTCTGCCGCAGGCAACAACTTTTCTGTGTTATTGGATCGATTTTTTTATATAGAAGCCAAGCGTTTGCCATCACTAAATCTAATAGGTGGTAAAATACTCGAACTTGCCATCATGTACTTCGAAGTTTTATTTTATATATTCCCATGATGGAATCAATAAGGTCTACACCACCCATATGTGCGTTGTATTCACCAACAATAGACGGACAATCAATTTCAACGTACTTCTTTTTAATTTTATCGTACCTTTTTACTTTACGTTTTGGTATTTCACCAAGGAAAGTCGATGCGAGATTTACAATCTTACTATCTTTCCACGAAACTGTTGAAATGTCGATTCTTTCAGCCAGACACACGTACTCTATGCCAGATCCTCTCTCCTTTTTCATCATTTCTTTTTCGCTTGTTAGCTTCTTCTTCTTTACTGGCGTAGGCACCGCTTACGCGATTATAGCCGAGTCAACAACAGCGCGCCAGTCGTTTCTTCTCTTCGCTACTTGGCGCCAATTGGATATTCCAAGCGAAGCCAGGTCCTTCTCCACTTGGTCCTTCCAACGGAGTGGAGGTCTTCCTCTTCCTCTGCTTCCCGCGGCGGGTACTGCGTCGAATACTTTCAGAGCTGGAGTGTTTTCATCCATCCGGACAACATGACCTAGCCAGCGTAGCCGCTGTCTTTTAATTCGCTGAACTATGTCAATGTCGTCGTATATCTCGTACTGCTCATCGTTCCATCGAATGCGATATTCGCCGTGGCCAACGCGCAAAGGACCATAAATCTTTCGCAGAACTTTTCTCTCGAAAACTCTTAAGGTCGACTCATCGGTTGTTGTCATCGTCCAAGCCTCTGCACCGTACAGCAGGACGGGAATTATGAGCGACTTATAGTACTTGGAGGATGGAGTCATGTGTAGAAGTTCACGCAAGTGAGGAAAGTTCTCTGATCGCCATTCACTTGGGAGTGGCCAGAAACGATTCTTTTACATATGACTCAAGTAGCTCACGACTTCCGGTCTCTGACCAAGTATCCTCTGGGTAGCCTAAGAACATCCGTTTGAAGGCGAGCTAAAGTGAGAAGGCGAAAAATCCCCTACTTAGGGTTGTGCGCTGGGTTTGGGACCCGCCACGTAAAAAACCGCACCAATGAAAACCAACAACCAAACTCTATAAGTCGCTTGTTAGCTTACAATTGAGAATTCTATTCCTCCGAATTGTTCCCACACTGAATATACCTTCATTTGCCAAGTATACGAGCAGTGGAATTGAAGTAAAATAATTGTCGAAATAAAGTTTGAAATTTTGGTTTCGTGGAATCATACGTGACAGTCTCATGACTACTTTGAAAGAGGCTCCCAAATCCGGCTCGTTATCCACAACGATATTTTCTTTGCCAGTTTCCGGTTCAATTTTGTAAGCAAATCCAGTTGTCCCGCAGAGAACAAATATTTTGTAGCCCCATTTATGAGGCTTGTTTGGCAGGTAGCGTTTCAAAAGGTTTCGGGATTTTGTGGAACATATTTGTTCATCGACGCATAGATGTTGTTTAAGAAGCACTTTTGCAAAATTCTTATTTAACTCATCCAGGATCGGGCGTATTTTGTACATTCTGTCAACATTTTTATCAGTCGACGACAAATTTTTGCTGTTGTCGTTAAAGTGTGTGCGACGTCGTAAATTTTCAAATTTTTTCAGCGGCATCGCTTCTTGTATCATGGATGTACCAATTTTGCTCCAGTGACTGGGTACATTAGGAAGTTATACTTAGGACATCATATAAACTACTCCAATAAATTGCTGAATATCCATTTCTGATACACGAAATGGATCATTAACGTCCTTTTGGACAACATACAAATTTGTTTCATTAGCAATAAACTTTATCAATTCATTTGGAAATAAGTACAAGAAATATTCAATTGGCGCTTCGATAATCTTTATATCATCGGGCAATGATGTATTGCCTGTAAAACGCAATTGGTGCTCTTCCAAAACCAATTTTTTTCCAGAGAATGTCATTGTAACGTTTTTTTTTGTTTTTGTGCTCTCTCTGCCAAAATGGGATGGATCTGCACACAATTCCATATTTTCATTTTCAATATCTTCTAATATATTCTCAACCACTTCATCAAAATCAGCATGTACCAACTCTTCATTATAATTAGGATCATCCACATCATCATCATCATCAAAATCGAGTCCATCTTCACTCTCGTCAAGAATTTCTCGAATTTCACCCTTGCTCAAAGTTTTAGACATTCTGCTAAAAATATATTCGTAAGGCAATGTGACATATATGTAACAAACAATAAATACAATATAGAAAAGACGAATGAAATTTTTTTTCGATTGCTCTTAGTACTATCACTAAATTACATGCTCACCCAATGTATTTAAACAAACAAACACGTTTTTCACATTCACAAAAACCGCTTTTCGTCACCAATTTCAGCACTTGTTGTGAAATCACCAAACTTAATGCACTACACTTTTGGCACAAAAATACGTTACAATAGGGATGTCTCGCTCTATCTTATTACTTTTATACTATTCACAGTTTGTATCAGTTGTGTTTCAAAAACCAATATGACTATATTAAATAAGAATGGTAAAATTACAGTCAAAAATAGGGTTTGTAACATTTCTGTCACATGGCAAGGTAAAGGGTTAAACAGTCTTATGATGACTTATATATGTGTCGGAGCGCTAGTACAATTATTTTGTAGGTCAGTGTATATGCGTATGCCGGAGTGGCAATATTTTGTAAGTAAGTGTATGTGCCAGAGCGTCAGGCTCGGCGCAGGCGACGCATAGGCGGCATATATTGCGGTACTTTGTCTTGCAAATGCGCAAATAAGCATAGTAACAGGATAGAGATACTGTTACTGAGTGAGGTCCGATCGTATTCCGCGAACTAAGAAAGAACACAACTGTTATGGGACCGTTATGTGTTTTAAGTTTGAAAGGAATGCGTAGTCATTGAGCGCGGTGCTCGCTCAAGTAGAAGTCAGTTGAGAAAGTGGCATTGAGATCATCGGAACTCACTGTGCTTCCTTTAAAAAATAAAAATAAGTGACTAGTAGAAAAGTAGTAAAGTGAAGTGAAGTGTATTCAAATAAAGGAGATGAATTTAAATAAGTCTCCTACATTAAAGTGAAGTGAAGTGTATTCAAATAAAGGAGATGAATTTAAATAAGTCTCCTACATCAGAAGTGGGATCGGCTGAGCCTACAGTTCAAGATCCGGGCCAGATCCTCGCAGCTCTTGAAGCACAGAATCGAAATCTTATGGACATGATTAAGTCCATGCAGACTCCAATGCCGGTAGCAGACGCAAGGCCTGTCCACGTTGCTTTGCCGAAGTTTAATCCCGATTGTGCTGGAGCGGACGCCTCTGCATGGTGTACAACGGTCGACCTGATATTTGCTGAAAATACTCTGGAAGGTGGTGCACTTGTGATAGCATTAAGCAAGGCGCTAGACGGCAGCGCATCACAATGGTTGTCCCAAATATGTTTCGCAGGGATAATCTGGACACAATTTAAAGAGCTATTTCTTCAACGCTTTGTGGGAGTGGAGACAACTACAGCGATTCTTCTTAATATTTTGAATGGTCGTCCAAAATCTGGAGAGGGATTCGCAGAATACGGCAGTCGGATTGTTACATCACTCATGTCCAAGTGGAAAGCTAAAGACTTGGAAGAAATCGCTGTGTCGGTAGCATTGGGACACATGGCGCAAATCGACAGTAGTTTGTTGCGATGGGTATATACGACCAACGTAAGAAGCCGCAATGAGCTACAACAACAACTGCAGCCCCACGCTTTTAAGAAGCGTAATACGGAAGAGGATTTATACTCAACCGGCCCAGAGCGGAAGAAGTTTAAGTTTCAAGTGAAATGTCATCATTGTGGAAAAATTGGCCATAAAATTGCCGAATGCCGTAGTCGACTTCAAAGAGGACAGAATGCAAAAGGAAACAATCAGAACGGGAGCAGCTATGCTGGAGTGAAAGATCGGTCCAATATACGATGTTTCAAGTGTAACGAAATAGGACATTACGCTACTTCATGTCTTAAAATCCGGACCAGTGGGAACGAGAAGGGCTATGAGAAACGAGTGGACATTTGCACTGTGGCCCCGCCAAGGGGTATAATAAATTTATCAGGTGAGTCCGTTCCATTTTGTTTCGACTCCGGCGCTGAATGTTCATTGATCAAGGAAAGTCTTGCAGATAATTTTAAAGGAAAGCGATTTAACAGTATTGTAAAATTAAATGGTATAAGTAACGACTCCATCTGTAGTACATTGCAAATACTTACTAATATAAATATTGAACAGTATTGCCTAGAAACTTTATTACACGTTGTAATGGGTAAATATTTGATATACGACGTATTGATAGGCCGCGAAATATTAAGTCAGGGCTTTGGTGTAACAATAGATGCTGAAAAGTTCAGTATTTACAAAACAAAAAGAGTTGATGTTGTAACTTTTGCGAATTATGAAAATATTGTAGATTCCGATGACGACCTGAGTAAGTCAGATAAAACGGTTTTAAAAGGCATTCTGAAACGATATTCTGATTGGTTTATAGAAGGAATACCACAGACTCGTGTAACAACAGGGCATTTGGAAATTAGGTTAATAGATCCACAAAAAACAGTTCAGCGTCGGCCATATAGACTTAGCGAAGATGAGAAAAAGCATGTACGTTATAAGGTAGATGAGCTCCTGAAAGCTAATATTATTCGTCCCAGTTGTTCACCTTTCGCTAGTCCGATGATGCTCGTTAAAAAGAAAAATGGTAGTGATCGACTTTGTGTAGATTACCGTGCTTTGAATGAGAACACAGTTGCAGACAAATACCGATTGCCTCTAATTTCTGACCAGATTGCTAGGTTACGTGGGGCAAGCTATTTCTCATGTCTCGATATGGCTAGCGGCTTCTACCAAATACCGGTACATCCAGATTCAATTGAGCGTACCGCTTTCGTTACCACCGAAGGTCAATATGAATTTCTGACAATGCCTTTTGGTTTAAAAAAAAATGCTCCGTCTGTGTTTCAGCGCGCTATAATCAAGGCATTGGGTAATATTGCATACACATATGCCATCGTGTACATCGATGATGTTTTGATTGTGGCCGAAACGAAAGATGAAGCTTTAGACAGATTGCAGATTGTGCTGGAAACTTTGAGCAAAGCCGGATTTTCATTCAATATAACAAAGTGTTCCTTTCTTAAAACTAGGATAGAATATCTAGGATTTGAAGTGAGCAATGGACAAATTCGACCTAATCCACGTAAAATTCAAGCGTTGACAGAATTGCCACCTCCAAAAACGGTAACGCAATTGAGACAATTTATAGGGCTAGCTTCTTATTTTCGGCAGTTTGTGCCAAAATTTTCAGAGACTTTAAAGCCTTTGTATTCACTTACCTCAAAGAAAAATTCCGATTTCGTTTGGTTGTTAGAGCATGAAAGAATTCGCTCAAAGATAATATCTGTTTTAACACAGGAACCAGTGCTAACTATATTCGACCCTCAACATTCGATAGAACTGCATACAGATGCCAGCTCAATTGGCTATGGGGCAATATTGCTACATAGAATAGACAAAAAGCCACATGTCGTTGAATATTTTAGCAAATGCACGTCACCTGCTGAATCAAAATACCACTCATATGAACTTGAGACTTTGGCAGTCGTCAATGCTATTAAACATTTTCGTCATTATTTACAAGGACGTAAATTTGTAGTATTTACCGATTGCAATTCGTTAAGAGCTAGTCGTACAAAATCGGACCTATCACCGAGGGTGTATCGATGGTGGGCTTTTCTACAATCGTTTGTTTTTGATATCCAATACACAAAAGGAGAACGAATGGCACATGTAGATTTTTTATCAAGGAATCCGCTGACTAAAGAATGTAGAATTGTGGAAAAATTAGTTGAAAAACGGGTTGAATTAACTGAGCTAACTGATAATTGGCTAGTTTCTGAACAACAGCGTGATCCTGAGGTAGCGGAGATATTAGCTAAGTTGAAAAATAACGAATTGCCAGAAAATTTAGGTAAAACATACGAAATGAGAAAAGGAGTTTTATATAAAAAAATACAAAGAAACGGTAGAACCAAATGTTTGCCCGTAATCCCTAGGGCATTTAGATGGGCAGTAATTAATCACGTCCATGAATCTATTATGCATTTAGGTTGGGAGAAAACATTGGATAAAGTCTATGGATTTTATTGGTTCCAAAATATGTCCAAGTACGTTCGTAGGTTTGTCGAAAATTGTATCACCTGTAAATTAGCTAAGCCACCAGTTGGAAAAATACAGGCTGAATTACATCCAATTCCTAAGGTAGATATTCCGTGGCACACAGTGCACATAGACATAACTGGAAAAATGAGTGGAAAAAACGACTTAAAGGAGTACGTAATTGTTTTAGTGGATGCGTTCACAAAATTTGTTTATTTTCATCATACCTTAAACATAGACACCGAAAGTTCTATCAAAGCCGTTAAAGCCGTGGTGTGTTTGTTTGGTGTGCCTAGCCGAAATATAGCGGATCAGGGCCGTAATTTTGCAAGCTCAGGATTTCGTGAATTTTGTTCTTCTCAAAAAATTGAGCTACACTTAATTGCTACAGGTGCGAGTAGGGCAAACGGCCAGGTAGAACGAGTTATGAGCACGCTTAAGAATATGTTGACCGCCGTCGAAACCAGTCAGAGGTCGTGGCAAGATGCTTTAACCGAAGTACAGTTGGCAATGAATTGTACAGCCAATCGAGTAACAAAGGTCAGTCCATTAGAAATACTAATTGGGAGGAAAGCTAGACCTTTTGGCCTATTGCCAATAGGCGAAGAAGAGGATAATTTAATTGATAGAGAATCCTTAAGAAAACAAGCTAAGGAAAATATGGAAGCTAATGCTCGTTACGACAAACGTAGGTTTGATAAGGATAAGGCAAAAATAATAAAATATAACGTGGGAGACCATGTTTTGCTAAAAAACGAAGAGCGTCATCAAACCAAGCTCGATCCAAAATTTAAAGGTCCGTTTAAAATAATTGAACTACTAGATGGGGATAGGTATGTTTTAAAATCTTTAACAAGCAATAGAACTTATAAGTATGCGCATGAATTTTTGAGAGCATTGCCAAATAGACAGATAAGTAAAGAGGTTGATGAGGATTTAGACGACTCAAGAGGAGATCCGTCTGGTTCCCAAGTGGGAAATAAAGATAAGAATGGCACAGTAAGTGCTTTGGAATCCCAAGAGGGGATAAAATGACCGCACCATAGCAGATGGACATGTTATGGCGGGGGTCGGTGATTGGGTGTAGAAGGAAATACACCAGTTGATTAAGCTAATTACTTAAGTATGAATTGTTAAGTATGGTTAAGAAGAATATGTAATGAAAAGAATTTGTGAAATGTTATCCAGAAACCAATTTGCTTATTTTTGTCTAAATGCCTCAAAATTTATGTAAAGCTAATGAAATGTTTGTAAACAATAAAAATAAATAAAAGCTGACGCGTTACGATATTTTGATTTAAAGACAGCACACGAGGACGTGTGATTTGTCAGGAAGGCCGTGTCGGAGCGCTAGTACAATTATTTTGTAGGTCAGTGTATATGCGTATGCCGGAGTTTCAATATTTTGTAAGTAAGTGTATGTGCCAGAGCGTCAGGCTCGGCGCAGGCGACGCATAGGCGGCATATATTGCGGTACTTTGTCTTGCAAATGCGCAAATAAGCATAGTAACAGGATAGAGATACTGTTACTGAGTGAGGTCCGATCGTATTCCGCGAACTAAGAAAGAACACAACTGTTATGGGACCGTTATGTGTTTTAAGTTTGAAAGGAATGCGTAGTCATTGAGCGCGGTGCTCGCTCAAGTAGAAGTCAGTTGAGAAAGTGGCATTGAGATCATCGGAACTCACTGTGCTTCCTTTAAAAAATAAAAATAAGTGACTAGTAGAAAAGTAGTAAAGTGAAGTGAAGTGTATTCAAATAAAGGAGATGAATTTAAATAAGTCTCCTACATTAAAGTGAAGTGAAGTGTATTCAAATAAAGGAGATGAATTTAAATAAATCTCCTACATATGCATATAACCTTATATCTATCTCGCTTAGTTTAAGGTGATACGGACAAATCTTACGTGAACACAACTATTACATTCTAAAGCAACGTGTTGCAAGAGTATAAAAAAGGGTGATTACAGATGTACTTATGCATATATTATATGCAAAAGTAGGGCAGTGGCTAATTGCAAGAATACCATATGTATGTACTTCATGCGTTAAAGAAATAATGAAAAACTAGTGTAAAGAATACATTCGAACAAGTGCGCGATTCCGGTACAGTTGTGCGCCCAAATGAAAGCAAAACCCGTGTTTGCGTTAATGAAAAAATTAAACCTACAGTTTTAAATGAGTCATTTAAAATAGCGGCTGAAGTGGCCGTACAAATAAAAACCCTTGCTCCCTCCGTTTCAGCTATCATTTGGTTGCTGCTTTTACGTCTCTGGTGCCATCGCTCCGCTGCTGCCACCGTAGTTGTCATAACGCCGCTGCTGCTTAAACCGTCGCACATAAAGGCATATGGTCTCAAAAACCGGTCAAAATTATTTAAAGTGATTTTATGAATGAAAATTAATAAAAACGCATGATTAAATATAATAATGCAACATATTAAAATAAAACAAGTAAGAAAGGAGTAATTTCGGGTGCAACTGAACATTTTATACTGAATATATTTCAGAAGGGGGTAGTGCCGACCAGATTTATCTATTTTTTCTCATTCCACATACTACTAATATGCCACATACTCAAAAAAATGTTCCCTCGGTTTCATTTAGGTACCTTACACACAATCAGCAATCATATGAAGCAAGGTCAAGTGGATGCCCGAAAATCTTGGTAATAGTTATATGGGTGGGGGGTTGTGTTGGAGGGGTCAAGTTTTTGTGAAATTGTATTTATTTTAGGCGCAGAGACACTGTTATGAATAAAATATGTTCTACAATTTTCGTTGAGACTTGACGCAAATATTGGCTGATATATCCAACATAAAGTGACCTAGAAGTTCCAAAATCTTTATGTTAGGTATTAGGGGGCTCAGGAAAGTATTGACCCGATTCAGCCCATTTTTGACTCAATAAAGTACTATTATCAGAAACAGATTCTGTGTGAATTTCGATTTCATATCTCACTCATTGAACGACATTTTCGGTCAAAAGTCAACTATTGGGGTTTGAACAGTATTGGTTGGGTTAAGAGAATTATTGGTCTTACTTTAAGGGAATTATTACCGCAAAATTTTATTCCGTTATATTAATTAATTCTTTATTTATGTACTGGAAAGTGATAGAATCAAATGGAATTTTAAATTGTATTATATGGGAAGTAGGCGGAATGAAAATAATGTTACGTTCCAAATTTTGTCGAAATCGGTCAGTCGGGTCCCGAGATATGGTATTTCACCAGAAAGTGGGCGGTACCACGCCCATTGTCCAATTTTCACACCGGCTCCGATAGAGCCCCCTTATACCATCTAAATATCTCCCATATAGAATAATTAAGCAGGATTTCAGTATTTATTTAAAAAAAAAAATAAATAAATAAAGCAGTACTCATTTTATGCAACTGACCAATTTTTTTCAACGCACTTTTTTTAAAGGGAGGGAAAGACGGGGAAATGTTTGTTCTTACATGTTAGGTAGAAACCCTGTAGTTTACTAGGAAAAATAATTAATAGCTCGACCTCGCCCGACACTATAACAAAAACACTAATTTCTAAAAAATTAAAAAAAAAATATTGTTTTTTTAATGATTCATTGTTTTCCCGAAAAAACATAATAATACATTAACTAAATTAATATTTATATTATTAATATTAAATACATACCATGTTGTCCTGAATCTATGAAAAATATTTTTACGAATTCCGTTCACGCATTAAAAAAACCACTTGCAATTTCGAGAACAATGGAAAGTTTCGCGAATAGGCACGTGCGTTCTGAACGAAGTCTAGGTTCCGACTACTTGTGTGGCAATAAAGCGGCCTGAAGGTCATTCATTTCATCGGTTCATTGTAGAACAGTTATTTAGGTACCAAAAAAAATGAATTTTGAGTACCATCGCTGAAGTTTGTAACTTTCAATTTTGTCCGGTTTTTGAGGGTGCTACTCCTATCTCGAAGCGTCGATGGCAAACAGCCTACGCACCTGGTAATGAGTGCGAATTATTAAAAGAGGTGGATACAAAAAAAATAACAGAAATTAAAACAAATTAAGAACAACCTTTGAGTTATTAATTCTCCTATTTTCACTTAAAACTCTTATTTATATGTATGTTGCTATTTATAGTAGTTTCCTGTGGGGGGAATCGGTAGGTTTTTCGTTTTGCGTCAATTGATTCTTAATTTTCCAGATTAATTTCTATTGCCAAATTTTTTAAGTTTTTCGTAAAGGCCTTCTGGATAAAAACATGTTTTAATTGAATTGGAATGTTGGGTCTACATATAAAATTCACAGAGTGAAAAGTTAATGAAATGTAACATCTCACAACTCAAGAATCCTAACACTTAATTTGGTAAAATTCAAGGGAAATTACATGAATTTGTTTGAGAATTTGGCACATAATGATCCAAATATACCAGACATTGAAAAATTTAATAATTTGCTTAATTATCTATTCGGAGAGGCTCTGGGAACTGTTAAAGCGTTTTAAATGTCGGATACAAATTACCCAAAGCCGTTGGTAAGTCTCAAATTTACGGCAATAATTGCGGAATTCTGTAACCAGTCTCTAGTCTCTATTTGAGACATTTTGAGTTAAAGTCTCAATTTGTGACTAGGTACTATTCACTAAACAGTCTCTAGCGTTAGTCTCAAAATATTGGCTCAAATTTGAGACCTGATAGTTAGGTCACAAAATAAAGAAGAACTCTTGTCTGCCATTATTAATTTACTGAATCATCATAGATATTAATCGATTGTCGTTTTTTATAGTTTGTAAGCAACTCAAAGACGAAAAGGTTAAAAATAAATCAATTTCACATAAATTTCGTAAATAATATGAAACAAAGTCAACATATGTATATTTTTATTGATAACTAGCTGACCCCGCAGCCGTTGCCCTGCGTGAAATTATGTGTTTTGAAATGAAAAGAAAGTTAAATTTATCATTTCATTTTTTTTTTTCAATGTAGCGCAGCTTGATAAATAACATTTTTTGGTTTCTGTTCCGGTGAACAGAAAAAATGGTTTTCCAACTCCTGAGCGCGCCACGAATATCTCGCCGCGTGAAAGACACATGTAGCATTTCCAAATTTATGCCACACACTATGCGACTATCCTTGTGTCCTGTTGATTGTCATCTCAAATTCAATTTTCACTAAAAACGGAATACGTTTGAACTGAAATGGCTGTCCACTTGTATTCGATAACTGTATCACAATCATCGGGTTCTATTACACAGTTTCGGCGCATGAAGATTGCAAAACATATTAACGACGGATCCAACTTTGAGACGCAAATGATGCGGTGACATACCAAGCCTTTCTGAACAATTTAGAAATTCCATTGGATAATTCACGGCGTTGTCTCCATTGTCAAGACTATCGATCGATTTGTATGAGCGCAAGTCTCCCGGAATTTGACTTTGAGTCTTCCAGTTTAAGTCAACAACATCGGTATTTTTGGCAGCTAACATTGCGCGTGCACTTAAAGAATCGTAGTTACGATAATTAGGCCAAGGTCCGAACATTCGTGATGAGTTCATCTTTCGTGAATTGATAAACGGGGGGTGGAATTGATATCGAACCACCGTAAGTATCAACCGGAATTGACCCATTTCCAAATTGTGTCTTCGACAATGTCATTTTCGTTCGTATCCCATAATTGACGTGGATTTAAGGGCTGATATGTCGAAATGATCTTCGCGAAATGTGTGCGAACTTCATTTTCATTCCAGTGATTAACATGTTTCAGCAATTGTAATTGCTGGCTTACTTTTCCAAAACTTCTTCACACCGTACCATTCACAGTAAGCAATGATTCAAATAAAGTTGAACCGCGTACATTAATTAATAGCAACCGAAGGTAGAAACAATCGTCGTTTTTCGGGTGATTGTGTAAATTCGTCCTAATTCATTAGTTGATAAGACACCTGAATGTCCATCTACTGGTTGGCCTTGTATTCTGTGTTAACATTTCTTCGACGATGCATTCTTTGTATAATATCAAGGCATTTCCGAATAGAGCAATGTTCTCGCAAACGGATCACTGACGAAAGATGAGAAAAAACTCGTCAATGTTAATTTTCTTGCTGGCGGTGTTTCCACTGGCTGTACTGTGGGCTCTGTGTTGAAATACACTCTTTGGTCATTCTCCAAATTAACTGCGAGACGCAAAACAGTCGGAAAATGTTCATGAATTGCAAAAAAAATATCCTACAAAGCGCTTTGTTGCAGTTCACGTATCGACCGTATCGTTCAAGACCAATAACCGCCATGCTACTTCCTTTGTTGACGTACTTACAAACGTATTTTATCGATTTCACCAAACTGGAAAACTCAACATTGATATGAGTTTCGAATGTGAATTAGACAACAGTGGCGAATATTGTCGATATTCACTCTTTTAAATTGAATGCTGAACGCTCTGCCATTGTTGTCCGGTAAGCCGTGCCGATAGAGTGGATATCCATCATTTGCAGTTTGTGTTTTCGAAAAAAAAGCTCGTGGATAGTGTTTCATGCATTTATTGTAAGGCAAACAAACCGAAGTGGAAATTTAGTGTCCGCAAGGTCCATGAAACTTAAACACATAAATAACATGGTTTGAATTTGGTTAGCATTTTCATTAATGTTTCAAATGAAAAAAATTGTTGTAGTTACATAACTACAATAGTTGGACATATGCTACTGCGGAGTTTTTGTAGACATTATGATGTTCTTCGATATTTTTGTACATTATTTTGTTCTATCGCTAATAGTTTCGGCAGCGCATTCGAAGAAAGACATTTTAAGACTCATTTTTCTATACCTTCGGTTACATTGTTCAAATTTTACCAAGGATCCCTAATTTTTTTCTTTTTAAATGAAATGTAGCCTATGTCAAATTGGAAGAATGTAGCATTCTATTGGTGAAAGAATTTTTTAAATCGGCCCAGTACTTTTTGAGCCTATTCATTACAAACATACAAAAATAGATACAAATCTTTCCTCTTTATAATATTAGTGTAGATTATGTTTTTTGACTGTGTTATAGAAAATTTAATATTTGTTATCGACATATTTATTTTCATTCAAGTGTGAAAACATCTCTGAATAATGAAATGTAATAGATTTTGTGACTTACACTTACAGAATAGCAAAATCACCTCAAGTCTCAAAAATTGTCTCTAACTTAAAATCTCAAATTTAGAGACTTGAGACTGTATCCCAGTACAAAATTGCACAGTAAATGTATGCTATTTTTGAATACAATTTCAAACCTATTTGAGCTGTCAAATATCCCAAAGTCCTTAGCAGCTTCTACACGCGATGATTGATAAACTGTCAATATAAAAAGTGATATTGAATAATTTAATGATTTGCTTAATTCTCTATTTGGAGAGACTTTGGGAACAGTAAAAGCTTTTTAAATATCGGATAAAATTACACTAAGGCATTGGCATGTCTTAGGTTTACGACAATAAATGTACGATATTTTTCAATACAATTTCAAACCCATTTGAAGTGCCAAGTGCCAAATATCCCAAAGCCATTAGCAACTTCATTTCACGCGATAATTGATGAAATGTGGACTGTGCTATTGCCATTGCTTTTACGGTTAAAGCGTTTAAAGTGTCGGATAAAAATTACCCGTAGCCGTTGGCAAGTCTTATAGCAGAACCAGTCAAAAACACTACTCCCTTCCTTCCTTTTCCTTCCTCATCGATCAAATGTGTGAACAGTGGAGAACAAAGGAAAAACGCAGAAATCAGCCATCTTTGTTTGTTTTCATTTAAACAATGTTGCCATTGCCCAATACGCATATATAGTTTTGAGCACATCTATGTTTTCAATTACAATTTTTTACAATATAAAATATCAAAACTGAAAACAAACTATTAAAAATAGTTTATATATTTATAGATAATAGCATTCGACTCTGATTTTGAGTTATTTTAAGAAAATTTCAAACATATTGAACAGATTGAATTGTAAAAGTTGATAATTACTGCAGTATATCGACATTGGCAACCCTGCGTGGTGAGAGAGCAATCAGCTGCCACGTTTCTGCGGCAAAAATCCAAATGTCGTGGATTCTCACGTCATCCCACGTCAAAGAGAGAAAGGAGTAGCGTTTTTCAGTGATCAGTTACATTGCGCGCCCATAAGATAGGTCGTATCAGATGACTCGGGCCACAGTTCTACGTTTTTCACTGTATCTGCTATTAAGTTTACGGCAATAAATGTATGATATTTTTCAATTGTCGACTGTGCTATTGCCATTGCTTTTACTGGGTGATGAAAAGCAAATCACAAACGTTACTATTATACATACAGTCATGACAAAGCTTAACTATGTGACCAGAACAGCTTGACAACGACATATTACCATTATGGAAGAAGTGTGAAGCTAATAGAAGATTTCAGCAGTTAACAGCGGAAGGAGCATCGTTTTCTAGGATGAAACCCGGGCCGCAACCAGAAAGAGTCACATTAAGTATCAACACATGCACAGGACGAAGTCTGCTTCAGCTGCGGCAAATACCAAGCAGTCAATATGTTAACAGTGCAAGTCCAAAGAGCACTACATAACAACCTGCCAACCTTTTAAACCTCTCAGGGCACGGAAGTTGCCGATTGCAATATTAAAGTGGTTCCAAAATTAAGCGGATTGTATAATCCCATTTGATTTGTAAAATTCAAATAAGCGGGGCATATAATCCCATTGGTATACATTTCCGAAATGAAAATATTCATAGAATTTATATCTGTCAATTCTGCAGAATGAGTCCTAGGAAAAAATCAGCTTATCAATTCCAGCGACTCTGACTTCAGGGATTTTAGTGTTTCTGACTCAGAGTATATTCCAGATTCTGAGTGGCTGAGAAATGCAATAGTGTTGTACAATGAAAGTTCCAATTTCAGTAGTATGGAGAGAATCTTCAATTTTATTTTATCCTCGTTTTTCTTTTAATGAAGATGTTGACGCCATTGGCTCAAATTTCAAGCAATGTAGCTGAGTTCAAATATTTCAATTGCATTTTTTCAGAATCATGGGTACATAAAAAAGGAGATTTCGCAAATTCGTTTTGAAATCTTAATGCCAAAATAACATTTGAACTTTATTATATGGAAGGAGTTACCAATTGTTAGAAATATACTTTTGTCAAAGCTCGGACCGATAGTTTGCTTCAAAGCATCTATGAATCCATGGCGATTAAACGTGGAATTAAAATTTGGCAAAGGTGTTACTCGAAAGGTGAATATACTACGTACGATTTTGAGATCTACGCGAGTAAAGAGCAATTTTTAACTTTGTATTGAACTTCAAGGGAGAGTGCGAAACTATTTGTAATCCAGATACTGTTTTAGTTTTCGATGGTTTTTTCACCTCTGATGAAAAGTTCAGGCTCTGGAGGGGAGAACATTACAAAGATCAAAAACTTAAGAAAATGAATCTGGAATTGATTAAGGAGTATAAAGCGCTGAATTACATGAGCCCAACAAAAAATAATATTCCAATTGAGCCACACTATTTCATTCCTCTTATGTATGTTTTGAGGCCCGAGGGCATAAATAAAAAAGTTACGAGTTGCTGAATCGTACTTCTTCTGAAGTTGCATTGAATGAGATTTTTATGGTAGATCCAATCATCCAAAAAGAATTGAACCCTACTTCACTTCATTTTCGCTTATCTCAATTTTAAAGATCTACAAACTATTATACAAAACATATTCTTTTGTCGCCCGGGCGCAACGTCTTGGGGGCGGCAAAATGATCTTCGCTGTTTTTTAATATTCAGAAAAATACTTCAACAAGTTTTTATTCCAAAATTTATTATAAAAGATAAAGAGTTGTACACTCACAATGTAATAATCTGAATAACAATGAAAAATATTAATTTTTAATCGAATACTCTTCAGTCTTTGAATTTGTATTATACTGTATATTTTTCTGTAAATTTGACGAAATCGAAGGAACTTTTTAAAAAATGAAAGTTGAAGCGGTTGGAAGTAAGTTAGTGTATATGCGCACGAATCGGGAACAAAAAAGAGCGGGCGCCGTCCGTCGATCCCTTTTGTTAATTATGTGGGGTGTCATCATGCGTGTGGTGTGTTGAGTATGGGATGAAACGGATGGTGCGCATGATGATGTGTTGAGTTGATGTGTGTAGTGTGGTGTGAAGATGTGGTCTGTATGTGTGGGGTGTAGTTGTGTTTTATTTAGAGGGGGCCGCAGAAGCTCATTTAACCATCCAGGCCCCCACTAAACGACTGTTTAGCCTAGAAGGCGCTGCAGCTGTTGCAGCGTTGCCACAACGCTGCTCAGACCCGTAGAACGACGAGGTGGTGGTCCAGGCTGTCAACGCCGCAACGAGGTTCCGCTTCGCTGGGTTGCGCCACGAGTTGCGGGTTGGAATCGGGTTATGCAGCCGCGATGGTTGGGTGGCCGATTACTTCGCGTGCCGCACTGCGATGTAGCAGCGTGTGATGCGGCCTGTGGGATATTTGGCACTGCCCTCGTAACTCACACTCTGGAGTCATATGTGTATGTGACAGGCAGTTGTGGCAAAGCCCGTGTGCCTGGGCAACTGGGCAACGGGTCCCATACCCCTAAACATGCCACAATGGTGCAATCGGCGTCGACAGATGGGGCACGCGGTTGGCGTGGTTGCGACTGGTGTATCTACATCCATGGTGATCTGTAAAGAGAAGATTATCGATTATAAATCTATCATACAACCAGAAATGGGCCATCGTGCCACGATATGTGGCATGAATGGGTCGTCGTATTGATTGACCGTTTTGTGTTAGTTTTCTTTGTTATTATTCGACGGTTTGTTCTTTTTTGGCGATTTCTTACATTTTGACGGTTTGTTATTGGTATACTTTCTCGTATTTTATTAGTTTCATTTGGTTTGTTTATTGTGTAGTGTTATTATTAGTTTATTTTTTGCGGTTTTCGGGTTCGCGGTCGTCGGTGGTTGGTAAAGAGCAGAGCTTCAGGAGCGGTCTGGTTAGTGTTCCGTTTTGCGTACGGAGATCCACGACTCGTATGTGACCGTCGGAGCCATAATGTAGCTTTTCTATGCGGCCAAGCTGCCACTCGGTAGGGGGTAGACAATCATGGTGAATGGGGACACAGTCGGTATTTCCAACGGTATTTTTTTTGGAGATCCTTTATGTACTCGTCCTTCCAGTGGCGGCTGAAACCATGATGGAGAATTTTAATTCGTTCCCATCGATCTAATAGGGATAGCGACTCCACGCCTGGCTCAAGAATGACTAGGATGGGTGCCCCTTTTAGAAAATGCCATGGCCATGCCATAAATTGCCAATTGATACCTTGAGGGGCGTATTTTTGTACGATGTCGGGTTACACATGTTTTAGGTAGTCCACAAATTGCTTTTCTGTGGCTCGTTGAGCTCCAATGAAAGTTTTGCCATTATCGCTCTTGATCTTGGATGGGTAGCCACGTCGCGCGACAAAGCGAGCAAATACCGCGAGAAAAGCCTCTGTCGTCAGATTACTACAAAGCTCAAGGTGTACTGAGAGTGGAAAACCTTAACATGGACGCCTTTACCTGGAAAGGCCCTGCAAAATCAACACCTGTTGTGGTGAAAGGTAGAGCGAAATTGCAGCGTTCAATTGGAAGTGCTGCCATAATTTGCGTTCGCATCTTCTACTTGTGCATGGTGCAAATCTTGCACATGAAGATGCACTTCTTGATTTGCGGCTTAAGACGGGGGATATAATACTCCTGGCGTACCATATGTTGCATGAGGCGATGTTCGGGATGTAGCATTAAGATGTGGGTGTAATTGGAGAATAATGTGGCAAATGGTGACCTCTCTGGAATTATTATGGGGTGGCGCTCGTTGTATGTTGGGCTCGAATTATTAAGCCGACCATTGGCACGAAGCAGACCTTTCGTGTCCAGAAATGGGTTTAGAACTAAGAGTAAGCTCTTTTTTTTCAATCGGCTTCGATTCTCTTAGTAGTGATATCGCGACTAAAGTAGCGCGCTTGTGTATATGCTATTAGTGCGACCTTTGCCTTTTGTAACTCTAGATGTGTCACTGTGTTGCATAGGAAAGTATGTGATCCCTTGACTTTGCTTTTGAGTTGTTCTATAAATATGAACATGTAAGCAACTACTCTAAGAGCTCTTGGAAACGATGAAAATCGTTCAAGGATGTGCATGGGGGATTGTGGCCAAGAATCAGGAGATTCTATCAACCATCGGGGGCCATTCCACCAGAGGGTGGTAGTGGCAAGGTGCAGTGGCTTGCACCCTCTTGTACCTAGATCGTCAGGATTGTCAGCACTGGCTACGCGACGCCACGTGGCTGATTCCACCAGGTCAAGAATTTGAGACGTTCGGATAGAAATATACGTCTTCCATGCATGTGTGATTTTTCCAACCAGGCTAGTACAATTTCGAAATCGGGCCACATACACAGTTGCATTTTGTCATGTTTAAATGCATTTGCACCATGGCTACTAATTTGGAAAGTAGTAGTGCACCACATAACTCAAGTCGTGGGAGATTTATTGTTTTTAAAGGTGCCACCTTTGCTTTTGCGACTAATAAGTGGCTTGTGGTCGTGGTGTCGCTTTGCGTGCGCACTTAGAAAGTAGCGCAGTATGCCTTTTCAGAGGCGTCACAGAAGCCATGTAATTCGATCTTGTGTTCGGGGGAGTAGTTTACCCATCGCGGACTTTGTGAAATATCATTCAGATTGTTTGCGAACTGGGACCATTTTTCTAACCGAAGAGGTTTCACTTGTTCGTGCCAGTCGGTTCCATCTAGCCATAATTCTTGCATTAAGATTTTCGCTTGGATCACAATTGGCGAAAGCCATCCTGCGGGGTCGATAAGTTTTGCCACCGAGGGTAAAATCTGTCACTTTGTGATGGCTCATAATGCAGATATGGACTCTGTCGTGTATGAGAACTGGTCCGATATCGCATTCCATTGGATGCCTAGTGTTTTTGTTGTACTTTCCTTTTCGAATATAAGGAAATTAGTGTCCAACAATTTTTCGTTTGGAATATTTTTGAGTATATTTGGGTGATTTGTCATAATCTTTTTTAATGGAAGCCCTGCGGATTTGAGGGCTTTTACTACCTGTGATAAGGCCTCTTATGCTTGTGGAAGGGTGTGAATTCCAGACAGAATATAGTCTACGTACGTTAACTTCACTTCAGTACACTTCAGTTGCCAGAGAAAATTCTGACTTTATGCTGTCTGGCAATTCGTGGAATGTTCGAATGGCTAAATATAGTGCACAATTAACGCCAAAGGTAGCTGTTTTTAATTTGAAGTCGCGTAGAGGACTGGCGGGTGATCTTCGGAACATAATACGTTGAAAATCTTGGCCGTTTTTATGTACGACTATTTGCCGATAAATTTTTTCAACGTCCCCATTGAATACTTATTTGAATATACGCCATTTTAATATCAGAAGCATTAAATCTGGTTGGAGTGTGGGTCCCGTAAACAGGATATCATTTAGGGAATTCCCTGAACTGGTGGTTTTCGAGGCATTAAAAATAACTCTTACTTTTTTTTTTTTTTTTTTTTTTTTGTTTGGCTTTAGTAATCTAGTAGTTGTGGCTTTGTAAAAGTCCTCACAATACTTATCTTCAGGGGTTGACTGATGTGGTGGGAGTTCTTCTAATTCCCAAAATTTTTTCAATTGTGATACTCGTTTGATACTCCCTCAACTTGATTTGTCAACGTTGTAACTGGTTCCTCAACTAGTCCACTTAGGGCCCATCCGAAAATGGTACTTTGCGCCAGAAGTGTATTTGTGATTTTCTCAATACCTTCGAGTATTATCTGTGGTATGAGATCGCTGCCTAATAGAAGATCTATTTTAGCGCGGGCTATTGCAGTTTGGGTCTGCTAACTTTAGGTGCGAAACCTTTTACCAATGCTTGCTATTTATGTAATAGCTTGGTAACATATTGGTTGACTGCGGTAAAACAATAGCTTGTGCTTGTATGCGCTTATCCGCTTTGGGGGAAAATGGGGTAATGGGGCAGATTTTATTTGAGTTTTGAACGACTCTTCCGCCCATTCCCGTGATTTCAAAATTGGCCACTTTTGTTGGCAACTGTAGTCTCTTTTGTGCCCTAGACGCTATAAATGATCGTTGTGATCCTTGGTCTATTAAGGCTCTGAATTTAAACAATTCTCCTCCTGTTCGATGGAGACAACAGCTGTGGGTAATATTACCCTACTGGGATTTTCGCTATGTAGCGTTTGGGTTTTCAACGCCTTTGAGCAGCATGGTGCTTCTTGGCAGTTTTCAGAATTTGTTGTTGTAACTAAACCTGTAGCTCTTTTTACGTTTGCGCTGTTTGGCGGTGAGGTAAAAAAATTGGTTATGTGTAACATTGACTGATTTCTTTTATGGCAGTAAACGCAAATAAATTTGCTTTCGCAATCTTTAAGCGTATGCGCATGTGACAAACAGTTTGTACATAATTTTTTCGTTCTTACGAAATTGTTTCAATCGCTCACATTCATTTCTTTGAATTTTTCGCACGAATTTAGCTTGTGACCTCCTCTACAAAGTTCGCATGACGTTCGCTTATATTGTTCGGATGTGAACGATTGATTTTTAAAAAAGCTTCTATTTAAATTATTGTGGCTACTTGCTTGGGGTCTATTGAAGCTTCTATTGAGGTCGTTTTGAACATTTTTCGTTCTGACTAGTTTTTTATCTACCCTTTCTGCAATTTCATATTGGGTAGTAAGAATTTCTTTCATTTGCTGCCACATTGGGCACTTTCTTCGCGATGAGAGCGATTGCTCCCACAAAAGTAACGATTTTTCTGGTAATGCGGCTGTGCATATATTTACCAGAATGGGGTCCCATCTATCTGTGGGAATATTTTGTGTCGATAAAACCGACAAACAATTTGAAACCGTGGATTGAAGCTTTATGAATTCTTTACTGGTTTCTTTCTGAGTCTTTGGTAAATTCATTAGTATCGTCACTTGCTTGTCGACCAATATTCTCTCGTTTTCGTAACGTGCTTTTAGAGCTTCCCAAGCAAAATTGAAATTTTCGTCATTGAGAGCGAACTGTTTGACTATTACGTCTGCCTGACCTTTGGTTTTGTATCTGAGGTGATACAATTTCTGCGCTTGTGATAATTTTGCATGGTTTATGTATATCTGTGTCGCATACTGGCACTTTAAGGTGAATGCCTGAACTTGCTTCTTGGGCTTGTCTTTGTGGCAGCTCTACTCTCGGTTGTGGAGTAGGTGCAATTGCTCTTAATAGCTTTAATTGATCAGAAATCATTGCTTTTGTTTCTTCCAACTGGTCTGGGCAGTGTTCATACTTGGAGTAAGCCGAGGATTTAAAATTTTCTGGTAGATCTGAATAATCAGGTTCTACGATTGCGTCGTATGCAGCTTGGAGACGCGTCCAAAAATTGTCAAAATTGTCTTTTTTGATTTCTAAGACCGATTCCGAATTGTCTTGAATCGGCGAAGATGAAAATCGAGTGCAGTATCGTATCAAACTGTCACTCTCAGCAATGAATTTTGTATAAGAAATATCTTTACCCCTCTTTAGTTTTGTAACACCTTGCTTTGAGCGTGTAGCTTCTGCCGGTGTACACGGACTTTTTTCGTCTGAAATCATTTTTGGAACTTTTAGCAACTGAGTTGGTTTAGATTCCTTTGAGTCTGAGCTCATTTAAAAGATGTATATAATAAATCAAAACATCTTAGTGAAAACTAGACTTGTAGATGTTTTGAAAATATTTCGTATATTAAATGTTGAATAGAAGACCCTTTTGTATGTAAGAGTTTCAAAAAAGCAATGGCTTTAATAAGCTGAGATTTCAAAATGTTTTCGTATATACAGTATATGTATGCATTTATGTATATAACTAGACGAGAACCCTTTTAGGTAAATAAGAGTTTTGAACGAAATTGAAATTAAGATAACCCTTTACGTATTTAATAATATGCGCAATCGCGAACTCTTTTAAGTTAATAAAAGTTTTAAAATGAAGTAAATAATTAGTTGCTTAAATTTGATTTAATTATTTTTTAATGACCGGAAATTATTTTAAGTATTTTGTTTTTCTGTGTATATTTCTTTTATGTATGCTTTATGTCCAAATGTCCTAGAGGGTATACCTATAGGTGGATATTTTATTATGTGATAATGAGCGCTCGTATTACAGATCACTGCACTCTGTACATGTCATGTATATACATATGTATTTATTACGCTTTGGTTTTTTACACAATCCTGCTTGTTTTTGTTGATCAAAAATCAAGGGGTATCTCGGAATATATGCCAATGTGGACTTTGAAGCAGTGAGCGTATCTGCACATGCGACAATACACTTACGTACAAATATTTAAGTATGTTATAAAACGTTTTATGTTATATTTTTTGTTATATGTATATAATTTGTACCCGATGTCGATCGGGTATATTTTTCAGTATATATGGTATATATTTATATTCGTTGCATATATACATATGTATATACGTATGTACATATATATTAGGGTGTATCATTTTGAGGCAACCTTTTTTTTTCAACTGAAAAACAGGCTTAAAACTTTAGAAAATGTGAAAAAAGTCACTCAAAATATGAGCTCTTAATATTAATATTAAGAAGTGCCTGTTTCAAATTTTCTATTTTCCATTTAAATAACATGGAAAAAAAATCATTTTTTTTTGTGGTGGTTGTTGTGCGGAGGTTATTATATCGCTCATTTGCTGCAAGACCGGCATAAGTCAAAAAAATCGATTTGCCAGAAAACGCGTTAAAAGTTTTCAACTGACTATAACCTTACACGGAAAACAGGATATATATTCTCTTCTCAAGCAGAGCATATAAGAAGTATTCATATGAATTTTTCACTCAACAGGAAGTATGATATAACGAACAATTCTGCAGCATTAACTCAAAAATCACGTTTTTTGATTTATGCCGGTCTTGCAGCAAATGAGCGATATGTGCACGCGATGGCTGCCAGTAGGGATGGTAAACTCGATTCCGATTCTACTCGAGAATCAAGTTTTCTCGTAAAATAATCGATTTTTGGAAATCGAACTTCAGTAGTCGAAGTCGCTTAAAGTTGACACTCTACCCACAAAATCAACGCACAAGATTGCAGGTGGTATTGTAATTCATTTAAGTACGACAACAAATACACCTGGCAAATGCACTGATTATTTCACTTTGCAAAAAAACAAAACCCACTCTGTTATTCGAGAAAGAATTATAAATTTCTTGGACGCACAACTATCGTTGTGGAAGATGGAGTCATGTGTATAAGTTCAGGCAAGTGAGAAAGTTCTCTGATCGCCATTCACTTGAGAGTGGCCAGAAACGATTCTTTTACATATGACTCAAGCAGCTCACGACTTCCGGTCTTTGACCAAGTATCCTCTGTGTAGCCTAAGAACACCCGTTTGAAGGCGAGCTAAAGTGAGAAGGCGAAATATTCCCTACTTAGGGTTGTGCGCTGGGTTTGGGACCCGCCACTTAAAAACCGCCCCCAATGAAAAAGTTTAAACAGCCTCGGATAAGTGACCCCCCTTTTGATGACGACCATGGCAAACGAATTAAGGACTTTGATTTGAGGGCATGCACCTGGAATGTCCGGTCCCTTAATTGGGAAGGTGCCGCTGCCCAGCTGGTAGAATTCCTCGTAAAAATAAAGGCTGACATCACCGCCGTCCAAGAAATGCGATGGACGGGACAAGGATAGAGACGAGTAGGTCCGTGTGGCATTTACTACAGTGGCCATATAAAGGAGCGCAAGTTTGGTGTTGGATTCGTGGTGGGAGAGAGACTCCGTCGCAGAGTACTATCATTCACTCCGGAGAATGAACGTCTAGCCACAATCCGCATCAAAGCGAGGTTCTTCAACATATCGCTGATTTACGCCCACGACCCGACGGAAGAGAAGGACGATGTGACAAAAGATGCCTTTTATGAGTGCTTGGAGCGCACTTATGAGAGATGCCCCCGCCACGATGTCAAAATCGTGCTTGGCGACTTCAACGCCAGGGTGGGCAAAGAAGGTATCTTTGGCACTACGGTCGGTAAATTCAGCCTCCACGAGGAAACATCCCCAAATGGGTTGAGGCTGATCCACTTCGCCGGGGCCCGAAATATGGTTATCTGTAATACTAGATTCCAGCATAAGAAGATACATCAAGCTACCTGGCTGTCTCCGGATCGAAAAACCACCAACCAGATCGATCATGTTGTGATAGACGGAAGACACGTCTCCAGTGTTTTAGATGTGCGTGCGCTCCGAGGTCCTAACATCGACTCGGACCACTATATTGTTGCAGCCAAAATTTGCACCCGCCTCTGTGCAGCAAAAAACGCACGCCAACAAACACAAGGAAGGTTCGACGTCGAGAAGCTGCAATCACAACAGACAGCCGAACGATTTTCTACTCGGCTTGCACTCCTGCTCTCTGAGAGCACTCGTCAACAACTCGGTATAAGGGAACTGTGGGACGGCATTTCAAACTCCTTACGTACAGCTGCAACCGAAACCATTGGTTTTCGGAAAGTGCAAAGGAACAGCTGGTACGACGAGGAGTGCCGTGTCGCAGCGGAGAGAAAACAGGCTGCCTACCTAGCAACGTTACGATCGACCACAACACGTGCGGGATGGGATAGATACCTAGAGTTGAAGAGGGAAGCGAGACGCATTTGTAGACAGAAAACGAAAGAGGCCGAAATGCGTGAGTAAGAAGAGCTTGATAAGCTGGCCGACAGGGGTAATGCTCGAAAATTCTACGAAATGATGCGGCGGCTTACAGAAGGTTTCAAGACCGGAGCATACTCTTGTAGAACCCCCCAAGGTGATATAGCCACCGATGCCCAGAGCATACTTAAATTATGGAGGGAACACTTCTCCAGCCTGCTGAATGGCAGCGAACGTACAACGCCAGGAGAAGGCGAACCCTATTCCCCAATCGATGACGATGGAGCAGATGTTCCATTGCCCACCATGAAGAAGTTCGAATAGCAATTGCCCGCCTGAAGAACAACAAAGCGGCAGGGGCCGACGGATTGCCGGCCGAGCTATTCAAACACGGCGGCGAAGAACTGATAAGGAGCATGCATCAGCTCCTTTGCAAAATATGGTCGGACGAAAGTATGCCCAACGATTGGACTTTAAGTGTTCTATGCCCAAACCTTAAAAAAGGAGACCCCACAATCTGCGCCAAATACCGTGGGATAAGCCTCCTCAACATCGAGTACAAAGTTATATCGAGCGTATTGGGTGAAAGATTAAAGCCCACCGTCAACAAACTGATTGGACCTTATTAGTGTGGCTTTAGACCTGGCAAATCAACAATCGGCCAGATATTCACTATGCGCCAAATCTTGGAAAAGACCCGTGAAAGGAGAATCAACACGCACCACCTCTTCGTCGATTTCAAAGCTGCTTTCGACAGCACGAAAAGGAGCTACCTCTATGCCGTGATGTCTGAATTTGGTATCCCTCCAAAACTAATACGGCTGTGTAAACTGACGTTAAGCAGCACGAAAAGCTCCGTCAGGATCGGGAAGGACCTCTCCGAGCGGTTCGATACCAAACGAGGTTTCAGACAAGGCGACTCCCTATCGTGCGACTTCTTCAATCTGCTTCTGGAGAAAATTATTCGAGCTGCAGAACTTAATCGAGCAGGTACAATCTTTTATAAGAGTGTACAGCTGCTGGCGTATGCCGATGATATTGATATCATCGGCCTCAACACCCGCGCCGTTAGTTCTGCTTTCCCCAGACTGAACAAGGAAGCAACTCAAATGGGTCTGGCAGTGAACGAGGGCAAGACGAAATATCTCCTGTCATCAAACAAACAGTCGTCGCACTCGCGACTTGGCTCTCACGTCACTGTTGACAGTCATAACTTTGAAATTGTAGATAATTTCGTCTATCTTGGAACCTGCATTAACACCGCCAACAATGTCAGCCTGGAAATCCAACGCAGGATTACTCTTGCCAACAGGTGCTACTTCGGACTGAGTAGGCAATTGAAACGTAAAGTCCTCCCTCGAAGAACAAAAACCAAACTCTATAAGTCGCTCATTATACCCGTCCTGCTATATGGTGCAGAGGCTTGGACGATGACAACAACCGATGAGTCGACGTTGCGAGTTTTCGAGAGAAAAGTTCTGCGAAAGATTTATGGTCCTTTGCGCGTTGGCCACGGCGAATATCGCATTCGATGGAACGATGAGCTGTACGAGATATACGATGACATTGACATAGTTCAGCGAATTAAAAGACAGCGGCTACGCTGGCTAGGTCATGTTGCCCGGATGGATGAAAACACTCCAGCTCTGAAAGTATTCGACGCAGTACCCGCCGCGGGAAGCAGAGGAAGACCTCCACTCCGTTGGAAGGACCAAGTGGAGAAGGACCTGGCTTCGCTTGGAATATCCAATTGGCGCCACGTAGTGAAGAGAAGAAACGACTGGCGCGCTGTTGTTGACTCGGCTATAATCGCATAAGCGGTGTCTACGCCAGTAAAGAAGAAGAAGAATAATATGCGCTACAGAAAGGGAACACATATTTTCAAAAATATAAGAAATCATCAAATAAAAATATATTTGCGCGGTATGGCATTATTGATTGAGAGTGGCTAAGCACACAATTAAAATACAAACGCTAATGGCAGAAACATCTTCTCCCTTCGCTACGAGCGGCAAGCGTTTTGTTTTCGTTTTCATTTTTTTTTTGTTTTCATTCGAACAAAGTTGCCATTACTCAATACGCATATGTTGTTTTGTACACATCTAAGTTTTCAATTATAATTTTTCATAATATAAAATATCAAAACTGAAATCAAACTATTAAAACTAGTTTAAATATTTGTAATTAATAGCATTCGATTCTGATTTTGAGTTATTTTAAGAAAATTTCAAATATATTGGAGACAATTTTTATAATTACTATAGTATATCGAGCCTGGCAACCCTGCGTTGTGCGATAGCTGAGTCGCTTCTACGGGGAAAACCTCAAGTCGCTGGAAATTCAACGATTACCGGGTAATAGAAGGGTTGTTGGGTAATTATTTACATTGCGCTCTCATAAGATACATTTGTGTATATGCGTTTGAAGAAACAGTGGTTCAGAAACTGAAATTATTATAATTTAAATGTGCCGAAATATCATCAGCGAGGGAAATCAGTGTAAATTATATCTATGTTTGGAAGGACCTACACTTGTGAACAATTTTTTTCAATAATGAAATTAAACAAACATAAAATAAGAAATAGGTTATCTGATTTAAATTTGTGTACAATAATACGCGTAGCTACAGCTAATGAGATTAAACCAAACATAGAAATTATTATGGCAAATAAACCAAATTAAATGCTGTTATAAAGACATATTAAAAAAATTATTACTAAATTAAAATATTTATTATACTTTTTGTTATTTGTCTTACATTTTATAAATTTATAGTAGTTACAAAGAAACTTAAAATTGTTAGGCAATTTTACAGTTGTTACCTACCGTGCAACTACTTGAGCAATGTCACAATACGCATATGTAGTTTCGTACACATCTATGTTTTCAGTTACAATTTTTTACAATATAAATATCAAAACTGAAAACAAACTATTAAAAATAGTTTATATACTTATAAA
The DNA here is from genome assembly GCA_037783105.1 of Bactrocera zonata. NCBI lineage: Eukaryota > Metazoa > Arthropoda > Insecta > Diptera > Tephritidae > Bactrocera > Bactrocera zonata. The sequence continues at coordinate 643,675 of JBAWJQ010001698.1, forward strand.
TAATAGCATTCGACTCTGATTTTGAGTTATTTTAAGAAAATTTTAAACATATTGAACAGATTGAATTATAAAAGTTGATAATTACTGCAGTATATCGATATTGGCAACCCTGCGTTGTGAGAGAGCAATCAGCTGCCACGTTATCTGCGGCAAAATCCAAATGTCATGGATTCTCACGTCATCCCACGTCAAAGAGAGAAGGGAGTAGCGTTTTTCACTGTCCACTTACATTGCGCGCCCATAAGATAGGTCGTATAAGGAAGGGAGTAGCGTTTTTGACTGTTTCTGCTATTAAACAAAAAGTGATTTAGCACTGAATATGAATGAAATAGGGTATGTATCCATACTTCGTTTCTTTGTCTTACTTACGACAATGTGGGAGAAGGATGTTTAGCAACGATTGTCATTCCTTAAGAACTACCTGACAGTAAGTAGGGTATACTGTCAACAAAATCGAACATTGAGAAAAACGATGCAGAAAAGTGGGCTGGGATATCAGTCTAACAAAGAAAGTATTCTTGATGTGTTGCCAGCGTCGATATCTCTGACCTGAAGGGAACAATTCACAGCGTTTGTCGTGGTACTGCCATTCACCTTAACGCAAAGGCGCTAAGGTCCGTGAAAGCTCGGACTTCGAAAGCTTTGGAAGCGTCAAACCGGTGAAAGAGAAAGTTTTGCTACGCTTTTCAGGGGATACCAGGGATTCTGGTCTCAAGGCAAAACCCTTAAATATGAACAAATCGATGAAGACTCTTCTCTTCATTGAATTGGGGTAAGGAAAAAATGGAGAAAGGGTTAGCTTACTAAGCATAGCGAACTTAATACTTTTCCAAGGATCCAAAGTTCGATAATCTGATCGAGGAGGGGATTGCGGCTAAAAGGCTGTTGTCCATTGAAAGCGAAAGAGCGGCGGCCGCCAAATGACCGAAACGACAGGACGGCGCTGTAGAGCTAAACGTCAGGCTAGACGCGGAGAAACCGTCAAATATTAACCGGGCCCATAATAGAGGTCAAGAAGGATCTAGATGAGATTATGGAGATTATGAAGCAGATAATTCAGAGATTCAACCTGAATAAAAGGGTACATAATTTATGTAGGATAAAATAAATGTTGGTTGTATTTCGACCATTTGTTGAAGGAGATTATAACTTTAAATATTATAAATGTTAATGTAAATATTAATGTTAATGTATATGTTAATAAAAATAAGTGTCGACGAGCGGCTAGAATCCTAATACGACTTGCCGGCACTGGCGATCTATTTTCCGCAGAATGGTGGTCCAATTGTAGAACGGAATATATTAGGTGTCGACGCGGCGCAGTGTGCAAGTGAAAGTGATGGGCGAACTGTGAATTAACGTGTCGAATTGTTTAGGACGAATTGAACCAGCTTCCCCGTTGTCCATTCCTTTTGTTAGTTGGGTTGGTGCGAGTGGTGTGTGTTATAAAGGCGAATATTTTGCCTAGTATTGCTAGTATTGCGCTTTTATGCTGTTGCATGTATTTCGGCGTACTGCAGGTAGAGTAGCCGAGGGCGCAGAACACATACTATATGCAAATGTCGAAAACGGGTTTGATTATAAACAGAGCAATAAGAACTATATTTTTGCGAATTTATGAGTTTGTAACTACTAGTTATTATATTTGCGGTTGTATCTTTGATCGGTTTATTATTTGTAGTTTTATTTAAAATTTCTTTACCATCGGCTTGGTAAACTAGTTGTTTATTAGTTGCCTTTTTTGTGTTATCGGCTTATGAAGGATAGTAACTCCACGCCTGGTTCAGATGTGGCCAGAATGGGTACTCCTTAGCCCTGGAGTTAGGACTACGAAATTAGAGGGATCTTGCGAGGGAGTGGCCGTGCATAGAGAACGGCTTCGATTCTTGGAGTAGATAATTCTTTATAATTATGCGTTGTATAGCTGATTCCCACAACCCACCCATATGAGGAGCGTATGGATAGTTGCGATAAGAGCGACCTTTACCTTTTTGTAAGTGTAGGTGCGTAACTGTATCGCATTCGGACTATGGTGATCCCTTAACTTGCTTTTGAAATTTTATTTATTTGAAAATTTAAGCCCTGTGGGGTAATATTGTATGAAAAGTGTCAATTTTTTTTTTTCTTTTGAGACACTTTTGTTATATTTGATGTTTAAGTGCGTATGCACTAATTTGACGTTTAGTAATGCGCTACATAGCTTGAGATTTTTTAAGCAGGATTTTTGTATCGTTATTGGCGAAGCCATCCTGAGGGGTCGAAAAGTAACGAACATAGTTATTTGTGTTTTTATATGAAGTTGTCAGAGGGAATCTGACCTTGTTTTTTCTACCTTTATGTGGGGTATTAGAAAATTGTGGATCTAGTGGTTGTCGTACGACGTACCGGCCATTATTTAATCGAGTGGTTGTGACTTTAGAGAAGTGCTCACAATACCGATCTTTTATAATTTTGTTTGTTATTGGAAGTTTCCTTAATCTTTGCTATTTCCTTAATTGTGAATTAAGGTATTTGTCCTCAACTTGAGTTGGTATGGTGGTAACTGGTTCTGTAACTAGTCCACCTTGTGCTTCGCTGTGCAGCGTTTGAACTTTTTGTGCATTTGAGCAACATGGTGTCTCTTGGATTTTTTTAGAATTTTGATTTTCGGTATTTGCTTTTGTAATTAAACCCGTGGTTCTTGATTTATAAGCGCTTTTATAGGGTGAGATGGGATATATGCTGTAATGAAACATTGAGTTGTGTCTTTTGTGAAAATATGAGCAGTTAAATTTGCTTTTGCAACTTTTAAGATTGTGGGTATGGGACAAGCAGTTTGTACAGAGTCTTTTTGATCTGACAAAGTTGTTCCTTTCGTTAATGTTTAATTTTTTAAACTTCTCGCAAGTTTTAAGCTTAAGCCCTCTTGTGCGTAGTTCGCATGGCGTATGTTTTCTTTGTTCAGATGTGAACGATTGTGTTTTGTTAAAAATTATGTTTGATTTGTTTTTGCTTTTAGCTTGGGGTCTATTGAAGCTTACATTGAGGTCGTGTTTAATGTTCTTATTTTTTTATTATTTTTTCTTCTAACCTTTCCACAATTTCATATTAGGTGGTGAGAAAATCTTTCATTTGTTGCCACGTTGGGCACTTTTTTCGTGATGAGAGCGATTGCTCCCATAGAAGTAACGACTTTTCTGGTAATTCGGCGGTGCAAATGTTCCAGAATTGGGTCCCAGTTGTCTGTGGGAATATTTTGTGTCGACAGAATCGACAAACAATTAAAAACAGTGGATTGTAGTCTTACAAATTCTTCACTTTTTTCTTTCTTGATTTTAGGCAAGTTTACTAGTGTCGTTACTTGCTTATCGACCAGTATTCTTTCGTTTTCGTATCTAGCTTTTAGAGTTTCCCAAGCCAAATTGAAATTATCGTCATTAAGAGCGAACTATTTGACTATTACGCCTGCTTGACCTTTTGTTTTGTATCGGAGGTGATACAATTTTTGCGCTTGTGATAATTGAGAATGGTTTATGTACACGGCCGTGAACATGTCCCGGAGGGACGGCCATTCTTCATAACCTCCACAAATTGTTTCGGTGTCACATGCGGGCACCTCGAGCTGGATGCCGAAATTTGCCTTTTGACTGTCTACTTGTGGCAGATCTACTCTACTGTGGGGAGTAAGTGCAATTGCTTTAATAAGCTTTAGTTGATCGGAGATCATCGCTTTTGTTTCTTCGTACTGGTCTAAGCAGTTTTCGTATATTGCGTAAGCCGAGGATTTGAAATTATGCGTACCTGAATCGTCAGAATCTAGAATGGCGTCATGAGCCGCTTGGAAGCGAATCCAAAAATTTGTTGTTTTTGATTTCTAATAACGATTCAGAGTTTTCGTGAATCGGTGAAGCGGCAAATCTAGTGCAGTATCTTAATGAACTGTCACTTTGGGAAATGAATTTAACAACCTGTTTTGAGCGTGTAGCTCCTGCAGATGTATTTTGATCTTTTGCGTTATTAATCATTTTGGTTTTATTTTGATTTTTTATCTGTAAATAATTAAATTTTTTTCTCTCAGTGGAACTGATTTGAATAAGGAAATTGAATTGAAACTTTTTTAGGTAAATGTTTTTATTTTCAGTTTAGGTTGCTAGCAAACGAACGAATATGTTATTTCGTGTTAATATTACCATTTCTGTTTATTTGCAAAATAATAATATTTATTTATTTTATTTTAGTTTTAAGTTTGCAAATATCCACACTTTTAATTTATAAAAACCTTTTACGTCCCTCTGTTAGTATTTAGGTACACCCTAATACTTGGACTTGTATGTAAGTTTGTATGTGCTTATGAAGGTACTTATGTTTTGTGCAATTGAGAGCTCGCTGAGAAGATCAATGGTCTTTTTGCATAATTATGTACGAATTGTTGTGTGTTTATGAGTATGGTTAACTTAAGCAATTGAGAGCTCGTTAGAGAGATCAATTCGCTTTTTGTACGCAATCCTGCTTGTTTTTGTTTGCCAAAGAACAAGGCGTATTGCCTGATAGTAGCCAATATGGACTTTGAATATTTGAATATGTGCGCCCACAGTTTTTATTTAACCGCGATTTGATTATAGTTCTTAGTTACAAATAAGGAAATTTTATTTTTGTAAGTGAATTTTAAAATTACTGTTTTGTAATTTTAAGATTACTTAATTTTTTTTTTTACTTATTTGTCCTTATTTAGTGTGGGGTAAAAAAAGGCGGATTCTATATTGCTGTATATATATATAATTGTTCATATGTACATATGTTTGTTAGCACTGCGAAAAGAGCGCAAAAACGAAATGAGTAATGTGCAGGTATATTTCCTATGCACTTGTGATTGTACATATGTATATATATAAATATATAAATTATTGCCGGTTAAATTAAAACGGCTAAAAAATTTATATTTTTGGTCAAAATTACCGTTATTGTCAAAATGTTCTGCTAAGACTAAATTACAATTTCAATTATCAATTATTTATAACTTAAAAATTACTTATGCTAGCACTATTGATTTATTTACTTGTGTCTCGTTATTCCGCGTGTGCCGGATGTTGATTGCAATTGTTGCAATGGTTGCATTATTGTTAGTCAGCATTAATTCCTGGCTGTAGTTTATACTGCGCGTGCCGGATGTTGATTGGTTAATTGCTTATCCAGCATTATTCTGCTTATCGCAGTTAACTTTAATGTTGCTAACCCCTCCGCCGTCAAAAACGAACGTCCTCTTTTGATTAAACTATTAGGGTTATCGGCACTTTTGACGTGGGAGTTTCCGATGTGCCTTCTTTATTATTGGCCACATTCACGTTTACATTGTAGCTCGATGGTTCTATTAGTTTTGTCTTACAATTCTCCCTTATGATTGATGCAGTGCCTATTGTTGCTAGATTGATCAGGCAAATAACTACTAATGAAAAATTTGTTATTAGTGCTGCTGTGTGGGTTGTCTGCAGTGTTTGTAAATGATTGGTGTTATTTATGTAGAGTTCCTTCATCATGTCAAGGCTGAGAATTTCTTCCTCTTTGTTCGAAGGGATATTTGACTGTAGGATTGCGGGTAATGGTTTGCTAGTTAGTATTTCATTAAAGGAGTGTTTTTGGTTGTCGATTAAAACTGTGGAATTACGATATTGAACGGCATATGATCCCACAAGATTTATTTTTTGGTTATCGATTTCAATTGTTCCATTATACTGGTTTAGTAATATGATGCCAGGGAAGATGTTTTCTATCGATGGGATGTACTGGTTATTTATTTGAGTGCATTCTGCTGGTTCGCTTCTGAGTAGTTGCGGGACACAAGTAGTATTAATAATCTAATATCTATCATATTCTTATAGTTACAAATTCTTACATGATTATTCTCATTACATATTGTTTTTATTCCAAATACCTTATGTTTACTACAGTTAACGATATCCTCATAGGGAATTTCATTAATATATTTTTTTTTTTTTATGGGTTTGATAACAATTGAATCGCAAATTTCTTCGTTTATTAATGGTATTCCTATCATATAAAATATTATTATTATTATTATTTTTATTAGGAAAAATATACAAAATATTAAACCTAATAGTAAGAAAGGAGTACAAGCTACTGTGGCTATCGCCTCCGATATAATAGTATAAAGTTACAAAGTTTATATTTTATTATAAAGATTACATTCTTTTAGAAAATTGCATATATTAACAATGTTTGCGAAAGATGGTGTATTTAACAATGTTTGGTATTTACTAGAAATAAAGTGTTTTTGCCTAATACTCTCTAGTGCTGGACAGATATTGAATATATGTTCCATGGATAATGTGCTGGGACAGAATGGACATGATGGTATAGGATTGCCGCCAAGAAGATGTTGGTAAGTGATTTGCGTGTGCCCGATCCTTAATCGAGTAAAGATTGTTGCTTGCTGTCTTGAGATGTTGTTGGGGTAGCATACCTTTTCGAGTAGTTTGTTTAGGATTGCGTATTTGTGTTTAAATTTCTTCCAGTCTGCAACTTTCTTTTCATATATGTGTCTGCTTAACATTTTACTGAGGTCATTTTGGTCTTGCACCTCGTTAAGAAAAGTGGGGGCAGATTCAAAGAATCTTGCCGCCTTGTCAGCATATTCGTTCCCGGGAATGCCAACGTGACCTGGCACCCAGAGAAGAGCTATTTTTCTTTTATGTTTAATGCAAATGTCTCTAATTTTAGATATTACTATGGAATTATTTCGTATGTTGCGTATGGCGTTCAAGCAGGAGAAGCTGTCTGAGCAAATAAGGAATTTGCCTTTTTGTAAGATAGCAAATTTTAATGCCATATATATTCCAATTGCCTCGGCGGTAAATACGGACGAATATGATGGAGGAATTCCGCCAGTAATAGTTGTCCCGTTAGCTGTGGTAACAGCATAGGCAGTATTTGTTAATTTGGACGCATCTGTGAAAATTTCTTGAAACTTTTTATTCTTATAAACGTTGGTTAGTTCTAAGAAGTTTTGTTGAAAAACTGTGTTACTGGTGGTGAATTTTTTAAACTTATGTAGAGATGTATTTATTGAAACGTCACTAATCAGCCATTCCGGTTGAGTGTTAGTTGTATAAAATTTCGATGGGATATGAATGTTTAAAGTTTTTGCAAACTGAAGACAGCGGCGGAGGGTAGATTTAAGTTGAAAATTCCTTTTGTGTTTTGCTGCAAGCGTTATACATTTTTGAATTCCTATGTTTGGAGAATTAAGTATTTTTGGAAGAAGTTGTATCGTTTTTTCGTAAACTCTTTCCTTTATTGACGGTAAGCCACTTTCTCCTAAAATAAATTTAGTTGGTGATGTAGGAAAAGCGTTTAAGCTACGACGAATCGCAGCGTGATAAGGAGCCTCCAACTGCTTAATGTTTGTGTTTGCGAACCAGCCATAAATCGGCAGGCCATAGTCTATTTTAGAGAGTATTATGGCTCTTGTAATATTAATAAGTGTATTTGTATGTATAAATGACCGTTTGCTAGATAAATACTTAATTATGTTTAGTCTACTGGAAAGCGATTTTCTAAGGTTAATACAGTGATACTTAAATGTAAACTTATTGTCAAAATATATTCCTAATATTTTTAAGCTATTTACACGAGGTATTATATATTATTGTCGAAAATTAGATCTGGGTATGAACATTTCCTTTTTTTACAAATATGTAATAATTTACTTTTAGAAGTTGAGATACATGCTCCGGAAAGTGAACCCCACTTTTTGAATTTCGTGTGTACTTCATTAAAAACGTTATTAGTTGCCTGCGGATCTTTCAAATTAGTGTAAATAAAAGCATCATCGGCATACATAGTTAAATTAATATTTTTTATATTTAGGCAGATATCGGTGAGTTTATCAAACGCAATAATGAATAGTACTACGGATAGGGGGGAGCCTTGAGGTATACCGTTGTTAAGAGGGTTTACCTCGGAAAAAGTATTATTAACATGAACTCGGAACTGTCGGTGGATCATAAACGCTTTTGATCGTAAAAGCTTTGGCCAACCTTCCAGTCTGCAAGTCGGTAGATTGTGGCGTGGTTTTTTGTGGCAATCGCGTCGGATACAAAATGTTGCAGTTGCAAAAGTGAATCAGTTGTGCTTTGTCTGCTTCTAAAGGCAGTTTGATTGTGTTTGATACGATTATTTTTAGTAATGAACTAAATTAGTCGCTTCGCAATAAATTTTTCAAACGTTTTGCTGAGGCAAGAAAGCAAAGAAATAGGTCTATACGAAGAAACCAAGTTGGACGGCTTATGTGGTTTGATTATTGGAATGACTGCGGCAGTTTTCCAAGCATGAGGATAGTAGCCTTTCGCATAGATATTGTTTTAGAGGGATAGCATCGGATAAGATATACGATCGATGCCAGGAGTTTTGCCTTTGGCATGTACGAGTGCCGATTCCAGTTCACAGTATGTTATCATATTGTCTAAGTGAATTGCCGGTAAGGAAAGGTTTATAGGAGCGTAGTGCATGGAAAGCCAACGATGTTTTTCCTGGATGTATTCTTCAGAGAAGTTGCCGTCAACTGAACATTGAGACCAATGTTGTGTAAAAGCTGTTCCAATATCTATGGAGTCGCATAGAAGTCTTTCCTCGGATTGAATAACTGCTATATGGGGATGTGGGATACTGGTTAGAAGTTTGATGTCATGCCAAATTTTTTTGGAGGTTGATGAAGGGGAAATATGCGAGGTAAAAGTTTCAAAATTCTTTCTCATGGCTTCCTTGGCCGCCCGTTTGAAATGAGCATTCGATTTTTTGAAGTTCATTATATTTGCATCAGTTATGGAATTTTTTAGAGTTCTCCAGCATTCAATTTTTTGGGTGCGAAGGTCTTGAAGCTCTTTATTCCACCAAATGAGGGAGGCCTTAGAAATTTTTCTTTTACTTTGGGGAATTGATTTGTCAGCTGCCGCGCGTATAATTTTTGTAATAAAAGAGGTTTCTTGGTTTATATTGCCTGTCGGCGAGTATTTCATACTATTTAATATTTCTGCTTGAAAATTGTCCCACTTAGCTAAGTCTGTCTTAAATCGGGTCAGGTGAGTATATTTTGTAGGATGTAGGACAGTAGCAATATTGATTGAAATTGGGAAGTGGTCACTACCTTTAAGTTTGGAAAAAACACTCCACTCGATTCTGGGAGACAGTTCCGGAGAAGAAAAGGAGAGGTCTACATTGGTGAACGTTGAATGAGTTGAGAAGTGGGTGGGAGCGCCATTATTAAGTAATGACAATTGGTGGCTTGTTATAAGGTTTTCAATTATTAGGCCCCTTGGATTTGATTTGGGAGAGCCCCAAAGTGGGTTCCAAGCATTGAAGTCGCCAACCCATAGGAAAGGTTTGGTAAGCTGATGATATATACACCTTAAATCTTATTCGTTAAAAATTTGCTGGGGGGGAATATAAGTATTAACAACACAAATTGGATGGCTAAGTTTTAATTTGATTGATATGGTAGACAGTGTTGAAGTGATATTAATAATTTCATGAGGTATATGTCTTTTAACTAGTATTCCAAACTCCTTGTTTGTTAGTTTGTATATTGTTTAAATTAAAAAAGTAGCCAGTGTATTGTTTGGGAAAGTATGTTTTTTGGATATTTATTATTGGAATGTGAGTTTCCTGAATACATATCACATCTGGATTATTTTCTTTGATAAGTAATTGCAGTTCATGGTAATTGTTCCAATATCCTTTCATGTTCCACTGGACGATTTTTAATCCCATTGATGTAAATGAGAGGAAAGCAGAACGTAAGAATATATATTCATGTGAATAGTCATGTATGAAGTGTTTCGTTATTCTAGCATTTCGTTTTCAGATGTGTTTTCTTCTTGAGTAGCGAGAACTTGAGAGAGAGTTGGGAGAGGTTGATAATATGATTGGAATTGAGAGAGAGAGTATGGTAAGTTTGGTTGAAGAGGTGGATTGTTTGTGGAAAAGTTTGTTACGTTTGCTTGTTGTTTGTATATTTTTGTAGCATCCCGCATTGAGCACTTGTTCATGATTTTGATTTTTAGAATTTCTTTAGCTTGTAGAAATTTTGGACATTCTTTTGAGGAGGAGGGGTGGGCTTGGAAGCAATTAGCGCAAAAAGTGCGATCACAGTCGGACGGAGAATGAGGAGGGAGTGAACAGTTTTCACAAAGAGGAGAGCGTTGGCATTTATTCTTTGTATGCCCAAGAATTTGACAGGATTTGCATCGCATGGGAAGGGGTATATATTGGCGAACTAGTACTTTGCGCTAGGCGATATCGATTTTATTGGGTAAATTATAAAGATTGAAAGTGAGCAAGACCACTCCCGATGGTAATAATTTCCCATCAATATATTTTTTAAATTTGTAAACTTCGACCACTCCTTGGGAGGATAATTCTTTAATGATTTCCTCCTCTGCAACATTGTTGAGAAAAGGACCGTATACGGTACCTTTCACTTGGTTGAGTGATGCGTGTAGCGTGGCTAATATAGCACACACGCCTACCAATTGTTTTGCCCTTAGAAATTTTTCGGCTATTTTGTTATTCTTTACCAGAAGCAATAGTTTTCCATCACGAAGAGTGGATATGTTAAGCACTTCACTAATAATTCGCTTGATGGCATGATGTATTGCGAAACATGAGTAGGATGCAATAGGTCTGGATGGATCAGTAGCTTCAATCACAATAAATTTTGGGTCGTCTCCTTTATTTTCGGGTAGAAAAGGGAAATCTTCTAGTTGAAAAGTTATTGGAGGTTTGCGTTTTTTTCTTTTAGGTCCCGTGTCGAGTATAGCGAAACGATTCTCCCTGATATTTGATGGCATCGGAGCCATCGTACACGTGTAAAAGTTTATGTTTTTGAGGTTGAAATGCTAGTGAGCAATGTAAATACGAATAACGAAAGAAATAGAGCACTCGCGAGCGGCGAAAAACGAATTAAGTAGTTGATGAATTAAGAAAACACTGCATAAGCGAAAAAACAAAAGACGTATTTACGGCACGAGAGATAGTCGATGACTGCATATAAAATAACATTGTTTCATTTGAGGCTACTTTTATATTTGCAAATTCTAGCGATTCTTCTACGTTATTTAATGTGAAGTTATTTTTTATAAAAATGGATTTTGCTAATGCTAGTTCTTCACTTGATAAAATATACGAATTGACGATTCCGGCTTTGGCACAATGAATCGCATAATCAATATTAATAACTTCTTCTTTTACAATCTTTAATTTATATTTTAATTCTATAGCAAAATTGCGTTGTACATCTTCATTAGATTGTACCGCTTTTAAAATCTTATTCGATACTCTTGTAATATTGTTTATCCTGTCACAAATTATTTTATTTATTACTACTTGATTATTGTTATTGTTTATTATATTATTTATTTGATTATCTAAAATTACTAAGCTATCGTGATCGGGATTTCCCGCGATCCATTTCCAAACTTTTCCTATTATTTCTATAGAGTTTTTAAATCTTTTGGGTCGGAGTCTGTTTATGCGACTTCATGGCATCTCGCCCCTCCACTCACATTCATCACACAACACAACATTTAGCACCCAACACAACATTCCGCACACAACACAACATTCAGCACACAACCTGCATCATCATCCCACGCAACAAACCAACCACACTACACACACACCATAATCATTTTTTCACCACTCAACCGATCAAAAAGGATTGGTTAGATGGGGGTGGCCCTCAATTCGCTTTTTACGCCCGTATCGAGGACACACGTCTCGCCAATTCGTTCACCGTCGATCCGCCAATTTTGAATATCATAAAGATCCAGTCTAACGTTGGAGTCCCCATCCGGTCGCGTGTGTGTGTGTGTAGGAGCAGCGACAGTGAAAGTGAACAGTGTCCAAGGAAATATAAATAATTATATCTTTAATTTTGAATTAAAAATATTGAAGTCTCGCCCGCAAAGGAAAATACGTACAAATATAAATCGATACATTTTTTATAGATCTTTAATTTAACCAAACCCACAAAGGGATACATAATCCAAGCGTAAGTATTCCCCCAAACTAAGTGCAACGAACAAGTGGTCCTTCGAGCCTCAGGCACCTGAGATAAAAAAACCACAAACATAAAATAAAAAATGAAAAAATAAAAATTAAATACAACGAAATAATACATAAAGAAAAAGTGAAAAAAAGTGAAGAAAATTATGAGCATATATTAACAAATAGCATAAAACGGGCGCGTTATAACACCAAACAAAGGTCAATAACCTCAAAATACATAAACGGGCGCAGTTAATACAAATTAACTAACTAAAGAAACTAAAACGAAAGTGAAGTGACAATAGAAACAATACTGGAAAGTGCTGTGAAAAGAAATATATAAAAGAATGCTCAAAGTGCAGTGCAGTGCTAAAAGAACAAGAAAAATATGTACATACATAACGTATAAGTGACAAAAACCCTAAAACATACGGCAGAACAAACAAGGAGAACAAGCATCGTGGGAACAGACTACAAACCCAACACGGAAAACTTCAAAGAGGAAATAAAAAGCAAAAAGACAAAAACGACAATAGAGAGAACACATAAGTCTTGCCCAAAAACCCTTGGCGGAGAAAAAAGTGAGTCCTTTCCAATTAAATTTTTTATAAAATTATTTATGCGCATATGTATGTTTAATATACAGTTTAAGCTGTAATACGGCATACAGCTACTTAGAAATAATCCAACTGTTCTATACGAAAAACCAGTTAGACAGTTCGGAGTATACATATGTATATATATAGGTACCGAAATAAATGAAAAAATTACGGTACCTGCCTATTGCTTATTTTGTGTTTCCAAGCACGCTATAATTTTCCAAAATCAAAAAAAAACAGTTTTTCAAAGTCAAGTATTATTACTTGCATGTTTTGGTGATACCCCTTGAGCTAAAAAAGCAACAAGCAGGATCGCCTATAATAAATAAGCAAAGGCGAGCAAAAAAAGAACATGCAAATACATACATACATATGTACACAAATAAGTAAAGGTACTGGATTGTGTAAGAGATACATATACGTACATACATATGGGCATATACATACATACAAAAAATTTATGGGCAATCCAACTTTCCGCGCCAAATTTTATATTCCGTAATTAATATACATACATTCATATAAATATGGTACATACATAAATCAATTATATTAAGAAAAATTTTTGAAAAACTGTTGTTAACTACCTGCCTTCAAGCTAACTTCGTGTCTCCAAACACACTACAAAAAAAACTAAAATTTTTCAAAATCATGTATTCTTTCTTGCATGTTCTGGTGATACCCCTTGTGCTAACAAAGCAACAAGTAGGATCGCTTTAAAAATAAGCAAAGGCAGAAGAAAAAAAAGACAACAACAACATAACAGTGGATATTTGTGTATGTACATATACATATGTATGTACATCGCGATCCAACTATTTCTCGTTTATCTCTCTTACGTTTTCTCTCTGTCTTAATATAACGTACCAATAAAAAGGTTACAAATATATACATATCTACATACAAGTAATAATATATGTATAAAATATATTTATTACTCCGGTCAGCGAACTTTAAACAAACAAAAAAAAACAAAAAAACGGAATCGAAATACATGTGCACTACTTATGTACTTATAGTATATATGTACGTACATCGGGTACTTATTAAAATTTCTTTTTCGTGTTCTTTTTGAGCAAACGTATGCAGATGCAGCTAACAAAACATTTGCATACGTACTCACATATTTAAAATTGACATATTTACGAATATATAAAAAATTGTTTACTTATTTTCCTCGCATTTCGTTATATTGCATGTACATATGTACATGCATATGTGACAATTGTGCGAACTATAAGGGAAACAAAAGAACACACAAACATTAAGCATACCTATAATTACAATTATATATAATTTACATAAATACAAGTTAACGCAACATACGCCGAAATTGGCTTACATAGCTTTTACAAGTAACCAAGTAAAAGCTTACGTAAGCATGCGATTTGGACAGCGGTCGCTATCCCACGGTTAAACGACACCACACGCGCATCCGGAGTAAATGATGATACAGCACCGCCGCTACTTGAGAACTTCAGTGCTGCTTTTTAACAACAATGCACCTGTACTTGCAACGTAGCTTGATAAAATAAATTAGGCGTAAGACAAATTTTGTAATTATTCTAAGTTTGGCTTTCAATGTGAACGAATGAACAAATAAATAAATAACTGGCGCCCAACGTGCTAGTCGCAACTGAATAAGTTAATCGAGTAAAGGCCCTCAAGAAGTGCCTCGCGCTGCGGCTCAAACTACTAATCAGGACGTGACAGCAGAATCAAAAAGGGATAACTTCGGTGGAAGAAAGCCCGCACCCAACGAAGAGTGCGCAACCCCAAGTAGCCCCGGCAAAAAGGAAAAATCCAATGCGCCGTTGGACTTTAATGTAAGAACATAATTTAAGAATTTAAGTGAATAGAAATAAGAGTTTAATTCAATAAAAATAAGTGAAACAGTAAAATTTTTAGTGAAATTTAATTGAGAGAAACTTATAATAAAAGAAGCAACTTATTACACAGAAGTGCATTGTTAGCGTAGATCTAGGAAAAAAATATAAACAGAATTTTTTCAATTTAAACTATAACAAAAAGCTTGTACAGCTTATAATAAAATAAAATAAAGAACTTGGATCAGTTCCAGTTCTTATAACACTAAAAACAACTCTGCGATTCACCACCAAAAAGGGACCCTCCAGAGATTGATAAATCCAATAAAAACAAAACGTAGTTACAAATTGGTAACATAAGAATAAAACATAATTTCAATTTTAATTTTTATGTACATTTTTTGATCATTCTCAAGCCTTCATCAAATTTTTCGAGTTAAAAAAAAAAAACTTCAAAATGAGCAATCCCGAATCCATTATCAGACCCCCCATTCTTAATACCAATGTACCACCACCATCCACTAACCCCCAGGTAACCCCAGAATTAGCCAATATAATTCGCAATATAGTATACCAGGTGATTTCGACAGAAGCACCATCCTTGATTCAGAATATTATCCACCCAACAAGCACAATAGTAACGGATCAAACAATAGACCCCAGACACGCAGGAGACTTGACAGGACTCGATAGGATACCAGACGTTGTAAGGTGCTTGAGAGACTTTTCTGGTGATCCAAGAGAGTTCGCTTCTTGGAAAAAAAGTGTTGAGAGAATCCTAAAAATATACAGTAGCGAAAAAGGTACTCCACGTTATTTCGGCATTTTAAATGTCATACGAAATAAAATCACGGGGAATGCCGACGTCGCTTTGGAGTCCTACAACACTCCTCTAGACTGGGAGGCCATTTCGAAATGTCTCAACACACACTACGCCGACAAACGCGACATCAGCTCTTTAGAATACCAAATGTCATCTTTATATCAAGGCAATAAAACAATAAACGAATTTTACCAAGATGTGTTCTCACATCTTTCCTTAATTTTAAACAAAATTGCTTGCCTCGAAATAGGACCAGAGTCCGTAAACATACTGACGAAAACCTACCGCGATAAAGCATTAGATACATTTGTTAGGGGATTAAACGGCGAACTTCCAAAATTACTTGGAATTAAAGAGCCCACCGATCTACCCCAAGCTCTCCAGTTGTGTATGAGATTGGAGAACCAAAACTTCAGAACTCAGCACGCCTTCGGGAATCAACCCACAGTCCGGAAATCACACCCACCACCACTTCCACCAAGGAAGCAACAGCACTTAACGCAAGCCTTTTACCCAAGCCTTGCCCACATACCACATCCAATGCCTCTCATGCAACAAACAGCATATAAAACTTTACAGCCCCAATATCAACAGTATCCTCAATACCAACGATACCTAACCTACCCGCAAAACCAACCACCAAGACCCAATCAATACCAAAACCCACCAGCTAGACCCAATCAATACCAAAATCCGCCACCTAGACCCAATTACCAACAGAACCTACCACCAAGACCAATTCAACCCAAACCCCCAATTCCAATGGAAATAGATGATTCGCAAAGGACAAAACAAGTAAATTACATGAACAGACCGAACAATAACGGCTTCGCCGGAAAACGACCGAACACGATTTCAAACCAAGTACACCAACCATACAAACAGCACAGAATTAACCATATTGAACCCGTTGACAATACTATTAATGATCCAGAACAGCAGAACGAAGAGCAAGACGGACAACCATGGGAAGATTACTATAATCAGTACACTTCACATGACAATACCCCGGCAGAAGATTCTAGCGAATTCTCCGACATTCATTTTTTAGGTTAACAAATTCAACGTTACCCTACTTTCAATGTAAAGATGGTAACGGAGAAATCCTGAAATTCTTAATAGACACAGGTTCTAACAAGAACTATATTCAACCCCAACTTGCCAAAATCCCCATTTCAAACAACGAAAATTTCTATGCCAGCTCAGTAGGAGGGAACATCGAAATCACGCATCACACTTTTCTTAACCTTTTTGGACTTAACGACGAAAATCTAAAATTTTTCATTCTACCTACCCTTAAATCCTTTCATGGAATTCTAGGTAATGACAGCCTTAAGCAGTTAGAAGCAATAATTTTCACTTCAAAAAATTATATGTTATTAAAAAATAACATAAAAGTCGTCATCAAGCAACAAACAGCAAAATCAATAAATAATATCGAAATTAGAACGGAACATCTCACACTTGGACAGACAGAAAAACTTCGAAATTTATGTAATAGATACCCGCAACTCTTCTCCGACCCAGACGAAAAATTAACGTACACTACCGTTGTAAGGGCCGAAATTAAGACGACCACTCAAGATCCAGTATATTCCAGATATTACCCTTATCCCATGTCCCTTAAGGATGAAGTCGAAAAACAATTGACAAAATTACTCGAGGATGGTATAATAAGGCCTTCTCGATCTCCCTATAACTCCCCAATCTGGATAGTACCGAAAAAAATTTATGCATCTGGCACAAAGAAGTACAGAATGGTAATTGACTACCGCAAACTTAATACAGTTACGATAGCCGATCGCTATCCTATCCCAGATACAAACGAGGTACTCTCTCAACTCGGACAAAACAAATTCTTTACAGTTCTTGACCTGAAAAGTGGCTTCCATCAGATTCCATTAGTTGAATCGGATATTGCGAAGACAGCTTTCTCAGTCAACAATGGTAAATATGAATTTACCAGACTTCCCTTCGGCCTAAAAAACGCACCCTCAATTTTTCAAAGAGCATTAGACGATATACTCAGAGAATATATCGGCAAAATATGCTTCGTTTACATAGACGACATAATCATTTTTGGCAAAGACGAAGACTCCCATCTAAAAAATGTTGAAACAATTTTCCGAACTCTACAAAAAGCTAACATGAAAATCCAGATTGACAAATGCGAATTCTTAAAGACGGAAGTTGAGTTTTTAGGATTTGTCATTTCTCAAAACGGAATAAAAACAAATCCAACAAAAGTAAAAGCAATTTTAGACTTTCCACCCCCACAAACTTTAAAAGAACTCCGATCTTTTCTAGGACTATCTGGTTATTACCGCCGGTTTATTAAAGATTATGCAAAACTTGCCAAACCTCTAACCGTACTTTTGAGAGGGGAAGAGGGACGTATGTCCAAAAATCTTTCATCCAAAATTAAAATTACTCTTGATAATAAAGCAATAGAAGCATTTAATAAATTAAAAAAATCACTAGTATCTTCTGACGTCATGTTACAATACCCAGACTTCGAAAAAGAATTTCACTTGACAACTGACGCATCAAACCACGCAATAGGAGCAGTCCTAGAGCAGGACGGCAAACCCATAACGTTCATTTCCAGAACACTGACAAAGACTGAAGAAAACTACGCGACTAACGAAAAAGAACTTTTAGCCATAATATGGGCTTTAAAAACTTTTAGGAATTACCTTTATGGATCAACCACAGTAAAAATCTTCACAGATCATCAACCGTTAACATATTCACTCAGTAGCAAAAATACCAACAATAAGCTGAAAAGATGGAAATCGATATTAGAAGAGTATAATTATGAGATTAAATACAAACCTGGCAGTAACAATATTGTGGCAGACGCACTTTCTAGACCACCACAGCAAATAAATTCCATGTCAGCAACACAACACAGTGACGAAAGTTCAGCTCAAACCTTAATTCCATATACTGACGCCCCAATCAATGCCTTTAAAAATCAAATCTTTATTTCAACAGGTGAACCATCTTCATACCAATTTAAAATACCCTTTCCTACCTATCACAGGCATATCATAATTGAAAGAGATTTTACGGAAGAAAGTCTTGCTACCATATTAAAAAGATATCTCAATCCTTCAGTAACAAATTGCATAAAAACTGAAGACAGCATCTTAGGCAAAATCCAAACAATTTATCAAATTCATTTTAGTAGATACAGGGTACGTTACACTCGAAAATTTACAAAAGACATTATAGATGAATCCGCACAAGAAACGGAAATAATCAACGAACACAATAGAGCTCATCGCAACCCCACAGAAAATAAAGCACAACTTTTAGAAAGATGCTATTTCCCTCAAATGAACGCCAAAATAAAACGAATTACAAAACAGTGTAAAATCTGCTTAGAAAATAAATACGAAAGACACCCCGTAAAACCCATCCTGAAAGCTACTCCGATTCCCAATTACCCAGGCCAACTTGTCCACATAGACCTTTACTACACTAATAGTAAGATAGTGCTCACAGCAATAGATAAGTTCTCAAAATATGCTCAAGCAAAGGTCGTACCTTCTAGAGCATCCGAAGATATAAAAACACCCTTAAGAGAAATCTTGACATCATTTGGAATTCCTGAGAAAATCGTGATTGACAACGAAAAATCATTAAACTCAGCTTCTATAACCTTCATGTTGGAAAACCAATATGGAATAGAAATCTTCAAAACCCCACCGTACAAAAGTTCAATAAACGGACAGATAGAGCGATTCCATTCAACACTCTCCGAAGTACTGAGATGTACTAAGGCAGAGAAAACCCATACCAACTTTGAAGATCTTCTTAATAGGTCTTTGTATAAATATAATTATTCCATTCATTCCACCACAAAAAGAAAGCCTGTAGAAGTATTTTTTGGAAGAACAGTCGGACCTAATCCTTTCGAATTAGACAGACAAGAAAATATTAAAAATCTCAAAAACAAACAAGAAAAAGACCTAGAACTTCATAATAAGAATAGAACTGATTTTAAGACATACAATAACGAAGACGCTATTTACGTTCAAATAAATAAAAGACTAGGCAATAAATTAACGCCCCGTTATAAAAAAGAAATAGTTCAAGAAGACAAAGGCAACACGATTGTAACAAAATCAGGTCGCACCGTTCACAAAAGTTTCATAAAAAAATAATACACTCAATTTTTCAGGATCTTGCTTGCTTTGTGCAATGCAGAAGTCAAAATTTTGGACTATACGAACAGCCACTTAGTAACGATAGAAATAGGAACCGCAAAGGTCCAGACCGGAACATTCAGATTGATACACACCATTAACCTCGACCTATATGACTCTGTGCTCAACGAAATACATTCCTCAATAGAACATTACGTAACAAGGAAAAGCCGTAGTTATTCATTCTTATCCCAAGAAGAAAAATCCATCCGATCCCTATTATCCCAGCTCAAACCCAAAAGAACCAAGCGAGCAATAGATTCTCTTGGCACAGCCTGAAAATGGTTGGCCGGATCCCCAGACCATGAAGATTTGAGAATATTAAACAATAAAATAAATAACCTGTTAGTTAATAATAACCAACAAGTAATAATTAATAAGTCTATTCTAGAAAGAATAAACAATCTGACGTATATTTCTAATGTAATATTAAATGAAATTAAGTCAAATGACATTGTCAAATTAGAAGTAGAAAAAGGTATTGAGAGAAAATTAAATTTAATTAAAGAAGAGCTAACAAATATAGATTATTCTATCCAGTGGGCGAAAGCTGGAATTGTAAACTCGTTTATGTTATCAAATGAAGAATTAGTTGTAATCAAGGAAACATTAGAAAAACAAAATACGCCTTACATAAATGTAATCGAAGCTATTGAATTTAGCGATGTCAAAATTGCATCAAATTTATCATCTATCATTTATATTATAAAATTTCCCTTGACAAGTCAAGAGCTTTGTAAATCAATAATAACAAAACCTGTAAATCTAGGAAATAAGGCTATTAAACTTGAATATGAAAATTTAATTGTTTGTAATGAAGACATATTTGGTGTCAAAAATAGCTGTAATAATGTTAACGATTTAATAATTTGTAAGCAAGATAATTTAGAAAAAGTCACGAAAAGCAGCTGCGTACCAAATCTACTAAAGGGCTACGCATCCAACTGTACTTTAGTCAATAACCACCACATACCAACAATTGAAGAGGTAACATCTGGTTTATTGCTTATCAACGGTTATAATGGGTCTCTGAAGATAGACAACGAGGTTATCAGTTTACAAGGAACCTTCCTGATAAAATACGATAACGCAAGTTTAACTATTGAAAACAAGAATTATACAAATAGAAATCAAGTTTTTGCACAACCCCTACCAGCTATCATCAAATCGGCAGACGTTACAGCACATCTCGAAGAAGTCCTCTCTCTGCAATATTTGAAGGACCTTAACGTAGCAAATATCCAACAAATTAATGCCATCAACACTAAATACAAAATCAGCCTATTCACTGGATCCACAGCAATAATACTATTACTTTTTGCCCTGTTTGTAATGATAGCAAGGAAGATCCTCCTCAAACGAAAAACAAAATTTCGTATTCAGGTCAATAATAATCTTACACCAACGAAAGGATCAACTCCTACACCTGACGATATTTCAAGGACATCCAACGAGGACGCTGCATGTTCTAAAGGGGGAGGAGTTAACGCAACATACGCCGAAATTGGCTTACATAGCTTTTACAAGTAACCAAGTAAAAGCTTACGTAAGCATGCGATTTGGACAGCGGTCGCTATCCCACGGTTAAACGACACCACACGCGCATCCGGAGTAAATGATGATACAGCACCGCCGCTACTTGAGAACTTCAGTGCTGCTTTTTAACAACAATGCACCTGTACGTGCAACGTGACTTGATAAAATAAATTAGGCGTAAGACAAATTTTGTAATTATTCTAAGTTTGGCTTTCAATGTGAACGAATGAACAAATAAATAAATAACTTATATACATACATACGTATATTTTTGCGTTATTGTTATTTTCCTTCTTTTTACGTTCTTATCTCAAAAGATACACGTACTAAGGAATAATATACAAATTAATTGCGAGTATTTCGTAGATATGTTTAAATAATACACGGTAAAAAAAAAAATAATAATAATAATTATAATTATATACAAACATTTTTTGATTTTGACAATTTTGAATACGTGTTCGTAAATTTATATTATATCATTTAATAATACTTTTAATAATAAAAGTTTCAAATCTATTTTTCTTTTCATTTTTATTTACACATTTGCTCATATTACCAATTTTTTTATTGTATTTCAAAGCAAAATATTTCAAAGCTCAAAGCTTACAATTTAATTTTATAAATGCAATCGGAAAAATTAAAAGAGGTTAAACCAAGAACACCTCAATTATTAGAAATTCCGAAAATGGCTGATGATGATTAATCACAAAGCACACCTGCAGAAGCTACACGCTCAAAGCAGGGTGTCAAACAAAAAAGAACCAAAGATAATTCAGTGTCAAGGTTCATAACTGAAAGTGACAATTTTGTTAGATACTGCACAAGATTTACTGCTTACCCTATTAATGATAACACAGAATCGGTTATATATTTAAAAATTCAAAGCATAGATAGCATATGGGAACGCCTTCTGGCAGCATACGATACAGTACTAGATGTTGACGATGCTGAACTGCCAGAGAATATAAAAGCTTTGGCGTCAGCTAAATATGAAAACTGCCTCGAACAATATGAAATTACGAAGGCAATGATACTGGACCAAATAAATTTATTAAGGCCATGTAGAGCCACTACTCCTCCCCCGACAGTAGTTACGACTCAAAAAGAAGAAATAGATACAGGTATATTCTTGAAAGTGTCAGCTTTTGATACTGAAGTTTTTCACGGAGGTTATGAGCAGTGGCTGTCTTTCCGGGACATGTTCACTGCCGTATACATTAACCATCCCAAACTTTCACGAGCTCAAAAGCTGTACCATCTCAGATACAAAACAAAAGGGGAAGCTGGCAGTATCGTCAAGCCTTTCGCTTTAAATGACGAAAACTTTAATCTGGCTTGGGAAGTACTGGTCGAAAGATACGAAAATGAAAGAGTATTGGTAGACAACCAAATAACAATTTTAATGAATTTACCAAGAATTCAACAAGAAACCAGCCAAGAGTTTCAAAAACTATACTTGACAGTGACTAATTGTTTATCTGTGTTAGAAACACAAAAGATTTCCACAGAATCGTGGGACCCTATCCTAATAAATATTTGTGCAGCAACACTGCCTGATGCTGCTTTGCAACGATGGGAGCAATCACTACTGGCAAGAAAGAAATCGCCAAAATGGCATCAAATGAAAGACTTCTTAACAACTCAATACGAAATAGCTGAGCGAGTTGACAAAAAAATAGTCAAGCCAAAAAATAATCAAAATGAGTCGAATAAAAACTTTTTTAAACCCCAAGCCAGCAATAATACACAATATAATAGGCACGCTAATAGAAGCCAAACATTTGTGACAAATCAAACAAATCATTGGCAATCATTATGTGAAATATGTAAAGGAGGTCACAATATAAGATCTTGTGAGAAGTTTAAAAAAATGTCTGTTTCAGATAGAAGCAATCTTGTCCGACAACACAAACTTTGCATCAACTGTCTGTCCAATTCTCACGGTACAAAAGACTGTGAAAGCAAATTTAATTGTGTGTACGGTCAACGAAGACATCACTCATTGCTTCATATTACAAATTTTCAAAATATGAAGCAAAATCAATTTCATAAAACCACCGGGTTAGTCACTACAACTAAAAGTGGTAAACCCGAAAATTCAAATCCCGAAAAAAGGGAAGAACAACCATGTTGCTTTAAAGCAGCAAAAATTCAAGCCTTCAGTCAGAAAATGAAATCAAAATTCTTTTACCCACTGCGGTCATCGCTATTGAACATAGAGGAGAATTGTTCAAATTAAGAGCATTAATAGATCAAGGTTCTCAAAGATCCTTTATATCATCTAAAGCTGAAAATCGGCTAAAATTGCCTGTCAAAAATTCAAATTTAAAAATTTCAGGAATGGGTGGAAGAATTATACACAATTCAAACAAAATCTGCCCAATCACTATAGTCTCCCCAAACGCGGATATAAGAATAGATGCACAAGCCATCGTTCTATCGCAACTCACAAATTTGCTTCCAGCTGTGAAGTAAATAAAAAGCAATGGGCAAAATGCTCATATCTCAAATTAGCAGACCCCAATTGCCATACCCCATCACAAATCGATTTGTTATTAGGTACTGACTTAATACCTCAAATAATTCTTGAAGGTATAGAAAACATATCCAATAAATTGTTAGCCCAAAATACAATCTTTGGGTGGATATTAAGTGGCCAAGTCACAGAAAAAATTAATGCTTTTACAACTGAAGTGGAAAATATTTCAAACGAATATTTAAATGATGAACTCAAAAAATTCTGGGAAGAAGAAGAATTACCTCAGACTACTCAACTTTCAGAAGAAGACCAGGCATGCGAAGCCTATTATAAGTCCACAACAACAAGAAACGAAAATGGTCGTTATGTTGTGTGACTCCCATTCAAACCCACCATCCCAGATTTTATAGCTCTAGGTCACTCTATCAGCAGTCCAGCAATTTCTAAGCTTGGAAAAAAGTCTGATAAAGAAAAGTGAGCTCAAATCAGCATATGATAATGTGATAGACGAGTATCTAGACCTCAATCATATGGAAGAAGCTGTGCCATATGAAAAAGTATCTAAAGGTAGATATTAATCTTTTTATCTGCCACATTACGGGGGAATACGACCTGATAAA
Organism: Bactrocera zonata; assembly: GCA_037783105.1. Taxonomy (NCBI): domain Eukaryota; kingdom Metazoa; phylum Arthropoda; class Insecta; order Diptera; family Tephritidae; genus Bactrocera; species Bactrocera zonata. The sequence goes on from JBAWJQ010001698.1 coordinate 667,814, forward strand.
ATCACAACAAAAGTACGAGTGGTTTTCAATGCCTCAAAGTGCATAAGCTCAGGTAAATCACTTAACGACGTACTACATACTGGCCCAACCTTACAACCTGATCTCATGCTGTAATACTAAATTTGGCGCATGTTTAAATACGTTTTTAATGGGGATGTAGAGAAAATGTACAGAGAAATTCTAGTACATAAAGATGACCAAGATTTCCAGCGTATAGTCTTCCGCAAATCAAGTAATAGTCCAATCAGCGACTAAAAACTTAAAACCGTCACCTTTGGCATCAATTGCGCGCCCTACTTAGCGATCAGGACACTGCAAGACTTAGCAAAAACGTGTGGAACAAATTTACAACAAACATATGTTGATGATATTTTATCAGGTAGCCGCAATCTGTCATTAGCGTGCGAATCACTATCACAAGTGATCAAAGCACTAAATTCAGCGGGATTCCCCTTAAAGAAAATTACATCAAATCATCCCGAAATAATAAAAAACATAAAAAAGGAAGACTTATTAGATACAAATTTCCTTAAATTTGAAACGGCCAGTACAACAAAAACCTTAGGGATTCAATGAAATGCGATAACAGATCAATTCTCATATACAATTGAGTCAATATCTGCAATGTCCGCCATTACAAAACGCCAAATACTTTCCTCAGTGGCAAAACTTTTCGACCCCGCAGGATGGCTTTCGCCAATAATGATTCAAGCAAAAATCCTCATTCAAGAATTGTGGCAAGATGGCACTGAATGGGATGAACAGGTAAAACCTGTACGTTTAATAAAATGGGTACAATTTGCATACTATATCAGAAATTCGAATCCCTCGATGGGTAAATTTCACCCCTAATATTAACTCAGAATTCCACAGTTTCTGTAATGCCTCTGAAAAGGCTTATTGCGCAACAGTTTACGTACGCACACAGTACGATAACAAAATATCTGCACACCTCTTGGTAGCCAAAGCCAAAGTTGCACCTTTGAAGACACTCAGTCTGCCACGGCTTGAACTGAATGGTGCTCTTCTGTTAGCAAAATTAATTTCAATAGTTCAAACCCATCTGAAATTAACCGATGACAAAACGTATTTTTGGTCAGACTCAGAAATAGTTTTAGCGTGGTTAGAAAAACCACCCTATTGCTGGAAGACCTATGTATCCAACCGAATATCCCAAATTTTAGACTTAGTTGGCCCAGCAAAATGGCAACATGTTGCAAGCGCGGATAACCCAGCGGATCTTGGGACAAGAAGTCACTGCACCTTACCAGCACTACACTCTGGTGCAATTTTCCAACATGGCTAACAGAATCACAAGAATTCTGGCCAAAGTCTCCCGCTCGTAATATAATACCGCCGGAAAGTCGGAAAATTGAAAATTTTCATATCACCCCAGAAGAGGATGATATTCTCCACCGATTTTCTTCATTTCCTAGAGCACTAAGAGTAGTCGCTTACATGCACAAATTCACCCAAAGACTTAAACAAAAAATGAAAGGGATACCAAATGATCCTTGCGTACAACTAACGCATACCGATTTACAACATGCCAAAGTTAGTCTCATTACCTACACCCAAACTCGCCATTTCAGTCGAGAGAAAGCAAAGTTGGTCGAAAGACGACCACCCGAAAAGGGAAGCTCTCTTCCCGTCTTAACTCCATTCTTGGACGCTAAGGGATTAATAAGGGCAAATGGAAGATTAGCGAATTCCAGCCTCAGTTACAACGAACGGGATCCCATTGTTATACCTGAGAAATCCCGTTTTACTCATTTATTCTTAATATATATTCACCAGCTTACACTACATGGTGAGCATCGCTTGATGCAGCAAATGGTCCGACAAGAATTTTATATACCGCGACTAAAGCCACAACTTAAAAAGACGATTTTTATGTGTAAACAATGTACCTTGCACAAACATAAAATGCGTACACAGATCATAGCAGCTTTACCACTTCAACGTTGCAACTATGATCTACCTTTTACTATTACTGGGGTTGATTTTGCTGGACCTTTCCAGATAAAGGCCTCGATGTTAAGATCTTCTTCATTTAGAAAAGGGTATGTGGCTGTTTTTGTATGTTTTACGACAAAGGCAGTACACCTCGAGCTTTGTTCAAATCTGACAACTGCGGCTTTCCTCGCAGCATTTGCACGCTTTGTCGGACGACGCGGATTTCCCTCAAAGATTATGAGCGATAATGGGAAAAACTTTATCAAGGCTCAAAGAGCCACCGAGAAAGAGTTCATAAACTTTATGAAAGAAGTATCCCCTGAAATAGTTAAAAAATATGCACCACAAGAGATCGATTGGCAGTTTATACCTCCATGTTCTCCGCACATGGGCGGACTCTGGGAATCAGCAGTCAAAAGCTTTAAGTCCCATTGAAAGAAAACGGCTGGTAATCATAAATTTAATTATGAGGAGTTTACTACTCTACTCACTCGTATCGAAGCCGTATTAAATTCAAGACCTATATCACCACTCTCGCAAGATCCCTCCGATTTCACAGCTCTTACACCTGGACACCTCCTCAGAGGAGCTCCTCTTCTCGCCATACCTGAGACAGAAGAAGACTCACTAACTTTAATAAATCGATGGGAAATAATCAAGATTCTCCATCATGAATTCAGCCACAGATGGAAGGATCTAAAGATCTTCTTAAGAGATATCGATGGAAAACGATCCAGAAGGAACCCATTACAGGCAAATGCGTCATCATACAGGACGAATGCCTTCCCCCTACTGAATGGCGACTAGGTCGCATTTTAAAGGTACATCGGGGACGAGATGGTCATATAAGAGTAGTAGATGTACGAACACAAACTGGCCTACTAACTGGACCATTAGTGAAATTGTATTTTCTTCCAAATACCGAAGAACCGATCACCGAAAACAAGCGAACGCAAACGCATATATAAAATCAAACAATAAGTAATTAAAAATACACCGCTTTACAATCCGTACGTACAAACCAAAATCATAATGAACGCGATTAATAATAAACAACAAAATCCATATATAAATAATATATAATACATATAAATAAAAGTATCACTTAAAGACATAAATACATATATCTATCCATATATAGTATACACATATGTATGATGAGTAGCATACTTCATACTACTAGCAAAACCATGTTTAACATACATATTCCTATTCCACTAGAAATGGACGTAGAAGAACCCCGCATTAACCCCCAGTCGGTGAGGTCCGCAATTAATGCAAATGCAGCATCCGCTGCACCCATCGCTGCACCAAGGAAGCAACAAGGCACAAGCCCGCCCAGCCAATCATCCGGTCAACCAGTGAGGGAAGCGGGTGAGGAGCAGTTCGAGGAGTATGTACCGCCACGATGCAGCCTATGCCATCGACCCCATGCCCTGAAGAAGTGTACAATTTTCAAGGCGATGACGCCCGCTCAGCGCCAACAGATCGCTAGAGCCCACGGCCACTGCATGGCATGCTTGGCAGACACGCACGCTACGATGGAGTGCATGTCAGACGGGTCGTGTCAGTACTACCACCGACCGCATCACACATTATTTCACCGCTTTCCTCGACGCGCTGATCCGTCAACGCACACCAGTCACCGGCATAATCAACAGCGACACAGTCAACGTGGGAATCAAGTGCAACGCCGAAGAGCCCATCGTTCCACGCACGTTACACCACCACATCATCATCATCGTAACCAGCGAAAGGCGACGGGTTTCAGCGCTGTATTGAGCACCCTACAGAAACTGCAGCGACTTCTAGGCAATTAATTCGCCTAGGGGGGCCGGGATGTTTATGCGACTTCATGGCATCTCACCCCTCCACTCACATTCATCACACAACACAACATTTAGCACCCAACACAACATTCCGCACACAACACAACATTCAGCACACAACCTGCATCATCATACCACGCAACAAACCAACCACACTACACACACACCATAATCATTTTTTCACCACTCAACCGATCAAAAAGGATTGGTTAGATGGGGGTGGCCCTCAATTCGCTTTTTACGCCCATATCGAGGACACACGTCTCGCCAATTCGTTCACGGTCGATCCGCCAATTTTTAATATCACAAAGATCTAGTCCAACGTTGGAGTCCCCATCCGGTCGCGTGTGTGTGTGTGCAGGAGCAGCGACAGTGAAAGTGAACAGTGTCCAAGGAAATATAAATAATTATATCATTAAATTTGAATTAAAAATATTGAAGTCTCGCCCGCAAAGGGAAATACATACAAATATAAATCGATACATTTTTTATAGATCTTTAATTTAACCTAACCCACAAAGGGATACATAATCCAAGCGTAAGTATTCCCCCAAACTAAGTGCAACGAACAGAATCTAATTAGGTAAGTTTGTGTAAGGGTTAATTCATTTATCAAGATGGGTAGAAAGGGATTTTCTGATGTTATCTTGGTTTTAATAGTGTTGTCCATTTCGTCGAGTGTCATTTGAAATGCGTCTAGGTCTACTTTATGTATTATTCGGTAGGTTCCTGTTTGTATTCTTGTCAATCCTGGATCAAATGTTGCTAATTGTGAATTTGTATAGTCTATTATTTTAAAGTCTGCGTACGCTAGATGCACAAAAAACCTGCAAAGTAAAAGGGGAAAAAATTGCTATTATCTGATGTTGCTTTTATGTACCGTTCGTCTTTTTTCAGTGATTACTACACTGGATTTGTCTTCCATAACTGTTTTCTTTCTATTTCTTCTGTTTTAAGTTTTGACCCTATTCGTTTGTTTATTCTGACGTAAATTACATCTCCAGGAGTATATATTTTCATAGGTTTCCGTGTTTCATTATGGTTTTCTAAATCTTTTTTCTGTCTTCTCTGAAGGGTTTCTATATTTTCCTGTCGTGCATTTTCATACTGCTCTGGGTCTACTGTAACACGTCTGCCAAAAAATGTTTCTATAGGTCGTTTCCCTGTTGAGGAATGTATGGTGTGGTTATATTCGTATGTACACCGGTCTAAGAGTTCTTGGAATGAGCGATGTGTGCGTTGCGTTTGAAGGCAGCGCATAATTTCAGACAGGGTAGAGTGAAATCTTTCTACTTGTCCGTTAACTGTGCTTGTGTGTGGGGGAGTTTTAAAAATTTTAATACCGAGTTGGTCTTCAACCATAAATTGTATGGAAGCTGAATTTACAGATTTCTCGTTGTCGATAACTATGGTTTTGGGTATACCAAAAGCGAAAAGTGTTTGTGGTAAAGGTCCCCTGATATCTTCTATTGATCTTGACTCTATTATTTTAACTTGAGCATATTTGGAGAATTTATCTACTGCTGTTAGAGCTATTTTTTTTTTTCGTACTGTAAATATCTATATGCACAATTTCTCCAGGGTATGGAGGTTTCTAATAGTTGTGGTTTATTAGGGTTGCGATCATACTTGTTTACCTTGCAGACTCTACACTGTTTAATTATATTTTCTATTTTTGTTTTCATCTATGGAAAGTAACATCTTTGTATTAGTTGGTTTTTATTTTCGTCTCTATTCCTATGTGCTCGCTTGTGTTTGTTTAGTATTTCCTCGTTTTATGCATCCTCGCTCGTTATGTCTTTTACTTCTGTTTAGGTGTAACGAATTTTATAATTACCAAAGTGAAGTGGGTAAATTTCTTGGATTTTCCCTATTATTTCTTCAGAGGTAAATACACCATTTATCACTGAGGGGCTAAGGTATCGTTTCAATAGTGAAGTTAAATTCTCTGTTGAAAAGTTGGGTTTGGTGATTATATGTCTATGGTAGGTCGGGAATGGTATTTTAAACTAGTAGCTGTCTTCGTCTGCTAACGAGATCCAAATTTGATTTTTAAATGCATTTATGGGTCCTTCTATTGCTGGAATTAGATTGTGTAATGAGCTTTCGTCGGAATGTGTAGCAACTGATAGGGAGTTTACTTCAAAAGGCCTGGATAATGTATTTGCAACTACATTGGCTTTCCCAGGTTTGTACTTTAATTCATAGCTGTATTCTTCAAGTATGGCTTTCCATCGCTTTAGTTTAGAGTTATTTTTATTACTGAGAGCATATGTAAGTGGTTGGTGGTCTGTATGTATTACAACTTTTGCTGTACCGTATAGATAGTTTCTGAATGAGTTCAGTGCCCGTATAATGGCAATCATTTCTTTCTCGTTGACTACGTAATTTTCTTCGGCCTTGTTCAATGTTCTTGATATAAAGTTTATTGGTTTGCCATTATGCTCTAAAACGGCGCCTATGGCATACTTTAAGGCGTCAGTAGTTAGGTCAAATTCTTTCTTGTAATCAGGATATTGTAAAATTACGTCTTTAGATCTCAGTGTAGATTTTATTTTGTTGAATGCAAATTTAGCTTCCTCATTTAGATTTATTTGGATTTTTTTCGAGGTGCTTTTCGACATTCTTATTCGTAAGTCCTTGTTCGTCTGGGGGTATGGAAAATTTGATATTGATTGTATTTTGGAAGGGTTTGTAGAAATTCTTTGGAAGATACAACATATCCTGGAAATTCGACCTGCTTTTTGAAGAATTCGCATTTATCGATTTGAACCTTCATGTTTGCTTTACTTAGGGTATCAAAAATTGTGTCTATGTGTTCGGAGTGTGATTTTTCGTCTCTACTAAATATAATTATATCGTCTATGTATACATAGCATATTTTGCCTATGTATTGTTTTAGGGAGGATGGAGTGTAGAAGTTAACGCAAGTGAGGAAAGTTCTCTGATCGCCATTTACTTGGGAGTGGCCAGTAACGATTGTTTTACATATGACTCAAGCAGCTCACGACTTCCGGCCTTTGACCAAGTATCCTCTGGGTAGCCTAAGAACATCCGTTTGAAGGCGAGCTAAAGTGAGAAGGCGAAACATCCCCTGCATAGGGTTGTGCGCTGGGTTTGGGACCCGCCACGTAAAAAAACACCCCCAATGAAAAGAAAAAACCAGCCTCGGATGAGAGACCCCCCTTTTGATGACGACCATGGAAAACGAAGTAAGGACTATGATTTGAGGGCGTGCACCTGGAATGTCCGGTCCCTTAATTGGGAAGGTGCCACTGCCCAGCTGGTAGAATTCCTCGTAAAAATAAACGCTGACATCACCGCCGTCCAAGAAATGCGATGGACGGGACAAGGACAGAGACGAGTAGGTCCTTGTGACATTTACTACAGTGGCCATATAAAGGAGCGCAAGTTTGGTGTTGGATTCGTGGTGGGAGAGAGACTCCGTCGCCGAGTACTTTCATTAACTCCGGAGAATGAACGTCTAGCCACAATCCGCATCAAAGCGAGGTTCTTCAACATATCGTTGATTTGCGCCCACGCCCCGACGGAAAAGAAGGACGATGTGACCAAAGATGTCTTTTATGAGTGCGTGGAGCGCACTTATGAGAGATTCCACCGCCACGATGTCAAAATCGTGCTTGGCGACTTCAATGCCAGGGTGGGCAAAGAAGGCATCTTTGGCACTACGGTTGGTATATTCAGCCTCCACGAGGAAACATCCCCAAAAGGGTTGAGGCTGATCGACTTCGCCGGGGCCCGAAATATGGTTATCTGTACTACTAGATTCCAGCATAAGAAGATACATCAAGCTACCTGGCTGTCTCCGGATCGAAAAACCACCAAGAAGACACGTCTCCAGTGTTTTAGATGTGCGTGCGCTCCGAGGTCCTAACATCGACTCGGACCACTATATTGTTGCAGCCAAAATTCGCACCCGCCTCTGTGCAGCAAAAAACGCACGCCAACAAACACAAGGAAGGTTCGACGTTGAGAAGTTGCAATCACAACAGACAGCCGAACGTTTTTCTACTCGGCTTGCACTCCTGCTCTCTGAGAGCACTCGTCAACAACTCGGTATAAGGGAACTGTGGGACGGCATTTCAAACTCCTTACGTACAGCTGCAACCGAAACCATTGGTTTTCGGAAAGCGCAAAAGAACAGCTGGTACGACGAGGAGTGCCGTGTCGCAGCGGAGAGAAAACAGGCTGCCTACCTCGCAACATTACGATCGACCACAACACGTGCGGGATGGAATAGATAAGAGCTTGATAAGCTGGCCGACAGGGGTAATGCTCGAAAATTCTACGAAAAGATGCGGCGGCTTGCAGAAGGTTTCAAGACCGGAGCGTACTCTTGTAGAACCCCCCAAGGTGATCTAGCCACCGATGCCCATAGCATACTTAAATTATGGAGAGAACACTTCTCCAGCCTGCTGAATGGCAGTGCACGCACAACACCAGGAGAAAGCGAACCCGATACCCCAATCGATGACGATGGAGCAGACGTTCCATTGCCCGACCATGAAGAAGTTCGAATAGCAATTGCCCGCCTGAAAAACAACAAAGCGGCAGGGGTCGATGGATTGCCGGCCGAGCTATTCAAACACGGCGGCGAAGAGCTGATAAGATGCATGCATCAGCTTCTTTGCAAAATATGGTCGGACGAAAGTATGCCCAACGATTGGAATTTAAGTGTGCTATGCCCAATCCATAACAAAGGGGATCCCACAATCTGCGCCAACTACCGTGGGATAAGCCTCCTCAACATCGCATATAAGGCTCTGTCGAGCGTATTGTGTGAAAGACTAAAGCCCACCGTCAACAAACTGATTGGACCTTATTAGTGTGGCTTTAGACCTGGTAAATCAACAACCGACCAGATATTCACGATGCGCCAAATCTTGGAAAAGACCCGTGAAAGAAGAATCGACACACACCACCTCTTCGTCGATTTCAAAGCTGCTTTCGACAGCACGAAAAGGAGCTGCCTTTATGCCGCGATGTCTGAATTTGGTATCCCCGCAAAACTAATACGGCTGTGTAAGCTGACGTTGAGCAACACGAAAAGCTCCGTCAGAATCGGGAACGACCTCTCCGAACCGTTCGATACCAAACGAGGTTTCAGACAAGGCGATTCCCTATCGTGCGACTTTTTCAACCTGCTTCTGGAGAAAATAGTTCGAGCTGCAGAACTCAACAGAGAAGGTACCATCTTCTACAAGGGTGTACAACTGCTGGCGTATGCCGATGATATTGATATCATCGGCCTCAACACCCGCGCCGTTAGTTCTGCTTTCTCCAGACTGGACAAGGAAGCGAAAGAAATGGGTCTGGCAGTGAACGAGGGCAAGACGAAATATCTCCTGTCATCAAACAAACAGTCGTCGCACTCGCGACTTGGCACTCACGTCACTGTTGACAGTCATAACTTTGAAGTTGTAGATAATTTCGTCTATCTTGGAACCAGCGTAAACATCACCAACAATGTCAGCCTAGAAATCCAACGCAGGATAACTCTTGCCAACAGGTGCTACTTTGGACTAAGTAGGCAATTGAGAAGCAAAGTCCTCTCTCGACAAACAAAAACCAAACTCTATAAGTCACTCATAATTCCCGTCCTGCTATATGGTGCAGAGGATTGGACGATGTCAACAACGGATGTGTCGACTTTGCGAGTTTTCGAGAGAAAGGTTCTGCGAAAGATTTATGGTCCGTTGCGCGTTGGCCACGGCGAATATCGCATTCGATGGAACGATGAGCTGTACGAGATATGCGACGACATTGGCATAGTTCAGCGAATTAAAAGACAGCGGCTACGCTGGCTAGGTCATGTTGTCCGGATGGATGAAAACGCTCCAGCTCTGAAAGTATTCGACGCAGTACCCGCCGCGGGAAGCAGAGGAAGAGGAAGACCTCCACTCCGTTGGAAGGACCAAGTGGAGAAGGACCTGGCTTCGCTTGGAATATCCAATTGGCGCCACGTAGCGAAGAGAAGAAACGACTGGCGCGCTGTTGTTGAGTCGGCTATAATCGCGTAAGCGGTGTCTACGCCAGTAAAGAAGAAGAAGATTGCTTTAGTATGTCGTCAAGCGTCCGTTGAAATATGGCTGGGGCATTTTTAAAACCAAACGGAAGTCGTGTGAACTCGTATTTCCCATTGTCCACCGAAAATGCTGTATTTTCCACGTCAGATTCCTTAAGAGTAATTTGATGGAAACCGCTTTTTAAATCAATCCCAGAGAAAATTCGGTTTTCTCCTAGTTGGGAGAGAACTTCATTTATTTCAGGTATTGGATACCTATCTGCAACTGTAACTGCGTTTAGCTTCCTGTAATCTATAACCATTCTATATTTGTTTCTGCCAGACGCGTCCTCTTTTTTAGGCACTGAGTTAGGTGATCTTGATTCGTATGATACCGTCGTCTAATAATTTATTTACTTGCTTTTCAACTTCCTGTTTAAGGCTAATAGGATAAGGGTAGGACTTGGAGTATATAGGCGTTTCTGAATTTGTTCGAATTCCTGCAACTACTTTTGTTGTGTAGGTTAGTTTTTCGTCCGGTTCCGAAAATAGGTTTCGGTGCTTTTGTACTAGTTTCCTAATTGCATGTTTTTCTACTATACTCATATGTTCGTCGCGGATATGTATTAAGTTAACGTCCTGTACATTATATTGTCTCAGATAAATTCTTTTCGTATTTGCTATTACCATGTATTTTTCTTTTGTGTGTATGATTGCTGAAAGTGCTTTTAAGCTATCGTTTCCTAATATGGCATGGAAAGTGGTGAGTGTTGGCAATAGGAAAAATTTTAATTTGCAATTTTCCAAATTGAAAAGATTTAGATATGTATGGTGAGTAATTTTTATTTTGCGCCTACTGAGTTGGCTAGAAAAGGAGTATTGTTCGCTATTGCTTTTTCTACTTAGCTTGATTGTATGTAATTTTTATTGGATCTGGTGTCTACTAATATTTGCATTATTTCGCCGCTCTTCGTCCTGCACCTGAAATGGGGTAGCGAAGAGCTATTTAGTCTAAGAAATGGACGTCAGTGAGGTCGAGTGTTTCTTCAATTGTGTCCTTGTGATTTGGCTTATTGTATGTTTGCTCATTGTAGTCGTATTGTTTATCGTAGTTGTATTGGTCATTGTAGTTGTATACGCTTTCGTTGTATTGGTCCTCTTCGTTAGAATTTATGTGAAAGTTTCTTTGCATTTTTTGTGGGGGGTTATTTATCATTGAAGCGTTTGATGGTCTTCTACCGAATTCTTGGGGTTTTGGCCGATTTGCGTAATTAACGGCTCTTGTCCTTATACTCTCATCCACGTCCATTGGTTGAGGTGGGGGGGTCTAGGAGGAGCAATGTTTTGCTGTGAACTATATAGATTCTGGTTTTGTTGCCGATATCGTTGACTAAATTGATTTGGATTCCGATTTGAATGTTGTTGCATGTTAGAGTGATTAAGGTTTAGTTGGTTGCTATGGTAGTTTTGTGGGTTGTAATATGTCAAGGAGTTTGGTAGATAAGCTAGTTCAGGATTAAACTTGGATGTGGTTTGAGGGTTTAATAGTTGATGATATCTGGGTTGGGTGTATTGCTGTCGTGGCTATTGTTGACTTATAAGTTGTTGACGAGAAGTTGATGGTGTGATAGAGGTTTGGTTATTAGCGTGAAAAGCTCTGAAGCTTTAGTCTTCTAATTTGAGACAAAGATGGAGGGCTTCGGGTAGGCTTTTTGGTTCTTTAATGCCAAGTAGCCGGGGAAGATCACCAGAAAGTCCTCTTATAAAAGTATCGAAGGCTTTAGCGCGGTAGTTCTCCGTTAACAAGTGGACTGCTTCTTCTCCTATCTCCATACATCCTATCTTGTTTAGAAGTAAAGATAAGTATCCATATACCTTTGGTAAAATTTGTTAATTGTCATTCGTCCTTGTATGAGACATGTCATTTGGTACTCTAGAGTGCCTATGTCTCGTTTGTCTGCGTAGTGAATAGTCAAGCAGCGGGAGATTGCTGTCCAGTGTAGGGGGGTGTTTTAGGATTCTAAGGCTATATCTGCCTTTCCAACTATCTTATTTCTGATGACATTTAAAATGCCGAAATATTTAGGTATTTTGAGGATTCATAGATTCTTAAAATGCGTTCGACACTTTTTTTCCAGGAACTAAATTCTGAGGCATTTCCTGAAATATCCCTTAGGGATTTCACAACGTCTGGAATCTTATCCATTTCATTCGTGTTGTTTTGGAATTGTTCGTCTATTGTTTGGTCCGTAATGACCGGGTTTATTTTATTATTAAGAATATTATGTACTACATTAGGTACACTTGCCCCTATTGCAAGTTACCATGTTTTTTATCATGTTCGCCAATTCTGGCGGAATTGTGTTATTAGGGCCTGACGGTGCTGTTGATGCAGCAGGAGGATTAATCCCGAGTACGGGGGATCTAATTAGATTGTTTGGATTTGCCATTTTCAAATTTTTGTTTTTTTTCAAAATTTTATACCACTATTTTAGTTTGAATATTTATATTTTTTGTTATCCCTTCTAGGAAGTGGGCTTTTTACACTGGAGGGTCCGGTGAACTCCTGAGTTGGCTACGGAATCGCAGAGTTAAGCCATATTGTTTTCAATTTAGTTTATGTTATTGGCTGTACAAGCCGTATTTTATTTTTTGTATATTTACTTACACTATAGCTAAAACGAGAATTCTGTTTGGTTCTTGATTTATTAATATAAATGCATAAAGTTTTTGGTTAATTTAAAAATCTCTCTCTTTTTATTTTCGCAAAACTAACACAATATTTACGTTTCTTTTACAATTTTTCTGTTTTATTAAAATTTTCTTTTCACTTAATTTAACAATTTTTTTTTTTTTTGAATTTTTTCACAATTTCTTTCCTCTCTGTTTTTTTTTTATTATTAATTATATTTCTTAAGCTACTTACACTATACACAGCTTCATTATCGTCGTAACCAATGATCGTCTATTTATCCCTTTTCCTTGTTGGTACTGAGGTACACCTTCTCACACTGTTTTTGTTACTGTAGGCTTTGTTGGCTGTAGGCTTTCGCTGCTATTCCTTGTTGGTGTCGTTGGAGCATCCAGGAAGTCTCTTTTCCTATCCTTTTCACACTCACTGTCTTTTTCGCGGCGTTTTTTTCTATATTTTTTAACGGCGCTTTTAGACTTTCACGAACCGAACAAGCTTTTTTAAGCTGGGGCGCCAATTATTGCCGGTTAAATTAAAACGGCTAAAAAAATTTGTATTTTTGGTTAAAATTACCTTTATTGTCAAAATGTTCTGCTAAGACTAAATTACAATTTCAATTATCAATTATCAATTATTTATAACTTAAAAATTACTTATGCTAGCACTATTGATTTGTATTTACTTGTGTCTCGCTATTCCGCGTGTGCCGGATGTTGATTGCAATTGTTGCAATGGTTGCATTATTGTTAGTCAGCATTAATTCCTGGCTGTAGTTTATACTGCGCGTGATGGATGTTGATTGGTTAATTGCTTATCCAGCGTTATTCTGCTTATCGCAGTTAACTTTAATGTTGCTAACTTATATATTTTTGTTATAGAATTGAGAATATATATGAAAATCTATGTATGCTGTTTTTTGTGTTGCTTTTTATGCTTTAATTTTAATTTTTGCCTTCGCTTAATAATTTTAAGCAATCCTGCTTATTACTTAATCAAGTATGAGGGGTTTTGCTGGATGCTGGTGCAAGTGCATATTTGAATTTGTATTTTATTGGAGAGGTAAGCGTACTTACAAATGTATGTATATACACTAATATTTATTAAATTATACATAAATGTATATATGTGCATATATTACTGCCTTCTGCTATTTGTTCCTCTCTCTGCGCTCCAGCTGGCTACTTCCTTCTGTCGCTGCTTTCTCATTTGTTGTAATTATCGCGCCCGTTTTTTTTTTTTTATTTTATTGGTGCTTTGGTTTTTCGAGCCCGATTTCTGTTTTAGCTTACTGTTTTCTTTTCACTTTCGCGAACGATTGTGTGGGGTTTTGTTTTTGCCTGCTGAAATTATTTGGTATATTTTAGTTCTGTAAGTTTATGTTTTATTACTCCAGTTGTTATTGCATATACTTGTATGCATATATTTTTGCCGAGTCACCACACTTAACTTTTTGTTTTGTGTCTTTCTGTTTTATACATATGTATGTTACTTATGTTTGAACATTTTTTTTTTTTTTGACACGGTGATTTTTGTTTCCTTACACTGCTTGGTAGCTCTTTTTACTTTTTATGTCTCGTTTTTAGATAAACGTATAAAAACTTTCTTTCTTTTCTACATATACTAAAAAAAATAATTCTCCAAATCCTTCGACGCGCGAATTACGAAACAATTTTAGACGACCGGCTCTTTAGAGTGTCAGAATAAATGTGTCTCTTTATTTCAAAGATTTTCTTGCTTTTATAGTTTTACAAAAATACTTAACTTCTAATTTACAAAAATTCTTATCTGTGGGAAAATTTCACAGTGCTTCTTATACTACTTTATTATTATCATGTGGCTGCATTTGCATTTAATATTTATTTAGGATCAGTGTTTCTTCTGATATCTTAATTTTACATATCTTCTGGTTTTCTTAAATAAATGTATCTTCTTATCTACCAGACTATCTTCACACCATCTGCGTTTGCTGTTGTTCTTGGGTTAGCATGGGATGTAACTCCTCCCCCCTTAGATACAAAACTCTCCTGAGGTTTGTTTACAATTTATATTCGCATTTGTTTTCTTAACATATACAAGAGAAGGCTTATTAAAAGTAAAATAATAATAAAAATTACAAATGAAATTGAATAATTAATTTTCTTATGGTACTTAAGTTCTTCTATTTTTTCTATGTTCTTTAAATGTTCCAGTCTCATTTCTTCAAATGAAATTTTATTTGTAAAATTAGTTTCTTCATTTACAGGAAAGTAAAATCTTTGTTGGAATATTTTTACCTTATTAGAGAAAATTTGATTGTTAATTTCTTGTGTACAATTTTGGTAGTGTATTAAATAATTTCCTTCCAGTATTACTTTCCTGTGATCACAATCTTGTACTAGCTTAGTATTTTTCAAATTTTTTAATATTAATGTTTCATCGTCAATTTCAATTATTTCTGTTATTTCGTTCTTAATTTATAGACATGTTTTTGTAAAAATACAATGTTTTGAAGTTTTTAATTCATTAAGTGTTTTGTCTTTTTCATATGTATAAGTTTTATTATTGTAATTAAAAACTGTTTCTGAAACGGAAGTAATTTCTCTCATTTGTTCATTTGAAATGGGCTGAATAACTTTTAATTGAACTGTGCTAAAATTTCGTGGTACTTTTACTATTAAAAGGAGCAGTTTTTCTGCATACTGAATTGCACACATTTTTAAATGTTGCAACTTAAATAGGTCTATTTCGTATATATCAACTTTTTCACTTGTCAAAATTCCTGGATGTAATAATCCATGTTTGGCGGCTGCAATGCTATCTTGAATATGATCAATTTTTTCTTTAAGGACATGTCGCTCATTTGCTGCAAGACCGGCATAAGTCAAAAAAATCGATTTGCCAGAAAACGCGTTTAAAGTTTTCAACTGACTATAACCTTACACGGAAAACAGGAAATATATTATCTTCTCAAGCGGAGCATATAAGAGGTATTCATATGAATTTTTCACTCAACATGAACACTAACTCAAAAATCACGTTTTTTGATTTATGCCGGTCTTGCAGCAAATGAGCGATGTATTCTTAAGGTTTGCTCGTTAAACATGTTGTTTAATGCAGCATCCTTTAGAATTTTATCGTTTCCTCTTTCATAATCTAGTATTTTTTCCTTGTCTTGTTCTATTGTTGTTTTTAAATATTTAAATGTTTTTTCAAAATATTTATTTATTTTAACTTGTTGGTTTAAGGTTGTAATAGAATTGTGCATATTTTTATCAATCACCTTTAAGTGATCCTCAATATCCTTTCTATCTATGTATGTCATCCATTGTTCCAAATAAATATTTATTCATTGTCCCAACCAAATTAAATAATCCTCTTTTATGCCTATTCCCACTAGATTTAGGTATTAAGGTTTTGACTTTTGTTTTAAGGATTAAGAGTTCATTCCTAAGTAAGTCGCGATGTAATGGCCTCAAGAGATTTGTATTAAAAGACATGTTGTTAATTAAATATAAAATTTCATAAGGGTCTATGGCGTGTATTATAAATTCTGATGAAACTACAATTTCCGTTTTGGATGTACTAATTTCCACATATCCGCTGTTTTCATGAATCGGTTGGATGGTTAAAATGGACATTGCTGTAGGAGCCATTGTCATTAGTATCAAAAATATTAGTGTCCAGTTGATCTGTAAATTTATTTTCTCTTTTAATATTGGTTATATGTACATTATCGAGTTTAAGCTTCCTATATCGTGGTGCGTTCTTATGACGTACTGCCACATAATTCTTAACAAATGCTTCTTCTTTATTTATTACAACATTTTCTCTTTTTTCATTAAGTTTTTTAATATTGTTTTCTTTTGTTTCTTTTAATTTTTTGCATGTTATTTCTTTATTTACTTTCCCATTTTCTATGTAAATTGGTCTTTCCTTAGTTACAGAATGAATCGATTTGTTATAAAATTCGATACATCTAAACATTTTTTCTTGAACTGAACTGAATATAGGACTCTCATATTCTAATTCAGCAACTCTAAGTTTTTCGCTAATAGTATTATGAAAATGTTCTATATCCGAATTCCCTGTATGACTGGCTTGGTAAAATGAACCTCTATATATTCTATGTTAAAAAAATCCTTAACATTAACGTTATTAAATTCATTGTCAGCTATAATTTTTCTTGGCTTTCCTTTAATAGAAACATATTGTCTAAGTTTTTCAACAAGAGTCAAACTATTTCTGTTTTTCAAAGGCAATGCCATTGCAAATTTTGAGAATTTATCTATAGTTGTCATGAAAGTTTGCTTTAGGAATGTAAAAGTATCAACATGAACAATATCATTAATTTCAGTAGGAGTTTGTGTTATGTGAAACTTAGGTTTCAACGGATTTCTGTCATTCTTGACTTTATTACATATATCGCAATTGTTTATATATTTTTGTATTAACTCTTTTAGTTTTTTAATATATATAAGGTGTTTTAAACCATTACAATTTTCATTTATGCCAGCATGCCCAGTTTCATATTTGTGGTACTTTGAAATGTACCGATATGCCTCTGTTTCATCTGACAAGTCTTTGGCATGAAATAAACATTTAAAGAAATTGATGCTACTGCCAAATATTTCGATTAATTTTAGTTGAACTTTGTTGTATTCGGAGTCAGCTATTTCTGAAAAAATTCCCGCTTTTTTAGTTTTAACATGTGTCCTTAAGATGTCTACCATGTATTCGCTATTAATGTCATCTTGGCTTATGTAAATCTTAAGATTTTTACCTATTTTTTTCAGTGTCTCTTACTTTATGTTCACATAAAATAGTTTGAGTCTGAAAACGATTGATGACAGATTCAATCTTATTATCATCTTCTTCAGAAGTTTGATTTATGAGGCAGATTTCTCCAGAATCTACATCTAATCTGCTAAGAAAGTCGGCCAATGTATTTTCTTTGCCTTTTATATATTGAATACATATATCGTATTCTCCAAGTTTCAGAAGCTACCTTTGTTATCGAGGATTTATGTCTTTTCCTTCATATTTTGTTCGTAACCACTTAAGTGGTAAATGATCTGTTAAAAGATCGAATTGCCTACCATAAATGTAGGGTCTAAAATAATTAACTGCCCAAACGATGGCTAAGAGTTCCTTTTCTGTTGTGCTATATTTCTTCTCGTGTTCATTAAGTGTCCTGCTAGCATAGCAAATGGGATGGCCATCTTGCATTAATACGGCACCAATTGCAAAATTGCTAGCATCAGTTGCCACTTTAAATTTCTTTTCGAAATTGGGATATTTTAATATTGGATCGTTAACTAAAAGTCTTTTTAGTGTATAAAAAGCGGCTATGAATTGTTGATCTTTAATATTAATACGAACTCCCTTTTTAAGAAATTTTGTCATGCCAATAGCAATTTTAGCGTAATTTTTTATGAATTTCCTATAATAACCTGTTGCTCCTAAGAAAGATTTAATTTGCTTCACTGTTTCAGGAAGTTTTAATTTTTGAATTGCTTCTATTTTATTAGGATTCGGTTTAAATCCTTCTGTAGTTAAAATGTGACCAAGTTATTCAGTAGTCTTAGCAAAAAAATTGCATTTATCGATCTGAATTTTTAAACAGTGTTCTCTTAATTTTTTAAAAACTTTTTCTATACTTTCCTTGTGTTTTTGAAGAGAGGAACTAAATATGAGAATGTCATCTAAATAAACAAAGCATATTTTTTAATGTATTCTCTTAAGACAGAGTTCATTAATCTTTGGAAAGTGGCTGGGCCGTTCTTTAGACCAAATGGCATTCTTATGAATTCATAATGACCTAACGGTGTAGAAAATGCAGTTTTTTCCTATCACATTCTTTTATAAGAATTTGATGGAAACCTTTGGATAGATCAATTGTCGTAAAATATGTTGCTTGACTTAATTTTCCAGATATGCTATCTGTATTTGGAATTGGGAATTTATCAGAGATAGTTATTTCATTTAGAACCCTGTAATCTATTACTATTCTCCATTTCTTTTTACCAGAATTATTAATTTTCTTTGGGACAATCCAAAGTGGTGAATTGTATGGGGAGCACCTTTCTTTAATTATTCCCTGGTCCAGCGTTTCTTTAATTTGTTTGGTTATCTCCTCCTCGTGTATTTGAGGGTATTTATAAATTTTTGAATATACAGGCATTTCAATTGTTGTAACGATTTCATGTTGTACTTCATGAGCATGGGTTAGCTGTTCATTTTCTCTAAATATAAGGTCATTATTTTTCCGTAGTATTTACTTTAACATTTTCCTTTCTACAGTATTCATATCGGGCCTTTCTAGGATTGAAAAGTCATACTCAATGGGTTCAATTGAATGAATTTCTTCCTTAACAAACGGGCATGGATTTAAAAATTGAATTTTATTGCCATTAATATAAATGTAATTTTTTTAAAAATTAATTATTGCATTTAATGGTCTCAAAATATTCTGCCCTATTAAGCAGTCGAATTTTCTATTAAAAAATGGTGTTAAATGCCAATGCACGAAGTTTTCACTATTGAATTCCGTAGACAAAGGAGTTTTCACTTCTTCAGTAATGAAAAATTCACCACTCATTGTTTTTAATTTAATGGGATTTTCTAATTTATTTTTCCTAAATCCTAAATCTACTTTACTATTTAAAACTGAAGTTGTTGAACCGCTGTCGATTAAACCCTTCAATCTATTTCTACCTATAGTTAGTTCTACTATTATTAGCTCCTTCCCCGGGCTGGTGACCGAAAATTTTCGCCCTGATTGTAAAGCTTTTAATTTGAGGTTGAATGTGTTAACTTTTAGTTTAAATACAAACATTTTTAAATTGGGTTAAAAGTGTGAACTTTAAAATCAAAAGTGTTTATATTGTATTCGAGAATGCGCAAATTAAAACGTAAAGTTTTCACTTTAATATTCAAAGTGCCAACATTAATAATTTACATTTTAAAGTGTTAACTTTAAGATTAAATATTTTTCAATACGGCTGGTTTTCATACATAAAAATTTTTAATTTTAAAGTTCCTTGTACTGGATTTAAAGTGACTTTAAAGTGTTTCTTTTCTGAGTGTATTATTTCCCCAAAAACGTTGTTGTGTTGGAAAAGAAGGCTGAGAACTACTAGCATGTACCCTATTGTTTGAATCGTAATTATTTTGTGAGGAGTAATAACGCTGCCCATAGTTAATATATTTATTTTTATTTTGCTGGACTAATCCAGTATCCTCTAAGCAATGAAAAGCTTCCCTTAGGTTTCTAATATCCCTACTCAAAATTATGGAGGACAAATGAGGACTAATTCCGTTAAAGAAGGTTTTTAGAAAAAATGCCTCGTTGGCTTCCGGTGAAAAGGCTATGGGTTTCTCACTATCAAATTCGTATTTAATATTAGTTTTATCTAAAATATCCCTTAATTTTACAGAATATTCACTTACATTGTAGTGCTTAACGTTGATTGCCTGGTGGTACAGACTCCTGTAGCTCTCCTTTACCCCGAAGTTCCGGATGAGTTCCTCCTTTACGTCGTCCCACATCGGTGTGCTTCCTAAAGGTCGGACTACCTTCAGTGCGTCTCCATTTATTTTCGTTAGTACGTAGCGTTGAATAACAAATTCTTTTAACGATGGGTTATCGTTAAAAAGGCGGAGTATGGCATCCACTTCTCTTATAAATGAGGATAGGTCGTAACCATCACTTCCGTTGCATGACCTTATTCTCGAAACTTCCTTCAGGAGCTCGGAGCTGTTAATAGTTGCCATGGTGATGTTCGAATTTTCTTCTTTTTTTATAAAAAATGTTTTAAGGCCTCGGAAACGCTTTATTTTTATTTCTAGAATTGATTTTGTTGTTTTTTTTTCTTTTTTTTTATGTGTGGATTTTCTTCGGAAAATCCGAGCGACCCGTTTGACCAATCTTAAGATTATGTCAGACGTTTACCGACTGCGCCAATTACGAAACAATTTTAGACGACCGACTCTTTAGAGTGTCAGAATAAATGTGTCTCTTTATTTCAATTATTTTCTTGCTTTTGTAGTTTTACAAAACTACTTATCTTCTAATTTACAAAAATTCTTATCTGTGGGAAAATTCCACAGTGCTTCTTATACTTTATTATTATCATGTGGCTGCATTTGCATTTAATATTTATTTAGGATCATTGTTTCTTCTCATATCTTAATTTTACATATCTTCTGGTTTTCTTAAATAAATGTATCTTCTTATCTACCAGACTATCTTCACACCATCTGTGTTTGCTGTTGTTCTTGGGTTAGCATGGGATGTAACTCGCGCGGTTTAAATTCAAATGTCACCTTATTTTTTGGACACAGTAGTACATGAGTACATAGGTATGCTTTTTCAGTATGGCCACTGCACTTTTGGTTTTCAATTTTAGCACACCGCACTCTTTTGGCTTGAGTGATTGATTTGTTTTATGTTTTTTGTTTGTTTGATTGCTCGCCACTTCTTCACCGCACTGCACTGGATTTTCTTTTAATTTATTTTGTTTAAAAATCCATAGTACCTGTCACTATGGCTCGACGGACCATGAATAAAAGGGTACACAATTTATGTAGGATAAAATAAATGTTGGTTGTATTTCGACCATTTGTTGAAGGAGATTATAATTTTTAATATTATAAACGTTAATGTAAATATTAATGTTAATGTATATGTTTATGAAAATAAGTGTCGACGATCGGCGAGAATCCTAATTCGACTTGCCGGCACTGGTGATCTATTTTCCGCAGGATCGTGGTCGAATTGTAGAACGGAATATATTAGCGTAGGTGTTGACGCGGCGCAGCGTGGAAGTGAAAGTGATGGGCGAACTGTGAATTGACGTGTTGAATTGTTTAGGACGAATTGAACCAGCTTCCCCGTTGTCCATTCCTTTTGTTAGTTGGGTTGGTGCGATTGTGGTGTGTTATATTGGTGTTACATTGTAGTGGCATCCCATGGTGAATTGCTGTGTTATTAGGATGCGCCAGTTTTACCGCGTAGAAGGGGTGGATGCTTAACTCATTTAAACACAACCCAACCCCAAGAAGAAGCCGAATATCAACAGTAAAGGTTCTTCAGGTAAACTTGCATATAAGCAGACTTTCTAGAACTCAATCTAGAGATTATCGGCTGCGGTGGAGCATTCTGGATTCAGGGATAGCCTCGCTATTAGGATTTAAGTCGCCAACAGTATACATACATATGTATATACTCACGATGCAACAAAAAAGATTAAAACTGCCATACTGGTAAATAAAAGTTTATTATATCTTCTCAGATAACCTGGCGATGGTGGTTGTAAAGGACAGAAAAGATGATGCACTATTTCTCGCACCATGTTAGATGACTCACGGTGATGCAGCACCACCAGCGGAACTCCAGCGGTTGGTAGAGAGGCTGAGAAAGCGAAAAGACAGTACCAAATTTTATACCGTTTAGCAATTCAACTTTTGCTAACCGAGGAGAAAAATCACTATAGCTAAAAACCAATCGATGGGTATATCGATAGTTCATTTGGACTATCGATGGCTCATGCCTTAACTCGTACTACCATAATAATGTAATCTGGTAATATCAGTGGTAATATTCTGAAATGCCGGTTAAGTGTAGCCTCACTTATTAATACATGAAGCCGCAATTCAGAATTTTTAACGATACGGGTTTCCAATATTTCAATAAGGAAGTGTAAGAAATATTATTATTATTATTTTTTTTTTTTTATTTTGCAGAATAAACATATGAAATTGAAACTTATTATCCCTACTTGACGGAGGTAACTAATTCACTACCACACACACCAATTTCACCACTACATATTCAAAATTATTATTTTTTGTTTTTAAATGGAAAAATTTGTTGTAAGAGTAACACATCGGCAGCGTATCAGCAACGAAGTGTGAAATATTCTTCTGTAATTATTACGTGGCTCGAACGCTCATTTAAAATGCACGTATTTTAAGTAAAAATTTCTTGATCCCATATTACGTTAGTAAATGCGTGACAAGAAAGGAGATAAGGGCCAAGGTTAAGATAAATAAATAAAATCTAAATTTAATACAGCTTTGTATTTTAGAATCGATTCCGCACACGAAATGTGATTAGAATTAGAATTTTAAATAAAATTTTTTGTTCGATATTTTTATCCACTGAAAAAATTGCAATGCACTGCTGAGATGGTGTAATTAAAGTCAGTCGTACTTACTTAGCAAGATATGTACATACATACATCTTTATACTCGTGCAACCTTTTGCTACAGAGTATTATAGTTTTGTTCACCTAACGGTTGTACGTATCATCTAAAACTAAACGAGATAGATATAGGATTATGTAAGTATAAATGATCAGGATGACGAGAAAAGTTAAAATCCGGTTTACAGTCTGCCTGTCCGTCCGTCCGTGCAAGGTGTAACTTAAGTAAAAATTGAAATATCGCGATGAAAACCAAGTTCCTGAGTACATAAGAATGTAAGAAAAATGTCATGTTCTTAATTTTGTCGAAATCGGTTGGTCTGGTCGCGAGATATAGGATTTCACCAAAGGGTGGGCGGTGCGACGCCCATTGTCCAATTTTCGCACCGGCTCTGATAAAGGACTATTATACCAATTCAGTTCTAAAATTTAATGTCTTTGACTTATTTAGTTATTGATTTATCGCGCTTTTAGTAGTTTATAACAGTACCGTTATATGGGGAGTGAGAGGAGTTATCCTTCGTATTCATTCATTTTCACATTGTCGATAGAAGTGCTATGTACTCAGCAAGTATGGTTGGTACACCCACTTTTCCAAAAAAAATTTCCTACAGGTGTGCTTTGCTATTGCGATCCTCTATACCAAATTACAGCTTTATATCTTAATTTGCTGCTTAGTTATGGCATAGGAAACATGTTCCAGACACCGAATAAGTGGATCCTAGTTCCTAATGGGAACTTCTTATCGATAATATTGGTCAGTCTGTGGGATATACATATTATATTATAGAATTCGAAGAGAAACCATTTCTGATAATAGTATGCTGTATTTCAAAAATAGGTTAAATCGGAACAATAATTTCCTTAATCTTCGAACTTCCAACGGACTTTAAACTACATATACCGGCAAATATGCAAGTTATTAAATTGAGAAAGCGTGTTTTTTTTTTAAAACAGTGATCTTAATTTTTAAAAATAATATTAAACCGAAAAAAATCGGTGGAAAACTTGCCCAGACCCCTTAAAACTAATATCAAGCTTTTCAAACATCTAGTTGAATTTACTCCTTAATTATTGGAGAGGGCACCTTTCATCTTTTTCTGCTAATAATGTATATGTAGTACTGCTACAAATAGATAGATGCCAATACTACTCCTATCTTCCATATACTTACCCGCTATATGATTTTCAAACTTCCTGTTGGCTTTGTACAGTATCGGTCAATATGTAAGATATCTTAACTAAATTAACTGATTAAATAATATTGGATTCACTTATTTTAATGCCTAAAATGTACTATGCCCTGAATCTCATATATTTTGATTGATTTGATATAAGGGTTTTCTGTATAAAAATTGCTTGAAAATACTATATGTTCTCGGGTATATCTAAGTGGTGATTTCCGGCTTCTCACCTGTCTTTAAACCATTTAGGTTGGTCAACATGTGTGACATTTTAAGTGAACAAGCTTTCTTAAAATTTATGTAGTTTAGCTCTTAAATGGATATACTAATACAGAAATTTAATAAAGTCGGAACTTTCGATAATAATTCGATAACTTAGATATTCATAAATATTACCTTAAAAGATTTTTTAGGAATCACATAAGTTCTTAGCTGTTTTATTGTCGTGACAACTGGACCGTTTTAGCGGACGACTGAAACAATAAACGTGTTTTTCTCGAAACTAATTTTTTCTATGCAGTCACCACAATAACTCAAGTTCTAATCAGCCGATTTATTTGAAATATGGCATAAATCTTCAAATGTCTCTCTGTACATAAAACAACATAAATTGAATTTTGTAATATTTTTGGAAGTCATGTGTTCTCTGATTGCTATTCACTTGGGAGTGACCAGAAACGATTCTTTTACATATGGCTCAAGCAGCTCACGACTTCCGGTCTTCGACCAAGTATCCTGTGCGTAGCCAAAGAATATCCGCTTGATGATAAGAAAATGTGGAAAAATTAGTTCCAATAAAAAGATAGACAAGAGTATAATCAAAGATAGACTAATACAAGATAATACCATGTTCAGACCAACACTTAATCACACGATTTCGGCTGTTGAGTGGTTTATCCCGCTAATCTTATAAATTTATCAAGACTTCGCCATACAAAAATGACAGTTCCAAATCACTTCATTGAAATGATTTGAAACTGATCCACGCAAAATCTCTTTGTGCGACTCTGATTTTTTGATTGGAAATCTGTTACATTATAACAGCTGATTTTGACACTACAAAGGAAAAAAAATGTAAACAAACAAATTTTTCTTTAAAGCAATGAATCTAATTTCACCTGAAAATTGATTTAACAAATGAAAAGATGCATCCACTATTTCTATTATATGGAAAATATTTGAAAAAATACGGCTTTTATTTCAAAATACTAGGACAATCTTTTCGTTTGATAAATATTCTTCTTCTTCTTTACTGGCGTAGACACCGCTTATGCGATTAAAGCCGAGTCAACAACAGCGCGCCAGTAGTTTCTTCTCTTCGCTACGTGGCGCCAATTGGATATTCCAAGCGAAGCCAGGTCCCTCTCAACTTGGTCCTTCCAACGGAGTGGAGGTCTTCCTCTTCCTCTGCTTCCTGCGGCGGGTACTGCGTCGAATACTTTCAGAGCTGGAGTGTTTTCATCCATCCGGACAACATGACCTAGCCAGCGTAGCCGCTGTCTTTTAATTCGCTGAACTGTGTCAATGTCGTCGTATATCTCGTACAGCTCATCGTTCCATCGAATGCGATATTCGCCGTGGCCAACGCGCAAGGGACCATAAATCTTTCGCAGAACTTTTCTCTCGAAAACTCGCAACGTCGACTCATCGGTTGTTGTCATCGTCCAAGCCTCTGCACCATATAGCAGGACGGGAATTATGAGCGACTTATAGAGTTTGGTTTTTGTTCGTCGAGAGAGAACTTTACTTTTCAATTGCCTACTCAGTCTGAAGTAGCACCTGTTGGCAAGAGTAATCCTGCGTTGGATTTCCAGACTGACATTGTTGGTGGTGTTAATGCAGGTTCCTAAATAGACGAAATTATCTACAACTTCAAAGTTATGACTGTCAACAGTGACGTGGGAGCCAAGTCGCGAGTGCGACGACTGTTTGTTTGATGACCGGAGATATTTCGTCTTGCCCACGTTCACTGCCAGACCCATTTGAGTTGCTTCCTTGTTATGATAAATATTAAGCGATGTGAATTCTTGAATGTCAATAACATCTGTTTTTTTGATCTTTCTAATGGCAGTGAGAACGGGCTGATTAATGAATGTAATTAAATGTAATCTAATCCCTTTAAATTTATAAGACACAAATTGCAAGTTAATTAAATAGCGCCAGGGGAAGCAGGAAATTTCCACTCCGTTGGAAAGACTAGGTGGTAAGGACTTAGCTTCGCTTAGAATCTACAATTGTCGCCGCATTGCGAAAAGAAGAAACGACTGGGGTACTTTTGTTAATTCTGCTATAACCGCATAAGCAGTGTCTACGCCAGTAAAGAAGAAGAATATTTAAAAAAAAAAACTCGACAAAGTTTCAAAATTAGTGAAAATTTTGAATAGGCGTCATTAATAAAGAAATTAATAAGGAAGGAGCTATACTTAAAAAAGAAAGAACTATACTAATCAAGAATCCATCATTGCTTTATTTTTCTGATGACCACAAGGGCATAAATTATGGCGTCGAGGACACGGCCTTGTTTTCTCCCTTTAATTCAAGGAAGCATAACTTTTTTCGTTTTGTTAAATTGTGTACTCTTCAAATATAAATAAGCAATTGATAGAAAATGGAGATAAACAAACAGAAAAGGCTTGAAATTCGGGCCTCTAGACCAGCATACCCCTTTATATGGAAATTGTTATTTGGCTAGACCAATTTTTCTCTTTTTCCCACAGATGCCTCTTGCTACAGCGGTCCTCTGTACCAAATTTCAGCTTTGTATCTTAATTTAGTGCTTAGTTATGGCACTTTATATGTTTTCGATTAATGGCGATTTCTGGGCGTGGCAGTGGTGCGATTACGCCCATTTACGAACTAGATTTTGTTTTGTGTGAGAAACCTACATACCAAATTTGATTGAGATATCTCAATTTTTACTCGAGTTACAGCTTGCACGGAGGGACGGACGGGCGGACAGACAGACAGTCAAGCGGATTTCAACTTTTCTCGTCATCCTGATCACTTATATAAATGTATCCTTATATCTATCTCTTTTAGGAGATGCGTACAACCGTTGGGTGAACAAAACTGTAATACTCTGTAGCTACTGACTGCAAGAGCATAAAAAGAAAATCGCAATACATGGAAAACAAAAATGTACTGTGTAAAGAGAATAGTAAGAAAATGTGGAAAAATTAGTTTTAAATAAAAATATAGACAAAAGTATAATTAAAGATAGACTAATAGAAGATAAGACACGAATTGCAAATTAATTAAATATCTTTTTTGTTAATAGCATTATAGAAATCAACAGTAATATACAAAATTTCAATTTAAATATAATATAAGTGAACAAACCAAATCCTTCAAATTAGGTAAGGTATCATCTAATGATATTGTTCTAATTGTGCAATTGTTTAAACATAATATTTTAACCGATAACGTTTTAATGGATTTTATTGAATACACGGCATATTTTTATGCAAAGATAGTAAATTAAAGTATGGAAGCTGGCAATGTTCTTCAAAGATGGAAGATGGATAAATAGAACACACACAAACTTGAAGAAATCAGGGCAAAATACAATTAAATGAAAATAATGAAAAATAATGCTAAAAGAACAATGGCACTCATGCCAAACGGCACAAAATAAAGTGATATAGTGACTAGATAGCGACTTTTTTTGTATTTAAAAAGAGAATTTAAAAGAGCTGATGATCACCATCCTGGTTCAAAAACTTAAAAAGATGGAAATACTTCAAAACGAGATTAAGTGATTTCAAAGATATTTATTTGGTAGATTGGAAGCATTGTTAGCAGATGATGTGCTTCATATCATTAGCGATATAATATTTAAGTAGCTAAACCAAAATTACAAAGCGATCTATATAATTTATTTAAATGATTATATGCAAGTAGGTTAATGTTGAATGTAACGAAAACAAAATATTAATCAAAAAAATACATTTGAGTGTGATAATATTGAACTAAAAGTTCACGATGAAATAATAGAACACTATTTATTGGGCACCGATTTTGTTCATAGTATCAAACTCAAACTTGAGAAAATACAAATGTCTAAATGACTCTCAGCCTCCCTCATCATGAAACACAGCTACACCACATTTCAACACCCCATATTGGCAAATAAAATCATCCTAAAAGAACAACACACCACTCACCACTCACCTTTCACATCACTACACATCACACCAATACACTCACATATGACACCACACTACCAACCAGAACACAACACCTTTAACAAAAGGGACGGACAACTCCACCCCCTCCACTTCGCTTTTTTTCCCGTACGAGTTAAGACTCAACGCACATGCGCATACGCTTTTCCCAGCATCTCGGTTTTTTCCCACGTCCAGCTAAATACGTTTATTCCGCCGCCGGTGTATTTTATAATTTTGAAATCCTTTATATATTTATATAATCCGAAATAAAATCAAATTGATAATTTGCGAACTTTGATATTTAAGAAAACCCGTTCCTTGCGTTATTCTTTTATAAAAAAGGGGAGTTGGCCAGTTACGAGAGCATAGTCCTTCGAACCTACAGAAAAGCACTATAAAAAAAATAATAAATAAAAAAATAAAAAAAAGTTTTAAATTAAATAAAACAGTGTGGTGACTAATATACATATACTTAAAACTTTAAAAGTGAAAAAAAAATAAAATTATTAAACAGTGGAGTGACAAATACTTAAAAATCAAACAAAAAAAGAAAAAGAATTGGCATATACAGTGTTAGTGTAGTGCAATACAGTGGGCCAAGATATATAGACACATATGTATACATATCTATACAATGAAGCAAAAAAAACGCATAACAAAAAGCACAAAGAAGGGAAGACTAAAACGAAAATAAAAACACGTAAGGAAAGGCTAAGTTCGGGTGTCACCGAACATTTTATACTCTCGCACGATAAATTGGTAATCGAGATTTCATTATCCGTCATTTTCATATTTTTGTTTATTTTGCTGTAAAATTAATTAGATTAGTGGTTCCTGAGATATGGTTTTTGGTCCATAAGTGGGCGACGCCACGCCCATTTTCATTTTTTAAAAAAGGCCTGGGTGCAGCTTCTTTCTGCCATTTCTTGCGTAGAATTTAGTGTTTCTGACGTTTTTTGTTAGTCGGTTTACACACTTTTAGTGATTTTCAGCATAACCTTTGTATGGGAGGTGGGCGTGGTTATTATCCGATTTCTTCCATTTTTGAACTGTATATGGAAATGCCTGAGGGAAATGACTCTATAGAGTTTGGTTGACATAGCTATAGTAGTTTCCGAGATATGTACAAAAAACTTAGTAGGTGGCCACGCCCACTTTTCCAAAAAAAACTACGTCCAAATATGCCCCTCCCTAATGCAATCCTTTGTGCCAAATTTCACTTTAATATCTTTATTTATGGCTTAGTTATGACACTTTATAGGTTTTCGGTTTTCGCCATTTTGTGGGCGTGGCAGTGGGTCGATTTTGCCCATCTTCGAACTTAACCTTCTTATGGAGCCAAGAAATACGTGTACCAAGTTTCATCATGATATCTCAATTTTACTTAAGTTACAGCTTGTACGGACGGACGGACAGACGGACGGACAGACATCCGGATTTCAACTCTACTCGTTACCCTGATCACTTTGGTATATATAACCCTATATCTGACTCATTTAGTTTTAGGACTTACAAACAACCGTTATGTGAACAAAACTATAATACTCTCTTTAGCAACTTTGTTGCGAGAGTATAAAAACAACAACAACAGCGGGCGCGAAACTAATAAAATCCCACCACCGGGCGCGGACTCCAACAAAAAGGCATCATTGCTATAATATAATATATTCGTAATAAAAACAAAGGCAATAGACATTCAAAAGCACTTACAAAAGGAATCAAACACAGGAAAATTAATTTATAAAAAGCAGTGGGATAAAAAGCAAAAGGAAACAAGCATTAAGACAAGCCAAAAATAAGTACACTCCCGCAAAATTATTTTATGCGAGAAAGGGTAAGTGTATCACTTCCACTTTTTACTTATATGCATGTACATATGCATTGTTTAAAAAAACTGGTTTGCCAATTATAACTCTCTTATAACTTTGAACAGTTCAACTAAACTGATACTAAAATTTAATACGGTGTATCAAAATACCGATATTAAAGTTTATAGAATACATACTTATATTTAAATTTAGTATATATATTAGGTTGTCAAAAAAGTCTTGCGGTATTTTTGCTAGTTGGCGCTGAAAGCGCGTAGTTCTAGTTTTATTCGTCGCATCGGGTCATGCTATACCTTTTTGGAAAGCTCATTTCACGCGCTAACACATGTTTGATTGATTGTAGTTTCTTTTAAGTCATTCGTGAGTTAAAGCGTCGCAAACATGGAGCAAAATAAAGAGAAAATACGGCATATTTTACAGTACTACTACGATAAAGACAAAAATGCATCTCAAGCCGCCAATAAAATTTGTGCAGTTTATGGACCCGATACAGTTTACATTTCCACCGCACAACGATGGTTTCAACGTTTTCGTTCTGGTGTAGAGGTGGTCGAAGATGCGCCACGCTCCGGAAGGCCTGTCGTCGAAAATTACAATAAAATTGCTGAATTGGTCGAAAAAGACCGGCATAGTAGTCATCAAACCGTTATAAACCATTTGAAAAAGCTTGGAGTCACTAAGAAGCTCGATGTATGGGTGCCACACGAATTGATTCAATAAAAATACCGCAAGACGTTTTTGACAACCCATTATATATATGGGCCATTCCATCAATTGACGACATGGTTTTGTACCCCTGGTTCTCCGATTTTGACCAAACTTTAGAATATCATAATATAGACCAAAATTAGAATATCTGTTAACCTTTTAGTGGTCAAAGTTGCTCAATTGTTTTTTGGCGTGCAATTCAAATTGAGATCAAGCAAAAAAATGACTATTTCTTTTATTTTTTAACGACCTCAAAATTGAGCGAAAAAAATTTTTAAGTTATTCAATTTTATGTAAAAAAATCTCAGCTTTCTGATAAAAATATATTCAAAATCAAAAAAAAATTTCAAAATCAGTGTTCAAAACTATGGGACTCTGCTCCCATGAACAGCAAAAAAAATGCAAAGTTGTCGCTATACGGTGCAGTTTGTTCGCTTAGAAGGTCCCATGGTTTTGAACACTGATTCTTGTGTAAAATTGGACGAGGAATCGAATGGAAAAGTAAATTTTCAAAAAAAAAAATTGGGGGAAAAGCACAAAAAACGGTATTTTTGGAAAAAAATTATTTTCTTGGATTTTGAAAATTTTTTTTTTGGGTTTTGAAAATATTTTTATCAGAAAGCTGAGATTTTTTTACATAAAATTGGATAGCTTAAAAATTTGTTTCACTCAATTTTGAGGTCATTAAAAGACAAAAGAAATAGTCGTTTTTTTGCTTGATCTCAATTTGAATTGCGCGCCAAAACACAATGGAGCAACTTTGACCACTAAAAAGTTAACAGATATTCTTATTTTGGTCTATATTATGATATTCTAAAGTTTGGTCAAAATCGGAGAATCACGGGTACAAAACCATGTCGCCAATTGATGAATGGCCCATATATATTATATCGTCGGCTTAACGTGCAAAGGTGCTAAGTCCACTTATGACCAAAATTGATATTTTGAAGAGATTCGATAGATAAATATAAAACACATCAGCTCCACAAAAAAAAATTGGTTAACTTTATTTTAAAGCTATTTTGGGCAGTGGTGTGCAAAAGTGCTAAGTCCGCAACTGTCAAATCGCGCGGGCTAAGTCCACATAACAATGTGATTGCTACCTAAAGTGTGCTTTGTCTTTTTTGCTAGGTAACACGGCATAGCTGCTGTGTTATTCGACACTTCGCTTAGATGTTTTTTTGTGATACTTGGGGTTGACGAAGCGGCAATCGTGCTCCCGAGCGACTAGAAAAATTGGTTAGAAAAAAAGTATAAGCGACGAACAAGCTTAAGACTTACGTAAGTGAAATAGTTATAATTATAAAGTGCTAAAGTAGTTATTCAAATAATTTCAATAAAAACTACTTATTTTTTATTTTTAGGATGAATTTCAATTCAATGGATAGTGATAAAAGCAGTAACGAGCATTGCAGCGATTATGGCAATGACGCAGATGATGGAGTTTTAGGACTGGTGCCTTATGGCTTTAATAGCGATTCGGATGAATCACTTGACCTTCCTTCTGAGTCACAAACGCGCAAAAGAAGAGGAAAAATGGTTAATCTAGCTTGGTTCGCAGCAAAAAATAAAAAACAGAGAGAAAATGGGAAACTTTATCTGGGGAAAAAGAAAGAGAATGGCCTGTGGAATCATCGAAGAGTTAGAGTTAGTTAGTTCTGCTGCTCTCCACTGTGCAAAAATTACTGAAGACCAAAGACAAGCATTGTTTAAACAATTCTGGCAAATGGACTGGAAAGAGAAACAGACTTATGTAAATACATTGATTCAAGTAACAACTCCTGCAAGAATGCGAAATAGCAAAGATAAACACAAGAGCAGAAGGAGTTGAACATTTCAATACCATGTAAGAGTCGAGCAAAAAAGTGTTAAAGTTTGCAGAAAATTCTTCTTGAACACTCTTAGCATTGGCAGACGTACGGTGCTAAATTGGGTTAAGCAGCCTACGATTTCAAGAAACACTACACAGAACGCACCACATCAAAATTGTAGCATTGCACGGGAATCTCTAAATTCGTTTTTCAATTCTCTGCCAACCATGGAATCACATTACTGCCGTGCAACAACTCAAAAAAAAATATCTTTTGCCAGAATGGTCGTCAAAAAAACAACTCTTCGAATTTTACGTAGAGGATTGATGTAATGCACATGGAAAACCCCCACTCTCTATTTCAGCATTTTATAACGCCTTTGCGGATCAAAAGCTTGGTCTATTCTTCCCTAAAAAGATCAGTGTGAAATCTGTGCGCGACATACTGTGGGAGATATTTTGGATGACGTCTACAATC
The DNA here is from genome assembly GCA_037783105.1 of Bactrocera zonata. Taxonomy (NCBI): domain Eukaryota; kingdom Metazoa; phylum Arthropoda; class Insecta; order Diptera; family Tephritidae; genus Bactrocera; species Bactrocera zonata. Next base: position 700,675 of record JBAWJQ010001698.1, read on the forward strand.
TTCACCAGTCAAAAAAACATGAAGCTAGGGAAGAGAAACAAAAGGACAAAATCGAAGAAACCTTCGTGTTTACTATTGATCTGCAAGCGGTCTTAATGGCACCAAAATCCCAAGTAAGCAGCCTTTATTACCGCACGAAGTTGCAAGTCCACAATTTGGTGTTTTACAATTTGATAAATCATGATGCTTATTGCTTCATATGGAACGAAGTAGAAGGTGGATTATCTGCCGAAGAATTTGCTAGCATTTGGGTGTACTTCATCGAGAATAAAATAATTCCAAATCTTACCGAGAATGCAGCTGCTACGAAAGTTATTCTTTATAGTGATGGATGTACGTAACAGAATAGGAATGTTTCCATGAGTAACGCTTTGCTCAATACATCTATTAAACATGGCGTAATAATTGAGCAAAAAATACTAGAAACGGGGCACACCCAAATGGAAGCTAACAGCGTACATTCAGTTATCGAGCGTGTTATTAAACACCGAATTGTTAATGTACCAGCAGAGTATATTCAAATATGTCAGAATGCTCGAAAGAAACCTACACCTTATATGGTAGAGTATTTGGATCACACTTTTTTCAAATGTTTCAAGGGCATACAATTTTTAAAAACAATTCGTCCTGGTCGCGGAAAGGGCGAATCAAAAGTCACCGATATTCGTGCGAATAAATACACACCGGAAAGGGAAATATTTTATAAATTGCGTTTTCCCGAGCCATGGAGCTATTTACAACAAAGAGTGGACAGAAGTGTTGTGCCAACGGATTGGTCTAATTTGCCACAGCTTAACCAAGAAAGAAGAAAATTAACAGCAAGAAAATACGCAGATTTGCAATATTTAAAAACTTCTTTGCCAAGAGACTACCATCAATCTTATGACGACCTGCCACATGAGCGATATCTTCTTATTTTTTAATATATTTTTTTGTTTTGCTTAATTTATAATTTCCAAACAGCAATGAATTAAGACTGAACTGATATATTAACTTCTTGTGATACCTTAAAGTTTAAGGCTTAAACAGAGATTTTTCATTTAAGTACTTATGTATTCCTTTAAACGACAGCAACGAAGTAAGACTATAATATTTTTTTGTGATAATAAAATACTCCATTTGCAAAAAAAACTGCAACATTTCTTTTTCGAAAATGTTCTAAGTCCAATACATCCGAATGCAAATAACTCCAGAAAATGTGCTAAGTCCAAAAAAGGCCTATATAAAGGCGCTCATTAAATTTTTAAAATTTTTTTTTTGTACTTAAATGAAATATCACAGTTGACAAAACTGCGTTAGAAAAATAAAAAAAAAATTTGAACTTCAATTTTTATTCAGTTTTTTTTGTTTTATTTAATAATTCAAAAATGACACTTAGCACCTTTGCACGTTAAGCCGACGATATAATATTTTCCGGCAACAAATCCTTCTGCTTTTAAAGCAGCAAGCTGGATTGTACTAATAAGCAAAAGGCATAGTAAAGAGAACAAAACGAGAAACAAAAGAAAACATATATGCATAACATATAGTTTATAAATTCAAACACACATACATACATGTATACATGCAAACCAACTTATCATAACTCGGAAATTACCTAATAATACGGTTTGTTCGTATGTGTATAAGTGCGTTCGATGCACTAATCTAAATAGCTGTAAAATATCAATGCGTTGATATCTGAAGAATGCAATACAAATAAAATATATATTTACACATATGTATGTACACTAAGCATACACAATGCGCAATGCGTTGATATCTGAAGAATGCAATACAAATAAAATATATATTTACACATTTGTATGTACACTAAGCATACACACTAGGGCGGGTCGATTTAAAAATCGCCCATTGCTCTATGAAAATCATATTCTAGGGATCCAAATTAGATACTTTGCCGAAGAAACCATACCTCTGAAACGAATTTTGATGTCCCCCAATTTGGGTCGAACTTTTGGGTAGGGGCAAATTTTGAAAAATCCCACTTTGACCCATTTAGAGTGCTCCAATCGAGTCCAAATGTATGACCGACCCCCACTAACTTTGGACGGCCGATCCACTTATGCCAGTGGCACACCCCCTGGAACTCCCCTGGGGGGTTCCCCATACAATCATTTCAAAAAATCACCATTTTTGGTGATTTACATGAAAAAATCAGCTAAATTGCTATGTTTTTTCTTTATTTTTATTTATTTATTTATAATAATATCTATTTTTTCTCTTAAGAAATTTATTTAGTTAGAACATATGTAAATTAAAAAAATTAATTTAAGTGAGTTATAGAAAAGAAATTAATTAATTTTAGAGAAGATATTTTTGTAAGGATACAAATATCATAGTTAAAATATTTATGTTCATTATCGCGAGCTTTCAGTCTGAACGGACGTGTATTGATGCGCTCCGTAAAAACTTTCTAAATAAACAAAACTAAAAAAATAAATAAATAACAAAAAAGTGCATTAAGTGCAAGTGTTAGGCAATAACGCCGAAAGTGTTAATAAAAACATAAAAACAAAAAAAATTATACCTTTTGTAAACAATAATAAAAAAAAACAAATGCATAAGTGCGAAATAAACAATAAAAGAAACAAATAACATGAGCGCAGCGCAGAAGAAGAGCTCAAAAGGCCTAGTTGTTGTTATAAAAGGAATTGAGTCTTCGGTAGACTCTATCGATGAGAAAGACGCACTGGAAGAAGGTGGTTTTAGCATCAAATCAGTAGTAAATATTTTTAACAGGAACAAAGTCCCACAACCAATGTTCAAAATAGAATTGATGCCAGATTCTAAAAAATTGAAGAAAAATGAAATACACCCGATTTACAACTTAAAATATCTTCTCCATCGCAGAATCACCGTTGAGGAACCACACAAGAGAAATGGTCCAGTACAATGTACAAACTGCCAACAGTATGGACACACGAAAGCATATTGCACTCTACGCAGTGTCTGTGTGGTGTGTGGTGATCTACACCCTACTTCTAAATGTACTCTTAAAAAAGAGGATTTAAATAAAAAATGCAGCAATTGTGGGGGAAATCACACTGCTAACTACAGAGGTTGCCCCGTATATAAAGATTTGAAATCGAAGTTGTTACAGGGCATTCAAGCACGTCGTAACCAAATGTTACAGACACCCCGTAATGAAATAATAGCAACCACAGAAAAAAGTTCAAATCATTTTACTTCTAACAATAATAATATGCAAGGAAGCTATGCAAATGTGGTGAAAGGCAACACTGTGCAAATGCAACTGCCGCAAAATCCTCCAAATGGAGGTATTGAAACTATGATTATAAATCTTACACAGTGTATGACTCAATTTATGTCTACCATGCAAAACATGATCCAAGATTTAATAAAATCACAAAATCAAATGCTGCAAAATTTATTAAGTAAAAAATGAGCTTACTAAATATCTGTATATGGAGTGCTAACGGTGTTAACCAACATAAATTAGAGATTATCAGATTTCTGTCTGAAAGGAATATAGATGTAATGCTTATTTCAGAAACTCATCTAACAAATAAAAATAATTTCAGTATACCGGGATTTAGACTATACGTTACAAATCATCCGGATGGAAAAGCGCATGGTGGCACGGCAGTGTTGATTAGAAATCGTTTAAACCACTATGCTCTAGAATCTCATGCTACACCACAGTTACAAACTACAACCATATCACTAAAAAATCGGGGTTTTGACTTAAACCTTACGGCTATATACTGTCCACCTCGTTTTAAAATTACAGAAATCGAATTTAAAGACTTTTTTGGAACACTAGGTCAAAGATTTCTAGCAGGTGGAGATTATAACGCAAAACACACATACTGGGGCTCACGTCTTATTAATCCGAAAGGATGACAGTTGTACTACACTATTATGAATAAGCATAATAAACTGGATATAATATCTCCTGGTAAGCCGACATACTGGCCCAGTGATAGAAGAAAAATACCAGACTTAATAGATTTTGCTGTAGTCAAAAATATAGATAGATCGCTTATGACAGCTGATACATGTACAGACTTATCATCTGATCATTCTCCTGTACTAATAAAGTTATACGAACAGCCCATGTTATTTGAGCTGAAAGTTTCTCTAACATCACATAAAACTAACTGGTTGAAATATAGAAAGTATATCAGCACCCACATCAATATTGATTGCAAAATAAATACAGAAAGAGACATTGATGAAAATATAAGAGAAATTAATGACGTAATAACTAATGCAGCTGTATTGGCAACACCAAAAAGAAACAACAAACCAGTTGGTTTTAGAAAGATCACCAATAACGAAATAGAGAAACTAGTAAATGAGAAAAGGCGAGCTAGGCGGGAATGGCAGTTAAATCGATCCCCTTTAACTCTGCTTCAACTGAAATCTGCTGTACGAAAGTTAAAAAAAAGCGCTTAAACGCGAAGAGGAACACAACACTGAAAATTATATAAAGAAACTGTGTCCAAATTCTCGTAAGCAAAACTCCGTTTGGAAAGCCCAAAAGTCTTTCAAGCCACCAGTAGATTCTAACATGCCCTTAAGACAGTTGAATGGTAATTGGGCACGTAGTGATGAGGATAAGGCAAATTGCTTTGCAAATCACCTAGAAAAGGTATTTCAACCCAATTGCACAAAGAACGACTTGGAGTTGCCAACCTTGCCCAATACAGCAAACGAGTCGCATGTGTCTATTAGGACTTCTACTTCTGAAGTTACTAGAATAATAAAAGAACTTAACCCCAAAAAATCACCAGGACATGATAATATTACCCCAAAAATGCTAATTGAGTTACCAAATATTGCCGTAAAGGTGCTCTCTTTGCTCTTCAATGCAATTCTTAATCTTGGACACTATCCAAATTCATGGAAAAAGTCGCATATCATCTTGATAGACAAACCTGGGAAAGACTTAACACAGCCGTCTTCATACAGACCAATCAGTCTTCTACCCTGTCTTTCTAAGATATTTGAAAAATTGTTACTATCAAAGATGACTCCTTTCCTCCACGAAAATAATATAATACCAACGCACCAATTTGGGTTTCGTGAAAAACATAGCACGATTGAGCAAGTAAATAGAATTACTAACGAAAACAGAAAAGCATTTGAGCACAGAGAGTACTGTTCAGCTATATTTCTAGACGTGGCTCAGGCGTTTGATAAGGTATGGCATGAGGGCCTTTTATACAAGATTAAAAATATTCTACCTTCAGAATTATATAAAACATTGGAATCGTATTTAAAAAATAGAAAATTTATGGTAAAAGTGGGAGATTTCATATCTGATGAAAGACAGATAAGGACTGGTGTACCCCAGGGCAGTGTTCTAGGCCCAATACTATACATCATATATACAGCAGATCTTCCAACAGCTAACAATGTATTAACTTCTACTTTTGCGGACGACACAGCTATAGTGAGCCGTAACAAATGCCACATAATGGCATCAAGAATATTAGCCGAGCACTTAAGGTTTGTCGAAGAATGGCTAGCCAACTGGCGTATAAAGGTAAATGAACAAAAGTGTAAGCATATTACATTACATGTTAAATATACATCTAAACTCCGTGAACACCCAAACCCTTTGGCTAATGCTTTGGTACATTCCTGCGATCAAACACGCCTTAAAAGAAGAGATATGCCCGCGTACTGAGGAGCAATGTATCACCAAAACAGCTCAATCACTTGCTTGAGCGTGTCTAGTTTTTAAATAGGTTTAAGATTTTATTATTTATTGTTAGGCTTTCAAATCAAAAAGCAGATTCAATAAATAAAAATATATTGAAACAAAAAAAAAATTATCGCCAGCGCATACGAATATAGTCTTAAACGTAGATATGTATTTACAAATACCCATTTCTATCAACAATGTAATAAATGTTCATTTCGGGTATATTGATTAGTGACCTTAGTATTTAATGTATGCAATGTAAAAGATTGTCTGCCCTTGAGATCACAAATGATCCTAAACTAACAATAGGCAATTGTGTTTGCCCTTGAGATCGCAAATGATCCTATACTAACAATAGACAAGAAACAATTATGTTTGCCCTGAAGATCGCAAATGATCTTAAACTAACAATAGACAATTGTGTTTGCCCTTGAAAACACTTATGCTTAAGATATGTGTACATACTGTCGGTATGTACAGTAGATTAGTGTTAAGATGTGTGTATGCACTCAGCATGTGGTGCATACATAAATTAGGATAAGGAATGCTATAAATAAAGGAGCTCTGGGCAACCAGAGCTGAGTTTTATTTAACAACCGAAGCCCTACGCGTCTTACTTTACAATTACCATTTCATTCATATTACCTCAAAAAGTTTACAATGAATCCACCATCCTCTACACCGCAAGATGAAGCAACTACATCAACAACTATCGAAAACCCAATGAGTCATATACCCAAGCATGATGTTACTGTTTTTGGTGTGTCTACTGATTTGACTGATCTTAATTTACCAACCCATCTGGATATCTTGAGATATTATTTTTACTTAAGCGAACGTGCTAAAACAGAACAAAAAAAGTTTTCCCATAAATCATTCACTATTCAAGTACAAGATAAGTTGATTGCAATTTGGGAAAAACTTGGTACGGAAATAATGCTGAAAAAAAGTGTATGTAATAAATTGAATAAATTGCTTGACAAGTATCAAGAGTAAATCAAGAGAAGAAACAACACCCAATAATTTACAGAGTATGTAAAATCTCTGGAAACAATATTTTACATTGGAACATGTAAATGCGATTTGAAGGCAGCCATGTGCATGCGGCTGGGTTCCCGAACGCCTCAAAGAGTTCATGCACGATCAACAAAATTAGAGATGACTAACAATGAATGCGTTTATGATGGAAACTGAAAAGCAAGAAGCAACGTCTATGTCATCAATGCCAACATACCAAGATCCCGATGATTCAACATATGCACCGCCACAAGTTCAAGAAGATATGGATAGAAGCACAAGTTCACAATACACAGAGAGATACGATTGTTTTAACTTTGCCTTGGTATGTGACAGATTTGGTGTGCCTGACAGAGTAGCATCAGCATTGGGAACCGCTCTTTTGCAAGATTTAAAATTAAAGATAAGCATGGGAAACCTCTCATCATGGATAAATCGAAAGTTCGCAGAGAAAAAGAGAAATGCAGACAAGAAGTGCTTCGCAAACAGTTAGATGATACCAATTTGTTAGCGTTTTCATTCGATGGCAGAAAAGATGATACTTTAACGATAGATAAAATTGATGAGAAGTATCATACTAGGATGGCAAAAGAACCTCATCTTGTTATTTTGAGAGAACCCAATTCTGAATTGATTGGTTACGTAAGACTGGAACATGAAACCGCTGAATACAAAACAACCAAATTAAATGGTTTTTTCAACTATAAAAATATATCACTGGATACATTAATTGGAATATCCACTGACGGTGAGCCAACAAACACTGGCCCACACGGTGGAATTATACGACGATTCGAATTGCTGTTAAAAATACCATTGTATTGGTTGGTTTGCCTTCTACACTTCAACGAACTTCCGTTTCGTCATTTGTTTGAAGCTTTGGATAAATCAACCAGCACTGGACCAAGATCGGCAACCAGAAAACTGAGCCGTCAAATCGAAACTTGTGAAACTCTTCCGGTAAGTTATTGCTATCACTCATTTATTATAATTGTCAACCATTTTAAATTATTTTTTTATTATATATTTTTAGGTGGTGGACGGCTTCCAGAAAATTGAGTTGCAAAATATGCCCCCTGCTCCAGAAAAAAAAGAATTTTCAACCGATTCGAAGTACTTATACGACATGGCCCATGCAATTTCTAGCGGCGTGGTTCCGGTGGATCTGGCTAACATCAAACCAGGGAAAATTGTACATTCTCGGTGGCTAACCAAAGCCGCTAGATTATTGCGATTATATGTGACAACGGAAAATCCAGATGCAAATTTAAGAATTCTGGTTGAATTTATAATTAAATGTTATGTGCCAATGTACTTCAATATCAAGTATTACAGCTCTGTCGTGTACGGCAGTGCATTATTTTTCAAGTTCATTGGTTGGTCACGATTTCTAGAACCTCGCTTACGAAAAATTGTCAATCAAGTAATTAATGATAATTCATATTATGCGCATTCGGAAAATATCTTGTTATCAATGTTGTTTGATGATAGGAAAGAAAAGCGCGACTGTGCCATCAAGAAAATTCTACGCTATCGAACCGATGTTGACGAGCCAATGGAACTTAGAGTTTATAAAAAACCAGATATAAACTTTAATTGCACAAGTTATACAGAAATGATCAATTTGAATGATATAAATATCGTATTTGAACCACCATTCACGCGAAGCATTCCGTACGATACATTGAAAGAATATTTAAATCAAGATGATCCACCGTTTAATAATCCAAAAATTCCATCACACATACAAGGAACGGAACGACATGTTCAATTGCTAGCTAGCGTTTCCAAACGGGTTATACCGGAAAATGTAGAGGCGACGACATTAGAGAGCCGTGCGAAATTGCCCAGACTTGAAAGTAAAAAAGACTTCAAACAATAATTTTTTTTAATTTCTTTTCTATAACTCACTTAAATTAATTTTTTTCATTTACATACGTTCTGACTAAATAAATTTCTTAAGAGAAAAAATAGATATTATTATAAATAAATAAATAAAAATGAAGAAAAAACATAGCAATTTAGCTGATTTTTTCATGTAAATCACCAAAAATGGTGATTTTTTGAAATGATTGTATGGGGAACCCCCCAGGGGAGTTCCAGGGGGTGTGCCACTCTGGCATGGGTGGATCGGCCGTCCAAAGTTAGTGGGGGTCGGTCATACATTTGGACTCGATTGGAGCACTCTAAATGGGTCAAAGTGGGATTTTTTAAAATTTGCCCCTACCCAAAAGTTCGACCCAAATTGGGGGACATCAGAATTCGTTTCGTGATCCCTAGAATATGATATTCATAGAGCAATGGGCGATTTTTTTGCCTCCCCACAAATCGCCCGGCCTAATACACACATTTGTACCTAGTTAAGAGATTAGATTTAAGAAATTTATTGACGAAACAAATTTAAATAAAGAATTTGAGAGTCAAACGTGAACTCTCACAGTACGGATTAAAAAGAAGTGTTTTCCTGTACATTTTGGTCCTTCGAGCCGGATTGTGGTCTCAGCCAAAGAAAAGACCTGTATAAGGAAAATACAGGCAAGAGAAAGTCCTGTGAAAAGGAAAATACAGGCCAGAGAAAGACCTGTATGAAGGAAAATACAGGCAAGATTAACGAGCCTAAGAAAAGTGCTCAGCCAACTAAAAAAGACTTATATGAAGAAAAATATAGGCAGGAAGAGAAATCTTTAATTAGAGATAATTAAAAAAATACAACATATTCAAAATTGAACGAAAGTCCAAAGTGATGGATACAGGGGCAAGAGCGTATAGCCTAACCGAAAAAGTAATAGATCTTTTATTGCAAACAATTGAAAAAAGATCAGAAAAAATTAAATTTATTATTGAAGAGGCGAAATCAAATATATATATTGCCGAAGAAGCTGTACTTGAAAGGTATGAAAATCGGATACAAAATTTATGGAATCTCGTGGAGAAAAACATAGATGAAATGACATATGTATACATATACAACAGGATGTATATTGATGACGAAACAGACGAATTATCTTTTGAAGTCAAATACATTATACGAATATTGAAAGAACAGAGAGGAATCAACTTAAAAGAAAGAGAAGAAAAATGGAAGCAGCTAAGGTTAGAAACAACATCTAAAGTAAAAGACCAAAAGACAGATTCTCTAGTGCAGCGAATGCAAAATAGAGACAAAGTCTTCGATATTACATCGATAACGCGGAAATGAATTTATTTAGCACCAATGAAAATGTGCTAGAGACTTGTGAAAACCACATTACGAATATGTGGAAGTTATTACAAAAGGATTATGAAGAACAGTGCGGAATACCGTACTTAACAGATTATAAAACGGAAGTGGAAGAGTAAGAAGATCAAATGTTTGACATAGTGTATATGTTAAAAATAGCAATAATTTTCATAAGATATGAAAAGTATAAACAGCAATTATCAAAGAAATTTGATGTAAAGCCTACTTTCGGAGAAACACATCCAGGTTTGTTTGATAAAACGTCCACGACCAAAACTGGATTCATTCTCGGACAGAGTTTTGCTGACAAAAGTGGAGGAAGTACTTTCAGCATCGCTACCACATTTGGGTCCAATATTAATGATGGAAACATGTCGCTTGGAAGACATGCCGATAACGAACAACTGACATTTCAACAACAAACATTGCCGAAAGTAGCAAAAGAAACAGCACAGAAGGAAGATTTTACTACTTCACTAAACCACATAAAAGAAACAGAAACTGATAGTATAACGGACACTATTGATACAATTACAAAAGAATCGTTTGATATAACTCATGAAATCAAGGACATAGAAAACAATGAAGAAGAGCCGAAACTAAAAGATGAGATATGCGAGAATTACATTAAGACGACAACACAATATTTCGACATAGAAGGCGAATATCAAGAGATGGGAGACATCAAGGAAGTAGAAGAGATGGGCCAAGATATCGTCGTAAAGTGGCCTGAGTGATGAGCGCTGACGTCGAAAAGATGGATAGACAAATAAAATACAGAAAGGAAGATCGAGAATACCAATACATTTCATGGAGAGGAAATCCGCAGGAGAAAATAGAAGAGTTTAAATTTATAACAATCACATATGGCACAGCAGCAGCATCAATGTTCAAAAATGAACATGTACGCTGATAACAAAGGACATTCAGTACGCATCAATATATTTAGTTTTATTATACTTAAGAATAATCAACACATTAGATAAGATATGAAACTGTGTAATTCTCACTATTTTAAAAACACATACTTTTTCCCTTGGCAATATGTTCAAATATATTGAACAGGCTTATCTTCGCCAATGCTGAGGCAGTGCAAAGCAAATACAAGTTAACAAATCACGTAGCCCACAACAACAGGTGCAGTTATGCCTGTGATTGCAACGCAAGCAGAAACATCAAAGGTGCGAGGCTCATGTTGCAGACATAACAACGGAAACGCTTGCCAGCAGCAAACGACACCAACAGTCCCAAACTGTGGGAATTGCCGAATCAGCACTATGGGATCATGCGGCAGTCCACGTGAGGTGATGGCAAGTAGAGTAGCGATAGGTGTTAGGTATTGAGGTGTAGCACCGAAAGGTTAGTTGTAAGAACTCGATCGGCGCGAACGGCTGCCCTACATAGTAGGGAAATAAAAAATAATTCAAACCAAACCTCGTGTTTAATTAACTGGCGCCCAACGTGGGGCCACTCGAAAAAAAGTCCTTGTAAAGGTTAAACCGTTGTGGCCGTGGGTTCGAACCCATTCTGAACAAAAAATCTAAATTTTGAACAAAAAACAAAACCGTTTATTTGAAACCAAAAAATAAAAAGCTATTTATGTGAAACTGAAGGAAAAAAAACCAAATCGTTTATTTAAAATAAAAAATAAGAAGCTATTTATGTGAAACTGAAAAGAATAAAAAGCAAAACCGTTTATTTGAAATAAAAAATAAAAAGCTATTAATGTGAAACTTAAATCTCAAAAATATCCGTGTGAAGGAAAAAACAGTGCAAGCTAGCAGAAACTATTATTCGAATTCAAAGCGATTCCAGTGGAAAGAGAGAAACTGCAACCCGACATCAAGGACATTCGCGAAGCAAGAAGAGAACTGCAGGGACACTACTTATTTGGACATGAAGCTGTAAGTAGAGTGCTCACACTGTAATATTAATAAGAAAGATATAAAACATTAGTTTATACTAATTCATATTGTTACAAAGTGACAGAAAAAGTTAGGAATATTTGCTGCAGGAAAATTATTACAAATTGACTAGGACCTAAAATGGACGAAAACACAATTAGGACCTTGATGAGTGCCGCCATTCGAGCAGCAACTGAACAAACAAGACGGGAATTTCAGGCAACAGTTGACTCACTGACCGATCGACTTCCGCAGATAGAAAGGCCATCGCAAGTAGAACAATATAACGAGGTCACAATCGACCCGACAGTTAGGTGTGACGAGTCCTTGGACGTAGTCAAATCCTTGCCCGAGTTCGCTGGCGACCAGTCTCGATACGTGTCTTGGCGTCAGGCAGCTCACACGGCATATAAAATCTTTCAATACGCAGAAGGCAGTACCAAACACTATCAGGTAGTGGCCTTAATTAGGAACAAAATAGTAGGATCTGCAGATTCGATCCTGTCTTCTTTTAATACCATCCTAAATTTTGACGCAATCATAGCTAGGCTCGACTTCACCTACGCGGATAAGAAACCCATTTACATATTGGAACAGGAAATGTCTACCCTGCGTCAGGGAAGACAGATGATAGCCGAATTTTATGATGAAGTGGAAAAGAAACTAACAGCCATTATCAACAAAACATTAATGACCTATCAAAACAAGAAGGATGTTTTGGAATCCTTGAATTCGAAATACCGCCAGGATGCATTCCACTTTGTGATATTTTATTTTCATCAAGGCCATCAGATATGGCATCGGCATTAGCACTCGCTCAGGAACTTGAGTCAAACCAGGCGCGTTCGTTATTTGCTCACAGATTTTCATTTTCTGATAATAGAATTTCCGACTACAGTCGACCTCTTGTAAGAAACAGTGTACCATTTCCTAGACAACAAAACGGTCAACCTTAGACTCGACCAACGCCTTTGGAAGTAGACCCAAGTCATTCCAAATTTCGATTCCCTCCAAAAAACGATCGATCGAATGAACCCCGTACACCGCAAGCGAGTTCATTGAATGTCACTTCATTAAATCCTACTTCCAGAGATTTTTCTTCAAGTAGAACAGCTTTCGGGAATCAATACCCAAGAAGCTCCGGTATGCAGGTAGCCCAAAAAAGGCATCGCGATAGCGACCGCTTTAAAAACAAATTGCAACGCATGAACCATTTAGACCAATATCCTCCCACCGAAGTCTATGAAAATGATCAGCAGGATGAATGTAATGAATTTATAGATTTCGATAACGACTCCAAATTCGATGAAAACCCAAAGGAAATTTCAGACGAGATTAATTTTTTAGAGGTAGGTCCCTGCTACCATATGTTAGCAGGACATTTCAAGGAAGACCACTGAAATTTTTAGTTGATAGCGGTGCATCTAAAAATTATTTAAAACCAGCAAACTGGAGGGATATAAAACCCATTATGTCCCAATTTTTAGTAAGCTCTATCCATGGGGTAGACAAAATAAAAGAAAAATGCACCGTACACACTTTCAATTCAAATTTCGATTAACACGTTTGACGGTATTATTGGCTATGACCTCCTTAGGAAAATCGGTGCAAAGCTGGACATAAAGAAAGGAATTATTTTTTATGAAAGAGGTTTAGAAAAACTAATGTATTTCCATTGTAGCGACGTTAATAACATAATTTTAAAAGGAGATGTCGAACGACTAAAGGTAAAATATGCAGCCGTATTTTCCGATCCGAACGAGGCATTGCCGTTCAATACAAACATCATAGCAACCGTGAGAACAACTAACAGTGATCCAGTTTACTCTAAATCTTATCCATATCCTATGGCAGCGTCTGAATTTGTTAACAAGGAAGTAAATGATCTTCTACGAGACGGCATCATTAGACCATCTCGCTCACCATACAATCGTCCAGTATGGGTTGTTCACAAGAAAGGAACTGATGACGCAGGGAAAAAGAAACTTCGAATGGTCATAGATTTCAAGAAACTTAACGAAAAGACTATTAGCGACAAATACCCGATTTCTGACACATCCGTAATTCTTTCAAATCTAGGAAAATCATCATTTTTTACGACAATAGACTTGAAATCTGGGTTCCACCAGATTACACTTGCCGAAAAAGATAGGGAAAAAACTGCATTTTCCGTGAACAACGGAAAATACGAGTTTTATAGGTTGCTATTTGGGTTGAAAAATGGTCCTAGCATTTTCCAACGAGCAATAGATGACGTACTGAAAGAGGAAATTGGAAAGACCTGTCACGTTTACATAGATGACATTATTGTATTTTCCAATGATTATAAAACGCACTTGCAAGGCGTCAGCCGAGTATTGGAAAAATTATATTCAGCCAACATGAGAGTTTCCTTAGAAAAGACCCAATTTTTTAAATCAGACGTTGAATTCCTTGGATTTGTTGTCTCAAAAGACGGGATTAGAACCTCCAAAGATAAGGTAAAAGACATAGTTGGTTACGAAGTTCCGAAAACACTCCGCGCATTGCGTTCCTTTTTAGGTTTGTCTGGCTACTACAGGCAATTTATAAAAGACTACGCATTAATAACGAAACCTCTCACGAAATATCTACGGGGAGAAAATGGTACAATTAGTACTAGCCTTTCCAAGAACATAAAAATTACTTTTGACAAAGAAGCTCATGAGGCGTTTCAAAAGATCAAGGATATTCTATCTTCAGAAGACATACTTCTTCTTTATCCTGACTACGAAAAACCTTTTGATTTAACTACTGATGCGTCTTCACACGCCTTGGGTGCAGTGCATTCACAAGGAGGCAGACCCATCACTATGATATCACGAACATTAACGCAAACCGAGGAAAACTATGCAACGAATGAGCGAGAACTCCTCGCGATTATTTGGTCTCTTCAAAAGTTAAGAAACTATCTATATGGAGCAAATAATATTAACATATTCGCTGATCACCAACCTCTTATCTATTCGATATCAGATAAAAAGCCTAACGCAAAATTGAAGAGATGGAGGGTCTTTGTAGAAGAGTTCTCCCCTAAATTTCATTACAAACCCGGCAAGGAAAACGTTGTCGCAAATGCGTTGTCAAGGCAACACATAAACAGTTTAGAAGACAAGGATACGTCCAGCTCAGGCGACGAAACCGTTCACAGCGAAAATTCATCCACAGAAGTAATTTCCACGATTATAAATCCGATAAATTCATTTTTAAATCAGATTATCCTTGAATGTGGAGATACAAATTCCAAAACTACAAAATTTCTATTTCAATCACGAATTAGGCACCATATTATTTTTCAAAGACGAAATTTTTTATCAATTACGCAGCTGCATCAACCCAAATGTTACAAATGGTTTGTTATGTGACCTATCTGTTTTAGGAAAAATTCAAAACGAAATTAAAAGTACCTTTCCATCAGTAAAATTCGTCCATACAAAATCTTTGGTCACTGACATCTTCAACGAAGATGATCAGAAAGAAATTCTTCATACAGAGCATAATAGAGCACACCGGTCTCTCAAAGAAAATATTATGCAAATATTAAGGGATTACTATTTTCCAAACATGCGAAAAGTGTTAAAGGAAATTATATTTAACTGCAAAACTTGCCAGGAAGCTAAGTATCAGCGCCATCCTCTAAGTCCTGAAATGGGAAAAACCCCAATACCCAGCAGACCCGGAGAAATTCTGCATGTAGATATTTTTTCTACAGACAATAAACATTATCTAACTTGCATAGATAAGTTTTCGAAATTTTCAATAGTTCAATCAATTTCATCTAGGCAATAACAGACATCAAAGAACCCTTAATACGAATTATGAATTTTTTCAAAGATACTAAAAGCCTTGTTTGTGACAACGAAAAATCACTGAATTCCGTTACGATAAAAAGTTTGCTAAAAGATCATTTTAATATTTCGATATTTACGACACCCCCGCATCATAGCACAACAAATGGACAGGTAGAACGATTTCATGGAACTCTTTCCGAGATTAGTCGTTGTATTAAACTAAGCCAGGAACTTAATGACACTAATGATCTTATTCTACTCGCAGCCTACAAATACAATAGGACGATACATTCAGTGACTGGGCAACGACCTATTGACGTGATTCATTCTGCTTCATCAAAATACCTTGACGAAATTAAAAACCTCCTAATAAAAGCACAAAACTCCGAACTTAATTACCATAATAGACATAGGCAAACCAAAATTTTTAAACCAGGTGAAAAAGTCTTTCTTAAATCTAACAGAAGATTAGGAAACAAATTAAGTAAACTGTACACAGAAAAAGTAGTAGAAAAGGATTTTGGCACAACCGTTTTAATTAACGGCAAAAAAATCCATAAAAGTAATCTAAGATAAATTTTGTTTCTATCATTAGGCTTCTGATCCTGATGTTTACCGCATTAGCACGGTTGGAAATTTTAAATTATACTAATTCAATATATATACCAATATCGGAAGGAGATGTCGCTATCTATCGTCAATACGAGCACTTAATTCACCACCTAAACTTAACCAATTATGAAAATATAGCCGAACAAACGTATGACCTTCTGGACAACTTTCCAAAATCCCACATACGAAAGACATTGCAACTGGACATAGACCGCATTTTACGATTACTGGACTCACTAAGAATTCACTACCGTCACTCTCGTAGTATTAACATACTAGGCACCGCTCTCAAATATATAGCGGGAACTCCCGATTTCGATGACTTTAACCAACTCCAAACACGGACAGAATCTTTAATTGAAGCGAATGATGAACAGATTTATATCAATAATCAATTACAAGTAAAGATAAATCACTTAACTGACACTGTAAATAAAATAATTAGCTCTACAAAAGTGCATCAACGTGACACTGAAAACTTATTTGAATTGATATCAGCAAGAAACAGAGCATTGATAGACGAAATAGAATCAGCCATATATTCAGTCACTTTGGGTAAGATAGAGTTAATAAATCCAATTTTGTTAAATAGTGATGAAGTTAAGAATTTACTAATCAACGAGCACTCTACAAATATAACTGTAAGCGATTTACTAACAGTCTCTAAATTGAAAATTTTACAAGATAATAATAACATTTATTTTATAACTACATAAATATCCAATAGTTGAACAATATTGTAAGAAAATACGAATCAAGCCAGTTGTAAAAAATTCTAAAATAATTATGATAGAAACTAATATAATATCAAAATGTAATAGTAAATATCAACAGCTTGTAAACTGTAAAAATTCAATGTCAAACAAATTTTGTCAAATGTCAAGTAGAAATATGTAGTTCTTGTATTTTGAATCTACTAAGCCAAAAACCCACATACTGTCAAACTGTTACAGCAGATCACATCGAACCAATAGAGGAAATTGACAACGGCCTGATCGTTATGAACGATAAAGTGGTGGAAGTTCATGAAGGAAATTCTGATGCAATAACGTTGAATGGAACTTTTGTTATTAAGTTTACAGAAAATGTGACTATTAATACACTAACTGGCGGAAAATGGTACGTGCTTATCCAGAAGCCGCACCCGCACAATTTTTGAACCTGACCAATCATACAACATTATTATCGCTTCCGTACTTGCACAATTTCAACCAAAAGAACCTGAGACACATTGTGTCATTGAAGAGCTTTGTGAAAGCTCAATCGTCTTGATGGCGAATAGCCTACGTATCTACAATTGCCTTTTTGGTTATTGCCTTATTAGCCCACATAATCAACAAGCGCCGAAAGCGCAACGTTAGTATTGCAATATTAGGCAACGTTCTTAAAGAATCCGTGAACGTCTCCTCTTCTAGCGGGGGAGTAGTTAACATATCACAGTAGCCCACAATAACAGGTGCAGTTATGCCTGTGATTGCAACGCAAGCAGAAACATCAAAGGTGCGAGGCTCATGTTGCAGACATAACAACGACACCAACAGTCCCAAACTGTGGGAATTGCCGAATCAGCACTATGGGATCATGCGGCAGTCCACGTGAGGTGATGGCAAGTAGAGTAGCGATAGGTGTTAGGTATTGAGGTGTAGCACCTAAAGGTTAGTTGTAAGAACTCGATCGGCGCGAACGGCTGCCCTACATAGTAGGGAAATAAAAAATAATTCAAACCAAACCTCGTGTTTTATTAACTTATATTAAGGGGGTATTCTACTCTAGAAATCAAATTTTGCGCAGTTTTTTTGAATTTTATTTAAGAAAAAAGACCAAAATATTTCTACTATCCATTTTTTATGGTGTTTTTATTAATATCTTAAGAATACAGAAAAAAAATTTTACAAAAAAAATTAAAAATTAAAATAATTAGAAGGGGGAGAGACTGGTGTAAAAAAAATTGGCGCATCCTGGTGACATTGATCCTGATTCTCCTGGTGGTCTGAAAAAAAAAATCAGAAGAAATTCTGAATCAGTAAGGATGCTGTTATAGTCTGGGAACACGAAAAAAAAATTTGAAAAATGGCGGCTGCCTGAAAATAAAAATCATTTTTTACTCTTTTTTTTTTGAAATTCCTGAATTTTTTAAAATATTAAAAACAAAAATTTTGACACAATGCTGGTAGATACGATAAAGGATTATATAACAAAGGTTCACACAAAATTTCAAGTAAATCGGTTGTATAGAACTTGAGAAAATGCCGGTACCGTGTGGAAAAAAGTAGTTTCGAGAAAAACGCTTTCAAAGTTTAGGAGACAATTCTAGTGAACCTGGACGCCACCTCCCAAAATATATTAAAAAAAAAATCGAATTTTTCAAAATTCTAGAGTAGAATACCTCCTTAATACATAAAAATACACATGTAAGCAATAAATTAAATAAAAAGTATATATAGTACAGTCCACTAAATGTCAAGTGCAATGGTAAGCAACAAAATTGTAATATGAGACTTACTCATAAAAATGGGAAAATCATTGCATATCAAAGAAAAATCATAATATAGAGTATACATAATACTAATATTACTATACAAAACATACATACTCCAAATATTAATGCACACAAGCAACAGATTAGAAAGTATCAAGCGTATGTACGTATGTGTATAAGTGCGTTAGATGCACTAATCTAAATAGCTGTAAAATATCTGAAGAATGCAATAAAAATAAAATACATATTTACACATTTGCTTAGTGTACAGCATACACACATATACATATGTACCTAGTTAAGAGATTAGAATTAAGAAATGTATTGACGAAACAAATTTAGTTAAGAATTTTAGAGTCAAGTACTGAACACAATGACGGCGACAGACTGCAAACGACGTCTGTCAAATATTGAAATACACACGTTCTTAGGGCACAGTTATTTTGACAGCCGCCCGACTACACGACTGTAGGCCGACGGTTGTCGCTCTCGCTAACTTCAATATATTTCTATATTTGCCAACGACAGTAGGACGACAGAAGAGTTGACAATAGACTTGAAGGAAGTCTATGAGGTAGAATGGTGATGTCACTAATATGTAAAATGTAAAATTATTCACAGCTCTAACAAACTTGACGTTATTTAACAAATAAAAGCATAAAATAGCTCTATTATATCATTTGTAATAACAACTGATAATTTAAAACAAAAATATTTACTTACTTACTTATTTTTTGCATAAAAAATTTCACTTTGAACAAAATATTTAAAATTTCATTGAAGTGCAAGATATTAGTATGGCCACAACGAAATTGTGTACATGCAAAATGGACAGCTGTGTTGTCCTGTTTACATGCCGGCCATTGTTATGTTTCTGCCTTCTTACAAATGTTCATGTAGGTAGGATTCACAACGCCATTTTCAGTTCAGTGTCGTGCTGCTGCAGTCTGTCGCGGTCATTGTGTTCAGTATATCAAACGTGAACTCTCACAGTACGAATTAAAAAGAAGTGTTTTTCTATACAAACGGAGTGTTGAAGAAATTTACTAACACGAATTAACAACAAAACGCAAAAAAAGCTTATTATATAAATACATAGACAATTATTATACCATACATACATACATATATTCACATATAAATATTCATATATTCGAAGTCCATATTGGCAACCGTTTCAAGCAATACCCGTTGTATTTGCACAACAAAAACAAGCAGGTTTGCATCATATTAAAATACTTTAAGCATACTTATATGCACACGAAGCACATATCGTGCACACATGCATACATTCATATATATAAAGGGTAACCTACCAACCATGAGAGGGTAAAAAACCAGATAATCAGTGGGTAAACGTGTAGGTAGTTTGCCATAGACCGCGTGAAGATTCTACCCACTAACGCTCATTCAGCAGTGTCATATAAAAAAGTATATCTGTCCTGCTCTAATATCCCCAATCGACGGCTGATGCAGGGTTGCATTTTAAACAGCTGATGCAGTGTTGCAATTTTTTGATTCCTGCTATAAAAATTTCTTAAAATTAAAAAAAATACTTTTTAAGTTTTAAATTATTAATTTTATTACTTTTAATACATATTTCCATAAAATTGTAATTTATTGTAATTGAATATCTTAATGCTAACATTTTGTAAATAAAAATATATTTAATTTAAAAAAATAATTTCATCTGAAAAAACATTAATTAAAGAAAAGAATTATTAATGGATGAAAATAAAGGAGTGAAAAAAGATTATAAAAGACAATAATATGAAATAAAATAAAGGTTATTAAAACCTGAAAATAAATAATAATTACATGGAATTTGTAATATCTAAAAGAAAAAGAAAGATTAATTGTATAAAATGATATAAAATCTGAAAGAAAAGATAAATATTATTTGTTCATTTAAAATATAAAACAAACATTTATTTTCACATATTATATTGGATTGTGCAGGCCGCCTTAAACGAATAAAATACATATGTATGTAATTATTTTTGCGTATTATTTTCGACTGCGCAGTCCAATTTCAAAGTACACACACTTTTTTTCACATACTTACTTAATAATTGATATTTGCTGCATTTGATGATATTGCTGCTGTTGCTTTTTCCAATTCATTCGGATTTCCAATGCTCTAAAAACAAATGAAGTAATTATTTAAAAACAAAATCAAATAAAATTCACTACTTACCTTCTTGTTGTACGAGCCTCCTTTACGATGGTATGAGTACGAATGATATGTCTTTCAATCGTTTTTTTTTTATTACCTTTTTTGGGATTTTCTTTTGGCACTATTGACAATTATATTTTCTCCTTCGCACACATTCAAATAAATCAATAAATGAAAGAAAGTTTGTTTCATCGCGTTTAGGTAAACAAAAAATAACCCGAAAATGTGCGTTGGTGTTAGTCTTCTTCTTCTTTACTGGCGTAGGCACCGCTTACGCGATTATAGCCGAGTCAACAACAGCGCGCCACTCGTTTCTTCTCTTCGCTACGTGGCGCCAATTGGATATTCCAAGCGAAGCCAGGTCCTTCTCCACTTGGTCCTTCCAACGGAGTGGAGGTCTTCCTCTGCTTCCCGCGGCGTATATCTCGTACAGCTCATCGTTCCATCGAATGCGATATTCGCCGTGGCCAATGCGCAAAGGACCATAAATCTTTCGCAGAACCTTTCTCTCGAAAACTCTTAAGTACGACTCATCGGTTGTTGTCATCGTCCAATCCTCTGCACCGTATAGCAGGACGAGAATTATGAACGACTTATAGAGTTTGGTTTTTGTTTGTCGAGAGAGGACTTTGCTTCTCAATTGCCTACTTAGTCCAAAGTAGCACCTGTTGGCAAGAGTTATCCTGCGTTGGATTTCTAGGCTGACCTTGTTGGTGGTGTTTACGCTGGTTCCAAGATAGACGAAATTATCTACAACTTCAAAGTTATGACTGTCAACAGTGACGTGAGAGCCAAGTCGCGAGTGCGACGACTGTTTGTTTGATGACAGGAGATATTTCGTCTTGCCCTCGTTCACTGCCAGACCCATTTGTGTTGCTTTCTTGTTAAGTCTGGAGAAAGCAGGACTAACGACGCGGGTGTTGAGGCCGATGATATCAACATCATCGGCATATGCTAGTAGCTGTACACTCTTATAAAAGATTGTACCTGCTCGATTCAGTTCTGCAGCTCGAATAATTTTCTCCAGCAGCAGATTGAAAAAGTCGCACGATAGGGAGTCGCCTTGTCTGAAACCTCGTTTGGTATCGAACGGCTCGGAGAGGTCCTTCCCGATCCTGACGGAGCTTTGAGTGTTGCTCAACGTCAGTTTACACAGCCGTATTAGTTTTGCGGGGATACCAAATTCAAACATCGCGGCATAGAGGCAGCTCCTTTTCGTGCTGTCGAAAGCAGCTTTGAAATCGACGAAGAGGTGGTGTGTGTCGATTCTCCTTTTACAGGTCTTTTCCAAGATTTGGCGCATGGTGAATATCTGGTCGGTTGTTGATTTACCAGGTCTGAAGCCACACTGATAAGGTCCAATCAGTTTGTTGACGGTGGGCTTTAATCTTTCACACAATACGCTTGATAGAACCTTATATGCGATGTTGAGGAGGCTAATCCCACGGTAGTTGGCGCAGATTGTGAGGTCTCCTTTTTTATGGATTGGGCATAGCACACTTAAATTCCAATCGTTGGGCATGCTTTCGTCCGACCATATTTTACAAAGAAGCTGATGCATGCTCCTTACCAGTTCTTCGCCGCCGTGTTTGAATAGCTCGGCCGGCAATCCGTCGGCCCCTGCCGCTTTGTTGTTCTTCAGACGGGCAATTGCTATTCGAACCTCTTCATGGTCGGGCAATGGAACGTCTGCTCCATCGTCATCGATTGGGGAATCGGGTTCGCCTTCTCCTGGCGTTGTACGTTTACTGCCATTCAGCAGGCTGGAGAAGTGTTCCCTCCATAAGTTAAGTATGCTTTGGGCATCGGTGACTAGATCACCTTTGGGGGTTCTACAAGAGTATGCTCCGGTCTTGAAACCTTCTGTAAGTCGCCGCATCTTTTCGTAGAATTTTTGAGCATTACCCCTGTCGGTCAGCTTATCAAGCTCTTCGTACTCACGCATTTCGGCATCTTTCTTTTTCTGTCTACAAATGCGTCTTGCTTCCCTCTTCAACTCTCGGTATCTATCCCATCCCGCACGTGTTGTGGTCGATCGTAACGTTGCGAGGTAGGCAGCCTGTTTTCTCTCCGCTGCGACACGGCACTCCTCGTCGTACCAGCTGTTCTTTTGCACTTTCCGAAAACCAATGGTTTCGGTTGCAGCTGTACGTAAGGAGTTTGAAATGCCGTCCCACAGTTCCCTTATAGTGAGTTGTTGACGAGTGCTCTCAGAGAGCAGGAGTGCAAGCCGAGTAGAACATCGTTCGGCTGTCTGTTGTGATTGCAGCTTCTCGACGTCGAACCTTCCTTGTGTTTGTTGGCGTGCGTTTTTTGCTGCACAGAGGCGGGTGCGAATTTTGGCTGCAACAATATAGTGGTCCGAGTCGATGTTAGGACCTCGGATCTAGGTGCATGCCCTCAAATCAGAGTCCTTAATTCGTTTGCCATGGTCGTCATCAAAAGGGGGGTCACTTATCCGAGGCTGTTTGAACTTTTTCATTGGGGGCGGTTTTTAAGTGGCGGGTCCCAAACCCAGCGCACAACCCTAAGTAGGGAATATTTCGCCTTCTCACTTTAGCTCGCCTTCAAACGGGTGTTCTTAGGCTATCCAGAGGATACTTGGTCAAAGACCGGAAGTCGTGAGCTGCTTGAGTCATATGTAAAAGAATCGTTTCTGGCCACTCCCAAGTGAATGGCGATCAGAGAACTTTCCCCACTTGCATGAACTTCTACACATGACTCCATCCTCCGTCCTCTACATTATCAAGCATAATTAAGCGAGGACGATATTTGCGATGAACTGCTAAGAGAATTCCACCCCCTCTTAGACAGCCAGTTTTTCGTGATCTGTCCTTGCGGAAAACATAATAGTGATTTGAGTAAAAATATTCGCTATCAAAATAACTAGAATTCAGCCAAGTCTCAACAATAACGATAATATCGAAATCCAAATGTGAAGAAAAATTGCGAATAATATTTGATTTACACCTAATGCCCGAAAAGTTTTGGTAGTACACCTTAAGACAAGAGCCATTTGAGGAAGGTGCAGAAAAGGCATGAATAGAATCGTGATTAACAGGCGCATCAACTAATCTGCAGCACTGTTTTCCCCTCCCTTTGGAAAAAACTTGAAGGGATGTAACTTAATGCCAGAATGCCACACTGAGGGGGAGAAAACGGCATTAAAAAAAGATGGGGATACACCCAACTTAAAGTTTATCCTCTTAAGATTATTAATATCAGTATCTTTCTTAATTAATTTATAACATAGAAGATGCTCTCTATCAACATTAGAATGTTTAACAACAAAAGATATAATATATTCCTCAGTAACTGAGTTCTTAAATGCAGATAAGTGAATCCATTTTTTGGGTATGACGACATCGAGATCACAATTGGCATTAACGCCAATGACAGTTGAAGTGGCTGGGGATTTTTTGTTCCTAGTACTCACTTTTACCTTCAAATTTCTATTAGTAGCAACTGAAGTAGAAGAGTTCAGGTTCATCAACGGCGACAAATTGAGCAGCATTGACAGCGACAGGGGGGCGAGCTGGTTTAGCAGCAACTGTTGGATTGTTATTGGCTTTCAAGTGAGTGTTGATATTCCTAGCAACAGCGTCAGCATATGTATTGGCGTTTTTATTATCAGCAGCAATTGAGAGAGTTAAGCGAGCAGCAGACGGAGCGGCAGAGATTGCTTTCGAAGTAGCGGGAGAGAGATAATCCATACTCACACTATCAGTGGGAGCCGAAACAACAACGTTAGGTGACGGAGCATTTGTACCCACAATAGTCGTAGAAGTAAGGATAGAGTTAGCAGAAGCTGAAGCTGCAGAGAGTGTCTTCGGTGTAGCGGGAGCGAGATAATTCCCACACTCGTTATCAGCAGAGACAGCAGCATTAGACGGAGCAGCGATTGTAGAGTCACTTGTACCAACAGTAGTCGCAGCAGTGAGAGAGAGGTTAGCAGCAGAGATAACATTCGAAGCTGGTGCAGTTATCATGCCATTATCGGACAATTTCTTATGCACAATGCCGATCTCTGATTTAAGTTCATTTAACTTAGCGATTAACGAATTACGATCATCACATAATTGTTGTATTAACGCGAGCGCCTTCGCTTGTTCACTTCTCAGTGAACTTACTTCCAATACCAGAGAATTAAGCACTGAATTTACTTTATTAGGATTGTTATGCTCCAACAAAGGTTCAATAATTTCGTTGTTCGATTGTTCAGCATTTTGTTGTTGCGAACTTAGAGTTTGAGTGCACTGAGCATTGCGCACTGATGGCGACGCAGGCGGTGAAAGAATGGAATTTCTCCGAACTACCGCGCACAGTTTACAATAAAAAGAATTTTTTGATTTTAGGAAAAAATTCGCATCAGCCTGTGATAAATTCACACACGGCAAGTGGAAGAATTGATTGCATTTATTGCAATTTATCTTGGGCTGAGCACGGTCAACTCTATGCCCGAGCTACATATATCGTCACATCAACCCCCACCAAAACCCAGAAGACACCAATAACAACAAATTACTAAATTTATTTTCTTATTGTACTTTATTATTTTTATCGACTTATTAAATTTAAAACATTGCAACAATTGTAATTGATACTTACTTCCTGTTAACTAACTTTATTTTTATTGACTCATCAAATTTAGAGCATTGCAAAAATATGTATTTATTTTCTTATTGTACTTTATTATTTTTATTGACTCATCAAATTTAAAACATTGCAACAATTGTAATTAATACTTACTTCCTGTTCACCAACTTTTGTACAATTATTATTGTTTTACTGACTCATCAAATTTCTTTGCTTATTTACCTTCATGTAAAATTAATTTAAGAATAAAGATCATTATTGGTGTAACTTTCAAGGAGACAAGGTCTTTTATTTAACGAAATAACAAGAGTAACATAACTGGCGCAGTCGAAAAGCCAGCGGTTCGGTTTGAAACTAAAAGTGCTAACAAAATAAAACTTTGGTAATCCTTGGACCATATAAGGGGCCGCCTGTTTGGAAATCCGAAGGATATTGGTATAAGGCCACAAGGAGATAAGTGAACCGTTGGAAAAAGGACTTAAACCCCTCATGTATACATTTCTCATAGGGGCTCTGTAAGTAAATGAGCGGTTATTGAATAACAAAAACAAATTTTTTGAAGAAAAGCTAACATATGTACATACATACATATACTGCGAAAATAGACAAAATTAGAAAAATTTTAAATAAAATATATTAATTGAAATAAGGATTGGAAAAATCATTAAAAAAAAATTAAGAAAAGTGTGCATACATACATATACTGCGAAAATAGATGAAATTAGAAAAATTTTAAATAAAATATATTAATTCAAATAAAGATTGAAAAAAAAAATTTTTGAAGAAATGTTAACATATGTACATACATACATATATTGCGAAAATAGATGAAATTTGAAAATTTTTAAATAAAATATATTAATTCAAATAAAAAAAAACATATAATCTTTACAATTTAAAATAAAATATAACATACATTGCCAAAATAAATATAATTAAAAAGGAAGAAGTGGAGAAGTGGAAAAGTTCAATAAAAATAAATAACATATTATTTTTGTGTAGGCATTATTTGATTCCAAATTCCTATTAATCGGAACCAAATTATCTTACGTAACTAGAACAATTTATTATTTTTGATGAGTAGTAAATCTAGATATTTTCCATATCCTAAAAGTTTTAAGATTTTTAAGTCAAGAAGCCTACCCTTTATATCCGAAGACAGTACACTAAATTTTAATATGCTTTCAAATACAGAAGTTCCAAGTATATCGGGGACTCAAACGACTACTAATAGTAACAACATGAATAATATCGACATTTTTAACTCACTTAGAATTCCAGATGCAATCAAGGACCTACCCAAATTTGATGGTAATCCAAGATTGCTCCACGAATTCATTAGTAATGTGGAAGAAATACTCCTTCACATTAGTGGAGCAGACAATACTCCTCATGGACTAATCCTCTTGAGGGCCATAAGAAATAAAATAGATGGTCAAGCCAACGAAGTCTTAAACATGTATGGCACATCCCTCAATTGGGATGAGATCAGAGGAAACTTGATATCGCATTATTCAGATAAAAGGACAGAAACATCCCTAATTAGAGATCTTCATTGTTTAAAACAATACGGCAAACCGATTGAAAAATATTACAGCGAAATAATGGAAATCCAATCAGCTTTGTCTAATAATTTATCTAGCCATGAGTCCGACACTAATGTAATTAATGCAAAGAGAAATCTATTTTCTGAAATGTGCCTAAACTCATTTTTGTCGGGTTTACGGGAACCTATGGGATCTACGATTAGAGCAATGAGACCAGAATCATTGCCGATTGCCCTTGACTACTGCATCAGAGAACAGAATATTCATTATATTAGGTCCAATTTGAATAAACCCAAATATCCTCAATGAAGACCAAATTACCAATATAATCCATATCCTAAATATCCACAAAATTTTGTAAATAATGAAGGAGATATTATGATAAATACAATAACTTTGGACAACGGCTTACTTATTTCTCCAGGCGTATACTTTGCGAAAAACTGGTTTAGTACAATAGAAGTAGTTAATCCCACGGGGAATGAGCAAACAATTTTCCTAGAGCAACCCCTGAAAACAAGTCCGTATGATTCAGAAAACTTCGTCGAACTTAATAACTTTAATATGCATTGCAAATCAAACAGTGAAAGAATTGCAAATTTATCTGACTTACTCCGAATGGAACATCTGAATGGCGAAGAAAAGCATAAACTTTTGAAACTATGTACTAAATATAGTGATATCTTTTATAGAGAGGATGAAAAGTTGACGTTTGCAAATGAAATAAAACACAGAATTAGGACAACAGACGATATTCCCATTCATACCAGGTCTTACAGGTATCCTTTCGTTCATAAAGAAGAAGTCCGGAGACAGATATCAGAGATGTTGGAGCAAGGGATTATTAAGCCGAGCTTTTCCCCATGGAGCTCTCCAGTATGGATTGTTCCAAAAAAGAAGGACGCATCGGGGAAGACGAAATGGAGACTGGTCATCGACTATAGGAAGTTGAACGAGTTGGTTGGAAAAATCTGTCTAGTGTATTTAGATGACATTATTATATTTTCGACGTCCCTCCAGGAACATATTAAGAATCTAGAAAAAGTCTTTCTAAAGTTAAGATGTTCAAATTTTAAGGTCCAGATGGACAAATCGGAGTTTATGCGAAAAGAAATTGCTTTTTTAGGACACGTAGTCACGACGGAAGGCATAAAATCTGACCCGACAAAAATAGAAGCCATCCAGAAATTTCCAATACCACTAATCGTGAAATAAAATCGTTCATAGGCCTACTTAGTTATTATAGGAAGTTTATCCCGAACCTGGCAAGACTTGCAAAACCTATGACAGAATGCTTAAAAAAGGGCAGAAGCATAAAATTAAACGCCAAATACCTAGAAGCTTTCGAAACATGCAAGAACATTTTAATGAACGATCCAATACTCCAATACCCTGATTTCACAAAGCCATTTTTACTCACAACAGACGCAAGTAACATTGCGCTTGGAGCAGTCCTTTCTCAAGGTCACATAGGTAGTGACAAACCTATTTGCTACGCAAGTAGGACTCTTTCTGAGAGTGAGATTAACTATTCCACTATTGAGAAAGAGCTTTTAGCCATAGTGTGGGCAACCAAATATTTCCGCCCATATCTCTTCGGTCGTAAATTTAAAATAATTACTGACCACAGACCACTTACATGGCTAATGAGTCTCAAGGAGCCCAATTCGAAATTGGTGAGATGGCGCCTGAAGTTGGAAGAGTATGACTACGAGATCGTATACAAAAAGGAAAATTGAACAGTAACGCAGATGCATTGAGCAGGATAGAATTAGACCATGATAAAACCGCTGATATAAATTTGTGTGATTCGGAAGAACTGTCTACAATACATTCATGTAAGGAAAATGTGAATGATGGCATACCAATTTCAGAAAAACCTATAAATGAATTCAACTTGCAACTTTTATTAGAAAGATCTGACAAAAAACCCAGTATGACTGTTGAAACCATCTTTAGAAACAAACAACGTAGAACTATAAGAGAAAAAGAATTTTCTCAAGACATAATAGTTCAGACTTTCAAAAAATTTATACCCTCAGGTAAACTAACTGCCATTTTCTCCGATGAACCAACCTTCAGAACTTTTCAACTGATATACTCCAAATACTTTTCAAATGGAAAACAATTTCGTATTGTCCGATGCACTAAAATCCTATCAGATGTAACTGACAATGATAAGCAAGTTGAACTAATTCGTACCTGTCATGAAAATAGGAACCATAGAGGAATTACCGAAATTTATGAATACTTAAAGAGACAATATTACTTTCCCCTTATGCAATCTATAATAAATAAAACTTTAAATAATTGTTAAATTTGCAATACACTCAAATACGACAGACACCCACCAAAATTAGAATTCCAAGTTACAGAAACACCAAACGAACCTCTTCAAATTTTGCACATTGACATATATACTATAAATAGTAAATGTATTTTGACCATCATCGACAAATTTTCTAAATATGCGACAGGCTATACATTACCATCAAGAACAAGCGTTTATGTGCTCAAAGCTTTAAAAACATTTATGAACCTTGCGGGAATACC
Source organism: Bactrocera zonata (assembly GCA_037783105.1). NCBI lineage: Eukaryota > Metazoa > Arthropoda > Insecta > Diptera > Tephritidae > Bactrocera > Bactrocera zonata. Next base: position 730,265 of record JBAWJQ010001698.1, read on the forward strand.
TAAGATTTGTGATCAGGGTACCGAATTTACATCAAACATTTTTAAAGATTTTTGTAGACAATATGAAATTATACTTCACTTCACATCATTTCAACAATCCAGTAGCAACTCTCCAGTAGAACGACTTCATTCAACCCTAACTGAAATATACAGAATTATAATGACAACCAGAAAATCCAAGAAAATGGAATTAGACCACGAAGAGATATTAGATGAGATGTTTATAACTTACAATAATACAATCCATTCATCTACAAAATTTACACCATATGAGTTATTCTTTGGAAAACCGTATAACTTCTCAAGAGACATAAAATACGACAACAAACACGAATTTTCAGTTAAGTTAAATGAATTTAAAGAAAAACTATACCCCATTGTTAAGGAAAAAGTTATGAAAGCTAAATTAAAAAATATTAGTCATCTTACCTCCAGAGCGTACGAACAAAGATGAGGATATATATAGAAAAGAATGTAGGAGAAACAAAATAACTGCACGATTCTGAAAACATAAAGTATTAAAAGATAATGACGTTACTTTACAAACTACTAAAGACAAAAAATTACACAAATCAAAAATTAAACTGAGACCACGAAAAAAATAAACAAACCTTTGGAATAGCCTTTGCTTATGGACAAGTTTTGGAAATACAAAATTTTGACGAAGACCAGAATATGATAGCCCTGAAGATTGGACACGCGAGAACGATTGAAAGTTATTTCAATTTCATTCATATAATAGACTTGAACAATTATAATTCGCAAACTTCAAAATTAATCACTATCGTAGACAAATTTGAAAAAAATAGCCTTCTAAAAGATGCTGCTAAAATTTGTAAGCTGAAACTTAAGGGACTCGAAAACAAACTTCAGACATTAAATCTATATAAACGTAAAAAACGAGGACTATTCAATGGCTTAGGCTCCGTAATAAAATATGTAACTGGGAACATGGACGCAAATGACGCTATGACTATAAATAAACAAATACAAGAACTCCAGGACACAACATTAAATTCAAAAATAATAGAGGAAAATCAAAAAAGTTTGAATATACAAATGATACAGAGGTTTAAAAATTTGACAGAGCATATAAATAACAATCAGGAAAGCATTACAAAATTTTTAGAAAAACTCTCAGCAAAAACAACTAATCATATTCTAAAAGAAGACAATGCGCTATTAGAAATCCAATACATGAATCAGCTTGATTATAATATAGATTTATTATTGAACCATATCTCTGACATAATAGAAGCTGTAATACTCACAAAACTTGGTATAGTATCAAAGCTTATTCTTCATCCAGATGAATTGGATGAAATAAGACACCATTTTAAGTCCCAGAATATTGACTTAGTTTCGGACGAACACCTTTACGAACTTCTGCAACTCCAAGCATATTATAATAATAGCAACCTAATTTTTGATATAAAACTACCAAATTTGGCTAAAAGTACGAATTCGCTTTTCCATCTCATTATTCTTCCTATGAATAATACGAAAGTAATTAAAACAAAACCATATGTAAGTTACAATAACCACGAGCTCCAGTACTTAACAGAGATTTGCCCAAAAATTGAGAACGTGTATTACTGCAAGAGGTCAAATGACTTCGAAAGCACCAATAATTCAACTTGTATCGGCCGAATCTTGAATAATAAAACACCAATATGTCCTGTGAACGATGTGGGGCCCACATCGAATATATTCCAACCGGAAGATAATTATATAATGGTTATCAACGTAAAGGGACTACCGATAACCTCTGATTGTGGGCAAAACTTCACAATTGAAGGAACCTCCCTTCTCCACTACACGAATTGTTCCGTCACGATAGCGGGAACAACATATAAAGACAACCCTTCAGTCCACTGGGACACAATCTTCGTAGCACCACCAAATCTAGAGAAAGTGCAAATAACAACAATAACAGACACTTTAAGCCTAGAGAAGATCAAGGATTACAGTTTCATCAACAAAAATGATATTATGGGATTAAGAAAGGATGCAATTCGAAGAGGAAACATAATAACGATAACAACATTGATATTCATCACCTTAACTATCACTAGTGTAACTCTGTTATGGAAAAACCCCAGAATTCGGTATTATCATAAGCCCACTGAAGCCGCTCTGTCTCCAACAACTTCGTTGTGGCCATCGCTTTCCTTAAAGGGGGGAGGAGTTATATCGTCACATCAACCCCCACCAAAACCCAGAAGACACCAATTTATTTTCTTATTGTACTTTATTATTTTTATCGACTTATTAAATTTAAAACATTGCAACAATTGTAATTGATATTTACTTCCTGTTAACTAACTTTATTTTTATTGACTCATCAAATTTAGAGCATTGCAAAAATATGTATTTATTTTCTTATTGTACTTTATTATTTTTATTGACTCATCAAATTTAAAACATTGCAACATTTGTAATTAATACTTACTTCCTGTTCACCAACTTTTGTACAATTATTATTGTTTTACTGACTCATCAAATTTCTTTGATTATTTACCTTCATGTAAAATTAATTTAAGAATAAAGATCATTATTGGTGTAACTTTCAAGGAGACAAGGTGTTTTATTTAACGAAATAACAAGAGTAACATAACTCCCGCAAACACACGGCATTAATAAAGATAAAATAATAAAACGCGGAGCAGAAAAAAATACGTCAGTGCACGGTGACGACTGAATTGAAATTTTTTTAACGGAAGTTATTTCAAAAATTTTCATTTCGAAATTAAATAGTTCTTGAAGAAGGAAATATTCCAATCAAGAAGACACAAATTATGTTCAAGTCAAATACATTTTCGTGATCTACTAGAATTGATTGTTAAATGTGTTAGGTCATTGAACAATAAAGTCCTTTTTTAAACATCATTTTGGAACAGAAATTATTACAACACCTCCTTTCCAAAGAACAACAAAGGGCAGATAGAGATAGAGCCATAAAATATACCAATGAACTAATACTTCTTGCTACTGCAAAACACAATATAGCAACTCATTCAGCAACTGAATGGAAACCAATCGAGCTGAATTTCTTTATGCTTTTAGACCTTAATACCGAAATAAAAGCCAAATTTATCACAGCCCAGGAAAATGAGTTGGCAAGGGACAATAACGGTAAGCTTACGATGTTTTTCAAGTCATGGATAAAGTTTATGTTAGGACCAATAAAAGAATTGCCAATAAATTCCCAAAAGTCTTTACGGAAAAAATGGTTCAAAATAACCTAGGATCCATAGTTTTAAAGATAATAGGAAAGTTCACAAGAATAATTTTAGGTCATAATTTTTGCTTTTTTCACCTTTACAGAGTTATATTACCACTTTTGCGTACTCAGGGATCTGACAGCAAAATTATTAATTTTACAAAATGAGTTGCGTACCAGTTATTGACGAAAATATATTAGTTTGGGACAAATATGACTACTAAACGCATCGAATTTGACGAATTACCTCACTATTTTGTGCTAAACAGAAAATATATTTCACGCTGATTAAAGTGCTTCAGACAGACCTTGATCTAGTTTATTGATTGATTGACATGGTGAAAATTGACCATTGACACAAGGCATAAATATGATTGGCACTGCGTTGAAATATATAGCTGGAACTCCAGATTTCGACGATTTTAATAAACTAAAATTTAAAACACAAGAACTTATCGAATCCAATGACCGTCGGTTTTTTGTAAACACTCAGATACAACAGAAATTTGATAAATTTTCTGAGGCTGTTAATAAAATTATTGCTAATACAAAAAAAAATCGACATTGACACAGGTCATCTTTTCGAATTGGTAATGGCTAGAAATATAGCAGTGATAACAGATTTGTACAATGTCATTTACTCCATAGTTTTGGGTAAATTTAATGTTGTAAATCGTATAATTTTGGATAAATGTAAGTGCTAAATGTAAAAAATTTTTCAAAATAACGAAGTAATATATGTACTTCATTGTTAAGTTTCCAAGAATACAGAAAGAATGCTGCTTAGTTAGGAGTTTTCCGGTGGTATATGACGACCGATACCGTTGCGGATTGCGGTAGTTCAACAATTTCAGTTACAAACTGCGTGGCAGCGCTATCTGCAAGTTTTGTAAAATAAAAACGGATGCTACATGTGTGCGATCCGATTATAATCGATAATTATCGAAGTAGACAGTGGCTTAATTATCATAAACGACTAAACAGTCGAAGTTCAGGAACTTCATCGGCTACAATATCCAACACTTGTTTAGTGACATTCAACGAAAAAGTGAAGGCAACGCTTCGACCGTTGCTACATTATGGGTGCAGCATTACTATTTTGGATATACTGAATGAATAGCCGTATAAAGGACACAGATGTCAAGGAAAAAGCGGTAGGCAAGATCGAGAAATCGGCCGCGAAAGGTCTTCATTTAAAAAGAGGGCAGTAAACACATTAGATAGAACTACTTCACGCTAGCTAGTAAGCGTGGGAATAGTCCGCGTCCCAGGAAATTTTTCGCTACAACAACAGGTTCATATTTCAGCGCAGCAACAACATTTCATCATTTGTCCACACAACAACAACAGCAGCAGGTGCAGTTCATTGCAGCAGTGGTAGCAACGCCAATATTGTGGCAAGAGAGGAAAATATATTTTTAAGTTTTAGTTCTAGTTTGGATTTTAAATAAAGCGCATAGCGATCGCTCCTACAGGAATCCACAGTATTTTAATAAGCGCATAGTGTTGAAAACATAATTTACCGCGTTTTTCAATAGGAACAATGACATATTTTTTCCCGCTCTTTTGACATTTCTCATCACCTAGCGCATCAATTGAGGAAGACCAAAATCAGTCTCTCACACTTCGTTCTCAAGCATCTCTGTGACGTCATTGTGGTGAATTTTGCGAAAAGATCTGGGCCTACATCTTTACAAGATCTAATTAACGCAAGAACCGAACCCGCTTGACTATCAGAACCGTCATAGGTTCCTGAATTATCGTCATCATTAAGACACCATCTCCAAGCTTAGGCGCGTTTTCTGGTGTTTTCCACCGATACCTTCTGTGGAGGTCCTTTAAATAAGCTTCTTTCCATCGAATACTGCAATTATGATGGAGAATCTTAATTCTTTCCCATCTGTTTATAAAGGAAAGCGACACCACGCCTGGCTCAGAGAAGTTGCGCCCCTTTAAGAAAATGCCCTGACGTGAAGGCTGTATAGTCTGATGGATCTTGCGAAAGGACAGCAAGAGGCCGTGAGTTGAGAACGGCCTCAACTCTGATTAACAATGTCCTAACTTCATAGTACTCTTGGCATACCATATGTTGCATGAGACGATGTTCGGAGTTAAACATGAGTATATGGACATAATTGATGAATAATGTGGCAAATGAGGATTTCTCTGGTGTTATTATGGGATGGCGATCTTTATACGTTAGGCTTGAATTAGCAAGCAGACCTTTCGTGTCTATAAATGGGTTTAGTACTAAGAGTGAGCTCTTTTTATCAATTTGATTGTCCTAGTAACAACAGGTCGCGGCTGAACTAGCGCGTTTGGTTTGATGCGATAAGAGCGACCTTTGCTTATTGTAAGTCTTGGTGCGTCAATGTATCGCATTGGGGGCAAGTTGCTCCCTTTACCTTAAGTTTGAGTCGCTCTGTGAGAAATAGGCGACTACTCTGAGTGCTCGGGGGAATGATGAAAGTCGTTCAAGAATGTCAGGATCATCCATTCTAGTGTGATAAGTGACGATTTTTCGACTTTCTGGGGCAATTATATTGCGCATTGGCGATTGTGGCCAAGAATCGGGCGATTCTGTTAACCATCGGGGGCCATTCCATCAGAGGATGGTGGTGACGAGATGAAGGGGCTTGCACCCTCTTGTCCCAAGATCGGCAGGATGGTCAGCACTGGCTACGTGTCGCTAAGTGGCTGATCCTACTAGATCAAGTATTTGAAACGTTCGATTAAAAATATATGTTTTCCACGCGTGTGGTGGTTTTTATAACCAGGCTAGAACTATTTCGGAATCGGACCAGAGGTATAATTTATATTTTGCCATGTTTAAGTGGGTCTGCACCATGGAAACTAGCTTTGCTAGTAGCAGAGCGCCACAGAGTTCAAGTCGCGGTACACTTATCGTTTTTATAGGTGCGACTTTTGCTTTTGCCGCCAGCTGGCTTGTGGTTGCAATATTGCTTTGTGTGCGCACATAGATAGTGGCACAACATCCCTTTTCAGAGGCGTCGCAGAAGCTCTATAGTTCCACTTTGTATTCGTGGGAATAGTTTACCCACCGTGGAATTTGTATCTGCGAAATGTCTTTTAGGTTATTAGCAAACTGGGACCACTTTTCTAAGCGAAGATGCTTCCCTTGTTCATCCCAATCGGTTCCGTCTAGCCATAATTCTTAAATCAGGATTTTCGCTTGTATCATAATTGGCGAAAGCCATCCTGTAGGGTCGAAAAGTTTCGCCACAGATGATAAAATTTGTCTCTTTGTTATGGCGGATAGTGCGGATATTGACTCTGTAGTATATGAAAACTGGTATCGCATTCCATTGGATGCCTAGTGTTTTTGTTATACTTTCCTTTTCGAATATAAGAAAATTAGTATCCAACAAATGGTCTTTAGGAATATTTTTTTTAAATATTTGGGTGATTGGGTGTAATCTTTTTTAATCGGTAGTTCCTCTAACTCCCGAAATTTCCTTAATTGTGTATTAAGGTATTCTTTGGATATTTCTTCAACTTGAGTTGTCAAAGTGTTAACTGTTTCGGTAACTAGTCCACTTAGTATCCAACCGATTATGGTATTTTGAGCTAGAAAGGTGTTTGAAATTTTTTCAACACCTTCTAGAATAATTTGCGGTAAAAAAAACTGGATGTCTATTTGAGCTGAGGTGTTGCAGTTGGGATCTGCTAGAGTCAGGCGTGAAATCTTATCCCAATGCTTGCTATTTATTTGATAGCTTTGAAGCATGTTTGTTAGTTGCGGTAAGACAATAGCATCTGCTTGAATGCGCTTATCCGATTGGGGGGGAAATTACGGTAATCGGGCATATTTTGTTAGAGTTTTAATTTCAAATTTTGCTTGCTTTGTTGGCAGTTTTAGTTTACTTTGTGCCTTAGACGCTATGGTCCTTGGTCTATTAAGACTCTAAGTTTAAACAATTCTCCTCTGTTTTCGATGGAGATAACTGCTGTTGGTAGTAATACCCTATTTTGATTCTCGCTGTGTAGCGTTTGAGTCTTTAATGCCTTTGAGCAGCATGGTGTCTCTGGGCATATTTCGGGATATCGGAAAACCTGTGGCTTTTCTTGAGAAAGCGCTACTTTGACGTGTGTTGGGAGACATGTTGTAATGTAACATGGGTGACAGTTTCTACAGAGTCTTTTTGACCTGACAAAGTTGTTCCTTTCGTTTACATTTAATTTATTTAACTTCTCGCAAGTTTTAAGTTTATGCCCTCCTGTACATAGCTCGCATGACGTACGTTTGTTCTGTTCAGATGTGAACGATTGTGTTTTGAAAAAGCTTCTATTTAAATTATTGTTGCTATTGACTTGGGGTTTATTGAAGCTTCTGGTTAGGTCGTGTTGAACGTTTTTAGTTCTGTCTTTTTTTTTTCTACCCTTTCCGCAATTTCATATTGGGTAGTTAAGAAATCTTCTATTTGCTGCCACGTTGGGCAGTCTCTTCTTGATGAGAGCGACTGTTCCCATAAAAGTAATGATTTTTCTGGAAATCCTGCGGTGCATATGTTTAGCAGAATAGGGTCCCAGTTGTCTGTGGGAACATTTTGTGTCGATAGAACCGACAAACAATTTGAAACAGTGGATTCTAGTTTTATGAATTCTTCACTTGTTTCTTTTTGAATTTTCGGCAAGTTCATGAGTATCGTTACTTGCTTGTCGACCAATATCTTTTTGTTTTCATATCTTGCTTTAAGAGCTTCCCATGCCAAATTGAAATTGTCGTCACTTAATGCGAACAGTTTTACTATTACGCCTGTTTGATCTTTTGTTTTGTATCGTAGGTGATACAATTTTGCGTCTGCGATAATTTTGGATGGTTTATGTACACGGCAGAAAACAAGTCCCGGAAGGACGACCATTGTTCATTGTTCATCCAGAATTGTCTTGAATCGGCGAAGAATAAATCGAGTACAGTATTTTATTAGTCACTCTGAGAAATGAATTTAGAGTATGTATGTATTTCCGCCTCTTTTGTTTTGTAGCACCTTGCTTAGAGCGTGTAGCTTCTGCAGGTGTACATGGACTTTTTTCATCTGAAATCATTTTTCCAACCTTTAAAAGTTGTGTTGATTTAGATTTTTTTGAATCTAAGTATATTCATTTAGAAGATGTGAGATAAAAATAACTTTCAGAGTAAACTTTTCACTGAATAAAAAAGCGCAAACTCTTTTTAGTAAATAAGAGTGTTTATTTTTCCGATATAATTACACAAAGGACGTTGTTATCGCTTTTATTACTCGCGGTTACTTAGTTGCGTTTTATTTTATGTCCCGAAATATGTATGTAGATACATAGTATTAATTGCTTATCCGGACTTGTAGGTGTGAGCGCTCGTAATGAGGTCAATACCCTGCCAACCACGGCTACCCTCCTGTGTCAAATTATTCAATACAACTATACATTTTTTCTCTATGCACTAACACCACCATGGGAGGATGGAGTCATGTGTAGAAGTTCACGCAAGTGAGGAAAGTTCTCTGATCGCAATTCACTTGGGAGTGGCCAGAAACGATTCTTTTACATATGACTCAAGCAGCTCACGACTTCCGGTCTTTGACAAAGTATGCTCTGGGTAGCCTAAGAACACCCGTTTGAAGGCGAGCTAAAGTGAGAAGGCGAAATATTCCCTACTTATGGTTGTGCGCTGGGTTTGGGACCCGCCACTTAAAAACCGCCCCCAATGAAAAAGTTTAAACAGCCTCGGATAAGTGAACCCCCTTTTGATGACGACCATGAAAATAAAGCCTGACATCACCGCCGTCCAAGAAATGCGATGGACGGGACAAGGACAGAGACAAGTAGGTCCTTGTGGCATTTACTACAGTGGCCATATAAAGGAGCGCAAGTTTGGTGTTGGATTCGTGGTGGGAGAGAAACTCCGTCGCCGAGTACTATCATTCACTCCGGTGAATGAACGTCTAGCCACAATCCGCATCAAAGCAAGGTTCTTCAACATATCGTTGATTTGCGCCCACGCCCCGACGGAAGAGAAGGACGATTTGACCAAAGATGCCTCTTATGAGTGCTTGGAACGCACTTATGAAAGATGCCCCCGCCACGATGTCAAAATCGTGCTTGGCGACTTTAACGCTAGGGTGGGCAAAGAAGGTATCTTTGGCACTACGGTCGGTAAATTCAGCCTTCATGAGGAAACATCCCCAAACGGGTTGAGGCTGATCGACTTCGCCGGGGCCCGAAATATGGTTATCTGTAGTACTAGATTCCAGCATAAGAAGATACATCAAGCTACCTGGCTGTCTCCGGATCGAAAAACCACCAACCAGATCGATCATGTTGTGATAGACGGAAGACACGTCTCCAGTGTTTTAGATGTGCGTGCACTCCGAGGTCCTAACATCGACTCGGACCACTATATTGTTGCAGCCAAAATTCGCACCCGCCTCTGTGCAGCAAAAAACGCACGCCAACAAACACAAGGAAGGTTCGACGTCGAGAAGCTGCAATCACAACAGACAGCCGAACGATGTTCTACTCGGCTTGCACTCCTGCTCTCTGAGAGCACTCGTCAACAACTCGGTATAAGGGAACTGTGGGACGGCATTTCAAACTCCTTACGTACAGCTGCAACCGAAACCATTGGTTTTCGGAAAGTGCAAAAGAACAGCTGGTACGACGAGGAGTGCCGTGTCGCAGCGGAGAGAAAACAGGCTGCCTACCTCGCAACGTTACGATCGACCAAAACACGTGCGGGATGGGATAGATACCGAGAGTTGAAGAGGGAAGCAAGACGCATTTGTAGACAGAAAAAGAAAGATGCCGAAATGCGTGAGTACGAAGAGCTTGATAAGCTGACCGACAGGGGTAATGCTCAAAAATTCTACGAAAAGATGCGGCGACTTACAGAAGGTTTCAAGACCGGAGCATACTCTTGTAGAACCCCCAAAGGTGATCTAGTCACCGATGCCCAAAGCATACTTAACTTATGGAGGGAACACTTCTCCAGCCTGCTGAATGGCAGTGAACGTACAACGCCAGGAGAAGGCGAACCCGATTCCCCAATCGATGACGATAGAGCAGACGTTCCATTGCCCGACCATGAAGAGGTTCGAATAGCAATTGCCCGTCTGAAGAACAACAAAGCGGCAGGGGCCGACGGATTGCCGGCCGAGCTATTTAAACACGGCGGCGAAGAACTGGTAAGGAGCATGCATCAGCTCCTTTGTAAAATATGGTCGGACGAAAACATGCCCAACGATTGGAATTTAAGTATGCTATGCCCAATCCATAAAAAAGGAGACCCCACAATCTGCGCCAACTACCGTGGGATTAGCCTCCTCAACATCGCATATAAGGTTCTGTCGAGCGTATTGTGTGAAAGATTAAAGCCCTGATTGGACCTTATTAGTGTGGCTTTAGACCTGGCAAATCAACAACCGACCAGATATTCACCATGCGCCAAATCTTGAAAAAGACCCGTAAAAGGAGAATCGACACACACCACCTCTTCGTCGATTTCAAAGCTGCTTTCGACAGCACGAAAAGGAGCTGCCTCTATGCCGCGATGTCTGAATTTGGTATCCCCGCAAAACTAATACGGCTGTGTAAACTGACGTTGAGCAACACTCAAAGCTCCGTCAGGATCGGGAAGGACCTCTCCGAGCCGTTCGATACCAAATGAGGTTTCAGACAAGGCGACTCCCTATCGTGCGACTTTTTCAATCTGCTGCTGGAGAAAATTATTCGAGCTGCAGAGCTGAATCGAGCAGGTACAATCTTTTATAAAAGTGTACAGCTACTAGCATATGCCGATGATGTTGATATCATCGGCCTCAACACCCTCGCCGTTAGTTCTGCTCTCTCCAGACTTAACAAGGAAGCAACACAAATGGGTCTGGCAGTGAACGAAGGCAAGACGAAATATCTCCTGTCATCAAACAAACAGTCGTCGCACTCGCGACTTGGCTCCCACGTCACTGTTGACAGTCATAACTTTAAAGTTGTAGATAATTTCGTCTATCTCGGAACCAGCGTAAACACCACTGTTTAAATGAGTCAATCCTCCCCCACCCTAACCGGGAAAAACTGGCGCACCTTAAGGACAAACCCACATCACCACACAACACCAAAGCAACTCACCACACCTGTACTCACTAAACAAGAAGGATGGACAGCAGGATAGAGACACATTCGCCACAATACTTCGTTACATACAGTTCGCACATCAACATACGTTTTTCGTCACCGATCTCGCGCTACAATTTTCACTTGCTTAAACTTTCAAAAAGGAACGTTGCAACAACTCGGTTCCTGTACGCTGACCCCTTTTTCCAAATATTCGTTTGTCGCAACGACGACTCGACCACGATCTGCATCAATTCGAACGCCGGCAAGTTGGATTTTGATTTTCGCCGCCCTCCTCGTCAATATTTAATTTAAGTTACTTCATCATTTATTATATCGTTTATTAAATGATATTGTGAAAAAGCAAACAACATTGACTTTTATTTTAAACAAGACAGTATTGTGTACTATTTTAATCAACCACCAACAATGTCAGCCTGGAAATCCAACGCAGGATTACTCTTGCCAACAGGTGCTACTTCGGACTGAGTAGGCAATTGAAAAGTTAAGTCCTCTCTCGACGAACAAACACCAAACTAATTAAGTCGCTCATAATTCTCGTCCTGCTATACGGTGCAGAGGCTTGGACGATGACAACAAGCGATGAGTCGAACTTAAGAGCTTTCAAAAGAAAGGTTCTGCGAAAGATTTATGGTCCTTTGCGCATTGGCCACGGCGAATATCGCATTCGATGGAACGATGAGCTGTACGAGATATACGCCGCGGGAAGCAGAGGAAGACCTCCACTCCGTTGGAAAGACCAAGTGGAGAAGGACCTGGCCTCGCTTGGAATATCCAATTGGCCCCACGTAGCGAAGAGAAGAAACGAGTGGCGCGCTGTTGTTGACTCGGCTATAATCGCGTAAGCGGTGCCTACGCCAGTAAAGAAAAAGAAGAATGAAGATTCTATTCTGGTCTCGTAGTCCCTCCTCATACATCCCTCCTAATAGTCCTCTAGAGTTGTATAAGTTGCACGCAAATAATATTTCCTCGCTGGTATTAGATAAGATGAAAGAGAATAATATCTGTGTTCTGGGTGACTTTGATTTAAGCAATATCGTCTGGTCTGGTTGTTCCTATAGTCCTGCTCTTAATCCTTCCAATTTTACATCTACTCAGGAATTATTTCTCATTGATAGCTTGCTTAATCTCAATCTGATTCAAATCAACTCATATTCAAATAGTCTTGATCGATTTCTTGACTTAGTCTTTCTCAGTGATAATTTAAAATTTAGGTTTCTTGATGGATTCTCTTCAATTGCTCCAGCCACCATCTATCATTCCCGCTAGCGTTTGAGGTGGATACTTATCTTTTCGCTCCTGTTGATGGGCTTGGTTTTAATTTTGCATTTTGTAATTTTGAACGACTCAACAATCAGCTCTTTGAAATTAAATGGGATGATTTACTTTCGGGACTAGATACAGCTAATAGTTTCTCCATTTTTAAGAAATCAATTCCGGAATTCTGTCATTATAATATCCCGCTCAAATACGTACAACCATATAAGTTGCCTTGGTACACTAAGGACCTTAAACGTCTAAAAAAACTCAGAAATAAATATTAAATAATTCTCTTCAACTAAATCTCATGTTTCCTTTGTTCAATATCAGCACTACACAAAACTGTTTAATGAATTGGATAAGTCTCTCTATAAAAGATTTATTAATAGTACGGAGTCTACAATCAAGTCGAACCCTAAGTTCTTTTGGAACTTTGTAAAATCTAGAAGAGCGTGTTCGGCCATTCCTTCTGCTTTACGCTGGGGAGATAAGTCGGCATAAACCCCGGTCGAAATCTCCAACTTGTTCGCTGAATTTTTCAAATCGAACTAAGTTCAAGATGATCGTGGTACTAGTTTCACTTTTTCAGCTAATGACTTCCCATCCATAAATTTTGGCTCACTTTGTCTTTCACAGAACGATATTGCCATGGCTATTTGTGATATTAAGTCTTATACCAAATTGGATTTGGATGGGCCTCCGCCGTACTTATAAAAAACTGTACTGCCTTAGTATATCTTCTCATGCTTATCTTCAATAAGTCTCTCTCCACCGGGAATTTTATTTCTGACTGGAAATTGACATGCATTACCCCTATTCTTAAAGGTGGTAGAAAGGAAATTGTCTCCAATTACAGGCCTATTTCTAAACTGTCTACTACTTCAAAAAATTTTCACACAATATTCTAATTAAAAAATTATCATCTCTAGGATTTCACTCGGTCTTCTAGCAGTGGATTAAATCATATCTGCAAAACAGACAATGCGTTGTCAGTGTCGATGGATTGTCATCTGATTCATTCATTGCGTCTTCAGAAGTCCCACAAGGAAGCGTCTTAGGTCCACTTCTCTTTGTGCTGTTTATCAATGACATTTCGTGTTGCTTCTCTTTCGCTAACTATCTGTTATATGCAGATGACTTAAAAATTTCTGCAATAATCAAAAACACACAAGATGTACTCAAACTTCAATGTGATATTGATACTTTTCATAATTGGTGCCTGATCACAGATCTCTTTTGGTAGGGGACGCAACATCCTATCTTCCAGCTAATTGCGTCCTAAAATGCGTTACTGAAATCAAAGATCTTGGGGTAATCTTTGACAACAGATTTTCTTTCAGTAATCACATCAACTATATCACTTCAAAATCATTTTCTGTACTCGGCTTTGTCCGTCGAAATTCTACAAAATTTTCCGACCCCTACACGTTAAAATTACTGTACACATGTTTTGTGCGGTCCATTTTGGAGTATGCAGTGTTTATTTGGAGACCATATTGCATATCGTCAATTAACAGGATCGAGCGTGTTCAAAAGATCTTTCTTAAATACGCTCTCCGCTCCTTAAAGTTTGTTGACCCAATACCATCGTATACATCGTATACATCGCGTTTATTGCTTTTTCATCTTAATTTACTGAATAATCGAAGGTCCGTTGTCTCCCTTTCATTTGTCTTCAATGTAATTAACGGTGGTATTGACTGTCCCTATTTATTAGGGAAACTTAACTTCAGTACTCCCCAGCATTTTTTCAGGTCCATTTCTCCATTTTATTACAAAAAGGAAAGCACTAATTTTGCTGAATATGCTCCCCTCAAGAGGGCTATGCGTGAGTTTAACTCGATTTCCGAGAAAGTTCTTCTTGATTTCTCTCACACTAGGGAATCCTTCATTAATACCCTCAATTCTGTTTTTTAGCTTAAGTTATCTATTCATGTTATTGTAATTTTAATTATTTTAGAATTCTAATATGCATCCTAGTTTTCATTAGTCTGTAAGAATTAATGTTCATAGGCTTTACTAAACAAATAAATAAATAAATAGTCTTTACTATGCATGGTAACATATGAGTATTGCATTAATTTGCTGCTGTGACAAAGCATCGGTTACAAGATTATTGTTACCGGGTTCATATTGAAAATATACAGCTGTTTTACTCCGCACAAACATTTTCGCAGCTTCTTAAATGTCCACACTATCGTTAAAAACTCTCTTTCATTGGTAGCATAATTTTTTTCGGCTGTCAATAACGTTCTGGAAACTATGGAGAGTCTATACCAACCAATGTGCTGAGTAGGGTGGGTCGATTCCGGACTTTTTTCGATTCGGGATTTCTAATAGTGCGGAAAAGTTGCCTTAGTACTTCCTGATTCCAATGCAACTTTTTGTTTTGAGATCGGATTGCATCTTCAACCCCAACTCCGGCCTTGGAATTTCGGAAATTCGCCTAAAATCGTGAAATTGTCTACCTAGCGCCTGAAATACGCACCTCATGGCAAAATGTATAAAACAAAAGTTATTTGTCACGTCATTTGCTACCGAAATGGTATATGTGATCATGGCCGTAAGAAGAACCGTCCCCGAGATGAGAGCGAAAATGCGGCGCGCCGCGGTTGAAGGTGAAAATCGGCTTGCGGCCACACTTCTTGACGTTGATTTCGCCGAGTGCTATCACTCACATTCATTCACCTACGCCAAAGGACACGTTCGGATAGGTCTTCACACAAATATTTTTTCATCGAGTTCCTTCACTCTTGTGGGTGATTTCGCCGAGTTCTATCACTTACATTCATTTCCCTGCGCCATACGACACGTTCGAACTGGTCTCCACATAAATATTTTTTCATCGAGTTCCTTCACTCTTGTCGTTGATTTCGCCGAGTGCTATCACTTATATTCTCTCAACAAAACACAAAACTCAAAATGTCTGTATCTAAATTTAAATTTAGACAGAAATGTCCTGTGTTTGGCATATATCCGTATAATCTCTCTGAGTCCCAGTTACCTACTTACCAGGATGTTCTTTTGTGTTATCAGTTTGAAAGATTTCGTATAGGGCGACTCCGAGGCGACAACTATGAACCTAGGAGTAAAGAGGTTACAGAAATAGTTGCAAAAAAAGTTGAAAATACTTTAAAAGAGTCATCTATTCCGATAGTTTCACACACCAGAGTTGCACAAACGCTCACCACATACTATAAGAAATTTCTGACTCTTAAACAAATGTTTTTAAGGAACCCAATAGGTTTGAGCTCTAAAAGAGACGACTTTGTCTCTTCGGCCGGAAAATTATTTGCATCGCTGGTTGTAAATGCATTTATTTTTCTTCTTGCACTTGTCCAAAGGAAAGGAAAGTTCCTATCAATGAACAACCATTTCTCTTGGACCAGAGAACCAGAAGAATTGGTCGCATTAGAAGTGTTGATCTACCTGAAACAAAAAAGATTACAAAGAAAAATGAACGTAAAGAAAAGCTTTCAAAACGTCATTCAACAGCAACACTTACCAGAAAAGTATCAGCTAGAACACGTGATCAGATCAGCCAGACTCTCATACAGACGACAACAATGTAGGTGCGTCGCACATGGATTATTTCAAAAACGATGCTGATGATGAATTTTCTCTTCCATCCTCTAAAACCAAACAAAACACACTAGTATTAGAACACACTGCTTTAGCTGCCCAAAGATTTGGAGTAAATGATAGAGCAGCGGCCTTGATGCAGGTTTGATAACAGAGGATCAGGCTAGCTTTGTGACTGACAAATGCAAGATTAGTCGGACAAAAAAAGTGTTGGAGTTAAGCTTCAAAACACCGAAAGTATTGACTCTGTATATGGGCTGTATTTTGACGGCCGCAAAGACAATACACTTACAGAAGTCAGCGAAGGTGAAAAGTACTATCGCGACACTGTCAAAGGGAACATATTTCTCTTATAGCGGAACCTGGTTGTCATTACTTTGGCCACGTCACCTCTCCTTCCGGGTCAGCTGAGGATGAGACGCAAGCTATATGGCAACATTTACAAGACAATTCAGTTGATGTGGAAGTTGTCGGTGCTGATGGCACCAACACGAACACAGGTTGGAAAGGTGGAATCATTCGGAAACTAGAAGAAAGAATAGGTAGGCCATTACAGTGGGTTGTTTGTCTACTACATTTCAACGAACTTCGAACTTTTCGAATACATAGATGGTGTCTCAAAGAGTCCAAATACATTCTCTGGCGACATAGGTAAACTGCTCCCTGATTGTGGGAAGTTGCCTGTTGTCAAATTTGAAAGTTTTCCATCCTGCCAATTACCTTCTGAGGTTATTAATCCGACCCAACTTAGCACATACCAAGCTTATCTCTATAAAATATCAGAAGCTCTTATTTCCGGTCAATGTTCCTCAGATTTAGCGTCGATGCATCCAGGTAACATGTGCAAATCTCGCTGGCTCACCTGTGCAAATATAATTCTGAGATTATACATTTCTACTGGCAAACCAACAAAGGAAATAAAGATTTTGGTCAAGTACATACTTACAGTTTACTCACCTTTATGGTTCTCAATAAGATTCAACAGTTCAATCAAAGATGCTAAACTGCGCAAGGTTGTCGATTCATCCATTCAACAGAATGCTTTCTTTGCTCTTCCAGAAAACATTCTTCTTAGTATGATGACTGACGAACGGATAAAAGTCAGAGAGTTGGCTTTTGACCGTCTTCTGGCAGCCAGAGAAGCAGAGTCTGACACTGTAAATGGAAGGGTTAGATGTAATAAAGTGCCAAAGCTGAATTTCAAAGCTAATAATTATTACGATATGATTAACTGGAAGACTATTACCTTGACTATTCCACCAGTTCTTTGTTCAGTTTCTATCGAAGAACTCATAAAAGGGCTGTCGGGAGACACTGCAGAGGTATGGAAATTTAGTGAGTTCCCCTCTCACACCGTGACAGTCGAGAGAACCGTCAAACTGGTGACAGAGGCATGTTCTAAAGTTATTGGCCCCCAATCTCGTGATCGTTTTATACGCTCTACACTGAAAGCTAGGCAACAAGTGCCAAAGTTTAGTACAAAATCTGATTTTATCAATAAATTTGACACAGATTCAGACTAAAACAAGCCTGACATATGGTTGGTTGGTTGGGTTGGGCTTGGGAGGAACCCGAAGAGCAGCCACCTCCACGCGGTGGGTTCTGGGTGACCAATACAGGTTAGCTGAGAGCTGCAACAATTTTCAGCTTGCGCTGTGGCGCGCCGCCTTTTCACTCGTATCTCGGGAACGGTTGGTCCTACGGCCATGATCACATATACCATTTCGGTAGCAAATGACGTGACAAATAACTTTTGTTTTATACATTTTGCCATGAGATGCGTATTTCAGGCGCTAGGTAGACAATTTCACGATTTTAGGCGAATTTCCGAAATTTCAAGGCCGGAGTTGGGGTTGAAGATGCAGTGCGATCTCAAAACAAAAAGTTGCATTGGAATCAGAAAGTACTAAGGCAACTTTTCCGCACTATTAGAAATCCCGAATCGAAAAAAGTCCGGAATCGACCCAGCCTAGTGCTGAGGCATCAGTTGATAAGTCAAATTGGTTAAATTCAAGTATGCTCAAACTAAAGCATCCTCCTTAGAGGATATAATTCTTTTTTGAAAGCTGTCAGCGCGTTGTTGTCCAACTCAATTCTAACATTTTTTGTTTGTTTAGTTCCCACATTACCATTATCTCACCTTAAGTAACTTGTGAAAGGCTTAATAGCCGATAGTCCTAAAAACGGTCGTATGCCATGAAGAGTGCAAGGTGTTCAGAATGTCATTGAATTTATCAAGCTGCAGGCCTTTGACAAAAATTTTCGAACTCCATTCGGGTTCGTTGATAATTCTCCTCGGATCACCAATTTTGGTTATTATTAATTTCTTGAATGTAGGGGTTTGCGTGTCTATATATTTTTTATCTACCTGTTTGTGATGAGGTGAGTGGTGTAGAGCAATTGTCCTTCCACTATTCTTTCCCACCTGAACTGCACTCGTACTCCTACTGCAGAAGGATTTTGCAAAATAATGTCGTGTGTGATTTGCTTCCAACTCTCGAGCTAATAGCAAGGCACTAGGCATAACTTTTGGTTGTGACAAAAATAGTATGTCGCTCATTGACTTCCGCAAGCCAGAAACAAAAAACACTCAAGATATCTTGAACATATTTCTGACAAAGTAACTCGATTAGATCCTTTTTGCCCTCATTTAACAAAATTTTTTTTTTATTATCAAGGTCAATTTCGTCGTTAAACTCAGCAATTTACAGCCATCCCTTCCGGTCGTCGTCAGCATAAATAAAATCTGATCGCGCGATGATCGCCTTAAAATTTATCACGGTATTGAATAATGACAAAACTTGGTCGGCCAAACGACAAATTGCTACCGCTCGGTAGTGTTTTGAACTATTCTGGTAGTTTTCGAACAATTTAGCATGTGCAGCTTGCCTCCAGCTAACATACCGTGACCTTTCGCCACTGAACTCAGGCAGAGATTTAATTATTTCAAAAGATTCCTCGCAGTGAATGGTCGGGTCTGTAGTCACTGCTGGTCCTCCACGTCCACTGGAGCCTCTAAAACTAGACTAAAAGTCTTCCTGTCAGCTGACCTATTGTATTCTCGATCGATGCTCTATTGATGGCAGCTGTCACAATTATTCCTAATATTTCCTCATTAATTTTGAGGTCGCTTATAAACTGACTACTTTTTTGTTTAAACGTTATACTACTTTCTCGTAGTAATGATTTTATTGCTTTATGGGGTATTCTCATCTAATCACTTCGAAAAATCGATTTTTTTTATATTTTGAAAACATTTGTGAAAAATTTAGACTGAAATTCATAGTATTTGATAAGTTACAGCTCATAGTCGCCGACGTGTCGTAAGCGACTGTCTACCAGGCATGGTAAGTCTGCAGCTGCTACGTTTCTAAACGCATTTTTCTCGAATCATCATTTTCCGAAACTGTCATGGTCCAAAAAAAGTATTTAACCGATTGCTTTAAAATTTACATATGTTCTTCTACTCATTTATAGTTATCGCCCCTACCAGAATTGCTTATTTTCGAAAATATTTTCAAATTTTTTGTAAACGAGTTTTAACGAAAATAAACAAGGTTTTCGTGACTTTCTTTTGAAGTTCGACATTTTTTTTTAATGAAATTGATTATATTTGGTGGGGACGATAGCCGCAGAACTACTGAATAATAATCCATTCGATTTTTTATTTCAGACAACATGAACAGCCGCTATCACCATGACCAGTGAACTACTTTTTTTGTTGGGAACTACTTTGTTTAAAAAAAAAAATATGAAAAATGTAAAAAACAAAAAAAAAGTTTGTTTTGTACATTTCAAAATACAAATAAAAATATATTCAAAATTAAAATGATTGAATTTTGTTGTCGCATAAAAGAAAATTTCCTAAAACGTGGTAAAATGTATGCGTTCACATGAGAGTACCCCCTTATTGTTTAAATCTTTTGCGTACATTTTAATGACTATTTTGTTTACACTTAATGAAATTTACTAATTTAGCGCTATGCGCTATTTTCAAAATATTTTTTGACTGGTGACACCGCAAAATTTGTTGCTGCTATTGTTGTTGTTGGGCGTTTTTTCATTAATTGTCTCCATTTATCAGTTTAACCAGCGCATCATGTGCAGGGGGATGGGCCGAAATAGACAGGAACGGATGTACCCTCGGAGGCGATGCTCCCACCCCAGTTCCCAGAAGCCTATGCTACGCTTTACTGGTTCCGGAAAACTCCGACGAACCGGCGCTCGCCCGGAGCAACGCAGTCTACTAGTTCTGCGACCAATGTACACTTCCTGACCAGGGCCCGAAGGGGCTGGTTACTGATTCACATCGTGGCTGCCACTTCGGCAGAGCTGACTCACATCACCCTCTCCACACCACTAGGGAAAATAGTTGGTGATGCTTCAAGGGACTCCCAGTGCGCCCCGTTCTGGACCGGTCTTATTTACAGCCGCACCTAACATGGTGAACAGACGTTGACCAGGAAGCCGCACTCTTTCGAGTCCGTCGTACCTGGATTTTGATCGATCACCTATACTAGAGAGGCGGTAACTACTCGCCTCTGTCGCAGGAGTTTCATCGGCTTGGTTGGCTTTTATATCGCATCTTCCACTCCTGCCGCTCATCGTCGGGGATCGCTTATTCGTTGAAATTATCCGCGACCTGCCGAGCTCAGCTGGCAGCCTTAAGCGCTGTTTGCATGATGACATTGGTAGTATAGTTGACGCCGTTGGTGCCCAATTGCAATACAGCTGAGTAGCCACGTTCTTTAGCTTGATTGAGGTACTCGTCGATTTCCTGTTCTCTGCTTGTTAGCATTGGGTGTACGAATTTCCTGTACAATGTAGAGCTACCCTGTGTAGCGGGCGACAAAAGCCATTAAACAATGATCACTTTCACTTCATAGTAAAATGGAAACCATGAAAGAAAGACTTCCGTAAATTTTTCGATGCATGTAAAGAAAGCGTATACAATCAAATACATCATCCATTTCACATATTCTTTTTGGTGCGTACAATGATAACATTTAAATCTGACTCTTTATCACAACTATTAGAAGGAATGTAATCCTTCCCTTTTGTTGCGTCAAGCGACATATCTATATCTAAAACAAAAATATTAAATGAATAATAAATTAAAAATAATGAAATGAAATATTAAATTTTTTAAAATTAAATTAAGAAAATCTATTATAAAATACTTACCTTAGTAATGCCTTCATAATACCAATGTCCAACTTA
The DNA here is from genome assembly GCA_037783105.1 of Bactrocera zonata. Lineage (NCBI taxonomy): Eukaryota > Metazoa > Arthropoda > Insecta > Diptera > Tephritidae > Bactrocera > Bactrocera zonata. Next base: position 751,677 of record JBAWJQ010001698.1, read on the forward strand.
TCTTAATAGTTAGCATAATCTGTTACAATATTTAACGAAAGTTGAAAATGATTATACTTACCCCTTTTTAATACATATTTATATTAGCACTAGTTTAAGCCGTTAGTTTTAAGATTTAAGCTTAGCAATTAGATTAAGAAATAAAGAACTCTCTTCTTTGTGAACCGTTGAAACGAATGCACGCTTTTTCGTTACCGGAACAATTTATACGTCTTTCGCGACAAGTAATTGGAGTGATTTAAAATTGCGCATCCCTAACTATTATATTTTTCGTGTCTCAAAAACGCCTGAGAATATTCATGGCGCCCGAGCAGGGACCAGTGCGTAATTAAAAAGTTAAAACTAAAATACACTAAAAGGTATAAAACAAGTGCATTAATTAATATTGCAAACGAATTACATTTGTTTAATTTCTTACGGATCTCGGTTTTCGGTGGTCGGCTTTCGGCTAAGTGAAAGTGGTGAACAAATATAAAAAATAAATATAACACTCGTGTTATATATTTAAACACATTAAAAAAGGGCTGGAAAAGCTAAATATATACAACATAAAAACAAAAAGTTATACGTACGTACATACATATATAAAGTGAAGGTGCTCCTTCAAAAGTGCAGTGTTCCCTATATAAGCGGAAGAAGAAATTTGAATACATATTTTATAATGGATCGTCAAAAAAGTCTTGCGGTATTTTTATTGAATCAATTCATACCCATACATCTTCTTAGTGCTTCTTAGTGACTCCAAGCTTTTTCAAATGGTTTATAACGGTTTGATGACTACTATGCCGGTCTCTTTCGACCAATTCAGCGATTTTATCGCAATTTTCGACGACAGGCCTTCCGGAGCGTGGCGCATCTTCGACCACCTCTACACCAGAACGAAAACATTGAAACCATCGTTGTGCGGTTTAAATGGAAACTGTATCGGGTCCATAAACTGCACAAATTTTATTGGCGGCTTGAGATGAATTTTTGCCTTTATCGTAGAAGTACTGTAAGATATGCCGTATTTTCTCTTTATTTTGCTCCATGTTTGCGACGCTATAACTCACGAACGACTTAAAAGACAAGACAATCAATCAAACACGTGTTAGCGCGTGAAATGAGCTTTCCAAAAAGGTATAACATGACCCGATGCGACGAATAAAACTAGAACTACGCGCTTTCAGCGCCAACTAGCGAAAATACCACAAGACATTTTTGACAACCTAATATGTACATACTTACATCAGTGGTCGGCATTTCTTAGCACAATTGTGCAAACTAACTTCACACGTACGCTTACGCTCTATCGTTCAGTCGTTGTCGAGCCAGCAACGAATTAACATCGCAGAAGACTATAGCGCAAAACCAAATATGCCCTGCGAGAAATATTTTATTCTAAATGCCTTTGGTGCCATGCAATGCCTTTTATGTTCAAAGTCTTTTAAAGGTAATAGGGAATATATCCTTAAAAGACATTTTGTTAATTTTCATTATACTATTAATTATTTAGATTAGATGCTTAATTTTAATTCCAATTTCTCACTGTGCTACTTTTTTTTCATGCTCACCAACACAGTGACAGATCCTCTCATGCCGACCACTGACTTACATACATATGTATATTCGAATGACAGAAGTGAAAAAAAAGAGAAAAATTACCACCAAAAATATACATACAAAATTAGATACATACATATGTGATAAAGAGTGTGTGCAAAAAATTACCGGTGCTACCAAATTTCTGAAAAATAAGAATAAAAACCGAGGGAGGTTGCACTCCGGGAGTGCAGGCAAAAGTGAAAACTTAAACTTATGGCCCGTTGAACACTTTTTTGGGTGAGCATTTTTAGATGCGCACGCGACATGAGAAATTGTATATAAATAAATATAGTTTAAAAAAACTAAAAAACACGCTTTTAAAGCATATCAAACTAAAAAGTGAAAAATAATTCTTTGTATAAACTAACAATAATAATGAAGAAAAATTCCTGCATTATTGTGAGAAAAGCGTGGCATGCTCAATATATGAAAAATATGTCGCAAAGCATCATGAACGGTCGACGCCCAACTCAGTATGCTATTTAAATGTCACCAAAACTAGTTTTATATAGATGTTGCATACTTTTAAGCGCATCTTTTTGGTGAGCTGCTTAAACTTACTATCGCCTTCCTACAGTGCCGCTCAAGTATTCTAGGTTTCAGTACCACTTAAAAAATTTACAAACATACATACATACATACATACAAGTGAAGCTAATAAAAGCGTATTAAAAATCAAGTTTATCAAAGCAATGTGGGCACTTTTTGAATGGAAATGAAGTATAATAATATAGAAACTATATTCGAAGGAAGTGGTTTTATTTATATGATTAAATATTAGTAAATAGTAAGTACAAAATTTAGCAATTCTCATCCATATTTTCAACAACTCTTACATCATCATTATCAGCATTTTCATCATTATTATCAGGATTTTCATCAAATTCTAAAACTGAAACAATAGGTCAATGGTAACTAAAGTATGAAATGAACAATTTTGATTTAAATCTATTTATATATCTTGTGAATTCTGCATCAATAGTAGTTTTGTATTTTGTTGTGCTAAGATTGCGACCATTGGACTTTATTCTATTTGCACTTTGTTACACGCAATCCACCATAAATTGTATGCAATAAACAGCTACTTGAAACCGCTCAATCGTAATGATGCGCTGAGTAGCTACAATTTGACATTTAGATTTTTATTGATTGGCAACACTCATTGAAATTACATAGAGTTTTCTATTTCGTGATCTACTTACCATGTTTGTGTTGCCATACTACACAGTGTGGCCATATAGAAAGGTCATGGTGAAACATAAGTTGTTACGTTATATGTATTGTATTGACTGTTTGGAATTTATTGGGATATGCATAATTTAATTAAAATATTAGCAATTTACTTTTAGTTAGGGTGGCTTCTTACATCTGCTAAATAGCTGTCAAAACTCGCATTTTTTATAACATTTGCCAATGATGCCACTGCTGAAAAATATTAGATTTGGTATATAATAAATTATACAAAACACTAAATTAAACACTTTGAAAATGCATACATATATAAATTCTAAAATGCAAAATCATTAATTAATTTAAATAAACATTTATTTTAGTTTTATTATGGAGTCATGTGTAGAAGTTCACGCAAGTGAGGAAAGTTCTCTGATCGCCATTCACTTGGGAGTGGCCAGAAACGATTCTTTTACATATGACTCAAGCAGCTCACGACTTCCGGTCTTTGACCAAGTATCCTCTGGGTAGCCTAAGAACATCCGTTTGAAGGCGAGCTAAAGTGAGAAGGCGAAATATTCCCTACTCAGGGTTGTGCGCTGGGTTTGGGACCCGCCACGTGAAAAAAACACCCCCAATGAAAAACAAACGACAGCCTCGGATAAGTTACCCCCCTTTTGATGACGACCATGGCAAACGAATTAAGGACTATGATTTGAGGGCATGCACCTGGAATGTCCGGTCCCTTAATTGGAAAAGTGCCGCTGCCCAACTGGTTGATGTCCTCGTGAAAATAAAACCTGACATCACCGCCATCCAAGAAACGCGATGGACGAGACAAGGACAAAGATAAGTAGGTCCTTGTGGCATTTACTACATTGGCCATATAAAGGAGCGCAAGTTTGGTGTTGGATTCGTGGTGGGAGAGAGACTCCGTCGCCGAGTACTATCATTCACTCCGGTGAATGAACGTCTAGCCACAATCCGCATCATAGCGATGTTCTTCAACATATCGCTGATTTGCGCCCAGGCCGCGATGGAAGAGAAGGACGATGTGACCATAGATGCCTTTTATGAGTGCTTGGAGCACACCTATGAGCGCTGCCCCCGCCACGATGTCAAAATTGTACTTGGCGACTTTAACGACAGGGTGGGCAAAGAAAGTATCTTTGGCACTACGGTCGGTAAATTCAGCCTCCACGAGGAAACATCCCCAAATGGGTTGAGGCTGATCGACTTCGCCGGGGCCCGAAATATGGTTATTTGTAGTACTAGATTCCAGCATAAGAAAATACATCAAGCTACCTGGCTGTCTCCGGATCGAAAAGCCAGATCGATCATGTTGTGATAGACGGAAGACACGTCTCCAATGTTTTAGATGTGCGTGCGCTCCAAGGTCCGAACATCGACTCGGACCACTATATTGTTGCAGCCAAAATTCGTACCCGCCTCTGTGCAGCAAAAAACGCATACCAACAAACACAAGGAAGGTTCGACGTCGAGAAGCTGCAATCACAACGGACAGCCGAACGATTTTCTACTCGGCTTGCACTCCTGCTCTCTGAGAGCACTCGTCAACAACTCGGTATAAGGGAACTGTGGGACGGCATTTCAAACTCCTTACGTACAGCTGCAACCGAAGCTATTGGTTTTCGGAAAGTGTAAAAGAACAGCTGGTACGACGAGGAGTGCCGTGTCGCAGCGGAGAGAAAACAGGCTGCCTACCTCGCAACATTACTATCGTCCACAACATGTGCAGTTGGGATAGATAGCGAGAGTTGAACAGGAAATCGAGACGCATTTGCGGAAAGAAAAAGAAAGAGGCCGAAATGCGTGAGTACGAAGAGCTTCATAAGCTGGGCGACAGGGGTAATGCTCGAAAATTCTACGAAAAAATGCGGCGGCTTAAAGAAGGTTTCAAGACCGGAGCAAACTCTTGTAGAACCCGCAAAGGTGATCTAGTCACCCAGAGCATTCTTAAATTATGGAGGGAACACTTCTCCAGCCTGCTGAATGGCAATGAACGTACAACGCCAGGAATAGGCGAACCCGATTCCCCAATCGAAGACGATGGAGCAGACGTTCCATTGTTCGACCATGAAGAAGTTCGAGTAGCAATTGCCCGCCTGAAGAACAACAAAGCGGCGGGGGCCGATGGATTGCCGGCCGAGCTATTCAAACACGGCGGCGAAGGGCTGGTAAGGAGCATGCATCAGCTTCTTTGAGAAGTATGGTCGGACGAAAGCATGCCACGATTGGAATTTAAGTGTGCTATGCCCAATCCATAAAAAAGAAGACCCCACAATCTGCGCCAACTACCGTGGGATTAGCCTCTTCAACATCGCATATAAGGTTCTATCGAGCGTATTGTGTGAAATATTAAAGCCCACCGTCAACAAACTGATTGAACTTTATCAATGCGGCTTTAGACCTGGCAAATCAATAATCGACCAGATATTCACCATGCCCCAAATCTTGAAAAAGACCCGTGAAAGGAAAATCGACACACACTACCTCTTCGTCGATTTCAAAGCTTCTTTCGACAGCACGAAAAGGAGCTGCCTTTATGCCGCGATGTCTGAATTGGTATTGATATCATCGGCCTCAACACCCGCGCCGTTAGTTCTGCTTTCTCCAGACTGAATAAGGAAGCAACGCAAATGGGTCTGATAGTGAACGAGGGCAAGACGAAATATCTCCTGTCATCAAACAAATAGTCGTCGCACTCGCGACTTGGCTCTCACGTCACTGTTGACAGTCATAACTTTGAAGTTGTAGATAATTTCGTCTATTTAGGAACCAGTATTAACACCACCAACAATGTCAGCCTGGAAATCCAACGCAGGATTATTCTTGCCAACAGGTGCTACTTTGGACAGAGTGGGCAATTGAAAAGTAAAGTCCTCTCTCGACGAAGAAAAACCAAACTCTATAAGTCGCTCATAATTCCCGTCCTGCTATACGGTGCAGAGGCTTGGACCATGACAACAAGTGATGAGTCGAACTTAAGAGTTTTCGAGAGAAATGTTTTGCGAAAGATTTACGGTCCTTTGGGCATTGGCCACGACGAATATCGCATTCGATGGAACGAAGAGCTGTACGAGATATACGACGACATTGACATAGTTCAGCGAATTAAAAGACAACGGCTACGCTGGCTAAGTCATGTTTCCCGGATGGACGAAAACACTCCAGCCCTGAAAGTATTCGACGCTGTACCCGGCGGGGGAGGCAGAGGAAGAGGAAGACCTCCACTCCGGTGGAAGGACCAAGTGGAGAAGGACCTGGTTTCGCTTGGGATATCCAATTGATGCCACGTAGCGAAAAGAAGAAACGACTAGCGCGCTGTTGTTGACTCGGCTATAATCGCGTAAGCGGTGCCAACGCCATTTAAGAAGAAGAAACATTTATTTTGCCAAAATATGTTCGCACAGTTCAATGAAATTTCATTTCACACTAGTTTCGTCAAATAATTATAGCGCTGCCTTTCTGGCATCCCGCCTTTTTCACTAACTGCTGGGTGACGGCACCCTGCCTGTGTTTTGCTACCAGCTAAGAAAACAGATCAGGGTGCCCTGCCAGCTGATAAGCGAGAGAGCAAGAAAAGAGATTCTGATCAAGTTATCTATGCCTATACACTCTGAGTATAAGTACATATAGGTATGTATGTAATCTTGTCTGTCGCGAGAGCACGAACGAATGCTCATGCAAAGAGCACGTATAGTATACATATATGTATATTTTATAAGAATAGAACGCGGAGTATATCTGTGTAAAATCTCATCTGTCGCGAGAACGGCTGAAAATGTTCACCCACAAAAGTGCCCAACGCGCCGTAAGAAGTTTTCACTTCAAAAATAAAAGAAGAAGAAACGTGTGCAGTAGTTGCTGGAATGAAAAACATATATGTACATACATACATATTAACAAATTAAAGAAAGTGCGTAGTCAACTGAAAAAGAAACAAGCAAGAAATACAAACAAGTATATTGTGTGCATAAGGAAGCGGAAGCTGTGTTAACACACCAACAGAGAGTTACAAAAAAGTTCTACCAAAGCGTTTGAACAGTTTCGTGGCGAAAATAATAATTATTAAAATTAAAAGGCCGTAAAAACCAAAAAAGAAAACAAAACGTTAAAACCGTAAGTGGCGCTAAGAGTCCCTTGTGTCAAAAGTGTCGTGTGCAGTGCCGCAATAGAGGAACACAGAACGTAACGTTTTCATCTCCAGTGTTGCTACATCTCGTCTACGTCACCACCAACATTGCCGCTGCATCAACGTCGTCATCGTCGCTGCTACGCTGTTTCAACGCTATCATCGACGCGAATACGTCAACGTATCTGCTGTTTATGACTCTTTGCTATCTCTGGGCGATGAGAAGCAAATAACAAACGCCATTACAATACATTTAATGATGACAAAGGTGGACACTGCTACCCGATCCAAGTGGGAAGAGCAACTTGACTACGACCACTTACCATTATGGAAGGATTGTGAAGCCACCCTAAATAGGAGATACCAGCAGCTATCAGGGGAAGGACACACTCAAAGACGAAGACCATACCAACAGGCAGTACGAGTCATTGGAAGCAACAACAAGTGGATAGGACCAAATCGGCGCTAGTTGCTGCAAACATAAGACAGCCTAGTTGCCCACAGTACAAATCGAGGAACCATCTAACTGCCTGCCCTACTTTCAAGGCTCTTACGGTGCAATAGAGATTCGAGTTCGTCAAATCGGTACCCTTATGCATAAATTGCTTTCGCAAGGGATATACCGTTTCCAAATGCAGAGCGGATCGTTGACGCATATGCAATCGATCCCATCACTCGCTGTTGCACTAGTATCCAGTGTCCTTCCCCGCTGCACCTCATCCGCAACCATCAACCACACATGCCATGCATACAGCCAGTATGCCGGATCGGGTCATGTTGGCAACAGCAGTAGTTTTAGTGAGGACCAGCTGTGGAGATTACCTACCTGCGAGAGCTTCGCTTGAGCCCAACAAATAATAAGATTCCGAGTAAGCCAGACTACTTCATTCCGCATCAATTCGTTTTAAGGCCCGAGAGCACAACAACCAAATTACGTGTTGTCTTTGATGCTTCGAGTCAATCTTCAACTGAAATAGCGTTGACTCAACTCTTCTTCGTTTTCGCATACATAAGTATGCACTAACAGCGGACATTACAAAAATGTAAAGTCAAATAATTATGCATGAAGAAGACAGAAATTGTCAGCTTATTGTGTGGAGAGAGCATCCTACTGAGCAATTTCAAATTTTTCGTCTTAACACCGTAACATACGGCACTGCGCCTGTTCCATTTCTCGCAACACGGTGTTTGCAAATGCTCAGTGATGTCAATACAATGATATATCCAATCGGTTCATTGGATATCAAAAGAGACTTTTATGTTGATGATTTATTAACAGGGTCCGAAAGTTTTTAGTCTCTAAATCTTTTGAGAAGTGAGGTAATTCAGATATTAAACTCGGCCGGGTTCACCTTAACGAAATGGTTTTCGAACCACCCTAATTTTTTCGACAGTGATTTCAGTGAAAAGTCATTAAGCTTCAATGACAAAAGTTCCACTAAAACGTTAGGAATCCATTGGTTGTCGAGAGAGGATTTGTTTCGCTTTGCTTTAGATGACAATTTTTATAATCTGCGAGGCACTAAAAGAAATATATTGTCAGTTCCTGCTCGCCTTTTTGATCCTCTTGGATTACTAGCCCCACTAGTTACCAAAGCAAAAATCTTATTGCACTAAAAGAAATATATTGTCAGTTCCTGCTCGCCTTTTTGATCCTCTTGGATTACTAGCCCCACTAGTTACCAAAGCAAAAATCTTATTGCAAGAGCTTTGGATCCAAAAACTAGATTGGGATGAGTCGATTCCATTGCACCTTGACACTAGCTGGCAGAACTTTAAAGCCAACCTAATGCAGCTCTCATCGATAAGCATTCCTCATAACGTAACCGTTGAGTCGAGTGCAATCTGCCAAATACGTGGCCTCTCCGACGCCTCAATAAGGGCGTACGGATGCTGTATGTACATACAAAGCTAATCTAGTAGTGGTATTAAGTGTATGCTGCTTACTGCAAAGTCTAGAGTGGCTCCGCTGAAGACCAAATCTCTTTCGCGTCTTAAGCTCTCGGCAGCACATCTTCTTTCGAAATTTTGGTCAAGAGTAGCGCCTATGTTGAGTCGACATTTGGAAAATATTATATTTTGGACAGACTCTGAAATCGTTTTACATTGGATTAAAACATATCCATCCTCACTACAAACCTTCGTCGCAAACAGAGATTCCGAAATCCAAGAGTTGACTGACAAAATGCATTGGCGACATGTGCCAACAAAACAAAATCCTGCGGATCAAGTGTCTCGGGGTTGTAACGTGGACGAATTGAATAATTCGATATGGTTTGGCGGTTTCAGCTCTCACCAGAAGACGAAGCATTAGAGAAGAAGAAAACTACATTTACAATAATTTCGACTGCTCAGAAAAATTCAATATTGGACCTCATTGAAAAATTCTCTTCTAATAAAAAATTCCACAGGTGGTCCAATATTCAGAACTTTCGGAAGTTATTCAAAAATTGCATAAAGGCACCACCCTACCCGCAAACTTGCAAAAACTCAACCAGTTTTTGCATGAGTACTCGGATATGTCGCTGTCGTTCAAATTAATCCGAGTAGGAGGTCGCCTATTAAATGCACCTCTCCCATACGAAGCCAAATTTCCGCTTTTATTAAATAAAAGCTGGCACTTCGTTATAACGTATTTACGGTTCCTGCACATTTGAAATCACCACGCAGGGGCTAAAGCGTTGGTTGCGCTTCTTCGAGAACGCAAATGGCTAATTAATGCCCGAGAAGCTTGCAGTAGAACCGTATGAAATTGTATACATTGTTTTCATTACAAGCCAAAGTTGCAAAATCAAATAATGGGAAATTTGCCAGTCGACAGAAATCGAGCACTACGGCTATACACGATATACAAGTTATTCAAATGTAATGTTTAATTCAAAATTCCTTTATTTGCCGTCATCTCGGCTTAGCTGTCAAGTATAAAGTGAAACTTATAATTATCCCTAACTTAGCTCAAGACACCAACCCGCATCGCGTCGTGGCTCTGCTGACGTTTTGCTGACCTTGCGCCTCGTGCATGGTGTTAGTTTACTTTGATGTCTGGCCAATGTTCTCACGCAAAATGTGCTAACTTAGCGACATGTGCAGAGTGGTAGGCTCTTATTACGACGGGAATTAGGGTGTGTCATTTCCTCGAGATAACTTTAGGGTGTGTCGTTTTCTCACGAACGTCCTCGGTCCTCAAAGAAGCGGTTTTAATTGCAGTTTCAAGGGGCCTGGCTATGATAATCTTTCTCTTGGTCTTCCTTATCCTGTAACTTGGCCATAATGGATTGATCGCTGCAGGTGATTGATCCTTTGAACATTCTCTAGATTCACATGGTGAATATAAGAAGCGCTTAATATTTCTGTGTGCTGCGTCAAGTTGATTGTAGAAGCCCATGGAGTTTCAGGTTTTAGAGGCAACGTAGAATTTTCTTTATAAAAGGTCGTACCATTAATCTTTACGTTGTTTTTGAAGACCACGAGGTATGTTCCGTTGACCGTAATAGGGACCTCATTACTTTCCTCGATGACAGCCAATTAGTCATTGATGACAACAAGGCCGTCACTTATCGGTGAAATTGGTGTGAGGTTGTTAAATGTTGTACTGCAATTAGCGGTGTTGCGAGTCAGTAGCTGCAGAGCGCATGATGTAGTCGGAGATGGTAAGCAAAACGTTGGTGTTGTGACGCTGCAGTTCTTTACGGCTACGGTATGGTTATAACACTTGGCTAAGATGGATTCTTCAAGGTGCAGGATTTGGTGGCCATGAGCTACTGGTAAAATAGTAATTTTCTTACATCTAAACATAGGAATCGGATATCTTATTAAAAAGTAAATTATGTTATTATACTGTAATATCTTATTTCTAGCTACTGCCATAACATCGGCCACAAGGTCAGTGAAGTGCTCGTCTCCTGTTATGAAATTTATTTCGTTACTGTCTAAGAGAATGGGACTTAAGACCCCAATTTTGGCGAAAGTGACAGTTGTTATAATGTTATTTAATTCCGTAATAATTGCTCTGTTTCTAGCCAGAAGTATGTCATAAAGGTGACCAGTGTTTATTTCCCTTTCTTTTGTTAATTTCAGGATTTTATTTACTGTAATGGTAAGGTTATTGATTTCTTTCTGTACTTGAGTGTTTATGGTAAACTGTCTGTCCTGCGAGTTAATTAGCTGTTCTTCTGTGTTCATTAATCTATTGAAGTCGTCATGGTCAGGAGTTCCGGTAATGTATTTCAGAACTGTCCCTAGGGCATTCAGGCTTCTCGCCTGTCTGTGGTGAGCGTTTATCATTTGTATCAGTCGACTTATCTGGTTTATGTTCGCGTCTAGTAACTTCCTCATATGTGACTGAGGAAAGTGCTGTGGCATTAATTGTCTCGTCTCTCATGATGCTCGACAATGGTTTTGATATTCTAGCGAAATCCCTTATAAAACATCTATAATAACCCGCTAAACCTAGAAATGATCTGAGTCCCCTTAGAGTGGTGGGCTCAGGGAAACTTCGTATTGTGTCGACTTTGTCTGGAAACGTTTTTATTCCTCCTTGTGAAACCAAGAACCCCAGGTATTCGACCTCAGTCCTAAAAAATTTGGATTTTTCAACCGACACTCTCATGTTGACCCTAAATAATTCATTTAAAATTGATTTTATATCTTTCAGATGCTGCTGTTTGTTTTCCGAAAAAATAATAACATCGTCTACATAAACAAAACAGCTTTTCCCAATATGCTCTCTTAATACGTCGTCTATGGCGCGTTGAAAGATGCTCGGCGCGTTTTTTAATCCAAAAGGTAACCGGCAAAATTCATACTTGCCATTCTTGACAGAGAAAGCTGTTTTTCCCCTATCACGCTCCAATAGTTTAATCTGATGGAAACCAGATTTAAAGTCCAAAGTGGTGAAGTATTTACTACCACCCAAATTGGAAAGAATTCCTGTTATGTCAGGAATTGGGTATTTATCACCGATAGTCTTTTCATTGAGCTTCCGAAAATCAATAACTAATCTCTGCTTCGCCTGTCCGTTTTCGTCTACCCCCTTTTTCTTTACCACCCATATAGGGTTGTTAAATGGTGATCTTGATGGCCGGATAACTCCATTTGCTAACAAGTCCTTGATTTCTTTGTCCACGAAATCCGCTACACTCAGTGGATATGGGTATAATCTTGAGTAAACTGGTGTTTCGTCCTCCGTGCGAATTGTTGCTATCACTTTTGTATTGTATGGTAGTGCCTCATTGGGGTCAGCAAAAACCCCATTCATCCTTTTGATCATCCTAGAAAAATCTTCCCTAACGTCTGTTGGTACTAGATTTGTTTGAAACCTAAGTTGGCTTACGTCATGATTGGAAATGAAGAAGATTTCCTCCTCACCAAAATCATGATTTATTGTGTTCGATTTAAGGTCAATGTTCGCATGGACCCTGTTTAGTATGTCGAGCCCAATCACGCCATCAAATGATGTTAAGTCCGGTAAGATGAAAAATTCTGCCACTACGCCAAATATTTTTATGTAGCATTTTTCCATGATAGAAGTAACCCCGTGAATAGATTTTACAGAGAATGTGTCCCTGAAATGTTGTGTCCTTAAAGCCGGTGTTGGTTTCATATAACTCCTCGACGCACCGGTATCGATAAGGAGTTTCACTTCCTTCCCTCCTAGGGACTTTGAAATCCAGGGTAGGAGGGACCTTCTCCTAAAAAATTAAGTTGATCTAAACTTACGTCATCCGCCGCCTGTTCGGCTTCTGCACCGTACAATGATTCACTCTGTAGCTCAACTTCCTCCTCCAGATGATTAACACGTTGGATCTTTGGTCCTGTGTAACGTCCAGAATTTGTTGGACGTTTTTGTTGATAGCCCTGTTGCGTTCTATTACTGTTTCCTTGATAGGTACCTCGGTCTCTGTCAAACGATTGATGTTTAAATTTTGATAAGGATGGATCAACGTCCATTGGTTCCGCTCTAACTAGTCTGTCGCTGTCACGTCCGTTATTTACCCTTTGATTTTCCGTAAAATGAGGTGCATGTCCAGGTTTGTACTGCCTATTACTATAGTAGTGTGGGCTCTTATGAGCTGTGGGTGGATCGTAAGTGTTTGTCTTATGGTTGTTCTGGCTTGAAATTATATTATTATTTTTTTTAATGTGGTTGCCCTCGACGTTCCTGGCAGCAAAATTGGCCGCGAACGCATACCGCTCATGGTTTGAGTCTACCTCCTGTGCTAAAGCAAGAGCAGGCGGTAGGTCAGACGGCCGTAAAGCGAAAAGAATATCGCATAAGGGCTTCCTTAAGCCGGTAATGAAAACTCTTAGGGCATCTGCCCTATATTTCTCGTTTATAATTTCTGCCACGCTACTCTCGTAAGACATTATAGTCTTATTAGCTAGTAACGTTAGCTTCTTTTCTACCTCAACGTAGAATTCCAGACAGGACCTAGAACCCTGTCTTAAGGTAGATAATTCCTGCTCTATAAGATATACGGGACGTTTGTCCGCGTACGTAAAATCTAAACGTGCTACAATGGCATTAAAATTCAGCACAGTACTAAATGATGAGAGGACCGCATCGGCAGTCCCTCTTATTTTGTTCCTCAAAATGGTAACTGCTTGGTAGTATCGTTCACTGCCATCGTACCTTTTGAACAGTTCATAAGCGTTATGCGCCGCCTCGCGCTGTGACACATATGTGCCTATGTGACCATGAAATTCGGGAAGTGATTTGATCGCATCAAGCGTTATGTCACATGTCACTAGTGAATTTACAGATACCTTTAGATATTTTTCTACCTTTGGCCTGCTGCCCGTCACCTGGTTTTGGATTGCTCCTAACTTCCTATCGAACTCCAACCTTTGTGCTGCCAAAGCACTTCTAACTTCCGCCTTAATTAACTCGCTTATTTGTTCTGTGTTTATATTTGCTTTCGAACTTCCTTACTTTAAATTTCTAAAAAGGTCTTCCAGACCTTCACTCATTAATTTTTGTTCTGTCACTTTTCACTTGCGGGCCCCACGTTGGGCGCCAGTTATTCAAATGTAATGCTTAATTCAAAATTCCTTTATTTGCCGTCATCTCGGCTTAGCTGTCAAGTATAAAGTGAAACTTATAATTATCCCTAACTTAGCTCAAGCCACCAACCGTCGTGGCTCCTCTGCTGACCTTGCGCCTCGTGCATGCTGTTAGTTTACTTTGATGTCTGGCCAATGTTCTCATGCAAAATGTGCTAACTTAGCGACATGTGCAGAGTGGTAGGCTCTTATTACGACGGGAATTGGGGTGTGTCATTTCCTCGCGATAACTTTAGGGTGTGTCGTTTTCTCGCGATAACTTACACAACCTTGAAAATACGAGGCCGACCATCCGTAAAAACCTATTTTGCAGTTTTCGTTTGCTTCACTTCAAAAGCAGTACATTTAGAATTAGTTTCGGACCTATCTTCTAATTCGTTTATTTTCGCCCTAAAAACGTTCATTGGACGCTGAGGGATGCTGACGAAGATGCTCAGCGACAACGCCACCAACTTTGTCGGCGCCGATCGCAAGCTGCGCGAGCTTAAAGGGGCATTTCTTGCCCAGTCATCAGAAGTGAAGGGATTCGGCGCAGAAGAAGGATTCAGCTTCACCTTTATACCACTGAGGGCGCCAAACTTCGGCGGGTTATGGGAAGCCGCGGTGAAGTCCGCCAAACATCACGTCGTTCGCGTAATCGGCAACGCGCTACTGACCGCAGAGGAACTGTCAACACTATTGGCAGCAGTGGAGGCCATCCTCAATTCTCGACTTCTAACACCGTTGAGGCAGGACCCCAACGACGGCGAAGCGTTAACAACAGCGTATCTCTAAAGAGGGTGCTCCCTGCGATCACTCCCACCAGCCCAGGTAGCAATGGACCCAATTCATTGCTGCGAGAGATGACAACTTGTTTGCTGTCTCAAGCAACAGTTTTGGCGACAGTGCTCCAAAACATACCTGACAACGTGCCGCCACAGCAGTGGGTACTCGGACGCATCGTCGCAACCGTCGAAGGGCAAGACGGCAAGGTGCGAAACGCAAACGTGGCGACTAAGGCGGGCACAATTAAGCGTTCCATCCACAAGCTGGCCTTGCTTTCAATGGAGGTTGAAGGAACCTGATCCTGTCAAGGTGGCCGGTATTGCGTCAAGCGACATATCTACATCTAAAACAAAAATAATAAATAAATAATAAAATAAAAACAATGAAATGAAATGTAAAATATTGAATTGTTAAAAATTAAATTAAAAAATCTACAATAAAATACTTATACCTTGTTCAGACCGACACTTAATCTCACGATTTCGGCTGTTGAGTGGCTTATCCCACTAATCTTATAAATTTAATAAGATTTTGCCATACAAAAATGACAGTTCCAAATCACTTCATTGAAATGATTTGAAACTGATCCACGCAAAATCTCTCTGTGCGACTCTGATTTTGCGCCATCTACTTGTCAGCATTAGAAATCTGTTACATTATCACAGCTGATTTAAACACAACAAAGGAAAAAATGTAAACAAAGATCTTTTTTTAATGCAATGAATATAATTTAAATGAAGAAATGCATCCAATATTTCTATTATATGGAAAGTATATGAAAAAGACGGCTTTTTTGATCTTTCTAACGGCAGTGTTACGAAATGATTTAATGTAATATAATCTTTTAAATTTTCGGTCTGTACATGGTATCACCTTAATAATGCCTTCATAATACCAATCTACTACTTACCTTAATACTTACCATAATCTTTTACAATATTTAACGAAAGTTGAAAATGATTATACTTACCCCTTTTTTAATACACATTTATATTACCATTAGTTTAAGCCGTTAGTTTTAAGATTTAGGCTTAGCAATTAGATTAAGAAATAAAGAACTCTTTTCTTTGTCAACCGTTGAATCGAACGCACGCCGTTTTTTACCGGAACAATTATAAGTCTTTCGCGACAGGTAATTGGAGTGATTTAAAATTGCGCATCCCTAGCTATTATATTTTTCGTGTCTCAAAAACGCTTGAGAATTTTCACCTCTATCAACATCAATGTCGTCTTCTGAGTCACAAAAATCTGACATATCATATTACTCCTATTGGAAAATCCTGTATTTTACTGATCTTATAAATACTTTGCCGTTGCCTCCGATCTGTGGACGTATTTTAAGATCATCTATGTATTCTTCGAACTCCATAATAACTACATAATGATTTGTTTATCTTATCTACAAACAAGTGTTTTCTGTTAGATACGGGACACAACTTCCTCTCAAGGACTGCACCAAGAATCTTGGAGTAGTCTTGAACAGCAAACTTTTGTGGAAGCACAACGTGGAAGAAAGCCAGCAATGTTTTACTCGCGTGTAGGCAGATCCTCAGCACTCTCCCTCACTCATGCACTGGTGCTACACAGATATATAGATAGACCAGTTCTGCTCTACAGTACAATATTCTGGGGAGATGTGTATGTGTGTATGAAAATCCACTTACCGGAAGTTAATGGAAAGGGTTCAGAGGTACGCTGTACTGTTATGCTTTAAGAACAACTCCAACAGTGGCTTTTGAACTGGCACTAAACCTGCCAGTTACACCTCTTCGCTGAAACTACTGGCTGCAGGAAAATTTACATATACATACAACATTCGGGCATAGCTCGGTTGGTATTGATGGCTGGGCAATCACCGACTACGTGACCCGATTTTTTGGGATTTTGTTACGATCACTAGGCCAATATGTCGGGTTACTAGGGGATATTTTGTCAAGGTTATTGTACCTATTTATAATAGTGTGATACAACTGCCGACCTTTTGGATTAATTAGCTGTGAGCCCCAATACAAATGTTTTGCACTGTAATCTCCTCCAGCTAGAAATCTATGACCTAGCGTTTCAAAACCTCTTTAACTTGGATGTCTGTAATTTAAAACTGAGGTGGGCAGTATAAAATCGGCAGGTTTAGTTCCCCGCAGCGATTTTTATAGATATTGATGAGATTGTAATGCGTAACGGTTTAATTGTTTTATAACCAACACAGCTATTCCACCATGTGGCTTTCAATATGGGTTATTTGTAACATTGAGTCAAAATCCCGGGATGAAGGAATTGTTTATATTCGTAAGATGAGTTTCTGACAATAGCGTAACACATATTTCATCAAGAAATCTAATAAGCTCAAATTTATGTTAGTTAACACCTATAGCATTCCAAATACAAATGTTCAATACACTCTAATTTGTTGATTAAAAAAGTTTGCAATGTATGATTGGTTAGGGTTGAAAGGCTTAGTTTCAACGCCTCCATTTGGTTGGTTTTAGGACAATTGCATTTGCGCAGTGTTGCCTTTCCCCAGATTTGCATAGCTCCTTTGTGTAGCATTATTTGTAATATTCTTCTTTTTATTGGCGTTGGCACCGCTTACGCGATTATAACAGCGCGCCAGTCGTTTCTTCTTTTCCTTACGTGGCGCCAATTGGATATCCCAAGCGAAGCCAGGTCCTTCTCCACTTGGTCCTTACGGAGTGGAGGTCTTCCTCTTCCTCTGCTTCCCCCCGCGGGTACTGCGTCGAATACTTTCAGAGCTGGAGTGTTTTCGTCCATCCGGGCAACATGACCTAGCCAGCGTAGCCGCTGTCTTTTAATTCGCTGAACTATGTCAATGGCGTCGTATATCTCGTACAGCTGATCGAACCTTTCTCTCGAAAACTCTTAAGGTCGACTCATCGCTTGTTGTCATCGTCCAAGCCTCTGCACCGTATAGCAGGACGGGAATTATGAGCGACTTATAGAGTTTGGTTTTTGTTCGTCGAGAGAGGACTTTACTTTTCAATTGCCTACTCAGTCCAAAGTAGCACCTGTTGGCAAGAGTAATCCTGCGTTGGATTTCCAGGCTGACATTGTTGGTGGTGTTAATACTGGTTCCTAAATAGACGAAATTATCTACAACTTCAAAGTTATGACTGTCAACAGTGACGTGAGAGCCAAGTCGGGAATGCGACGACTCTTTGTTTGATGACAGGAGATATTTCGTCTTGCCCTCGTTCACTGCCAGACCCATTTGCTTTGCTTCCTTGTCTAGCCTGGAGAAAGCAGAACTAACTTCTCTGTTGAGTTCTGCAGCTCGAACTATTTTCTCCAGAAGCAGGTTGAAAAAGTCGCACGATAGGGAATCGCCTTGTCTGAAACCTCGTTTGGTATCGAACGGCTCGGAAAGGTCTTTCCCGATTCTGACGGAGCTTTTCGTGTTGCTCAACGTCACCTTACACAGCCGTATTAGTTTTGCGGGGATACCAAATTCAGACATCGCGGCATAGAGGCAGCTCCTTTTCGTCCTGTCGAAAGCAGCTTTGAAATCGACGAAGAGGTGGTGTGTGTCGGTTCTCCTTTCACGGGTCTTTTCCAAGATTTGGCGCATGGTGAATATATGGTTGGTTGTTGATTTGCCAGGTCTAAAGCCACACTGATAAGGTCCAATCAGTTTGTTGACGGTGGGCTTCAATCTTTCACACAATACGCCCGATAGAACTTTATATACGATGTTGAGGAGGCTAATCCCACGGTAGTTGGCGCAGATTCTGGGATCTCCTTTTTTATGGATTGGGCATAGCACACTTAAATTCCAATCGTTGGGCGTGCTTTCGTCCGACCATATTTTACAAAGAAGCTGAAGCATGCTCCTTACCAGTTCTTCGCCGCCGTGTTTGAATAGCTCGGCCGGCAATCCGTCGGCCCCTGCCGCTTTGTTGTTCTTCAGACGGGCAATTGCTGTTCGAACCTCTTCATGGTCGGGCAATGGAACGTCTGCTCCATCGTCATCGATTGGGGAATCGGGTTCGCCTTCTCCTGGCGTTGTGCGTTCACTGCCATTCAGCAGGCTGGAGAAGTGTTCCCTCCATAATTTAAGTATTTTCTGGGCATCGGTGACTAGATCACCTTTGGGGGTTCTACAAGATATGAAAAATATTTGTAAGATTACCCGGTTTTAAAATATGGACTGGGATTTCAATATTTTCGTTAGGAGGAATATTTAACACTTGATTACGACGTGCTTGTATTCCAACATACAATTTCGTTGTGTTTAGTGCAAGCACTTTAGTCACTCAGTTTGATTCTCCCACAATTACTACAACAGTATATTTTGATGTAGGATGTACTATAAATCACCACACACCACGCATACACGATATGCATTGTACCGAACCATTTCATTAATATGTTTAGTCAGCGGCAAATTTTGAAAATTGGTTGTGGGATTTTGTTTCTGTTGAACATTTTAACTACTCTAGTGTCAAGCGACATACTTTTTAAACCTAAAACTAATAAGAAGAAAACGAATTGTAACTAGTAAAGGTTCGAATGCAACCGAACATATTATTCTCTTGCAACTTGCAAGAATCAAAGTCAGGGAAATACTATAAGGTTTAAAACCAATCACATAGAGTAAAGACAGCCGGATGTTCGAAAATGCTGATATTAGTTTTATCTATTTTAGGCATAAAGATACACTGTTACAAATAAAACACGCGCTTTTATTTTCATTGAGATAACTAACATATTGGCCGATATACGCTGTACGAAGTCACCTCGAATTTTAAAAATCTTTATATTAAATATATGGTAGTTAAGAGTATTGGTCCGATTCAACCCAATTTAGATATACAGACGTACCGTTATAACAGAAGGATTATCCTTTAATTTCAGTTACATATATCACACATTCACCGATATTTTCGATCAAAAGTCAACTATAGGTACCGGGATCGAAATACTGCGTACCTAGGGCTTGAACAGTTTTTATTGGATTTAAATAATTTTTGGTCATAAGGTAGCACACACTAAAGACATTGTTCGTGCAAATTTTTATCGCGTTATATTAACCGCTTCTTGATTTACATATTGTAAACTGAAGGAATCAAGTGGAATATAAACTTTTGTTATATGGGAAGTAGACGTTGTTGTTGTCCGATTTCGTCTATTTTCACAATTTACTCACAACGTGTCATAAAGTATTGTAAAAACATATATTTGTATACTAGTTTAAAAAATTTGTTGTTGGATTGCATACTAAAATACATTTACGCAAATACAACTCTGAACGCTAAGTTTTCGGATCGCTATAACTTTATGAGACTATGTGAAACCACTAAATAGGCCATAAGAATATCAAAAAAACTATGCTAGGTACCAAATTTTGTCGAAATCGGTTGGGCTGGTCCCGAGAGTTTTCACCAAAAAGTAGGCGGTGCCACGCGCATCTTCCAATCATCACACCAGCTCTCATAAAGCTCTCTTATGCCATCTCTGTGGTAAAATTTAATGTACTTGTCGCGTTTAGTTATTGAACTATCGTGTTTTTAATAGTTTTTAACAGTACCGTTATATGAGGAGTGAACGAGGTTATCCTCCGATTTTATCCATTCATATAAGATTTGGGTCCAGAAGATTTGGTTATTGTAGTTTAAGTGGTTTAGGAGTTATGTATATTACATTTGTTAGAGGGCGGAGCCACGGCCGAATATTAAAACTTTTCGAGGCTCCCAAGTTGTTTTCTCGCATCTCAAAAACGATTAAGATTTTTCATGGCGCCTGAGCAGGGATTAAGTGCGTGGACTTAGTACATATAATATTTTATATTTTACTTCCGTTTTTAATTAATTATTTTCGTGACTAATTGCCTGTCAAATCGTTTCGGTTTTCGGCCTTCGGGAAAGTGAAGCGAAAACATACGAGTATCCTGAAACAATGATACAGAAAAAGAAACACTAAGAAGTAAAAATTAAAATCCAAAAGAACTTATATACATAATCTGTATATAAAGTGGAAGTGCCGATTTTAAAAACTTGTTTAACGTGCCGCAACTTAAAAGCAGCGTTTGAAAAACTACGCCAACATTTCATTTGACTCTTGCTACTGCTCTTTGTCTGGAGCCACAGCATAGATTTTTGTTAGGTAAAAAACTATAGCTGCAGCGAGAGTAAAAAATGAAATACTCCGCTATGCTCTGGCGTAACGGTAGCAAAAAATTGGGAGCGGTAGTAGAGTGGAGCTAATGAAAATTTTCATGTGCTACAGCTCCCACATGTGTTTGTTGTTTATTCTTTTTTACTATTTTCTGCCAATCCGTTGCTGCCATAACGCAACTGCTGTAATCACTTCGCTGCCATCACTCCGCTACTGCCATCATTCCGCTGCTGCCATCAATCCGCTGATGTTAAGCTGTCATGGAAATGAGCTGCCGCTGCATTCTGTGCCAAAGGGACGTAAGCGCTGGCAAACAGCCGAATTACTGAAAGCAGTGCAAACAAAACAAGCCAATTACAACAAAGCGAATTTTTGGGCTTTCTCTTCTTTTATTTTACACGTATTACATTTTATTAATATTGTACATATATACATACATATATTAGTTGTATAAATACATATTCATTTTATTACGACATATACGAATTCAAAGTGATTTAAGCGATTTTGGGTTTTTGCGGTAGCTCTTTATTTTGAAATAAAGGTTAAAAATTATTAATTGCAAATTTAAAATTATCATATTTTCGCAATTTTTGATCCGTTTTTGCAATTATCGGTCGGTTTTTCGCAATTCTTATCGATTTTCGTTCGGACACCTTCGATTTGGCTTTTCATTATTTGGAAATCGACATTTTTCGTTTTCTCCAGTAGATTCTCAATATTAAATTATTCTGTGGCAAATAATTTTTTCATGAATTTCAATTCAACCAAAACAACATGAGCAAGCCAAAGCCAACTCTCGCAAACCTATCTCCAAGTAAAGAGTTGACGGACTTAAAGTCGTTAAAAGAACGGTTGCCAAAATTTTGCGCATTAAAATGGACTTTCTCGAAAAGACTATGTCTTTAGATTCAATCGAATTGGAAGGCCGTCTCGACATATTAAATTCACATAGTGAAAAATTAATAAAATAACAATCTATGACTGAAGAAATTGATGAACACAACATTGACCGAGGGGAGTTAGATGACTTAATCGCTGAAACAAAGTCTATAATAAAGTCCATTTTAACAGAAAATAAAACTGCACTTGCCGAAACATCTTCAGCTTCTCACACCTCAAGGCTCCCTAAAATAAGTTTGCCGAAATTCAAGGGAGAATATTCAGAATGTAAAAACTTTAATTTTGTTTGACTGCTTGGTTCATAGTGACCCAAAAATCCCAGATATTGAAAAATTTAACCATTTATTTAATTGTCTATCTAGAGAGGTCTTGGGATCAGTCAAAACGTTTCAAATGTCGGATAAAAATTACCCGAAAGCGTTGGAAAGTCTCAAGAAAGTTTATGATATTACCAACAATACCAAAGCCATCCGCACCTTCATTGCGTTCAATGATTAACGAAGTGTCAGCGGCATATGATTCATTGCTATCGCTGGGCGATGAAAAACAAATAACGAGCGCAATAGTCATACACATTGTGATGATAAACGTTGACTCTGCCACCCGATGCAAATGGGAAGAAACGCAGGATTTTGACAACCTACCACTGTGGAAGGACTGTGAAGCCACCCTAAATAGGAGATACCAACACCTATCGACGAAAAGAGCAGCACAGTTAAGAACGAAGGCCATATCAACAGACAGTACAAGTCATAGAAAGCAAAAACAAATGGATAGAACCAAATCGGCGCTAGTTGCTGCAAATACAAGGCAGCCTTGTTGTGAACAGTGCAAATCGAGCTTTATGCATAAATTGCTTGCCTAAGGGGCATACCGTACCCAAATGTAGAGCGGATCGATGTCGGATATGCAATCGACCTCACCACACGGTATTGCACCAGTATTCAGTTTCCTTCTCCGCTGCTCCTCATCCGCAACCATCCACAACACATGCCATGCATACAGCGAGTGTGCCAGATCGGGTGATATTGGCAACAGCAGTAATATTAGTGAGGACCAGTTGTAAAGATTACCTGCCTGCGAGAGCGTTTCTGGACCCGGGCTCACAGATGATCTTTATGACGGAGGACTTGGCACAGAAGTTTCGGATTCGATGTCAGCACAAACCATTAAGCGTAATGAGAATTGGCAATTCCAACACAAAGGTGCAAAGTTAAATAATTATGAATTTTCGGGGGAATTCTCGGTTATGCGATGCATTTCGGCTAATCATTCAGACCATAATATTAATATAAGTGGATGGAAAATTCCGTACAATATTGAATTTATCAAATTAAAAATGATCCTAACTAACCAAACACTTCAGAAAATCGTTTTAGGATAGATTGTTTCTCCTTTCAGATTACATAGCTTATTATGCCAAACTGAAGAAGACTTAACGACAATAGATTCAGTAGTGCAAAAATTTTTGGCTCTAGAAGAATAACCTTCAGATTCAAATGACATTAAATACATAGAGCAACAAGACTGCGAAAAATTTTTGAAACTCAAGTATTGCCTTCAGGACGACTTCAAGTCAGAATGCCTTTTAAAGCTGATCGTAAGTTACTCGGCCACTCCCATGAAACAGCAGTTCGACGGTTCCAAGCCCTGGAGAGAAGAACATTAAAAGATCCAGAACTTCGTAAAATTAATCTGGACTTTATGAATAAATATAGAGCACTGGGCCACATGAGCCTAACGAACAATAAGATTACGAGTGAGCCACACTACTTCATTCCACAACAATGCGTTTTAAGGCCCGAAAGCACAACAACCAATTTATGTGTTGCCTTGAATGCTTCGAGTCGATCTTCAACTCAAATAGCATTAAATGAACTTTTGATGTTTGGTCCAACCATCCAAACAGAATTATAGTCAACTTTTCTTCGTTTTCACTTACATAAGTATGCACTAACAGCGGACATTACTAAAATGTATCGTCAAATAATTATGCATGAAGAATGCAGAAATTGTCAACTTAGTGTGTGGAGAGAACATCCTTCACAGCAAATACAATTTTTTCGACTTATCACCGTAACTTACGGCACTGCACCTGTGATGCCAATGCAATGAAATATCCATTCGGTCCATTGGCTTTTAAAAGATACTTTTGTGTTGATGACCTATTAACGGGATCCGAAATTTTCGAGTCTCTAGATTTCTTGAGAAGTGAGGTAAATAAAATATTAAGCTCGACCGGATTCACCTTAACGAAATGGTTTTCGAACCACCCTAAATTTTTCGACAGTAATTGCAATTCAATGATAAAAATTCCACTAAAAAGTTAGAAATCCGTTGGTTGTCGAAAGAAGATTTGTTTCGCTTTGTTTTAGATGCAAATTTTAATGATCTACGAGCCACTGAATGAAATATATTGTCAGTTTCTGCTCGCCTTTTTGATCCTCTTGGATTACTAGTAGATTAAAAATCGTATTGCAAGAGCTTTGGATCTAAAAACTAGATTGGGATGAGTCGACTTCATTGCGCCTTGACACACAATGGCAGAAATTTAAAGCCAACCTAATGCAGCTCCCATCTATTAGCATTCCTCATTACGTAAACGTTGGGTCGAGTGCCATCTGCCAAATACATGACCACGCCTCAATAAAGCGTAAGGTTGCTGCATTTATATATGAATCTCTGCTAGTGGTATTAAATTTTTCTACCTCTTCCGCGTCTTAAGCTCTCAGCAGCACATCCTCTTTCGAAAATATGGTCAAGAGTATCCCTTATGTTGTGTCGACATTTCGAAAAAATTTAGGATAGACTCTGAAAAAGTTTTACATTGGATAAAAGCACACCCTTCGTCACTAGAAACCTTCGTCGCAAATAGAGTGTCCGAAATATAAGAGTTGACTGACAAAGTGCATTGGCGGCATGTGCCAACAAAACAAAATCCTGCGGATTAAGTATCTGGGGACGTGGGCGAATGAATAATTCGATATGGTTTAGCCATCCACAGTTCTTTCACCAGAAGACGAAGCATTAGAGAAGAAGAAAAATACATTTCCACTAATTTCGACTACTGAGAAAAATCAATAATGGACCTTATTGAAAAATTCTCTTCTCATAAAAAATTTCTTCGTGTGGTCGCATATATATTATGATGGATGAGACGACCAAGAATATCCTCCATGGGACAGGATGTCAGACATCAGATAAGTTAAACATTCATTCAGAATGTTTTGATGTTATTCAAAAATTGCATAAAGGTACCATCCTGCCCGCAAACTTGCAAAAGCTCAACCCGTTTTTTCATGAGTACTCGGACAATTCGCTTTCATTCAAAGTAATCCAATAGGAGGTCGCTTATTAAATGCGCCCTATATGATGCCAAATTTCCGTTATTATCAAAGACGGGCACAATTAAGTGGCTTATCTGCAAACTAGCCTTACTTCCAATGGACGTTAAAGGAAGCTGATGCTGTCAAGGTGGCCAGTGTTGCGTTAAGTGACATACTTTTTAAACCTAAAACTGTTAGGAAGAAAATGAATTGTAACAAGTAAGGAAGGGCTAAGTTCGAGTGCAACCGACCATTTTATACCCTTGCAACTTGGTGGAACCAATGCTAGGGACATAACTTAAAGTGTAAAATGCCAACCACAGGATCGGAATGCAAGCAATTTTATATATGCATATACTATACATAACTCCTATACTGGCAGACTCATGAAGTTTGTAAGAGAAAAGAAAACGATTATACGTAGTACATGGAAGTTGGGGTAGTATCGACCAGATTTTATATATTTTTCCCGTATAGAGTAAAGTCAGCCGGATGTTCGAAAATCCTAATATTAGTTATATGAAGACTAGGCCAAGTTTTCGCTCAAATTTATCTATTTGAGGCACAAAGATACATTGTTATGAGCAAAACCCGCTCTCCTAATCTCATTAAGATAGAAGTTCGATTATCTTTATATTAGCTGTATGGGGGAAGTATTGGTCCGATTCAAACCGCTTTTCACATAAAGACATACCATTGTTAGAGAAGTACTATCTCTCAATTTTATATCTCACACATTCACCAATATTTTCGGTCAAAAGTCAACAATAGGTTCTGGGGTTAACATTTTTGTTACCTAGGGGCTTTAACAGTTTTTGTTAGATTTAAATAATTTTTGGTCATAAAATGGCATAAACTGAAAGCAATATTTGTGCAAAGTTTAATCCCGTTATATTCCCATAAAGCTCTCTAATACCATCCTAGTGGTAAAATTTAATGTTTCGTTTCATTTAGTTATTGATTTATTGCGCTTTTAGTAGTTTTCAACAGTACGGTTATATGAGGAGTGAACGGGGTTATCCTCCGATTTCATCCATTTTCACACTGTCGGTAAAAGTTCTTAAAAGATTTTTTTCTGCAAATTTGGTTGTTGTAGCTTAAGTGATTTAGGAAATACATATGTATATAAACTTGTTAGAGGGCGGGACCACGCCCACTTTTTCAAAATATTTTACCCACCCCTTGCTACTGCGATCTCCTTTGCCAAATTACAATTTTATATCTTAATTTAGTGCTTACTTATGACACTTCTAGGTTTTCGGTTAATGGCGATTTTGGGGCGTGGCAGTGGTCCGATTACGCCAATCTTTTTTTGTACTAAGTGTACAAAATTGCACATACCTCTATATTTAACACTTATTTATAATAGAAATATTTTAAGCCGTTAGTTTAAGTTTAAGGTAACTGATCCGATTGAACGGAGTAAAGAATCAATTGTTATTAGAACGTGAAATCGAATGGACGTATTTTTTTAATAATAGTATTAAAACTTTTCGTGACAGGCAATTAGACCTTTATTCGCGCACTCCTAATTTATTCTTTTCTCGGATCTCAAAAACATTTCAGATTTTTGAACTAGAGATTTTATACTAAAACAGATTCTTCCATTGCTTCTTTGGCATCGCAGAGTCTACCATCGATTCTGTAACTTGCATGACAACTACTAGACCTTTTGAGCTCTTCAGTTCGTAAGACTTGTAATTCTTGAGATTATGAGAAAAATTTTACTACATCCACTAAATTATTTTTTTTTTTGTAGATGTTTCTTTTTCAGCTGATTGCCGCGATGACTTTTAATCACCGTTACATATTTTTATTGTCAGAAATTGTTATTCTTGGCTCGACAAACTGAAGCAGGCATTTAAGGAGGGCCTACGGCTTTGCTGGTGAGGCTGCGCAGCACTCATTATTGTTTGCTTGATTTTTTTCATTTAGTTTTAACATGCTACTTAATTTTCTGTTCGGTTTTAATAGTACACTTATCCGGACACCACGTTATGTGCATTAGAACTAAGGGAAGTATTGGTCCGATTCAAACCGTTTTTCATTTAAAGATATATCATTGTTAGAGAAGTACTATCTCTCAATTAATTATCTCCCACATTCACCGATATTTTCGGTCAAAAGTCAACTATAGATTCTGGGGTTAAAATTTTTGGTACCTAGGGGGGAGGATGGAGTCATGTGTAGAAGTTCACGCAAGTGAGGAAAGTTCTCTGATCGCCATTCACTTGGGAGTGACTCAAGCAGCTCACGACTTCCGGTCTCTGACCAAGTATCCTCTGGGTAGCCTAAGAACATCCGTTTGAAGGCGAGCTAAAGTGAGAAGGCGAAATATCCGTAAAAAACCGCACCAATGAAAACAACCAAACAGCCTCGGATGAGAGACCCCCCTTTTGATGACGACCATGGCAAGCGAAATAAGCACTACAAATTGAGGGCATGCACCTGGAATGTCCGGTCCCTTAATTAGGAAGGTGCCGCTGCTCAGCTGGTTGATGTCCTCGTGAAAATAAAGGCTGACATCACCGCCGTCCAAGAAATGCGATGGACGGGACAAGGACAGAGACGAGTAGGTCCTTGTGACATCTACTACAGTGGCCATATAAAGGAGCGCAAGTTTGGTGTTGGATTCGTGGTGGGAGAGAGACTCCGTCGCAGAGTACTATCATTCACTCCGGAGAATGAACGTCTAGCCACAATCCGCATCAAAGCGAGGTTCTTCAACATATCGCTGATTTGCACCCACGCCCCGACGGAAGAGAAGGACGATGTGACCAAAGATGCCTTTTATGAGTGCTTGGAGCGCACTTATGAGAGATGCCCCCGCCACGATGTCAAAATCGTGCTTGGCGACTTCAACGCCAGGGTGGGCAAAGAAGGTATCTTTGGCACTACGGTCGGTAAATTCAGCCTCCACGAGGAAACATCCCCAAATGGGTTGAGGCTGATCGACTTCGCCGGGGCCCGAAATATGGTTATCTGTAGTACTAGATTCCAGCATAAGAAGATACATCAAGCTACTTGGCTGTCTCCGGATCGAAAAACCACCAACCAGATCGATCATGTTGTGATAGACGGAAGACACGTCTCCAGTGTTTTAGATGTGCGTGCGCTCCGAGGTCCTAACATCGACTCGGATCACTATATTGTTGCAGCCAAAATTCGCACCCGCCTCTGTGCAGCAAAAAACGCATGCCAACAAACACAAGGAAGGTTCGACGTCGAGAAGCTGCAATCACAACGGACAGCCGAACGATTTTCTACTCGGCTTGCACTCCTGCTCTCTGAGAGCACTCGTCAACAACTCGGTATAAGGGAACTGTGGGACGGCAACTCAAACTCCTTACATTCAGCTGCAACCGAAACCATTGGTTTCCGGAAAGTGCAAAAGAACAGCTGGTACGACGAGGAGTGCCGTGTCGCAGCGGAGAGAAAACAGACTGCCTACCTCGCAACGTTACGATCGACCACAACACGTGCGGGATGGGATAGATACCGAGAGTTGAAGAGGGAAGCAAGACGCATTTGTAGACAGAAAAAGAAAGAGGCCGAAATGCGTGAGTACGAAGAGCTTGATAAGCTGGCCAACAGGGGTAATGCTCGAAAATTCTACGAAAAGATGCGGCGGCTTACAGAAGGTTTCAAGACCGGAGCATACTCTTGTAGAACCCCCAAAGGTGATCTAGTCACCGATGCCCAAAGCATACTTAAATTATGGAGAGAACACTTCTCCAGCCTGCTGAATGGCAGTGAACGTACAACGCCAGGAGAAGGCGAACCCGATTCCCCAATCGATGATGATGGAGCAGACGTTCCATTGCCCGACCATGAAGAGGTTCGAATAGCAATTGCCCGTCTGAAGAACAACAAAGCGGCAGGGGCCGACGGTTTGCCAGCCGAGTTATTCAAACACGGCGGCGAAGAACTGGTAAGGAGCATGCATCAGCTTCTTTGTAAAATATGGTCGGACGAAAGCATGCCCAACGATTGGAATTTAAGTGTGCTATGCCCAATCCATAAAAAAGGAGACCCCACAATCTGCGCCAACTACCGTGGGATTAGCCTCCTCAACATCGCATATAAGATTCTGTCAAGCGTATTGTGTGAAAGATTAAAGCCCACCGTCAACAAACTGATTGGACCTTATCAGTGTGGCTTCAGACCTGGTAAATCAACAACTGACCAGATATTCACCATGCGCCAAATCTTGGAAAAGACCCGTGAAAGGAGAATCGACACACACCACCTCTTCGTCGATTTCAAAGCTGCTTTCGACAGCACGAAAAGGAGCTGCCTCTATGCCGCGATGTCTGAATTTGGTATCCCCGCAAAACTAATACGGCTGTGTAAACTGACGCTGAGCAACACTCAAAGCTCCGTCAGGATCGGGAAGGACCTCTCCGAGCCGTTCGATACCAAACGAGGTTTCAGACAAGGCGACTCCCTATCGTGCGACTTTTTCAACCTGCTTCTGGAGAAAATAGTTCGAGCTGCAGAACTCAACAGAGAAGGTACCATCTTCTATAAGAGTGTACAACTGCTGGCGTATGCCGATGATATTGATATCATCGGCCTCAACACCCGCGCCGTTAGTTCTGCTTTCTCCGGACTGGACAAGGAAGCAAAAGAAATGGGTCTGGCAGTGAACGAGGGCAAGACGAAATATCTCCTGTCATCAAACAAACAGTCGTCGCACTCGCGACTTGGCACTCACGTCACTGTTGACAGTCATAACTTTGAAGTTGTAGATAATTTCGATCTATCTTGGAACCAGCGTAAACACCACCAACAATGTCAGCCTGGAAATCTAACGCAGGATTACTCTTGCCAACAGGTGCTACTTTGGACTGAGTAGGCAATTGAAAAGTAAAGTCCTCTCTCGACGAACAAAAACCAAACTCTATAAGTCGCTCATAATTCACGTCCTGCTATACGGTGCAGAGGCTTGGATGATGACAACAAGCGATGAGTCGACCTTAAGAGTTTTCGAGAGAAAGGTTCGATCAGCTGTACGAGATATGTATACGACGACATTGACATAGTTCAGCGAATTAAAAGACAGCGGCTACGCTTGCTAGGTCATGTTGTCCGGATGGACGAAAACACTCCAGCTCTGAAAGTATTCGACGCAGTACCCGCCGGGGGAAGCAGAGGAAGAGGAAGACCTCCACTCCGTTGGAAGGACCAAGTGGAGAAGGACCTGGCTCCGCTTGGGATATCAAATTGGCGCCACGTAGCGAAAAGAAGAAACGACTGGCGCGCTGTTGTTAACTCGGCTATAATCGTGTAAGCGGTGTCTACGCCAATTAAGAAGAAGAAGGGGCTTTAACAGTGTTTGTTGGATTTAAATAATTTTTGGTCATAAAATTGCATACACTGAAGGCATTATTCGTGCAAAGTTTAATCCCGTTATATTTATTGCTTCTTGATTTGTGTACTGGAAACTGAACGAATCAAGTGGAAGTTAAAATTGTGCTATATGGGAAGTAGTTATCAATTTATCGCTGTTTTAGTACTATTGAACTGTACTGTTATATGGGAATGAGCGGAGTTTCCATTCGATTACATCCATTTTCACACTCGGTAAGAGTATTCATGCTGGTTTTCGGTTAATGGCGAATTGTTGGCGTAGCAGTGGTCCAATTCCGCCCATCTACGAACTAGATTTTTTTTTGTATTAGGGAACCTACATACCAAGTTTCATCAAAATATCTCAATTCGTACTAAAGTTACAGCTGGCACGGATGGACGAACGGACGGACGGACAGACAGATATACAGTCAACCGGAATTCAACTTTTCTCGTCATCCTTATCTGTTTTATATATAAAGGGTGATTTTTTAAGAGCTTGATAACTTTTAAAAAAAAAAAAACGCATAAAATTTGCAAAATCTCATCGGTTCTTTATTTGAAACGTTAGATTGGTTCATGACATTTACTTTTTGAAGATAATTTCATTTAAATGTTGACCGCGGCTGCGTCTTAGGTGGTCCATTCGGAAAGTCCAATTTTGGGCAACTTTTTCGAGCATTTCGGCCGGAATAGCCCGAATTTCTTCGGAAATGTTGTCTTCCAAAGCTGGAATAGTTGCTGGCTTATTTCTGTAGACTTTAGACTTGACGTAGCCCCACAAAAAATAGTCTAAAGGCGTTAAATCGCATGATCTTGGTGGCCAACTTACGGGTCCATTTCTTGAGATGAATTGTTGTCCGAAGTTTTCCCTCAAAATGGCCATAGAATCGCGAGCTGTGTGGCATGTAGCGCCATCTTGTTGAAACCACATGTCAACCAAGTTCAGTTCTTCCAAGTTTGGCAACAAAAAGTTTGTTAGCATCGAACGATAGCGATCGCCATTCACCGTAACGTTGCGTCCAACAGCATCTTTGAAAAAATACGGTCCAATGATTCCACCAGCGTACAAACCACACCAAACAGTGCATTTTTCGGGATGCATGGGCAGTTCTTGAACGGCTTCTGGTTGCTCTTCACCCCAAATGCGGCAATTTTGCTTATTTACGTAGCCATTCAACCAGAAATGAGCCTCATCGCTCATCGGACACGGACGCGAAACACATTTCGAACCGAACACTGATTTTGGTAATAAAATTCAATGATTTGCAAGCGTTGCTCGTTAGTAAGTCTATTCATGATGAAATGTCAAAGCATACTGAGCATCTTTCTCTTTGACACCATGTCTGACATCCCACGTGATCTGTCAAATACTACTGCATGAAAATCCTAACCTCAAAAAAATCACCCTTTATAACCATATATCTATCTCGTTTAGTTTATGTGATACGTACAACCATTAGGTGAACAAAACTATAATAGCCTTTAGCAGGAGTATAAAAATATTGAAAATTGAAATTATATATTATACAGTCGATCTCCTTTTAACGCGGTTCTTTTTAACGCGGATTTTTTTAACGCGGAGTTTTTAACAATCCCCCGTTGTCTTTTTTTACGCGGTTCTACTTTTTTAACGCAGTTCGCGAATCATTTTGATTTTTTCCTTTTGTTTTATTTCTAGTGCGCTTTGCAAGTGCTGTTTAAATTGAAAGTCTAAGCCGTATTAAAAATGCAAACCTGCAACCATGTAAAAGAGAACCAAATGTCAAACCGAAAACAAACAAAATTACCCCGAAATGGCACCTAAGCGCAAAAGATTAAGCCTTAGGCAATAAATTGTCATTTTAAATTCTTTAAAAAGTGGGGACAGACCTGCAAATATTGCCAAGAGGCATAAAATTAACGAATCATCAGTTCGTACAATCAAAAGAAAGGAAAACGCCATAAGGAAAACTTTTACTGAATGCGGTTCCAGTAGCCTTACATATTCGTTCAACACTAGAGATGTCGTAACGGTTAAAGTTGAACGCGCGCTTGTATGGTGGATTGAGGACCTCGTCCATAGAAGAATTCCTGTGGATACTAGGTGCATAAAAGAAAAGGTCACTGTGTTTTATGAAAAGTTTAAATGCGAAAAACCATCTAGTTCAAATATGCAAAATACGAAACAATTTTGTGCAAGTAATGGTTGGCTTAGGTGCTTCTTGAAAAGAAACTCGCTGCACAACGTCAAGATAACAGGCGAAAGTGCATCGGCAGATGAAGAGGCAACAAAAATTTTCCCGAAAACTTTTTCAGACACAATTAAAGCACATGGCTATGTTGCAGACCAAATTTTCAATGCGGACGAGACCGGTCTATACTGGAAGAAAATGCCAAACCGCACTTACGTAACTAAACAAACCAGATCGGTACACGGGTTTAAAACAGCAAAGGAGCGTATCACGCTCTTACTTCAATGCATCAGGGGACAAGGTTTTAAAACCTCTGTTAGTGAGCAAAATTTTAAAGCCGCGAGCTTTGAAAGGTAAGTTTTAATCATTAATAGCTGATTTGCAAAAATTTTATGTTTTTCGATTTTAAGAATGGAATTGCCAGTACATTGGATGGCAAACAAAAAGGCTTGGGTGACCGCATCGCTTTTCAAGGAGTGGTTCGAAAAGTGTTTT
Source organism: Bactrocera zonata (assembly GCA_037783105.1). Classification (NCBI taxonomy): domain Eukaryota; kingdom Metazoa; phylum Arthropoda; class Insecta; order Diptera; family Tephritidae; genus Bactrocera; species Bactrocera zonata. The sequence goes on from JBAWJQ010001698.1 coordinate 784,793, forward strand.
GTGCCTGAAGTAAGAGGATACATGATCTCTAAAAACTTGGAATTTAAAGTGTTGTTATTAATTGACAATGCACCTGGACACCCGTTATTGAGCACCCAAACGTCAAAGTGCTATTTCTTCCCCCAAACACAAAATCTCTTTTGCAACCGCTGGACCAAGGTATCATTGCAGCCTTACAAAATTTATTACATAAAGCATTCGTTTAGGTTCATTTTGAATAAATTGGAAAGTAATTCCGCAATTAATGTGATTTCTGCTTGGAAAGATTTTAATGTAAAGAATTGTATCGATTGTATTAAAATTGCCGTAAAGGACATTACAAAAACCACCCTAAGTAAATGCTGGAAAAATCTTTGGCAAGATGTTGTGTTACAAGAAGAAAGTGATAATGAAGGACTTGTTACCTACGCGGAAATATTTGAATTAGCCAAAAGCATCGGCGGTGAAGGTTTTGACGACATGGATATTGACGATATTAATGAACTGTTTGATCTGTATGCTCTAGACGATGCCGAAATTATTCATGCAATTGATAATAATAATAATACTGACCTTGAAAAGGCAGAAAATGGTGTCAGCTTTACTTTCGTCAAAATTACTTCGAGAAGGATTAGACAAAGCTGCTGACCTTGAAAATCATTTTATAGATCATGATCCTAATGATGAACGCTTATCAAAGCTTCGTCGAGATTTTAAAAACGCTATGGAGTGCTACCAGGATTTATATAAAGAGATGCATAAAGAAAAAACCCAAAGATTATTAACAGATTATTTTAAGAACTAAAATACTGCTTTGTACGTAGTTTAATATAATTTAAGTTACAATTGATCTCAATGTGATTTTTTGCACAAATCTTGTAGAACAGATTTAAAATATATCAATGCGCTATATATGTAATTGAACTCAATATGATTTTTTGTCCAAGTTCTGTAAAACTAAAAGATAAAGAATATATCAACGCATAGCGAATATGTGCATATGTAATAAATTTGTTTACTTCCCCAAATTTGAGTTTCAGTTGGAATTTTGGTTATTTTAACGCGGATTTTTCGTAAAATAGGAACGAATAAACAAATTTGAATTGAAATGTGGATTTTTTTATGCGGATAAATTTGTGCCCCGGCAAACCGCGTTAAAAAAAAAGATCGACTGTATTATATATTATTATAAAAGATAAGAAATATTTCAAAAGTAGCTTTTATTTGCACATTAACTACAAATATTGCTTTGAAAATTTAATAAATTATTCATTCATTAAAATTCGCAAAATGATATTCATATAAATTGATAGGATTTTATGTAAACGCATGAAAATAAAAGCAACAGGCAAACATTCGTCTGTAATAGCAATGTAATATTTCAGAGGGTTTTTTTCATTTAATGCCGGAATTACATGTGCAGAATTCTGCGTGCAGAAAAAAAATTGTACTGATTTGACAGTTCAAATTCTGCACCTCAATGCAGATCTGCACGGCATGTGAAATTTGAATTTCTCTGCGCAGAGGCAGTGCTGACAACATTCAAATAATTAATTTTTGAGCAAAGTCCGGCAACATTCATCAGCTGTTCAGTGAAAATAAACAAAATACATAAAAAAATGGAAGAAAAATTGATTGAATTTGTTAGCGAAAACCGGTTCCTATATGACAAACGTCATAGGAATTATAAAAATAGCTACCTGAGGGACGCCAAATTTCAGGAGCTATCCGAGAAATTGCATATTCCAGGTAAATCATTAATTTTGTAACCTAACAGAAAATTTATATTTATTCATGTTTTGAATGTTTTTAGGTGAGAAGCTAAAGGCCCATTGGCGGACCCTACGAGATAAATTTTACAAAGACCTAAAAAAGGGACCGTCAGGAAGCGGTGTGTATTCGCCACACAAAAAGTGGAAGTGGCTGGAGAGCCTAAAGTTTTTAAAGGACGTTGAAATGGACAACTTGAAGTAGGTTTTGTATAATCTTATTTTATTTGTATAATTGTATTATTATACATGCATTTTCAACATACAAGGCAATTATGGCACCGTAACGACAGAATGTGACGACTCCTTCCTCAGCGACTTTGGTGAATCCGCCTGTAGCAGTGTCAATTTAAATATCTTTTCCCAATCACCGCAGACGCAGACACAAACACAGACTGGACGGAAACGTAAAATTGAGGAATTACTTGAAAGCTCGAATAGAGACTTTCAAAGAGTGACGCCGTTAGCCGAGGAAATATTGGAGAGATCCGCAATTCAGTTATTTTTTGAAAGCCTTGCCAAGCAGGCGGAGGGAGCTAATTTAAATAGCTTGGAAATGTCGGAGTTACAACTCCAAATTTCTCAAATATTCCACCAATTTTTTGTGAATCGTAGAAAATAAGTTTTTCATTAGCATCTTTTATAATATTTATCATTTTAAATAAAAGCCCATTCATTTCAAATATATAAAAAAGTACAAAGTTATTTATTTATTTTGTAGTTGTTGTTTTTGTTATTTCAGCGCAAACAATTTTGAGGAATATAAATCCATACAGGTTACGTAGAACCGACATATTTAATAATTTTTAAGAAGATCTCGGGTATCCAAAGCACTTCGTCTTGCGTTAGCGCTTGATTATATCGTACTCTGATGTAATGGCGCTACAAATTATCTCCACTGCCCTTCAATTAGAATGCCACTTTCATTTACGTGGTCAACGAAGTTGTTGGGACAATAGAATTCGGCGTTATGGAACTTTACAAAATTATGTAAAATTAATGTAGCTCTAACTATGGTATTGGCATTTTCGGGAAACATATCCAAAGAATTATTGAGAACTCGCCATCTAGCCACTAAAATGCCAAATGTATTTTCGATTGTAACCCGCGCTCTGGATAAACATTTATTGAAGTGGTCTTTGTTTGCTTCCAAACACTTTCCCGGATATGGCTTCATCAAATTTTTGTCAACGGAAAAGCAGCATCTCCCACATAATAAAATGGGAATTTTATCGCACTACGTGGAAGATTTTCTGCTTCTGGTAGGTTCATTGTTCCGTTTAATATTCTATTTCCAAAACCACTGATTTTTAACACTCCGCCATCACTTCGGCTTCCGTAAGCTCCAATGTCTACTGCGGTGAATGTATATTTGCTATCACAAACGGCTAACAACACAATACTAAAATATTGCTTATATTATATATATATAATTAAAATACAGTGATCCGGATTTTCGCGGACACTTGACTTGGACATGTTTGCCGTCAACAGCTCCTACAACATGAGGCATTCCTGTCTTGATGTAAAGTGAATCGGCTATTTCCCTCCACTCATGTTCATTTGGTTGCGGCAAGTATATTCCTGAAAGTTCGTCGCAAATGGCCGCGGATGTTTCCAATAAAATTTTGCCAATTGTTGATGCTCCTACTCGAAAAGCCCAAGCCAACATCTGGCGGCAAACTGCATGTCCAAATATCTATTGTAAGAGTTGATGAACATACATATGTATTTATTTATTATAAAATTTACAAACAAAATGTACTTACACTGATGTTATTGCCAGGCGACATTCTGCTGGTATTGGACGACGTATATGAAACTTTTTTGCTATACGCCTTTTAATTAAGCTTAGAAGAAGCTTAAATTGATCCACTTGCATCCGAGTAGCCTTTTGGAACTGAGAGGAATCATTGTTTTTTATGTAGATGAATAAATTATTGAAAAAGCCATGCAGCTCTCTCTCATTTTCCGCATAAATAGGAATCGTCCACACCCGTGTTTTTTTATCACTTATCGCGCACAAGCTTAAAATATTAATTAATTTCTTTTTGGCAACTAGAAGTAAAAGCAATTGTTGCAATCTTTTTTTCTTTCCACTTCCATTTTAAAATTTTTAAATTTCAATTTCAATTTCAATTATATTATTTATTGCAACCAGCTGATTGTCAAAATTTACTGCACATGTGTTTTGGCTGGAAAAATAGTGCAGATATGCATGCAGAATATCTGCACATGTAATTCCGTCATAACGCTCAGCTCTGTTTACACGCCATTGTTAATATTTCTTTTGAGTTAGCTGTTGTGAAACACGCTCATCGCATTTTTTTAGCTTTTGGCAATTCGCACGGGTGTCCGTATTTGGATCTTCTTTATAATTTACGTTCTCTTTCATTTTTCCTCTTTAAAATGGTCGCTCCGCCAAACCACCAAAATATATTCACACATCAATTGCTAAACATTAGCAATTTTTAGTGGCAATATTGATATTAATCCAGATTTTCTGCAATCTAAAATTGCTTGTCGAATGCCCCTTTTAATAATTGAAGTTATCATATTTAAGTACGTGTTGAATAGGTTCAATAGGAGTTTATACTGTGAACAAAACTAGTTAAGGAATTCACGATTTGGAAGGATGGCGCCGAGTTCTAGTGTTCCTCTGCCACGATATGAACAAGAAATGGGAATTAATGCAGTTTTATTGGGTCCGCCTGGTTCCGGAAAAGGGACACAAGTAAGAGCTCGCATTGAAAGTGATAGTTGATTTAACGAAAGCCGGGTTGCTTTCATCATTTGATTACATAATTTAATTTAAGTTAAATTATAATACAGTCAATAATGGTTTAAAATTAATCTAAACTGAAAAATAAATAAAAAAAAGTCGCGGGAAACTAGAATACCATCATACCATTGCAGGTTTAAAATGGTTGTAGTTGTATAGAGGATGTTCTCCAGATTAAGAATCAGAGTAACTTATTTAACAGAAAGGTTATGTAAATTTTGATTAAATTTTATAATACCTTCACCCTAGGTTAAAATGGGTATGTACGGATAGAGGGGGGAGGGGGGTTGAGTTTAGTATCGCGCCGGTTAATTTTGGCTCACGAGACGACAGAACCAAATTGAAAATTTTAAACACGCGTGTATGCTTAAATTATCGATCTTTATTTTAAAGCAGATTTTATAAAAATCGGTTCACAAATATTTCCACAAATTCAGTTTAAAAAAAGCTATTTTTTTTTTTTTTTTTTTTTTTTTTTTTTTTTTTTGTGCAAATTTCTAAATATATGCTAATGTATTTTCATCTGTTGTGCATTGTAGCAAACCAATTATGGATACATTTTCACGCACATATATTACTTCTTTACTGGCGTAGCCACCGCTTACGCGATTATAGCCGAGTCAACAACAGCGCGCCACTCGTTTCTTCTCTTCGCTACCTGGCGTCAATTGGATATTCCAAGCGGAGCTAGGTCCTAAACTTGCTCCTTCCAACGGAGTGGAGGTCTTCCTCTTCCTCTGCTTCCCGCGGCGGATACTGCGTCGAATACTTTCAGAGCTGGAGTGTTTTCATCCATCCGGACAACATGACCTAGCCAGCGTAGCCGCTGTCTTTTAATTCGCTGAACTGTGTCAATGTCGTCGTATATCTCGTACAGCTCATCGTTCCATCCGAATGCGATACTCGCCGTGGCCAATGCGCAAAGGACCATAAATCTTTCGCAGAACTTTTCTCTCGAAAACTCGCAACGTCGACTCATCGGTTGTTGTCATCGTCCAAGCCTCTGCACCATATAGCAGGACGGGTATAATGAGCGACTTATAGAGTTTGGTTTTTGTTCTTCGAGGGAGGACTTTGCTTCTCAATTGCCTACTTAGTCCAAAGTAGCACCTGTTGGCAAGAGTTATCCTGCGTTGGATTTCTAGGCTGACATTGTTGGAGGTGTTTACGCTGGTTCCAAGATAGACGAAATTATCTACAACTTCAAAGTTATGACTGTCAACAGTGACATGAGTGCCAAGTCGCGAGTGCGACGACTGTTTGTTTGATGACAGGAGATATTTCGTCTTGCCCTCGTTCACTGCCAGACCCATTTCTTTTGCTTCCTTGTCCAGTCCGGAGAAAGCAGAACTAACGGCGCGGGTGTTGAGGCCGATGATATCAATATCATCGGCATACGCCAGCAGTTGTACACTCTTATAGAAGATGGTACCTTCTCTGTTGAGTTCTGCAGCTCGAACTATTTTCTCCAGAAGCAGGTTGAAAAAGTCGCACGATAGGGAATCGCCTTGTCTGAAACCTCGTTTGGTATCGAACGGCTCGGAGAGGTCGTTCCCGATTCTGACGGAGCTTTTCGTGTTGCTCAACGTCAGCTTACATAACCGTATTAGTTTTGCGGGGATACCAAATTCAGACATCGCGGCATAAAGACAGCTCCTTTTCGTGCTGTCGAAAGCAGCTTTGAAATCGACGAAGAGGTGGTGTGTGTCGATTCTCCTTTCACGGGTCTTTTCAAAGACTTGGCGCATTGTGAATATCTGCTCGGTTGTTGATTTGCCAGGTCTAAAGCCACACTGATAAGGTCCAATCAGTTTGTTGACGGTGGGCTTCAATCTTTCACACAATACGCTTGATAGAACCTTGTACGCGATGTTGAGGAGGCTTATCCCACGGTAGTTGGCGCAGATTGTTGGGTCTCCTTTTTTATGGATTGGGCATAGCACACTTAAATTCCAATCGTTGGGCATACTTTGGTTCGACCATATTTTGCAAAGAAGCTGATGCATGCACCTTATCAGCTCTTCGCCGCCGTGTTTGAATAGCTCGGCTGGCAATCCATCGGCCCCTGCCGCTTTGTTGTTCTTCAGGCGGGCAATTGCTATTCGAACCTCTTAATAGTCGGGCAATGGAAACTTTGCTCCATCGTCATCGATTGGGGTATTGGGTTCGCTTTCTCCTGGTGTTGTGCGTGCACTGCCATTCAGCAGGCTGGAGAAGTGTTCCCTCCATAAGTTAAGTATGTTCTGGGCATCGGTGGCTAGATCACCTTTGGGGGTTCTACAAGAGTATGCTCCGGTCTTGAAACCTTCTGCAAGCCGCCGCATCTTTTCGTAGAATTTTCGAGCATTACCCCTGTCGGCCAGCTTATCAAGCTCTTCGTACTCACGCATTTCGGCCTCTTTCTTTTTCTGTCTACAAATGCGTCTTGCTTCCCTCTTCAACTCTCGGTATCTATCCCATCCCGCACGTGTTGTGGTCGATCGTAACGTTGCGAGGTAGGCAGCCTGTTTTCTCTCCGCTGCGACACGGCACTCCTCGTCGTACCAGCTGTTCTTTTGCGCTTTCCGAAAACCAATGGTTTCGGTGGCAGCTGTACGTAAGGAGTTTGAAATGCCGTCCCACAGTTCCCTTATACCGAGTTGTTGACGAGTGCTCTCAGAGAGCAGGAGTGCAAGACGAGTAGAAAAACGTTCGGCTGTCTGTTGTGATTGCAGCTTCTCGACGTCGAACCTTTCTTGTGTTTGCTGGCATGCGTTTTTTGCTGCACAGAGGCGGGTGCGAATTTTGGCCGCAACAATATAGTGATCCGAGTCGATGTTAGGACCTCGGAGCGCACGCACATCTAAAACACTGGAGACGTGTCTTCCGTCTATCACAACATGATCGATCTGGTTGGTGGTTTTTCGATCCGAAGACAGCCAAGTAGCTTGATGTATCTTCTTATGCTGGAATCTAGTACTACAAATAACCATATTTCGGTCCCCGGCGAAGTCGATCAGCCTCAACCCATTTGGGGATGTTTCCTCGTGGAGGCTGAATTTACCGACCGTAGTGCCAAAGATGCCTTCTTTGCCCACCCTGGCATTGAAGTCGCCAAGCACGATTTTGACATCGTGGCGGGGGCATCTCTCATAAGTGAGCTCCAAGCACTCATAAAAGGCATCTTTTGTCACATCGTCCTTCTCTTCCGTCGGGGCGTGGGCGCAAATCAGCGATATGTTGAAGAACCTTGCTTTGATGCGGATTGTGGCTAGACGTTCATTCTTCGGAGTGAATGAAAGTACTCGGCGACGGAGTCTCTCTCCCACCACGAATCCAACACCAAACTTGCGCTTCTTTATATGGCCACTGTAGTAAATGTCACAAGGACCTACTTGTCTCTGTCCTTGTCCCGTCCATCGCATTTCTTGGACGGCGGTGATGTCAGCCTTTATTTTCACGAGGACATCTACCAGTTGAGCAGCGGCACCTTCCCAATTAAGGGACCGGACATTCCAGGTGCACGCCCTCAAATCATAGTCCTTATTTCGTTTGCCATGGTCGTCATCAAAAGGGGGGTCTTTCATCCGAGGCTGTTTTTTCATTTTCATTGGGGGTGTTTTTTTTTACGTGGCGGGCCCCAGACCCATCATCATTATGCTTTGCAAATGTGAGTTTGTTGTCTATAATAATTCCTAGATCCTTGATTTCGGTTAATTCCTGTAGATACTCGTTGTTGAGTTTGTAGTTGGTGACAATGTTGTTATGAGAGCGTGAGAAGGATACGACTGCGCATTTTTTCGCATTGAAATCGAGATTATTTTTAAGGCACCAGGTTGATAGGCAGTCGATATCTTGTTGTAGTTGTGTGACATCGGAATCGTTAGGAATAATTCTGAAGATTTTCAAATCATCGGCATATAGCAGATATTCAGACTGTATATTGTTTACAATGTCATTGATGAAAATATTAAAGAGTAGTGGTCCTAAATGCGATCCCTGAGTATGAGTTAAGCCAATCCACTGCGGTGTCATTGATGCCATATTTATTGAGTTTTGAGACGAGTATCATATGGTCAACACGATCAAAAGCTTTACTAAAATCGGTGTAGATTGAATGTACCTTTTGTCCTTCATTCAGTGCGTTGAGTATAGTGTTGACATACAGGTAGAGATTTGACACGGTTGATCTGCCTCCCACAAATCCATGTTATTTTGTAGTGATGATTTACTTGAAGGTTAGAGATAGTTGAGGCAGAACCAACTTTTCGAAGAGCTTGGCTAATTCTGATTGGATGCAGATGGGCCTATAGTTAGTTACTTCAGATCTTAGGCCACTTTTGTGTATTGAACTCACATAAGACAGTTTCCAGGCACGAGGGAAACTACCTGATTGAAGAGAGTAGTAAAAAATATGAGTGAAGGGCTCACAAAGCTCGATGGCGCAGTTTTTTAAGAAAACGTTTGGTATCCCATCGGGTCCGGCACCTTTATTTGGATTTAATTTGAGTAGCTGCTGTGAACGTTGGTTGACGATCCATTTGAGTTAGCATCAACGAGCTGATTGTCGTTAGTATGTTTGGAAGATGTAGTCTTGAAATATGAGGCGAAAAGATTTGCTAATATCCAGGCCGGTGTCAGCTATTTGGTCCATCCAAGACATTGAGGATGGTATATCAATGTTATTTTGTTTTTTTTTATCTTTTATAAATTTTCACAAAGCGTTTGTGTCAGACTAGACCATGTTCTCAACTTTGTATACGTAATTACTGTAACATTCCGCACTGAGTCTTTGGCAGTCCCTCCTTAGAGTGTTAAAACGGTTGTAATTGTGTTGGTTTTCCTTTTTCTTGTATTAAGTGTGTGCTGATTTTTTGAGTTTAATCTTGTTTATGAGTTCATACGAGAACCAGCAGGGATAGATTTTTTGTGAACACATATTTTTTGTGAATACATATTGAGATATTCCTACTACAAGAGTATTGTGTAACCAATTAACTTTACTTTCAATAGTGTCCAGTGCGTACAGTATCGTCCAATTGACTTGGTGAAAGAAAGCACCGAGGCTAACGTAATCAACTTTCTTGAATGAGTAAGTGGCTGGATTAAAATGTTCTAAGTTGAGTCGAAATTTTAGATTTGTGGTGAAGGCAGGATGATATTTGTCCTCATGAACGAGAGGTAAAGTTTTATCCACGTAAGCCTCAACATTGCCGAAACAGAGGTCCAGAAGATTGTTCTGGAGGTTGTTTATGTTGTTTATTTGGATGCATTCCAGTAAAGCAAGTCCATCGTATAAAAATTTTTCGTAATCGGCTCTGGGGGTGCTGCTTGACAAGTTGAAGTCTCCTACGATTATTGGCTTTGCATTATTGAATTTCACATTGATATAGTTTAGAGTTGTAAGTATTTTACGATAAGTTTCTAGTGTTGTAAGAGGCGGCATGTATACACATCCAACAATAATATCAAGTACAGAACCTTTGATTTTTACAAATACCAATTCCAAATCTCTTTCATCTGTGCTAATTAAATCAGCATGGATATGACGTTTGACGGCGATGAAGACTCCACCACCACGATCTAGGCCAGTGCATATAGGATCTCTATATCTTCTAAAAATAGTATAAAAGCTATCAGTTACCTCGCCATCATTAATTGACGTTTAACCACGACTCAGTGATACAGAGTAGATCATAACCACTAGCCGCTGATACTGTCATAAACTTAGACAGCTTTGTCCGAAGGCCTGGGTAGGGGACAGCAGAATTCGTCTAGGCACAACAAGGGGCTGCCCACAGGGGGGTGTGCTATCACCCCTGCTATGGAGTCTAGTCGTAGACGACCTGCTGACACTGCTTACGGACAATGGGATCCGCTGCCAAGGGTACGCGGACGACATTGTATCATAGCAAAAGGCAGATATGAAAACACTCTCTGCGACTTGGTCCAAAGAGGTCTCAATCTAGCGAAGAGGTGGTGTAGGGAGGTTGACCTGAACATCAACCCCTCCAAGACGTCAGTAATTCCGTTTACGAGACGCAGGACCCTACCCGGCCTTAGGACTCTCTCACTGGGGGGCACTGAGTTAGAAATGACCAACAGTGTCAAATATTTAGGGTTGACGCTAGACTCCACCTTGAGGTGGAAACAACACGTTAACCTGACCTTAGTCAAGGCGACAAAGGCATTAATGGTGTGCAATCGACTGGCGGGTAGGTCCTGGGGCTGTAAGCCAAGGATAGTCAGGTGGTTGTACACCATGATAGTGAGACCGATAATCACGTATGGGGCGGTAGCCTGGGCCTCGGTTGCGTCGCAGACATCGGTTAAGGCTAAGCTATTAAAGCTACAGCGACTGGCCTGTGTCTGCATGACGGGCGCAATGCGTACCTGTCCAACGGCAGCATTGGAGGCTCTTTTGGAGCTGACACCGCTTCACTTGGTCATCAGTCAGGTAGCCAAACACACCCTTCTGCAAATAACGGCAGAGGGGTGGGGTAAAGGCAAGGTAGTCTCATCCCAGAGGATGGAAAGGATTAGCGGCAACCTACCTGTGGCCCTCCTCTCGAGGGATAGCGCTACCAAAAAGGTCAACCTAAGGAAAAAGTTCAAGGTTACTTTCAGCAACAAAGACGAGTGGAGTGACCCCAACCTCGAGATGGTGTTGAGGGAAAGCACCATAAGGTGGTACACCAATGGCTCGAAAACGGCGGAGGGAATCGGCGCAGGGATTGTGGGCCCACGTACTAGGCTCTCCATACCCATGGGCGAATTCCCGAGCATTTTCCAGGCAGAGGTCTATGCCATAAGCCGGTGTATAGAAATAAACCTCCATCGCAACTATCGCAATGAGCAGATAGCCATTGTCAGCGATAGTCAAGCGGCGCTAAAGGCGATCTCCTCTTACGAGGTCAAATCGCTTCTAGTGCAGGAGTGTAGGGATAGGCTGAATTGCCTGGCGGATAGAAACCGGGTACACCTGGTCTGGGTGCCTGGGCATAAAGGTACAGCCGGTAATGAACTGGCGGACGAGCTCGCCCGCTCCGCGGCCTCCAGCAAAATGGTAGGACCCGAACCCTTTACGGGGGTGGGTCCCCACACCTTAAAGGAGCTGCTCCGTAGAGAGGAAAGGATAGGCAGAGAGGAGTATTGGCTACAGGCTCATGGCATGAGACACGCCAAACTGCTAATGGGAGGTTACAACCTGAAAAGGTTCAAAATTATAATAAACCTCCCAAGGAACAAACTCAGGCTACTGGTCGCGTGGTACACTGGTCACTGCAGGCTGAACAGGCATCTGCATAGAATGGGCCTATCAGCTTGCGACATCTGTCGTTTCTGCGGCATGGAGCCTGAAACCCCGGAGCATCTGCTGTTTAACTGCCCAGCAGTCTGTAGACGCAGATCAAAGGCCCTTGGAGTGCTGTCTCCGGATAGGGATCGCATTGCCTCGCTACCGCCTGGAAGTCTGCTGGACTTTATCAATAGGCTGGGTCTAAGCGAGTCAATGTGAGTAAGGAGAAGGCACAATAGACCAAAGGTCGCAGTGCATTCCTCATTTGCATTCATTCATTCATTCATAGTTTTCGAATCTCGAATTAAGGTATCTTGGCAGAGATTTCGGGGGGGTAAGACTGCCGAGAGCGAAATTTTGTCGGCTTCCAGTCTGTCATTACCAGCAGCATTAGTGGATTCAGTGATGCCAGGGGCAATGACATTACTCTCTCTCCTTTTTCGATCGGTCATCTCCCTTATGATGTCTTCCGGAGATGATACATTCCTATAGGAGTTGAGCTTGTTTTCTACGGAGGAGATCATGTCACTCAAGTTAGAATGTTTTTTTTTTTTCAATGGCAACGCTCTGCTTGGAAAGCTTGTATACTTCTTTCTTGAGTTCAGCGATACTCCCCCCGATGGTTTGTTTAAAATTATCAAATTTGTTATTGAATGTTTGGGAAAATTGTTCGAATTGCTTCTTAAGAATTGTTTCGAATTTGTCAATACTGTCATCCCCGCTAACATCAGGCTCCTCGTCAGATGCAATATCAATGTCTAACACTAACCTCAAATTCACTGCATACGGTGCATCTCCGCTGTACATCATGTTTTTTGATATTAGTAGCAATAACATTAAATTCTACATTACTCAATTTCAGACATTCATCGTGATACCATTTCTGACATAATGCACATCTTAGACCTTTTGTATTTTTTGGTACTGGTTCAGAGCAGCTACCGCATGCGCTAGCATCAACTTGCTTCTTGGGTGGTATGTTGAGTATTAATGTATTCGCCCTTATGACTGTTAAACAGACGTGAGTAGATCACTATTGTTGTGCAACAAGGGCAGAAGTAAATAAATTATACTTATGAGTTTACTTATTCATTTTCACTTATAATTCAATAATTTTTTCACTAATTTTTACTTATTATAACGGAGCGTTCTTAACATACCCGTCTGATCGGTAGCCCTCAGAGTTGCCAACGAATTTTATGACGAAAACTCAATATATTTTTTTCTATTTTTAACGCAGAAAGGAGTAGTATACAAAAGTATTTCAGTCACCCCGGGTATTCGCTCGACCAGGATTATTTTTTTAGAGCGCGGCCGAAGGCCGCCAACGCAGAAAGGAGTACTATGCGAAAGTACTTCTATCACATATGCCAAATATTACACATATACATATGTAGAAAGTATTTTTTATTATAGTTAATATAGATATTTCCTGTTTAAGATTTGACAACGCTAATTTTCCTCATAATTGTAAGCAATCTAAACTTTTCAACTATGAGTGTGCTAGGTTATATTTAATTTTTGAACTTACGGCTTTTGAGATATTTGAGATGTACAAGGTCTGTCGCAAAAGAAACAGAACTTTTTAAATATAACTTTCTGGTGGCGCCACCTATTGGTGGGTATGTGAAATAAAAAGTTTGATCTTTTGTTGACATTTTGTATAAATTCTAAGACAATTGGATAACTACAATCGATGTTATCGATCAAAAAGTGTCAGCAGCTTTTGGTCATTGGTCTCAACATGCATTTTGAACAAAGAGCAAATATTAAATTTTGTTTTAAACTTGGGGAAAACGTTTACTGAAACATTTCAAATGATGAAAAAAGTTTATGGTGATCAGTGCCTATCCCGTAGTAATCTGTATGAGGGGTTTAAGCGATTCCAAGAAGGTCGAGAGGATCTCTGTGACGATCAGAAGTCACCGAAAAAAATTCGTCTTCAGAAGTCAAAAATAAAGACAATGCTGATTGGTTTTTACGATTCCAAGAGTATTGTACACTGAGAGTTTGTCCCACCTGGCCAAACGATTAATGCTGTGTTTTACCTTCGTATTATGAAGCGTCTTTTGTCACGCATTCGTCGTGCTCGACCACAATACCCTGAGGCAGGGTGCTGGCGCTTGTTGCACGATAATGCGCCGTGTCATCGGTCGACGATTCCCACTGATTTTTGGACAAGAAACTCCATATTAACCATTAACTACTCACCTGATCTGGCACCCTGTAATTTTTACCTATTTGGAAAACTTCATTTGCCCATGAAAGGACACTGGTTTCAGGACATTTCAGCTATCCAAAAGACGACGACCGATATTCTCAAGAGCATTCCGAAAAATGACCTTAAACACTCATTTGAAATGCTAATTGACCGGCCTAAACGCTGTATCGAAGCACAAGGAAACTACTTTGAATAAAAAAATATAACTTTTGAAAAATATTAATTTTTAGTTGTTTTTTGTTTTTTTTAACAGTCCTGTTTCTTTTGCGACAAATCTTGTACAAATGTATAAATCTGGTAACACTAATTTTTTGTTTATAACCATTTTCTTATTATATGAATAAACAGATTTCATCGAAGGTTAAATATGGAATTAAAGTTATTTTTGAAATATCGTCTCAAGTCGCAAAAATTGTCTCTAACTCGAAATCTCAAGTTTAGAAGCTTGTGACTGTATCACAGTACAGAGTGGCAATGTTAATGTTTTTTTTAATAAAAATTAATATTAGTAACAAAAACTTCCAAAGACAAACAACTATCCTTTCATTCGTTATATGACATTTTATTGGCATTATTAGTATTTTGTATGACCACCCTTGGATTCAAGTGACGCAAACTTAAGGTACGTTTTTAGAGTTCATTAAAACTCCTCATAAAAAAATTACAGAAGGTATATTTTTAATTTTTACAACATTTGTACAAAATACCTCAGTCTTTAAAACTAAACTAAAACGGAGTTTTTCGATGTTTGAATGAAAAGATAGAAGCTCGAATCTTAAATAATTAAAATATGTACTTATTAAAGTGAATCCAAGGATATGTTTAATCGTCTAACTTAGAAACCCGAATAAAATATTTAGACAGATTTTCTTAAGATGTCAAATATTTGAAAGTGAAATAAGCATTGAACACGAATGATTCTTTCTTAGCAAAATATATTATAATATTTTTTCTCTTCTATATAGTATATTTTAAAGGTTATTGAAAGCATATTTGTACCTCAAAATAATTTTAGAATTAATTTACTAAACCAATATGTTCGATGATACCAGAAAATAAATAATGTGAATAACTTAAAGATTTTCCATGTGGATAAATCTTAACACTTAATACACAATATTTTAATTTTCTAGGCTCCAATACTAAAAGAAAAGTTTTGTGTATGCCATTTGTCAACTGGTGATATGCTCCGAGCTGAAATATCTTCGGGGTCCAAATTAGGAACCGAATTAAAAAAGGTAATGGATGAGGGGAAGCTAGTTTCCGATGATCTAGTTGTGGATATGATTGACAGCAATTTAGATAAGCCAGAGTGTCGAAATGGATTTCTCTTGGACGGTTTTCCCCGCACCGTTATTCAAGCACAAAAGGTAAGATTACGATTAAATTAGCATTACTACTTAAAAGCAATATCTTCTCCTTTACTGGCATAAAAAAAAACTTAAGCTGTTATAACTGAGTTACAACAGCACGCTAGAAGTTTCTTCTTTTTGCAATGTGTGCAATGTTGGAGTGTTTTCGGTCATTCGGAAAACATGACCTAGTCAGCGTAGCCGGTTTCTTAATTCACTGAACTATGTCATCATATATCTCATGAAGCTCATCATTCCATCGAATGCGATATTCGCCGTGGCCAACGCGCAAAGGACCATAAATTGTCGATTCATCAGATGTTGTTAATGAGTGTCTTATGGAGTTTTGTTTTTGTTCGTTGAGAGAGGACTTTACTTCTCAATTGCCTTCTTCCAACATGGACGAAATTATCTACGACGAAGATAAGACGGTCAACAGTGACGTGGGAGCCTAGTTGCGAGTGCGACGACTGTTTGTTTGATGATAACTGCTCGGTTGTTGAGGCCAATGATATCAATATCATCGGCTCACGCCAGCAGCTTTACACTCTTATACTTACGATTTTCACATCTTGGCTAGGGCAGCTCCCATAAGTGTGCTCCAAGCACTCATAAAAGCCATCTTTGGTCACATCGTCCTTCTCTTCCGTCGGGGCGTGGGCGCAAGTCAACGATATGTGGAAGAACCTCGCTTTGGTGCGGATTGTGGCTAGACGTTCATTCACCGGAGTGAATGATAGTACTCGGCGACGAAGTCTCTCTCCCACCACGAATCCCACACTAAACTTGCACTCCGTTATATGGCCACTGTAGTAAATGCCACAAATACCTACTCACCTCAGTCGTTGTCCCGTCCATCGCACTTCTTGGATGGTGGTGATGTCAGTCTTAATATGACGAGGACATCAACCAGCTGGGCAGCGGCACCTTCCCAATTAAGGGACCAGACATTCCAAGTGCATGCCTTCAAATCGTAATCCCTAATGCGTTTGCCATGGTCTCTCATCCGATGCTGTTGATTAGTTTTCATTGGAGCGTCGTTTACGTGGCGGGTTGCAAACCCAGTGGACAACCCTGAGTAGGGAGGGTTCGCCTCGCTTTGGCTCGCCTTCAAGCGGATGTTCTTTGGTTACCCATGGGATACCTGGTCTAATACTGCAAGTCGTGAGTTGCTTGAGCCATATGTAAAATAATCGTTTCTGGCCACTTCTAAGTGAATGGCAATCAGAGAACTTTTCTCACTTGCGTAAACTTCTGTACATGAGTCCATCCTCCAAAAAGCAATATCAGTTCATATTCATATACAATTAAACATTTCGTAGGTACTTTTAAATACAGTCCTCTTTTAAAGTTATTCCACTTTTAGTCGATTAAATTTTGCTTTTGTTTTTTCAAAGGTTCTCAAAGTTCGCTTATTTGTGGGTTATTAACCCCTTGACATATCAATTAGCGCAACGAAATTCGCTTCCAACTGTTCGCACACAACTTGCACTAAACAAAACAGTTCTGATTCTTACGAACAGTCGCAAAGAGAATGCAAGTAATAAAACTATTTATTTTAAATTAGATGTTGTGCACGGCATCAACTAATTTTATTCTTATTATTACGAGACTCGAAAATAATAACGGGAAAAACTAAATTCTCTTCTCATGAAATGTACACTTCTACACACCACGAGTCAGACTCGGGATAATCATGTTAGGCACCAGAAATTATACCGCGAGTCAGACTCGTGGAAATACGTCAAGGGGTTAAGAGGCATTACTAGGCTGGAAAATAAAAAAGGCATGAGTTTAGAAATGTATAGAGGCGAGTTCAATATGCAAGTCCGCAGAGAGGATATCTGTAAACGCCATACCATAATAATATGCGGGTGGTGTAATTCAAACTTAGTCCATTTATCGTGCAGAATACCAAAAGAGGATCATTTAACAAGCAGAATGCCAAGTGGTGGACATTGAAGCCGCCTAAAATACCGAACAGGGAGCACCTTAAAACAGCAATCCTATATTTGGATGATATTCAGTTGTGCAACTTGAAACTGAGTTAGAGCTTAACCTTCCTTTATAGGATATTAATGTCCTTAAGAATGCTATGTTAACAATTTTCTCATTCCTTTACAATGATTTTATTTTTAACTAGCTCCCGCCGTAGCCGTTGTCCTGCGTGAAATTATGTGTTTTGAAATGAAAAGAAAGTTGAATTTATCATTTTATTATTTTTTTTTTTAATCTAACGCAGCTTGATAAACTACATTTTTTGGTTTCTGTTCCGGTGTACAGAAGAGATAGTTTTCGAACTCGTGAGCACGTTACGTATATATGGCCGTGTGAAACACATAGCATTTCCAAATTATACCACACACTATGTGACTATCCTTGTGTCCTGTTGATAGTCATCTCAAATTCAATTTTCACTAAAAACGGATTACGTTTGAACTGAAATATCAAATCGTTAGAAATCAAGAAATTCGTAGAATCAAGTATTGTGCCCCCTTATATTCGATAGCGCAGATTGCGAAACAAAATAACGACAGTTCCAAATTTGAGACGCAAATGATGCGGTGGCATATCAAGCCTCTCCAAAGAATTTAGAAATTCCACTGGATAATTGTTGGCGTCGTTTTCATTGTCAAGACGATCGATCGGTTTGTATGAGCGTAAGTCTCCCGGAATTTGACTTTGAATCTTCCAATTTAAGTCAACAACATCGGCATTTTTGGTAGCTAACATTGCCCGTGCACTTAAAGAATCGTAGTTACGATAATTTGGCCAATGGCCGAACATTCGTGATGAATTCATTTTTCGTGAATTGTTAACCGGCGAATGGAATCGATATCGAACCACCGGAAGTATCAACCGGAATTAACCCTTTTCCAATTTTTTGCGAAGACGATGTAAAATGTCTTCGGCAATGTCATTTTTGTTCGTATCCCATAATTGACGCGGATTTGAAGCCTGATATGTCAAAATGATTATCGCAAAAAGTGTGCGAACTTCATTTTAATTCCAGTGATCAACATGTTCCAGCAATTGTAATTGCTGGCTTACTTCTCCAAAACTTGCACACACCATATCATTCACAGTACACAATGACTCAAATAAAGTTGAACCGCGTACATTAATCAATAGCAACTGATCGTAGAAACAATCGTCGTTTTTCGGGTGGATTGTGTAAATTCGTCCGAAGGCATTAGTTGAGAACACACCTGGATGTCAATTTACTGGTTGGTCTTGCTTTCTGCGCAACTATTTCTTCGACTATGCATTCCATGTATAATATCAAGTCATTTCCGAATAGATCAATGTTCTCGCAAACGGACCACTGACGAAAGTTGAGAAAAAAATCGTCAACGGTAATTTTCTTGCTGACGGTGTTTCCACTGTCTGTACAGTGGGCTCTGTGTTGAAATACACTCTTTGGTCATTCTCCAAATTAACTGCGAGACGCACAACAGTCGGAAAACGTTCATGAATTGCAAAAAAAAAAAAAAACATATCCTACAAAGCGATTTATTACAGTGCACGTATCGACAGTAATATTCAAGACCAATAACCGCCATGTTGCTTACTTTGGTGACGTAATTACAAACGTATTTTTATCAATTTCACCAAATTGCAATACGCAACATTGATATGACTTTTGAATGTGAATTAGACAACAGTGGCGAATATGGTACGATCCATGTGTTGTTAACTTCGATATTCCCGCCTCTAAATTGAATGCTAAATGTTCTGCCATTGTCGTCTGGTGAGCGACGCCAATAGCACGAAGCACGTGGATAATGTTTCGTGCATTTATTGTCAGACATATGCAATCCGAAGTGGGATTGTGGTGTCCGCAAGGTCTGTGAACCATATTGGTTTTCATCACTTCGTATAATACTGGATCTTTCTTTGCATCAGGAATTTCCGCAGAAATGATTTCATCAATTTGATCTGGTGTAACCACCATCCAAAGAAGCATTTGTGCGTGCGGCAAGCCTCTCTTTTGCCACTCAGCAGAATGCTTCTAGCAACTGACAGCACCACATATACCTTGCTTCAAGATAAAGTTCATCAAATGTCGTAAGTGTTGTTTGAAAATTCGTGCTGTCACATCGTGACGATCGCTTTCTGATTGACCGCGATCCATAATTACTTCTGCCTTGCCTTGCTTTAGGCTGCCATACGTTGATGGCAAAAAGAACGCCGATCGATATTAGGGCGTCCTCATCGTGGCTTCGTAACAAATTTCAATCTGCAATTGATCTCTTTTTGTGAAACACACGTAAAGTTTTCACTGAATAATTTTCAATAATTTTTCTTTTGAATAGCCGAAATAACAAAGCAAGCGACCGAAATTGAACGATTCAAATAATTTACAAATCAAAATATTGAAAACAAAACAAACAAAAATAAAAAAAAAATAAAATTGTTTGAAAAAAAGCTAATTTTTTGGAAATTTCCGACTTTTTCTCACGAAAATCATAATTTTTTTTTATTTCTAAGCTTTCCTCGATCCACAACGAACAACCTCTGAAAATTTCATCACGATTAGTGCAGCCGTTCACTTAGCTTTATTAACAAACAAACATTCATTCGTTTGTACGGAAAAAGGGCTGTTTTAAGGGTTTTCCGGCAGTTATTCGAAAAAAGAATTGACAAAATTGGTCCAGGCGTTGTTGAGTTATGCGCTTAGCAAAACATTTTGCGATTCATTTTTATATATAAGATGTGTTGTGTTATTTAAGAAATATTTCTTAAACATTAGGAGACGGTACGGCCGTTCATTTTAGTCGCCCTTTATATTTCTTACCCCTGTTTATCTTAACCCTGTAAGTTTGGATGATTTGGCTGGAACTTGTACTGTTTTCTGTTAATGTGAAAACATGCTGCCTAATAGCACGCTCGGTGATAGAATGATTTTAACCTCTTTTTCCTCTGTTGTTGTTTCCCTTTTCCTCTAGCTGGGTCCTGTCGTCCGTATGGACGAACACACTACAGCTCTAAAAGTATTCGACGCAGTACCCGCTGCAGAAGTAGAGGAAGAGGAATGCCTTCACTCCGTTGGAGAGATCAGGTGGAAAAGGACCTGGCAGCTCTTGGTATAATTGGCGTCAAATTGCTAAAAGAAGAAACGGTTGACACGCTATTTTTAACTCGGCTATAATCGCGTAAGCTGTGTATACGCCATTAAGGAAGAATTCATAAGCTAAATACGATTTTTCGCCGGCTTTACCGAATTCAAGAACTTTTATACAACGCGCAGACATTTGTATCGATGTTTCAAGATATTTTTTCATTGCCATGTATTATGTACCATTTGTTGGAACGATAGTTAACTTTTTACAGATCCTCGCATATGTCTGTTAAAAAAAGTACCTATTTCAACGAAATCTGAAGTTTTACTAACATAAATTAAATTAATACATAGGTTCAATGATTTGTTTATCACCATTTCAATGTTCTTTCTTGTGTTGTTTTTCAAAATATTCTTTCTCTTGTGAGGCATAGAACCTGTTACAAGGCTAATCTGTAATTTTAACCTTGCCATACGTAAATTTTCATTACTTTCTAATGCTTTTATTTGAGAGAGAATTTTGAGGAGTTGAAATTATTATTAATCATTTGAAATCAGGAGGAGCAGGCAATTGTTCCTGTGGGTAAAGGTAAGTTATTAGACAATTACATTTACAAAAATGATAAGCTTAACACAATGATCTTGGATGAATAATAATTGTTTTTGTTCTCTAATCCCGAAATATAAAAGGCAACTTTCGTATATATTTTATACTTTATTCGTATCTTTTCGTACATTTTACTACAGACACAAAGCAACTAAAACGCCGTACAAAAATTTAATATGCATATGATAACTTTTGCATTTTTTAAAAACTCTAAACATGAAAAAAGTTTTCCGAAAAAATTTAAAATAAAATGGTATGTGTACAACTAAGTTCCCACTGTTAGTCAATAGATATCGATAGCAGTTAGTGGTGATCGATTTTGATAAATCCAAAACATAATAAATAATGTTATATACTTCTGGTTATGTCCGATTTTCCGCCAAATAATCGTCATTGTCATTCAATTAAACAAATCGGCGGCTGAAGCTCTTCAGGAACTCTTAGTCGTATAGTTTATTTCAGACTGAAGGTTAAATTACACATACTTAAGTATATAAAAGAGAATCTTGTTGCTCGCTGGCAACGGGATTTTACAGTTACGAATATTGCGTTGTATATATGTACATGTGTTAGATATTTCTAACACACCTCGAGGCAATATGTCATTAGGCACTTAAATTTTAACATTTTCATTTTAGTATATACCCATCGTGCTAATACATTTCTTATGCTTAATTTTAATAAGGTTTTTGGTCAGGACATCAGATATCATATTTTCAGTTAATATTATATATACTTTATTTCAATTACATTGTTCCTGACTATTTGCCTGACATGATGTTACTTAATAACTATATGGTATTTCGAATATTTTGCAAAACATTGCTCACTTTGGTTGTCGCTAAATATCTTTGTTGCATGACCATCGCTTAAACCCATCTCGCTCATGAGTTTGCGGACATATGCTGCTTCTTTAGCAGCCGTTGACAAAGCTGTGTACTCCGTTTCAGTGCTGCTTAAGGTTACAACGCCTTGTGTCTTCGATTCCCATGAGATCACTGTTCCTGCTGCAAGAAACGTCCAACCGCTGTACGATTTTCGGTTTATGCAATCTCTATCCCAATCAGCATCGGCATAACATTCGAGCTTCGTAACGGAGTGTAAAACATCCAGCCGAGTTGTTATGGCTAGATACATCAGCGAACCTATCAGATTGATAACTTGCCTGGTTCGCTCGCGGACACTCATCATTGTCATACTTAACCTTGTAGTTACTCAGACCATACTCGTCGAGTAGGTTTCCAATATACTGTTTGTGATCAGCAGTAACGTTGTCAGTTTCTCCTTCTCTTTCTATTTCCATACCAAGGAAATGTTATTGACGCCTCAACTTTGTTGAGCGCTTTCACGCTTCTACGAAGTGTGTACAATCACGGTTCACTAGCACATGAAACGAGTCCAATATTCAAGAACACCTCATTGAGTTTTGTGTTCCATTTACAACCACTTTGCTCTAGGCCGTAAAAAGACTTCTTAAGTGTAAGCACAGTCCCAGGATATTCTTAGTTTTCAAATCTCTCTGGTTGTCTCATATACACTACATCTCGCAGTTCACTGTTGAGATAAGCAGATGACACATAAATTTAGTGCACATACATACATTTCTCAACTGTTATAGCAATTGCTAGACGTATTGTTGAATACCGTGCCACAGGAGAGAACGTTTCAGTGTATTTGACACCGCTTTGGCCACTAGACGAGACTTAAAACGAGCGATGTGGCCATACTTGTCATGCTTTACTGCAAACACCATTTACAACCGATCGTCTTTTCGTCCTTCAGAAGATCGACCAACGACCATGTTTTATTGGCATCCTCCTTCTGCATAGATGCCTTCCACTGACTGGCATGATTACAACTTAAGGCCAAAGTTACTGTTTCTGGTACAGCCACATCATCAGTTGTCATAATATTCAAAATGTTGTACTGCTTGCTGGGACGCCCTGGATTTCCTGTACGGATCAGCTTTGGTCGGTAGAAACTTCCTGCTATGCCTCTTGTCCGAAACTATAGCTTTGATCCCGAATATTCTTAGATGGCTCACCGTTGGCTTTTTGCCAATCCACGACTCGAATGGTGTCATGTCCTCTAAGACAGATGTTTCCGAACGGTTCCTGAGGTATGCAACCGTGTTAATAGCTTCTGCCCAGAAGCCCTCATTCAGACCAGCATGTAGAATAATACTGCGCGCCATCTCAACCAATATTCTGTTCGCGCGCTCAGCTACACCATTTTGTTGAGGTGTGTGTGGTATAGTAAGCTGCTTTTTAATACCATTGCTTGCCTGGAGTTGTTTAAACGCGCCACTCAAATACTCACGTCCGTTGTCGCTTCTCAGACACTTTATTATACCTTGAACAGGGCATATTAAGTTTGTAACACACAGAAGGAAGCGTCGGAGACCCTATAAAGTATATATGTACGTATAAATGATCAGTATGTCGAGCTGAGTCGATCTAGCCATGTCCGTCTGTCTGTATATATACGAACTAGTCCCTCAGTTTTTAAGATATCGTTTTGAAATTTTGCAAACGTCATTTTCCCTTCAAAAAGCTGCTCATTTGTCGGAATTGCCGATATCGGAGCACTATAATATATAACTGCCATATAAACTGAACGTTCGGAATCAAGTTCTTGTATGGAAAATTTTCATATTTGTTAAGATATATTAACGAAATTTGGTATAGATTATTTTCTAAGGCAACAATGTAATCTCCGAATAAATTGTTCAGATCGGTTAACTATAGCATATAGCTGCCATACAAACTGAACTATCGGAATCAAGTTCTTGTATGGAAAACTTTCACATTTGACAAGATATATTCACGAAATTTGTTATGAGTTATTGTTTATAGAAATAAAGTAATATTAGAAGAAATTGTTGAGAAAGTCTAAATATAGCATATAGCTGCCATACTAACCGAACGATCGGAATCAAGGGCTTGTATGGAAAACTTTCGCATTTGACGGGGTATCTTCACGAAATTTGGCATGGATTACTGCTTAAGGTAACAATATAATCTAAAAAAATTGTTCAAAACTGATTACTATAGCATATATGTAGCTTCCATACAAACTGAACACCAAGGATAATGGGATGCCCAACTTATTCCAGTGTGAGAGCGCCTCAAAATAAGCGTTTTTTATAACATTTTCCATTATGGCCAGATCGAACAAAATAAGAATTTTTGGGCATTTTAAATTAAAACACCCAACATTTATTACGATTGCAAATTATTATATATTGAACTTTTAATATATGGCGAAACTACTTAAATCCTTTTTTATGATTTTATGGTATATTAAAACAACTGACTTTCGATCTTTCAGTACTTGAGAAGGTGAATTAAGCCTGTTTTTAATCATTTGTAATTGAAAATTAATTCTAATGTGCATCAAATTACAAAACGCTCCATGAAATATATTTAAATTTCGCATTTTCTTTGATTTTCATTGTTTTAATTTTTTATTAGCGATATTGAACGGCGGCAACAAATTCCTCCGTTCACATATATTTTTGGTATAATTTCAATCTGGCCGTTACAGTCATTCCAATTACAAAACGTCAAAACCTCCCCAATCCAGTCAACTGTCAAAGTTTAGGTCAGATATGTCCAACTCTTCTCTCACTGGAAGTGAGAGCACAATTGCTAAACGTCAAAACCACCTAAACTTTGACAGTTGACTGGATTGAGGTGGTTTTGACGTTTAGCAATTGGAAACGAGCGATGGCCAGATTGAAATCTCACCAAAAAAATATGAAAACGGAGGGATTTGTTGCATCCTTCAAGACCACTTATAAAAAATGTTAAACAATGAAAATTAAATAAATTTATGATATTTAAAGGCATTTGAGAAACGTTTTGTAATGTGATGCATAACAGTATTATTTTCAATGGAAATTTATTAAAAACATTTATTGATTAAGAGCTAAAAAGCTTAAATCCGTTTATTGGGTATTGAAAGTTTAAAAGTCAATTGTTCTAATATACTTTAAAAAGATTTAGTTTCTCCATATAATAAATAACCACTATATAGTAGTTTTTATTCGTACTAAATGTTGGGTGTTTTAATTTAAAATGCCCAAAAAATTTTATTTTGTTCGATCTGGCCATAATGGAAAATGTTATAAAAAACGCGTATTTTGAGGCGCTCTCACACTGGAATAAGTTGGGCATCCCATTATCCCTGGTTTAGGTGGTTTTGACGTTTAGAAATTCCAGTGAGAGAAGAGTTGGACATCTCTTTATCTCTGCTGAACACATAGTTACTAACAGAAATGCACCTGTGACAACGAAAATGAGAGAGACGACAAAGATCGAAAAAAGTCCTACTCAAGTGCTGAACACAATGACGGCAACAGACTGCAAACGACATCTGTCAAATATTAAAATACATACGTTCTTATGGACACAGATATTTTGACAGCTGCACGACTACACGACTGCAGGCCGACAGTTGACGCTCTCGCTAACTTCAATTTTCATATTTGCCAATGACAGTAGAGTTGACAGTAGAGAGATGAGGTGGAGTGGTGATGCCACTAATATGTAAAATGTAAAGTTATTCAAAGCTCTAACAAACCTGACGTTACTTTACAAATAAAGACATAAAATAGCTGTATTATATCATTTGTAATAACAATTGATAATTTAAAAAAAAATAAATTTACCTATTTACTTATTTTTTGCTTAAAAAATTTCACTTTGAAGAAAATATTGAAATTTCATTGAAGTGCAAGGTATTAGTATGGCCACAACGAGATTGTGTACATGCAAACTGGAGAGCTGTGTTGTCTTGTGTACATGCCGGCCATTGTTATGTTGCCGTCTTCTCACAAATGTTCATGTAAAAGGATTCACAACGCCATCTCCAGTTCACTGTCGTGCTGCTGCAGTCTGTCGCGCTCATTGTGCTCAGCACATGAATCCTACTACGTGAACATTTGTAAGAAAGACATACAGACATACACATGTAACAACGGCCGACATGTACACAAAACAACACAGTTGTCCATTTTTATGTACACAATTTCGTTGTTGCAATACTAATACCTTTCACTTCAATGAAAATTTTAAATTTTCTTCAAAGTGAAATTTGTTATGCAAAAAACATGTAAATAGGAACATATTTTTGTTTTAAACTATCAATTTTATTACAAATGATATAACAGAGCTATTTTATGCTTTTATTTGTAAAATAACGGCTGGTTTGTTAGAGTTTTGAATAATTTTACATTTCACATATTAGTGGCATCACTCTCTACTGTCAGTTCTACTGTCCTCTCATTTTCGTCGGCAATTTAAAAATATTTTCAAGTTTGTTCATGCAGCTGTCAAAATAAATGTGTGCATAAGAACGTGTGTATTTTAATATTTGATAGATGTCGTTTGCAGTCTGTCGCCGTCATTGTGTTCAGCACTTGACAGCTAAATTCGAATATACACATACATCTATAAAAGAGAACTTTGTTGTTCGCAGGCAGCGGGATTTTACAGTTACGAATATTGCGTTGTTTTTACATATATATGCCTTGAGTATTTCTAACAGGAACTATAAGATGTTTACAGTGGTGCTGAACCAAGTGAAGCACCGTGGCATGATTGATTTCGTCATTTCAAAGGCAAAAACCCTGCGAAAATGGTGAATTCAAGCAGTCCACCTTCTATTGACTTTTTTTCCTCTTCATCAGTAAAAAAAAATACCAATATCATCATATCAAACCTTTTTTGAAAATTACTCACCTACTTTTTATTAAACACTAACATTAATTACTCATCTACTAAAAATCTATTAAAAACTAACAAAATTCAACTATAAGAGTGTTATGGTATCTAAATATTTTTTTGTCAATTTTTTAAATTTATTGGAGAAATACTTCTATTTCATAAGAATATTTTTTGCGAAGCAACTGAAGTTTTTTTAAGAAAAAATTCGCTGGGTGATTTCTATAAATATCATTTTATTTGCGACGGTACCATTATGAAATAATAGATAAAAACAACAGTTAATAAATTGAAATTGTTCATTTATTCCGATTTTATTCCGAAAAAGATTTTCACACTTGGCATAGCTCTATCTATATTATTTAACGATACTCGTTACGATAGTTGATTTTTTAGCATAAATATCGGTTAAACCATAAATATCTCAAGAATATTAAATGCGAATGTTTTAACTTTTACTTTGCAAGGTTCTTTTTTAATTAAGAGCCAAAAATTTAAAAATATGTGAGTTTTTAATTCATTAACTACTATTTGATACACGTTTTAGCTCGATGACCTACTTGCCAAGAGAAATACGAATCTCGATGCCGTGGTTGAATTCTCTATAGACGATAGTTTGCTAGTACGAAGAATAACGGGACGATTAATTCACCCTTCAAGTGGCCGATCATATCACGAAGAATTCGCTCCACCGAAAAACCAAATGCGTGACGATGTAAGTTTCTTAAGTTCTTAATGAAAAGGAAATTAAATTTAAAATTAAATTAATTATAATAAAATTACGTTTAACTTAGGTAACTGGTGAACCTCTAGTGCGACGCAGTGACGATAATGCAGAAGCCTTAAAAAAGCGATTGGAAGCATACCATAAGCAAACCAAACCCTTGGTTGATTACTACGCAGTAAGAGGCCTACATTTTAAAATTGATGCAGCACAAAAGGCCAACGATGTGTTTTCACGCATTGACAACATCTTCACAAATCAAC
Source organism: Bactrocera zonata (assembly GCA_037783105.1). Classification (NCBI taxonomy): domain Eukaryota; kingdom Metazoa; phylum Arthropoda; class Insecta; order Diptera; family Tephritidae; genus Bactrocera; species Bactrocera zonata. Next base: position 812,554 of record JBAWJQ010001698.1, read on the forward strand.
GAAGATCAAGAGAGTCTTTATGAAATGAGTTAAAAAAAATCTAACAAATCCAAAATAACCATTTTTGTAATAACGTTAGCTATAAGTAAATGTACAAAGGTTTAAATTAAAAAATAAAGCTCTTAAAACAAGTTTTGCTCAAACGAAAAATAATCAAACTTTCTTTAAGTATATGTAGGTTAATTTTGAAAACATCACTTCCAATGCGTATGAACTCAGTATAATGTAATGTCATGCGTCCCGAACATTTGGCATTGCTAATGTTTACATGCGTACTTCATTCGAGGTGATGCTTTTTGCTATGTTTATATTGTAATAGTCAATCACACGCAATTTTGGGTTTCGTCTATCCCGATTTCCGCATTGATGCATTACGCTCTCAGCCGATAAAACTAGCAGTAAAATGTTGATTAACGAGATAAATAGTTTTGGACCAACACAAAGGACAGGCAAAGAGTGGCATTGTGTAGTGTTTTCATTACATGCAAAAATATTTAGCAATTTATGTATATCCAGAAATATCATAAATTTTCGAGTGATTTCTTGATACAGATATTCTATATTGATATAACTTCCAATCCCTTCTACGACAACATCCTCCAGCAAAGAACCGAAGCACTACGCAAAGTTTTAAAATCAGAGGCAAAGGAGGAAACCGGTAATTCAGGGCAAAATGCTTTTTTGAAATGTTAAAAGGACGAAAATACAATCAGGATTGTTGTGGAAGAAAGTAATGAAAATATTAAAAGGAAGGTATTAATAGATTATACTATGTTCGGACCGACATTGAAAACATTTTGAAAACACATTTGTATGTTGTGGAACGTAAGTCGTTCGGACCGACAATTTGTGTTTTCGCTGAGTTTTCACTGACAACTATCAATACGGGGATTCTCTTACTCTTTCAAGATGACACAAAATGCAAAAATCCTATACCGAAATATGCAAGGCCAAGACAGCACCCATTGCGAATCTAGTGATATATGACGGCACGAAAATAAACATGGGTTTTGGTCTGACATATTTTACAGCCATTGCAAATAAATTTTTGCGTGTGCTTGTTGTGCCGTTGCACCAAGAAGAAAATTCTGCAATTGGTGCACCGTGCAAGAGTTTTGCAAGAACAAGAGAATCCCCTTAACAGTAAGCAGCTGTATTTGTATATGGAATGTAAACAAATATCAAGTGACAATTTAGGGCCGGCGGTATACGATCCCACGATTTCAGGGTTAAAAGTGGTATGGTTGGATAGGGCTGATGCTCCAGATTAAGAAAATATATAATTGTTGCCGCCGCAAACTTATAGTTTCCGAGATATTTGCATTTAAAGTTGAAAATTTTGCAAACTTTATCTTGCAATTTCTCGATTGCTAGTAATTATTTAATTCATATTATGCACTTTTTATGCACTTACACTTCACTACATTGTTTCTACATATTTTTTTCCAGTAATTATTTAGTTATTTGCTTAAAATAAGCATTTTATATTTTACACAATTTTCATTTCATGCACAATAACAAAAGTATTCCTTGTTGACAAATAATAAGTGTTGCCATAATTACACATTTATCAAACGAATAAAAATGAATATAAAAACTCAAACCAAGAGACAAATACCATCTGAAATTAATTTTCCATTGTAATAAAAAAAGTTTTAAGGCTTATATGTATATTTAATTGCATCTAATAATCTTACAAAAGGATCGTGATGATTATTTGCAATATTTTTTCTCCAAGTATATTTCTAAATTAAATTAGAAAAATCTTCGCTGTTATTGTAATTGTCTTTAATGAAAAAACGTTTAATTACTCGCCACTGGGACTCGATGCGTTGAGTATGCGTCCCGTCCTCGGCAACGAACGGATTATCGGGGTCGCTGTGATTAACGCGTCGGTGCTCATACCCGTGACTGGCTAGACAGTCGTATGCCCTCCAGCAATCAGTACATATTATACTGCCTTTTGCCACGTGCTTCTCTATCAAAGGTATGAGCACCTCAGCAGACCTGACATTGCCGGGACATACCTCCAGCCTAAGGTCGTCACTCCCATCCTCAACCATCCCAAGAACCCAGTGGCCCTCGACTCTCCGCCCTAAAATAAGAAAAGATATATTAATTACATAAAAAAATTATATTTTTATTATTACCTTTGTTGTATTTTCGCTTCCCAAATTTACTTTCGTCTATTTGAACAGTTTTACCAGGGCCACCAATTTTACCTACCGCTACCTGATGGTCAACCTGGTATAATACTACAGCTTCGCGGCAGTAATTATACCAGTCACATATTGTAGCGCTAGATAAAACTGGTTCCCTGATAAAACTGTTTTTCCTCACTTCCGCATGTGACCAATGAGATGCATAAGCATACATTAGATAAAATACCTGCGGAAGTGGGATTTTGACGTTTTCAAACCAGGTCCCTCTCGACCTTGCCAACGCACTTCGTTTCCGACAACCCCCTTTCCGGCATCGGAACACCCCAACACTGCTACTTTTTTTTAACAACAGCGTCATTGGCATTTTATGCGTACGGCAAATTTTGGCTTTTAAAATCAAACCTTGTTCTTCGGCAAAAGAAATACATTTCTCTTTTGTGTCAAATGTTTGGAATATTTTTACAATATTCCACATTGACTTCACTTCCGCCGCTTTAAGCACATTGGTTCGCTTTATAACACCTCGGCTGTTTGACGCTCCGACACAATCTATTTAAATACTTTAACTTATATTTTTGTCAGTTTAAAACTTATATTACTTACCTGATGAATTTGCACGCACTCGCTTTATGCCACCTCGGCTCGTTGACGCTCCGACACAATCTATTTAAATACCTTAAGTTATATTTTTATCAATTTAAAACTTATATTACTTACCTGATGAATTTGCACGCACTCGCTTTATGCCACCTCGACTCGTTGACGCTCCGACACAATCTATTTAAATACCTTAAGTTATATTTTTTTCAGTTTAAAACTTATATTACTTACCTGATGAATTTGCACTCATTTTTTTAAATTTAACTTTTAATAATTATATATGTATTTATATATATTTTAAATTTTTACTCTTTAAATTTCTATCCTGAATTTATGGCTGCATCCAATCTCGGAATTCAAATGAAATAAATATGAAACTTATTTCAAAACGGGAAAAAAGGAACGGTACCTTGTTTAGTTGTAACAATACCCGTTATAGAAAATGTAGTTTAAAAAGGGGAAACGCGGAATTGATAAATGTGAAGATAATGACAAAACGGACAACAAAAAGAACGGTACCTTGTTTAGTTGTAACAATATCCGTTATAGAAAATGTAGTATAAAGAGGGAGATATACCCTATTTAACATAACTTTTAGATTACCTTTGTGTATTAGCAGCCTTCGGCCACGCTTAAAAAACCCTGGCCAATCCAACACCAGGGTAAACATTAGTCCATTCGCGTCCCACTTCTTTCTGCATTGGCGGCCTTCGGCCGCGCTTCAAAAAAAATAACCTTGGCCGATCCAACACCGGGGTGTATCAGGTTTTTTTGAAGTAAAACTCCTTTTCGCGTTGGCGGCCTTCGGCCGCGATTCAAAAAAATAACCCTGGCCGATCCAACACCGGGGTGTATCAAGTTTTTTTTAATTAAAACTCCTTTTCGCGTTGGCGGCCTTCGGCCGCGCTTCAAAAAAATAACCCTGGCCGATCCAACACCGGGGTGTATCAGGTTTTTTTTTAAGTAAAACTCCTTTTCGCGTTGGCGGCCTTCGGCCGCGCTTCAAAAAAATAACCCTGGCCGATCCAACACCGGGGTGTATCAAGTTTTTTTTAAGTAAAACTCCTTTTCGCGTTGGCGGCCTTCGGCCGCGCTTCAAAAAAATAACCCTGGCCGATCCAACACCGGGGTGTATCAAAATCTTGATATATCAAGAAAAATGGCAATGATTTATGTATTTGGGGTATAGTCCTATTTTTTATTAATTTTTATTCGTTTGATAAATGTGTAATTATGGCAACACTTATTATCTGTCAACACGGAATACTTTTGTTATTGTGCATGAAATGAAAATTGTGTAAAATATAAAATGCTTATTTTAAGCAAATAACTAAATAATTACTGGAAAAAAAATATGTAGAAACAATGTAATGAAGTATAAGTGCATAAAAAAGGCATAATATGAATTAAATAATTACTAGCAATCGAGAAATTGCAAGATAAAATTTGCAAAATTTTCAACTTTAAATGCAAATATCTCGAAAACTATAAGTTTGCGGCGGCAACAATTATATATTTTCTTAATCTGGAGGATCAGCTTTATCCAACCATACCACTTTCAACCCTGAAATCGTGGGATCGTATACTAAAGCCGACCCGGGCCGGCAAAATGCGTCTTCCAAAAAAATCTATTAAACTAGAGCAGGCATCGATTATTATGAGTGGAATGTAAGTTTTCAAGCAGTTTTCAGCGAAAACTGTGTTTTCGTTTGACAAATTTTACATGGATTTTCCCACGAAAACATGTTTTCGCTGTCGGTCCGAACATAGCATTACCGAAATCCACTTGAAGAAATGGGGGAATAAGCCTGCATTTACTTGTAGTTACATACCAGTGGACCAATAAAGTTTATGCTATGTTCGGACCGACGGCGAAAACATGTTTTCGTGGGAAAAGTGGTTTTCGCACGAAAACTTGTGTTTTCGTCCATGTAAAATCTGTCAAACGAAAACACAGTTTTCGCTGAAAACTGCTTGAAAACTTACATTCCACTCATAATAATCGCTGCCTGCTCTAGTTTAATCGATTTTCTTGGAAGACATATTTTGCCGGCCCTAAATTGTCACTTGATATTTGTTTACATTCCATATACAAATACAGCTGCTCACTGTTAAGGGGATTCTCTTGTTCTCGCAAAACCCTTGCACGGTACACCAATTGCAGAATTTTTTTCTTGGTGCAACGGCACAACAAACACACCCAAAAATTTATTTGCAATGGCTGTAAAATATGTCAGACCAAAACCCATGTTTATTTTCGTGCCGTCATATATCACTAGATTCGCAATGAGTGCTGTCTTGGCCTTGCATATTTCGGTATAGGACTTTTGCATTTTGTGTCATCTTGAAAGAGCAAGAGAATCCCCATATTGATAGTTGTCAGTGAAAACTCAGCGAAAAGACAAATTGTCGGTCCGAACGACTTACGTTCCACAACATACAAATGTGTGTTCAAAATGTTTTCAATGTCGGTCCGAACAAAGCATTACATACACCTAGTTCTATTAAATTACGACACGTTTAATTGTTTCAAAATGAATAAATGTTGTGTTTTTTTTTATCCATTTCAAATTTTAAGATTCAACACAGCATATCAAAATATTTTTTTTTTACACAAACAAAGAAAATTAAAGCTAAAGCTTAAAACTCCCCTAATTCATATCAAAAAAGTTTACGTACACCAATGATTATTTATATAAATCAAAAGTAATTACAATAGTTTTACAGGTTTTTGATCTACATTTTGTTGCAATTATTGTCTCTAGACGTCGACGTATGCTCCCCTCTCGATTTCTAGTATTATTTCCGGATATTTTGACCCACTAAGTCGATGATCCAGTTTTTTAGCCTTATTTTGAAGAAATTCGATGTTTTCGAAAACGGTTTTCCAAAAAGGTATAGGCATTTTTCTGACCCGGCATCCAAACTGGTTCGGCCGGAACGCGAAACTTTAAACTTCAAAATTGACTTTTTCGGAACGATACCCACGATTTCTCAGGTTCTACTGGAACGATTTACTTGAAATTTTTATTGAGTCTTCTTTATAGGCTTGTCTATGGTTGGAACTAGCCCCATACCCAAATTTTTATTTTTATTCTTTTTGAAAAATTCGAAATAGTCAGAAAAAGTGATCCAAAAAAACTTTCTTTTTTAGGCAGTCGCCATTTTGTGAAAATTTTTTTCCCACTTTTCCGTAGTTCCGGCCAATGCGTCATTATTCTAGATTAATAATCTGTTTTTCTTTTTGGTTTCAGATAACTAGGAGGGTTGAAATCATGGGCACGGTCACGTGGAAATTTTTAGAGACCCCCCACTTCATCAGCTCATAATTTTTGAAATTTTTTTACTTTTCTTAGTTTTTAATTTTTTTCTCTACTAACAAATAATAAATAGAAAATTGGATAGTAAAAATATTAATTGCCTTTTTTATACGACATTTTAAAAATTACAAGAAATTTATGCTTCTAGACTAGAATTCCCCCTTAAGGTGTTAAATTACGTTTACTATGTTTTGTAAAACCTCTTAAAATAGATCAAGCGAAATATTTATAAATCCAACTTCGGTTCGCTAAACAATGAAAGAAAAAAAGTATATTTTTACTATTATCTATTATTTTTTTCGAAGTAATATTAGTTAGTTAAAAAAAACATTAAATTTTAAAAGTTTTCTCATTAAAATTTTAAATAAACAGAACGATATACTGTTTTTTATATTTAATAAAAAAATAAATTGTGTAATGAGATATATGACCTTCAATGTTAGTAATATAACGTCTTCCAGGCGTCTGGGTATAGAATTAATTAAAAAGTAGATAACAGTTTTGTTAATTGTGGCCTATTTTGCGTGAGTGGCTCTTCTTAAGCATTTTACATATCACTGGAAGTGAGAGATGGAGTCATGTGTAGGAGTTCACGCAAGTGAGGAAAGTTCTCTCATCACCATTCACTTGGGAGTGGCCAGAAACGATTGTTTTACATATGACTCAAGCAGCTCACGACTTCCAGTCTTTGACCAAGTATCCTCTGGGTAGCCTAAGAACATCCGTTTGAAGGCGAGCTACAGTGAGAAGGCGAAATATTCCCTACTTAGGGTTGTGCGCTGGGTTTGGAACCCGCCACGTAAAAAAAAAACACCCCCCTTCTGATGACGACCATGGCAAACGAAATAAGGACTATGATTTGAGGGCATGCACCTGGAATGTCCGGTCCCTTAATTGGGAAGGTGCCGCTGCCCAGCTGGTTGATGTCCTCGTGAAAATAAAGGCTGACATCACCGCCGTCCAAGAAATGCGATGGACGGGACAAGGACAGAGACAAGTAGGTCCTTGTGGGATTTACTACAGTGGCCATATAAAGGAGCGCAAGTTTGGTGTTGAATACGTGGTGGGAGAGAAACTCCGTCGCCGAGTACTCTCATTCACTCCGAAGAATGAACGTCTAGCCACAATCCGCACCAAAGCGAGGTTCTTCAACATATCGTTGATTTGCGCCCACGCCCCGATGGAAGAGAAGGACGATGTGACCAAAGATGCCTCTTATGAGTGCTTGGAACGCACTTATGAAAGATGCCCCCGCCACGATGTCAAAATCGTGGGCAGGGTGGGCAAAGAAGGTATCTTTGGCTTTTCGGTCGGTAAATTCAGCCTCCACGAGGAAACATCCCCAAATGGGTTGAGGCTGATCGACTTCGCTGAGGCCCAAAATATGGTTATCTGTAGTACTAGATTCCAGCATAAGAAGATTCATCAAGCTACCTGGCAGTCTCCGGATCGAAAAACCACCCACCAGATCGATCATGTTGTGATAGACGGAAGACACGTCTCCAGTGTTTTAGATGTGCGTGCGCTCCGAGGTCCTAACATCGACTCGGACCACTATATTGCTGCAGCCAAGATTCGCACCCGCCTCTGTGCAGCAAAAAACGCACGCCAACAAACACAAGGAAGGTTCGACGTCGAGAAGCTGCAATCACAACAGACAGTCGAACGATTTTCTACTCGGCTTGCACTCCTGCTCTCTGAGAGCACTCGTCAACAACTCGGTATAAGGGAACTGTGGGACGGCATTTCAAACTCCTTACGTACAGCTGCCACCGAAACCATTGGTTTTCGGAAAGTGCAAAAGAACAGCTGGTACGACGAGGAGTGCCGTGTCGCAGCGGAGAGAAAACAGGCTGCCTACCTTGCAACGTTACGATCGACCACAACACGTGCGGGATGGGATAGATACCGAGAGTTGAAGAGGGGAGCGAGACGCATTTGTAGACACAAAAAGAAAGAGGCCGAAATGCGTGAGTACGAAGAGCTTGATAAGCTGGCCGACAGGGGTAATGCTCGAAAATTCTACGAAAAGATGCGGCGGCTTGCAGAAGGTTTCAAGACCGGAGCATACTCTTGTAGAACCCCCAAAGGTGATCTAGTCACCGAGGCCCAAAGCATACTTAAATTATGGAGGGAACACTTCTCCAGCCTGCTGAATGGCAGTGAACGTACAACGCCAGGAGAAGGCGAGCCCGATTCCCCAATCGATGATGATGGAGCAGACGTTCCATTGCTCGACCATGAAGAGGTTCGAATAGCAATTGCCCGCCTGAAGAACAACAAAGCGGCAGGGGCCGACGGATTGCCAGCCGAGCTATTCAAACACGGCGGCGAATAACTGATAAGGAGCATGCATCAGCTTCTTTGCAAAATATGGTCGGACGAAAGCATGCCCAACGATTGGAATTTAAGTGTGCTATGCCCAATCCTTAAAAAAGGAGACCCCACAATCTGCGCCAACTACCGTGGGATTAGCCTCCTCAACATCGCGTACAAGGTTCTATCAAGCGTATTGTGTGAAAGATTGAAGCCCACCGTCAACAAACTGATTGGACCTTATCAGTGTGGCTTTAGACCTGGCAAATCAACAACCGAGCAGATATTCACAATGCGCCAAGTCTTGGAAAAGACCCGTGAAAGGAGAATCGACACACACCACCTCTTCGTCGATTTCAAAGCTGCTTTCGACAGCACGAAAAGGAGATGCCTCTATGCCGCGATGTCTGAATTTGGTATCCCCGCAAAACTAATATGGCTGTGTAAACTGACGTTGAGCAGCACCAAAAGCTCCATCAGGATCGGGAAGGACCTCTCCGAGCCGTTCGATACCAAACGAGGTTTCAGACAAGGCGACTTCCTATCGTGGGACTTCTTCAATCTGCTGCTGGAGAAAATTATTCCAGCTGCAGAACTGAATCGAGCAGGTACAATCTTTTACAAGAGTGTACAGCTGCTGGCGCATGCCGATGATATTGATATCATCGGCCTCAACATCCGCGCCGTTAGTTCTGCTTTCTCCAGACTGAACAGGGAAGCAACGCAAATGGGTCTGGCAGTGAACGAGGGCAAGACGAAATATCTCCTGTCATCAAACAAATAGTCGTCGCACTCGCGACTTTGCTCTCATGTCACTGTTGACAGTCATAACTTTGAAGTTGTAGATAATTTCGTCTATTTAGGAACCAGCATCAACACCACCTACAATATCAGCCTGAAAATCCAACGCAGGATTACTCTTGCCAATAGGTGCTACTTCGGACTGAGTAGGCAATTGAAAAGTAAAGTCCTCTCTCGACGAACAAAAGCCAAACTCTATAAGTCGCTCATAATTCCCGTCCTGCTATATGGTGCAGAGGCTTGGACGATGACAACAACCGATGAGTCGAACTTAAGAGTTTTCGAGAGAAAAGTTCTGTGAAAGATTTATGGTCCTTTGCGCATTGGCCACGGCGAATATCGCATTCGATGGAACGATGAGCTGTACGAGATATACGACGACATTGACACAGTTCAGCGAATTAAAAGACAGCGGCTACGCTGGCTAGGTCATGATTGTCCGGATGGATGAAAACACTCCAGCTCTGAAAGTATTCGACGCAGTACCCGCCGCGAGAAGCAGAGGAAGAGGAAGACCTCCACTCCGTTGGAAGGACCAAGTAGAGAAGGAATTGGCTTCGCTTGGAATATCCAATTGGCGCCACGTAGCGAAGAGAAGAAACGACTGGCGCGCTGTTGTTGACTCGGCTATAATCGCGTAAGCGTTGTCTACGCCAGTAAAGAAGAAGAAGAAGGAAGTGAGAGAGTAATTGCTAAACGTCAAAACTTACTGCAATTTGACAGCTAATCGAGTTCAGTAGGTTTTGACTTTTAGCAGTTGGAAACGAGCGATGGCCAGATTGAAATCTTACGAAAATAATATGTAAACGGAGGGATTTGTTGCATCGTTCAAGACCATTTTTAAAAAATGTAAAACAATGAAAATTAAATAAATTTGTGAAATTTAAAGGTATTTGATGAAACGTTTTGTAATTTAAAGCATCATAGTATTGTTTTCAACAGAAAATGATTAAAAATATTTAATGATTGACAGCAAACAAGCTTAAATTCTTTTATTGGGTTTTGAAAGGTCAAAAGTCAGTTGTTCTGATATACTTTAAAAGGATTCAAATAGTTTCTCCACGTAATAAATAACCACTATTTAGTAATTTTTATTCGTACTACATGTTGGGTATTGGGTTGATAAATGCCCAAAAATTATTATTTTGTTTAATCTGGCCATAATGGAAAATGTTATAAAAAACGCAAATTTTGAAGCGCTCTCACACTGGAATAAGTTGAAGATACCTTTATTCCTGGCAGGGATAATGGGATGCCCAACTTATTTCAGTGTGAGAGCCCCTCAAAATAAGCGTTTTTTATAACATTTTCCATTATGGCCAGATCTAACAAAATAAGAGTTTTTAGGCATTTTAAATTAAAACACCCAACATTTACGATTCCAATTTATTATATATTGGATTTTTAATAAATGGCGAAACTACTTAAATCATTTTTTATGTTTTATGGTATATTAAAACAACTAACTTTAGATCTTTCAATACTTAACAAGGTGAACTAAGCCTATTAGTTTTTAATTAATAAATGTTTTTAATCATTTGTAATTGAAAATTAAAACTATTATGCATCAAATTACAAAAAGTTTCATGAAATATTTTTAAATTTCGCATTTTCTTTGATTTTCATTATTAGTAGCGATCTTGAGCAGCGGCAACAAATTCCTCCGTTCGCATATATTTTTATAATAATAATGTGCTATATAATTTCAGTCTGGCCGTTCCGGTCATTCCAATTGCAAAACGTCAAAACCTACCCAATCCACTCAACTGTCAATGTTCGATAGGTGAGCCGTTCTCACATTTCCAGTGACAGGAGAGAGGGTTGAAAAGTTGAAATCCGTCTGTTCATTCGTCCGTCCATGCAAGCTGTAACTTGAGTAAAAGCTGAGACTTGATATGCAAATTTCTTAGTACAAAAAAGGTATCATATACAAGCTCTACATTAAGGTATAAAACTGTAATTTGGTACAGGGGATCACAGTAGCAAAAGGCACCCGGACGCAAAAAAATTTGAAACGTGGACGTGGCCCCGCCCTATAATAAGTTTAATGTGCATTTCTCTTAAACTACCAAAGCTACAACAACCAAATTTGCTGAGCGCAAATATTATAGGAACTCTAACCGACAGTGTGAAAATGGATGAAATTAGAAGATAACCTCTCTCACTCAACATATAACTGTTCAGTTCAAAACTATTAAAACCGCAATTAATCAATGACTACACCAAAGACATCAAATTTTACTCCGAGATGGTATGAGAGCCGGTGTAAAAATTGGACGATGGCACCGCCCACTTTTTGCTCAAATCACATATCTCACTTTTCACTTTTTAGTACACAAATCAAGAGTAATTAATATAACGGTATAAAATTATGCATTAATGATTCCTTATGCCATGAGAATAAATTGTTCAAATCCAACTAAAACTGCTTAAGCCCCTAGATATCGAATATGTGGTCCCGAGTATCTACAGGTGACAGTAGAAACTCTGTGTTCTTCCCGCCGCAAAGAGCTTTCTCAACATAGTCATTGATCGGCACAACATGTCGTCGTATCGTCCATCGTATAGTCCCAGTAGCCGTCGTTTTCAACTTCGTCGTTGAACGAAAGTTCAGCTTCCTTAATGTCGTCTCGCCAAAGGAACGGGCCCCGGCGAAGTCGAACAGCCTCAACCCATTTGCGGATGCTTCATCGTGGAGGCTGAATTTGTCACCAATAAAAAATTGAAACATTGTTCTAAAACACAACAATCGTCTCAAACAGCATAAGCATCACAAGTCGATGAAGCAGCCAAATTGGCGAAGCCTAAATGTAGTAAATCTTACAACTGTTTAAATGAGTTAAGATTTCCCCCACTCTACCCGGGAAAAACTAACACATCACTACATACAGCAAGCGGTCACCACACGATGACATCGCATACCGCCAAACCAACAAAGAGAAATTGGATAATCTCTTAGGACACATTCGCTTACACACTGCGCCGCGTCGACATCTTTCACATATTTACTTCGATCTACAAATTCGACAGATCCCAACTCAATTCGTTTATAAAATTCGATATTCACGACAGCAGAATTCTCACGCGCTACAAATAAACTTCGTTTTTCCACCCAGTTCTTGCGAGCATCAATTCAACAACCAACTTCGTTTAATCGAACACCACAACTAGGGTTTTCATTTACTACTCTGTAGCAGCAAAATTTCTAGAATTATTGCTATGCTATCGTTACCGCTCTCACTTTATCGGGAGCCACAGCAAGCCATAGCATAACATGTAAACGTGTGCTCTACTCTTCTCCCAGTTTTGTTAGGTAAAAAACTATATCTGAACGGAGAGCAAAAAATGAAGTGCTGCGCTATGCTCTGGCGTAGTTGGAGCAAAAAATTGGGAGCTTTAGTTGGCAGCGCTAATAAAAATTTTCATTTGCTACTGCTCCGCATGTGTTTGCTGTTTTTTTCTTTTTTGCTATTTTCTGTCATCTATGATTATAAAAGAAGAAAGTCTATTAGTTACAACTCAAGAACGGCTGAACCGATTTGGCTGAAAACTGGTGGAGAGGTAGTTTAGAAGGGTAAGGACATAGGATACTTTTTATATCTGTAATGGGGTTTCGTCCATAGCTGAGGTATGCTCAGCCGCTCCAGCGTCATCTTTGGGACCCACGAACGCTTAGCAAAAAAAAATATTTATTTGTGTAAACGATGTGTCCACACCCCTTATGTGGACAGCCAGACCAGCTTATATTTATATGGCGAGTCAGGTGGAATCGATTGGATTTGGTGTGTCAGGCGTTGGTTCTTGTCGAAGTCGGCACGGTAATTACGGTAAGGTGGTGGTCCTTCTCTATTCTGGTGAGGAGTAGTCACTCCCAGACACGGTGTTGACTGTACGGTACAGTGCAGTATTCTACGGCTCCCCTGCGAAGGAGAAATTATATAATAAAATATGACAACCGAACGCGTTGACCTACGGTTAGCAATTCACCGGGCACTGGTGTACAGGCTGCGGTAGTGACGCTGCTCGAGGCAGCGCGGCTGTGATATCGCTGTATCGCAACGCAACTGAGACTACGGTCGAGCCATTGCGCGCACTGATATCACACCGAGTTGGTGTGATATCGTTTCGACGCAACCCCTGCGAAAACTAACACATCGATTAAGTTATACACCCATTTGGTGTAATACCTTTTCAACGCAACACCTGTGAAAACTAACTTCGATTGTTTCCCCCCCCTGGAGCAGAGTCATTGCCTGCACTGATAACACACCGATTGGTGTGTTACCTTTTCAACGCAATGCCTGCGGAGCCTAACAAAATACCCAATTCTACTGTATATAAGGCAGAGCCATTGCGAGCACTGGTATCACGCCGAGGTGTAATACCTCTTCAACGCAATGTCTACAAAAACTAACTACTTCACTTACCACTGCCTATTGCTGCTTGCTGCTGTGTGACCGTCCTGGCTGGCGAGCTGGAAGAAATGATCGCATTCAGAGTGAAGTGCTTGCTTACATAGAAGCATGGCGCAGCTTTGGTCAGCGTAGTGAGGTGAAGTTTAGTAAGTGTAGGATTTCTAGTATGGTGGAAAGCACTACGTTGAGGTATGGTAAGGATAAATGATGTACACTGTTGGAGTAAGTTATTGTAAGGTGGTAAAAGCCATGTTACATATCTTTATGTTAAAATTAATTACAACTCATAAATACAAAAACTATATTTCAATTCATGTACGAATCATTAGGAAATTTTAGTAAATAAAACAGAAATAAGTAAAAATTTTTATATCCATACATTTTTACTATATGGGTTATACCGATTTTGCTTCTAAACTAGGCAGTTTTTTTAGGACGAACAAATTAATTGGGTTACGCGAATTACTGAGAACGTGCCTGTGAACTTAAAAGATGCCGGTTAAGAAAACGTCCGTTCGCGATAATGGGTTTTGTACAATAGAATTCGTTATTACCAGAATTTCATGATTCTTGCTCAAACCTCATAAGAAAAAAGCTTAAAAATATCACCACGTGACGTAAAAAGCTTTTTGCTGTCAAGCAGCTGTTTTAATAAAAATAAGCAAACAAAAATGGACACACAAATGAATAATCAGCATATGTAAGTAATTTTGCAAATTTTAAGTATATGTAGGAGAATTATTTAAATTCATCTCCTTTATTTGAATACACTTCACTTCACTTTAATGTAGGAGACTTATTTAAATTCATCTCCTTTATTTGAATACACTTCACTTCACTTTACCACTTTTCTACTAGTCACTTATTTTTATTTTTTAAAGGAAGCACAGTGAGTTCCGATGATCTCAATGCCACTTTCTCAACTGACTTCTACTTGAGCGAGCACCGCGCTCAATGACTACGCATTCCTTTCATACTTAAAACACATAACGGTCCCATAACAGTTATGTTCTTTTTTAGTTCGCGGAATACGATCGGACCTCACTCAGTAACAGTATCTCTATCCTGTTACTATGCTTATTTGCGCATTTGCAAGACAAAGTACCGCAATATATGCCGCCTATGCGTCGCCTGCGCCGAGCCTGACGCTCTGCCACATACACTTACTTACAAAATATTGCCACTCCGGCATACGCATATACACTGACCTACAAAATAATTGTACTAGCGCTCCGACACGGCCTTCTTGACAAATCACACTTCCTCGTGTGCTGTCTTTAAATCAAAATATCGTAACGCGTCAGCTTTTATTTATTTTTATTGTTTACAAACATTTCATTAGCTTTACATAAATTTTGAGGCATTTAGACAAAAATAAGCAAATTGGTTTCTGGATAACATTTCACAAATTCTTTTCATTACATATTCTTCTTAACCATACTTAACAATTCATACTTAAGTAATTAGCTTAATCAACTGGTGTATTTTCTTCTACACCCAATCACCGACCCCCGCCATAACATGTCCATCTGCTATGGTGCGGTCATTTTATCCCCTCTTGGGATTCCAGAGCACTTACTGTGCCATTCTTATCTTTATTTCCCACTTGGGAACCAGACGGATCTCCTCTTGAGTCGTCCAAATCCTCCTCAACCTCTTTACTTATCTGTCTATTTGGCAATGCTCTCAAAAATTCATGCGCATACTTATAAGTTCTATTGCTTGTTAAAGATTTTAAAACATACCTATCCCCATCTAGTAGTTCAATTATTTTAAACGGACCTTTAAATTTTGGATCGAGCTTGGTTTGATGACGCTCTTCGTTTTTTAGCAAAACATGGTCTCCCACGTTATATTTTATTATTTTTGCCTTATCCTTATCAAACCTACGTTTGTCGTAACGAGCATTAGCTTCCATATTTTCCTTAGCTTGTTTTCTTAAGGATTCTCTATCAATTAAATTATCCTCTTCTTCGCCTATTGGCAATAGGCCAAAAGGTCTAGCTTTCCTCCCAATTAGTATTTCTAATGGACTGACCTTTGTTACTCGATTGGCTGTACAATTCATTGCCAACTGTACTTCGGTTAAAGCATCTTGCCACGACCTCTGACTGGTTTCGACGGCGGTCAACATATTCTTAAGCGTGCTCATAACTCGTTCTACCTGGCCGTTTGCCCTACTCGCACCTGTAGCAATTAAGTGTAGCTCAATTTTTTGAGAAGAACAAAATTCACGAAATCCTGAGCTTGCAAAATTACGGCCCTGATCCGCTATAATTCGGCTAGGCACACCAAACAAACACACCACGGCTTTAACGGCTTTGATAGAACTTTCGGTGTCTATGTTTGAGGTATGATGAAAATAAACAAATTTTGTGAACGCATCCACTAAAACAATTACGTACTCCTTTAAGTCGTTTTTTCCACTCATTTTTCCAGTTATGTCTATGTGCACTGTGTGCCACGGAATATCTACCTTAGGAATTGGATGTAATTCAGCCTGTATTTTTCCAACTGGTGGCTTAGCTAATTTACAGGTGATACAATTTTCGACAAACCTACGAACGTACTTGGACATATTTTGGAACCAATAAAATCCATAGACTTTATCCAACGTTTTCTCCCAACCTAAATGCATAATAGATTCATGAACGTGATTAATTACTGCCCATCTAAATGCCCTAGGGATTACGGGCAAACATTTGGTTCTACCGTTTCTTTGTATTTTTTTATATACAACTCCTTTTCTCATTTCGTATGTTTTGCCTAAATTTTCTGGCAATTCGTTATTTTTCAACTTAGCTAATATCTCCGCTACCTCAGGATCACGCTGTTGTTCAGAAACTAGCCAATTATCAGTTAGCTCAGTTAATTCAACCCGTTTTTCAACTAATTTTTCCACAATTCTACATTCTTTAGTCAGCGGATTCCTTGATAAAAATCTACATGTGCCATTCGTTCTCCTTTTGTGTATTGGATATCAAAAACAAACGATTGTAGAAAAGCCCACCATCGATACACCCTCGGTGATAGGTCCGATTTTGTACGACTAGCTCTTAACGAATTGCAATCGGTAAATACTACAAATTTACGTCCTTGTAAATAATGACGAAAATGTTTAATAGCATTGACGACTGCCAAAGTCTCAAGTTCATATGAGTGGTATTTTGATTCAGCAGGTGACGTGCATTTGCTAAAATATTCAACGACATGTGGCTTTTTGTCTATTCTATGTAGCAATATTGCCCCATAGCCAATTGAGCTGGCATCTGTATGCAGGTCTATCGAATGTTGAGGGTCGAATATAGTTAGCACCGGTTCCTGTGTTAAAACAGATATTATCTTTGAGCGAATTCTTTCATGCTCTAACAACCAAACGAAATCGGAATTTTTCTTTGAGGTAAGTGAATACAAAGGCTTTAAAGTCTCTGAAAATTTTGGCACAAACTGCCGAAAATAAGAAGCTAGCCCTATAAATTGTCTCAATTGCGTTACCGTTTTTGGGGGTGGCAATTCTGTCAACGCTTGAATTTTACGTGGATTAGGTCGAATTTGTCCATTGCTCACTTCAAATCCTAGATATTCTATCCTAGTTTTAAGAAAGGAACACTTTGTTATATTGAATGAAAATCCGGCTTTGCTCAAAGTTTCCAGCACAATCTGCAATCTGTCTAAAGCTTCATCTTTCGTTTCGGCCACAATCAAAACATCATCGATGTACACGATGGCATATGTGTATGCAATATTACCCAATGCCTTGATTATAGCGCGCTGAAACACAGACGGAGCATTTTTTAAATCAAAAGGCATTGTCAGAAATTCATATTGACCTTCGGTGGTAACGAAAGCGGTACGCTCAATTGAATCTGGATGTACCGGTATTTGGTAGAAGCCGCTAGCCATATCGAGACATGAGAAATAGCTTGCCCCACGTAACCTAGCAATCTGGTCAGAAATTAGAGGCAATGGGTATTTGTCTGCAACTGTGTTCTCATTCAAAGCA
The DNA here is from genome assembly GCA_037783105.1 of Bactrocera zonata. Classification (NCBI taxonomy): domain Eukaryota; kingdom Metazoa; phylum Arthropoda; class Insecta; order Diptera; family Tephritidae; genus Bactrocera; species Bactrocera zonata. The sequence goes on from JBAWJQ010001698.1 coordinate 830,171, forward strand.
CGGTAATCTACACAAAGTCGATCACTACCATTTTTCTTTTTAACGAGCATCATCGGACTAGCGAAAGGTGAACAACTGGGACGAATAATATTAGCTTTCAGGAGCTCATCTACCTTATAACGTACATGCTTTTTCTCATCTTCGCTAAGTCTATATGGCCGACGCTGAACTGTTTTTTGTGGATCTATTAACCTAATTTCCAAATGCCCTGTTGTTACACGAGTCTGTGGTATTCCTTCTATAAACCAATCAGAATATCGTTTCCGAATGCCTTTTAAAACCGTTTTATCTGACTTACTCAGGTCATCATCGGAATCTACAATATTTTCATAATTCGCAAAAGTTACAACATCAACTCTTTTTGTTTTGTAAATACTGAACTTTTCAGCATCTATTGTTACACCAAAGCCCTGACTTAATATTTCGCGGCCTATCAATACGTCGTATATCAAATATTTATCCATTACAACGTGTAATAAAGTTTCTAGGCAATACTGTTCAATATTTATATTAGTAAGTATTTGCAATGTACTACAGATGGAGTCGTTACTTATACCAATTAATTTTACAATACTGTTAAATCGCTTTCCTTTAAATTTATCTGCAACACTTTCCTTGACCAATGAACATTCAGCGCCGGAGTCGAAGCAAAATGGAACGGACTCACCTGATAAATTTATTATACCCCTTGGCGGGGCCACAGTGCAAATGTCCACTCGTTTCTCATAGCCCTTCTCGTTCCCACTGGTCCGGATTTTAAGACATGAAGTAGCGTAATGTCCTATTTCGTTACACTTGAAACATCGTATATTGGACCGATCTTTCACTCCAGCATAGCTGCTCCCGTTCTGATTGTTTCCTTTTGCATTCTGTCCTCTTTGAAGTCGACTACGGCATTCGGCAATTTTATGGCCAATTTTTCCACAATGATGACATTTCACTTGAAACTTAAACTTCTTCCGCTCTGGGCCGGTTGAGTATAAATCCTCTTCCGTATTACGCTTCTTAAAAGCGTGGGGCTGCAGTTGTTGTTGTAGCTCATTGCGGCTTCTTACGTTGGTCGTATATACCCATCGCAACAAACTACTGTCGATTTGCGCCATGTGTCCCAATGCTACCGACACAGCGATTTCTTCCAAGTCTTTAGCTTTCCACTTGGACATGAGTGATGTAACAATCCGACTGCCGTATTCTGCGAATCCCTCTCCAGATTTTGGTCGACCATTCAAAATATTAAGAAGAATCGCTGTAGTTGTCTCCACTCCCACAAAGCGTTGAATAAATAGCTCTTTAAATTGTGTCCAGGTTATCCCTGCGAAACATATTTGGGACAACCATTGTGATGCGCTGCCGTCTAGCGCCTTGCTTAATGCTATCACAAGTGCGCCACCTTCCAGAGTATTTTCAGCAAATATCAGGTCGACCGTTGTACACCATGCAGAGGCGTCCGCTCCAGCACAATCGGGATTAAACTTCGGCAAAGCAACGTGGACAGGCCTTGCGTCTGCTACCGGCATTGGAGTCTGCATGGACTTAATCATGTCCATAAGATTTCGATTCTGTGCTTCAAGAGCTGCGAGGATCTGGCCCGGATCTTGAACTGTAGGCTCAGCCGATCCCACTTCTGATGTAGGAGAATTATTTAAATTCATCTCCTTTATTTGAATACACTTCACTTCACTTTAATGTAGGAGACTTATTTAAATTCATCTCCTTTATTTGAATACACTTCACTTCACTTTACCACTTTTCTACTAGTCACTTATTTTTATTTTTTAAAGGAAGCACAGTGAGTTCCGATGATCTCAATGCCACTTTCTCAACTGACTTCTACTTGAGCGAGCACCGCGCTCAATGACTACGCATTCCTTTCATACTTAAAACACATAACGGTCCCATAACAGTTATGTTCTTTTTTAGTTCGCGGAATACGATCGGACCTCACTCAGTAACAGTATCTCTATCCTGTTACTATGCTTATTTGCGCATTTGCAAGACAAAGTACCGCAATATATGCCGCCTATGCGTCGCCTGCGCCGAGCCTGACGCTCTGCCACATACACTTACTTACAAAATATTGCCACTCCGGCATACGCATATACACTGACCTACAAAATAATTGTACTAGCGCTCCGACATATATATATATATATATATATAATAATTTCATATATTCCTAGGCGTATAAAAACGGAAAGGACAACTCAGGAGCAGCTGCAACATTACATAATGTTTTCCAAGCAGCATCCTGAGTTGCAACGGGGGAAGCTAACTCCGACCAACCCTCAAGGGCTGCAAATACTTTGGTCGGAGTTAGCAGATAATTTAAGAGGTCCAACTCGGCCGGCAGACAAGTGGAGGAGGTAAGTTCATAAATGCATGTGTATGTTTCACATTATTAAAATATGTTTCCATAGTCCTTAATGCATTGAAAACATCAGTTGCGATCGCGAGCGCGCAAACTGAAGGCACATGCGCAAGCGACTAGTGGAGGCCCTCCGATAAAAGGAATAACGGAGTTCGAGGAGCAAGCAATTACAACTTTTGGGTCAGCAGCGGTGGATGGATTGCCGGGTGTTGCGACTTTGGGTCACCAGGTAATATTTTAATTTAATATTTGTCGGACTCACCAACAGTCGCATCACCTGCTCCAGTACCCTCACCAACAGTCACATCGCCTGCTCCAGCTTTTCTTGTTCTTTCTATAAATTTTTCTTCCTCACCATCACCTCTAGATTCCTTATCTCCTCCCATCTTATCTTCTCCTATGCCATTGGTTTCTTACATCCCTTCTGAAAAATTGACTGCAGCAGATGCAGGAGCAGTGCTAAAAAAAATGGAGGATCGAGAAAAGCGAGAGGAGGAGGCCATTGCTCTACAAAGGAAAATTGTAGAGCGAAATGTGCAGATGACAGGGGTGCTGAACCAAATGACACAAGCACTAACCTCGCTGTCAGAGGTTATGGCTAAATTGTCTGAAAAATTAAATAAGTAACAATAAAAATGTAAAAAAATAAAAAAAAATTAAATAAAATAAAATGAATTATTTAAACATATGTAGATGTCTTTTATTCATTCTTAGAGGAAGTAAAATGTGCAGAGACAGTAAGTAAGTAACTTACATATATGTATCTACCTTTTTTTATAATACATAACGCCACTGGAAATATATACATACATATGTATATTATGAAGACATGATGTAACGTTCTCTTACTCTAGCACCCTCCCTAAAATTGGGGTTTTCGAAAACAATTTCGGTGTATTGTGATTCTTCTGAAACTTCTTCGAAGCCAAGGTCTGCAGTCACACCATGTTGTGAAGAATTGTACACGCGTAAATAATCAAAGACGCTTTTCAGGGCTGTAATGAAGAATGCGGTGTTTTGAGAGGCACCGGAATCGTGACTTCAAAACACCAAATTCTCGCTCAATGGTATTACGTGCTTTGGCGTGCAACTTTTTGTAACACACTTCCCTTGCATTTGAAGGTTCAGCGACTGGCGTTAACAGCCATGGATATCCTTGGTCACCTAACAACCACGAATCACTTTGCGTGTTATAGGTACTTCTGAGGTGCATACGTGTTGAGGATGTGGTCCAAATACCAGAATCACGGCAAGACCCGGAATATCTCGCGTTGACAGCGGTGAACAGAAGTCGATGATCACAAACCTGCCAAAAATGCAAATATATACATATGTATTAATAGAAAGATTGGTAAATAGTTTGTATAATATAGAACATTACGTACTGCTTCTACATTAAGGCTGTAAAATCCTTTCTGGTTCATGAAAAGTGAGAGAGGAGTAGTGGCGTCTGTGCTTGAGAGTGAAACAATCCAAATTTCGTGTAAAATCTTTAAGAAAAAATGTATTTATTTATTTATATTTATTTTTATTTACTTATCTTACCTCTTCTTTGTATCTGAAACATCCTGCGCGCTTGAAGGGAAATAAATTTCAGTGCCCTTAACATCCACAATAAATTTCGAAATAAAGTGCAGAGCTCTAAACACAGAGGACTAACTCATAGAGAGCATATAACTATTACCAACGCATTTTTGGTAAGAGCTATGCCCGTTAGGGTGAATCGTGAAATTGTCTACCTAGCGCCTGAAATGCGCATCTCATGGCAAAATGTATGAAACAAAAGTTATTTATCACGTCATTTGCTACCGAAATAGTATACGTGATCATGGCCGTAGGACGAACCGTTCCCGAGATAAGAGCGAAAATGCGGCGCGCCGCAGCGCAAGGTGAAAATCGGCTTGCGGCCACACTTCTTGACGTTGATTTCGCCGAGTGATATCACTCACATTCATTCACCTACGCCAAAGGACACGTTCGGACTAGGTCTCCACACAAATATTTTTTCATCGAGTTCCTTCGGTGATTTCGCCGAGTGCTATCACTTATATTCTCTCAACAGAACACAGAACTCAAAATGTCTGTATCTAAATTTAAATTTAGACAGAAATGTCCTGTGTTTGGCATATATCCGTACAATCTCTCTGAGTCCCAGTTACCTACTTACCAGGATGTTCTTTTGTGTTATCAGTTTGAAAGATTTCGTATAGGGCGACTCCGAGGCGACAACTATGAACCTAGGAGTAAAGAGGTTACAGAAATAGTTGCAAAAAAAGTTGAAAATACTTTAAAAAAAAGTCATCTATTCCGATAGTTTCACACGCCAAAGTTGTACAAATGCTCACCACATACCATAAGAAATTTCTGACTCTTAAACAAATGTTTTTAAGAAACCCAATAGGTTTGAGCTCTAAAAGAGACGACTTTGTTTCTTCTGCCGGAAAATTATTTGACATCGCTGCTTGTAAATGCATTTATTTTTCTTCTTGCACTTGTCCAAAGGAAAGGAAAGTTCCTATCAATGAACAACCATTTCTCTTGGACCATAGAACCAGAAGAATTGGTTACATTGGAAGTGTTGATCTACTTGAAAAAAAAAAGATTACAAAGAAAAATGGACGTAAAGAAAAGTTTTCAAAACGTCCTTCAACATCAACACTTACCAGAAAAGTATCAGCTAGAACACGTGATCAGATCAGCCAGACTCTCATACAGACGACAACAATGTAGGTGCGTCGCACATGGATTCTTCCAAAAACGATGCTGATGATGAATTTTCTCTTCCATCTTCTAAAACCAAACAAAACACACTAGTATTAGAACACACTGCTTTAGCTGCCCAAAGATTTGGAGTAAGTGATAGAACAGCGGCCTTGATTGTTTCATCTGCTTTTCTGGATGCCAAAAAAGCAGGTTTAATAACAGAGGATTAGGCTAGCTTTGTCACTGACAAATGCAAGATTAGTCGGACAAAAAAAAGTGTTGGAGTTAAGCTCCAAAACACCGAAAGTATTGACTCTGTATATGGGCTGTGTTTTGACGGCCGCAAAGACAATACACTTGCAAAAGTCAGCGAAGGTGAAAAGTACTACCGCGACACTGTCAAAGAGAAACATATTTCTCTTATAGCGGAACCTGGTTGTCATTACTTTGGCCACGTCACCTCTCCTTCCGGGTCAGCTGAGGATGAGACGCAAGCTATATGGCAACATTTACAAGACAATTCAGTTGATGTGGAAGTTGTCGGTGCTGATGGCACCAACACGAACACAGGTTGGAAAGGTAAAATCATTCGGAAAACTAGAAGAAAGAATAGGTAGGCCATTACAGTGGGTTGTTTGTCTTCTACATTTCAACGAACTTCCATTTCGTGCTCTTTTCGAACACATAGATGGTGTCTCAAAGAGTCCAAATACATTCTCTGGCGACATAGGTTAACTGCTCCCTGATTGTGAGAAGTTGCCTGTTGTCAAATTTGAAAGTTTTCCATCCTGCCAGTTACCTTCTGAGGTTATTAAACCGACTCAACTTAGCACAGACCAATCTTATCTCTATAAAATATCAGAAACTGTTATTTCCGGTCAATGTTTCCAATCCAATTCCTCAGATTTAACGTCGATGCATCCAGGTAACATGTGCAAATCTCGCTGGCTCACCTGTGCAAATAGAATTCTGAGATTATACATTTTTACTGACAAACCAACAAAGGAAATAAAGATTTTGGTCAAGTACATACTTACAGTTTACTCACCTTTGTGGTTCTCAATGAGATTCAACAGTTCAATCAAAGATGGCTCGCGCCATCTCTATGCTGCAATTCAAAGGTCGAGATACTTACCTGCTAAACTGCGCAAGGTTTTCGATTCATCCATTCAACAGAATGCTTTCTTTGCTCTTCCAGAAAACATTCTCCTTAGTATGGCAGCCAGAGAAGCAGAGTCTGACACTGTAAATGGAAGGGTTAGATGTAATAAGGTGCTAAAGCTGAATTTCAAAGCTAATAATTATTACGATATGATTAACTGGAAGACTATTACCTTGACTGTTCCACCAGTTCTTTGTTCAGTTTCTAACGAAGAACTCATAAAAGGGCTGTCGGGAGACACTGCAGAGGTATGGAAATTTAGTTAATTCCCCTCTCACACCGTGGCAGTCGAGAGAACCGTCAAACTGGTGACAGAGGCATCTTCTAAAGTTATTGTCCCCCAATCTCGTGATCGTTTTATACGCCAAAGTTTAGTACAAAATCTGATTTTATCAATAAATTTGACACAGATTCAGACTGAAACAAGCCTGACATATGGTTGGTTGGTTGGGTTGGGCTTGGGAGGAACCCGAAGAGCAGCCACCTCCACGCGGTGGGTTCTGGGTGATCAATACATGTTAGCTGAGAGCTGCAACAATTTTCACCTTGCGCTGTGGCGCGCCGCCTTTTCACTCGTATCTCGGGAACGGTTCGTCCTACGGCCATAATCACATATACCATTTCAGTAGCAAATGACGTGACAAATAACTTTTCTTTTATACATTTTGCCATGAGATGCGTATTTCAGGCGCTAGGTAGACAATTTCACGATTTTAGGCGAATTTCCGAAATTTCAAGGCCGGAGTTGGGGTTGAAGATGCAATCCGATCTCAAAACGAAAAGTTGCATTGGAATCAGAAAGTACTAAGGCAACTTTTCCGCACTATTAGAAATCCCGAATCGAAAAAAGTGCGGAATCGACCCACTCCAATGCCCGTCAAAAGGCAAACACCCCAGGAAACGAAGATCAAAAGATATACTCGAATTCTGCTCATCATGCGGCACCAATTCACCTATAAGTACTTTATATAGCGATTTTGGGAATCGAAATGTATATATAAATGTTGTGTCTTGCATAGTAAAAGGATCGCTTTTGTCTCGTAAACCCTGAAAAATTTTCCGCCTACCCCCCGATTCCTCCTCCTCAGCAATGGCCGCATCACAAAGAACAGTTCCTCCGTGTTAGTTATAACACTCAAATATTTAAAAAAAAAGAAATGTCAAATATTGATGTAAAACAAGACAAACACAGATGTTTTGTATTATGATGGCTGCTTTCTTACGTCGCAGATATTTGTGAGCATTTGAGCTTTTGAATTTTCGCCTGCATGAGGTAACCCTCACTACATTTCTCAGAAATGAGGTTTCTCACTATAGTGCGTGTGGTGATTTTTGTGAGGGCATGAGAATAGGGCTGTAAAAAGAGCTCTTGTCTGTCATTTTGAAAATACTGAATAGAGATCATCATAGATATTAATCGATTGTCTTTTTTTACATTTTGTAAGCAACTCAAACACGAAAAAGTTAAAAATAAATAAAATTTACATTCAAAATATATTTTTATTTTTATTGAAAATTATGTTTTTGACTATGTTATAGAAAATTTAATATTTGTTATCGACATATTGATTTTCATTCAAGTGTAAAAACATCTCTGAATAATGAAATGTAATAGATTTTGTGACTGTCACTTGCAGAATCGTCTCAAGTCTCAAAAATTGTCCCTAACTTAAAATTTCAAATTTGGTGACTTGAAACTGTATCACAGTACAGAATCGCACGGTTAATCTCTAAATTCATAGTAACAGAGTATTGTAATACATTTGTAATAGATGATGTTTTTGTTAATATGCAAGGTGCATTTCAAAATAAACAGGACTTAAAAAAAAACAGAACAAATAGTGTTTTTGGCAAAATCAATTTATTTCATACAAAATAGTTTCCTTCTGCTTCAATACAGCTTTTTGCACGGTTCAAAAGCATGTCGAACGAGTGTTTTAGCTCGTTGGCCGGTATGGCCGTCAGTATGCCGGTGCAAGCCTTTTAAATGGCCTTTACGTCTGCATAATGTTTTCCTCTCATGGGCAAATACATTTTTCCCAAAAGGAAGAAGTCGCACGGTGGCATATCAGAAGAATAAGCGAAGGGGTTAATGGTTAAATATTGTGTGATTTTTGTCTTTTTCGACCTCTAATAATGTCCTTTGAATGTTGGATTCTGAGCAAGTTTTGGACATCAGTCAATTTGTGCGGAACAACCCGTTCACACACACACCCAAATGTTCGGCCAAAATGCGATAAATCTATGTTTTGGAGGTGTTCAATTCTGTGAATTTCAATGATGATTTCGGCTGATTTTTTATGAATTCACGCACAGTTTCGATGGAATTTTCGGTGATTACGGATTTTGATTGGCCACATGTAGATCGTCATTTATATCCTCACGACCACTTTGAAAACGTTAAAACCACTCGTGCCCTCTGTTACGGGATAGGCAATCATCGCCATAAACTTGTTTCATCTATTGAAACGTTTCGCTAAAAGTTTTACCAATTTTAAAACAAAATTTAATGTTGGCTCTTTGTTCGAAGCTCATTTTCGCACTGATAACACAAACATACTGACACTTAAAACGCAATAACTTCACTTCCAATCAATGCAAGGTCATAAAATTCTCTCTTTTAGATGGCGCCACCAGGAGGCGCTAGATTCAAAAAGTCTTGTTTACTTAGGAAAGTACCTTGTAAAAATGGTAAATATTTTACATAACATAAAAAATATTTTATAATTTATTCAATTACTAGCTGACCCTGCAGGCGTTGTCCTGCGTGAAATCATATGTTTTGAAATGAAAAGAAAGTTGGTTTTATATTGTGTTGAAAATTATTTATTTGCGATTTGTCTACAATTTTTTTCAATGTAATGCAGCTTGATGAATAACATTTTTTGGTTTCTGTTCCGGTGCGTAAGTGTACAGAGAAGATGGTTGTTGCTACACACTTCTAGCGATTATCCTTGCGTCCTGTTGATTTTCATCTCAAATGAAAATTTCCCTGGATACTGAATAGGTTTGAACTGAAATAACAAGTCGTTGGAACTGAAAGAAATTCGTAAAATCAAGCATTCGGCTCCTTTGTATTCGATAGCTGTGTCACAATCAGTCGGGTTCCATTACACAGTTTCGGCGCATGAAGATTGCGAAACATAATAATAACAGGTCCAACTTTGAGACACAAGTAATGCGGCGGCATACCAAGCCTCTCCAAAGAGTTTAGAAACTCCACTGGATAATTCACGGCTTCTTCCGATTACGACCATTTCTACATCGGCTCCTAAAAAGCCTCTCATACTATTATATCTCGGAGATAAAATTTATTGTATCTGGCGTATTTGGGGTAATTTACCGGGCTTTTGTAGTTTTTGACATTTTCACACTGTCGGTAGTAGTTTGCATAATATTGGCGCTACAAGAATTTGGTTGTAGTTTTAGTAGTTTAGGATATATGTATGTATATTAAACTTATTAGAGGGTGAAGCCACGATCACCTTTCAACATTTTTTGCCCACAGATGCCCTTTGATACTTCGATCCAAATTCACTCAAATAAGTATCTCAATTTTAACTCAAGTTACAGCATGCACGGACGGACGAGCAGACAGACAGAGACCCGCATTTCAAATCGCCTCGTTCCCTTTATCATTTATATATGTACAACCCCATATCTATCTTGAGTAATTTAAGTGATACAAACAATCGTTGGGTGAACAAAACTATTATAATACAAGTATAGTCTGTACAACAGGTGAAGAGAAATTGGCTTATTATGACAGTAAAGTCGTAAATAAAATAATGGCAGATGGGAATTCCCTTAAGGGGCTATACCAGTGTAACACTTTCAAAGCTTTTTTTTTTGATGTGAAACATCTATTGGCGCGGGTAAACATGATTGTAGCCGTGGCGATACAGGCCGCGGTTACGATCTTCTTCTTAATTGGTGAAGACACCGCTTACGCGTTTATAGCCGAGTTAACATCCACGCGGCAGTCGTTTCTTCTTTTCGCTACGTGGGGCCAATTGGATATTCCAAGCGCAGCCAGGTCGTTCTCCACTTGGCCCCTCCAACGGAGTGGAGGTCTTCCTCTTCTCTGCTTCCCCCGGCGGGGGAGCTGGAGTGTTTTCGTCCATCCGGACAACATGACTTAGCCAGCGTAGCCGCTGTCTTTTAATTCGCTGAGCTATGTCAATGTCGTCGTATATCTCGTACAGCTCATCGTTCCATCGAATGCGATATTCGCCGTGGCCAATGCGCAAAGGACCATAAATCTTTCGCAGAACTTTTATCTCGAAAACTCGCAACGTCGACTCATCCATTATTGACATCGTCCAAGCCTCTGCACCATATAGGAGGACGGGAATTATGAGTGACTTATAGAGTTTGGTTTTTGTTTGTCGAGGGAGGATTTTGCTTCTCGATTGTCTACTCAGTCCGAAGTAGCACTTGTTGGCAAGAGTTATCCTGCGTTGGATTTCTAGACTGATATTGTTGGAGGTGTTTACGCTGGTTCCAAGATAGACGAAATTATCTACAACTTCAAAGTTATGAATGTCAATAGTAACGCGAGTGCGACGACTGTTTGTTTGATGCCAGGAAATATTTCGTCTTGCTCTCGTTCATTGCCAGACCCATTTGTTTTGCTTCCTTGTCCAGTCTGGAGGAAGCAGAACTAACGGCGCGGGTGTTGAGGCGTCGGCATACGCCAGCAACTCGCTAATATTATCACCAGGCAATATTATGTAATGAGACTGATTCCATAAAAACCGTATATTTGAAAATTATTTTACAACTCTGCCATCCCCTTCAAAGTAGTCCCCTTGGGCAGCTGTGCAGCGATTCCAGCGCGTTTTCCATGCTTCGTAACATTGGGTTCCTTTGACCACCGATTTTGTTTTAGGAAACAACAAAAATCGCAGGGTGACATGTTGGGCGAATAAGGTGGCTGTTGCAACACGGCGATCCTTTAGAGGCCAAATAATGGGACATGCTGAAGGCGGTGTGGTACGGCTCGTTGTCGTGATGAAGGATCCAGTTACGAGCGATGTCTGGGCGCACCCTGTTGACTCGTTTTCGCAATCTTTCGAGTACTTGGCAAAAGTAGACTTGATTCACAGTTTTCCCCGGTGTAACGAATTCATTGTGGACGATTTCACGGCTATCAAAAAAGGCAATAATCATCGTTTTACCTTCGACTTGCTCATACGGGCGGGGGCATGCGGAGACAACCATTGTGAGCTTTTGCGTTTGGTTTCACGACTAAGAGCACTATCACCATACACTCTTACAATTTTAGCGAACGTTTCTGAAGCTCTTTCGCCCAATCTGGCGGAAAATTTTATCGCGACGCGTTGGTCTTGATTTCGTTTTTCAATTTTCGTGACGAGCACTACAAACACACGTCCACTCAACTTGACGCAGCAGGCGAACTAAACAAGCTAGAGCGATGGTACATATATCAATGGGTCACAGGTCACATCAGTCTCATTATTTAATTGACAAACCTCGTATTATTTTTATGGAATATATGGGCGATACGCAGTCTATACGTAGTCTATATGTAGCATATATATATGGTCTGTCACATTTGCTTACATCAGTGGTCGGCATGAGAGGATCTGTCCCTGTGTTGATGAGCACGAAAAAAAAGTAGCCCAGTGAGAAATTGGAATTAAAATTAAGCAATTTTTATTATTAATTAATAGTATAATGAAAATTAACAAATTGTCTTTTGAGGATATATTCCCTATTATCTTTAAAAGACTTGGAACATAAAAGGCATTGCATGGCATCTAAGGCATTTAGAATCATAAAATATTTTTCGCAGGGCATATTTCGTTTTGCGCTATGGTCATGCGTGATGTCAATTCGTTGATGGCTCGACAACGACAGAACGATAGAGCGTAAGCGTACGTGTGAAGTTAGTTTGCAAAATTTTGCTATGAAATGCCGACCACTGGCTTACATGCACACATAATTACATACACATAGCCGTGGTCACGCAAATACCACCCGTAGTCATAAGAAGCAATAAGAGCTTATAGAATTGATAAAGTTCGTCAAAAGACTATAAAGGGCTAAAAATATCATTACTTGTTTACGAGGTGTGTTCAAAAAGTATCGCGAATCGTAACTGACAGTTTTCTTCGATTGCAGGGGCGTGGTGCATCATGAGTTCTTGCCACAGGGAAGAACGGTCAATAAGGAATATTACCTGCAAGTTATGCGCAATTTGCGCGAAGCAATCCGCCAGAAACGCCCGGATTTGTGGAAGAACGAAAATTGGCTTTTGCACCACGATAACGCCCCTGCTCACACACATCGTTGCTTGTGCGCGACTTTTTGGCCAAAAACAACACACTAATGATGCCGTAGCTACCGTATTTCCCAGATCTGGCCCCCTGTGACTTTTTCTTGTTCCCTAAACTGAAGAGGCCCATGACAGGACTACGTTACGCTTCTCTTGACGAGATAAAGACGGCATCGAAGGAGGAGCTGAAGAAGATAAAAAAAATGATTTTTTGAACTGCTTCGAAGATTGGAAAAACCGTTGGCACAAGTGTATAATATCTCATGGGGATTACTTTGAAGGGGACAAAATAGATATTCATGAATAAATAAATAATTTTTGAAAAAACACAAAATTCGCGATACTTTTTGAACACACCTCGTATTATTTTTATCCATTTAATTAAAAAATAACAATTAGCAATTCACGAATAATTAATATTAAGTGAAAAACTTGAGCTCCCTCTAAAATGCCTTGGACATTCAAATAGCACAATTTACCAAACCTGCAAAAATTATGTGAAATTAATGAAATTTGAAAAACGATTTGGTTCCGTAATATGTTTACGTTTCTAATACTTGGTACTATATCCCCGATTTTAAATTACAGTATTAAGTCTGCGTGGTATACTTTCTACAAACTTTTCGCACCTCTCCTTTGGGATGGAGTACCAAGCTTCCTTAATACCATCACATAAATGCTCAAAATATGAGAAATTTTTAGCCGCAATTTTAATACATCGTTCCTTAGGTTTTCTGTTGGATTAAGGTCAGGGATTTGCGCTGTCCAATCCAAAACATTTATTTTTTCTTTCATAAGCCAATCCTTTGTGACCTTCGCTGTATGCTTAGGGTCGTTATCCTGCATTAAAGTCCAGCGAAAGGGCATGCAATTAAAAGCAAGTGGTTCCATTATCAATATTTACAGCATAATAATTAATATTACATTGTTGCAAATAGTTAAAAAGTTTACTATATAAAGTGTTCAACTTTGCTGGATTTATTTAAATGTCTTCAAGCAGTGATAGTGATAGTGTCAGTTGTTGTTCTTATAAATGTTCTCCTGATCGTAATGCCGAAAAAAGTGATGATGAGGGAACCGTTGATAGTGGACGATTCGTCCCCTTACAATTCCGAAACGGATACATTAATACCGATGCCTTTGGAAGAGCCTTTAGTAGAAAACGATCCTCTTCCCAAACACTCAAGCAGTGACTGTAGCTATAGCGAAAGAAACGACAAGGAAAAGGAAGAAGGAGAAGGACGAGAAGGAAGAAAAAAGCGCAAAGAAAGCCAAGATCAATATAGAAGAGGTAAATATGTATATATTTTTTAAAAATAAAATTAATATTTATTTCGCAGGAAATTCGCCAAGCGCAATGCTTATCAGAGAACTCGACACATATCTCGATTCTCTCGATAATATTAGCAATATGGACACCGGATTTTCTGCTTCACGCAATTTCGACAATGGAAATAATGTTGCCACTAGCAGTAATGAAGAAGGAATACGAGGCGAAACGTGTATTACATACGTTGATGGAGTATCTATTGATAACCCAGAAACAAGCAATCTCCCAAAAGAAAGAATTAGGAAAATATTCCATGAAGAACTTAGTAGGAAGCCTATTAAGTCCAGAATCATACACGACATTTACCGAAGCGACAGTGACTATGGCGACATCAACATGGATACTGAACACTTATGCAGAAAATTTTCAGGGACCATCTTGCTCATCGCGTACCATGGCGACCACATCCACATTGTCCACGACTGCAGCTATTCCAATAACTCATGTCGATGTGCCTTCTTTAATGTCATCCCCAACAAACAAATCGCTAGAAGATATGCTCGAAGAATCGTTCACTCATGGAAATTCACGATTGAACATTGGATCAATTTGTCAATCTATTTGCAGAAGGACTCAAGGATGTACTTATACATCAACATCGCCGGGAGAACGTGGTTTCCAAGTAGTGAAACTCGATGTCTTCGATTTTGCAAAGATTAGCAAGAAGCCGAAAACGGAATGGTGGAAAGAAGCGAGTTACCGGTCCATCCAATCAAATCAACAAAATTCCGGGAGTAAAAAAAGAGGAAAGGGAGACCAAATAATTGAATTTTTAAAATTACATCCTTCTGCACCAATTCACCATATTTTAAATACATCTCTTTGGTTAGAATCTAAATTTCGATTTTGGGATACAAATTAATTAAGAATTGTATTAAAATTGTCAGTAATTATATTAATAATTTAAGTTTCATTGAAATGAACACATATTTGAAAACTATTGAACCTCAAAATTTAATTTTTAATACACCTGCTCGTAATATTTTTAATTATTATTTTTCTATTGATGAATCTGTTGATGTATTAGAAAATTTATTAAAATATCAATTTTATAATGATAGTGAAAAAATTGAAGAATTTTCACAAAATTTATATAATGTTATTGATAAATTAGTACCTAAAAAAAATACTATGTTTATTTTAAGTCCACCAAATGCAGGTAAAAATTTCTTTATAGATACTTTTATACATTATTGTTTAAATTTTGGACAAGTAGGTAATTTTAATAGATATTGTAATTTTCCATTAATGGAATGTGTAGATAAGAGAATTATTTTGTGGAATGAACCAATATTAGAAGCTTCTGCTACAGAAACTTTAAAAATGTTATTTGGAGGTGACACAGTTTCTGCTAAAGTTAAATATTGTAATGATGCTGTAATAATGAGAACTCCGGTAATAGTTTTATCTAATAATGATGTTTTTCCACATGATAGTGCTTTTAGATCTAGAATGTTTGTATATAAATGGCGACCTTGTATTCACTTAAAAAACTTAAAGAAAAAACCACATCCATTATCTTCTTATTTTTTATTAAAAAAATATAACATTATAAAATAAAGTTATAAAATTTGTAAATCTTTTGTTTTATTTATAACTAAAAAATCATCTATTTCTTCTTGTTCTTCTTCTTGTTCTTCTTCTTGTTGTATTGTGATTCTTCCATTTTCATCATCGGTTACGCCAAAAAGTGTTTGACCGTCTGTGTAAGCTCTATCATAGTTGGCACAAAATGATACCTCCATAGGCCAACTGACATTTGTACCTTTACCGAATGCAGATGAAATATTGAATTTAATTTCTATAGAACATTCAACTTTCCAATAGCAAGCACTATTTAAATAAGTTATAGAAGTAGCTGTAGGTTTTAGTTGTGGTGTTGCAGCAATTCCAACATGTAATTGTGGTTGTGCTTCATATCCAAAACCACCTTTTATAGGATGATAAGTTCCATATGATTCTATTGTTCTAGCATATATATCATTGATATTATTGATAACTATAGGTGTAGTAACACTTTTATTTAAACCAATATCACCAGATATTGGTGCTTTATTTGCTACAAAAAATTGTAGTGGACTGCTATGAGGTCTTACTTTATTGGAATGAACTTTATATTTATTTCTAGTATACAAAATGTTCTTTCCCTTTTTTTATAAAGCCACTTTTGGGTTTATATTCATAATTTGCAATAGGTGTACCAATCGCTTGATTAATTAGAAATTGATGAACTTTTTCATCCATTCTTACACTTCCTTTATTATGGATAATATAATCATTAATATTATCTGGTGATTTTTCTCTATTCCATTCATGTACAAAATATTCTGTAATCGGTGTAGGAACACATAATGCATTTGATGGAATATGTTTATAATATTTATCATACACTTCTTTTACTTCAGGAGACCTTAAGTCAGTGACTTTCATTGGATCTGTTGATTCCGAATGATATCTACTATTACGACCATAAAATTCTTTATTTAATCCCTCTGCAACAAGACCTATTGGCACATATTCAGATGTCGCTGTACCACTTATACTTGCTCCAACATCAAATGCTGTTCGTGTTCCGAGTGGAGTTACTTGACAATTAACTTTAACCACCTGAGCAGTAGTAGGTAACATTTCAAATTCAGCTTCACTTAAATAAAATGGTACAAAATCTACTGGAATTAAAGCAAGAGAAGTAGTAGCTTGATCTATTGTTGCAGCTGTTTGAATATTTTCAGTGCTATAACCATAACTTATCATTATTCTTGTTTTTGAAAAATTTATACTGCTATCTCTGCATGGTCTACTTGGACGTATCCATGTGACCTCCGAAGAGGCATTTCCATCTCCAGTGGTACCTGACCTCGCCCCCGTCGTAGGGCCACGCCCGGAACCACTTTGTCGAATATCAACTTCCTGATCGATATCCATATTATTAGTATTAGTATCCAAATTAGGACGTTTCTCAATGAAGAGAGAATCTCCGCTACTACTTGTATCGCTTTCACTATCTGGTCTGGATCGTTTATTGGAACCTCCGTTATTGGCTGCGGCACTGGTACTAGCTTGTTCAGCATCGAAATTTCTTTTTAATACTTCGTAGTAATATCCTCCTTCTTTATATTCTTTATATATTTCTTTGGAAATTTCAGCGTTTTTTTTTAAATCTTGATAATCTCGAAATCCACCTTTATCTGGTCTATCTTTTATTGTTGCCCACGTTTGAGAAAAATTACGTTCTCTAGCAGCATAAACTAATTGTGGAAAAGTTTTTGCCTTATTTGACATGCTGGGATATTGTACTCCAAATATAGATTCAAATCCATATTTAACAGAAATTCCTACAATACCAGCAATTTCAGCAAGTGTACCATTTTTTTTATAATCTTCAACAAAATTTTATATAGCTTCTCTATCTGCTTCTCTTATATCCGCTTCCGATGTTGCTAGTTCATACTCCAAATCATGTACAAAAGCATCAAAGTCAACATCATCAACTGGAGGATCTGTTTTATAAATTGTATTACCTGGTCCTAAATAACTATGTCCAGGCCACGTATAACCGTCTCTTTTCACTTTATTTTTCATACTAAAATTTTTCCCGTGTACTCCGTTATTTATATATATTCTCTAAGTGTACTCTTAATATTCAAAGATGACGTTATTCAATGTTTGCAACAAAGTAATAATTTAACAAACATTGTTTACGTAATAACATCACATGATCACATGATCATAACTACGCCTCAGTAAAAGTTGATAACACCTATTACGACGACGACGACGACGACATGCTGGCTTCTGATTGGTTGACGGGTTTTTCTACTCATGGCTTAGCTCGATCATGGCCTACGGCCGATAGCTGCCGCTGTATGCTTAGGGTCGTTATCCTGCATTAAAGTCCAGCGAAGGGGCATGCAATTAAAAGCAAGTGGTTCCATTTCGTTCCTTAATATGCCTGAATATTGATACCGATCCATTTTTCCGTTTACGCGAATAATTGGGCCCCCGCCCCCCCCGGAAAAGGCACCCCGTACCATAATATTTCCGCCTGCGTGTTTTATCGTCTTTTTTCTGGACCTAGGATTCAACGATTGACCTTTAGGACGATGAGCAGTACTTTTTCCATCAGGGCCCATTCTATTAATTTTAGTTTCATCCGTCTATTGTACATTTTTCCAAAAATAAGATCTTTATCCCGATATGTTTTCTCGAAACGTAGCCGATTTCGGATGTGCCGTTTTGACAGGAGTGGTTTTTACGACTCAGGCGCCCACAAAGTTGTGCATCATTTAAACGTCTTCCAACAGTCTTCCGCGATATATTTAATTCATATTCGTCATTGATTTCCTGCATTATTTGTCTTGAAGACTTAAACGGGTCGGCCTTGCTTTTCCGGACTATGGTTCTATCTTCAGCAATTGTTGTCTTTCGCGGTGGTTGGAGTTTTTTTTGTTTTTGGTCAAATAGATCTTATTAGCTTCAATGAGTTTAAGGCCATTATAAACCCTTTTCCGGGAACAATTCAATAAAACAGCAATTTTGGCAACAATTTTCCCGAATTTCTCCATCTTCTGCATAACGTTTTTCCGGAGTACAGTGCTTACTACGGCCCATTTTCACTTGAATTAGTGAGTTTATTTTAGACACCCTTAATTCGTAATAAAAAGTTACGTCTTATAGTTTTTTTGCAAACAAATATTCACTTTCCAAAAATGTGTTATTTGAATGACCACCTCAAAAGAATGCTATATGTCAAAAAACTGATACAAAAACCACGCGCTGGTAGATAACGGAACTTATTGAACGGAATACATATCGTTCTAAAAAGTACCGTTTTTCGCAAAAAAATGTATAAAACAATCCACGAGTCGCATGCTTTGTGCTATTTAGTTGACCATGGCTATATGTACGTGAATATGCGCGACCGCTTAGCCTTTTAATATGTCATCAAACATATAATGTAAATATATAACTTATTAAACCTATGTACATTAATTAAATATTTTGGTAATAATGCATGCAAGGTTCACGATTAGGGCTATTTCAGCTTTGGGATATTTACTGTTTTGGATGAGCGTGTTTCACCACACCACAGAAAAATTATTAGCCCATTTCACCACATTTAACATGAGGGGACACGAAAATAGCAGAATTGAGCATTTCCAGTGTTAAATGAGAAAAATTGTGCTATTTCCGATGTTAAGGAGGGTACGCTTACAAATTCGCATGTTTACAATGCGCAAACGACTCTGTATATAATTTATATATGTAAATACATATGTATGTATGTATATTTTCTATACATTTTATATCAAAGCACACAAGCATGTACGTACAAATTGGATTATTTCATGATGAATTCCTTAAAATCCTTGGAAATATATAATAGTCATGTTTATGTTGTTACCTAAATATTTAATTAATGTAGGTTTGATAAGATACATATATAGTATACATATTTGTATACAAATTAACTTCCCTTACGTGGGAAGTATTAAAAAAATGTTTTCGTCCGCTACGTGCGGCAGAAATGCAACACAACGTGTTGGTTTGAGTGAAGTAACGCTTGCTCGCTGATTACACACTATACTCTCACTGATCTTTATTCGTAAAATCACTTATATTTATATCTTTAGAATTCTATGCTTATTACTAAAAATGCTTTGGCATCACGTTAAGTGATAAAATGCCAGAGCATTGAATTTCCAATTATCCTCATTATCAAAACAAATAATGGAATATTGAATTATGCTTACTTATCGATTTCTTATTAATTAAAGTTTTCTGCTGACCAGGCAGTAATACCGTATGAAGATACAATTTGTTTATATTATTCATAAAGAGTCTGTGTGGCTGCTGCCGTTAACTCCCCCTTCTCTAAGATGAATCGTCCCCGATTCAGTATCATTTTTTGATATATCGTAAATTCTTTCTAAAATAGCTTTATATGATAATTCTTGGAATTTTAAGTCTTTACATTGCTTTTTTATAATTTTAAAATCTTATAGATTATGTATATTATTATAAATAGTACAAGTATACGTATTACAATCATGTACCAGAAAAGTGAATGATTTTTTAATTCTTTAATTCGTTCGCTCAAAATATTTATGTTTTCAAATTTAAATTTTTTATTTTTTGTTTCAATATATTCTATAATTTCAAAGTTATTAATATGATTATTTTTTAAATAATTCCAAATTTTACAATCAATATTTTCGTAAATTATGTTATCAATGTTTGTATTACTTTCAAATATTACAAGGTAAACTCCATTTATGGCAGAGCCATCTATAGTATGATTTCCAGAGACTAATATTGCTCCTTCTTTAATTATATCTATGTCTTTATGTTTTTCTTTGACTTTTTTTGCATTGTTCTTTTCTATTGGACAAAATATCTGATAGGCAAGTATTTTTATTATTAATTTTACAATAAGTATTTATCATTCCTTTTTTGCAGTTTTTTATATTAATATATTCTTTTTTGAATTTCGCGATTTCATTATCAATTATTAATTTACCATCTTTTTGTGTAATTGCTCTTACTTCATAATATTTACAATCATACATAAATTTTGGGTATTTAATATACATATGTAACTATTACATCTTTATTCTGTACTATTTTAAAATTTGAAATATCTATTAAATCAGTTATTGTCAATCGTCCATGTTCATTTTTAATTATGCTTTTAATCTCGTCTCAATTTAAAATTGTCGGGATTAAAATTCCAATTTTTCCTATAGCTATTGTATTTATCATATTTTGTAATTCAGTTATTAGGAACTGATTTTTTCGTTTCGTTAGAATTTTAATATTTGAGTTTTCATTAATATTATTAATTGTTTCAGTTAATTGGTTAATAATTCCAAAAATTTTAGAATTTTTTGTGTATTGTTTATTATTATTGATGAAAACACTCCAGCTCTGAAAGTATTCGACGCAGTACCCGCCGCGGGAAGCACAGGAAGAGGAAGACCTCCACTCCGTTGGAAGGACCAAGTGGAGAAGGACCTGGCTTCGCTTGGAATATCCAATTGGCGCCACATAGCGAAGAGAAGAAACGACTGGCGCGCTGTTGTTGACTCGGCTATAATCGCGTAAGCGGTGAAGAAGAAGAAGTTTATTATTATTTTCAATTAATTCGTTTAATTTATTATTTATTAACACTAGGTCGTCATGGTCTGGTGTTCCTGCTATCCACTTCCCTAGTGTACCTATTTCATTTATTCCTCTTCTATATCTTGTATCTTTAATTTGTAGTTGTTCTAATAAAGTTTCTATGAGCTATATTTCTGGATCTGTGTCTAAATCGTTAATATTAGGTTGTCAAAAAAGTCTTGCGGTATTTTTATTGAATGATTTATTGAATTTATTGAAATGGTTTGTAACGGTTTGATGACTCATGCCCAGCTCTTGACCGATGCTACGGCTGCTACTATGCCGGTCTCTTTCGACCAATTCAGCGATTTTATCGCATTTTTTTACGACAGGCCTTCCGGAGCATGGCGCATCTTCGACCACCTCTACACCAGAACGAAAACGTTGTAACCATCGTTGTGCGGTGGAAATGGAAACTGTATCGGGTCCATAAACTGCACAAATTTTATTGGCGGCTTGAGATGCATTTTTGCCTTTATCGTAGTAGTACTGTAAAATATGCCATATTTTCTCTTTATTTTGCTCCATGTTTGCGACGCTATAACTCACGAACGACTTAAAAGAAACGATAGTCAATCAAACACGTGTTAGCGCGTGAAATGAGCTATCCAAAAAAGTATAACATGACCTGATGCGCCGAATAAAATTAGAACTACGCGCTTTTAGAGCCAACTAGCGAAAATACCGCAAGACTTTTTTGACTTTTTATTTTATCTTCCATCATTTTTTTTACCTCTTCATTTATGAAGGAATTAGCAGAAAGAGGGTATGGGTATTGTTTACTCCATATAGGAGTTTCAACAATTGTCGTTATTTCCCCTTTTATATCCGTTCGGAACGGTAAATTCATATTTATTGAAGAATGTATTTGATATATGTATTTCATTTCTAATTTCTTCTCTCGTTTATATCGGTATTTCCTTCGACTGGCGCTTTAGAGAATTTTTCCTCTAAAGTAATTTTGTTTACATAGTTTTCATTTTCTATATTGCCGGTATTATCATCGGCTGGCGTTGTAGAACTTTTTCGTTCCACAATAAATTTTTTATTTAATTTGTCGGGAATTATCATCGGCTGGCGTTGTAGAACTTCTTTGATCCACAATATTTTTTGCATAATTATTACTTCCACTCTGCTGGTATAAATCTTGAGCTGGCGTTGTAGAGCTTTCCTGCTTCACAGTATTTATTTTTTTATATTTGCCGGTATTTCCGTCGGTTGGCGCTTTAAAAGTCCTTGCTTCTAAAGTAATTTCGTCCTCCTTAATAATCTTTAAATTATCCTTACTTTTCTGATGCTCATATTCGCATCCTAAGCTAAATATATCCTGCTCTTTTTCATTATTTATTATTAACTTCTTTTTTTCCAAGTTAGTCACCGCATTAATGTCCTTAAAAAATTTGTATCTTATTAATGGGTCTGCTTCCAAATTTTCGATTTCGTAGAATAATTGTTTTTTTACCGAATAATGTAATAATGTGATAATAGCGTATTATCGAAAATCCATTTATTGTTCTTACTCTCTTTTGTATGTCCAATTTATTTTTATTTTTGTATATTGCTGATTTAATATAGCAACTAGTTGCTCCCGTATCTATTAATATTTTAAAATTTTGACCAGTAACTCTGTCATTTAGAAAAATATATGGCAGAGTTAATTTTGGCAAAAAAAAAAAAAATGATCCTCCTTAATATTATTAATGCGCTGAATCTTTGTCGGTGGCTGCACATTCTGTTGGGTACTTCCATGTGGCCTTTTTTCTAAATTGTTTTGGTTAAAGGTTATTGGCTTTTGCAACATACGGTTGCGTGTATGGATGCTTGAATCGACATCCATTGGTGTAGGTCGTGGTTGGTTATTCTGATAACCCATTCTTTGGTTGTAATTTCTTTGTTGCTGGACTTGTGGGAACCGTAAATTATTATTGAAATTGGCGTTATTGAATCTGTTGTTATTAAAAGTATGTTGCCTGTTATTGTTGTTGGGATTTGAATCGTATTGATTTCTTCCAAATTGCAATGCGAAGGACGCTCGCATATTGTTAGATTCTAATTATTGTGCTTTCGCCAAAGCATTTGGTAAGTCGCTTGGCGATAGTGAAAATAGTATATTTGCTAAGTTTCCGTTTAGTCCCGTTATGAATGTGCGTAAGGCATCCCGCCTATTTTTGTCATTAAATTCTTTAGTTACGGCACTATCCGATCCGTAAGTCATTATGGTTTTGTTTATTAGCAAGGTTAATTTCTCATTAACCTTTTTATAATATTCAATTATGGAGCAATTGCCTTGACGCAGAATACTCATTTCTTGCTCAATTATATGAGCTGGTCGCTTATCGGCGTAAGCGAAATCTAATCGTGCTAAAATAGCATCAAAATTCAAAACTGTTCCGTGGTTAGACAAAATGTCATTAGCATCATGAGTAATTTTATTTCTTAATATAGTCAATGCAGCAAAATACCTACGGCTGCCTCTTACGTATAAGCTCATTGCATTGTTAGCCGATTCCCTCCATCTAACATATTTATTCTGTTTTCCCCCAAATTCTGGTAAGGACTTTACTACTTCTAGGGATTCGTCACAGCGAATCTCTGAATTTATTACTTCAGGTTTGTAATCGGTTATTGTTGAAGACTTCGTTAAGTCTTCTATTTGCCTGCGCATTTCAGATATTTCTAATCTAAGTGATGCGTTCGTTGCGGCAGTTAGTCTTGCGACTAAAGTCTCATTTTCGCTACTCAAAGCCATGTTTTATTAGTTAATTTTTTCTTTTCTTTTTCTTTAAATATGGACAATTTTCAAATTTATGGTTGCCTTTACAATAATCAAAATAATGCAACCTTTCGTATTTTGGAGCACTTGTATTACTTCCCATTTGAAACAAATCTTCCTTTTATAGTCTCAGACATAATTGTCTCCTGATTATAATAATCCTCAAGAAGGCCACTTCTTATCTTTTCTTATATATCGAAAAACTTCCTCCATACATTTAATTTTAAGTTTATCTTTAATTGGATCCCTTTCTTTTTTGTAAACCCTATTGACTTCTACAAATCCTTCAAGATTTCTAACTATTCTGTCTATTTCGCTATAGTCCAAGTCAGTTGGTAAAGCATCTGTCATTTTGCTTTTTTTTTATTATAATTTTTATTTTTGATCCTTTCTAGGAGAGGAGACTCTTTTATTCTGGAGTGTCTGGAGTTCAGAATCGCAGAATTGAGTTTTTGTTATAAACCGGAGGGTCCCTCTTGCGATGGTGAATCACAGTTTCAAAATATTTTATTACTTGGCTGGTCAAGCCTTGAATTATTCTTAATAGTTTAAACTTAATTGCTTAAATTAATTGACTTAAATATTATATCTATATACTGAATATATGTTAATTAATGTAATCTTTCTCCTTTTTCTCCTCGTCTTTTGTCCTTTGGTTTGTAATGAATTTTTCGTCCCTTAACTTCTGATGAATTTTTCGTTCTTTGGCTTCCCTCGATGGCTACGCCGCTGCTTAGTGTGCAATGCCTAATGATGTTTATTTTTCACTTTATTTTTGGTTTATTTTTATTTCTGGTTTGTTGATTTACGCGACACGTTTTACAGTTTTCGAATTTTTGTTTTAACTTCACTCCCTGTTTTAGGATATTTGTTTTTTAAGAAAAATTTTAATGTGTTATTCGCATAGGTACTACCAGAGAACGTAAAGTATAGAGAAGGTGCAGGTTCGACTGCGAACGTTTGATAGATTCAGTATAAGGAATTCGCCGCATTTGTTAACATTGTAGTTCGGAATTCGCTTCACAATTTTAACATTGTTTACAATTCCCTCACATATTCTAATAGAGAATATGAAGAGAAATAAATATATGTATTTACGGCATATGATGAAATAGCATATATGCCCAAGCAGAGAATATGAAGAGACTCCCAACGAAGAATTTCGTTTTGCTTGTTTATATTTTGTTTCATTTTTGACACCGAAAAATGTGTACAAAACACATTATGTTCTCTGTCTCACATACCCAAGAATATAAGGAGACATAAATATATGTATATATGTATGCATGCTCCTTATGATACGCCCAACAACAGCATTGTGATATTTTCATGCTTCAATTTTTGCTTTCAACTTGGGAATTGCAATGTATGCAAATATGTATGCTTTTCCGTTTTGCCGTCGGCAATTGAATATTGACTTATAAACACAATATGATAAAAGTATAATTCTGTATGAATGCATGCATAATAATATTTATAGTCAATTTCGACTTGCATATCTAATAATATGCAAAAACAGTTTTTCTTTTCGGCGATTTTGCTATAAACTTATCCATTAACAAATTTAAATCAAATTTTGATGCTTTATTTGCGTAAACGTGCAAAATAGCCACATTATTTAACCTGTCCTGCAGCATAGTTGAGCGTAAATAAGATTTTAATCTTCGAAAGACAGAGAAACTTCTTTCGTTCGAACATGATGATCTTGGAATCGTTATTAACATTCGGACAAAGCGTATAAAATCAGGTATAAGCCCTGACACCATTCGAACTCCTTGCAAAAATTTAAAATTTCTTGGAACGTTTTGACACTTCTTTTTTGCCGTTTCAACAATTGCCAAAACATATCTCTGTTGCTTAAAAGTCGTTCCTTGTCATAATCTTTTTCATAAAATTTAAGGACTTCATCCACATTTTCTGTTGCGCACAATGTAAATTGTTCCAATAATTTGAAAAATTGAGCAGAATCATTTTCGAATCGACTTCTGTGGGACTCAATCAGCTGGTCGTACACTTCAAAGAACTGTTTCCTATAATATTCTTCAGGCGATTTAAATATATGGGCTTCGCTTGTGCCTTGCTCGAGCCGTTTACTTATTTTGCGTTGACGAGGAAGCATAGGGTCATCAAGTTCAAGTTCGACAGCGCCTTGCATACTCTTTTTCCAAGCTTCTTCAAACTTGGTTTCACCAGAAGCTTCCAAAACTGCACGTACAGCATTCACTGATTTTTGATTTTTGGAATTCGGTGTACAATATTTCGATGCGATTAAAAATTCCGATTATCATTGTTAACATAAAAAAGCATTTGAACGATGCCATGAACTCAAAAAACCCTAACGCTTTGGCTGACACAGAACTGTATATTTCTTTATCCGTAGATCGACAAAGAAAAAATTTGAGCAATACAGCGTAATTCGCTCTAACAGCCTTCAAGGATTTTACACGTAACACCCATCTGTAATGAAGAAAATAGTAAAAATAAAATATATTAAAATAAAATCATACACAAATTTATTTTGACGTACCTAGTCGGACAATAGGCTGCAAGAGACGGAAAAAGAATGTCTTTCTTTTGGTCTGTTTCACTCTGAAATTGTTTAAATTGGTCCAAGCGTTTAGGAGAATCTCGTACAAAGTTTATTAGATTTTTAATTATTCCAATAAATTTTTGAGCAATATTAATTTTTTGTAGCGAATGTTGAACAACAAGGTTGAGGTTGTGTGCGTTACAGTGAGCAAACAAAGCTAAAGAGGCTCTTCCTCACGAATGCGTTTCTGTAGCCCAGAAATATTACCACTAACATTTGAAGCACCATCATAGCATTGACCTCTGAGTTTGGAAAGAGGTAATTTATATTGCGCCAATACTGCATTAACTAGGTTAAATAAAGTTTGGGACTTTGTGTCCGGTGTTGAAAAAAAAACCAACAAAATATTCACTGGCATTCAAATCTTCAGTGACATATCTTAGGCAAATGGACACTTGCGACATCTGCAGTTTCATCTAATAAAATTGAGAAAAATTCTGCGTTTCGTATTTCTTCCATAATCGGGGTCAAAGTAGCAGTGGCCATTAGGTCTAAGATTTCGTTTTGAATATCGTGGTGAAACCATTTGAAGCCATCTCTTTTCAACCAAGATTTTAGCTCTGGCACGTCTTCTGCTCGAGCATTTAGAATGGCCAAGAAATTTGACTTTTTATCATCATTATGTCCTCTTATAGGAAGACCTTGTTGTGCCAGAACTAACAAAGTACTAAATATTTTCTGGAGCGCAGTTCTATTCTCCATCATCTGTTTCAGGTGTGCAGTTGATAATTTCTGTATAACATTTGTAGTTGAAACAGTCCTTAAGTTTTCAACGCTCTCAATATGTAATGCACTTAGTGAATGAGATTTTATTCTCTCAGCCGCGTGCTCCCAATCATGTTTGGATTGATTGGAACGAGAATCAAATTTAATTGTAAGTTTTTTTTCGCACGAATCACTGCAAATGCTACAAATTGCTTTGTTTTTATTATTGAGTTGAAGCCATTGAAATTTTTGCTGCCAGCGCTCAAAAATTGAAAGTTGAGAAGCAATTTTTATACTATTCGCTAGAAAAGTATTCGCCTTTCAGTTTTGATCTATATTAAACAGTAAAATTACTTACCATTTTCAGAACACTTATCCACGCTATCTGCATTAGAATTTAATTGTCCACGCTTTCTGCAGAGATAAAGAGATGTTTAACTCCTCTCTCACTGGAAGTGAGAGAGCAATTGCTAAACGTCAAAACCTACTGAACTTTGACAGCTAATCGAGTTCAGTAGGTTTTGACGTTTATCAATTGGAAACGGGCGATGGCCAGATTGAAATCTTACCAAAAAAATGTGTAAACGGAGGGATTTGTTGCATCGTTCAAGACCACTTATAAAAAATGTAAAACAATGAAAATTAAATAAATTTGTAAAATTTAAAGGTATTTGATGAAACGTTTTGTAATTTGAAGCATCATAGTATTATTTTCAATGGAAAATAATTAAAAACATTTCATGATTGAGATCTAACAAGCTTAAATCTATTTATTGGGTATTGAAAGGTCAAAAGTCAGTTGTTCTAATATACTTTAAAAAGATTTAAATAGTTTCTCCATATAATAAATAACCACTATTTAGTAATTTTTATTCGTACTAAATGTTGGGTGTTGAGTTGATAAATGCCCAAAAATTATTATTTTGTTCAATCTGGCCATAATGGAAAATGTTATAAAAAACGCTTATTTTGAGGCGCTCTCACACTGGAATAAGTTAAACATCCCTTTATTCTCGCTTTCTGCGTTAGAACTAACTTATTCAGCTACAGCATCATCCACGCTCTCTGTATTTATTCTTTTTTTTCTCACGACAAACTTGTCCATTGTTATACAACGCTTAGAAACCGGTTTTAGGCAGTGATGGTACATAATTTTTTTCCCCACCAAAGAAGAAAAAAATCCCCACTCTTCCCTACGCTGTTTAAAATTTGGAACATTTATTATAATATTAAATATGTATAATACATAAAAATATAATATGTGCACCATTGTCTTGTATGTGTACACATACATACATATATATGTATATACAAATAAATAAAGAAAAAAATTCATTTCATTTAAGTACATTTCATGTTTTAAATTAGACTAGCATAGGTACAACAAGAATGATCCAATCAAATGGATGGTTAACTAAAGCGACATTAATTTATTTGGTTAAAAAAAACTAAACAAACAAAAAACACGTAAACATATACTTTAAGCATGATGTAACCACAGTGCAAAAAAAAAATATTAATGATGGTCGTAGAGTTCAGACGCTGTCATTTTTTTTAGATGCGATTCCTTGCACTGAAAAATGCAACAATTTAGATTTTCGTCTTGCAAAAAAGAGCGGATTATGCAAATCGAAGTTAAATTTGCATGGCTTAACTTATTTCTTTTTTTCGTACGAACATCTGTAACTATAGAAAAAATTCTTTCGGAATCTGCATTGGCATGTGGTAGTGTTAAAACAAACTTGGCTAATTTTGATATAGTAGGAAAAAGAAAATTGTCATTAAAGTTTTTTATTTTAGTGATATTGCTCCAAAACTCTTCAGTGCCCATCTTTAAAAGATTATCTCTTTCATCGCTCTTAAAATTAAACTCAAAAGTTCTCCACTCTTGTAGAAGAGCGTAAGCATCTACATTAAATCTGCTGCAAATATTTTTAAATGTGAAATCATTTTTGTTTCCTTTTAAACTCCATTTCTGTAAATATACCTGTTCCAAGGGGCAATCTTTGCTGTATTTCTTCTAAAGCAATAATGTAAAACTGCAGGCAATCCATTCTTATTTTGTTTGCAGCAGCCTTCGGAATAGTTGTTAAGAGATCGATGCACTCATGCCCAAAAAAAACTTCTTCGATTGGTAGAGAAATATGCGGTGATCTAACAGCACAAGTAGTATTAAGTTCCGACTTTTTAATGAAATTTTGACCTAGACTCAAAAATAATTTTTCTGATTCCCGTTGAAGAACATGTATTAGTGGCACTTTGGACTGAAAAAGTGCATTTAGAGTATTAAAATAGTTGAGGACATACTTAAGAAAAAGTAAATAAGCTCTATTACACTCGTTATTGAGTTCAAACGAAATAATTTCTGTAGATTTCAACTTATCTTGCGCGACAGCTTGCTTAAAAAATTCTAAAATCACTTCCCAGTTTTCTAAAACACTTTCGACGCACCTATGATGTGACAGCCATCTAGTTGCACACATCCTTAGGATTTTTTTCTTCCTCCCACCTAACATTTCCTGCACAGCTTCCAATTGCGCACATCTCTTGGAACTTCCAGAGACATACGAACCGATTTGCCGCAAAAGATCTTCGGGTGCTCTTGGCAGTGCTAAGCAAGCTTTACTTGCAATAATTGCGGCCGAATGGCAAATACATTTTACAACGACCACGTTTGGAATGTCATTAATCAACCTGGAATCGAATGAATTGCATTTCCCGAACATAACATTTGCGCCGTCGCTGCACATGCCTTAAAAATACAAGGAATAAAAAATGACTTTAAAATTTATGTTTATACATACATATTCATATATATGAAGAATAACCATATGACCATTTTATTTTATTTACCAATTAGGTTATTAAATGGAATTCCTAGGGATAAAATTAATTCCTTAAAAGTCTTGTACAGAGCATCTGCAGTGCAATCAGCTCCTATTGGTAGTAGATCCAACAACTTTACCATAACTCGTCCCTTTTCTTCGTCTTAAAACCTGGCCAGGATGCACATATGCTTATTAAGGCCGATATCTGTGCTCTCGTCGATCATTACGGAAAACGGGTTTACTTTTAACTTATTTACCAAGTTGTCCTTTTCTTCTTTTACTACTACATTTTTTATTATGCTGGTGCACTTTTTCCTCCCAAGATCAACATTTTTTATAATTTCAGAATCCGGCACTATTTCTTTCAAAAGTGGGATTAGGTGATCTACCACTGTCAAAGCGACATTGTATTCAGCGAAAAATATGCTGAGTCTTATTTCAAATATTTTTTTATCTATATCCCCTTCTGCATTTACGTTTCTTTTAAAAAAAAGTATTCGATTTGCTCGTTTTGCTTATGGCTTTTACATTTTTCTGGTGTGCTTTTGTTTCTGCGTGTTTAATTAAATCAGACTTGCCGCAATTTAAAATTTTGTTGCAGGCAGCGCATTTGCATTTAAACGACTCACCGGCCAAAGCTTGTAACCAACCCTTGAATCTTTCGTCTCCTAGCCACTTATTTGTAAACTTTTGTTTACGATATTTGCGGCTCTTTGCAATACTATCGTCCGATTCTGTTGAAGAACTCATTTCTGTAAAAATGGTTTTTGTCAATAAAAGCAAAAGCTTTTAAATTTACTTCAGACTTACCTCACAAAAAGTCAGCAATCAAATTAAAAGCGGCAAACGAATTATATGCGACGCCAGCATGCTGCCATACAAACACTTTTTCAGAGTGCTGCCTTTGACAACGTGAAGTTGAAACCGATTTAATGCTGCCATTCGAACATATTCTTGATAAAAAGTTGCCAAATAGACTTATTTGCATTTTGACCGAAAAAAAATTACATAGAAATTTCGATTTTGCTTTGTCGAAAAATCCCTACATTTTTCTTAGGTATAAAAATCTGTCCTTTTTTCTCCACGTCCATTTTTTTCGACTTAAATCCCTACGTGTAGGGAATATTCCCTACATGTACCAACACTGGTTTTAGGTCAAATTGTTTTGCTACATTTTAAGGGATGAGCCAAGTGACAATCACTGCTATCGATTTTTTAGAGAATTTGCAATACTAATCGAATGTTATTTGACAATAAGAAGAAGTGTTGCCAACTTCAACAAAAAAAACATTTTTTTCCAGTTAAGTTTATTTAATTTCTTTTTCGTAGGTTATTTTTCGAGTGGGTAATTACCCACTCCAAAAATTCCGTGTGGGTACAACTACCCACCATACCCACAGTTAACGCCGCCCATGCTTATATGTACATATATTTGTATACATTGCCGAACAAATAATGCACAAGCATTCACATATGCGTACACATGTGAATATGTCACCAACAAAAAATTGAAGCATTGTTCTACAAAAACAACAAATGTCTAAATAGCAGAAGCATCACAAATCAATATGGCAGCCGAATTGGCGAAACCCAAATGTAGTAAATTTTACAACAAAAACGATTTCATTTATAGACGCAGGCGCATATGCCACAAGCGACCTCTCTTCATTCATAAAAATAGACGCCGTAACATCTTTCGAGCATGCCTTTGCCAACAAGGGTCTTTTCGCGACGTTGGCAAAAGCTAAAAATCATAAATTGAACAACTTTCTGATGGTTCCTCACAGAAAGAAATGAGAAAAGTGGCAATATATCTCTTGTCGATTTACAATATTTGTCAATTCTAAAATAAATATTTTTCCGTGTCTCGCAAAAATTTGCGTCGATATGTATGCAAGCTCATACATATGCATACATAATTACGCTACCTTGTAGGCGATGCTGTTCCAGCAGCAAGGAAAGCGGTAACAATCGGCGATTCATTGTATATTTCTTTCATGCATAACCAAACCATAATTAGGACGACACAATGTGAGTGTCAATGGTGGTGCTGGTGGTAATCTCGGCAGAATTAATTTTTAATTTTTGCCTTTTATTTTATGGCAAAAGCTAAAAATCATAAATTGAACATCTTCTGGTGTTTGTTCTAAGAAAGAAATGAGAAAAGTGGCAACATAGGAGTTGTCGATTTATAATATTTGTTTAAAATATTTTTCCGTGACAAAAGTCTGCGTCGATATGTCTTCATGCTCATACGTATACATACATACATTCTTACGCACGTTGGAAGGCGAAGCTGCTACAGGGGCAAGGGAAACGGTGACAATCAGCGGCCATTCGTTTATTTTTTCGGCACAGCTTGGATTTTTTACCAATGTTGTGACAAAAGAGATGCGAAAAGATGCGTGCGGCACTTGTTATTATGAATGTATGTATGTGTGTACATATGTATGTGGCTCGCATTTGCTTTCGTAAACATACAAAAGCGCCAAAGAAATAATAAAAGTATGTATGTATATGCCATAGAAATTCTACTGGTACAAATATGGAAATGATAACGAAATAATGCGAATATGAATATTTCATGAAGGTCATCAATTTTATTTGAAGAAATGAAGATCATTTTGCACATCTTTACTTTGTAATAGTCGAAATAAATATTAATTTATTTAAAAATTAAAAAATTAAAATAAAGAGAAATAAATTTTTCTAATTTTTCCCGATTTTGTAAAAAAAATTAAAATTTTTACCATTTTTCGGAAAAAAATGGTTCATTTGATACAAAATAATCACGCATATGTGACAATGGTTCATATAATACAATATAAGCATGCATATGTCACTCGGAGAATGCTTTTTTATATTCTCTGTGTGACTTTGTATATTTTGTTGTCAAAAAAGTCTTGCGGTATTTTCGCTAGTTGGCGCTGAAAGCACGTAGTTCTAGTTTTATTTGTCGCATCGGGTCATGCTATACCTTTTTGGAAAGCTCATTTCACGCGCTAACACGTGTTTGATTCATTGTCGTTTCTTTTAAGTCGTTCGTGAGTTATAGCGTCACAAACATGTAGCAAAATAAAGAGAAAATAAGGCATATTTTACAGTAGTACTACGATAAAGGCAAAAATGCATCTCAAGCCGCCAATAAAATTTGTGCAGTTTATGGACCCGATACAGTTTC
Source organism: Bactrocera zonata (assembly GCA_037783105.1). Lineage (NCBI taxonomy): Eukaryota > Metazoa > Arthropoda > Insecta > Diptera > Tephritidae > Bactrocera > Bactrocera zonata. The sequence goes on from JBAWJQ010001698.1 coordinate 863,273, forward strand.
CATTTCCACCGCACAACGATTGTTTCAACGTTTTCGTTCTGGTGTAGACGTGGTCGAAGATGCGCCACGCTCCGGAAGGCCTGTCGTCGAAAATTGCGATAAAATCGCTGAATTGGACGAAAGAGGCCGGCATATTAGTCATCAAACCGTTATAAACCTTTTGAAGAAGCTTGGAGTCACTAAGAACCTCGATATATGAGTGCCACACGAATTGATTCAATAAAAATACCGCAAGTCTTTTTTGACAATCCATTATGTATGTAAATATGTACACTATGTCCGTTGACACGGACAACCAATGGCGAAGCTCACATTATTTGCTTTCGTGACGTGACGACAAAGCGTTCAATTATTGTGTTGTTAGTAGAAAATCCGAACTGTGCCGAAAACACAAACGAACGATCGCCAATTGCCACTGCTTCCCTTGCCCCTGTAACAGCTTCGCCAACAAACCAGCGTAAATATGTATGTTTCTGTATGAGCTTGCATACATATCGACATAGATTTTTGCAAGCCGCGTAAAAATACTTTTTTACATTCGTTGACAAATACAGTCAATCACGGTTATTTGCCACAATCAAAGATACAGATTTTTGTGGTTTGTTAAAAATAAAAATATAATATGTTACATATGCGACTGCGGATACTTAACCGAGTCGTACTTAAAACAATAGTTTGAATGTATATATTTCAGAAAACAAACGGTGGGATGCGAAAAGATATAGGCAGTTAAGAGGGATGATTAAGCGGAGTACTACCTAACCGGGATTCACTGTACACATAAAATAGAGGAATATTGAATATTTTCTTTGATACATTTCTTGACTTGAAAATGGACAAATAAACTATGTTGTCAATTTTATTCTAATATATTTGAATACTTATATTTGCGGGGTTGTCACTTTTTCTTTTTCATACATTTTAGAAATATATTCAATTTATGATTTTTAGCTTTTGCCATCGTCGCGAAAAGACGCCTGTAGGTAAAGGCGTGCTCGGAGAGATGTAATGGTGTTTGTTTTTATGAATGAAGCAAGTTTGCCTGTTGAAAGTGCGCTTGCGTTCATGAATGAAAATATTGTTGTTGTGTGTTTTTCTACAAATTTGGGCATTGACTATTTGACTGCCATATTGGCTTTTGACGCTGCTGCTTGCTATTTGAAACGATTATTGTTTTTGTAGAACCATATTTGTAGTTTATGCGGGCGACATATTTACATGTGTACGCAGATATGTACATATATTTGTAGGCTTGTGTATGCATTATTTGTGTGGGAATGTCATACACACATGCATACATATGTATGTATGTATGAACATATAGAGCAGTGCGCGCACATTATATTATTGATAAACCATAATATCATGATTTCAATTTGAATTGTACTTTCATATGTACAGCTGTAATTATGCGCTGATATGTACCTTCGTAAAAGAATTATATGTGCAATACATCAACTCTAATTTAAAGTATCAAAAACACAAGTTTTGCTTAGTAAATAGCTCAATTTTCTCCCACTCTGATACAATGCTACTTTTTAACTGTTTAATAGCAACATACCGCTTGTCATATGCATAAACTTTAGCAGTAAGTAAAAGTTCTTTATGAGGTTAAGATCAGGACTCAAAGTTGACCAATCCTATAATTGGATATTCAGAGATTGAAAAAATGATTTTGTAGCGCGAGACACATGACGTTGTCTTGCCGAAATATGCAATTTTCGTCATGAAAATTCTCAACAAAAGGAAAGAGCTCGCTATTCAGTAGATCATTCGGTATTCACTTTAGTCGGTAAAAAAACACATATTAGATTTACCTTTAGAGCTAAAGGCAGCCCATACCATTAAAGATCCACCACCATCGTTTCGCTTGGAGCAAGTCTCTCTTGGATGCCGTGTATCTCTCCAATTTTTTGTGATGCCCATCTAGACCATCCAAATTAAACTTTTTTTTGTCACTAAAAATTACATTTTCAAACTCTTCCTCCCAAAATCGATATTTGTCGCAAAATAAAATACGAGCATCTTTATGTTGCTTTTCATTCGCGGCTGAGCTAGTTTTGATTCAAACTTAAGACCCAATTCATGCTTCATAATTTGCTGAACACGCTGTCTAGTGATTGGTAAGCCTAATTTTACTTTTATCTGACTGCAACTGATACCTTCGCTAATTGCTAATTGATGAATGCGTCTCTTGGTCCGCTTATAACCTGTTGGTAACCGACCAGTACACTTTATGACACCATAATTTTCAGGATTTTTCAAATAATTTGAAACTGTATTACGATGTCGGTTCACTGACGTAGCAATTCGTCCAATGCTTATGCCGGCTTCGTGGATTCCAAATATCCTACCCCGCTCTTCATCCGATAGTTCCATACCACGTAGCATTTTAACTATATAACTATTCAAAAATAATAAATTATTTTTCTACGCACTATATTTAATACCTATAACTTACTTATTTTCCGTTTTTTCACTTTAGTTAAAAAACAAACTTTATATGTTGTCTGTTCAGCTGCCAGAGCACAAATAGATGAATCTGCACATATACGAGTAATTATTTTCTATGAAAAATACCAATTTCAATGACATTTTCAATTAAGGGTAATACAAATGAAATGAATGAAATAATGTTAAGCCTTATATACAAACAAAATATGTGAACGACGAATACTGCATACTGGAAAAAAATTTACCGTTATTAATTCACGAGATACATTGAAACAAAAATTTGCACATATAATTATTTTACGAAGGTATGTAGATGATATTAAAATTAAATGTAATTTACATATGATATTATTGCAATTTGTATTTTAAGTTTTTTAGGTTATTATGATAACTAGTATGTCATATACATATATAGCATGTCTACATACATTTTTGTGAATTTATAATATACATATGTATGTATAGTATTATCAAAAATAAGAAATTATTAAAAAATAACTCTTATTCGAAAATTAACTACAAATATAGTTTTGAAAATAGCATAATTTAATGAAAATGTGACAATTTTTGCATGTGTTCATAAAAATACGTAAAATGATATTGAATGCTCAGCTCTGTTCACGCGCCACTGTTAAAATTTCTCCTTCTGATCTTGATGTGGTGAAACACGTTCATCTCTCCGCGCCGTGAACCTTCTCTATTTTTTTACGTTCTCTGCATGCATGACTTTATTATATATTTCCAAAAATGTTAAGGAATTCGTCATGAAGTAGTTCAATTTGTACGTGCATGCTTGTGTGCTTTGATATAAAATGTATAGAAAATATATGTGTCGAGGAATGTCGACGTATGAAGCCGATTGCGAATAATTAAAAGATAATTAATTTAAGTGTGAACGTTATAAAATTCTGGTTTAATATTCAATTGTGTGTATATATAAAAATGTGGGTGTGTGTGTTAGCATTAATGATTAATTATATTAATTATATGTAATTCTAGATTAATTAACTCAAGTGTTGTAACCTGTAATTCTTTTATCCTGTGTTGTTGTTGTTGTTGATCGAAATGCTGATTTGATGATTTTTCTGTGTTTGTCCACTTGAAAGGAAATGTATCACTTGTGTTTATACTACCAATTTCGTATAATAATTACTTAATTTCACTTCATCTATTTTCACTTGTTGTGGCGGGATGATCTGCTTGGCTTTTTTTATTCATTTGTGCTTTCACTTGTTGTGGTCACTTCGATATCGCTTCTATGTTGGCGGGATAATAATATGCCTTTTGTAAAAAACGCGGGAAAGTTATTCTTTTTTTGTTTCTCCTTCTGTTGCGTGAAGTTGGGTCGGTTGATATTCGTCTGCATTACGCCTCTATTACTTTATGTAATTTATGGGAGTAATGCAGAGGAGTATTTATTTGGATTAAACATCCCGGCCACCTTGCAGAATCTGCGAAATAATTTAGTATTACTAGGGTAATTTATTGGGTATTGAAAAAAATTAAATTTTGTGAGTATTTATCAGCAGTATAGTTAGGGTTAGATGGTGCCAGTAAGGGTCCAGCCAAATGCTGTATTCTGCGCTATCATTGTACCATTGTCGGGTTTGAAGAGTCCACTTCTGATAATTTGTGGGTAGATATCCGCTCCAATCTCCAACGTTAGCTCTTTGTTGCTGTGGAATTGAGGGTCAGCGAGGACTAAGTGTTCAAAGCGCATTTTCACATCGTCACTTAAGTCTCGCTCATAGAGTTTTTTGGGTAAATTGTGGGTGATAACTGTGTTACATTCCAAACAAAACTTTGTATCTGTTGTTTTACATGCTTTTATTTCAATCAGTTAAACGGAAGTGAGTCATATTAGTTACAGATATAACATGACAGCTTAACTTAAGTTACAGTGCTATGGATTCTTCGCAGGGTTGCAATTAAATTGCTTCGTTCTCTCCAACACCTCCTCTCGAAGAATTTTGTTTGCATTATAATTTATGAACATTTATTCGTCATACCCATATTTTCGACTCATTTGTAGTCTTTTTCCATAGGCAATCCTTAGGTAAGGACATCAGCTGGCATATCTTCTGTTGGCATATAATTCAAGTTGATATCGCCGCTTTGATGCTTCTCGCGTAGGAAGTGGTGGCGTACATCTATGTGCTTAGTACGTGAATGGAATGCTATGCTCTGGACTAACTTCTGTGCACTTTGGCTGTCGTTGTTAATATGTAGTTATACTTTCGTGCTTAAACCCGATCTCATTCACCATTTCTCGTAAGTACATAGCCTCTTTTGTAGCTTCACTCAAAGCCATGTATTCGGATTCGGTACTTGAAAGTGATACTGTCTTCCGCTTACGGGCTTCCCAGGATATTGCGGCTCCAGCCAATATAAAAGCGTAACCGGAATATGAACGTCTATCGGTTAAATTACCACCCCAATCAGCATCGACGACTGCATACAATTCCTTAACTGTCTGCTTATAAAGTAAGCCATAATTTAAAGTACCTTTTAAATATCTCAGTACTCTTTTGGCCGCTTTCCAATGCTCGAAACTATAATTAGAATTGAATTGGCTTAGAAAATTAACTGCGAATGCTAAATCAGGTCGTGTTGTTACAGCCAAATACAATAGGGCACCAATTATACTTTGATATGGAATATTCTGTATTTCTTTGTTGTCTGACTTAACTGGTTTTTCAAGTTTTCAGTTGTATTCGACGGGTATCTTGACTGGTTTACAGTCTTCCATTTTAAAACGTTTTAAAATATTAATAGCGTAATCTCGATGTTTAAATTCAATACCCAGACATATTTTAACTGGTCCTAAATCTTTCATTTCAAAACTTTCCGAAAGAGTTTTCTTGACTTCTTTTAACCATTCATGATCAATCCTAGCTATGAGTAAATCGTCTACATAAACTGTAATTAACATTATCTTTGATTTTTGTTTCAATATGAATAAACATGGATCGCATTTAGCATTAAATCCTATTTGTCTTAGTTTATTCGTTAATTTTTGATATCATTGAAAACCAGACTGTCGTAACCCATATAAAGATTTGTGTAGTCTACATACCGGATCTTTGGTTTTCGATATTGACTTCTGCCAATTTTCTGCTGTACGTGAAATCTCTTCAGCTTTCGCTTTTTTTATGTGTGTCGGATATCCTGCTGCTACCTTTTTAAGGATTACATGTAAATATTCAGGTATTTCCATATATACTGCTTCATTCACCGTTCTTTTGGGTTGCAATTGCAGCCATCATTCTGATTGATGCCAATCTCGCAACTGGGGAATAAGTGATATTGAAATCCTCCCCTGGACGTTGCGAGCACCCTTTTGCTACCAGGCGTGCTTTTTTAACATTGCCTTCTTTTGTACGAAACACAAAACGATTCCCAATAACTTTTCGTCCTACAGGTCGATCTACTATGCCCCATGTTTTGTTTGAAATTTGAGCCATATATTCATTTTCAACGGCACGCAGCCACATATTACATTCTTCACTGTTTACAGCTTCCTGAAAAGTAGTTGGATCATTTACTAGTGATATATTTGCATATTCGCATTCTTCACAATCTACACTAGATTCAGACTCATTATCAGTTCTCTTAGTTGTGACTTCTTGAAATAATTTCTTGGCCCGTCCACGGGCTCCACTTCGAATTAACTTTGGTCTACCTTTGCCCCTTTTCGGAACGATTGATTCAGCATTTATGTTTTCATTTTCGCTTTCGCTTGAAGACCCCTCTATTATTTCCTCAGATTCAACTATATTTCCATCTTTTCGTGTATCGAAATCTATCTCCACAGATTCCTCTTCACAGTATTTATCATCATATCTATGACTGACTATAACCCTCTTCTTTTGAGGAGACCACAATCGATAAGCTTTAGCTTCATTCGAATAACCTACTAGTATACATTCTTCAGACCTGGAGTCAAATTTGCCATTTGACTTATCTTTTATTAAAACGTAACATTTTAAACCAAATGGTCTGAAGTGAATGACAGTGAGAGTTTTACCTGACCACATCTTGATAGGCACTTCATCTTCTAGGACTTTTGTGGGATACCTATTTCGAATATAGTTCGCTGTGTTTACAGCCTCTGCCCAAAATATTGTTTTTAATCTTGCTTGTGTTAACATACATCTAGACATTTCTAAAAGAGTTATATTTTTCCTTTCAGCTATGCCATTTTGCTGTGGTGTATAAGGAGCGGTCAATCGCCGCTTAATTCCACATTCATTTAAAATCGTCAGTGAATGTCACGAAGTACTTTGCACCTGAAAGTGAGCAAACCTTCATTGGACCGCAAACGTCGCTGTGTACAATCTTTAGTAACTCGGTTGTATGTTGATCCCTGTGCTTCGAAAATCTTTCTCGTGTTTGTTTTTCGCTTAAACAGATTTCGCAAGTTTTCAGTTTTTCATTTGTATGAAAATTTATACCGTGTACCATACCAATTGCGCGTTTTAAATCTTTTTCGTTTAGATGGCCCATTCGTACGTGCCATGTATTTATGCTATTTGACTTCATTTGCGAAAATCTCGCAGATTGATCAAAGCCTTTAACGTAGTACAAGTCACCGATTCTTATCGCTGTCAGAATAGTTTCCCCATTCTTTGAAATGACAGCTTCATTTCGCCGAAAAATTACTTCATACCCCTTACTCGTAATTTTCGAAACAGAGAGTAAATTCGTTATTAAATCTTTAACGTACAAAACATCTTCGAAATTAATTCGCTCTTCGCTATTATTTTCGTTGATAATAACTTTAACGTGATTTTAGCTGTGTTGTTGTTTGCTAGGCGGAGAGTCTTGCTAATCTCTCTAAAGTTATTTAATTCGCCCCTTTTCGCACTCATATGTGATGAACAGCCGCTGTATGAGCACCAATATTCGCCGGAGTTGGTTATTGTACATGCTGATTCGAATAACATGGATTTTTCGAAGTTTTCGCTTTTCGTTCCAGTAGTTGTATTGTGGTTTTTTACCTTTTGTCTTGATGGACAATTTGGCGATATGTGACCAACTTCGCCGCACTTGTAGCAAGTCCGTTTGTCTTGCTTTTCTTTTGTTGACTTTTTGTATATCTGACGTTTGTTCTTCGTTGAGCAATTAACACGTTATGCTCTGCTGCTGCTTCTTTTGCTTGCCTGGATTGTTCTTCTTCCAATATTTTAACTCTTAAAATGTCTGGCTTGGAGAGTTCATCTCGAGTTTCCAGCGCACATCGGAACGTCTCAAACGAATCTGGTAAACTCTAAAGAGGCAATATAGTTAATGAATCATTCCCAACAGTAACATTTATTTCCTTCAATTTGTTGACAGCATGGAAAAATTCGTTTAGATGTTTGCGAACGTTATCGCCCTCCTTCATGCGGGCGAGTGCAATACGTTTCAGTAAGGTGGCTTTTCGCGCAGGACCCTTTGACTGGAACGTAGACTCTAACTTTTTCCACATTTCGTGTGAAGTTTCGCATTCATTTATCAAACCCAATTCTGATGGTGTAATTGAAAGCATTATATCCGCACAGGCCTTCTGATCGAAATGTATCCACTTCGCGGCGTTATTGTCGTTTGGACAAGGTATAGCTCCAGATGCGTAGCTCCATAAGTCAGCTTTCACAAGAATTGCACGCATGTGAACTTCCAAGTATCGTAGTTATCCGCGTTTAGCGGATCAATCCTCACAGTTGAGCTCGCCATTTATATTATTATTACCATATATAATTCAATTGATGATGTACAAAACTTTTTAATCACTGCAGCCAATATAATATAACTTTAATTTAAAAATCTATGGCCTGGGCCCATAACCTGTTGTTTGACATGCTTTTATTTCAATCAGTTAAACGGAAGTGAGTCATATTAGTTACAGATATTACATGACAGCTTAACTTAAGTTATAGTGCTATGGATTCTTCGCAGGGTTGCAATTAAATTGCTTCGTTCTCTCCAACAGTATCATTATTTGAGCTAATTTTTATGCTACAAATACGATAAGTATTAAGGTATGTAATTGGCAGCTTGAATTTTTTGACGAATTCGGCCGCTATATTCGTAATTTTAAGGGTAGGGTTCAAAATGGCTCGAACTTTATGCCATTCACCATGGCATCTTAAGCGGATCTTCATGTGGGTACTAGGGTCTGTTTAACTAGTAAGGATAGAAGTCGAGTCTCTATTTTTATATATTTGAAACGCCGAATGCGTCGGGACATCGTTCCGGAGAAGACCTTTTGGATTCGACCGAGCTTCCATTCGTTGGGTGAAATATTTTCGTTTCTTATAACGACTAAGTCGTTAACTTCAACATTACGTTGTGGATATGTCCATTTATATCGTTTGTGTAGTTCTTTAAGGTACGCTCCGTTCCATCTCTTGCAAATGTGCTGGTAGAGTATTTTTAGTTTCTGCCATCTGTTAACGATGCTTAAGTTTGCATTCTCTAAATTTGGTTCGGCAGGGTACCTATGAGGAACTGTCCTGGAGTTAAAGGTTCTAAGTTTGTTGAGTCATCGCTTATGGGGCTTATTGGTCGAGAATTTAAACAACCTGCGATGCGGGTAATTAAGGTGGCAAATTCTTCAAACGTGAATTTTGCGATCTTTTTTAGATTGGTTTTTAGACTTTTTACGCTTGCTTCCCATAATACACCCATATGTGGAGCCCTGAGGGTTGAAATGCCATGAGATATTTTGATGACTCTGGAGAGATATAATTTGAGTTCGAAGTGTTGGTAGGAATTCACGCCGATCTGTAATTAGCAACTGTGAAGCTTCTATAAAGTTTGTTCCGTTGTCGGAATGAAGATATCCACGCCTCGAGAAGAAACGGGAGAATGCTTCTAGGAAGGCTTGCGTAGTGAGATCGCTAACGGGTTCGAGATGTATTGCTTTAGTCGCGAAACATACAAATACACATATATATCCTTTTGTGATTAGACATGCTTTCCCAGTGAAGTTTTTGATGTCATAGGGTCCAGCAAAGTCGATACCAGTGACAACAAACGGACGGGTTAGGACAGTTCTTTCATTTGGAAGAGCTGCCATTACTTGGGTTTGTTGAGCCTTGTTATGTTGATGCACGTTTCGCATTGATGAATTATTGCTTTATTCAGCTTCTTTGCTTTGGGTATCTAGAATTCTGTCCTTAAGAGTCGAAGAACTAGCTGATTTCCGCCGTGTAACGTTGCTAAATGGGTGAATTCAGTTAGTAATTTTGATATACGACTATTATAGGGTAATAAGATAGGGTGACGCTTATTATATGACAGTGCTGCGGAATTGGTTAATCTTCCGTGACTTCGCATAACTCCTTTAGGGTCAATGAACGGATTTAAAGTCAATAATGAACTTTTCTTGTGTATTTGGTTTTTACGGGTCAGTGCGTCATTATCTTTTCGGAAATGTGTTTTTTGGGTGTGAATAATTAACTTCACTCGGGCTGTTTTGAACTTTTCCGGCGTTATTTCGTGGCTTGAGTAATCAGTTTCTCGCCTCCTCGGTGAGACATTTGCGTAAAACTTGAATAGGTGAGCGATAACGCGAATAGCTCTGGGGAATGAGGTAAACCTTTCGAGTTTGTCCTCTTGGGTGGTTATCGCAAACGTTTTAACGGGTTTGAATTCCATGGTAGTGTTGTATGTTCTGTCCGTTGCTGGGAAATGCTCCTTTTCATGTTGTAGCCATTGGGGTCCATTCCACCAGAGTTCGCAATTCAATAGATCGGTGGGGGTACATCCTCGGCTTGCTAAGTCTTCGGGATTGTCTTGGCTTTCCATATGGTTCCAATTATCGACTCCCACTTTCTTGGTGATTATAGCTACTCGATGAGAAACGAAAGTGGCCCATGAACAGGGTGGTTTGTTTAACCAAGCGAGAATTCTGGTTGAGTCAGTCCAAAAATAATTTTTATATTGGGTTAGGTGTAGTTCGGATAGAGTAGAGCTAACAGGGTTAGCCAGTAGAACCGCTCCGCAGAGTTCCAATCTGGGTAGGGATACGGTTTTAATGGGAGCAACTCTTGTTTTTGACACCAAGAGAGTTGTTCATATTTTATGTCCAACTAAAACCCTTATGTTAAGTGTCGCGGCATATGCTTTTTCTGAATGGGTCCATCTGGGTATTTCAATTTTATTTATGTTTTCATAATCCTTTACGAAGCTGTCCCATCGTTGAAGAGTGAGGGGCTTCAGACTTTCATCCCAGTCAGTTTTATCTAGCCATATTTGTTGCATTATTATTTTTGCCGGGATTATTATTGGACTAAGCCAACCGGCTGGGTCAAACAGTTTTGCTATAGCTGATAAAACTTCACGTTTGGTGTGTGCGGGTTTTTTCTCCATTGGGTTGACGAGGAAGACAAATGTATCCTTTTTGGAGTTCAATCGAATGGTTCGGGTTCCGAAAGGTTGAATGATTCCGTCTCTAAAAGATGATTCTGTGGAAGTCCTTTCAGAATGTGTGGGTCATTGGAGGTCCATTTTGGCAGGGCGAATCCTGGGGACTTCAGAACAGAAAGTTCATCTCGTGCTGACTTTGCCGTGGTTAGGTCATGAGTTCCAGCTAAGATATCGTCTACATACATTTCCTGTCGAAGTATTTTGGCTGCTAATGGGTGGGTTTCTTCTACATCATCGGCTAGTTTCATGAAGGTACGGATCGCTAGATACGGCGCACAATTTATGACGAACGTGACTGTCTGCAATTCGAAGTCTTCTGTTGTGTCTTCCGGGGACTTCCTACATAGTTTCATTTTGAACCGAGTATGATTAGGGTCTACGAGTATTTGCCGGTACATTTTCTGAATATCCGCATTAAAAACGAATTGGAAGAATCGCCAATTTGTGATCAGAATAACAAGGTCTTTCTGTAAAGTAGGCCCGATATGTAAGACGTCAATCAAGCTTTTGTTATTTGACGTGGGGCAAGATGCATTAAATACCACACGCAATTTCGTGGTTATGCGGTCGGGTTTAATGACTGCATGGTGGGGTAAGTAATATTGGGTCGCTTTACCAGAAGGGTCATATTCTACTTTCTTCATTTGCCCGAATTCCAATAATTCCATAATTGCTTTGTAATATTCTGCCTTCACATCGGGTTTTTTTAGTAAAGCTCATTCTATCAATATTTTCGGGTTCTTTGAAAGGTAGGGTTACTACATAGCACTCATCTGAATTACGACGGGTAGTTTTTTGGTAAATTTCCTCACAAATTTGATCTGATTTAGAAACTACGGCTTCCTTTGGGATTTCCTCCACCTCCCAAAAACGCGTGAGTAGATTCTCAGGGTTCACTTTATTGTGAAATGATACTACGACGGAATTTTGGTAGGGTTGGTTTATGGGTCCGAACAATATCCGTCCGAATTCTGTCTCTTGAGCTAAGAGTGAACCTAGTACGTTTCTCTTTACTCCATTGAGTAAAATACGTGGATAGATATCACTACCGATTAGTATATCCACGGGTCTGGGTTTGTGGAATTGGGTGTCTGCTAAAGTGAATCCAAGATTTTTAAGACACTGCTTTGGATCCAAGGGGTATGAGGGTAAATTATCAGTTAGGCTATTTAGTATAAATGCCTGTGCTTATACCTTATAATTTGTGTTTAAGGGGGAGCAAAGCGTGATTTCATAAGTTTTCGTTGGTGTTGCTGAAACTGCATTGTTTAGTCCGGTCACTTGGGCTGATACGGAGTAGGTGGGTATATCCAAACTTCTCTGAAGTCTTCGAGATATAAATGTGGCTTCCGATCCTGAATCAATAAGAGCTCTCGCAGAATATCGGTGGCCATTATGTTCTATTTGACCCATTGCCGTATCGAGTAATATCTGCTTCCTACTTGGGTTGGTTATTTAGTGGACTGTATAGTTGTTGTGTAGGCTTGCCGATTTGTATTTGTGCTTTCGGTGGGTAGTGCGGTACTTGAAGCGTTTTCAGTGTTCGAACTAGTGAGTTCCGGAGTGGATTCAGGTCGTGTATCAGAGTATTGTGTTTTTTGTGACACTTACGACGCGAGAATTTAGTCACACAATTCACGTAGCTATGTGATATGGCCAAGCAGCTATAGCAATAACTATTATATATATATATATATATATATATATATATATATGTATAATATTTCTGGATTGTGGAAATACGTGTCTCTACATTCATTGCGAGAAATTTGGGACATTCTCGAATCGGGTGCTGCTGTTTGCAGAGCTTACAGTTTTCTCTTTCTTTATTGTGTTGAGTAAAGTTAAAATCACTATTCCTTTGAGTATCAGAGGGTCTGGCAATTGGCGTTTCGGCCACGTTTGCATGAAAAGTGTTATATTTCTTTTCATCTGTTCTTTTAACTGTACCGGTGTGGAATGGGGGTAATTTTGCTACTGAAGCTTTGAAATTTCCAACAGATTCGAGAGTTTTGTATTTGTGGGTTAAAAAATTGTCGAAATTTGACCACGTCGGAATATCTGAATTATCTGCTACTTAGGTAGTTTTGAACTACAAAGATATATCCACATCGGATCCTAGCTGTTCGTGTCAATCTCAAGATTGTTTAAACTGGTTGAAACGTTATTAACCGAACGTTGTAAGCTTTTTATAGCACAACCTGTTTCTTGAGTTACTTGGGGTAGATTAAAAAGGGTCTTTAATTGGGTGTTTACTTGCAAGCTCTTATTTTCGTATTGGTCGACTAAATTTTTCCAGACAAGTATGAAACCATCATTTGTTAAGGGTGCGTTTTGAATAACCTCTCTTGCTTCTCCTCAGATCTTCTGAGTAAGGTAACATTACTAATCCTTAGGTTACGGATATACAGGGCTGTAAACATATTCCGAAAGGTGGGCCAAGTTGTGTAATCTCTGTAAAAGATGTCGGTGTCGCATGGTGGAAGGTGAACTACAGGAGCGAAATCCATCAATGTGCCTTCTGAAGTCCTTTCCTTAATGGGTTGGGTTGACACTTGTGTTTTACGCGTATCTACATCTTCGTTGATGGAAGCTAAGCAAGAGAGGTACATTAGATGACTTTTTCGGTACTTTTCTTTCACTTTAAAGAAATCGATGATTTCATGACTTTCGCGTGAAATTCTTTTGATCGCATCGTATGATTTCTTTGCTTTTTCATAGAGCGAATTTAGTTCGACCCTTATTTCTGGGTATATATACCGATTTGTCTTCACTTTGGGTCTGAAGATGGTCTTCCACGAATTCAATTAAATTCGTTGTTGTAATTTTCCATTTCCATTTTTGGGTAAGATATATTTGATCTTTGGTTTGAACGAGAAAAATAAGTCGCGTAGAGTTACGAAAATGTAAGAAAACAAACTTTGAAAAACTATTTCTGTAGTGATTTATTTATTTTTTAAAGTTTCAAATTAATTTTTTTGTTTTTATCTCTTCGGTGTCCGATGGTTAATATTTATATGAAATTATTAAATTTTCGATGATTCGTAGAAAAAAATCGATAATTTAAATTTTTGCAGGGTTTTGTATTTTTTCCTACGGGGTCACCTTTTTAATTTCCTACTGGGTAATTGTCTTTTGACGTGCTATTCGCTAACAATTTTTCTCACCAACAAATGTAAGCGAATGGGTGCGCTATTCGTAGGTAATAGCGGGTGTATTTTTATTTACATATTCGAGCGACTACCCGACTCATCAAACAAAGATTCGTCTGGCTCAACATTCACCAGGACGTTGCAACCTGGGCAAGGCAGTGCATACCATGCCAAAAATCGAAAATTCAGCGGCATAATAAGGCCACACCCGGACGGTACGATACCACAGAGTCACGTTTCGACCATATTAACATCGACATAGTCGGCTCACTACCGTCTTCAAACGATTACCGATACCTACTAACGATCGTCGACAGATTTACGCGATGGCCAGAAGCAGCACCTATCAAGAACATAACGGCTGAAACTGTCGCCACCACACTCATAGAAACCTGGATCACGCGATTTGTTGTACCTTCTAAAACTACAACGGACCAGGGGCGACATTTTGAATGTCAAGTTTTTAAGCAGCTCAACGAAAGACTAGGTATACGTCACCTCCGCACAACCGCATATTATGCCCAAGCCAACGGTTTAGTTTAGCGTTTTCATCGTACACTAAAAGCAGCACTAAAATGTAAAGATCGAAAATGTGAAGAGCGAAACTGGGCAATCGAGTTACCGCTCATCATGCTTGGACTTCGATCGATAAAGATTAAAGAGGACATACAGGCAACACCGGCGGAACTAGTTTACGGAAAAAGCTTGCGACTACCAGCAGAATTTTTTACCGAACCGAAGCCGTACCAAACCGAAGCAGAGTTTGTTCAAGAATTCAGACATGCAATGGAATCGATACGACCGACGCAAACGGCACACCACACAAAAATAAAACCATTCATACAAAAGGAACTCCATCAATGTACACAAGTCTTCGTACGAAACGACGCAATTGGACCACCACTGCAGCAGCCGTATGACGGACCATTCGCAGTAATAAGACGTCATCCGAAATATTTCACGCTGGACATCCGAAACAAAATTAGAAAAATTTCAATCGGCAGGCTGAAATTTACCGACGACAACAACATTGTCGACGAGACCCACTCCAGCTGAGATCAGCGACCCTCAAGTAAAAACCACAACTCGCCTGGGAAGAAAAGTTCGATTCCCTAAACGTCTGTGTCTGTAATAACACACAGATTGAAAGAGGGGCTGGTTGTGGCAGTGTAGTACGCGAACACACCTAACACCCAAGGGAAACACCATCAATTCGATGGCTTGGCAGCGCTCATTAATTTATCTGCCCGCAGTTAGCAGAACTGTCATTATTCTTTCATTCTCGTTCTTCTGCGCATTCTTACAGAGATCACACCACTTTTATTCTTTTACGCATATTCATCTAGAACACGCCACTTTCCGAATAAAAGCATTAGTATAGACAAAAGTTGAAGCACGTGTTTTAATCAAGGCAAGGAAAAGCCAACAGAATCGGAAGCAACCATAAGCTGACGCCCATAAAACCCATACATATATACGTAATGTTAGTTCAACGAGAAGAATGCAATAGCCGGCGGCAAAATATATGAGGCCAAATGAGCTTGAGCGTACTACACCAGCATACAACCCTGCATAGATGCGCAACACCGACACACCGCATTCATCCTTTCACCGCACACGTTCCACATCACTTCCCCACACAACATCCACAATGGCACCGCTACAGCAGATCTAGCAGCTGACCGACAACCCACACCAAACGCTGAAAAAGGAATAACGGATAGCGGGCCGGGCTTTTTTCCGACATCACCCGCAAGGAAGTAACAACGCGCGCTCGACCTTCCTTTTTCATCTTTTTCGATTGTGGTATTTTTCCTAACGAAATCCTATTAAAGTTGTGCCTTTCTTCCAAAAAAAAACTTTAATTGAAGTTGTGATTTTTCCTTTTCCTAACAAATAAACCGTGTAATTCATTCGTTGGAAAAAAAAGACGTAGTTTTTACTGGTCAAGGTGTTGAACTTCTTTGTAAACTGAATATGGTCCTTCGAGCCCTAGTGAAAAGCACTGTGGGAAATTAACCAAAAATAAAGAATTAATAATAATAATAAATTATATTATTTCATGATTTATGAAAAAGTGAACATGGTTAACATGGTTATTACAAAGTGGAAAAAACCAAATAAAAGTGAAGTGAAACACATACATACATACATATTAAAAGTGCAGAAAAAACAAAAACGGAATTAACCGAAATAAAAGTGAAGCGACGCACACACAAATACATATTCTCTTCTTTACTGGCGTAGACACCGCTTACGCGATTATAGCCGAGTCAACAACAGCGCGCCAGTCGTTGGAATGGAGTCAATGCAATGGAGGATGGAGTCATGTGTAGAAGTTCACGCAAGTGAGGAAAGTTCTCTGATCGCCATTCACTTGGGAGTGCCCAGAAACGATTCTTTTACATATGACTCAAGCAGCTCACGACTTCCGGTCTTTGACCAAGTATCCTCTGGGTAGCCTAAGAACATCCGTTTGAAGGCGAGCTAAAGTGAGAAGGCGAAACATCCCCTGCATAGGGGAAAAAGAATAAGGTGATTAAAGAGTGAAAACCCAAATAAAAGTGAAGTGACACACACAAATATATATTAAAAGTGCAAAAAGGTCCGTCGTACGACTACCATTTAAGCAACAATTTCCTAACACACTCGCCTTAGGTAGTTTCTAAGTGTAGAAAGAAACCTACTTAAAAAAGGTGAACTCAAATCTGAATATCATGGTGCCTTAGAAGAATACCTCCATTTAGTCCACATGGAGGAAGTAAGCCCATGCGAAAAAATCATAAAAGGCAAATATTACTCATTCTACTTGCCACATCATGCAGTAGTAAAGCCGGACAAAAAAACAACAATAGTAAGAGTTGTCTTTAATGCCTCAAGATCCACTGGCTGGGGGAATTCCCTAAATGATATTCTATTTACGGGACCCACACTCCAACCAGATTTAATGCTCCTCATATTAAATTGGCGTGTATATAAATAGTTCACTAAGCGACTTTAAGCTAAAAACAGTTACCTTTGGCGTAAACTGTGCCCCGTACCTAGCCATTCGTACACTCCACGAACTGGCAGAAGACACAAAGTCAGAATCTCCTCTGGCAATACAAGTGTTAAAAACACAGACGTATGTGGACGATATTCTGTCTGGAAGCCACAGTCTTCCAGAAACATACGAGTCACTAGCACAAGTGACACAAGCCCTCAAAGCAGCAGGGTTTCCGTTAAAAAAGGTAACGGCTAACCACCCTAATATCTTAAAGGGTGTACCAAAAGAAAATATATGGGACACTAATTTCCTTAAACTTAAAAAGGAAAGCACAACAAAAACTTTGGGTATACAATGGAATGCAATATCTGACCAGTTTTCATACACCACAAGAACTATCCACCATAACAAAGAGGCAAATTTTATCCTCGGTGGCAAAACTTTTCGACCCCGCAGGATGGCTTTCGCCAATTATGATACAAGCAAAAATTCTAATACATGAATTGTGGCTAGACGGAACTGACTGGGATGAACAAGTAAAACCACTTCGTTTAGAAAGGTGATCCTAGTTCGCAGGAAATCTTAGTGATATCCTACAGATCCAAATCCCACGATTGATAAATTATGCCCCAGAGCACAAAGTCGAACTACATGGCTTCTGTGACGCCTCTAAAAAGGCATATTGTGTCACCATTTATGTGCGCACACAATCATACACAGCGACCACCAGTCACCTACTAGTAGTCAAGGTAAAGGTAACTCCTCTAAAAACAATAAGTCTACCACGACTGGAACTATGTGATGCGTAACTACACGCTAAACTAGTATCCATGATGCAAACACATCTAAATATGGAAAAGTATAAACTGAATCTCTGGTCTGATTCCGAAATTGTATTAGCCTGGTTAGAAAAACTACCACATGCATAGAAGACGTATATTTCCAATCGAACGTCTCAAACCCTTGACCTAGTGGGATCAGCCACCTGGCGACACGTAGCCAGTGCTGACAATCCTGCCGATCTAGGTACAAGAGGGTGCAAACCCCTTCACCTTACCTTTACCACTCTTTGGTGGATTGGTCCCCGATGGTTAAGAGAATCTCCCGATTTTTGGCCTTTCATACAACGATAAATGATGCCGACATCCTTGAGCGATTTTCATCATACCTCCGAGCACTCAAGGTAATCGCTTACATGCTCAAATTCATAGAGCGAATCAAGGTTAAAGACAAGGGAGAACCCTCAGTGTACTCCCAAGGTGATACATTGTGGCACCTGGACCTACAAAAGGCAAAGGTCGCTCTTATCACTTACACCCAATCGCGCCATTTCAGCGGGAAGATGTCACTACTAAGAGAATCGAAGCCGATTAATAAAAGGAGCTCACTCTTAGCACTAAATACATTTCTGGATACGAAAGGTGTGCTTCGTGCGAACGGTCGGCTTGCCAACTCAAGCCTGACATATAACGAACACCATCCCATCATATTGCCAGAACAATCACAACTTGCCACATTACTTATACGTTATATACACATATTATTGCTACACGCTGAACATCGCTTGATGCAACATATAATCTGCCAAGAGTTCTATATTGCCCGACTTAAGCCTCAAATAAAAAAGTGCATTTTCATGTGTAAGATCTGCACGATGCATAAACTGAAAATGAGGACGCAGATTATGGCAGCACTTCCACCGGAACGCTGCAACTTTGCTCCGCCTTTCACTTCCACAGGTGCCGATTTTGCTGGGCCTTTTCAGATAAAGGCGTCCATGCTAAGGTCTCCCACACTAATGAAGGGTTACGTGGCTGTCTTTGTCTGTTTTAGGAAAAAAAGCAGTGCACCTCGAGCTATGTACTAAACTGACAAAAGAGGCTTTCCTCGCGGCATTATCAAAATTTATGAGCGACAACGAAAAAACGTTTATAGGGGCTCAAAGAGCCACAGAAAAATAGTTTGTTGATTTCATTAAGCAGGGGTGTAAGGCAGGTCGTCTCCAAGCTGGTGCACCCTGGGTAACGCTAAATGACATGCGGCCTTCACGGCCAAACAACTCCCTGGACGACTTTGGCTTTGGACTGGTTTTTGAGAAACTTTTTTTTATTGGATTTGGTAGAACCCTGGGCTAGTGGTGGCGGCATTCTGACACCTGAGTACGATGAGGTGACACCCATCAGAAATGGCCGATAGGCTAATGTCGCAACTGTCCCCGTCCCGTTAAAAACCTGGCGGGCCTCAGAGTACGTTCCCACCCCGTCGTCGTTAAGTTGGCGTGGTAGGTGTATGTTGAGATGACTCCTTCTTTGCGCTGGTCGGCTCTGAACGTATTGCCTCATAAGGGCGTACGTCAACCCTCGCCTTGGCCTCGTCATTGAGATAACCTTGGGACCATAAAAGGCGACTACCTTTCCGGGGGACGGATAGCGGCTCTGAGTGAGGACCCTTTTCGCATGGACAATTTGACAAACAACAAAAATGACAGAAGAACGACGAAGAGAGGTGAAGGGCTTTCGAAATCGGCACCTAGATCCAACCCAGGTGGGGATGCTGCTGCTATGGCGAGGAAACCGTCGCCGAGAAATGGCAGCAATACGACAAAGACTCCAGTAGGTGTCTCCTCAGAAAGCAGACTGGGGGTAACCGGAGCTAACCCGCCGGCAACAGAAGTAGCGAAGGGTGGATCCTTCATACGCGGCGGAATCGCCAGCACTAACAGGGAAACATCAGCTAGAGTTATGAAGGGATCCACAGGGGGTAAAAGCAAAGCAGCTTTGGCTAGAAAGCTAAAGTCAGACCGTCGAATGGCGGCCAAAATCGTGGAACGCTACGGTGACAAGCATGTTGGTCAGGTTTCTGAGCAACACGCTAGTACACTTGAGTGGGCCAAGAAAGAAAGTGCTGAGCGAGGACGATAGGGTAGGACTGGAAACCAGCAGGACAGCACCGGCGTTCAAGCGGCAGAGGTCGCACGAGGAAGAAACCTCCCTTGTTAAGAAATCGCGAAAGGGAAAGGCGCCAACCTTTAGCGAAATCGCTAAAGGCGCTATCCATAGTACTGGGGATGCTCGACCGTAGTAGGGAGAATGGTGCCATCTCCCATGATGAATGGAAGAGGGTAGCGGCGGCTATATCGATCTTATACAAGAAGGCAGTCTCTCAGGTGGGGGAGGTCTGGAAGGGACCAGACTGGAGGCCGTGGCCAAAGAGGATCTTCCTCTCCGTCCTAGGGCTCGCGTTTGGTTGCCGGCCGAACCTTCCACGCCGAGTGAGACTGAAATCCTCAGATACTGCAATCCCTCACTTCCAACGCAGGACTGGAGAGTCTTAAGGCTGGAGAGAACTGATGAACCGTATCGGCAAGCGCTGATAGTGCTAAACACGGAATCCATCGGTCCTCTCAGCAAAACAAGGGGAGCCATTAGCTATGGTTTTGAGATGGTAGTGCTGAAAGTACTTCCATCAGATGCCAGAGCTGATGGTCCCCAAGCTGCGGTGACTGCGGTGGATGTAACAAAGGGTGCTGACGGTCAAACGACTGTGGAAATCGATGCGCCAGAAGGCATCGACGGACAAATGACTGTGGAAGTAGATCCGAATCTCTCAGATGTGGTGAGTGTTGGGGGCGGTTCGTCAATTGGCGACTCTGTCTTCAGCCTCGAACAACTGTTTGAGGAGGTTCTGGTCGATCACGACTTGGGCGCTGAAATAGCGCTCCTGGAGGAAAATCTGAAGAATGAAATTCCTCCAGATTAACCTCCAGCATGCGAAGGCGGCCTCCGCCAACCTATTGCTCCGTCTGGAACAAGACGGAGCTGATGTCGTCCTGATCCAGGAACCGTGGCTGACTGGCTACGGGATCTCTGGATTGAGGACAAAGAGCCATAGGCTCCTGACGGCCAAGGATGCAGGTAGGAACAGAGCCTGTATGCTAGTAAGGAATGAACTAACGGTATTTCTTTTACCTAATTTCAGCAGCGCTGATATAGTGACAGCGAAATTGGAGTGTGACACCGGAGATTTCTGGCTTATCTCCGCATACATGCCACACGATGATGTGGTGGAGCCACCTCCCTTACTGCTGAGGAGGACCTTAGTCGAAGCGTCTAAGACTGGCACTGGCGTCATCATCGGTTCCGACGCTAACACTCGGCACCAGATCTGGGGAAGCTCGGATACGAACAGTAGAGGTGAGTCGCTTTTGGATTTCATTATTGGCGAAGATCTTCGCATTTGTAATAGAGGAAACTCTTCTACTTTTGTGACCGCAGGCAGGGAGGAGGTCCTCGACCTCACAAGCGATTGCCCCGCTGATCTCGAACTGGAGGGTCCTAGATGATCACTCCTTTTCGGATCACAGGTACATCGAGTTTAGTCTAATCGGAGAAGGTCCGCCTAGGAAATCGTTTAGGAACCCTAGGAAAACGGACTGGGTAGGTTACCGCAGGAGGCTTCGGCAAACTCTCCCACGCGCACCGGTTGTGGACTCGTTGGCCACTACCGATACGGTGGAGGAGTGGGTCGAAGTCTTCAGCTCGGCGTGTAATGCTGCGCTGGAGAGGTCTTGTCCACTGAGATCACCGAAGGACAAAGAGAAACCTCTATGGTGGACTACGGAGCTCTCAGAGATCAGGGCGTCTTGTAGACGGCTATTCACCAAGGCCCGCAGAAGTGGGTTACCTGATGAATGGGCTTTGTATAAAGTAGAACTTTCAATATATAAGTCCGAGTTAAGAAAGGCCAAGAGGACCTCGTGGAAGTGCTTCTGTGAAAAAGTGGAAGGCTGTCACGAGTCCTCGAGATTAAGGCGTATTCTCGCAAAAACCCCAGTGTCCCTGGGGTGCCTCAAGGACGCTAATGGGAAGTGGGCCCTCAGTAGTGAAGAAACACTTCAGACGCTTCTTGACGCTCACTTCCCGAGCAACATGTCTTCCGGGAGGGGATCTCTCGGGATGCCGCATGACGATTGTGCGTCCTTTGCCGGCATTCTGGATGAGCGTCACTTGACGTGGGCGATTAATTCGTTCAAACCATTTAAGCTGCAACAGGCTGTTAAGGTGTCATGCAGCTGGTTGGCACCTATCTATGGGAACTGCATCAGATTAGGGTCAAGGTCATGTTCACCCCGAAGGCTGGCAGGGTCTCCCATGTCACGGCCAAGGATTTCAGGCCAATCAGCCTCTTCTCCTTCTTGTTAAAGACTCTGGAGCAGCTGATATATATATATATATAAGGAAGAGCATTCCGGGAGGCTATTTGTCAAGAGCACAACATGCTTATCGCAAAGGCAGGTCAGTGGACACTTCTTTGCATACTATCGTGTCATGGCTTGAGGAGGCCATTGAAGCCAAGGTCTTCGTTGTTGGGACCTTCCTTGATATCGAGGGAGCTTTCAACAATGTCCTGCCTGAAGCAGTAGTAACTGCTCTTGACGGTCTTGGGGTTGAACCTCAAGTACCTCATTCTCAGTCTTCTATGCGACAGAGTAATCGAAACGGAATGGGGCAGCGCGCGTGCGAGGCGTAGTGTGAGTAGGGGAACACCACAAGGTGGGTTCTCTCTCCTCTTCTATGGATCCTAGTCGTTGACGAATTGCCTACGCAGACAATGTAGCACTTATGGTCATAGGAAAGTTCCTTAGCACCGTGTACGAGTTGACGCAGGGATATCTCAGCGTTGTAACCAAGTGGGCGGTCGGAAGTGGACTCGCCATAAGTCCAAACAAAACAGAAAATATAAAATCCCGGTGGCACCGTTGCCGCAGATGGGAGGTATTCGCCTGCAACCCGCGGATACAGTGAAATATTTGGGGCTCATCCTGGATAAGAAGCTTTCATGGAAGCCGAATATCGAGGAGAGAGCAAAAAAGGCATCTATTGCCTTATACTGCTGCAAAGGAGCTATTGGCAAAAGATGGGGTCTCTCACCGAAAGTGGTCCTCTGGCTCTATGACACCATAGTAAAGCCCATCTTGTTCTATGGTGTCTTTATGTGGTGGAGGGCTTTAGGGAAGACCACACTGGCCAAAAAACTCGAGAGCGTTCAACGGGCTGCGCTAATTAGCGTATGTGGTGCATTAAGATCTACCCCAACCATGGCACTTAATGCAATTTTGAATATAACGCCGGTGGACATTACCGGTAGGTGCATAACCGCGAAGGTGGCTATCAGATTCAGAGAATCTGCTTTCTTAAAGGAACGCGCATCTGGTCATTTGGATATCTTCACAAACTTTGACTGCATACCGGATCATCTGGATCATGGAGTCGCCATACCAAACTCTGGCGGCTCCTTCTCTGCCCATATACCGACGAGGGAGATGTAGGTGGGAAGAAGCCGTTGGAGGAGGAGGGTAGCAAGCTTCTTCACGGATGGGGCAAAGCTTGGGGGAAAGGTTGGTGGAGGGGTCTACTGTCGGGAGCTCTCCATCGACTCCTGTAGTGTTTTCCAGGCTGAGGTCGCAGCCATCAAGGTTGCAACTGATTTGCTGCTACGGAGTGCATCCACCTTTAGAGAAGTGACTATCCACTCAGATAGTAGAGCGGCTATATTAGCCTTGAACTCATTCACAGTGTGTTCAGGGTTGGTCGAAGAATGTTTAACGTCGCTATCTCTAGCAGCAGGAGCTTTTGTGATTAAACTGGTGTGGGTGCCGGGCCATAGCGAAATTGCAGACAATTGCAAAGCTGATGAGCTAACAAGAAAAGGTACCCTAGAATCATTATCGGTAGAATGGGAACGGATCGGTGCTCCTGTTTCTTCTTGTGGTCTACTACTAGACAGCTGGGCCACGCGGATGTTCGTCCAACGCTGAGCCAGCATCGGCACTTGTGCGGTTGCGAAAGCCTTCTGGCCCAGGATAGATCGCAGGAGATCTAATGATCTTTTAGCCCTCAGCAAGGCTAACCTTCACTGTTAGTGAGTCTTTTAACGGGCCACTGTCCTATTGGCTTACATGCGGTAAGAATGGGTATCTTACCGGATGCCGACTGCCGAAGCTATTTGGAAGAAGATGCGGTAGAAACAAGCCAGCACTTCCTGCTTGACTGTCCCGCTTTTGGGAGGTCAAGACTCAGACACTTGGGGGCACATACCTTTGGACACCCCACCGAACTGGCAGGTGTTGAAGTTAAGCGTCTGTGTAACTATGTATTGGCTACAAAGCGCTTCGCCAATCTGTAAGTCCGAGGACGGGAGTTCCTTTTCAATGGCATCAAAAAGGACTAATTGTTAGTCCACGTGGGATCTTTGATCAGCCATCTTACCTAACCTAACCTTCATTAAGCAAGTTTCCCCTGAGATCGTACAAAAGTACGTTCACCAAGGCATTAATTTGTAATTTATTCCCCCAAGCGCGCCTCATATAAATGGTTTATGGGAATCCGCAGTAAAAAGTTTTAAATCCCATTTTAAAAAAGTAGCTGGAAACTAAAAATTTAATTACGAGGAATTCACAATATTGCTATTTCGCATTGAAGCCGTACTCAATTCACGGCCACTAACAATGCTCTCGCAAGATCAGGCGTGGAGTCGCGTGGAGTTAAAATTCTCCATCATAATTTCAGTTGCCGATGGAAAGAAGACTATTTAAAAGACCTCCACAAGAGGTATCGATGGAAAACATCAAAAAATGCGCCTAAGCTTGGAGATTGTGTCCTAATTAACGATGATTGTCTTCCTCCGACCGAATGGCGGCTTGGCCGCATAGAAAAGCTTTTCTGTGGCTCCGAGGGGCATATCCGAGTAGTCGATCTTCGTACGCAAACCGGAACGCTAACTAGACCGCTCGTAAATCTATGTTTTTTGCCAACCAACGATAATAACGAAACGGTGTCAAAACTCGTTAAAACAACGGCCGAAATAAACGTAAATCAAACAATATAACTTAATTATTTAAAAGCTCGTCCGAAATGACGGCCCATTCGTGACACATATTGTGGAACAAACTATGAATGATAAATCTATAATCACTTACTCTTCTTTCACACAGGGTATTATGGATGCATATGCCGGTTACACCAACGCCAACTATACGTTCGGCTATCACTGTGCCGCACACTGGGGCTGCCCCCGTAGTAGCGCCCCGCACAACTACTGTAACCACTGCGCCAACCGTTGCACGAACTGCCGCCCGACAAACAACGACCGCGGCTTCGCAGCCGCCCCGAACCCGATGCCAGCTTTGTTGCCGCCCACACCGCTTGCAGCATTGTCCTATTTTTAAGGGGATGACTCCCAATCAGCGTCAGCAGGTGGCTCAGGTACATGGCTTGAATTGTCTGGCTCATACGCATGTCACACAGGAGAGCGTGTCTGATACCATGTGCCAGCACTGTGAGCGGCCACATCATACACTACTACACCGTAATCCCAGACGCGCTGTGGCCCGTTCATCTGCTCCGACAGGCGCAGCCAAGCCGTGTAGCACGGACCCGTCAAAGATATGTCCTCGCAGCACCTCGGGCCTAGCGTCCACATAACGACACTTCGATGCGGCGCTAACCATCAAGGCCTGTGATCCCCACCTTGCAGCAACTACAGCGTTTCCTAGACTAACTATTCGCCTAGGAGGGGCGGGATGGCCAAATGAGCCTCAGCGTACTACACCAGCATACAACCCTACATTCCAAAAAAAAAACCTTTAATTGAAGTTGTGATTTTTCCTTTTCCTAACAAATAAACCGTGTAATTCATTCGTTAGAAAAAAAGACGTAGTTTTTATTGGTCAAGGTGTTGAACTTCTTTGTAAACTGAATAATATGCATATGTATATTTTATTATTGCACTTCTTCTCTTGGGTAAGTATGTGTAGGTATGTGTGTATATACATACATATATTTAAATAGTGCAAATCAACCTTTTGTCAACCCATTAAAACAAATAAATTATGCTTAAGTCATCTTAAGGACACAATTTGACAATTGGGTATTTTTTAACAAGTATGATTTGCACTTTATATTATTGTATATAAAAAATATGGGTCGCACTTACAGTTTTTTCCGCTTTTTGTTAATTTCGGTTCGTTTTTGTTTTTAATAACTTGTTGGGGTATTTGTTGATTTAGCGTTCAGGGATTTTGTTCGTTGGGTGTACTGTTTAAAACCTTCAGGTTGGGTTGTGGAATTCCAACGATGATATTGTTGGTAAAATTCCCACGAAGTCCTTATATAACTAATATTAGGATTTTCGAACATCCGGCTGACTTTACTCTACATGAATAGTTTTTTGGTAAGTGACATATTAATAGTATGTGGTAATGGGAAAAATAGATTAAATCTGGTCGATACTACCCCAACTTCCATATACTACTTATAATGGTTTTCGTTTTTCTAACAAACCTTATGAGTCTGCCAGTATAGGAGTTATGTATAGTATATGTATATATAAAATTGTTTGGATTCCGATCTTGTGGTTGACATTTTACACTTTAAGGTATATACCTAGCATTGGTTCCACCAAGTTGCAAGAGTATAAAATGGTCGGTTGCATTCGAACTTAGTCCTTCCTAATTTGTTACAATTCATTTTCTTCTTATCAGTTTTAGGTTTAAAAAGAATGTCGCTTAACGCAACACC
Source organism: Bactrocera zonata (assembly GCA_037783105.1). Classification (NCBI taxonomy): domain Eukaryota; kingdom Metazoa; phylum Arthropoda; class Insecta; order Diptera; family Tephritidae; genus Bactrocera; species Bactrocera zonata. The sequence continues at coordinate 889,855 of JBAWJQ010001698.1, forward strand.
GGCCACCTTGACAGCATCAGCTTCCTTTAACGTCCATTGGAAGTAAGGCTGGCTAGCTTAATTGTATTCGTTTTCGTTGCTACGTCTGCTACTCGCACTTTGTCGTCTTGCCCTTCGACGGTTGCGACGACTCTTTCTATTACCCACTGCTGCGGTGTTGTGTTGTCTTCATGTACGGGGACGAGGTCGCAGGGCTGTAGATTCCGCTTCGGGTGTAGCCATTTGGTACGCTCCTGAGGACCCGTCAGGTATGTTACGGACTACTGTCGCCAAAACTGTTACTGGAGGCAGCAAATATCGCTGAATATATTTGGGGCATTATTCGGCGACCAATAAACGTTTTTAGGTTGAAAATAAATGAAATAGTATACAGGTCTATAACTAGTTCTGAATGTACTGCTTTGGAAGTAAAGCAAACGAAAACTGCAACATATGTTTTTATGGGTGGTCGACCGCATGTTTTTAAAGTTGTGTCGAACCACAAAAATCTACGCCTCATATAAGAAAGGGCGTAGTGCTCGAAGTCTCGACTGGCAAATTTCCCATTATTTGGTTTTGCTACTTCGGTTTGTAATGAAAACAATGTATACAGTTTCTTACCATTCTACTGCAAGCTTCTCGGGCATTAATTAACCATATGCATTCTCGAAGAAGCACTACCAATGGTCTTTGGTCTTTAGCCCCAGCATGGTGATTTCGAATGGGCAAGAACCGTAATTATGTTATAACGAAGTGCGACCTTTAATTTAATAATAACGGAAATTCGGCATCATATAGTTCGCATATAGCGAATTATCCGAGTACTCATGAAAAAACGGGATGAATCTTTGAAAGTTTGCGAGTAGGATGCAGTTTTTGAATAACATCCAAAAATTCTGAATGTTGAATCACTTGTACAATTTAAAAAAAAAACTCAAGTTAAACTCATCTGATGTCTGACATCCTGTCCCATGGTGGATTTTGGTGGTCGTCTGATCCATCGTAATATATATGCGATCACTCGAAGAAATTTTTTATGAGAAGAAAATTTTTCAATAAAGTTCATTATTGATTTTTTCCCAGTAGTCGGAATTAGTGGAAATTTATTTTTCTTCTTCTCTAATGCTTCGACTTCGTGTGGGGCTAGTAATCCAAGAGGCTCAAAAAAACCAGCAAAAACTGCCAATATATTTCCTTTAGTGGCCCGTAGATCATTAAAATTTTCATATAAAAAAGCGAAATAAATCCTCTTTCGGCAATCAACGGATTTCTAACGTTTTAGTGGAATTATTGTCATTGAATTGCAATTGCTGTCGAAAAATTTTGGGTGGTTCGAAAACCATTTCGTTAAGGTGAATCCGGCCGAGCTTAATATTTTACTCACCTAACTTCTCAAAAGATCTAGAGACTCGAAATTTTCGGATCCGGGATCCCGTTAATAGATCATTAACATAAAAGTCTCTTTTAATAGCCAATAATAATTAATAAAGGTAGGTAATCTCCACAACTGGTTCTCACTAATATTACTGCTTTTGCCAATGTATTTGCGGCAACTAGCGCCGATTTGTTTCTATCCATTTATTTTTTTGCTTCCTATGACTTGTACTGCCTGTTGATATGGCCTTCCCCTTAACTGTGCTGCTCCTTTCGTCGATAGGTGTTGGTATCTCCTATTTAGTGTGGCTTCACAGTCCTTCCACAGTAATAGGTTGTCAAAATCCAGCGTTTCTTCCAATTTGTATCGGATGGCAGAGTCAACTTTTATCATCACAATGTGTATGACTATTGCGTTCGTTATTTGTTTTTCATCGCCCAGTGATAGCAATGAATCATATACCGCTGACACTTCGTCAATCATTGAACGCAATGAAGGTGCGGATGGCTTTGGTATTGTTGGTAACTCAAATGTTAGTAATGTTTTGTATTGAATAATATCAATAATTTAATATCATAAACTTTCTTGAGACTTGCCAACGCTTTCGGGTAATTTTCATCCGACATTTGAAACGTTTTGACTGATCCCAAGACCTCTCCAGATAGACAATTAACTAAATGGTTAAATTTTTCAATATCTGGGATTTTTGGATCACTATGAACCAAGCTGTCAAACAAAATTAAAATTTTTAAATTCTGAATATTCTCCCTTGAATTTCGGCAAACTCATTTTAGGGAGCCTTGAGGTGTGAGAAGCTGAACATGTTTCGGCAAGTGCAGTTTTATTTTCTGCTAAAATAGACTTTATTATGGACTTAGTTTCAGCGATTAAGTCATCTAACTCCCCTCGGTCAATGTTGTGTTCATCAATTTCTTCAATCATAGATTGTTATTTTATTAATTTTTCACTATGTGAATTTAATATGTCGAGACGGCCCTCCAATTCGATTGCATCTAAAGACATAATTTTTTCGAGAAAGTCCATTTTAATGCGCAAAATTTTGGCAATCGTTCTTTGACATTTTAACGACTTTAAGTCCGTCAACTCTTTACTTGGAGACTGGTTTACGAGAGTTGGCTTTGGCTTCCTCATGTTGTTTTGGTTGAATTGAAATTCACGAAAAAAGTATTTGCCACAGAATAATTTAATATTGAGAATCTACTGGCGGAAATGAAAAACGTCGATTCCCAAATAATGAAAAGCCAAATCGAAGATGTCAGAACGAAAATCGATAAGAATTGCGAAAAACCGACCGATAATTGCAAAAACGGATCGAAAAATTGCGAAAATATAATAATTTTAAATTTGCAATTAATAATTTTTAACCTTTATTTCAAAATAAAGGGCTACCGCAAAAATCCAAAATCGCTTAAATCACTTTGAATTCGTATATGTCGCAAAATTCGTAATGAGATGAATGTGTATATAGTACAACTAATATATGTATGTATATATGTACAATATTAATAAAATGTAATACGCGTAAAATAAAAGAAGAGAAAGCCAAAAAATTTGTTTTGTTGTAATTGTTTTTTTTATTTGCACTGCTTTCAGTAATTCGGCTGTTTGCCAGCGCTTACGTCCCTTTGGCACAGAATGCAGCGGCAGCTCATTTCCACGACAGCTTAACATCAGCGGATTGATGGCAGTAGCAGAGTGATGGCAGCGAAGTGATTACAGCAGTTGCGTTATGGCAGCAACAGATTGGCAGAAAATAGCAAAAAGGAATAAACAACAAACACATGTGGGAGCTGCCGTTACGCCAGAGCATAGCGCAGTATTTCATTTTTTGCTCTCGCTACAGCTATAGTTTTTTACCTAATAAAAATCTATGCTGTGGCTCCAGACAAAGAGCGGTAGCAAGAGCCAAATGAAATGTTTGCTTTTAAGTTGCGGCACGTTAAACAGTTTTTTAAACAGTTTTTCCTAACTGTTTTTTATTTTTTTTTCGTACGGCCCTTCTCTTCCACACTTCGCCTTTCTTTTTTTATTGTCTTATTACTATTGTATATTCCCTTTTGTTTGTGTGTTTAGGTATTAGGTATGAGCACTCTATGCATTTACATATGTATCCACGATACCTTCCTTTTTCTTTTGCTATCATAAGCTTAGGTAAGTATGTACATATGTATATGGGTAAGTATTAGAACTCCCCTTCACTGTATATAAATTTTTTGCTGGTTGTTGTTATTATCATTATTTTTTTGTGATTCTTTTTGTTTTGGTATCAATGCACTCATTCCTTCACTTTATTGATACATATGTATAGTATAATACAAAACGTTTAACACATTCTGGCAAATGGTTGCGAAAACAATTTTATTTTTATTAACTTTATACTTTTGTTGCTTTTATTTCACTTTTCGTACCACGGCACCACACTACTTGGAGATACCGGCACTTCCACTTTATATACAGATTATGTATATAAGTCCATTTGGATTTTAATTTTTTACTTCTTTGTGTTTCTTTTCCGAAACGATTTGACAGGCAATTAGTCACGAAAATAATTAATTAAAAACGAAAGTAAAATATAAAATATTATATGTACTAAGTCCACGCACTTAATCCCTGCACAGGCGCCATGAAAAATCTTAATCGTTTTTGAAATGCGAGAAAACAACTTGGGAGCCTCGAAAAGTTTTAATATTCGGTTCTCTATTTAGTTCAAACGGATGAGTTAGCCTGAACTTAAACTAACGGCTTAAAATTGTTGTATTATAAATATGTATTAAATATAGGGGTAAGAACAATTTTGGCGCATTTTCGTTAAATTCGAGTAATAGATTAAGATAAGATAATTAATAATTAAGATATAATTGAAAAAGTGGCCGTGGCTCCGCCCTCTAACAAATGTAACATACATAACTCCTAAACCACTTAAGCTACAATAACCAAATCTTCTGGACCCAAATCTTACATGAACTTCTACCGACAGTATGAAAATGCATGAAATCGGAGGATAACCTCGTTCACTCCTCATATAACGGTACTGTTAAAAACTACTAAAAACGCGATAATTCAATAATTAAACGCGACAAATACATTAAATTTTACCACAGAGATGGCATAAGAGAGCTTTATGAGAGCCGGTGTGATGATTGGAAGATGCGCGTGGTACCGCCTACTTTTTGGTGAAACCTCTCGGGATCCGTCCAACCGATTTCGACAAAATTTGGTACCTAGCATAGTTTTTTTGATATTATTATGGCCTATTTAGTGGTTTCACATATAGGGTATTCACAAGGTGTCATAGTGTGTTACATCGTCATATTGTCCTATTTTTGTATGACTGTCTTACCAACACTGTTGTTGTTTCACATGCAAAATAAAATATGACTGATACAACACTGCGTGGTATGTTTCTTGAGTTCGCTATTCTATCAGCTGTATTTGTTTACTTTCTTATTATTGGCGTTTAAGTATTTGAAATTAATAAATTTAATAAATTTCGTTATTAATATGGAAGGAAACCACGATATTCAGGTAAAATAAGTTGAATATAAATGAAATATGAAAATATTTTGATGTTTATGTGGTTGTAAAAGATTTTATTGCAGTGTAAACCAAAATGCCGCCGTTTCAACCCGGTACATAAGTAGAATGCGGCAGAAGAAAAAGCGCTTGTGGAGTTCCTAATGGAAAAAAGAAGTTTCGAGGTTTGTCATTTTAATTTAAAAAAACAAAACAAAGTCAAATATTTTTTTTAAAGAAACCAACGGCTCAAAGCTTTTATGGTCGTTTCATCGAAGACACGCAGCTGACGGTAGGATGGAAAGTAGTGCGCGCAAGTGTACGCAATATGCGCACTAATTATAACAAAGCAAGGGAAGGGTCGAAAGGCGCAGGAAGTATGGAAGGCGACACAATAAAAAGTAAATTCTTTTAAGGAAATCTCGTTTTTTTTTTAATTGTGACCATTATTTTTCTCTATAGATACTTTAAGAAAAATGTGTTTTTTCAATGAAGAGTTGGACGATATTTTCGGCAGCATATTAAATCGTTCTGCAGTAGTGGAAGACAGTTTGGTGACGCTGTTAGAAAGAGATTCTACAAGTCCATCGGGAGCAGAATGTGTGGTTGAAGCGGGCATTTCAGTTGAAGCTGAAGAATTACAAAGTCCTGCGTTGAACGACAATGTGTGCACTCGAAGGCAGAAAGGAATATATTCCAAAACTGCATTGTCAGATATTTTGCAGGTTCATGGCGAGATCGCAGAAATAAGGAAGCAAAAGCTTAAGATGGATGTTGCAGCAAGGGAAAGGGAAATGTCAATCAAAGAAAAAGAATTAGAGTTAAAAGAAAAAGAAATAGAATTAAAAAAAAAAGAAATTAATGACAAATCAGAAATTGAAAAAATGAAATTACAAATGCAGGAGAGTTTGGCAATGGGAGAGCCTAGGCTAAAATATAAATAATTTTACAATGCACTATATTTTTAGTTCACTTTTGTTATGAATTTATTTTTATTATTAGGTGTTTTTTTATGTTTTAAATAAAGTTTTTATGTTATAAGTTTTCTTGTGATATTAACAGTTAGTGCCTTTTGAAGAATACGAAAATGAAATGATAAATGTACCTAACCCAAAATAAAAGAACCAAAATCAAAAATATAGTTGGATTATAATTAAGCAAAATAATCATGCATTTTTATTAACTTGTATGATTGAAGAACAAATGCATATACATATGTGTATAAGTATTAAATATTTTGATTTTGTATATAACGAAGCAAGCAATTTCTCGTAATATTTTCTGATGATAAAGGGAATTGAGGCATCAAAACTTCATTGCTGTTTTCATTATCTATATCGAAACTAATTAACATGTTGTGAAGAATACAACACACCATAATCCAGTCATTGCATTCCTTCTTACGTATATTTGACGTTGAAAGCATTATAAATTAAAGCTCCTTTAAACTACCGAATTTCTCTTTTAAAAGACCAAAACAATTCTCAATTCGTACACGGTATTTGGAAAAATACGCGTTGAATAAATCCCTTTCTTCTTTTCTATGTTCAACACTGTTTTGCCGGAAGGGCGTTATTAAATATGGTTTCAGTGGATAGGCACCATCTCCCGCGACCCACTGTGATGTCGACAAGAATCGTTCCGGATGCTTTGCTAGTGAACAATTTGAAAATATTTTCGCGTCATGTTCACTGCCTGGGTAACCAATCGTCGCCTGTCTTATGCGCAATTTATAGTCACAAATCGCAACATTTTGGTAAGCCAAAATGAACGCTTCTTCTGTTGCTCAGCAAACAGCTCATGCTGATCAAAAGCTTTCAATAGCTTCGTCTTCTTCGTCACCTGGCAAAGTATAAATATGTGTATTTAATGAAGAAATGTATGCATACTCACTTGATTTAACTCCTAATAGAGCCAATGCATGATTTTCACATAAAGAAGCTATAATTTTATTTTTCTGAATTTCTCGTGGCATTTCTGTCTTCTAAATTTTTCACTATCAGCTAATTAAGTATAGAAATATGACAAAATATGACATACAACAGTAAAGGGTGCTCAAAAGTGTCGTATTTTTTAAGAATATTAAAATATGACATAAGACTTACAACAAAGCTTGTGAATTACCTAATAGTCTCATAAAGTTATAACGATCCGAAAATTTTGCGTTCAGAGTTATATTTGCGTAAATGTATTTTAGTATGGAATCCAACAACAAATTTTTTAAACTAGTATACAAATTTATGATTTTATGATTTTACAATGCTTTATGACACTTTGTGAGTAAATTGTGAAAATAGACGAAATCGGACCACAGCAACGCCTACTTTCCATGAAACACAAGTTTATATTCCACTTGATTCGTTCAGTTTACAAAATGTAAATCAAGAAGCGTTAATTATAATGAGATAAAACTTTGCACGAACAATGTCTTTAGTGTATGCCACCTTATGACCAAAAATTATTTAAATCCAATAAAAACTGTTCAAGCCCTAGGTACGCAGTATTTCGACCCCGGTACGTATAGTTGACTTTTGATCGAAAATATCGGTGAATGTGTGATATATGTAACTAAAATTAAAGGATAATCCTTCTGTTATAACGGTACGTCTGTATATCTAAATTGGGTTGAATAGGACCAATACTTCCCTTAGCCACCATATATTTAATATAAAGATTTTCAAAATTCGGTGTGACTTCGTACAGCCTATATCGGCCAATATGTTAGTTATCTCAATGAAAATAAAAGCGCGTGTTTTATTTGTAACAGTGTATCTTTATGCCTAAAATAGATAAAACTAATATCAGCATTTTCGAACATCCGACTGTCTTTACTCTATGTGATTGGTTTTAAACCTTATAGTATTTCCCTGACTTTGATTCTTGCAAGTTGCAAGAGAATAATATGTTCGGTTGCATTCGAACTTTTACTAGTTACAATTCGTTTTCTTCTTATTAGTTTTAGGTTTAAAAAGTATGTCGCTTGACACTAGAGTATTTAAAATGTTCAACAGAAACAAAATCCCACAACCAATTTTCAAAATTTGCCGCTGACTAAACATATTAATGAAATGGTTCGGTACAATGCATATCGTGTATGCGTGGTGTGTGGTGATTTATAGTACATCCTACATCAAAATATACTGTTGTAGTAATTGTGGGAGAATCAAACTGAGTGACTAAAGTGCTTGCACTAAACACAACGAAATTGTATGTTGGAATACAAGCACGTCGTAATCAAGTGTTAAATATTCCTCCTAACGAAAATATTGAAATCCCAGTCCATATTTTAAAACCGGGTAATCTTACAAATATTTTTCATATCTTGTAGAACCCCCAAAGGTGATCTAGTCACCGATGCCCAGAAAACACTTAAATTATGGAGGGAACACTTCTCCAGCCTGCTGAATGGCAGTGAACGCACAACGCCAGGAGAAGGCGAACCCGATTCCCCAATCGATGATGATGGAGCAGACGTTCCCAGACGTTGCCCGACCATGAAGAGGTTCGAATAGCAATTGCCCGCCTGAAGAACAACAAAGCGGCAGGGGCCGACGGATTGCCGGCCGAGCTATTCAAACACGGCGGCGAAGAACTGGTAAGGAGCATGCATCAGCTTCTTTGTAAAATATGGTCGGACGAAAGCATGCCCAACGATTGGAATTTAAGTGTGCTATGCCCAGTCCATAAAAAAGGAGATCCCACAATCTGCGCCAACTACCGTGGGATTGAATTCCTCAACATCGTATATAAGGTTCTATCGAGGGTATTGTGTGAAAGATTGAAGCCCACCGTCAACAAACTGATTGGACCTTATCAGTGTGGCTTTAGACCTGGCAAATCAACAACCAACCAGATATTCACCATGCGCAAAATCTTGGACAAGACTCGCGAAAGGAGAATCGACACACACCACCTCTTCGTCGATTTCAAAGCTGCTTTCGACAGGACGAAAAGGAGCTGCCTCTATGCCGCGATGTCTGAATTTGGTATCCCCGCAAAACTAATGCGGCTGTGTAAGGTGACGTTGAGCAACACGAAAAGCTCCGTCAGAATCGGGAAGGACCTCTCCGAGCCGTTCGATACCAAACAAGGTTTCAGACAAGGCGATTCCCTATCGTGCGACTTTTTCAACCTGCTTCTGGAGAAAATAGTTCGAGCTGCAGAACTAAATAGAGAAGGTATCATCTTCTATAAGAGTGTGAACATGCTGGCGTATCCGATGATATTGATATCATCGGCCTCAACACCCGCGCCATTAGTTCTGCTTTCTCCAGGCTAGACAAGGAAGCAAAGCAAATGGGTCTGGCAGTGAACGAGGGCAAGACGAAATATCTTCTGTCATCAAACAAAGAGTCGTTGCTCTCGCGACTTGGCTCTCACGTCACTGTTGACAGTCATAACTTTGAAGTTGTAGATAATTTCGTCTATTTAGGAACCAGTATTAACACCACCAACAATGTCAGCCTGGAAATCCAACGCACGATTACTCTTGCCAACAGGTGCTACTTTGGACTGAGTAGGCAATTGAAAAGTAAAGTCCTCTCTCGACGAACAAAAACCAAACTCTATAAGTCGCTCATAATTCCCGTCCTGCTATACGGTGCAGAGGCTTGGACGATGACAACAAGCGATGAGTCGACCTTAAGAGTTTTCGAGAGAAAGGTTCGATCAGCTGTACGAGATATACGATGGCATTGACATAGTTCAGCGAATTAAAAGACAGCGGCTACGCTGGCTAGGTCATGTTGCCCGGATGGACGAAAATACTCCAGCTCTGAAAGTATTCGACGCAGTACCCGCGGGGGGAAGCAGAGGAAGAGGAAGACCTCCACTCCGTTGGAAAGACTAAGTGGAGCAGGACCTGGCTTCGCTTGGGATATCCAATTGGCGCCACGTAAGGAAAAGAAGAAACGACTGGCGCGGTGTTATAATCGCGTAAGCGGTGCCAACGCCAATAGAAAGAAGAATATTACAAATAATGCTACACAAAGGAGCTATGCAAATGTGGGGAAAGGCAACACTGCGCAAATGCAATTGTCCTAAAACCAACCAAATGGAGGCGTTGAAACTAAGCCTTTCAACCCTAACCAATCATACATTGCAAACTTTTTAATCAACAAATTAGAGTGTATTGAACATTTGTATTTGGAATGCTATAGGTGTTAACTAACATAAATTTGAGCTTATTAGATTTCTTGATGAAATATAAGTTATGCTTTTGTCAGAAACTCATCTTACGAATATAAACAATTCCTTCATCCCGGGATTTTGACTCAATGTTACAAATAACCCCTATAGAAAGCCACATGGTGGAATAGCTGTGTTGGTTATAAAACAATTAAACCACTACGCTTTAGAATCTCATGTTACAGCGCAGTTACAAGCTCCAACAATATCTATAAAAATCGCTGCGGGGACCTAAACCTGCCGGTTTTATACTGCCCACCTCGGTATTAAATTACAGACATCCAAGTTAAAGAAGTTTTGGAACGCTAGATCATAGATTTCTAGCTGCAGGAGATTACAATGCAAAGCATATGTATTGGGGCTCACGGCTAATTAAGCCGAAAGGTTGACAGTTGTATCACACTATTATAAATAGGCACGATAACCTTGACAAAATATCACCTAGTAACCCGACATATTGGCCTGGTGATCGTAACAAAATCCCAAAAAATCGATTCATGTAGTCGGTGATTGCCCAGCCATCAATACCAACCGAGCTATGCCCGAATGTTGTATACGTAAACTTTCCTGCAGCCAGTAGTCGCATAGCCGATTTTGCTGCGCAGCTTTCAGCGAAGAGGTGTAACTGGTAGGTTTAGTGCCAGTTCAAATGCCACTGTTGGAGTTGTTCTTAAAGCATAACAGTACAGAACTGTTCTATCTATATATCTGTGTAGCACCAGTGCATGAGAGAGGGAGAGTACTGTGGATCTGCCTACACGCGTGTAAAGCATTGCTGGCTTTCCTCACCCTTTCTTCCACGTTGTGCTTCCACAAAAGTTTGCTATTCAAGACTACTCCAAGATTCTTGGTGCAGTCCTTGAAAGGAAGTTGTGTCACGTAACTAATAGAAAACACTTTTTTGTAGATAAGATAAACAAATCATTATGTAGTTATTATGGAGTTCGAAGAATACATAGAAGATCTTAAAATACGTGCACAGATCGGAGGCAACGGCAAAGTATTTATAAGATCAGTAAAATATAGGATTTTCCAATAGGAGTAATATGACATGTCAGATTTTTGTGACTCGGAAGACGATAATGATGTTGATAGAGGCAAGGATTACATTCCTTCTTGTAGTTGTGATGAAGAGTCAGATTTAAATGTTATCATTCATTTGTATGGTAAAAAACCATCCACCTGTTCTCATTGAACCAAATATTTTGCCCGCCTCTGACGCATTATGGGTATGCAAATTGCTCAGTCCAAGCACAATTTCACGTTTTCCTGTGGCCACTGATTCATTCCAGGTATACACATATGGCAGACCTAATGCAAATCGTGTGCACTATGCCACATTCACATTTAAGAACCTTAGGTTGCGTGTGGATATGTGAACACGCGTCCCAAACGAATACTTAGGTCGTGCGCACCTGTGGCAGAGGGCTCCGGCGAAGTCGATCAGCCTCAACCCATTTGGGGATGTTTCATCGTGGAGGCTGAATTTGTCAAAAAATTCTCAAATATCATAAGCATCACAAGTCAGTGTAGTAAATCTTACAACTGTTTAAATGAGTTAAGCTTTCCCCCACTTTACCCGGGAAAATCTAATACATCACCATATACAGCAAGCGGTCACCACACGATGACATCGCATACCGCCAAATCAACAAAGAGGAATTGGATAATCTCCTAGGATACATTCGCTTACACACTGCGCCGCATCTTTTCCATATTTACTTCGATCTACAAATTCGCCAGATCCCAACAATTCGTTTACACAATTCTATATTCACGACAGCAGAGTTCTCACGCTACAAATAAACTTCGTTTTTCGACCTAGTTCCTGCGAGCATCAACCAACTGTGTTTAATCGAACACCACAACTTTCCGAATCTATTATATTTAGATATATTTAAACATTTTATTGTATTTTAAGTGAGTGAATTGGAATACAATAACAAATTAAGGGCTTTAAATGACAACAAAAACATTTTCATTCAAACAACCGTGACATCTCCCCGGTCATGTCTTTGCCAACAAGCGTCTTTTCGCGACGATTACAAAAGCTAAAAGTCATAAATTAAACAACTTTCTGATGTTTCTCTGGAAGGAAAACTAACAACCCCGCAAGCTAACAAAACACAGAAAAGAGTGAATAGGGAAGAAGAGTGAACAGGCAGATAGTTCTCGTCGATTTAAAATATTTGTCAAATCTAAAATATTTTGCCGTGACTCGCAAAAATCATCGTCGATATGTAAGTTAATACCACCAGATCATATTACGTGAACATATCCTTTATATGTCATAAATATATAACATGACACTTACGACCCATGTGTTCCGTATTGAAACATTGTATGTACTTTGCCTTAAGTGGTCCGAAAATGTAATCCATAGATTGTAAGATGAATTTTTCAACTTGTAACATAAGTATGTCCTATCTCAAGTGGATTGTAGATATATTTCCTAGAATGTAAGATTAATATTTGTATTTAGGCTTAAGCAAAATATTGTATTTAACAAAACGTAATAAAGAAAACGAGGCAGGTGATCACAGGCAGTTGCCCACGGGAGTTGCTCGCGGGCAGTTGCCCGTGGTTACCCACGAAACACAAAACAAAAAAAAGTATGCAAGCTCATACATAAGCATTAATATTTATGCTAGTTTGTGGGTGAAGCTGATCGAGCGGCAAGGGAAGTGGTGACAATCGGCAATCGTCAATGTTGTGACGCTTTGTCGTCGTGTCAGTGCTTCGACACATTAGGGGTACTCAGACCGAAGTCTGTTAATTCATTAGTTGATACTTCGTTAAAAGGCTTAACTGTGAACATACTTTTAGTTCTACCTCTGTAGTATGGTAAATTTTATTCCGAAACAGCTGATTCAATTTTATTAAAGAGTAAAAATGCCTCAACAAAGTGCAAAATCAAAAATTTTCAGTTATTTAATTAAAAATTATGTGGAGCAGATCAAATCTATTACAGATAAGTACCTTAAATTGATGTACAGAGGAGCAGGAAAACAGCTGATGTGATATTATCGAGTAACGAATCAATTATCAAGCTTGCCAGATGTATAGTTCGTTACTCGGTAGAACGATAGTCTGTTAATTTTACAAAAACAAAATACATGTAAAAAACTACCGAATAACGACTAGCGCATTAATAAGGCTGGTCTGAATACCCTATTGACTCTTTGACAAAACGCTAGCTTCTTCCATTGGTTGTACGGAACATGGAAGATTTCGCTTGAAACAATAAGTGTACTTATTTACAAAGTTGTGTGTGGACAAATTTACAAACATTATGCGTATGGTTCTTTTTGTTTACAAGCTCACATAATTACATTCGTGAATATGTGCGATCGCTTGGTCTGCAAATTAATATGTATATAAATGTAAGTATATACATGCAATATTATCAAACGTCCATTCTTTACAAGTAAATATTTAGGTAACAACATAAATATGACTTTATTATATATTTAAAAATATTTTAAAGAATACATCATGAAATAGTTCAATGTGTATATATATACACAATGTAGAAAATATCTATACATTATATGCAGACCCGTTTGCGCATTGTAAATCCACGAATCTGTAAGCGTACATTTCTGATGTTAGGTGTGGTGAAACACGCTCACATGGTTTCCATTTTACTACGACCGCTGCGAAAGGTAGCTCTACATTGTACAGCAAATTCGTTCACCCCACGCTAACACACAAAGAACAGGAAATCGACGAGTACCTCAATCAAGCTAAAGAACGTGGCTACTCAGCTGTATTACAATTGGGCGCCAAAGGCGTCAACTATGCTACCATGATGACAACAGCGCTCCCAGCTGAGCTCGGCAGGTCGCTGATAGCCGGGCGGCCTGTAGTAGCAGGTTAGTTGTGAAATAAGTTTCCACGAATGAGCAATCCCCGACGATGAGCGGCAAGAGTGGAGGATGCGATATAAAAGCCAGCCAAGCCGATGAAACTCCTGCGATAGAGACGAGTAGTTACCGCATCTCTAATATAGGTGATCGATCAAAATCCGGGTGCGACGGACTCAAAAGAGTGCGGCTTCCTGGTCAGCGTCTGTTCACCATGTTAGGTGCGGCTGTAAATAAGACCGGTCCATACCGGGGCGCACTGGGAGTCGCTTGAAGCATAACCAGCTATTTTCACCGGTGGTGTGGAGAGGGTGATGTGAGCCAGCTCTGCCGAAGTGTCAGCCACGATGTGAATCAGTAACCAGCCCTTTCGGGCCCTGGTCAGGAAGTGTACATTGGGCGCAGAACTAGTAGACTGCGTTGCTCTGGGCGAGCGCCGGTTCGTCGGAGTTTTCCGGAACCGGTAAGGCGTAGCATAAGCCTCAGGGAACTGGGGTAGGAGCATCGCCCCCGAAGGTACACCCATTCCTGTCTATTTCGACCCGAATGGAGACAATTAATAAAAAAACACACAACCACAAAAATAGCAGCAACAAATTTTGCGGTGAGAGAACTGCTGAGCGAAATATCGAAGTCCATAAGAAGGTAAGATAACCAGTCAACAAGATGACCATAGTAGACACCGAGAATCTAACATAGGTAGAAGCGTAGCTATGGAACAGGCGACTGCTGAAGTCACACCGAAAAGACCACGTGATGACACGCAGATAAAACGACAAACCCCTCCAAAAAGGACTAAAACATCCCATAACGAACTAATTGTGAAAGCAGGAAAAAGCAAAAATTGCGGGGAAGGAGAAAAGGACGCGACAAGGAAAGATATCTGGATCACGATACCATTGAAGATTGTATTAAGAGCATCAGACCAGCTTATGCAGACACTCAAAAAGCAATCATAAGCCTTCATGCGCAGGAAGCAAAGCACCTACTGACAGCACAACAGATTAAAATCGCACAATCCGGGGAAAAGCGCAAATGAAGAAATGGTTCAGATGTCTAGAGTATGCGGAGAGGAGGGTCATTTCGCCAAGGATTGCATTAACAATCCTTCTTGCAAGGCATACAAACACGGTAGAAAAACAAACATCAAATAGGAAGTCAGAAATACTCCATATATACAGCAGCACTCAAAAAACCTAGAAGGTAAATCCTACAAATATACCCACTGCGAAACGGCCCAGGATCTCTTGAAGCAAAACATATATGAAAATATCCATTAATTTGTGAACAGTACAAAAATAAAGGATTTATTTCTACAGTTGCTATATACCGCTAAGTATACCACATGCTGAATATGAAAAAATACTTGACGACTTGGTAAAGGATGCGATGACAACTACACTTAATATAATTGCAGGTGACTGTAATGCCTGGGCGCTAGAATGAAGCAGCAAAAATACAAATTTGAGAAATTTCCTTACAGCATTTGCTGTTCTAGACGTAGTACTGCTTAATACAAGAAGACAAAACACCTTTGAGAAAAATTTGTTATCTTTTGCCAGCAGGGTGCTATATCGATACATAGACTGGCGGATATATACTCTAAGTGACCATCTGGCTATAATGATAACTATCAGCAAGAGCATGTAACAGCGAAATGTTTGCCACCAATAGGTGCAGTCCAAGGGGTGGAGAATTGAAACTCTAGATGAGGAACTTTTTAAGTTAATGCTGGATAAAAACATAAACGGAAATGACATAGACAGGCTAAATTGTTGGTACAACACATTAGCAAAGCCGGCAATGCCGCTGTAAATAAAAAAGAGCACAAAAAAAACCAATGGTTTCGGTATTAGCTGTACGTAAGAGCGGGAGTGCAAGCCGAGTAGAAAATCGTTCCGCTGTCTGTTGTGATTGCAGCTTTTCGACGTCGAACCTCCATGTGCTTGTTGGCGTGCGCTTTTTGCCGCACAGAGGCGGGTGCGAATCTTGGCTGCAACAAGATAGTGGTCTGCTCGAGTAAAACATCCCAGATAGTGAACCACATGTGTGGATACCAAATCTAAAGGAAAGATAAGTAGACATTGATTTTTTAATAACATAAATTTCATTTGCACTTACCTTTCCGTTTTTCTGGGCAAATTTTTGCAAATATAGCCTTTCCCCTTCAATTAACGTTCACTCAATAATTTTTTTGCTCTGCCGTTTTTTGTTTTGATCGATCAGCTGTTGCCCTCCTCGTGTTTTTGTTTTCCTTTTGACTTGCGAATTGCCAACCATCGAAAACACAATAACTAGCTGTTCTTTTTTTTGATTTTGGCATTGCCAACCATCTTTTTGTTTTTAATTTTTTTTTATTTTATTTAGGTAGTAAAGTTTGGGACAGAACATATACAACAAAGGGTGTTCCCAAACTATTCTTTCGCAGAGGATATGGCCTCTGCATATAGTATTGGGCTAACACCGGAGAATCCTTTCCGAAGGAACTCCAAAATAATGAGAACGCCGCCCAATGGTAAAAATGAGGAGTCCGCCGCTGCTGGACCAAATAAGCGAGGAGATACTGCTGGCCAAGAAAGCAAAGGGGGCAAACTTGAGGAGACTGAAAAAGATGAAACGGTTAGCATCTTTTGCAACCTGAGCAAAAAAATCAAAGATTTAGAAATGATGATGGCCGGCCAAAGGCAAATAAATCAAGCTATGCGCGATTTAGTAAGCAGCATAGTGATATCATGCCAAATGGAAAAACTAGGAAATCAAGCGAGAAGAGTTATGATAGGGAAACCATCGCAAGTACCCACCATTGCAAGAGATGATAACACCCCTAAAAGAATGCGAGAAGCACCAGGCTATTTACCACCTACCAAGAAGCAAAAAAATGTAAACGAAAAGCCGCAATTGTCGCACAGTGGAGCAGCAAAATTAACCCAAGAGGATAATACGACTAGATGGGTAGACGTTGTAAAAAAGAAGAAACCTTTGGAAAGGAAATTCAAAACAAAAGCAGATGCCATAATCATAACAAAGCAGGATGGTGCGTCGTATGCAGATATTCTGCGAAAAATTAAAAGTGACAACGGGCTTGAAGTACTGGGTTCAAATGTAACCCATATTCGTAAAACGTTAAAAGGAGATTTACTTATTGAACTTAAAAATCGAGCAGAGACGAAAGCTGAATCTTTCCAAAGCGCCCTGGAGGGGGTGGTTGGCGAAATGGCTAAGATTCAGCCCAAGACCCACAACGTCACGATTACGTGCAAGGACCTCGATGAAATTACAACTCCCGAAGAAATCTGCGCAGTACTAAAAAGAGAGTGCGGAATCGAAAATCTGGAGATATCTAGTGTGAAAAGTCTGCGAAAAACGCGTAGTGGCACGCAAATAACGCTTATATGCATGCCTGCTCAAGATGCCAAGACCGCACTTAAAATAGGGAAAATAAAAATTGGGTGGTCGATCTGTCGCCTTCGAGAATTTTCGCCTGTCCCCAGATGCTATAAGTGTTTCCACCTGGGTCACATGGCGCGAAATTGCTGAAGCTCGACAGACAGATCTTCCCATTGTACACGCTGTGGAACCGCGGGACATTTAGCAAATGTATGCACACACCTTCCGAGCTACATGCTCTGCAAAGGAGAGCACTCAGTGCCCAAAGTATATCGAGATGATGAAGTCTCTAAATAAATGAGGATACTACAGTTAAACCTTAACCATTGTGCAGCGGCTCAAGATTTGTCAGAACAGACAGTCATAGAAGAGAACATTGATGTCGCTATACTAAGTGAACAAAACTTCCAGCGTCCGGAGAGCACATGGATTGCAGACAAATCTGGTAAGGCAGCAATATGGTCCTGCAAAGGTCAACCTTTATGACCTGCTCCAGAAAAGCTCATAACTGCTTCACATGGGCGAATATAAATGGGATATATTTCGTAAGCTGCTATGCTCGTCCCAGCGCAGCAATCCCCGAATTCGAGGATTTCCTTTCAAGACTTTCATTAGAAACCAGAGGCAAAACACCGATTATAATAGCGGGTGTTTTTAATGCTTGGTCAACTGCATGGGGCAGCAGATGTACAAACCACCGAGGGTGGCTAATTCAAGAATACCTGTGTTAAACGCACCTATCAATATTGAACACCGGAACAGAAAATACGTACCAAAAAGGGAGGCACATTAAGTGGGCGGTGTCAAACATATACACAAACAGCGATTATATGGCAATTATCGCACAAATCTCGTACTCCCGAGAGCCCGAACTTCCTAGCAGAAACACTTCCCGAAAACGAAGCTGGAAGCAACAAGAGTTCGACTCAGACCTGTTTGAGCTGGTCTGGAGTGCATCAAAGGCATCAGGTGACGACGCCGCCCACTTGGTATCGGCAGTGCGAAAGGAACTGGTCACAGCATGTGATGCAACAATGCGTAGAACATCACATCACAATAAGCGGCGGCGTGTGTTTTGGTGGAACGAGGAAATTTCCACACTGAGAAAGCTGCGTCACTCAGCCAGACGGCGTTTACAACGTAACCGAAGTGGAACGAACGAAAACCGCCTTAGATATGAATATAAAAGTCACAAGAAGCTCCTAAAGTCGGCAATTACCCGGAGTAAAAAATCATGTTTTGAGAAGCTCTGTGAGGAAACAAACATTGACCCTTGGGGAACTGCTTACAAAATCTGTATGTCGAGATTTAAAAATAAGCAGCAGCAACCTAAAGATGCCTCTTTTATGGGAAAAGTCGTCGAAACATTGTTTCCGAGACATGACCGGATCTCCTATGCTAAGCGACGAAACGAAGATGCACTTTCACTCCCGTTAGTCACGGAAGAAGAGCTATTGGCCATAGCAAAGAAAATCAAGAACACCAAAGCGCCTGGGTTGGATGAGACACCCAACAGGGCTCTGAAGGAAGCTATAAGCTCAAAACCCCAACTATTCCCTAAAATGTACAACACGTGCATAAAGGAAGAGGTGTTTCCCGACGTATGAAAAATACAGCGATTGGTTTTGCTCCCAAAACCGAAGAAACCACCTGAAGAACCCTCATCGTACCGACCACTGTGTATGCTCGACACAATGGGTAAAGTGTACGAAAATATAATAAGAAACCGCTTGGAGTTAGCAATCCAGAAAGCCGGCGGATTATCAGAGAGACAATACGGCTTTATAAAAAAGAGATCCACTATTAACGCACTACGAGAAGTCGTTGATACTGCGAAATGTGCAGTAAGTGGAAAAAGATGGAAAGGTGGCACAAAAAAGTACTGCGCGCTGATTACCCTGGATGTCAAGAACGCGTTCAACTCGGCAAAATTTGCACACATAATCGAGGCCCTGGATGAAATACATGCCCCCGAATACCTCATAAACATTATATTGAGCTATTTTAAAAACAGAAGGCTACTTTTTGATACATACGAAGGTACCAAGGGCTACTATATCTCGAGTGGAGTACCCCAAGGGTCAGTGTTAGGCCCACTATTATGGAACCTCATGTATGACGGGGTGCTAAAAAGACAGCAACCAACAGACGTGAAACTAATAGCGCATGCGGACGATCTCATGGTGGTAACAGTGGCCAAACAATTAGCCGACCTAAGAAACAAATGCAATGAGTGCTTAAATGGTCTACGCCATTGGTTCTCATCTATGATTCTGGAACTGGCGGAGCAAAAAACTGAAGTTTTGCTCATAAGCACCAGGAAGGTAGAAGAACAAATACAGGTCTCCATAGGGGAGTGCGAGATTTCTTCGCAGCCGCAACTGAAGTATCTGGGAGTAATATTTGATTCTAAATTAAAATTTAAAGAACACCTGGAGTATTCATCCAATAAAGCAAACAAAATTTACAATGCACTATCGAGAATGATGACCAATACAGGCTGTGTGCGTTCCAGCCGGCGATTCCTGATAGCGAAAGCAATGAGCTCGGTAATACTGTATGCAGCACCAGTATGGATACAGGCAATGGATATAAAAGCATATGCTAAACAAATAATTGCAGTGCATAGGCTTTCTGCAATTCGAGTAATAAGTGCTTTCCGGACTACATCTACCGACATTGCTGAAGTATTAGCCAGCATGCCGCCCATTGACATCCAGGGAGATGAACTCGAGCGTTTATATCATCTATCAGCGCCTAAAACTGTATCAGCAAAGACAGAGGAGAGGAATAAAAGCATTAAAATGTAGCAGGGGTGGTGGAGTTCCTCATCCAAAGGGCGTTGGACCCACCGACTGATACCGGACATCCAATCGTGGATAGACAGACGACATGGGGACCTAGACATTTATCTGACCCAAATACTTAGTGGACATGGGTGCTTTAGAAGTTACTTTTTCAGATTCCACAATGACATTAGTCCGAACTGTCCGACATGTACAGAGCATATAGAAGACTCTGAGCATGTATTATTTAATTGCCCTCGATTTTCAAATACAAGGGAAAAACTAAAAACCGCACTCGGTGGTAGTTTACGGTCGATAATTTAACGACACTCATGTGTCAGTCGGCTGATAATTGGAAAGCTGTCAGCGAGGCGTCAGCATCCATAATGACAAAATTGAGACTTTTTGAACAAGTTAGGCGTCCGTCCGTCGGCTTTCGATGCTTCCTTCTACTATAAAAAAAAAAACCTAATGCTGTTGTTTTTGTTCAAGTACACCTGCTGTTGTTGGTGTCGTTTAAACAACAGGTGAATTGCTGTTACTGCGCTGATGTTGTAGTGGCGAAGAATTTGCCAGTTCATGGGAAAATGCTGACGCGGACTATTCCCGCGCTTACTGACTGGCGTGGAGTAGTTACAAGAATCCTACAGTGGGCACATTAGCAGACTAATGTGTTAGCTGCTCCCTTTCTAAATCGAAGCCGTCCGCGGCCGCTTTCATGATCTTGGCTACCGCTTTCTTCTTGTGATTTGTGTCCTTTATGTGTTTATTCGTCCTGCGTATCCAAAATACTAATGCTGCACCTATAATGATAGCAACGGCCAGTGTGACTAACATGCAGAGGGTGGTGCGGTTATGGACTATTGTAGGTCTTCAATGTTCCTCAAATTAATTTTGCGCAAATAAGGTAGGCTAAAATTTAAAAATGGTCGGCCAAGTTAACAAACTGCGTTGAAGGAATAAAAGGTCGGAGCGTTGCCTTCACTTTTTCATTGAAAAAAGTTGTACCATTTAAATAAGTGCCGGATAGTGTAACCGATGATGTTTCTTCTTCCCGAACTTCAACTGCTTGGTCGTTTATGATAATTAAGCCACTGTCAACTTCGATAATCGGATCAAGGTTATTAGAGGTAGTTTTGCATGTCGTCTTATTATTGTTGAATAGTTGTCTCACACATGTAGAATCCGTTGTTGAATTGCCGAAATCCGCAACAGTGTCGGTCTTTGCGTATTCATGGAAGCTTAACAATAAAATATATTACATCATCATTTTGAAAATTTTTTAACTTAGAATTACTTAGAATATTGCTTATGCTTACATTTAAAGTGTACTCAGTGATCAATACTCTCGATATTCATCTGTATCCAAAATTAAAAGCATTTACAACATTTAGTTTTCCTAAAACTATTCAATATATGATATTGTCCAAATCTGTTATAACTGCTATATTTCTGGCCATTAGAAATTCGAAAAGACGACCAGTGTCAATGTCGGCTTTTTTTGCCCTAGCAATCAATTTTCCTCATGTATCTGACTGTTTATGAAGAATTTACGGTCATTGAATTCTATAAGTTCCTGTGTTTTAAATTTGAATTCAATAAAATCATCGAAATCTGGAGTTCCGGTTATTTATTTTAGCGCAGTGTTTATATTTATGTTTATGCTTCGCGCTTGTCTATGGTGAATTTTCACCAGTGGTGGATTTACACTAGGGGCAGTCGGGGCTAGTGCCCAGGGCGGCAAATTTTCTAGGGCGGCAAATTTTCTAGGGCGGCAAAATTTGGAAAGTAGAAAAAAAGTGAGCTGTCAGTTGACAGCTGGCAGATGTGAAACATTGAAATTATTTACTGTTTTGGATGAGCGTGTTTCCGCACTTAACATCAGGGGAAGGAAAATAACAGAACTGAGCATTTTCAGTGTTAAATGAGAAAAATTATGGTATTTCCGATGTTAAGGAATGTACGCTTACAGATTCGTATATCTACAATGCGCCAAAGACTCTGCATATAATTTATATACATACATACATAAGTATGTATATTTTCTATATGTATGTATATGTATTTCATATTAAGGCACACAAGCATGTACATACGTACAAATTGCACTATTTCATGATGAATTCCTTAAGGGGTTAGGGGTAGTCAGAGGCACGAAAAAATGAGAATTTTCAGTATATTTTTTTTTTTGCTATTAATTCGTGTTATTTTACAAAAGTAGTAATATGACATTATTATAGGATGTGTTGACTTGAAGTCACGAAAATTTCAAAAAAAAAAAATTAATTTCCAAAGTTATAGTTGTTTGTGTTGACCCTGTTCCAAAAAAAGGTACTTGCGGTGACAAGCATAAGTCCTTGGAGATTCATCTAAAAACAATCGGAAAAAAAATAGTTTTATGAATAGATAATCTCGGGCCTGTTCGCAGGATTTTATTTTTTTCCAAATTAACAAAATGGCGGCCTCAGGGAATTTTTTTTTAATTTTTGCGAAAAAATCAACAGTTAATTGGTCTTAAAAATCGAAATTTTCGGAAAAAATAAAAATCCTTCGATCAGGCCCGAGTTTATTCTGTATTCTAAAAGCTGTATAAATTTCATTAAAATCTACTGAACGGTTTTCGAGTTACAGTTGTCACCGATTCAAAAAACATAGTTCAGAGAAACACGCGTTTAAAGTTTCACACTAGCGCTTTGAAGCGTCTGAGCTCTCTTTGTTATTTGTCGAATATGTGTATGTGAAATTTTCAAAGAGTATTTTTAAGATATTACGCTTAACGAAAATGCAAAAAAAAATAATTTTTTGAAATTTTTGAAAATTCTAACTACCCCTAACCCCTTAAAATCTTTGGAAACATATAACAAAGTCATGCATGCATTATTACCTAAATATTTAATTAATGTAGGTTTAATAAGTTATATATTTATATGTATACGGGAAAAAGAATTGAATTACAATCTTTATCTGCAACCAGATGGTCAGCTCGTTATGAAGCTGTTCATGTAATTAATCAAAATTTCGACGAAATAATCGAGACCTTGGTTATTATTGAAGAAAATATGGAAGAAAATGCAATTATAAGACAAGAAGCTAAAGGTTTACGAATTCAATTGGAGCGACTTGAAACACGATTCAATGCTGTTAGTCAAAGATTGCAGAAAGTTGATTGTAGCGTTGCTGACGTGATCGACGATTATCGTGGTTTGATCGAAATTGTTGCTGATACGAGAAATGAATATGAAATCTATGAAAAAACTGCTTTCAATATTTCAGAGATAAAAGAATATAAAACGACAGTTTCTAGAAAAAGAAAGAGAAAATTACATGCTGATGAATCACGGGATGGAGTTGTACTGTCAGGTCGAGACCACTTTAGAGTCAACACTTTTAATGTCATTCTTGACAATCTAGATTCTGAATTGCGAAAAAGATGTGTTGCATATGAAAAGATTCCAGAAAAGTTCTCAGTTATTATTGAATTTGGCAATTTGGATAATAGAGAGATTCGTAACCGAGTCAAACGTTTATAAAATGTTTATTCTTCAGATCTTGAGTCCTCATTGGAAGACGAATTTCCATGCTTATTGCACTGAAAAAAAGATGGAACAAAATTCACCTTCCGATATTCTGAAACTTTTGAGTGCAAACGACCTTTATACAGAGTTTTCTAACGTAGAAATTGCATATCGAATATTTATTACTTTAGCTGTAACAAACTGTAGCGCAGAACAATCGTTTTCTTCTTTGAAAAGAGTTAAAAACTACTTACGTTCTACAATGAGTGCAAATAGACTCAATAGCTTAGCTATTCTATGCATCGAATCAAATGTACTTCAACGTTTAGATTATGAAGATTTAATCGACCAATTTGCAATTCAAAAAGTCAGGCGTGTTTGCCTGTGAAAAAAATTATTGTAATACAATTATTAGTCAAGCTCAGTGCAAAATTTGTAGTTTTAAGAACAAGAACCTATATTTTTTATATTATACTGAAGTATTATGTATATAATAAATTATTTGCAATACGTTAAATGTTTTAATTTTATAAATAATTTTGAATGAAATTTAAGTAACGGGGCGAAATTTTTTCCAGTGCCCAAGGGCGGCAAAAATTTAAATCCGGCCTTGATTTTCACCGTGTCAATCAAACTACAAAATTGATTATATTACCTAAGCTTACTCTTATGAATCTTCCTATTATCTATTAAAACTGTGGATCCGAGATCCTTTTGAATCGTTTTTTCCGTAAAAACTTTTGCAAATTTTTCGCCAACTCTTTTATTGATCCTCCTCCTGAAGGATGGAGTCATGTGTAGAAGTTCACGCAAGTAAGGAAAGTTCTCTGATCGCCATTCACGTGGGAATGCCCAGAAACGATTATTTTACATATAGCTCAAGCAGCTCACGACTTCTGGTCTTTGACCAAGTATCCTCTGGGTAGCCAAAAAAACATCCGTTTGAGTGAGCACCAGATATTCACCATGCGCCAATTTTTGGAAAAGAGAATCGACACACACCACCTCTTCGTCGATTTCAAAGCTGCTTTCGACAGCAGGAATAGGAGTTGCCTTTATGCCGCGATGTCTGAATTTTGTATCCCTGCTAAACTAATACGGCTCCCTATGGTGCGACTTCTTCAACCTGCTGCTGGAGAAAATAATTTGAGCTGCGAGCAGGTATAATCTTTTATAAGAGTGTACAGCTGCTGGGGTATGCTGATGATATTGATATCATCGGCCTCAACACCTGTGCCGTTAGTTCTGCTTTCTCCAGAATGGATTAGGAAGCAAAGCAAATGGTCCTGGCAGTGAACGATGGCAAGACGAAATATCTCCTGTCATCAAACAAACAATCGTCGCACTCGCGATGTGGTCTCACGTCACTGTTGACAGTCATAACTTTGAAGTCGTAGATAATTTCGTCTATCTTAGAACAAGTGTAAATACCTCCAACAATGTTAGCCTGAAAATCGAACGCAGGATAAGTCTTGTCAACAGGTGATACGTCGGACTGAGTAGATAATTGAGAAGTAAAGTCCTCTCTCGACGAACAAAAACCAAACTCTATAAATCAGTGATAATTCCCGTCCTGCGGACGATGACACCAACTGATGACTCGACGTTGTGAGATTTCGAGAGGAAAGTTCTGCGAAAAATTTATTGTCCTTCGTGCGTTGGCCACGGCGAATATCGCATTCAATGGAACGATGAACTGTATGAGATATATGACGACATAGACATAGTTCAGCGAATTAAAAGACAGCGGCTACGCTTGCTAGGTCATGTTGCCCGAATGGATGAAAATACTCCAGCTCTGAAAGTATTCGACGCAGTACCTGCCGGGGTAAGCAGAGGAAGACCTCCACTCCGTTGGAAGGACCAGGTGGAGAAGAACCTGGCGTCGCTTGGAATATCCAATTGCTGCCATGTAGCGAAAAGAAGAAACGACTGGCGCGCTGTTGTTAATTCGGCTATAATCACGTAAACGGTGTCTACGCCTATAAAGAAGAAGATACATATGTACTGATCAGCAAACTAGGTTGAATCCACAAAGAGGGAATTCCTCTAAATTTGTGATATGAACATGTCTCACAAAAAATAAATCTGACAAGAAAAATTAAGCCCTTTTTTCATCGTGCTAAATCGATTAAAATCGTTTAAAAAAAATTAAAAATCATTTTACTTTCAAACCGTGTCAAACCAGCACCGGTTAAATTGGACGAAATTATCGAGATTAATTTTTCCTAGAGAAAGTAAACAAAAGAAACTCTGTTCTTTTTTTTATTTGTTTTTGATTAAAAACTAATATCAAAAAGCACTCTACATATTTTTTAATATATCCAAGAACGCTTCAGAAGTGGTAAAAGTTTAAATTTTTCAAAAATCGCGTCTAAAAATTCCAAACGACGATAAAGAGTGCAGTGAGTAATTCTACGCAAAATATGGAACAAATTCGTGTGAGTGATATGAATAAGCATTTGTTATGAAAAAATCAATTTGGCATAAATTTGCCTAACCTAATTAGAAAAGAGGATATTCATGACCTTTTTTTATCAGTATATTACAGAAATATAACGTTTACGTTAATATACATATATATTTCTTTAGCTTTCTAAAAAATGAAGATTTAAAAAAGTTTTCTTTTATCTTTTGCGACGAAGAGGTTAGGCCAATTGAAAGAATTTCTTACAAACATTTTAAAATGGATGATTTTGAAATAGACATCCTATTCAAATTGGGTAAGGTTAACATACAATGTTGTGGTTTCTTTTATATCGTTTTATGAAACTAGTTTAAAAATATTTTCAAAAGCCTTTGTTTAATTAACAATACAATTATTTATAATTTTAATTATTTTATATACAAAATTATTGAAGAAAATATAAATAATTGTATTTTTAATTATAAACAATTAATAACTTATATACATATCAAACAAATAACATACTTATATCTTCTTTAATGTGCTACAAAGAAGAAATAAAGGGTGATTTTTTAAGAGCTTGATAACTTTTTTTTTAAAAAAAACGCATAAAATTTGCAAAATCTCATCGGTTCTTTATTTGAAACGTTAGATTGGTTCATGACATTTACTTTTTGAAGATAATTTCATTTAAATGTTGACCGCGGCTGCGTCTTAGGTGGTCCATTCGGAAAGTCCAATTTTGGGCAACTTTTTCGAGCATTTCGGCCGGAATAGCCCGAATTTCTTCGGAAATGTTGTCTTCCAAAGCTGGAATAGTTGCTGGCTTATTTCTGTAGACTTTAGACTTGACGTAGCCCCACAAAAAATAGTCTAAAGGCGTTAAATCGCATGATCTTGGTGGCCAACTTACGGGTCCATTTCTTGAGATGAATTGTTGTCCGAAGTTTTCCCTCAAAATGGCCATAGAATCGCGAGCTGTGTGGCATGTAGCGCCATCTTGTTGAAACCACATGTCAACCAAGTTCAGTTCTTCCATTTTTGGCAACAAAAAGTTTGTTAGCATCGAACGATAGCGATCGCCATTCACCGTAACGTTGCGTCCAACAACATCTTTGAAAAAATACGGTCCAATGATTCCACCAGCGTACAAACCACACCAAACAGTGCATTTTTCGGGATGCATGGGCAGTTCTTGAACGGCTTCTGGTTGCTCTTCACCCCAAATGCGGCAATTTTGCTTATTTACGTAGCCATTCAACCAGAAATGAGCCTCATCGCTCATCGGACGTAAAGCGCGAAACACATTTCGAACCGAACACTGATTTTGGTAATAAAATTCAATGATTTGCAAGCGTTGCTCGTTAGCAAGTCTATTCATGATGAAATGCCAAAGCATACTGAGCATCTTTCTCTTTGACACCATGTCTGAAATCCCACGTGATCTGTCAAATACTAATGCATGAAAATCCTAACCTCAAAAAAATCACCCGATATAATTCGTGCTCAATATTAAAAGGCACATAAAACCACTCATTTTTGCTTCATACATACTGCATGCGTATCCTTTCCGCGCCCGTCTTGCTCTTGTTGTGGACGATTAAAAATTAATATTTATTGGACGCGGAGAAACTATTTAAGTTTGAAAAAATGATGGAGGTGATGTCTCAATGTAAAAACAAAATCCAAAAATATAAATGGGAAAACAATTTGTATACCAAAAAATTACATCGAAAACGTTTGGAAGAATGGAATCGCCAAGAATGCAGTTACAAAATAAATAATTATTTTTTAGAAATGTTTATTTTTCTATATTTTCAAATTTCAAAAAGAATGTAAAAAAAAACCGGAACATTTACATTCTTTTTAATTCATTATGTATGTTATAATAGTTCGTCACCGGTTGCCAGACCGTTATATTTTTTGAACGTTAACAAGATGTGTTACTTCGGGTTACGCTACCTTTTACTAAAAAAGTTGTTATCAAAAAACACTTTTTTTCTCAGGCGCAGGCATGCGCAGTAGATTACTTGCTAATAGAATAGGGTACATGAAAGCAATCAATACTAGTGGTATACTGCATGTAAACACAATAATGTTTGTATTTGGTTCTTAAACAATAGAAATGTTTTCGAATAGCGCCACAGAGTATACAAAATTATTTATAAACAATAAACAATATACAGATCTTTTGAGATGGACTCAAGTCATCAGTTCAGTGTCCCACTTCGAGCAGGAGGCAAAAAAATTAGAAAGCGGCGGGAACTTGACGCTCTCATTGCTCATTCCTTCGGAAAGAAAAGGTCCATTCGTCGAACTACTTTAAACATTAATTCACAGGAAAAATTACTATCTGCGTCCACTGATGATGCGGAAGATTATGCTTGGGTACAAATGAACAGAGTAAGTTGTAATCATAAAAACAAGAAGTTTTTAAAAATGTGTTGAGTTTTAGCCAAAAAATAATCATAGCATCTGCACAAACCGTTGTCACAATCGTAAATATATGATTTGCAAACCTTTGCTAGTGCTCATTGCAATTGCAGTAATAATAGGACTACTTTACTGGATGTACTTGGATCTACGGCAAGAGATGTTTGTTTATAGGAAAAAAATTGAAGAAGGTATGAATAAGAATTCCGTCTTTCGAATATTTTTCTGATTACTCGTTCGGAATCTAATAAAATGTATCTTTATTTAAAAACTTTATGTCGTAACTTCTTGAGGAGTGTATGAATGTATAATGCGAATATATATGAATATTGATATAAATGATAGGGTAATTCAGAATCGTGTGCATCTGAGTTTGCAAAATTATGCAATTGCAACTATTTAACATCAACGATGAACGTCTTTTTTATGGTTTCTGTGCAACCCTCGCAAATACCATTTATGCACAGCTGATCGGTGAAGAAAAACTTTGTTTACAAATAAAATTTTTGCACAAATTGGAAAATATGCCAAAAAAAAAAAGTTTTAGACAAAAATTAACTGACGCTTTAATTGATGAAGCTGCTGTGGAAATTATGGACATTGAAGGTGAGAAATGTTTTTATGTTTTTCAGTTAATAACAATTTTCTTCTAGAAATCGAAAGTTATGATGACACAGTGGATGCAGTTCTAGATTAATTGACTGACAATATATCCGTTGTTATGGAATGTCGACGAGGAGTTTACAGCGCAGTACCTAAGTCAGACATTTGGCGCGATAACGAATACCAATTCCGCCAAATTTTAAGAGTAAATAGAGATCAATATAAGATGCTAGTTGATTTAATAAAAAACGATGAGGAATTCAACAAAGCGCACTCATGTTAGCAATTTTCTGACGAATTGCGATTAGCAATCACACTGTTTGAATTGGGTTCATCAGGAGAAAGCGCAGCATATAGAAAAATAGCGACAATTTTTGGAGTGGGAGATGGCGAAACTATAACGATAATAACAAAAAGAATCTTTCGAGTGTTCTTGAGTCACATAACTAAGTATATATATTTTCCCGATGAAATTGAACGATCGAAAATAGGCTATATTGATGGAACGGAGATTAAATTAGCAGAATCACCAATTGAAGACCATAAATCATACTTCTTCAGAAATCACATATATTCAATAAAAGCATAAATAGTTTGTGACTACGACGAGTAATTCGACATGTTGTGGGTGGTCACCCTGGGAGCTGGCATGATGCCCGTATATATCGAAATAGCTCACTCTTTAAGTAAAATGAGCAGTAGTTTTCTTTACAGCAATGGATTGCTGGGGACTCGGCATACCCTGTCTTAACCCTGGATTAACTTTTGACCTCTCTCAAGTATACATTGAGCGATACTTATATTCGCCATAAAGTTTGTTAGAGTAACTAAAATCATTATATGTAGTATTTCAGGTTTTGGGTAATTGGGTAGTGTGTGAAAATATCTTATCGGTTATAAAAGTAAAATATATAAAACATGTAAGGAAGGGCTAAGTTCGGGTGCAATCGAACATTTTATACTTTTGCAACTTGCAAACATCAAAGCCAGGGAAATACTTTAAGGCAGTGCTTCCCAAACTTAGTTTTGCCATGACCCGGTAATTTTCACACTGTCCTTTCGTGACCCACTTAATAATATTAAACTCAAGACGGTTACATGAGATTAAATAATACACTTTTATCAATAGTAAGAGAAATGTTTTATTAATATTAAATTATAATATTTTGGTATCTTTGGTACTCACTTTTTAGTGCGAAGTATGTAGCTGTTGCTTATTTTTAATTGTAGAGTTCAAGTTTGCTGAAATTGCCGAAAGTTTTATTCTGAGATCGGGTTCCACTTTTAGTCTGTTTCAGTTTTTTGACGGCTAATGCTTCCCTATGAACGCTACAGTGCGTCCATACACATTTCGGAGCTATGGCTTTTATCCTAGAATAAAGTCCAGTACGAATGCCTGACATTGCTCGTGCGACATCACTACTTAATCCCACACACTTCTTCTATTCAATGTTATTTTCGTTGATATAATCATTAATCAAGTTAAATATTTCTTCGGAGGTCGTTCGTGTTGGCAAAGATTTACAGAACAAAAACTCTTCATAAATAGTATTATCATAATCATATTGTACAAAACATATCAGATTGGCATTATCGGAAATGTCTGTACTTTCATCGACGTGTAAGGAAAAATAATGATATAATTTCAGATGGCTTACGACTGTATTTTCGATGCCATCTGCTATATCCAAAATCCTACGCTTTGCCGTGTTATTTGATAACGCTAACTGAATTACTTGGCTCTGCTGTTTTTTTTTCGTACAATCGAGTTGCTACAATTTTTAGCGACGTAAATATTAAGTTCTCACCAACAACATGTGGATAGCCGGACTTTGCAATTACTTGTGAAATTTCATAAGAAGCCAGGAGAAGATTATGAGTTTGAGTTCCTTGTGAAAAAATATACTCCATATTTTTTTCCTATTGTTTAACTCTCTCTTCCTATTTATGAAGAACTCTTTTGGCTTTTCTTTGTATTCAGGATGTTTCAGTTCCAAATGCCGCTGCAACTTTGAAGGATTTATTGATCCATAAAGCCGAATTTAATGTAATCTTCAGGATATTGTCGGGTTCATGACTCCTTTTTCTTTTTTGAAGATTAATTTATTTCATTATCGTGGACCCGTTTGTTGGAATCAATATCAGAACTTGTACTTGGCCGTTCTAACTCACTATCACCCAAATTTTTACTTGTGCTGCTCTTGGAACTGGTACTTTGTTTTATTATCCATTTATTAAGCTTCTATAGCTTGTGTGCGTATGCCATAGAATTGGTACGAATGTAGATGTTATATAGACATAATGGGAATATGCACATCTATGTGAAGATCATTAATTTTTTTTGAAGAAATGAAAGAAATGACGTGTTTATATGAGCACATTTCAGTTCATTTGCACATCTTCATTTTATAATATTCTAAATAAATATAACTTTTTTGAAATAATTTAAAAATTAAAAAATATAATTAAATTATTTTTTTACTTAATTTTTCACGATGTTGTAAAAAAATTAAAATGTTTACAATTTTTCTGAAAAAAAAAATGGTTCATATGATACAAGATCACGCATTTTTGATTCAGAGAATGCGTTTTTATATTCTCTGTGTGACTTCGTATATTTTTCTTCAAAACATTTCTCTTTATTCATGCTCGCATGAATTCAGTCATTTTACATATGGGGTATTCCATACCAAATCAACCACTTTTGAACCCGACCCCTTTAGATTTTGCTGAAACTTATCCATCCTTTTCTACCTTTGGAAAAACAGTTTTGAGAATTTTTTCAAAATTTTTTGCCCAATTTCAAAAAAGTTATGAATTTTGCTATTTTTTGCTAAAATATGGCTTTTTTATTTTCAAATAGCCGTAACTTTTGTAGAAATTGACTTTTGGGGACCTTTTTTTTAAATTTTTGGTTTTGAATGAACTTTTCGAAAAAAATACACGAAAAAAATTTAACACGATCAACTATATAAAATAATCGGGGTTTTTTAAGTAAAATCGTAATTTTTTGTTTTGGAAGTTCGCCAAAAAGTTGGACAAAAAGTTTTGAAAAAATTCTCAAAAATGTTTTTCAAAGGGTAGAAAAGGACGGATAAGATTCAGCAAAATCTAAAGGGGTCAGGTTCAAAAGTGGTCGATTTGGTATGGAATATCCCATATATTTCTGCCTTTAAACCTGCTCATTTCTGCTAAATAACAGCGAGATTGGTGAATTCCGTACTACAATTCTGTAAGCTCTGTTAGCCGTCCAATCGAATATCATACAGAATTCAATTTGCCCCTTCTATATATCTTTAAGTTATCTGGCTGAGCTGTCACTCGCTCTTTTGTTTCAACTTCAGGTCAGTCATCAGCGGTGAGTGGCACGTCCGGGCGCGCGAAAGTTCGAAAATCTTTATGTTAATTATATGGGGGCTAAGGGAAGAGATGGATTATCCTTTAATTCCAGTTATATATGTATATCGCACATTGATCGACATTTTCGATTAAAAGTTAACTGTGGGTAATGGAGTCTAAATATTCGGTACCTAAGGGCTTGAACAGTTGTTATTGGATTTAAAAAATGTTTGGTCATAAGATGGCACATTCTAAAGACATTATTCGTGCAAAGTTTTACCTCGTTGTACTAATTGTTTCTTAATTTGTGTACTGGAAACTGAATGATACAAGTGGAAATTAAAATTGTGCTATATGGAAAGTAGGCGTGGTTGTTGTCCGACTTCGTCCATTTTTATAAAATGACATAAGAATGTACTCCTTTTGTTCACCCTGAAAACTACAATTCGAAATTAGTGTGTTCCACTTTCAAAATGAATAATTTTTATTTTTTTTTTTTACTTTTTTTAAATGTCTATTTTGTATTCTTACAAAATGCTCTTATTATTTTTGCAAAATTATTACCACTTCGGTTTTCGCATAATAGCGCAACGTTGCCCTAACGACGTATCGATGACGAAGACCTTCGAGGCCACGGGTAAAAACGAAAAAGAAGCCCGTTCCGATCCGACTGATCCTTTTCTATCGATTGTGGGTGGCGAAAAAAACGAAAGGTTGGTGTGTAGTGTGGTTGGTATGATGTGTAGCTGTGGTTGTGTGGATGACATGTTGTATTGCACTGGGTTGTGTGACCTTTTGGTAAGTTGTATGTGGGTTTTGTGCGATGATTGCTGCGAAGAAAATGTGTGCGAAGTAGCAAAATATCACAAGATCAGAAGTCTTTGCAACCGTTGCAGAGTGCTCACTACAGCGTTCAGTCCAATTGGTTTGCGTTGTTGATTACGATGACTGTAGTTTGGCGGAGGTGGTGGTGAGTGCGCTCCCCTGGTGCGCCTGGAAAGGTTCACTCTTCGGCGCTGGACGGGATCCTCGTGTTGTCTGTGCCTGTTATTTGTGTGGATTGCTGGCGAATTGACTCGGCGAGGGAATCGGTGAAACAGGATATGATGAGGGCGTTGACAATACTGGCATGACCCGTCAGTTGAGCATTCGAATGTGGTGTGTCAGTCTGCCAAGCAATTCATGCAATGGCCGTGAGCTCTGGCGATCTGTTGGCGTTGAGCTGGCCTTCATTTCTTTGAGGATGGTGCACATCTTCAGAACATGGGGTCGATGGCATAAGCTGCATGGTGGAGGCAAATTCACTTTAAATGGATCTGAATTTGCACCCCTAAGTGTTGCAGCAGCTGATTAACTTGGCATACTCAAGATTATTCGTATCCTTGGTGCGGCGATGGGTGGAGCTGATGCTCTAGGCGCAGAAATCGCGGACTTCACAGTCTTGGGAGTACTTTGGATGTCTTCTATGTCCATTTCGATCGGAATAGGAATATATTATATATTAAACCATGGTATGGTTCATTGATTGAATTATGAAGTTTAGTATTTGTTTTTAGAGATAGATATACATTAGACTGTGCCAAATAAATAATTTTTTTTTTTTTGGTCCCATAGCAAAACTTCGTTGAGAGTCACGAAAAAATAATTGCGTCAAAATTTGAGCCCTTTATCTTCATTTTTCAGTTAGCGCTCGCAAAAATAAGAATTTTCGTCAAAAAATGTTTTTTTCCATTCATTTTTTGGTTATAGATAATTTAAAATACCAAATATAAAGAAACCCTTGGTATGGTTTTGTAGGAAATTAAATTCTCTACAAAAATGATCCTTTCTCGAATTTATAGAATCAACACCGTTTTTTTTATTGCTCATTCAATTACAATTTGTTCTATGATATTTATTTTCAATTATTGATAAACACTTATTAACTAAATCAATTTTTCTAAGAATGTTTATGATCTAAACAAGTAGTTTTTATACTTTAATAAATGTGAATACTCTTAAGCTGTTAATATTTTTTATTTTTGAAATAATGAATTTTATGCTAATTTTATCTTTTTTTGCTTTTGACCTTATTATTGTGTCAAAGCTTAGTAAAATTCATGTTTAGAGTCAGAATTCCACAAATTTTCGATTTTATGAGAAATCATTGGTATGTTAATAGAAATAGATAGTTACTACAAACAAAATATCTCAAAAAGCTTACATTAAGCAAAGAAATGATGAGCTATTGTATTTTATTATTTTTATTCACATGTTTCATTAATTGTTAAGATCTTACATCTTTTCTCCAAAAGATCTTATGCCCTCTGACATAAAATTATCATAATAAACATATTTTTGATCTTGTAATAAAAGAGGCTGATAAGATCTTTACTCAAATTTTAAAGTCATTCAATTATGAAATCCAAGTAAACATATTACTCACATAGATTTCGTTTATTACAATTGCGATATTTTTTGCGATGTTCGGCAACAACTTGTAATAAAAACTGCTTCTGTTCTTCATCACAAGTGAGACTATCATTATATTTATCAATTAACGCTACAGCTCTTTCGGCAATATCATTTACGACTTTAATTGATCGAACAATTTCTAAAGAAGCCTAGTACCCGTCATCGAATTCCCATTGATCTACAGGTAAATCTAGAAAACTTGTAGATAAACCGAAATTCTCAAACAAAATCATCGATTTTTGAGTAATAAAATCACTAATATCTTTTGAGCCAAATGATTTTAAATCGTCTTGTTTTAAACATAACTTCCTCGTATTTTCTGTCGTACTTAATTGATTTGTTATTGCTTGAATCTTGCATTGAGTCTTATATCAAATAATTCATCCAATTTATTGGTAAATTTTTTTATTTTCAACGGATGAAACTCAGAATGTTTTTTAAATCAACTTTTATCTAAATTTCTCCATTCCGTAAAAAGCGTTTAGATTTTTGTGATAGCATGTTGTTTTTTTATAAGTGGTATGTTCATAACAACCCAAATCTCTTGAACTTCTTCTATAACCTCGGCAGCACATTCACGAATTGTTTTCTTTAAGATCTTGTACTTAATAATGAAATAATTAAAAACATCTCCATTTTTAGGCAGCTTGCGTGATGACAAATTATTATGAACGGCACCCAAAAGATAAACATAATTTGAACTATTTTCCGACATAAGTAATATATCTTTACAAAACGAATAACAATAAATATCCACAGGTCTCAAATTATAGAATAGAAACTAGTCAGCTAATGCGGCCAATTTCATCTAATCAGCTGTGACACACACGTATACATATTATACTTATACTAACGACATCTATGAGGTCATTTTTGCAGTTGTACACTGGCGGGGTTATATAACTGCCGTTTCAAGTTACAAGCTCTATACCAGAAACCTTTGATGTATAAAAAGGTCCAAAAAGATATATCTTATAAATTTTACATCATAAATAATTTATAAGTCCGCGAGACTTATAAATAAAAATTGTAAAAAGATTAATCTTTTTGTCTTCATTATATTTGTTAATAAAATTATTTTTATCTTTACTGCACCATATAACAATCAATTAAAGTATAAAAACTACTTCTTTAGATCATAAACATTCTTAAAAAAATTGATTTAGTTTGTTTTTTTTTTCGTTGGAAAGAAGTTTAATAAGTGTTTATCAATAATTGAAAATAAAAATCATAGAACAAATTGTAATTGAATGAGCAATAAAAAAACGGTGTTGATTCTATAAATTCGAGAAAGGATCATTTTTGTAGAGAATTTAATTTCCTACAAAACCATACCAAGGGTTTTTTATATTTGGTATTTTAAATTATCTATAACCAAAAAAATGAATGGGAAAAAACATTTTTTAACGAAAATTCTTATGTTTGCGAGCGCTAACTGAAAAATGAAGATAAAGGGCTCAAATTTTGACGCAATTATTTTTTCGTGACTCTCAACGAAGTTTTGATATGGGACCAAAAAAAAAAAATTTTTATTTATTTGGCACAGTCTAATATACATACGTACATATTATTATATACTACTTGTATATATATTTTTTGTGGCTCAATTTTTATAACTCGTTGGTTTGAGGCTTGCATGTATCGTTTGTAGAACGGTAGTACTCAGGACTAAACGAATTAATTGACGGGTGTATGAATTAGCCCCCACTGAATTAACCCCCACCGGGCAAAATGACTTAAGCCCCACCAATTTTATAACAAAATTAAAAATGGCGGAAAGTGGGGCTAAAGACATTTTCGTCGTCCGCACATATGTGGAGAACATGGAGGTATAAACTGCCAATCGATCCCTTGGGGTGCATATTTGTTAACAATTTCAGGGGAGACTTCTTTCATGAAGTTTATAAACTCTTTGTCGATGGCTCTTTGAGCTCCGGGCCAGGCCTCTATTTGGAAAGGATCAAAAATCAACCGTAATAGTAAAGGGTAGAGCATAATTGCAGCGTTCAAGAGGTAAAGTGGCCATGATCTGCGTACGCATTTTATTTTTGATTTACCTTAAGATATTATACTTTTTCATATGGTACAGTTTCTTCCATATGATTGAGGTCTAGATATTCATCCATCACATTATCATATGCAGATTTGAGCTCACTTTTCTTTATCAGACTTTTTTCCAAGCTTAGAAATTGCTGGACTGCTGATATTCTGGATTGACCTAGAGCTATAGAATCTGGGAAGCTGGGTTTGGAAGAGAGTCGCACAATATAACGACCATTTTCGTTTCTTGTTGTTGTAGACTTCGCATGTCTGGTCTTCTTCTGACAGTTGGGTAATCTGAGATAATTCTTCTATTTGCCAGAATTTTTTGAGTTAATTATTTAAATATTTGTTTGAAATATTTTCAACTTTAGTTGTGAAAGAATTAATGTTTTCTCTGATTTGGCCACTTAATATCCAACCAAAGATTGTGTTTTGGGCTAACAATTTATTGGATATTTTCTCTATACCTTCAAGAATTATTTGAGTTATTAAGTCACAACCTAAAAACATATCGATTTGTGACAGAGTATGGCAGTTGGGATCTGTTAATTTGAGATACGACCATTTTTCTTATTACTTTTTATTTAATTCACAGCTTGGAAGCAAATTTGTGAGTTGCGGTAGAACGATGGCTTGTGCTTATATCCGCGTTTGGAGAAACTATGGTGATTAGGCAAATTTTGTTTAAATTTTGGATAATTCCTCCGCCCATTCCCGAAATTTGGAAATTTGAATGGTTTATTAGCAATTTGAGCCGAGTTTTAGCCTTTGATGATATACATAAGTGATCTTTGAGAGCCTTAATCTATTAGTGCTCTTAGTTTGAATAAATCACCCTTATGTTCTACTGTGATAACCACAGTGAATAAAAGAATTTTGCTTTCATTCTCTGAACGAAACGCTTAAATTTTTGCTGCTTTACATGGTTGTTCATCCCTTTTTTCGGGATTTCCATTTTTGGTTGTAGTGACTAACCCGGTGGTTTTATGAAAATGATTTTGCTTCATATTTTGAAAATTTGTAATATTAAGCAATTAGTGGTGTACACACAATTGAATTTGCTTTCACAGTATTTTGTCCAGTGAGAATTGGACAGGCAGTTAGTTGATGCAAAGTTTATGTTGTCAAACAAGATTTTTCCTATCATTTAATTCCATTTTGGCGATTTCTCTCTTGCCACTAGAGTTAAGGAACGTATTCCTTTTAATAGTAACAAAGACAAAACAACATTTTGTTTCAGTAAACAGAATGCAAACAACCTTGAGTTGGAACAATTGAAATGCACTATCACTACAACAAACAATCCTAAACAAACAAGTATCAAAACAACATTAAGTTTGAATACCACAACAACCTTATCTTAAAACAAAACAAATGTATCTAAGCGAACAATATATATGTAAGCAAACCTAAACAAATAATATAATCTGTATCTAAACACTCAACTAGTAATAAGTAAACATACTAGTTACTATAAATAGAAGTAAGAACGATGTAATAAATTAGTCATAAGCGTATAAATCAGAGCCGCTCAAAATAATGCGCAATTTATTTACCAACGCATACAATCACACATTTGATATCTGCTAGCGTATGATTGTGTGCGTGCGCTTGCTTAGTACACTGAGTGAAATCGTGCTATTTGTTTATTTTGTTATTAAAAATTTAGAAAAAAATAAATAATTATGTTTTTGATAAAAAAAAAAGCAATTAAGAACAACAATAATTTTAAGTTAATTTTTTTTTACTTTCCATGATTTTTTCCATATCGACTTCAAGATCGTAAGTTTTGATTCTCATTAAGGCTTATTCGAAACTGAATTCCTGTATTTCGAGTGTATTTTTGACGCTGGCAGAATCAGCGTCATAGCGTACATGCTTCGACTGCATTTGCTTGCCTATACTCCGAGTATAGGCATGAAAAATTGCGCATTATTTTGAGCGGCTCTGGTATAAAGAGTACACATTTCGGTGCAACTCATTTTTACATAATGAAAAAATTAACTCTAGTGATTGCTCCCATCGGAGCAAAGCAGCACAATGTTTGAGAGGATAGGGTCCCCCGAACCTGTGGAAATATAGTATAGTTTTTGAAATTCTTGCCTGGTTTCTTTTTGAATTTTTGGTAAATTAATTGAAATTTGTATTTGGTTGTTTACCAATACTCTTTCATTTTCATATGTTTCGACCAGTGCTTCCCAAGCCAGAATAAAGTTTTCGTCATTTAAAGCGAAACGCTTGACGATACTGCCTGCTTCCACTTTTGTTTTGTACCTGAGATGGCACTGCTTTTGTGCTCGTGTTTAGAATGGTTTATGTATACGGCAGTGAACATGTCCCGGAAGGACGGCCATTGATAACCTCCGTGAAAAATTTCAGTATCACAAGCTGCGACTTTCAAGAATGCAAGAACTTGTATACATGTATCTAGGTTTTCTTTTTGAGTTGTAATTACCCTCGGAGGAGGAGTAGTGGCTCTACATGGGCTTAATAAATTTATTTGGTCTAATATCATTGCCTTTGTACTTTCGTATTGTTCAAGGCACTTTTAATATTTAGTTGACGCCGAAGCTTTCATATTTTCTTAGAATTCAGCGTCGCACATACGGGCATTTGGTCTCAAAAACCGGACAAAATTATGTAAAGTGGTTTTATGAATGAAAATGAATAAAAATGCATGATTAAATATAATAATGCAATATATTGAAATTAAACAAGTAAGGAAGGACTAAGT
Organism: Bactrocera zonata; assembly: GCA_037783105.1. NCBI lineage: Eukaryota > Metazoa > Arthropoda > Insecta > Diptera > Tephritidae > Bactrocera > Bactrocera zonata. Next base: position 929,497 of record JBAWJQ010001698.1, read on the forward strand.
TCGGATGCAACCGAACTTTTTATATTGAATATATTTGAGAAGGGGGTAGTGCCGACAAGCTTTTATCTATTTTTGCTCATCCCACTTACTATTAATATGCCACATACTCAAAAAAATGTTCCCTCGGTTTCATTTAGGTATCTTACATACAACCCGCAATCATATGGAGCAAGGTGAAGTGGATGTCCGAAAACCTTGGGAATAGTTATATGGATGGGGAAAGTTGCGTTGGAGGGGTCAAGTTTTCGCGCAATTGTATCTATTTTAGGCGCAAAGATACACTGTTTTTAATAAAATATGTTCTGCAATTTTCATTGAGACTTGCCTCAAATATTGGCGGATATATCTAACATATCTTTATATTAGGTACTTATATGGGGACTCAGGAAAGTATTGACCCGGTTCAACCCATTTTTGACACAATGAAACTTTATTTTCAGAACAGGATTCTATGTGAATTTCAATTTCATTTCTCACACATTGAACGATATTTTCGGTCAAAAGTCAACTATTGGTATCGGGTTCGCATATTCGGTACCTAGGGGCTTGAACACTTTTGGTTGGATTTAGACAATTATTGGTCAAAAGGCAGCTTACTTTAAGGGAATTATTACCGCGGAAAGACGGGGAAAATGTTTAAGCTTATATATTAAGTAAAAACCCTAATTTTCTCCATTCCGTAAAAAGCGTTTCGATTTTTGTGATAGCATGTTGTTTTTTTATAAGTGGTATGTTCATAACAACCCAAATCTCTTGAACTTCTTCTATAACCTCGGCAGCACATTCACGAATTGTTTTCTTTAAGATCTTGTACTTAATAATGAAATAATTAAAAACATCTCCATTTTTAGGCAGCTTGCGTGATGACAAATTATTATGAACGGCACCCAAAAGATAAACATAATTTGAACTATTTTCCGACATAAGTAATATATCTTTACAAAACGAATAACAATAAATATCCACAGGTCTCAAATTATAGAATAGAAACTAGTCAGCTAATGCGGCCAATTTCATCTAATCAGCTGTGACACATACGTATACATATTATACTTATACTAACGACATCTATGAGGTCATTTTTGCAGTTGTACACTGGCGGGGTTATATAACTGCCGTTTCAAGTTACAAGCTCTATACCAGATATATCTTATAAATTTTACATCATAAATAATTTATAAGTCCGCGAGACTTATAAATAAAAATTGTAAAAAGATTAATCTTTTTGTCTTCATTATATTTGTTAATAAAATTATTTTTATCTTTACTGCACCATATAACAATCAATTAAAGTATAAAAACTACTTCTTTAGATCATAAACATTCTTAAAAAAATTGATTTAGTTTGTTTTTTTTTCGTTGGAAAGAAGTTTAATAAGTGTTTATCAATAATTGAAAATAAAAATCATAGAACAAATTGTAATTGAATGAGCAATAAAAAAACGGTGTTGATTCTATAAATTCGAGAAAGGATCATTTTTGTAGAGAATTTAATTTCCTACAAAACCATACCAAGGGTTTTTTATATTTGGTATTTTAAATTAAAAAAAAAAATGAAAAAAAAAATGAATGGGAAAAAACATTTTTTAACGAAAATTCTTATGTTTGCGAGCGCTAACTGAAAAATGAAACTCTCAACGAAGTTTTGATATGGGACCAAAAAAAAAAAAATTTTATTTATTTGGCACAGTCTAATATACATACATACATATTATTATATACTACTTGTATATATATTTTTTGTGGCTCAATTTTTAAAGTGCCACGACACGAATATATATATATATATTTTTTTTTTGTATTTTTTTTTTTTTATTTATAAAAGCTTATACAAAGTTAATACTATATGTATAACCTAAGGCATGCAGCGCTAGCTTCAAAGGCTATCAGCTGTCCGTTGAAGAATGTGTTGGTTTTATATTCTCCTCAATAGATCACAATCTTTAAGGAAACGATAGATGGTTTTTATATTTTCTTCCGTAGGGTTGGAAAGGAGGGTAATCGGATCTGTGTTGAAGTGGCAATCTCTCTTTTCTTTCAGAGTTGGGCAAAATTCTAATATATGGAGCACGGTTGTTGTTGAGTTACAGAACGGGCAGCAGATGGTACTGTTTCTTCCGAGGAGGTGCGCATGCGTCAGTACAGTATGTCCAATCCGTAGGCGAATGTAAGGTGTTATAAAATTGGTTGCTACTGTTGATGGGTATAGCGGTTTGATTCTGGCTGTGTTAACTATTGAGTAATGGTGGTTATATGAGACCCAATCGAGTGCCAATTTAGAGAGCCTATTTTGGTGTATGAGTCGGAATATATCAGATTTCATGAAGAAACTGAATGTAATTGTGGGCGTGTTGGATGCATTCTTTGCTAGTAAATCAGCGTAATTATTTCCGGATAATCCAGTGTGGCTTGGGACCCACATTATCTTAATTTTATTTTCATATTTAATAAGATATTCTCTAATTGCAGTGATGATGTTAGTGTGGTTGTTGCAATTTTGAATGGCTTGGAAACATGATAAGCTGTCGGTGCATATGACATATTTTCCAGGGCTTTTTGTGGCATGTAGAACAGCATGTAAAATCCCAGTGGCTTCAGCAATGAATATCGAACAAAAGGGGAAAAGTAGTCCATATGAGATTGGCTTTCCTTTCTCGCTAACGACCGCAAAAGAGGTTTGGATTTTTTTGAACCATCCGTGAATATAAATCTCCAACTGCCATGTTTCAGAGTATTCATAATTTCACAAAATTCTGATGCATAGATCGCATTAGGTGTGGTGGATTTAGGCAAACGAGCTAGGTTATCAATAAACGTGTTTATTGGAATCAACCATTGAGGATGACGACGTTTAGGAAGTTTAGCAGGTTTAAGTGGTAAGTTGTTTATTTTGGCAAAAAAGGTGCATTTATATATAGCTGACTCAACTTTTGGAGGTCGGATACGGGTTGATGATGAAGAAAAGGCATCTTGAAGCACATGGTTAGAACCAAGGATGATCTTCGGGTATAATTTGTATGTGGTGTCTTCCATATTGTCTATCAGAGAGGGAAGACCGGACTCTGCTAACATATTTTTGATTGGTGACGTGGGGAATGCTCGAAGCGATCTTCTAACAGCTGAGTGATACGGTGCGGCCAACAATTTTAGGTGACTTTTTGAATGATGCCCATATATTTCAAGAGCGTAGTTGATGACGGAGAGTATGAGTGCCTTGACAACATTAATTAACAAAGACGGGCCAATGAGCGAACGCTTGCATGCTAGGTACTTAACAATATTTGAGTTTTTAGTAATTCTATTTCTAATATATTCACAATGTTGTTTGAAAGCATATTTACTATCTAGAATTAATCCAAGAAACTTAAGAGTATGAGAACATGAAATATTTACATTGTTGAAAGAAATCGGTGGAAAATTACAATTATGTTTTTTACAAATGTGGAGTAGACAGGATTTTGAGTACGAAATTGAAGCGCCTGAGGAAAGGGACCATAGGGATAGTTGAGAAAGGATTTCTTTAGAGGTAGAGGATATAGCACTAAGGTCAGAAGATTTTGAAAATAGAAGGAGATCATCAGCATATAATTGATGCTGAATATTAGGGAAGGAAGAAAGGATAGAACTGATTTCATCAAATGCTATGGTGAACAGAATAACTGATAGCGGTGATCCCTGAGGAGTGCCGTTATCCAAAGGAAGAGTCGGTGAAGATATGCCAGAAATCAGAACTTTGATTTTGCGTTTAGAAAGAAAGGATTTAACAAAACTAAATATACGGGGGCCAACCTTCCATTTGATTAATTGTCTTAAAACTACATGTATGCCCACGCGATCAAACGCTTTTTCGAAATCAAGCGAAAGAAGAGAAGCGTGATTTTTATTAGCTAAAGCGTCACATATGAAGTGGTCAAGGTGTAAAAGAGCGTCGATAGGGCTGTGTCCTTTTTTGAATGCGACCTGATTAGGGTGAATGAGTTTATTGGAATGGAGAAACCAAGAGAGTCTAGTAGCAACAATTTTTTCTAAAAGTTTGCCTAGACAGGGTAGAAGGGAAATAGGACGATAGCTGGTAACTTCGCACGGAGGTTTGCCAGGTTTTAGAATAGGAATGATTGCGCTGGTTTTCCAGATTTGGGGTATGGTGGCAGTTCGATAAATATTGTTGTAATGGTTGATAAGTCGTTTGAGGAGGTGAGGAGGAAGATGTTTGATGATAGGATAGGAAATTTTATCTAACCCAGGCGTTTTACCTTTAACCGTAGAAAGAGCTATATTGAGTTCTATTAAAGATATATCTGAGTCGAGGTATTCAGCTGAAGGGGATAAAGTAGATGAAACGTAATTATAGGCAAGTAAAGAGTTCTTATTAGACGAGTATTCAGAGGAGAAATTATAATCAGAGGAGTTAGACGAGAAAAATTTGGCGAATTCTAAAGCTATATCCTGTGGATGTAGTAGATTGCCTTGAGAGGAGTTGAGTGAGAGAATAGGAGAGAAAGAAATATTGCCAGATAGTCTTCTTATATTTGACCAAATCATTTTAGGGTTAGAAGAGGAATTAATGCTGCTGGTAAATTTCTGGAAAGATTTAACTTTTGCTTGCTTCGCTTTTCTTCTGAAGATGGCATTAGCTTTTTTATAAGCAACAAGGTTTGATGATGAACGATTTTGTTTGAAATGATGCCATGTTTGTTGCTTATGCAGTCTGAGAGAAGATAGCTCACTATCCCACCAAGGAGGGTTATGATTACGAGGATTAGGAGAGGTTTGAGATATAGATTGGTTGGCAGCAGATCTTATAATCTTCTGAATTATGGCAGTTTCCTGATTAATAGTATCTGCAGGAGGGAGGGTGTCTGAGTAACGTAAACAAAAATCTTGAAATTTGGGCCAATCAGCTGAATCGGTGTTAAAAAATATTCTGGGTTTGAAGAAATTGGAATTATGGGAGGAGATTTTGGCTATGATAGGGAAATGATCGCTACCATGCAAATTGTCTATACAGTGCCAAACAACTTTGGGAGAGAGTGAACTGGAACAAATTGTAAGATCTATATGGGTGAAGGTGGAATGGGTGGAGAAATGGGTAGGGGAGCCATCATTAAGGACAACACAGTCCGAACAGAGGACAGCATCCTCAATAATGCGGCCTCTGGAGTTGGTTGAAGAAGAACCCCAAAGAGGGCACCAGGCATTGAAGTCACCAGCCAGTAAAAAAGGAGTCGAGCAAGAAGGGAGAAGGTTAAAGAAGTCTGCTGAAGTAAAAGTTTGGTGAGGAGGGGAATATGCACAGATGATTATGATTTTTTGGGGGGAGGAAATTTCGATGGCAACGGAAGAGATATTCGAAGGAGGTATTGGGAGAATATTATGCGGTATACTTCTCTTAATCAGGATTGCAATACCTTGTTTGCTTGATGTGATGGAAGGAAGGTTATAAAAATGACCAGCATATGCTTTTGGGGTATAAGCTGATAAATATATTGTTTGCAATATGCGTTTCGTTTAATAATATTACAGAGGGGTTATATTTTTTAATTAAAATTTCAAGTTCAAAGTAGTTATTAATGTATCCGTTTATATTCCATTGAAGGAAAGTTAACATAGCAAAAATAAAGAAAATTAAAGTATATACAAAGTATGAAAAATGTAAGTTTTAATTGGAATTTAATATCTAGAATTATGTATCTATGGGTACTTGGGTATGTGATTGTGGATGGGAGGGGGGTACAGGTGAAGTTGTGGAACAGGTTATAGTGGTAGGAGAAGTAGTAGTGGAAAGGGGTGAGAAGGGTGGAGAAGGAGAATTGTAAAGGGAAGAAACGGAGGGAGAAGGGGTTTCGGGGCAATCATTATGGATTGAATGTATGTTGGTAGGAGATGAAGCGTTATGTTTTGAAGTTGTAGCTTTAATGATGTCATTAGAATCTATGGTGTTTGAAGTTTTAACGTTGTTGATGTATTTTTTTGAGTGAGAATTGTTGTTGGAAGCTGTTACATTAGCATAAGAGAATGGTGAGGGGGTAGAAGGCAATTGAGATTTGTATAAATTGATGGCTTCACGCATCGAACACTTGTGGATAGTTTTAATTTTGAGTATTTCTTTTGACTGGACGTATTTTGGACAGGCGTTAAAGGAAGAAGGGTGTTCACCATCGCAGTTAGCACATTTGACTCTACCGCATTCAGTGGGAGGGGTATGATTTGGGGGAAGGTTGCAGATAGAACAAGATGGGGACTTATTACAACGCTTAGCAGTATGACCCAGCAACTGACAATTCTTGCAGCGCATGGGATTGGGATAGTACGGACGGACATCAAGGGTACACCAAGCAACTTCAATACGACTAGGTAAAGTATATTTATCAAAAGTTAACAATAAAGCACCAGTAGGCACACGATCACCATTGTTTATCTTGGTAAATTTATAAACATCAGATACTCCTTGTTCTTTTAGACCATCAATTATTTCGTCATCAGTAAGCTGACAGATAAATGGAGCGTAAATTGTACCCTTTACTGAGTTCAAAGAGTTGTGAAGAGATACCACCACAGCACCAGCTCCGGGAAGATGTTTGGTTTGTAAAAATTTGTCCGCGATTTTTTGGTTCTTGACCAAAAGTAGTAGGCTGCCGTCACGAAGCGAAGTGATTTTGTTGATGTCTTTGCTTATGGCTTGAATACCTTTATGTACTGCAAAGCAAGAAGTGGATGCAATAGGTTTCCTGACGTCCTGTGATTTGATTACAAGGTACTTGGGATCATCCTTCTTAGTAATAGGTAATTCCGGGAAGAATTCCAGCGTTGAGTTTTCTGGCTTTTTTCTCTTGTTTTTTGGACCCGGGGATAATAGTGCAAACCTATTATCCCCCAGCCTGTTGGCCCCAGGGGGCATTGCGAAAAGAAATTAAATTATTGCCCGATTAAATTGTGGGTTTAACTTTATAATGAAAAGTATAAAAAAACACGCGGAAAGTATAACGAACTGAAGCACAAAATGTCAAAGCTAGGTTATATTGCTCGTACAGAAAGTAACGAGAAGTTATGCAGCGAGTACGTAGTATATGTGCGCACGATATGAAAAAAACAACCGTACACAACGACGAACGACGAACGAATATATATATTTATGTATATATATTTGTTCATATGTATGTAAAAGTATGTACAATATATGCACATAAGTATATGTATCGAAACCGTTCGACGAGAGCGCGGAAAATGGCTATATACATATAAGTATATAATATGTTATATATTTACAGATTATAAATATTTGTTCGCAGGTAAGTACGTATTAATTGTTTTATATGGATATCTTTAGTGAGAGATTGAGTAAGGAAAATGTAAAGAGCATAAAAGTGAGTGATTGCGGAATAAATCTCGGCGGGAAACATGCAAATGTAAAATTAAATATGTGTACATACCTAAATTTCGATAATTATCTTTTGTGGTTCTTTCTTTTTGCCTTTCCTTATGTTTTAAGTGATTCTGCTTCCTGCTTTTTTTTGTTGGAATACTTGACCCCTGGTTTGCCATCTTAATGTCGACTGGTGGATCGTAGAATCTGCTATATTTCTCGATTGTCCAGTGAGAATCTCATTGATTGGAAGTGAAGATATTGCGTTTTAAGTGTCAGTATGTTTGTGTTATCGGTGCGAAAATGAGCTTCGAACAAAGAGCCAATATTAAATTTTTTTTAATTGGTAAAACCTTTATTGAAAAGTTTCAATTGATGAAATAAGTTTATGGCGATAATTGCCTATTCCGTAGAAGAGTGCACGAGTGGTTTTACCGTTTTCAAAGTGGACATTAATGACGATCAACATGTGGGCCAATCAAAATCCGTGTTCACCAGAAATTCCATCGAAACTGTGCGTGAAAAATAAGCGTTATACAGACGTAGAGGCCATTCAAAAGGCTTGCACCATACTGCCTTACTGTATATGTACATATATATATTGTATATATATATATATATATTTTTTTTTTTGTTAAGAACAGTTGGATTTTTTATAAGTAACTGTATGCCGAAATATTAGTAACTGTGAATTTAAAAATACATTCAAATGTATACATATACAAGTGACATATCCTAATGTTGCATTGGAGTCTTTTGCCAGCAAAAGCATCGAATGCAACTTTGCCAACGTGCTTTAATTCAGCATTTTCGCCATTGAAAGCGGTCCCGTACAATCAGCGGCACCGTTTGTAAAATCGCGTTTGTCACGTCACTCAGATTTCTTCATCCAACTCGCAAGGTTCAATATTAAAAACTAGTTCGTCGTGTTACATAAGTATTATTTAATAAAACTATTACCTGTTACAAAAGATGTTATAAAAAACTATTACTTAATACAAAAATATTAATTAATAAAAACTATTAATTATTATAAAAATAATACTGGCGCAGTCGGTAGGACCTGCGCAAAAGATCCTAAATAAAAAAAGAACTTATTCGTCTCAAATAAGCGAAATAAAAAGCCACACAGTTACTTTAAAACACTTGTCGGGCTGTACGTTTTGTTTTACATTTGCACAATCGTGCAAAGGCAATTTACTAATATTAAAAACCTTTTTGTGTATTATCGAAAAACAAAAAAAAAAAAAAAATAATTAATTAAATTTCAAAATTGAGATGTTCTAAAGGGCATTGTGTTTTAATGTTGCTACATGGAACAACTACGACGCAATAATAAGTATTCTAAAATCTAACTTATAAATTCAATTAAATTATTAAACACAAAGACGGTATCCATAAATTATCTGTAAGGCAAATAAACAGCTGGTAGCTTATGGTAAAAATATAAATTTATTATAAAAAATTTTCTAATGGTAATGAAAGAACGTAAAGGAGAAACGTGAACAGTGAAGAAAAATATCAGAGTGTATAGCCAACGTAAACGAGAAACGTGGAAAGTGAAGAAAAAATATCGTAAGGAACAAAACGTAGAAGTGGGCTGTCGAAGCGAAGAAAAACCAAAAAAAATATATCGTAACGAATAAAACTAAAGTGTTTAACCCAAAGAGTGTATGGCCAACGTAAAAGTGAAGGAAAAAATATCGTAAGGAACAAAACGTAAAAGTGGACTGTCGAAGCGAAGAAAAACAAAAAAATATCGTAACCAATAAAACTAAATTGTTTAACGTAGAGAGTGTATAGCCAACGTAGTAGAGAAACGTGAACAGTGAAGAAAAATATCAGAGTGTATAGCCAACGTAAACGAGAAACTTGAAAAGTGATACGATGAACACAATGGTTGCGACAGACGACAAACGACATCTGTCAAATATTAAAATACACACGTTCTTATGCACACTGTTATTTTGACAGCTGCACGACCACACGACGGTAGGCCGACAGTTGTCGCTCTCGCTAACTTCAATATTCTCCTATATTTGCCAACGACAGTAGGACGACAGTAGAGTTGACAGTAGAATGGAAGATAGAGAGATGAGGAAGAGTGGTGGTGCCACTAATATGTAAAATGTAAAATTATTCACAGGTCTTACAAACTTAACGTTATTTTACAAATAAAAGCATAAAATAGCTCTATTATAGCTCTATTATATCATTTGTAATAACAATTGATAATTTAAAACAAAAATATATACCTATTTACTTATTTTTTGCATAAAAAATTTCACTTTGCACAAAATATTAAAATTTCATTGAAGTGCAAGGTATTAGTATGGCCACAACGAAATTGTGTACATGCAAAATGGAGAGCTGTGTTGTCTTGTGTACATGCGTTCATGTAGTAGGATGCACAACGCCGTTTTCAGTTCACTGTCGTGATGCCATGTTGTGTCGCAAGCATTGCATTCAGCATATGAAGAAAAAATTTCGAAGGAACAAAACGAACAGTTTAACAATAAGAACGTAAAAGTGGAACGTCGAAGCGAAAAAAAAAAATTATCGTAACAAACAAAACGAAGGGTTAGTTCGTAAACGCAGTAATTTTGTGCAACCCTGCTGTATTCTTGCCGGCTGTGGCTGCTACTGCACAATCAACTGATTCTACTGCCTTGCCATTGCGATTGTGCTGCGAATAATTTTTTCGCATTTACGAACGTCAGAGAAATGGAATTTTTAATTATTGATAACCAGGAAACTCAGAGTGAGAATATTTTATTGAATTACAATAAAAAAAGGATTAAACAAGTAAGAGAAGAAATATTTTACTAAAAAGTGATTTAAAAAAGAAAAAGCGGTCCGCACCAAAAGTGAGCAATTACCTGAATATAATAAAAAACTATACAGAGGATGTATTTTTTGGATGGCGCGATCAACTTTCCATTTCTCACTCTTCCATTTCGCCTTTGGTTCTACGCAGTTTCAAAAAATTTACTGCAATGGCTGCGACAATTTGCCGAAGTGCTGCCAACTGCATGCATTAAAAAACTTTTGACGAAGAGCAGTATTGCCGCAGGTTTTTTTGACGAACGCGTTGCCCCTGCAAATATGCAGTGCAACCAAGTTACTGCGTTTACGAACTAACCCGAACTAAGTTACGATGGATCAGTGGAACAAAAACATCACAATACGTTAAAAATAAAAATAAAATAGATTAAAAAAAAAAAAAAAATTAATAAAAAATATATACATATAAAAAAAAAATAAAATAAAACCAAAATAATTAATATACGATAAATTATTCGGCACAATTCCGATTTCTTTTAGTGCAGCAATTTGAAGTTGAGAAAACGAATGCAGAATATCATAAGTGCGATTACCTATTTGGTGAAACAAAATCAAAAGTCCAAAGGCGACATTACAAACGAAAGTGAATAAAAACAAAACAGACAGTTAATGGAAGAAGAAGTGGACGAACTAAGCCAGATTTTGAAATCCATTAAAATTAAAGAGACAAACAACAAAATGGAGCGAGAAACCAGAGAAATGGCGATCCAAAACATCAAACTTATTCAACCATTTGATGGTGATCGAAACTATTTAGCACTCTTCATTCAAGGGGTCGACGCGATCTTGCCACAGTCTCCCGTTATATCGGAAGAGACGAAGGTATTCTATCTACATTGTGTCATGAAAGTACTGAGAGGCGCTGCATTGGACGTGGGTAGGCGAGAGCAACCACCAGATTGGATGACGCTGAGGCAGTTACTTATAGATGAATTCGGAGAACACACGGCAGTTTCAACGCTAATCCTAGAAATAAGTAATATTAAGTTTAAAAATAATGTTAAGCTAATATGCGAAGAGATTAATTTAGAAGTTTGTAAAGTAAAGGATGTTATCAAACTAAAAAATGAAAGTTGCTCAACTAAAATATTTTTGTATAATGAATTAGATCAGATAAGTTTGAAAACATTAAAAAGAGAATTGCCAAACTATTTAACTGCGTTAATAAACGCAAATCTTGCTACTGACCTTAAGTCAGCAATCAAAATTTTAAAAGAAAACGATGTTTATGAAAATAATAAACAATTCTCTAAACAAAAAACAATTCAAAGAACTAACGCAAATTCGAAACTACCTAATTATGTGAATAACAATAATATTAGTAATATAGAATATTTTGCAACCAATACGAGTCAATTTCCAGTTCGTTCCAAGTACAACACTTTTTCAAAAAATTATCCTTTGTCCAATCAAAATTAATTATTATAAAAATAAACCATTTTTCAATAAATATAACAATCAACATTATACTTTACAAAGTAATAATTTCCCACAAGTCAGGCATAAACCTTTCAACTCTGCAAACATCTATACTAATAGAAACTTAAATAATTTAAAACAAGATAAGATTTATGGGTCAAACCAATCTCGATTAAGATGCTTTCGCTGTCCTGAACCAATGGAACAAGATGAGGTAAATTTTCATTTAACAGCCTCGGAAGGCTCCCCACAATTGAATTGAAATTTAATAAAAAATATTAAACATTTTTAGTCGACACAGGTTCATCAGTTATATTCAACGAAAAGATTATTTATGTTCAGCCAATAACATTAACAACAGCGATAGGAAAAGTTGGTCTAAATGAAACCCACGAATTGTTTAGCGATGAACATATGAAAAAACTGAAATTTTTCGTTTATAATATTTCGAATAACTACGACGCTTTACTTGGTTGTAATATACTTAAGCTACTTAAGACTAAAATTGATCTGGAAAAAAATATGATACAAATGAATGGTATAACGGTATCCGGTATAACTTTTTCAAGAATAAATCAAATTCTGAAAATTTTGATAATTGCCTTCAAGAATTAAATATGAACGAAAATTATAACACTAAAGATCGTAAATTTAGACTTGAACATTTAAACTTAGAAGAGTTAAATAAATTAAAAAAACTTTTAAATAAATTTGAAAATATATTTTATAAAGAAGGGGACAAACTCACCTTTACTCATAAAATAAAACATAGAATTAAAACGGTTCATGAAGATCCAATATATGTAAAGTCGTATAGATATCCTGAAATTTATAAATCAGAAGTAAACCAACAAATAAAAGAAATGCTTGAAAATCAAATCATTTCTCATAGTGATTCCCCATATTCAGCACCAATTTGGGTGGTACCAAAGAAGTCAGATGCTTCAGGTAAAAAGAAGTGGAGGATTGTTGTCGATTTTCGCAAGCTCAATAGTATTACTATCGATGATAAGTATCTCATTCCAAACGTAGATGAAATTCTCGAAAAGCTAGGTAGGTGTATGTATTTTTCAACAATAGACTTAGCGCAAGGCTTCCATCAAATAGAAATGCATCCGGCAGATAGGAAAAAAAACAGTTTTCTCTACTCAGAGCGGACATTTTGAATTTTTTAGAATTCCATTTAGGCTTAAAAATGCACCAGCCACCTTCCAGAGACTGATGAATACGGTTCTAGATGGTTGTATGGTTTACTTAGAAGACATTGTAGTATTCAGTACGTCATTACAGGAACACATAGAATCTCTAGACAGAGTTTATCGTAAACTAAACAAAGCAAATCTGAAAATTCAGATGGATAAAAGCGCGTTTTTCAAAAGAGAAACCGAATTTCTTGGTCATATCATAACGCCAGAAGGCATTAAGCCTAACCCTAATAAAATCAAAGCAATTTTAAATTATCCCGTTCTTAAAACGGAGAAAGAAATGAAACAATTTCTTGGTTTGGCGGGATTTTATCGTAAATTTATTCAAAACTTCTCTGAAATAACCAAACCTTTGACTAACTGTCTTAAAAAGACAGTGAAATAAATAGCTCAGATGAGAAATTCGTGGAAGCTATTAACACCATAAAAATTTTAATTACTAATGATCCAATTCTGGCATATCCAAATTATGAGAAAATATTTACATTGACGACTGATGCGTCAAATGTGGCATTAGAGGCAGTGTTAAGTCAACAGGGACATCCAATTTGTTTTGCTGGTCGCACACTCAATGAACATGAGCAGCACTTCTCAACTACTGAGAAAGAAAGCCCATGGTTTGGGCTACCAAATATTTTAGACCATATTTATACGGCAGGAAATTTTTAGTAAATAGTGATCATAGACCATTGCAATGGCTCCACAACTTAAGGGAACCAAACTCCAAGTTACAAAGATGGAAGATTCGGCTTAATGAGTATGACTTTGACGTAAAATACATGTCAGGAAACGAAAATCGTGTATCAGATGCTCTTTCTCGTATCAAAAATTCGGAATGCTTTTTTAATGAAGAATCTGAATCTAACATGGACACTGTTCATTCTGTCGATGAAGATTCCGAAAGTTTTATTAAGATAACGGAGCGACCATTAAATGTATTCAAAAATCAAATTAAATTAATAAGAGATGGTACAGACTCAACTACAATGACGAAAGTTTTTTTTAATAACCTAACTGTAATTACAATTATGGAGGATGGAGTCTTGAACAGAAGTTCATGCAATTGGGGAAAACTCTCTGATCGCCATTCACTTGGGAGTGGCCAGAAACGATTCTTTTGCATATGACTCAAGCAGCTCACGACTTCCGGTCTTTGACCAAGTATCCTCTGGGTAGTCTAAGAACATCCGTTTGAAGGCGAGCTAAAGTGAGAAGGCGAAACATCCCCTGTATAGGGTTATGCGGGTAGTCTAAGAACATCCGTTTGAAGGCGAGCTAAAGTGAGAAGGCGAAATATCCCCTGTATAGGGTTATGCGCTGGGTTTGGGACCCGCCACTTAAAAAGAACAACCCGAATGAAAAATAAACAAAAGCCTCGGATGAGAGACCCCCCTTTTGATGACAACCATGGCAAACGAAATAAGGACTAAGAATTTAGGGCATGCACCTGGAATGTCCGGTCCCTTAATTGGAAAGGTGCCGCTGCCCAGCTGGTTGATGTCCTCGTGAAAATAAAGGCTGACATCACCGCCGTCCACGAAATGCGATGGATGGGATAAGGACAAATACGACTAGGTCCTTGTGGCATTTATTACAGTGGCCATATAAAGGAGCGTAAGTTTGGTGTAGAAATCGTGGTGGGAGAGAGACTCCGTCGCCGAGTACTTTCATTCACTCCGGTGAATGAACGTCTAGCCACAATCCGCATCAAAGCGAGGTTCTTCAACATATCGTTGATTTGCGCCCACACCCCGACGGAAGAGAAGGACGATGTGATCAAAAATGTCTTCTATGAGCGCTTGGAGCACACCTATGAGCGCTGCCCCCGCCGCGATGTCAAAATCGTGCTTGGTGACTTTAACGCCAGGGTGGGCAAAGAAGGTATCTTTGGTACGATGGTCGGCAAACTCAGCCTCCACGAGGAAACATCCCCAAATGGGTTGAGGCTGATCGACTTCGCCGGGGCCCGAAATATGGTTATCTGTGGTACTAGATTCCAGCACAAGAAAATACATCAAGCTACCTGGCTTCCTCCAGATCGAAAAGCCAGATCGATCATGTTGTGATAGATGGAAGACACGTCTCCAGTGTTCTAGACGTGCGTACGCTCCGAGGTCCTAACATCGACTCGGACCACTATCTTGTTGCAGCCAGGATTCGCACCCTCAAAAAGGCACGTCAACAAACACAAGGAAGGTTCGACGTTGAAAAGCTGTAATCACAACAGACTGCCGAACGATTTTCTACTCACCTTGCACTCCCGCTCTCTGAGAGCACTCGTCAACAACTCGGTATAAGGTGAACTGTGGGACGGCATTTCAAACTCCTTTTCGGAAAGTGCAAAAGAACAGCTGGTACGACGGGGATTGCCGTGTCGCAGCGGAGAGAAAACAACCTACCTCGCAACGTTACGATTGACCACAACACGTGCGGGATGGGAGCATAAAGACTGGAGCATACCCTTGTAGAACCCCTAAAGGTGATCTAGTCACCGATGCCCAAAGCATACTTAAATTATGGAGGGAACACTTCTCCAGCCTGCTGAATGGCGGTGGACGTACAACGCCAGGAGGAGGCGAACCCGATTCCCCAATCGAAGACGATGGAGCAGACGTTCCATTGTCCGACCATGAAGAAGTTCGGGTAGCAATTAACCGCCTGAAGGACAACAATACGGCGGGGGCCGATGGATTGCTGGCCGAGCTATTCAAACATCGCGGCGAAGGGCTGGTAAGGAGCATGCATCAGCTTCTTTGTAAAGTATGGTCGGACGAAAGTATGCCCAACGATTGGAATTTAAGTGTGCTATGCCCAATCCATAAAAAAAGAGACCCCACAATCTACCATGGGATTAGCCTCCTCAACGTCGCATATAAAGTTCTATCAAGCGTATTGTGTGAAAGATTAAAGCCCTCCGTCAACAAACTGATTGAACCTTATTAATGTGGCTTTAGACCTGGCAAATCAACAACCGACCAGATATTCACCATGCCCCAAACCTTGGAAAAGACCCGTGAAAGAAGAATCGACACACACCACCTCTTTGTAGATTTCAAAGCTTCTTTCGACAGCACGAAAAGGAGCTGCCTTTATACCGTGATGTTTGAATTGGTATTGATATCATCGGCCTCAACAAGCTGTACACTCTTGTAAAAGATTGTACCTGTTCGATAAAGTTCCGAAGCTCGAATAATTTTCTCCAGCAGCAGATTGAAGAAGTCACACGATAGGGAGTCGCCTTGTCTGAAACCTCGTTTGGTATCGAACGGCTCTGAGAGGTCCTTCCCGATCCTGATGGAGCTTTTGATGATGCTCAACGTCAGTTTACACAGCCGTATTAGTTTTTAGGGGATACCAAATTCAGACATCGCGGCATAAAGGCAGCTCCTTTTCGTCCTATCGAAAGCAGCTTTGAAATCGACGAAGAGGTGGTGTGTGTCGATTCTTCTTTCATTGGTCTTTTCCAAGATTTGGCGCATGGTGAATATCTGGTCGGTTGTTGATTTACCAGGTCTAAAGCCACACTGATAAGGTCCAATCAGTTTGTTGACGGTGGGCTTTAATCTTTCACACAATACACTCGACAGAACCTTATATGCGATGTTGAGGAGGCTAATCCCACGGTGGTTGGCGCAGATTGTGGGGGTCTCCTTTTTTATGGATTGGGCATAGCACACTTAAATTCCAATCGTTGGTCATACTTTCATCCGACCATACTTTACAGAGAAGCTGATGTATGCACCTCATCAGCTCTTCGCCGCCGTGTTTGAATAGCTCGGCCGGCAATCCATCGGCCCCTGCCGCTTTGTTTCTGTTTTTCAGGCGGGCAATTGCTATTCGAACTTCTTCATGGTCGGGCAATGGCACGTCTGCTCCATCGTCATCGATTGGGGAAACGGGCCGGGCGGGAATCGCCTTTCACTGCCATTCAGCAGGCTGGAAAAAGTTTCTTTCCTTATTTTATTATGCTCTGGGCATCGGTGACTAGATCACCTTTGGGGGTTCTACAAGAGTATGCTCCGGTGTTGAAAACATCTGTAAGGCGTCGCATCTTTTCGTAGAATTTTCGAGCATTACCCCTGTCGGCCAGCTTGTCGAACCCGCCATATACACATCGGCCTCTCTCTTTTTTGTACATGCAATTGCGTCTCGCTTCCCTCTTCAACTCTCGGTATCTAGTAGCCTGTAACGTTGCGAGGTAGGCAGTCTGTTTTCTATCCGCTGTGACACGGCACTCCTCGTTGCACTAGCTGTTTTTTTTTAGCATTTTCCAAAAACCAATGGTTTCGGTTGCAGCTGTAAGTAAGGAGCTTGAAGTGCCGGCCCATAGTTCCCTTATACCGAGTTGTTGACGAGTGCTCTTGTGTTTGTTTGCGGGCTCGAATCTTGGCTGTAACAAGATAGTGGTCCGTGTCGATGTTAGGACCTCGGAACTTACACACATCTAAAACACTGGAGACGTGTTTTCCGTCCATCACAAAATGATCGATCTGGTTGGTGATTTTTCGATCCAGAGACAGCCAGATGGCTTGATAAATTTTCTTATACTGGATTCTAGTACTTAAGGTGACCATATTTGGGGTCCCGGCGAAGTCGATCAGTTTCAACTTACCTTTGCCTGCCCTGGCGTTAAAGTCGCCAAGCTCGATTTTGATATCGTGGCGGGGGCGCTCTCATAGGTGCACTCCAAGCGCTCATAGAAGGCATCTTTGCTCACATTGTCCTTCTCTTCCATCGGGACGTTGGCACAGATCAGCGATATGTTGAAGAACTTCGCTTTGATGCGGATTTTTTCTAAACGTTCATTCACTGGGATGAATGACAGTACCCAGCGACGGAGTCTCCCTTCCGCCACAAATCCCACGCCAAATTTGAGCTCCTTTATATGGCCACTGTAGTAAATGCCACAATGACATCCTCGTCTCCGTCTTTGTCCCATCCATCGAAATTTTTGAACGGCGGTGATGTCAAGCTTTTTTTTAACGATTACGTTAACCAGCGGTGCAGCGGCACTTGTCAAATTAAGGGATCGGACATTCCTGGTGCAAGCCTCAAATCGTAACCCTTAATTCGTTTGCCATAGTCGTCATCAATAGGGGAGCCTCCCATCGGAGGCTAGTTTTTATTTTTCACTGGATGGGTTTTTTTACGTGGCGGTCCCAAACCCAGGGCACAATCCTATGGGGGGGATGTTTCGTCTTCTCACTTTAGCTCGCCTTCAAAAAGATGCTCTTAGGCCTCTCAGCGGATACTTGGTCAAAGAACGGAAGTCGTGAGCTGCTTGAGGCATATGTAAAATAATCGTGTAATAATAATAATTTCTGGGCACTCCCACGTGAATAGCGATCAGAGAACTTTCCTTACTTGCGTGAACTTCTACACATGACTCCATGGTCCAAGATGTGTAATACTAGACAAAATATCGTCTAGGAGGCCCAGGATGTTTAAATTAGTTAAGCTTCCCATTACTTGTGCACACCATCCTACTTGGGGAAAAATTGGCACACTCTAATAATACACAACACACGCGATGGCACCACACAAATCCCGCTAAAGAATGGGGATCATTGCCCCAACTACATTTGATTGGACATCTGATTCGATAACAACATTTGTATCACGTCGTAAGAATCGCTCCGACCTCTTACTGCGGATGTTATTCCGACAGCATTTCTCGATCTTCAAATAATAACCGACTTTCTGTAATAAAATCGTGTGCACGAAAATTTTCATTTAAATAATTAATGCGATTTTAAGATAACCCCACCACCTTCCCATGTAATGGTTTTGTTAAAAAATACTGGAAGTGCGATAAAACTTTAAATAAGTGCATCAAAAGGTTACAATTACATACATAGGGTTACCATATCGGTCTAAGTCAAAATCAGTCCCGTTGCATAAGCGATATGCAAAAAAATGGGATAAAAAAAAATATTCTTTCACCGAAACTGAAGACTAAATTTTTGTTAATATGTATATATTATTCAATATATATCATCCTTACAATGTAGTTATGCGAATCAGCTCATTATTTATTAAAGAAACAAAAATGCATAATGGCAACATAAGCTATAAGCTATAAAACACAATATTATTTTCTGCTTACATCACAAAAGTCACGGTGAAGTCTTGGAGATTTAAATTAAACCATTATTCTGGATTAGGATTCAATTTATGAAATATAAGAGTTGTGAACACACCGGGGATTAATAAATTATATAAGTAAATTCCGCAAATTCTTGTCGAGACATGTGTGTGACATATGCTGCAGTCGCATTTCCATGCGATGGTATATATGTATGGCGATATCATATGATGTGCATTACAAAAGTAAACCGAGTTCTACTCGGTTGGTTTGGAACGCAACCATGAATGATATGATTCATATAAATGTATCCTATGCGTGGCGCACAAATTCAAAACGCCCAAGTAAACTAAAACGCTGTGAAGCTCACGCACTCGCTATAAAATAATAATTAAAAAAAATCGACGATTCAGGAGGAAACCAGGGAATCAGTGCCGAAAGTCAAAATCGGGGAATTCCCTGACAAATCAGAGAATATGGTATCCCTATATAAACACAACATGATACGAGAAGGCTGTCACAATTGAAAAATGGACGTGACACTCCCTAACTTGTAGAAAAATTACATATTTACGGATATACAGGACCCATTTCAAACAAATTTCGCTTGGAACATTACCGTGACGCTCCTATATTATACTTACCATAAAACACAATTTAATATTTCATCTGATTTCACTGGTGATACACTGGCGAATCAAACTATAACTTGTGCCAAAAATGGGTAAAATCTGGTCAATTCCTATCTTAGTCTCAATATAAATATTTTAGCACTTCTGGTTCAGTTTATACCGCATTTATTGTTCAATTTGTAAGAAATCTTAGTATATACTTTTGCCCTAATATAAGGGTTTGCCAACACCTGAAGGTATTT
This sequence comes from Bactrocera zonata, assembly GCA_037783105.1. Lineage (NCBI taxonomy): Eukaryota > Metazoa > Arthropoda > Insecta > Diptera > Tephritidae > Bactrocera > Bactrocera zonata. The sequence continues at coordinate 949,287 of JBAWJQ010001698.1, forward strand.
CCCAGTTTTTGATTATTGCAAGTTGCAAGACCATGAAACTTCCCAACCATACATTCTATTCATTTTTTGAATGCGTTGTTATTACGTCAATGTTATTAATTTGTATTTGGTTTTACAGTTATCGTCATGAATAAGGACTTACCTGATATTCTTCAGAAATGGCATGAAGTATCCACTTTACTGAGAAAAAATCAAACTACAACCAGTATCCGGTTGAATGAAATAGAACGTACAACAGAAAAATTACGAATGAATTTGACCAAATATAAAAGTAATCTAGAAAGTCAACAAAATTTTGCCAAAGAAGAGAAAATAGTAGCCGCGTTTGGAGCGAAAATCGAAGCAGCAATAACTGACATGGAAAGTTTTAAGGATTATTATTCTGGAGTAATTAATAAGCAAATAGAAATAAAAACGACCTTAAATGACCTTAGGGTAAGTACAACCGGAACAAGGACTTTGGTTATTAATTAAGAATTGTATTTAAGTGAATTCTGATTCAAACAACTTAACGTTTTATTATTCATTATCCATCTTACTTACATATATCTCAATTGCTTTTTCCACGACAGCAGTCTAACATTTTGGCAACTAAGAACTTCGCGGTCTAGTTGATTCTGACAAGAATTGTAAAATATTTTAAATTGAGACGAGCTTTTTTGTCACTTTTGTTACTTATATCAGTGCTTTATGGATATGCAGCATTAACACTTTTCCCTTCCAGACGCAACATCAGAAGTTGTTCAATTTATGATTTTTAGCCTTTGCCATTATCGCAAAAAGACACTAGTATGCAAAGGCATGCTCGAGGAGAAGTAATGGTCTTTGCTTTTTTGAAGGAAGCGTGTTTGCCTGTTGAAAGTGCGCTTGCGTTCATGTATAAATATGTTGTGGTTGTGTATTCTACTATAAATTTGAATATCGGTTATTTGACAACCATATTGATCTGTAATGATATTTGGGGGATTCTCTTGCTCTTGCAAGTTTGCAGGTTACAAATATCCTATACCGAAATATATAAGGGCACGAGAGCACCCATTGCAGAATCTAGTGATATATGAACGGCTGATTCGGTCAACATATTGTAAATGACAGCTTAAACAGGGTCGCGTGCAAGGGTTTTGCAAGAGCAAGAGAATACCTCTAATGTTTGTAGTTTTTACGGGTGACATATTTATATGTTTACGCATATACATAAGTGCGAGTATATACTTACGAGTATATTTGTGAATGCATTTTTTGTGCAGGAATGTCATACGGACTGATTTACATATGTATATGTACATATATATGTATAACAGTGCGCGTATTACCAATATGTGTCTTATATTGGTGTAGATTCCGCAATAAATAATGCAAAAATGGAACTTTCCTTTTATCTAATCCTCTTTTTTTATACTTTTGCAACCTGTTGGTACAGAATATAATAGTTTTGTTCACCTAACGATTGTATGTATCACCTAAAACTAAGCGAGATAGTTATTGGGTTATATACTTACATATAGTATAGTATGACTGTCTGTCTGTCCATCCGTCCGTCCTATCTGTAACTGGAGTAAAAATTTAGATATCTTGATGAAACTTGAGTACAGTAGGGCCTCGCCCTCTAATAAGTTTAATGTACATATCTCCAAAAGCAATAAAGCTGCAATAACCAAATTTGTCCAGCACAAATATTATAAGAACTCCTACCGACAGTGTGAAAATGGATGAAATCATAAGATAACCCCGCTTACTCACCAAAAAACTACTAAAAGCGTAATAAAACAATAACTAAATACGCAAAACACCTTAAAATTTACTTCCAAAATGGTATAAGAGCGCTTTATGGAACCGATGTGAAAATTGGGCGATGGGTGTGGCACCGTCCACTTTTTGGAGAAACCACATATCTCAAGACTCGATGACCGATTTTGACAAAATGGCATTCTTTTCAAATTCCTAAATCACATTGCGAATATAGCACAATTTTAAGTTCCTCTCGATTCTCTCAGTTTCCAGTACACAAATCAAGAAGCAATTAATATGTAGGATACAACTTTGCACGAATAATGTCTTTAGTGTGTGCCATCTTATGACTAAAAATTATTGAAATCCAATAAAAACTGTTCAAGTTGCTATGTACTGGATATTTAGACTCCAGCACCAATCACCTTTTGATCGATGTGTGAAATATATATATAACTGAAATAAAGTCTCTGAAAATGGTGTTTCTGTACGTTAAAAATGAGGTTAATTAGGTTAATACTGCCCTTAGCCCCCAAATACCTAACATAAAGATTCGATAGACGCATATAGCGGCCAACACGTGAGTTATCTCAATGAAAATAGAATATCGTGTCTTACCCATAACAGTGTACTTTTGCGTCGAAAATTAATAAGCTGGAGGAAAACATAACAGTGTACTTTTGCGTCGAAAATTAATAAGCTGGAGGAAAAACATTAGCTAGCCCCAATGTATAACTATTGTCAGGATGTTCGAACATCCGGCTGCCTTTACTCTGTATGATTACCTTAAAAAGTAATTCCCTGTCTTTGATTCTTGCAAGTTGCAACAGTATAAAACGTTCGGTCGCCCCCGAACTTAGCTTCCTTACTTATTTATTATGGTTTTTTAAATTCATGTAAAAATTTTTGGATGGTCTGTCTGATCCGTGTACCGATTCTCAATTGACTCACTCAGTTCTTCACTGCGGCACTTTCGGTAGGTTTTTATCGTTTCCATCTCTAACGGCATTTCCCAATCGTGTTTACTTGCAACACATTATTCGTATTTTTCGGCTGATCAGAAGAAAAACACTTTACTTATGTACTATACATATGTCCATTATATTGTAATATATTAAGATTTATAGAATATTGTGATATTATCCTATGTACGTAGTAAATATTATCAAACATAGAAATATTTTTAAAGAAGCTGTTATTTGAAGGTCACCTATAAATATTACATTGAAATTAGCATAATTTAAATATAATATTAACAGTTTTCAATGCATTCTCACCAATAATAATGCTCAGCTGTGTTCACTCACCAATGTTAAAACGTCTCTTTTGCGTGTTGCGGTGAAATCCACTCATTGTTTTTTTTAGATCTTGACAATTTACTCGCTGGTCCGTAATTGATGAAGTCCTTCTCTATAAGTCTACATTATCTTAACCGAGTTCGTCACAATATTAATTACATTTAAATGCTTACCATTGTGTTTAAACACACAAAATATCTCAACAAAAAAATTAAAGTATTTACGTGCACCAATATCCGATAATACCCATTTCACTTGATTAAATATAAGACGAATTACTTAAAATAAGCTAAGGAAGCGTTTTCCATGCTTCATTATATTTCTGGAACGCTTCGACTGGGATGTCCGCGAGTACCCTCGTCACGGCCGCCTGATGTCCGTAATCGACTCAAAATGGATTTCTTTGACCACCGATTTCATTTTAGGAAACAAAAAAGTCACAGGGTAACATGTTGGGCGAATAAGGTGGCTGTTGCAACACGGCGATCCCTTTAGAGTCCAAATACTGGGACACGCTGAGGGCGGTGTGGCACGGTGCGTTGTCTGGGCGCACCCTGTTTACTCGGTTTCGCAATCTTTCGAGTACTTGGCAATAGTAGACTTGATTCACAGTTTTCCCCGGTGGAACGAATTGTTTGTGGACGATTCCACGGCTATCAAAAAAGGCAATAATCATCGTTTTAACCTTCGACTTGATCATGCGAGCTTTTTTCGGGCAGGGAGCGCGCGGAGACAACCATTGCGTGCTTTGGCGTGTTTTTGGCGTACGTTTTCGAAGCTGTTTCGCCCAATGTGGCGCAAAATTTTATCGCGACGCGTTGCACTTTATTTCGTTTTTCTATTTTCGTGACAAGCACTACAAACACACGTCTATTCAACTTGACGCAGCAGGCGAACTAAACAAGCTAGAGCGATGGTACATATATCAAATGGGATGCTGAAAAAAGAGAAAGGGAATTTCAAGGTCACAGGTTTACCACGGCAATAAAACCAGTCTCACTATTTAATTGTCAAACCTCGTAAAATGGTATGATAAAACTAAAAAAATTATATTTCTTCAAAAACTCAATCAATAATTCCGTAACTAAATAAGCGACCTTAAACATTAAATAAAAAAACACAAAAAATAAATTTTTACCAATATATAGGTATATACATGTATATTCATACATATATATAAGTACATCGTTCAAATTTTATATCGGTATATTATACATATATCCCGCAATTGTTGTTTTCTTTGACAACGAAAACAAGTAGGATTGCGTAAAAATATTAATGAATTATTCATATGTACATTTCTGCAAAGCGCGGAAATTAAAAACGCCACTGTTTTAGTTATTTTATTCGAAACTCTGATTTGCTTAAAAGCATACATATATCGGCTTGATCAAATAACTATATCATATATCTCCCATACAACCTAATTGTTTAAATGAGTTAAGCATCTGCCCCCTCTATCCGGAAAAACTGGCACCCACTAATACAACACTTGACGATGACAGCATACTCATACATCACCACACAACACAACTCACCACACTTCTACATCAATCTATCCACTTAACAAAAAGGCTGGGCAAAAAGGATTGCGGACACATTCGTTCTTGGGACATTCGATTCCACATTGCGTCGCGTCGACACCAACTTTGCGCATCTTTACATCGATCGACAACAATTCTGCGCGCTGACCCTTTTCGCACATCAATCTTCGAATATACGTTTCAAATTCGCTAATATCCTAATCCGCGAAAACTCGATCGCCAACACCATCAAATCATCTACGTCATTGGAGTCTCACCGATATTTAGTTTAATAACTTTATTAAATATTTAGTAACTGTGTAAAAAAATCAATTTATTGTTATAAATAAAATTGTTACCAAAAGAAAAAAAGTGTATATGATATGATAAAATATGTATTAATGTATTCATGGTCTTTCGAGCCTTCCCGATGGGCACTTTCGGATTTCTCTAAATAAGAAAAAACTAAGTTTATTAAAAAAAAATAATATTTAATTGTATTTACAACAAAGTGCAGTGACACATAATTAAAAAAAAATTAAGGAATTGTGCCGTGAACTAACCCAAACAAGTTACAGTGCAGTGACACCAAAAAGAAAACACGTATATATATATATATATATATATATATATATAAACAGTGGTACATACATACATATGTAAATCTAAATTCCTACATGCATATATATATATAACACAACAAAAAGTGTGGTGACAAAAAACAAAAACCACCAAATAAAAGTGTGCAGTGCAAAAACAAAACTGTGCAGTGAACAAGCGGAACAAAAAAACTGAAAAACCAACATTATTACATATTAAAAACAAAAAAAAAAACAAGAAACCTAAAGAAAGTGCAGCGCAGTACACTCAAAATATTACATACATTCGTACATACACAGTAAAACAGTTTCAGCAATTACAAAAATATAAACAACAAGAAGGAAATTAATTTCATTCCAAAAAAACAAAAACAAACGGTGCGCGAAACTCCCGAACTAAAAATACAAAACATAAATCATAAGCAAACCCTATTCGGGCGCGAAACTTAAAATCAAACAAAAATAAACAAAAACTAATAACCGGGCGGGGGCAAAACTTAAATGCAACACAAGGCACAAGGAGCCAAACAGGTGAGGAATTGGAACGAAACGAACAGGCAATCCATAACAATATGCCCTACAAAACTAAAGTAAGCGTATTCAGTTCATTTTATTTTATTTAATCATGCATATATGTATGTATGTATGTAAAAATTTGTGTTTTATATTATAACGCGAATAACGTTTCCGATTTTGGATTAAACGAAAATATTCCTGCCTTATATATATTTACTTCTATGTTTATATATAGTATATACATATGTATACTTGTGCAAGGCATACACGCACCAATTAGTTGGTTGATTGAGTTGGGCTAGAAATTGCCCCTGTCGCTACACACGACACAACTTTTAATACAATTTTGAGGCCAACTTCATTTTGAATATTCACTTCGTTGCTTAAACATGAGTTCGGAAGTTGTTGCTTTACTTATTATAAATGAAGTTTTAGCGGAAGAGGAAGAACAGGAGCAAAAAAGCATTAGGAAAAAAAGAAAATGGTCTAAAATGTGGTTGCAAAATAAAAATGAATTTTCAAATAACAAGCTTTTGAAGACGTTGAGAGAAACCGAGTCAAAGGACTACAAGAATTACATGCGCATGAGCGATGAAGTGTTTTATGATCTTCTCTTGAAAGTGAAAGTTTTTATTGAAAAAAAAGACACAATAATGCGAGAAGCAATTAGTGCAGAGAATCGTTTGGCAATAACTTTAAGATTTTTGGCTACCGGAAACTCATTTGAAGACCTAAAATTTTCAACCGCAATATCTGCGCAAGCGATATGGCGTTCTAAAAGACTCAATTAAGGTAGTACGAGTAATAAAAGAATATCCGAGTTATACATTTTATTTAACACAAAATATATTTTTAGCTTCCTAAAACACCTGAGCAATGGATGGCTGTAGCTGATCAATTTTATGGGAAGTCGATGTTTCCCAACTGTCTAGGCGCGCTCGATGGAAAGCACATAAATATTTCACGTCCTCCTAACTCCGGTTCATTCTATTTTAATTACAAAAAGACATTCAGTATTGTCTTGTTGGCAATTGTTGACAGCAACTCAATTTTTTTAATGGTAGATGTAGGTGCAAATGGACGAATTTCCGATGGAGGCGTTTTCGGAAATTCGAAATTTTTTAAAAAGTTGGAAAGTGGAAGTTTAAATTTGCCAGAGCCACAAGCAGTGCTTGCAGACGAAGATTCACTCCCTTTTGTGTTTGTGTCGGATGCGGCTTTCGCTTTGAGGAAAAATATTTTAAAACCATTTGGTCACAACAATTTGACAGAGAATGAAATGCTGTTTAACAAAACTCTTAGCTCAGCACGGGTTAAAGTTGAAAATGCTTTTGGTATTATGGCATCGCGTTTTTGACTTCTTCAAACGACAGTAAATTTATGTCCTGAAAAAGTTACTACAGTTGTTCTTGCCTGTTGCTACTTACACAACTACTTACGGTGCCAGTCAAACTCAAATCGATTTGAATGTGAAAATATTCAGCTATCAGGCATGGAACCAACGCTGACTAGAAATGCATCTAATGAGGCCACAACAATAAGCTTGAAATATTGTGAAATTATCAAAAAACTGAAATCTCTTTAATTCCTTTTATTAACATACTAGCTGACCCCGCAGCCGTTGTCCTGCTTGAAATTATGTGTTTTGAAATGAATAGACAAACATTTATATTGATAATCATCTATTTGCGATTTTTTTTACATTTTTTCCAATTTTTGTTCCGGTGCGTACATGTACAGAGAAGATGGTTTTCCAACTCGTGAGCACGCTACGTATATCTGGCCGTGTGAAGCATTCCATCTACAATATCAAAGTATTTCCGAATAGAGCAATGTTATTGCAAACGGATCACTGACGAAAGTTGAGAAAAAACTCGTCAATGTTAATTTTGTGGCTAGCGGTGTTTCCACTGGCTGTATTGTATTCTCTGGGTTGAAATAGACTCTTTGGTCATTCTTCAAATTAACTTCGAGACGCACAACAGTCGGAAAACGTTCATCAATTGCAAAAGTAAATATCCTACAAAGCGCTTTATTGCAGTTCACGTATCGACCGTATCGTTCAAGACCAATAACCGCCATGTTGCTTCCTTTTGTGACGTATTTACAAACGTATTTTATCGATTACACCAAACTGCAATACGCAACATTGACATGACTTTTAAATGTGAATTAGACAACAGTGGCGAATATGGTACGATCCATGTGTTGTCAACTTCGATGTGTTGTTAAATTCGATATTCACGCCTCTAAATTCATTGTCGTCTGGTGAGCAACACCGATAGAGCGGATATCTATCATTTCTAGTTTGTGTTTCCGAAAGAAAAGCACGAGGATAGTGTTTCGGGCATTTATTTTCAGACATACAAACCGAAGTGGGATTGTGGTGGCCGCAAGGTCTATGAACCATATTGGTTTTCATCACTTCGTATAATACTGGATATTTCTTTGCATCAGGAATTTCCGCAGAAATGATTTCATCAATTTGATCTGGTGTAACCACCATCCACCATCCAAAGAAGAATGTGTGCGTGCGGCAAACCTCTCGTTTGCTACTCAACAGAGTACATCTAGCATCTAACAGCGCCATATATACGATGATTCAAGATAAAGTCTTGCTGTGACATCGGGACGATCGCTTGCTGATTGACCGCGATCCATAATTTCGCACGTATGTCATCGCATCCTGGGAGTACTTCTTGCCTTGCCTTACCTTCGGCTGCCATACGTTGATGGCAAAAAGAACGCCGACCGATATTGCGGCGACCTCTTCGTAACTTCGTAACAAATTTCAATCGGCAATTGATCACTTTGTGTAAAACATACATAAAGTTTTCACTGAATAATTTTAAAAAATTTTTCTTTTGTATAGCCGGAATAAAAAAGCAAGCGACTTAAATTGAACGATTCAAATAATTTACAAATCAAAATATTGAAAAACAAAACAAACAAAAATTTAAAAAAAATTTTATGAAAAGAAGTTACTTTTTGGAATTGTCCAATTTTCCGACATTTCCTCATGAAAAGCATACGTTCTTTTTGGAACGAAGTTCCTTACGGCAGGCTTGCAGAAGAAGGGATTTTGCTGCGGGAGCTAACTGAAAAAAAAGTGATAGTAAAAACCGTAAGAAATAACCCGTAAGAAATATCCGTAAGAAATAACCCGTAAGATCGCTAGTTATAGCCTACTTTTAGGTCTTGCTCTATTATAGCTCTATTATATCATTTGTAATAACAATTGATAATTTAAAACAAAAAAATATTTACCAATTTTTATTTAGATATAATTTGTATTATTTTTTTATTTTACGTAATTCATTATTTCTTAAAATACTAAATTTTCTTAATACTTATCTGTACTTAAATAAAAACTAATCAGCGAAATTTGAGAGAAAAATCAGGACAACCTACATAAAATAAAATTAAGCACAATTTTTTTTTGCAAATTGTATCGATTCTACATTATCCGAAGGAACTTCGTTCCTACCTGGTGTCCCACGACAGCACATTTCTTGTTTATTTCCAAACCTTCCCCGATCCACAGAGAACAAACTCTGAAAATTTCATTAAGATTGGTGCAACCCTTATCTTAGCATTACTAACGAACAATCATTCATTCGTTTGTATGAAAAAAAGGAAAAGGGTTGTTTTTAGGGGTTTTCCGGCAATTATTCGAATTTCTCTGAAACAACCATCCTTGAACCTCAACGAACATTTTAAAAAAAGAATTATCGAATTTGGTTCAGTCGTATGAAAGTTATGAGCGTACATACAGTTTGGCGATTCATTTTTATTTATATACATATGTACTCGTACATACATATGTATGTAGATAGATAAATAGATTAAGTATTCATTACACATATCGAGTTTTCATAGTTTTTAATATGTGTTCTGCTATTCGGGGCGGAGACAAATCCAACGAATCAATAACCATGAAAATTGGTTCAGCAGATCTCGAGTTATAAGTGTTCGAACAAACCCGTCTTTGTTTTATATATGTATGTATATAGATATAGATATAGATTAAGAAATTAAATTAAAGAAAAATAAAATTAAAATAACGTTTCCTAATTTTTCCCGATTTTGTAAAAATAGTTAAAATTTTTGCCATTTTCCAGAAAACAATGGTTCATATAATACAAAATAATCACGCATATGTGACTCAGAGAATGCTTTGTATATTTCTCTTCAAAGCATTTCTCTTTATTTATTCTGGCATGAATTCAGTCATTTTACATATGTATATTTTTACCAGTGCACGTGCTCAATTCTGCTAAATAGCAGCGACAACGGCGAATTCCTTACTTCGATTCTATCGGCTCTGTTAGCCGCCAAATCGAACATCATACAGAATTCAATTTGCACCATCTCTATACTTTACATTCTCTGGCCCGGCGCGCTTTTCAGACTGCATCGCAAACAACGGCCACGGCGCTATGGCGGTTTTGTTTACTGTTTGAATTTTTTAGTTCGTAATATCTTTTGAATGAAGAGTCACATTTAAATAATTTAAAAACTATTTTATAGGTCTTGACCATACAAAAATTTATTTGGATAAGGATTAATATAAACACATAAATAACATGGTTTGAATTTGGTTAGCATTTTCATTAATGTTTAAAATGAAAAAAGTTGTTGTAATGACATAACTACAATAGTTGGACATGAGCTGCCGCGGAGTTTTTTGTAGACATTATGATGTCTTCAACATTGTTGTACATTATTTTGTTCTATCGCTAATAGTTTCGGCAGTGCATTCGACGAAAGACATTTTAAGACTCATTTTTCTACACCTTCGGTTACATTGTTCTAATTTTACCAAGGATAACAAATTTTTTTCAAAATGAAATGTAGCCTATGCTTTGGAAAAATGTAGCATTCTATTGGTGAAAGAATTTTTTAAATCGGCCCAGTACTTTTTGAGCCTATTCATTACAAACATACAAAAATAGGTACAAATCTTTCCTCTTTACAATATTAGTGTAGATAAAATAGTTAAATTAGTTGTGTTCTTTAAATAAAACTTATATCATTCTCTTATAACTAATACAAAAAAATGATGTAAAAAAATAATTTAAACAAAAAATGAGAAAAATAAAATGAAACATATGTACTCTATCTTAATATGTTTTAATTCATTGATATTGCAAGTCATTAAACAAATCAAAAACACTTGTGTACTGACTTTCGTTTTCATCTGAAAAGTGTAACTCTGGAGTTATTTCAATTGTTTGTGATGTTGATTCTATAGGACTTTCAGTTGGCACAGAAATAAAACGTGGCGAATGTGATGTTGATTCTATAGGACTTCTAGTTGGCACAGAAATAAAACGTGGCGAATGTGATGTTGATTCAGTTGGACTTAGAGAAGAATCAAAATATAAAGGGGCGAGTCATTACTTGAAAAAGGCGAGCTGGTTCATGATACATGCGGACTACTTAAATTTGGTGAGCTTGAAGGACTGTGCAGATAATTAAAACATAATTTTCTAAATCGGCCCAACAGCATCACTTCGTCTACTGCTTGTTTTGCAAAAAGTTATTGCTCTGATTTCATTTGCCTGTACACGCAAGCCCATGCATTTGCAAGAATTTCTGCTTCATTCGTTTGTTTTTGGATGTCTCCAAATACTCGGTTGCTTTCTTTAAAAGCTTCGTTCTTTCGGTAGCCACTTTTTTAAATTTCTTTGACGATCGCTGTGTAAAAAAACATAATATCATAAATAAAACAATAAAACTTTTAAATGTTTTTTCAACATACCACGCGAACGGACGCTTCTACCTCTTCATCCGAACTGATGGATGTTACACCAGGCACAGGAATTTCCAGGTCTCGAAAAAAGTCGAGCTCCTCGAAATACCATAGAGGTGAAATGTATAATTCGTCAGCTCCTGCACGAGATGTTTCACTTTGCAAAGTTTTTTTCAGCTCCCGGTGATAGCAAGTACGCATATTTGTAAGCTTTTTTTTCATATCGTCTATTGACTCATCGTTTTTTATTCTTTTAAATTCTAACAAAAGTTTCTGATAGCTTCTACTTCGTACATTTTTGTTTTTGTAACAGTCCAGTTTGCTGTTCCACAACTCCGGCATGGTTTTATACACTTCGATAAATTCGCGGATTTGCCGATCGCTTTCACTCATTTTTTTATTTTTTCTTTGCTCTCTTTGACGGCCGAAATAAAATGGGTAAATCGTTTGAAACCGCACGACCAACCCAAACACTATCCAACTAACACAACCAACTTCACAAAATATTAAAAAATTTTGATTTTCATCCAACCAGCTGATACAACTCATACAACTGCCCCATATACGTAGCAATCGGTTGTACAATTCGTTGAAATCGATACAATAATTGGTGCGTGTATGCCTTGCTTTATAATAACCAATTTTTGCCTATTCATGCCCAGCAACACCTCTTCTGCTGAAAAAAAATTAACAAAAACAGTAAGCGGGATAAGCAAATACGAGTAAGCAAAAGAAAATTTAAAAACACAACCATCAATATCAACGAACAAAATTAAATACAAACATACATACATATACGCTTATTGACACATTATGTACAATGTATATATGCATACATAATAAATACAATTGCTTATATTTTACATTAAAAATACATATTTACATATACATACATTATTTAAGACAGGAAAATACACTTTTTCCATTCCGTTCTCTCGTTCTCTCACCTTTGCGAAAAAAATAAAATATAAGTACAACTATACACAAACATACAGCATTCAATCTGCCAAATACATTAAAAAACAGAAACAAAACAAATATATTAACAAAGTGCATACGGGAGCCAACAGGGACATTACCCAATTCGCTTTCGCGCTCTCTTCCCAGTGCGAACATACATATGATGTACGTACATGTACGGGATAGAATCAGTCTGTGCTAGCATACCTTAAGCTCCAGTTATGCATGCTTGACTTAACCTAGCCAGACTTGAGAACTGTCACATAAAAGATCTGTTTAATGAGCCTTGCATGTATTTGATTACTTAACGCTTGACTTAACTTGAAAGTCTGTTGAATTTAGAATTTCAAGTTACGTTGACATTGCTTCTCTCCCTTTATTTTGACATTTCAGAGAGTGTCAGCTCGGTTCTTTCCCTCGCTTTTTTACATAGCACGCTTCATTTCATTTTCATCATTTCATTTTAATCGTCTCTTTTAATTTTTTAAATTTAATTTGCCAGAAATAAATAATCGAAATAATCACAATGAATGATGAAAAATTAATAGAAGAAGTGCGTGCGCGTGAAATTTTGTATAACAAGGCCTGCGTAGGCTACCGGGTGCCGAGCAAGAAGAATGCTGCGTGGGTAAGCGTGGCAAAGGAGCTAGGTGCTACTGGTAAGTAATTGTTATTATTATTTATTAGATTTTAATATATTTTGTATATATGTATATATATAGGTAGAATTTAATAGTTTATGTTGGGTTTATTTTACAGATGAGCAATGTTCGAAGAGGTGGCTGACTCTAAGGGAGAGATTCAGTAGGGAAGTAAGGAAAATGGAGTCACCATCAGGAAGTGGGGCGAGTAACACCGAAACCTGGCCATTGTTCGATAATATGAGCTTTTTAAAACTATATATACAGCCCAGACCGTAAGTTAATCTTTTTTTAAATATTTTATACGTATTAAATATTTATTTCCCTTTTACAGAAATCGCTGCACCCCAAACATTTTAGAAGATATGTATTCGCAGGAGCTGTTGGAGCCATTTAGTTTTGAAAGTTCTCCGACTATTTTATCGTCGCCTTCGGAGTTAGCGTCTTCAACTCCGATCCGGAAAAGAGTCAAGAAAACAAACAGCGATGACGACAGCTGTTTCAAAGAAGCGTGCGAGCTATATAAAAGCATGTGTGCAGAGAGGAGCAATTGCAGCGAGGCGGTGAGGTCGTTTGGTGTTATGTTGACCTCTATCATGAACGGTATGAGTGAGGTAAAGCAAATGAAAGCAATACAAGTTTTAACAAATTCGTTATTTGCTATTAAATCGGAACCCGAATAATTTTTTTTATTTTTAAATCATTTGTTTGTTGTTTTATACATATATTGAATTAAAATGTAAAAATGTTTAAAACGCTTGTTACCTAGACATAAGAAACAACAATGTACCTCATTTTTCAAAAATAGTTTTAAAATGTTTAAAACGCTTGTTACCTAGACATAAGAAACAACAATGTACCTCATTTTTCAAAAATAATTTTAAAATGTTTAAAAGGCTTGTTACCTAGACATAAGAAACAACAATGTATCTCATTTTTCAAAAATAGTTTTAAAATTTTTAAAACATTAATTTTTTTTAAAATAGTTTTAAGAATGTTCAAAAGGGTTTTAAGAATGTTTTTGAAAAAATAAAATAATTTGTTTTTATAACTCTTTAATTTTGTATGTCTTTTATTTATTGTGTGCTATGTGGTTATGTTGGTAGTGATTAATGATTGGAAGGTTGTTGTCATTGTGTAGTTGCAAAAAACATTCACCAAATATTTTTAAAGAATGATAGCGTTTTGATAGGGAAAACTTATCCTATTTTGCCTAAAGTATGTACTTGTGATTATACGGCCTATGCCTTATTTACTAATTACATACCGTCATAATCATGATTTATTGTCGGTAAATAAAATATATATGTTTTCGTTAGAAGCATTACTTTACAGAATTCATTTGCCATATGACTGTGTAATCTTCCTAATACAGATAATTACCATCTTTTTCAGTAAATAAAACAATATTTATAGATATATCCATGGTTTAATAAAATATCACAAAAAAGTTAACGTAACAAAAAGTATAGTATAAAGGTACTTAGATTACAATTTTATACATAAAAATATTTATATATTTCAAATGCATAAAATACACAAACATTGCTATACACTAAATACGATATTCTTGAAATGAAACCGCTCCTTGATTTATAAAATAATCTGCCAAAAAATCCCTTACATGGAATGCGAAACTAGATGCATTGCGTCGAGTTGTACTTATTGAATGTAATGCACCTCCAACACTCTCTAAATCTTCACGCCATTCTCCCTCCAATATTCCATGGTCTGCGGTGTCTGTGTCTACAAATGTATCTGGACAATACCAACGATCATGGTCATTCAACATTACAAAATTGTGAAGAACCAAGCAGGTTAACACAATTGTTTCGCAGTTCTTTGGGCTAAAGTCTATTACCTTTCGTAGAACACGCCATCGAGCAGTTAAAATACCAAAGCTATTTTCGATTACTCTACGAGCTCGGGATAACCGGTAATTGAAAATTGCTTTGTTTCGTGGCAGCTGTGCACCGGGGTAAGGTCGCATTAAGTTTTCCTTCAATGGGAACGCTGCGTCGGCCACAAAAAAATGTGGAAAATCTGTTGAGGATTCATTCCATAATGGAGCTCTTGGTGGTAGTGGCAATTTGTTTTCCAAGAGTGCTTGACCAAATTTAGTTTGCTGAAAGACATCTTGAAATAAAATAAAAATAAGTAAATATTGAAATATTGCAAATCTTTTAAAATACCTCCGTCACTTTGTCCGCCACAGCTACCAATGCTGGCAGAGGTGAACGTATACCTAGCGTCGCAGGATGCCATTAAAACTATACTATAAAACTTCTTATAGTTATAAAATAACGAGCCTGAATTTTGTGGACGAATAATAGCTATATGCTTCCCGTCAATTGCTCCGACACAGTTGGGTATATTCCACAGTTTTAAAAAATCTGCAGCAATGTCTTTATATTGTGCATTAGTTGGCTCGCTAAGGTATATCGGGCACAGGTGTAACCAAAATATTTCACACGCTTCAAGTACGATATTCCGCACTGTTGTTTTCCCTAATTTATGCATCGAGGCTATGATCTCAAAAGGTGTTCCATAAGCGAGGTACCTAAAAAATAAATGAGAATACAATTAAATGAATATATGTACTTCAAGGATTGTTTTACTTACATTAAAGTTATAACCACTCGCTCCTCGACGCCAATTTGTTGTTTTGGTTTTTTTAAAAACGGACTAATAATATTTAAAAGAAGGTTGTATACTGGCCGATTCATCCGTGTTAAAGCAAATAGTTTTTGGTCGTCTTCTTTTAATTTTAAAAAGTTCTTCCAGAAGAAACCATTTGGGTTTCTATCCCGATTTGCTGGATGAACGGACCAGCGGCGTTTACGTCTTCTTAATACTTTTCTTCTTTGAAGGCGAAGAATATTTAAATATAATAGTTCATGGAATAAATCACTATCCATTACTAAAGTTAATATATTCAGCAAAACAATTTGTTTTAATATTGATTAAATTTTCACAAGCTTCACATATCAAGTAAAATGTCAAATTTGTGTGCTCTCTCAATATTCAAAAACAACTGATTTCTACGCATTGTGTTTAGTATAATTGCAGTTACGTTTCACAAGTCACCTTTTTCGAAGCTGAGTTGAGTCAAGCATGCATAACTAGAGCTTTACACTGGGTTCTAAGTATCAAATTATTAAATTATAATTAATTTTCAAAATAAAAAAGCCGAATTTTTTTTGTAAATTACTAAACGATAGATAAAGTAGCACGGAATATTACAAAATACATTTAATAAAACCAATACAAAAAATTAGTTAAACAAAATCTGCACAATTTGTGAACACTGTATTTACAAACATAATATAAAACATATGCATAAATCTTCAAAGTCCACATTGGCATCTATTCGGCAATACCTCTTTTTCTTTGGCAAACAAAAACAAGCAGGATTGCATGCAAAAAAGCAAATTGATCTCTCTTACGAGCTCTCAATTGTGAAGGGGGTATTCTACTCTAGAAATTTGAAAAAATCGAAATTTTTTTTCATAATTCGATAGTTTTGATATTCAAAAATATCTCCCTAAACGGATTTTTCAAAACTCAAATTATTTTCAAAGTTATAGCCATTTTAGTGACGTGACAACTAGACCGGTTGAGCGAATATCGTGTAACGTAAAACTTTAAACGCGTTTTTCTCGAAACTACTTTTTTCCACATGGTACCGGCATTATCTCAAGATCTATACAACCGATTTACTTAAAATTTGTGTAAACCTTCTTTATATAATCTTTTATTGTTCCTACCAGCATCGTGTCAAAATTTTTGTTTTTAATATTTAAAAAAAATTCAAGAATTTCAAAAAAAAGCGTAAAAAATGATTTTTATTTTCAGGCTGTCGCCTTTTTCCAAAAAAAATTTTTTTGCGTGTTCCCTGAGATAGGGACTATATCCTTACTGATAAAGAGTTTCTTTTGATTTTTTTTCAGCCCACCAGGAGAGCCAGGATCAATGTCACCAGGTTGCGTCATTTTTTTTTACACCTGTCTCTCCCCCCTCTAATTATTTTAATTTTTAATATTTTTTGTAAAATTATTTCTGTATTCTTAAGATATCAATAAAAACACCATAAAAAATGGATAGTAAAAATATTTTTTGGTTTTTTTTTTTTAAATAAAATTCAAAAAACTGCCCAAAATTTGATTTCTACACTAGAATACCCCCTTAAGAATATAATAAAAAGCATAATCATAAACACACAAACAATTCCCGAATACTTATGTAAATAGCGCATTGATCTCTTCAGAGAGCTCTCAATTGCACAAAACATAAGTACTTTCATAAGCACATACATACAAGTATTAGGGTGTACTTAGATACTAACATAAGGACGTAAAAAGTGTTAATAAGTTAAAAGTGCGAATATTTTCAAACTTCAAACTAGAATATAAATAAATAATATCGTTTAGCAAGTAAATAAGAAACGGTAATAATAAAAAATAAAGAATCCGTTTTATACGAAATAAACTCTTATTTATTGAAAAGAGAATTCGATTTACACTGACACAAATTTAACTCATTTTGACAAATATTTTACTATGCAGTAAAAATAATGAATAATAATAAAAATCAAAATACATCTGCAGGAGCTACACACTTAAAAAGAGGTTGTTAAATTCATTTCACAAAGTGACAGTTTAACAAAATACTGCACTAGATTTGTTTCTTCACCGATTCACAAAAACTCGGAATCGTTATTGGAAATAAAAATTCTAAATCTTAAAAATTTTTGGACTCGCCTTCAAGCGGCTCATGACGCCACAGTAGAATCTGATGATTCACATCTACCTCAAAATTTTAAATCATCGGCTTACGATATTTATGAAAACTGCTTAGACCAATATGAAGAAACAAAAGCTATGATCTCTGATCAATTAAAGCTAATAAAAGCAATTGCACCTACTCCACATCCGAGAATAGAGCTGCCATAAGAATACAGTCAAAAGGCAAGTTCAGGAATCCACCTCGGATGCCCGCATGAGACACAGAAACATTTTATGGAGGTTATGAAGAATGGCCGTCCTACCGGCACATGTTTACAACCGTTTACATAAACCATCCTGAATTATCACAAGCGCAAAAATTATATCATCTCAGATACAAAACTAAAGGTCAAGCAGGCATAATAGTAAAATAGTTCGCTCTTAATGACGATAATTTCAATTTGGCTTGGGAAGCTCTAAAAGCTAGGAAAATGAGAGAATACTGGTCGATAAACAGGTAACGACACTAATGAACTTGCTAAAAATTAAGAAAGAAACAAGTGTAGAACTCATAAAACTGGAATCCACTGTTTCAAGTTGTTTGTCGGTGTTATCGACACTAAATATCCCCATAGACAGTTGGAACCCAGTTCTGGTAAACATTTGCACCGCCACATTACCAGAAAAGTCGTTACTTCTATGGGAGCAATCGCTCTCGATCGCGGAAAAAGTGCCCAACTTGGCAACAAATGAAAGATTTTGTCACCACCCAATATGAAATTGCGGAAAGGTTAGAAAAAAAAATAATCAAAACTAAAAACATTAAACAAGACCAAAATAGAAGCTTGAATAGACCCCAAGCTAGAAGCAACAACAATGTAAACAGAAACATTTACAAAACGCAATCGTTCACATCCGAGCAAAGAAAACATGCGTCATGCGAACTGTGCACAGGAGTGCACAAGCTTAAAACTTGCGAGAAGTTTAAAAAATTGAATGTCAATGAAAGGAACAACTTTGTCAGGTCAAAAGACTCTGCACAAACTGCTTGTCCCACTCACACAATCTTAATAATTGCAAAAGCAAATTTAACTGCTTATTTTGTCACAAAAGACACAATTATCCCATCTCACCCCAAAGAAGCGCTTATACACAATCGAAAATTCAAAAAATTGTCAAGAGACACCATGTTGCTCAAAGGCACAAAAAGCCCAAATGCTGCACAGCGAAACACAAAGTGGACTAGTTACAGAACTAGTTTCCGCCATACCAACTCATGTTGAGAAAAAATCAATTCAATGCCTTAATTCACAATTAAGGAAATCTCAAGAGATAAGGAAACTTCCACGAATATTAAATAAAACTTTAGGAGATCAGTATTATAAGGGCTACTCGAAAGCCGCAACTACTCGATCAAATAATGGCCGGTACGTCGTATGACTACCACTAGAGCCACAATTTTCCAATACTCCACAAATTGGTATAAAAAACTAAGTCAGAGTTACTTCTGTCTCTATATTAAAAATACATAAAAATTTTCGGGCCGCAGGATGTCTTTCGCAAATAATGAGAAAAAAAAAACAATTTAAAAAAATTCTAGCGCGTTGGCAGGCCACTACTTGTAAAATCAGTGCATCCACACTTAAATATTACTTATAATAAAATTGTATAAAAAGTTGAATAATATTCATCTACATAAGCGCTCCTCACATTGGTGATTAATGGGAATCAGCTATACTAAGCATTAAATAATTATGAAGAACTCCCTAGTGTACGAATTGAAGCCGTTCTCCATTTACGGCCACTCTCACGCAAGATCCCTCTAATTTTATAGTCCTAACTCCAGGGCTAAGGAGTACCCATTCTGGCCACATCTGAGCCAGGCATGGAGTTACTAACGTATCCTTTATGAGCCGATAACACAGAAAAGGCAAATAATAAACAGCCAGTTGAACAAACCGATGGTAAAGAAGTTTTTAAGAAAACTACAAATAGTGAACCTATCAAGGAAGCAAAAGCAAATGCATACCAAATATGTTTAAAATCAAAGCCGTTTTTAGCACTTACAGGTATTCTGCGCCATCGGGTACTCCTCAAAAGTACTATACATGTAATCGCATAAATCGCATATACATACGTTTAATACTAGGCAAAACGTTCGCCTAGGGGGCCCAGGATGTATAAATGAGTTAAGCATCTGCCCCTCTACCCGGAAAAACTGGCACCCACTAATACAACGCTTCCGATGACAGCATACCCATACATCACCACACAATAAAACTCACCACACTTCTACATCAATCTACCCACTTAACAAAAAGACTGGGCAAAAAGGATTGCGGACACATTCGTTCTTGGGACATTCAATTCCACATTGCGTCGCGTCGACACCAACTTTGCGCATCTTTACATCGATCGACAACAATTCTGCGCGCTGACTCTTTTCGCACATCAACCTTGGAATATTGTTTTGGTGTTGTAAAGAACTCAGGCTTCTCTCCTTGGCTCATTATTTCCACTTCTGAGTTAAAATAAAAGAAAAGAGCTTTCTTGTTTAGTTCTATACTTCAACTGAACCAATCTTTATTTCAATCTGTGCAGCTTACATTCTAACTTGATGTGCGAGTTAAGGAACGTATTCCTTATAATAGTAACAAACATCAAAACAACCTTTTGTTTCAGTAAAAAGAATGCAGAAGCAACCTTGATTTGGAACAATTGAAATGCACTAACACTACAACATTGAGTTTGAATACCACAACAACATTATCTTAAAACAAAGCAATTGTATCTAAGCAAGCAATATATATGTAAACAAACCTAAACAAATAATATAATCTGTAACTTAGTAAACTATCAACTAGTAATATGTAAACATACTAGTTAGTATAAATAGAAGTAAGAACGATGTAATAAGTTAGTCTTAAGAGTATAAATAAAGAGTACACATTTCGGTGCAGCTCAGAATATATTCTTTCGACCCATTTTTACTTAATGTAAAAATTAACTTGCGCGCAGGCAATTATACATTTGTTTATACTTACATACATACACACATCTGCATGCATGCTAGTAGAGTTTAATTTGTCAGCAGAAAATGTGTAAACAAGCTTCTCTTATTTCAAGAAAGAGTTCAGGTTTCGAAATCTTTCTTGATGTGGATAATGTTTATTTATTTATTATTGGGTGTACGCCAATATGTATGCCAATATGTGACTCCTCCACCCCTAGATTCAATGGCCTCCATTGAATATCTAATATTGAATGCTGCCAAGTTTTCTTATTATTACTAGTGATTATAAAACTTACCTATGATTATAAAAGTATAGGTATAGTTTTGAGCTTGACATTGGACCAATTATTTTTCTTGTGTTTTCCTCATTTGAAAGAGGTTGAATTTGTAGTTCTACATTAAAATTCGTATTTTTATTTCTCTTATATATTATACATTTTACCAATATTCCTATTGCTATTAATAATATTATTAGTATGCTTATGCCATAGTTTACATTTTTGTGTATTTTTAATTCTTCCAGTTTGTTAATATTTTTTTCTTGATTTATTATTATCTCTTAGAAATATATTACTTTTTCAAACTGTAATATATCAGTTTCTTTTTCAGGGAAAATGTATCTTTCTTCTACAATAACTTTTTGATTTTGGAATGATTTATTTTTTATCTCAACTTCACAATTATAAAAATTTATGAATGCATTTCCTTCGAGTACAATTTCTCTATTGTCACAATCTTGCTTCATTTTTATTTTATGAACCCCGCTGCATCTAGCTGACTGTTTACCGAAAATATCAATCAATTCTTTGCTGACATTAGTATTCAAATACTTCCATTAGTCCGTAGACCCAATATAAATATTTTAGAACTTCCGGCTGACTTTGTACCGCTTATACTATCGTTCAATATATGAGTTTTATTAATAAAATATAATGCAATCGGGTAAATACTATTCGAAGCTCCACTATACCTTTTATAAGAATTTTAAACTGTATACTATATTTATCGGTCATTAAAGTACCCTAGGGAAATTAAATTGTAACACTAGAACACAATTAAATTGGAACACACTACAGCCCGCATTACTTATAAAGATTTTCGTTATTTCTTCTTATAGCAGGAACAGTCAAAAACGCTACTCCTTTCCTTCCTTTTCCTTCCTCATCGTCAAAATGTGTGCACAGTGGAGAACGTAGGAAAAACGCAGAAATCAGCCATATTTGTTTGTTTTCATTTGAACAATGTTGCCATTGCTCAATACGCACATGTAGTTTTGTACACATCTATGTTTTCAATTACAATTTTTTACAATATAAAATATCAAAACTGAAAACAAACTATTAGAAATAGTTTATATACTTATAAATAATAGCATTCGACTCTGATTTTGAGTTATTTTAAAAAAATTTCAAACATATTGAACAGATTGAATTATAAAAGTTGATAATTACTGCAGTATATCGATATTGGCAACCCTGCGTTGTGAGAGAGCAATCAGCTGCGACGTTATCTGCGGCAAAATCCAAATGTCGTGGATTCTCACGTCATTCCACGTCAAAGAGAGAAGGGAGTAGCGTTTTTCACTGTGCAGTTACATTGCCCGCCCATAAGATAGGTCGTGCCAGCTGACTCGGGCCACGATTCTGCGTTTTTGACTGTTCCTGCTATTACGTATAGACCACTATTTTTAAACCTACACTTTTAAGTTTTTTAACAGTCTAAGAATAGTATGACAAATTAAGTTTTATTTTCTTGTTAAAATTAATTAATCTTCTCCTACCAATTTACTTTACTCGGTAAAAACTGGCACACCCTAGTACATATAGCACACCACACCTGAGAAGCCTACCAATCTAGGCAAGATATCACCACTCGACACCCCACACCAGTAAGCAACAAAAAGGATGATCACCACACCACATAAGATGACACACTACATATCAAAAAAGATAAAAAAGGAAGGGATTATCGATTCCAGCACATTTCGTTCTACACTGCGCCGTGTCAACTACACATTTCGCTTAAACTCATTCAATGAAGCACTGATCCTGCGCGCTATTATCATACCGCATGCACTTATTACATTCGCTTCCTCAACAGGCTTGAAAAGCACAGCAGTTAATTCGATCACCTTGTTCGCTAAACTTATAATAATACCCAACGGTTACCCTCCTCCCGCCCAACCGACGCGAGGGGCGCAATCCGCGAACGAGCGGAATTAGCCGAGTCATAAAAGGCAAGAGAGCTTTAAGCGTTGCGATCTTAAGCTGCTCAGCTACAGAAACAAAAATTTCTACAGCCAAAATTAAGAATTAAATTAAAGTTTATAATTTTACTTGTTAAGAGTAGATAAAATAATTTTTTTAATTGTAAAAAGTGAGCGGCGGAACGGTTCGTTTAACTCAAAATTTGTTCTAGGAAATTTCAAAAGTAAGCTCTAAACTGCCTGGTAGAGCGAGCGGGGACTTTAAAATTAATATCAGATAAGAAAGATGGACTACAGACTGACCCATTCATGAGTTTTACAAGAAATATTATACCAAGCATCTCCCTACGACTAGCGAGTGTCGGGAGATTTATAAGTTTTAAACGGTTAGTGTAAGGGGGAAGATTTAAACTGGAATCCCAATGCAAATGATTTAAGGCACAAAGTAAGAATTGTTTTTGAACGGACTCTAACTTATCCGAATGGACTTGGTAACTAGGGTTCCATACCACAGAAGCATACTCTAATATAGGCCTCACCAGAGGTGTAAAAAGAATTTTTGTGGCAAGCGGATCTCTAAATTCTTTAGACCAACGTTTAACAAAACTAAGAGCGCCTTTAGCTTGAAAAACCGTGGAAGATACGTGAAGATTAAAATTAAGTTTAGGGTCCATAGTTACTCCCAGATCAACAAAACTGCATACTTGCTCCAACCTAAAGTTTTGTATTGTGTATGAAGTTGGGTCTACAGATCTACGTGAAAAGCACATTGTTTTACATTTTTTAAGGTTAAATGGCATGTCATTTCTATCACACCAGAAAACTAGGTTGTTTAAGTCTGTTTGCAACTGGCATCTTTCGTTGTTTGAAGCATACGTTTTAAAAAGTTTTACATCGTCAGCATATAATAAGACTTTTGAAAACTTAACAACAGATGATATGTCATTAATAAATAACAAGAACAGAATTGGACCAAGATGGCTACCTTGTGGAACGCCTGAAGGAACATTGATTATGTCAGAAAAAGTATTGTTAAATAAGACTTGTTGAATTCTATTGCTAAGATAAGAAGCAACTCATTTTAGAAATATTGGTTGAAAACCAAGAAGATCAAGTTTATTCAACAGAATTGAATGGTTTACTTTATCAAAAGCTTTACTGAAATCTGTGTATATAACATCAGTATTCTTATTCTCCCTAAAGCCAGCTGATACATGTGATACAAATTCAAGCAAGTTAGTTATTGTAGATTTCCCTTTTTGAAAACCGTGCTGAGAACAAGAAATTAGTGGAGAGATCCGGAAGGTTATGTCGTCTGTTATAATTGCTTCAAAAAGTTTAGGTATTGCAGACAACTTTGCTATTCCCCTATAGTTTTCAATAGATGATCTAAATCAACTCTTATGTAAAGGAATTATAAATGACTTTTTCCATATGGGTGGAAATAAGCCTTGCATAAGAGATGAGTTAAATAGTTTTGTTAGGGGTTGGTATATATATTTGGCACATTTCTTAAGAAAGCATGAGGGAATCATATCTGGGCCATAATTGTATGATTGTTTTAACATGTTCAACTGATATAAGACGTCTTCTTCGGAAATGGTAAGCGCATTAATGACAGAAATCGGACATAACTTGTGCTGATGCGGAACATTTTTTGGAGATTTTGGAGATTTTGGAGAAATTGGACTTAAAGAATTCAGCGAACATATTAGAAATGATCTGATTGTTACTAGACATACTAGACTTATATTTCATAGCGGACGGAAAGTTAGAAATCCTGCGTTTGGAGTTGACGAAACCATTGAACAATTTTGGATTACATTTAATATTATTTTTTGCTTTATTTATATAATTATTATAACATATTTTGTTAAGTTCAGCAAATTGTCGACGCAATTAAGAATATTTTGAATAGTCAGCAACTAAACCAGTTTTTTTTTTTTTAAGTTTAAAAGCACGAGATTTTCTATTTTTTAATTTACATAATTCTTTCGAAAACCATAAATTTGAACTCCTTTTTTGAGTAACAATACACTTCGGAACATATTTTTCAAATAAGTTTAAAATAGTTTCATTAAAATGGGAAGCACTAAATTCAATATTGCCACTGTAATCTGGCCAAGTTACTTTAGAAAGTTCGTAATTAATCTTCTTAAAATTAGCTTTCGCAAAGTTGAACCGAAAACAAAGGTCTTGTGTATTGTTAAGAGCAAAGTTGGTTATGATTTCGATGTTAATTTCCAAAGCAGGATGATGCGGGTCCTCTGGCCGAACCAAAGGATCACATCGGACAACGGAGAACATTGAAGCGTTATCAACATAAACTAGATCTAAGAACTTACCAAACTCGTTTGAAATTAAATTAATTTGGTTAAGACCCAACTCCGACATTTCATCTAAGAACTCGTTAAAACATAAGCGAGTACTATAGGAATGGTGTAATCATCAATAGATTTCCATGATACGCACGATAAATTGAAATCTCCCAAAACCATCATGGAATCAGTATTATTAGCCATTGAGGAAACCTTATTTATTAATGAAGCATGCTGCAAATATACAGATATGTCCGAGTGAGGCGGTATGTAAGATAAAGTTAAGTAGATATGGCCACTATTAGCACAAATACGAATGCACTTAAATTCTATGAAGTCTGCATGCGAAACATCATGTTTCACTTTGTATATGGGGATATACTTACGTTAAACTAGGTATCCGTTAAACTATGTATCCCGTTTTTTTATATAAATTAAAAGATATTTCTTTTTGAGAAATGCAATTTTATGTTTATATTTTTTTTTTGGCAAATCTCAATGATTTCAATAAGTTCACAAACAATATTAATATGCTAAATTGGCCACTGATTTCACTAAATTCACAAACAGTATTAATTTGTTAAATTAGCCACTGCTGATCCTACTGCGCACACTCACACGCGATCGGACGGGATTCCAGCTTTTTTTTTTTGAAAATGAGAAAAGTATCGTAAATGGACGATCAGCAGTCGAAAAAGGCGAAACGTTTGTAATACCGGCGTAAATCGAATTGGTGCCACCCCGATCTAACCAATCTTTTTTGATCGGTTGGGTGGTGAAAACGATTATGGTGTGTGTGTAGTGTGGTTGGTTTGTTGCGTGGGGTTGCGTGGTATGATGATGTAGGTTGTGCGATGAATGTTGTGTTGTGTGCTGAATGTTGTGTGGTGTGATGAATGTGAGTTGTGTGATGAGTGTTGTGTTGTGTGCTGAATGTTGTCTGGTGTGATGAATTTTGTGTTGAGGGGGCGAGATGCCATGAAGTCGCATAAACATCCCGGCTCACCTAGGCGAATTAATTGCCTAGAAGCCGCTGCAGTTTGGTTGCGATGATTATGATGTGGTGGTGTCTGTGAGTGTGCTCCTCGGGACGGCTGATAGCGATCGGCTCTTCGGCGTTGAACCTGATTTTCATGTTGATTGTTCCGCTGTTGACCATGTCGGTGACTGGCGTGCGTAGACTGATCGGCGTGTCGAGGAAAGCAGTGAAAGAATGTGTGATGCGGTCGGTGGCAGTACTGACATGACCCGTCTGACATACACTCCAACGTAGCGTGCGTGTCTGCCAAGCATGTCGTGCAGTGGCCGTGAGCTCTAGCAATCTGTTGGCGCTGAGTGGACGTCATGGTCTTGAAGATCGTACATCTCTTTAGGAAATGGGGTCAATGACATAGGCAGCATCGTGGCGGTACGTATTCCTCGAAGTGCTTCGTGCTTACCTCCCTGACTGGTGGAACGGATGAATAGCTGGGCGGGCTTGTGTCTTTTTGCCTCCTTTGTGCGGCAGTGGGTTTAGCGGATGCTGTATTCACAGTAATTGCTGACCTCACCGACTGGGGGTTACTGCGGATATCTTCTACGTCTATTTCTAGTGGAATAGGAATATGTATATTAAACATGATTTTGCTAGTATTATGAAGTATGTTACTCATTATATATATAGTTACACATTCAGCCACCACATCTAGCATCATACTTAACACACTACCAATGATCTGCACAATATCACCAACAACAACAGCAAACATAATTCAGCCAATATTTCAAACAACAAGTACTGGACACTAGAGTTATTATATATACATACGTATAACATAATTCGACACCAAATTTATAAACGAACGCACATAGCATTATAATTCGATACTTAATTGATAGGAGACGTACATACGTACATACATAACGTATTAGTTAGAAACAAAACATTGAATTTAAACATCTAATGAGGTAATGACATACGTATTCAAAACAATAGAACTTGATGTAAACAAACATCAAAGAAACTTGAATCCTATTTGGACACAATAATAAATAAGAACTCGCGCCATCGTTATGATATTTGATGCTTTGCTTGGAGTCTTAAAAATAATCAAATCTAGAAAGTATAAAAGGCATAGTAAGAGTTCAAGTGAAGTTCAGTTTAAAAGCAGTTCAGTTCAGTGAAGCTCAGTTCAGTTCAGTGAAGCTCAGTTCAGTTTGTGTCGCAAATAGTAAATGTGTGTAAAATCTATGACTACATAATTAGAAGGAATCCAGGACTACATGATAAGAAGGAATCTAGGACTACATGACAGAAAGGAGCTCAAGCTTACAGGACATCGTGTAAACCAAGGACGATAAGTATCATCTAAACTAAAACAACTTTATTCTAAGTTTCCTTGCAGCTCTTTAATAAACCACGATTTGTTTACATAAAAGAATACAAAGTCTTTTATTCAAATTGGAAGATAGACTTACACGTTAAGTCTATAATTATATGTGTATATATATATATATATATATATAGATATATGTATTTATGTATTTATATTTTTTATATATATTATATATTTTTTATATATATGGATTTAGTTGTTTATCATTAATCGCGTTCATTAGGTTTTTGGTTTGAATGTACGGATTGCAAAACGACGTATTTTTAATTAATAATTGCTTGATTTTATGTATGCGTTTGCGTTCGCTGGTTTCCGGTGATCGGTTCCTCTGTATTTGCAAGAAAACACAATTTCACTAGTGGTCGAGTTAATAGGCCAGTTTGTGTTCGTACATCTACTACTCTTATATGACCATCTCGTCCCTGATGTACCTTTTCAATGCGACCTAGTCGCCATTCGGTTAGGGGAAGGCATTCGTCCTGTATGATGACGCATTCGCCTATACTGAGTTACTTCTGGATCGTTTTCCATCGATATCTCTTATGGAGATCTTTAAGATAGTCCTCCTTCCATCTGTGGCTGAATTCATGATGGAGAATCTTGATTCTTTCCCATCTATATATTAAAGTGAGTGAGTCTCCTTTTGTCTCAGGTATGGCGAGAAGAGGAACTCCTCTGAGGAAGTGTCCAGGTGAAAGAGCTGTGAAAACGGAGAGATCTTGTGAAAGTGGTGATATAGGTCTTGAATTTAATACGGCTTCGATACGAGTGAGTAGTGTAGTAAACTCCTCATAGTTGAATTTATGATTACCAGCCGTTTTATTTAAATGGGACTTAAAGCTTTTTACTGCTGATTCCCAACGTCCGCACATGTGTGGAGAACATGTGGATATAAACTGCCAATCGATCCCTTGGGATGCATATTTTTTAACAATTTCAGGGGATACTTCTTTCATAAAGTTTATGAACTCTTTCTTGGTGGCTCTTTGAGCTCCGATAAAGTTTTTTCATTGTCGCTCATAATCTTTGAGGCAAATCCGCGTCGTCCGACAAAGCGTGCAAATGCTGCGAGGAAAGTCGCAGTTGTCAGATCTGAACAAAGCTCGAGGTGTACTGCCTTTGTCGTAAAACATACAAAGACAGCCACACACCCTTTTCTAAATGAAGAAGACCTTAACTTCAAGGCCTTTATCTGGAAAAGTCCAGCAAAATCAACCCCAGTAATAGTAAAGGGTAGAGCATAATTGCAGCGTTCAGGTGGTAAAGCTGCATAAAACTACACATAAAAATCGTGTTTTTAAGTTTTGGCTTTAGTCGCGGTATATAAAATTATTGTCGGACCATTTGCTGCATCCAGCGATGCTCACCATGTAGTGTAAGCTGGTGAAGATATATTAAGAATAAATGTGTAAAACGAAATTTCTCAGGTATAATAATGGGATGCCATTCGTTGGAACTGAGGCTGGAAAAGTCTTGCGGTATTTTCGCTAGTTGGCGCTGAAAGCGCGTAGCTCTAGTTTTATTCGTCGCATCGGGTCATGCTATACCTTTTTGGAAAGCTCATTTCACGAGATCATTTATTTCATTAATTTTTAGTTCATTTTGAAACATGTAATCATAAAATTAAAGATAATATAAAATTTGTAAAGCAATTCATTTTTTTTTTAATAAAAAGTAGCAAAAATAAGGCAGTCTTTAGAAAAAGGTACAATTTTCGTTCCTAAATCTAGGTTAACAAATTTTTTTATTTTGTTTACAAAATAACTCTTTGTATATTGTTTTAGAACAAAAAAAAATAAAGTCAAGCAATATTATATGCACGCGTTGCAAACTTGATTCTAGTGCTCCCCACACACGGGCTTTTTGCACTTAACACATTCTTTTTTCGACATGCGTCTTATTTTGGAAGAACAAAAACTGCAGTATTTTCTTTTTTTTCGGATTGCTACTACCTTCGGGATCATTCCCAATATCAATTGAGTCTTCTTGTTGCGTAGCACTGACTCCGTTCCCGGAATTTTCTAAAGCGACTTCAATAGTGTTGCAAAAAGCTCTGTTCTTCGCTAATAAGCTTTTTCATATAATCCTTACGTGTTAAAGGTTTCTGGTTAATACTTCTCATGTTATGGCAATATATTACATATGAGTTAACGAATGCTATATGTAGCATAAAACTGCCATCGGCCACCTATTAGTTTTTCGCGAACACGACATTACGGAACACATTTGATCTAGAGTGTCTACCCCCCCTTTCGTTTGGTTGTAGTACAATATCATATCTAGTTTTCCACTTGTGTTATCAATAGCACCCTTTTCATTATTAGATGACAGCAAGTATACCATTTTTATACCATCATAGCCAAACTTCGAAGTTCTAACAGGTCGGGCTCGTGAATTTTTCATTTCTTCGGGTATTTCACGTTTGTTTGATCTAACGGTGCCGACAAGAGTCTATTTGTGGGGCTCTTTTAACAAATCTTTAGCAAGTGGGATCGATGTGAACCAATTATCGCAAGTAATACATCTGCATGTACCATGTATAGGCCGTGAAAGTTCTTTTACATAGTACTCACCTAAATGAAGATTGCTGGTTGTCGTTGTTTTTCCAAGATACGAAATTGCATGAAACATATATTTTGTAGAACTGTCGCATATCAAAGGTATTTTGATTCCATACTTTTTCGGTTTATTAGGAATATACATAGGCACCATCCACGGAATCCCACAAGCTGTTCGTCGATTGTTGTGTGTGAGCCAGGGATGTAGCTGGATTGGCACTGTTTTATAAAAATATTCCATATATTTCTGATAGGAGTGAATGCATCGTTTGGTCGAAGTGATGGGCGTAATGCTTTGCCATCCATTCTTAGATTCCTGATCAGATAGTCGAACCTATCTCTGCTCATAGTAGTCGTATACCTTGCTCCACAGAATGATGATTTGAACAATTCTTCAGTAGTAAGGTGATTGTCTTTTAAAACCGCGGTCAGTGTTAGTATTCCAATTAAAGCACGTATCTCATCGACGTTAATTTCTTTAAATAAGGCAGAAGCCATATTGTCACAACGATTCTGTATAATTTCGGTGTTTGTCCAGCGAACCACTTCT
The DNA here is from genome assembly GCA_037783105.1 of Bactrocera zonata. Lineage (NCBI taxonomy): Eukaryota > Metazoa > Arthropoda > Insecta > Diptera > Tephritidae > Bactrocera > Bactrocera zonata. Next base: position 980,051 of record JBAWJQ010001698.1, read on the forward strand.
GAAATAATCTCATCCGTAAAAAATATGTTGAAGTACTCCAGAGGTTCATAAAACGATTTGTTCTGCCGAGTAGGTCCTCTTGCAGTTCGATCTATGTTCATCATTGCGTATCGGGAAGAACTAGTTCCTTTTGTTGTACTCCAACAGTGTCCACTTTTACTCCTTAGCGTTGGTACGGAATCTGTTATAATGCGTCCATCAGAAGTAATTGTATCAGGTGTTTCAGATCCCGTCATAATCTCATTTGAACTGTCAACGAACTGATCTTCAAAATCACTTTGAACATAGTCCTCTAGTACTACATCCTCCGTTTCACTTCCTTGATCAGATGAAATCGATTCATTATCTAACTCTTCCAAAAGAGCAGCTATTTGTGAGTCACCAATTGAATTTGAAGATGCCATTATATATTTTAGCAAATTCTAGTAAGCCGAACACAAAAAAGCAAATAAAACATACATATGATAGAAAAACTAAAAAGTCACACTAAAGATAACGATACGTCTTTTCGACGTACGATTTGATCATAACTCAGATAAGAAAATACTCACCGCAAAAAATCAACCACTACCAATAAGCTGCTGCTACCGACTGAGATAAATGAACGCAAGAAGTTGCTCAGTAGACAAATAAAAGTGTGAGAACGTAAAAAAAAATGTGTACGTTGTTTCGACGTACGATATCTTTCTAGGTTTAAAGAGAAAATACGGCAGTATACAGTACTACTACGATAAAGGCAAAAATACATCTCAAGCCGCCAATAAAATTTGTGCAGTTTATGGACCCAATACAGTTTCCATTTCCACCGCACAACGATGGTTTCAACGTTTTCGTTCTGGTGTAGAGGTGGTCGAAGATGCGCCACGCTCCGGAAGGCCTGTCGTCGAAAATTGCGATAAAATCGCTGAATTGGACGAAAGAGGCCGGCATATTAGTCATCAAACCGTTATAAACCTTTTGAAGAAGCTTGGAGTCACTAAGAAGCTCGATATATGGGTGCCATACGAATTGACGCAAAAAAACATCTTTGACCGTATCGACGCATGCGAATCGCTTCTGAATCGCAACAAAATCGACCCCTTTTTGAAGCGTATGGTAACTGGCGATGAAAAGTGGGTCACTTACGATAACGTAAGGAGCAAACGGTCGCGGAGGCCAAGCCTGGATTGACGGCCAGGAAGGTTCTTCTGTGTGTTTGGTGGGATTGGCAGGGAATAATCCACTATGAGCTGGACCCCTTTGGCCAAACGGTCAATTCGGACCTGTACTGCCAACAACTGGACCGCTTGAAGGCGGCACTCACGCAGAAGAGGTCATCTTTGATCAACAGAGGCCGAATTGTCTTCCATCAGGACAACGCCAGGCCACACACATCTTTAGTGACGCGCCAGAAGCTCCGGGAGCTCGGATGGGAGGTTCTTTTGCATCCACCGTATAGTCCGGATCTCGCACCAAGTGATTACCACCTGTTTCTGTCCATGGCGAACGAGCTTGGTAGTCTGAAGTTGGCCACAATAGAGTCCTGTGAAAATTGGCTCTCCGAGTTCTTTGCCAATAGGGAAGCGAGCTTCTATGAGAGGGGCATTATGAATCATCTCGTTGGGAACGCGTCGTCGAACAAAACGGCGCATATTTGACTTGAATCGCATTATTGTAACCAATTTTATGAACAATTGAAAATTCAATAAAAATACCGCAAGATTTTTTTGACAACCTAATACCTTGGGTTAACATTTGGTCGGCAGATTTTATAGTAAACCGGAATATCATCTTTGGTTATTATTCTATGTTTTGTTGAACTTGTAAATGATAAATTATCATCTTCGTTGTAAAATAGGCTTTTATATCTTTTTAGTATATTTATAAGTCTATTTTTGTCTATACCGTTAAGATGATTGGTGTCAACGAATTCTGTGACGCATTTTTCTTTTATGTCATTATAGAAGATTTCCACCTCATTGTCTTTATAGCTCATTTCGTTATATATTTCTTCTTCTTTTGTTAGATAAAAAGTCAGTATTGTTTTATTTGTTTTTATAATTCTGTTTGGCTAGTCTATTATCGCATTTATATTACAAACATTTTCGTTGGTCAAACTGAACTCTGCTCCAGTGTCAATGATGAAATATAACTTTCTTATGTGTGTATCTATTATTATATAGGGTAATTGTTTTGTGGATCCCACTGAAAATTTGTATTTCCATTGCCAATGTCCATAGGCTCTGGTTTATTGCGATTTGATATAGCGGACCGATTATAATTTCCTGATTGTTTGCAATTCCGCGTTTGCTTCCCGTCTCTTGGTTGATTAAAGTTTATTTGTGGGTTGAAATTTCCCTCTTGATTATAATTTGTGTTTTTTATCTGGTTTGACATTCTAGTTTGGTTTGATCCGTTGCCACTGTTATAATTATTACCTACATTCCTTGGGACATAGCCACCGTCATACCTGTTTTGTGGCATATAGTAATTGTTGTTATTGTTATTTTTGTTTCTTGGAACAGAGCCACCGTTATACACGGTTTTGTGGCATATAATTGTTATGTCTATTATAACTACTATTATAAGTGGGGACATTATTTATATTTTGGTTGGATCTGGAAAATGTTCTATTGTTAACGTTATCACTAAAATTAGTCCTACGATAGCTATTAGGGTTAGGATCTTTCCTTTGTTGCCTTAGCGCTTTGAAGCCTTGATTCTAGCTTCTAATATTATTTTGTATGCTTTTTGTAGGCTATCCGGGTCTCTTGCTGTAATCATATTTTTAGTGGGTTCTGGGAGACGTTCCTTAAATGATTTCAGTGCTATCCTATTAACTTCATTCGTTGAGGAATTTAGATCATTATGCGCTAATATTCTATTATGTAGTTCATTCCAAATTTTATCTATTTTAAAATAGTAATTTTCTATTTTTGAGGCGAGACTGATGGTTTTCAACTCATCCATAAGTTCCGCTGAACTTCTCTTTTCCCCGAAATTGCTCAGAAGTATTTGTTTCAATGTTTCCCAATTACTAACTTGTCCATATCTGTGAATTATTTCCCTAGTCTTTCCTACGCATCTTTCTTTCAGAAAATTGAATAAAATTTTTTGATTACCTAGATCAAAAGTTAATATTGTGGGTAATATGTTTTCAATTTGCTTAATAAAGTCTGTTAATTGGTTCGGATCTCGTCCATCAAATTCTGCAGTTCCATTAATACAGTTCAAATTGAGTTGAAAAATGATATGGTGGATGCTTCCATTTTGAGAGAATTTTATTTCGAGTGAAAATTGAAAAAAAATGTTCTTATTTATTTTGATGCAACTTAATTTTATGTAATAAGTTCCTACTGGGTATTTTAATTGCTATTGTACAATTTAAGAGGTACTGTCTACTCTTGTAGTGAAGACATCTATCTAACAGTTACAAATAAATCTAGTCGAGACACATTAACAATTTTATCATTTTTGGAGTTACTGTTTTAGTGAAACATTATTATTTGACTTCGATTTTGTAACACTCTGTAAACGCGCGATTGAATTTTTATTTTACACTATTGTGCGATAATTTTTACACATTGTTTTGTATTTTCTTACTTACTATCAAACATTTTAATATATTTATATATATAGTGTTTTTCTTACTCTTATTTGTTCTGATGTTGCTTTTGTTGTAATTGCTGTTACTGCTGCTGCTGTTGCTTTATAGGTTGCATCCAAACTCAAATAACCGCTACCGTTGTACGAATGTTTTTCAGTAAAATCACACTTTATTTATTTATATAATATATTTTGAAAGCTCATTATTTGCTGATATTGTTTAAGGTTTTCTTGCTTCGTATTTAACACGATTTAAGTGTTTTTTTATAATATTTTAGCAATGTTTTTGTATAGTTCTATAAATGGTTTTCTATAAATATATTTTTGTTTTCCACAATTCTACTAATATTTCCACTTTTTTTTGCACTATTAATGCCGTCGCTTTCACTAGCTTCCAAAAATTGTTAGTTTATGAGTGCGTTATTAATTCTTTTCCAATTGATTAATTGTGAATTCTTGATTTCCTCCTCGCCAGTTTTGGTTCACTTATTTTTATTTATGAAATGTTGACGCTTGATGTTGCTCGATTTTTTTTGTCTTCGTCACCAGTTTGGCGCTAGCTTCCCAAAATTGTTAGCTTATCCTCGTCGCCAGTTTTGGTGTTGTAAAGAACGCAGGCTTCTTTTCTTGTCTCTTTACTTCCACTTCGGAGTTAAAAAAAAAGAAACGAGCTTCCTTGCTTAGTTTTATACTTCAACTGAACCAATCTTTATTTCAATCTGTGCAGCTGACATTCTAACTTGATGTGCGCGCAGGTACTTATACATTTGTTTATACTTACATGCATACACACATCTGCATGCGTGCCAGAAAAATTTGTTTTGTCAGCAGAAAATGTGTAAGCAAGCTTCTCTTATTTCAAGAAAGAGTTCAGGTTTCGAAATCTTTCTGGAAGTGGATAATGTTTATTTATTTATTATTGGGTGTATGTATAGTATGTCAACATATGTATGACTATATACGTTTCAAATTCGCTAATGTCCTAATCCGCGAAAACTCAATCGCAAACACCATCAAATCATCGACGTCTTTGGAGTCTCGCCGATATTTAGTTTAATAACTTTATTAAATATTTAGGAACTGTGTAAAATAATCAATTTATTGTTATACTATAAATAAAATTGTTACCAAAAGAAAAAAAGTGTATACAGACATTTTCCTTTTAACTAAAGCATTGCGTGTGCTCTCAATAAAATATGTATTAATGTATTCACTAATATTCAGTTAAGTTATTTTCCGGTTGCCTGTCTTTAATTATAAAAAAAGGAAAATCGGAAGTCAATATATAAAATATACCTCCATCAAACTTCACCAACATGATTTCAGCGCCGATGGAAGGAAGATGGAAATACTCCAGAAAAGGCGCCAAAACTTGCCGTCATTCAAGATGTTTGTCCACCAATATAATTCTTGTGTTCCCGACCAAATTATCCTTTCTTCTGCATTTAAACTTAACTTTAAACGCGTCAATTCCCTTTGACCACGGAAAGATCTCATCCTCATTTTGCAGATAATATATACATAATTCGTTTCACAATTGACTTCAGCGCACTATTTGTGTCTAGATATGTTGGAGATCGCATGAAAATACCATACTCAATATTGAACACGACCCGTCTAAGTGTTTCTAAACTTATAAAGCAAATAATACGAAAACAAAAACTAAGCATTAAAAAACTATAATACTCTGTAGCAACTGGTTGCAAGAGTATAAAAACTAAAAGAAAAGAAATTACGTTTAAAAAATGAACAACAGAATAGTCGAATTCATTTATCGAACAGCACGCCAACGTTGTGTTCATACAACAAAGAAAGCCTACATACATACATATATACATACATAAGTGTGAGTGGCAGGGTGTATATTGTAGGTGGTTAAAATATGGAAGCCGAAGGATATATGTAGCTGCCGAACAAAAAAATTTTATCATCAAACCTCACATGCTCGGTTCAATACATATTCAATTTTTTGAAAAGTATGGATGCGTATACCCAACAGAGGTTAGGTATAAAGATACTACGGCTAATATTTATTCATTTATTTAGTTAAGTCTATGCACGTTAATTCTTACAGATTAATGGATGCAAATTAGAATTCTAAAATAATTAAATTACAATTACATAAGTAGATAACTTAAACTAAAAAACAGAATTGGGGGTATTAATGAAGGATACCCTAAAGTGAGAAAAGTCGAGAAGAACTTTCTCGGAAATCGAGTTGAACTCACGCATAGCACGCTTGAGAGGAGCATATTCAGCAAAATTACTACTTTCCTTTTTATAATAGAATGGGAGGATAGATCTGAGAAAACGCTGAGGAGTATTGATGTTAATTTTCCTAATAAATGGGGACAGTCAATACCTCTATTAATTACATTGAAGACAAATGAAAGGGAGAGAACGGACCGTGGATTTTCCAGTAATTTAAGATGAAAAAGCAATAAATGAGATGTATACGATGGTAAAGGGTCAACAAACTTTAAGGAGCGGAAAGCAAATTTAAGAATAATTTTTTGAACACGCTCGATCCTATTAATTGACGATATGCAATATGGTCTCCAAATGAACACTGCGTACTCTAAAATGGAACGAACAAACATAGGGGTCGGACAAATTTAAAGCATTTCGACGGACAAAGCCGAGCACAGAAAATGATTTTGAAGTGATATAGTTGATGTGATTACTGAAAGAAAATCTGTTGTCAAAGATTACCCCAAGATCTTTGATTTCAGTAACGCATTTTAGGGCGCAATTAGCTGGAAGATAGGATGTTGCATCCCCTACCAAAAGAGATCTGAGAACATTTATCTAGATTCAGAAAAAGCTTCGATTTTAGGCACCAATCATAAAAAGTATCAATATCACATTAAAGTTTGAATACATCTAGTGAATTTTTGATTATTGCAGAAATTTTTAAGTCATCTGCATATAACAGAAAGTTAGCGAAAGAGAAGCAACAAGAAATGTTATTGATAAGCAGCACAAAAAGAAGTGCACCCAAGACGCTTCCTTGTGGCACTACCGAGGACGCAATGAATGAATAAGATGACACTCCATCGACACTGACAACGCATCGTCTATTGTGCAGATATGATTTAATCCACTGCAAGAAGACCGAGTGAAACCCTAAAGATGATAATTTTTTAATTAGAATATTGTTTGATACTTTATCAAAGGCTTTAGAGAAATCTGTGTAGACACAATCTACCCGAAATCCAGCGGAGAATGCAGACATACAATAATCACTAAAAACCGCTAAGTTTGACACAGTGGAGCGCCCAGAGACAAACCCATGAACACTCAAAAATTTTCGAAATAGTAGAAAATTTAGAAATAGGCCCGTAATTGGAGACAACATCGTTTCTACCACCTTTAAGAATAGGGGTAATGCATGTCAATTTCCAGTCAGAAATAAAATTCCCAGAGGAGAGAGACTTATTGAAGATAAGCATGAGAGGCAGTACAATTTTTTATAAGTACGGGCGGAAGCCCATCCAAATCCAATTTGGAGAGAGACTTAATATCACAAATAGCCTTGGCAATATCATCCCGTGAAAGACCCAGTGAGCCAAAATTTATGGATAAGAAATTATTATCTGAAAAAGTGGAACTAGTACCAGGATCATCGTGAACATAATTCGATTTGAAAATTTCAGCAAACATGTTGGAGATTTCGACCGGGGTTTATGCCGACTTATCTCCCCAGCGTAAAGCAGAAGGAATGGCCGAACACGCTCTTCTAGATTTTACAAATTTCCAAAAGAACTTAGGGTTTGACTTAATTGTAGACTCCGCACTATTAATAAACCTTTTATAGAGAAACTTATCCAATTTATTAAACAGTTTTTTGTAGTGCTGATATTGAACAAAGGAAACATGAGATTTAGTTAAAGAGAATTTTCTGTAGTATTTATTTCTAAGATTTTTTACACGTTTGAGGTCTTTAGTATAACAAGGCAACTTTTATGGTTGTATATGTTTGAGCGGGATATATTAATGACAAAATTCCTGAATTGATTTTTTAAAAATCGAGAAACTATTAACTGTATCAAGTCCCGAAAGTAAATCATCCCATTTAATCTCAGAGAGCAGATTGTTGAGTTGTTCAAAATCACAGAATGCAAAATTAAAACCAAGCCCAGCAATAGGTTTAACAAAAGCGAAAAGATAAGTATCCACCTCAAACGCTAGCGGAGAATGATGAATGGTGGCAGGAGTAATTGAAGATAATCCATCAAGATACCTAAATTTTAAATTATCACTGAGAAAGACTAAGTCAAGAAAATGATCGAGGCTATTTGAATATGAGTTGATTTGAATCAGATTGAGACTAAGCAAGCTATCAATGAGAAATAACTCCTGAGAAGACGAAAAATTGGAAGGAATAAGAGAAAGACTATAGGAACAACCAGACCAGACTATATTGCTTAAATTGAAGTCACCCAGTACACAAATATTATTCTCTTTCACCTTATTTAATATCATCGAGGAAATATTATTTGCGTGCAACTTATACAACTCTAGAGGACTATTAGGAGGGATGTATGAGACTGCAATGAACAGAGCGTCTTTGATAGAAATACATAGTTGGTCCTGAATAGAATCATCATTATCAAGCATAATTAAACGAGGACGATATTTGCGAAGAACTGCTAGGAGAACACCACCCCCTCTTAAACAGCCAGTTTTCATGATCTCTGTCCTTACGGAAGGCGTATTAGAGATTTGAATAAAAATATAATATTCACTATCAAAGTAACTGGAATTCAGCCAAGTCTCAACAATAACGATAATATCGAAATCCGAATGTGAAGAAAAGTTGCGAATAATATTTGATTTACACCTAATACCCGATAGATTTTGGTAGTACACCTTTAGACAGAAGCCAGTTGAAGAAGGTGCAGAAAACGCATGAAAAAAGTCGTGACTAACAGGGGCATCCACTAATCTCCAGCGCTGTTTCCCCTCCCTTTGGAAAAAACTTAAAGGGACGCAACTTAAAGCCAGAAGGCCACACTGAAGAGGAGAAAACGGCATTAAAAAAAGATGGGGACACACCTAACTTAAAGTTTATCCTCTTAAGATTATTAATATCAGTATCTTTCTTAATTAATTTATAACATAAAAGATGCTCTCTATCAACATTAGCATGTTTAACGATAAAAGATATAACATCTTCTTCAGTGGCTGAGTTTTTAAAGGCAGAAAAATGAATCCATTTCTTGGTTATGACGACATCAAGATCACAATTGGCATTAACACCAACAACAGTTGAAGCAGCTGGGGATTTTTTTTTCTAGTACTCACTTTTAACTTCACATTTTCATTAGCAGTAATTGAAGTCGAAGAGCTTAGATTAACAGAATCATCAACGGCAACTGATTGAGCAGCATTGACAGCGACAGAGGAACGATCGGGTTTAACAGCAACTGTTCGATTGTTTTTGGCTTTCGAATGAGTGTTGATATTCCTAGTAGCAGCGTCAGCATATGTACTGGCATAATTATTAGCATTGGGAGCAACTGTATTTGTACCATTATCAGCAGCCGTAGAGAGAGTGGAGCAAGCAGCAGACGGAGCGGCAGAGATTACTTTCGGTATAGCGGGATAATCCATACTTATATTATCAGTAGGAGCAGAAACAACAACGTTAGATGACGGAGCATTTGTACCCACAATAGACGTAGAAGTGAGAGTGGAGTTAGTAGTTGAAGCTGTAGAGCTGTAGATAATGTTTTCGATATAGCGGGAGCGAGATAATCCACACTCTCATTATCATCAGAAACAGCAGCGTTAGACGGAGAAGCGATTGAAGAAGCATTTGTACCAACAGCAGTCGTAGCAGAGAGAGCATTCGAAGGTGGTGCAGAGAACTTGCCGTTATCGGACAATTTCTTTTGCACAATGCAGATCTCTGATTTAGGTTCGTTAAGCTTAACGATTAACGAATTTCGATCATCACATAGCATTACGCACTGATGGCGATGCAGGCGGCGAACGAATGGAATTTCTCCGAGCTACCGCTTACACTTTACAATAGAAAGCATTTTTGGATTGCAGCAAAAAATCCGCATCAGCCTGTGATAAATTCACACATGACAAGTGGAAGAATTAATTGCATTTATTGCAGCTGATCTTGGGCTGAGCACGATCAACTCTATGGCTGCAAACACACGGCATTGAAATAGATAAAATAATAGAACGCGGAGCAGAGACAAAATGTGTCTGTTCACAGTGCCGACCGATCACGAAAGTACGAATACGATTTATCAATTTTCGGCATCATGACAAATTGTTATAAGAAAAATATGTTCGCTGAATTTTATTAAGATAACTCATATATCGACCGATATATGTATATGCTATAAAGTCAGACTAAATTTTGAAAATTTTTATGTTTAATACTACTGTGACCAAATTGAGATGTGAATTTTGTCCATTTCATTTCCTTCAAAGTAATCACGAATAACTGTATGAGGTGTTGCATTATCCAACTTCTTTGTTCAACAAATTCAGATATAGTAAAAATCGAAGAATTCACTTTTATAGCCTCAAAACGACACGTATCACAAATACTAATGAACATTTTGACGTGAAATTTAGCACAGATGTCACTAACAGTACTACCAACTTACAGAAAAAAATTTACCCATTCGAAAAACACGCGAAGTATAAATTAAAAGTTCACCTTTCAATTTGATCACATGCATATATGTTTTGAAATAATTTTACCATTTGCTAGCTTGATTGCATTTTACCAAAATAATAAGTTGTCTAAGTATCGTTTTTGGTAAAAAGTCACCCATAGACACTGAGACCTACATATTCGGTGTTTAGGTCTTGATAAATTATGATCTGATTTCATTCACGTCAAGCTTTAGACGTGAAATGTCATACCTCGACGGCTTTATTCGTATAAGTCTTGTTCTGATAACTTGATTGGTGCCCTGTAAATATTAGAAGGAATTTGAAATTATGAACAAGGTCAAACATTGTCATGTACCAAATTTGAATGAAATTGGTCAAAGAATTCCTGTAATTCAGATTTTAACAACAGCAGATACCGTTGAATAAATAATTAATATTATAAAAGTTGTAATTCGGAGTTTAGCAACAGCACATACAGTTGAATAAATAATTTATATTGTAAAAGTTTAACATGGTTCTTATAATAAACAACAGCAGGATGGAGTCATGTGTAGAGAGGCTCCGTCGCCGAGTCAGCCTCCACAATGAAACAAATAAGTTGAGGCTGATTGACTTCGCCGAAGCTCGAAATGTGGTCATCTGTAGTACAAGATTCCAGTATAAAAAATGTATCAAGTCACCTGGCTGTCTCCGGATCCAAAAATCACCAACCAGATCGATCATTTTGTGATAGACGGAAGATAAATATCCAGTGTTTTTGATGTGCGTGCGCTCCGAGGTCCTAATATCGACTCGGACCATTATTTTGTTGCAGCCAAGATTCACACTCACGTCTGTGCAGTAAAAACCGCAAGCCAACAAACACAAGGATGGTTCGACGTCGAGAAGCTGCAAACACAACAGACAGCCGAAGGATTTTCTACTCGACTTGCACTCCTGGTCTCTGAGAGCACTCATCAACAACTCCATATAAGGAAACTGTGGGACGGCATTTCAAGCTCTTTACGTACAGCTGCAACCGAAACCCCAAAAGGTGATCTAGTCACCGATGCCCAAAGCATACTTGCATGGAGGGAACGCTTCTCCAGCCTGCTGAATGGCAGTGAACGTACACGACAGGAGAAGGCGAACCCGATTCTCCTTTCGATGACGATGGAGCAGACGTTTCATTATCCGACCTTGAAGATGTTCGAATAACAATTGCCCGTATGAAGAACAACAAAGCGGTGGGGGACGAGCGATTCAAACACGGCGCCGAAAAACTGATAAGGAGCATGCATCAGCTTCTTTGTAAAATATGGTCGGACGAAAGCATGCCCAACGATTGGAATTAAAGTGTGCTCCGCCCAATCCACAAAAAGGGAGATCCCACATCCTGTGCCAACTACCGTGGAATGAGTCTCCTAAACATTACGCGTAAGGTTCTATCGAGCGTATTGTGTGAAAGATTAAAGCGACACACACCACCTCTTCGTCCATTTCAAAGCTGATTTCGACACCACGATCAGGAGCTGCATTTACGGGGGTATTCTCATGTAATCACTTCGAAAAATCGATTTTTTTTTTATATTTTGACATTAAAACTTATTGAAAACATGCTGTGAAGAATTCAGACCGAAATTCATAGTATTTGATAAGTTACAGCTCGTAGTCGCCGACGTGTCGTTAGCGACTGTCTACCAGGTGTCATGACAAGTCTGCAGCTGCTACGTTTCTACACGCATTTTTCTCGTATCATCATTTTCTGAAAGTGTCATGGTCTTAACAAAAAAAGTATTCAGCCGATTGCTTTAAAATTTAGATATGTTCCTGTACTCATTTATAGTTATCATCCCTACCAGAATTGTTTATTTCGAAAATATTTTCAAATTTTTTGTAAACGATTTTTAACGAAAAGAAAACAAAATTTTCCTGACTTTTTTTTGAAGTTCGACATTTTTTTTTAATGAAATTGATTATATTTGGTAGGGACTATAGCCGCAGAACTACTAAATAATAATCGATTCGATTTTTTTATTTCAGACAACATGAACAGCCGCTATCACCATGACCAGTGAACATCTTTTTTTGTTGGGGACTACTTTGATTAAAAAAATATATATATATATTAAAAATTTAAAAATCGAAAAAAAAATTTTATACATTTCAAAATACAATTAAAAATATATGTATTAAAAATTAAAATGATTGAATTTTGTTGTCACATAACAAAAATTTTCATAAAAAGTGGTAAAATGTATGCGTTCACATGAGAGTACCCCCTTATGGCGCGATGTCTGAATTTGGTATGCCCTCTAAACTAATACGGCTGTATAAACTAACATTGAGCAACACCAAAAGCTCCGTCAGGATCGGGAAGGACCTCTCCAAGCCGTTCGATACAAAACGTGGATTTAGACAAGGCGACTCCCTATCGTGCGAGTCGCTGCTGGAGAAAATAATTCGAGCTGCAGAACTTAATCGATTATGTACAATGTTTTATAAGAGTGTACAGCTGCTGGCGTATGTCGATGATATTGATATCATAACTTTGAATTATTTCGATTTATGGCACTTTGGGCGTTGGCCACGGCGAATATCGGCTTCGATGGAACGATGAACTGTGTGAGATATACGACGACATTGACATAGTTCAGCGAATGAAAGACAGCGCCTACACTGGCTATGTTCGTTCTTCTCGATCTCCATATAATAATCCTTTATGGGTTGTCGACAAAAAAGGAATAGACGAGAACGGGAGGAAGAAGATTAGGTTGGCAGGTGATTTTAAGAAACTGAATGTCCAAACAGTGTCTGACAGATATCGTATTCCAGATACTTCGGCTTTTTTTTATACCTTTACAGAGTTATTGCACCACTTTTGAATACTTATTGATCCCAAATAAAAATTATTAATTTTATAAAATCCAAATACATACCAGTTATTGAGGGAAATGTAGCAGATTGGGACAAATATGATTACTTAACGCATCAAACATATTTGTGGAATTACCTCACCGTTTTGCGGGTAATCGAAAATATATTTCACGTTTTTCTGCACTCACATATGACTAAAGTTCTTCAGGCAGACTTTAAACAAATTAATCGTTTGATTGACCCGGGGAGAATTCACCATAGACAACCGCGTAGCGTAAATATGATTGGCACTGCGCTAAAATACATAGCCGGAACTCCAGATTTCGACGATTTTAATGAACTTAAATTTAAACACAAAACCTAATAGAATCCAATGACCGCTAATTTTTCATAAATACTCAGATACAACGGAAAATCGATAAATTGACTGAGACTGTTAACAAAATTAGTGCTAATACAAAAAAGGCGACATTAACACTGCTCATTTCTCGAATTACCAATGGCCAGAAATAGAGCAGTTATATCAGATTTGGACAATATCATTTATTCTAAAGCTTTAGGTAAATTAAATTTTGTAAATCTTATAATTTTGGATACAGATGAAATTTCAAAAATATTGATCACTGAGTGCACTTTAAATGTAAGCTTAAGCGATATTGTAAGTAATTTATTAGGGATTTTTCGGTGGCACACGGCGACAAAATAATTTTTTTGGAGACCGATACTCTTGCGGATTGCGGTAATTCAACAATTCCAGTTAAAAACTGCACGGCAGTGCTATTTCCAAGTTTCTGAAATATAAAAGCGGATTCTACATGTTGCTCTTTTAACGTTTGCGCAGTTTGGGGGTGAGCTGGAATAATTTGTTATATATAAAATTGAATTTTATTTTTATGGCAGTATACGCAATTGCTCATGTTACAAACAGTTGGTACATCGTTTTTTCTTCTTACGAAATTGTTTCGATCGCTAATATTAATTTTTTTGAATTTTTCGCAAGATTTGAGATTGTGACCTCTTCTACTAAGTTCGCATGACGGTTGTTTATATTGCTCGGATGTGAACGAGTGATTCTTAAAAAAGAATATATTAAAATTATTGTTGCTACTAGCTAGGGGTCTATTGAACTACTACTGAGGCCGTTTTGAACGTTTTTCGTTCTCAGGTTCGGGTTCGGGTTCCAATTGTCTGTGGAAATATTCTGTTGTCGATAGAACCGACAATTTGAAACAGTGGATTGAAGTTGTATTCTTCACTTATTTCTTTTTAAATCTTTGGTTAATTCATTAATATCGTCACTTGCTTGTCGACCAATATTCTCTCGTTTTCGTAACGTGCTTTAAGAGCTTCCCAAGCAAAATTGAAACTCTTGTCATTAAGAGCGAACTGTTTGATATTACGCCTGCTTGACCTTTGGTTTTATATCTGAGTGGTACAATTTCTGCGCTTGTGATAATTTAGGATGATTTATGTACACGGCTGTAAACATGTCCCGGAAGGACGCCCACTGTTCATAACCACCATGAAATATGTACATCTGTGTCGCATGCTGGCACTTTTAGGTGAATGCCTGAACTTGCCTCATGGGCTTGGCTTTATGGCAGCTCTACTCTCGGTTTTGGAGAAGGTGCAATTGATTTGATTAGTTGATTTGAGATCATGGCTTTTGTCTCTTCGTATTGGTTCAAGCAATTTTCCTATTTTACGTAAGCCGAAGATTTAAAATTTTTTGGTAGATCTACGTGAGACGTGTCCAGAAATTTTCAAGGTTTTCTTTTTTGATTTCTAATATCGATTCAGAATTGTCCTGAATCGGTGACGATGAAAATCGAGTGCAGTATCGTATCAGACTGTCACTTTCAGAAATAAATTTGGTGTATGAAAAATCTTTAACCCTTTTTGTTTGTAGCACCTGGCTTTGAGCGTGTAGCTTCTGCAGGTACACATAGACTTTTTTCGTCTGAAATCATTTTCGGAACTTTTAGTTATTGTATTGTTATAGATTCTTTTGAATCTGAGCCCATTTAAGGGGAGGTAAGGTTTTAAAGGCAAAAAAAAGGATATATTTGTGTTTTTTTTTGTGTCGACACGAGTAATATAATTTTATCAAATTTGATGACATTATATTTTTCAATTTTTAAAGTATATTAGGAAAAACTTTCAATGAAAAATATTAATAAATAAGCCTGTGACGGTGAATCTCCAGAAGCGCCTTGAAAAAAATTGGAACATTATAACTCGGTACCGGATCATCTGAAAAATTTATATGCGTTTTAAAGGTGATGTATTTCTCGAGGTAATCAAAAAGAGTTTTTTTTTTTAATAGAGATTTCAACCTATACGGACGTGTTTTGGTGCGCTCCGTAAAAACAAATTAAAGAAATATTGAAAAAAGTACATTAAGTGCAAGCGTTAGGCAATAACGAGAAAGCGTTAATCAAAACATAAAAAACACAATAAAAGAAACAAAAAACATGATCGCAGAGCAGCTCCACCAACAAGGCCGTAGGCATTCTCTGAATGCCTAATTCAGCTTTGTCGAGCCTGCGAAATCAGCTCCTAACAACAATGGCAACAGTGAAAAGGATGAGTCACCGCAGCGACCAATTGAGCAGCATCTTAAGCAGGGTTTATAAAAAACAAAAACGGCAGTCAACAACGGTTAGCCACAAACGTGACCACACCAACAACTAAGCAGGTATCAGCAATCACACAGGCAGCGAATAATAACATAACACAAGGTGAGAATGTACCAATAAAAAAAGGCCAGTCTGTAAAAACTGGCATTGATCGCTACGTTAACATAAAAAGGAAATTAAGTTCTTCGAAGGGTACCACCACAGTCGTTAATGCCAAACCGCCTCCAATATGTTTGTGCGAGCCTAGCAGTAATGCTCTTGTTGCTAAATTAAGTAAAATTGTAGGTACTAACAATTTTCATACAGTGCCTTTGAAAAAAAGGCAAAATAGATGAAACAAAAATTCAGTCCTACACTGGAAAAAGTTTTATGAAAATAGTTAAATTTTTGTCAAATAGAAACATGAACTATTATTCGTATCAACTGAAGAGCTTTAAGGGCCTAGTTGTGGTAAATAAGGGTACAGAGTCCGCCGCAGACTCTAGTGAAGTCAAAGAAGCATTGAAAAAATGCTGTTTTGGTATTAAAACTGTTGTAAATGTGTCGACCGGTGCGTTAAAATCTACTATCAATTGTCCAGTGAGAATTTCATGACATTTCATTGATCGGAAGTGAAGTTATAGTTATTGCGTTTTAAGTGTCAGTATATTTGTGTCATCGGTGCGAAAATGTGCTTCGAACAAAGAGCCAACATTAAATTTTGTTTTAAAATTGGTAAAACTTTTACCGAAACGTTTCAGTTCCTGAAACAAGCTTACGGCAATGATTACCTCCCATAGCAGAGTGCACGAGTGATTTCAACGTTTTCAAAGTGGTCGTGAGAACATACTATAAATGATGATCAACGTGTGAGCCAATCGAAATCCGTGAGCACCGGAAATTCCATCAAAACTGTGCGTGAATTCATCAAAAATGCACCGAAATCATCATTGAAATTCATGGAAATGGAATTCAACATCTCCAAAACATCGACTTATTGCATTTTGACTGAACATTTGGTCTTACGAAAGGTGTGTGTACGATTTGTTCCGCACAAAGGATGGAGTCATGTGTAGAAGTTCACGCAAGTGAGGAAAGTTCTCTGATCGCCATTCACTTGGGAGTGGCCAGAAACGATTCTTTTACATATGACTCAAGCAGCTCACGACTTCCGGTCTCTGACCAAGTATCCTCTGGGTAGCCTAAGAACATCCGTTTGAAGGCGAGCTAAAGTGAGAAGGCGAAATATCTCCTACTTAGGGTTGTGTGCTGGGTTTGGGACCCGCCACGTAAAAAAACGCACCAATGAAAACCAACAATCAGCCTCGGATGAGAGATCCCCTTTTGATGACGACCATGGCAAGCGAAATAAGAACTACGAATTGAGGGCATGCACCTGGAATGTCCGGTCCCTTAATTGGGAAGGTGCCGCTGCCCAGCTGGTTGATGTCCTCGTAAAAATAAAGGCTGACATCACCGCCGTCCAAGAAATGCGATGGACGGGACAAGGACAGAGACGAGTAGGTCCTTGTGACATCTACTACAGTGGCCATATAAAGGAGCGCAAGTTTGGTGTTGGATTCGTGGTGGGAGAGAGACTCCGTCGCCGAGTACTATCATTCACTCCAGAGAATGAACGTCTAGCCACAATCCGCATCAAAGCGAGGTTCTTCAACATATCGCTGATTTGCGCCCACGCCCCGACGGAAGAGAAGGACGATGTGACCAATGATGCCTTTTATGAGTGCTTGGAGTGCACTTATGAGAGATGCCCCCGCCACGATGTCAAAATCGTGCTTGGCGACTTCAACGCCAGGGTGGGCAAAGAAGGTATCTTTGGCACTACGGTCGGTAAATTCAGCCTCCACGAGGAAACATCCCCAAATGGGTTGAGGCTGATCGACTTCGCCGGGGCCCGAAATATGGTTATCTGTAGT
Source organism: Bactrocera zonata (assembly GCA_037783105.1). Classification (NCBI taxonomy): domain Eukaryota; kingdom Metazoa; phylum Arthropoda; class Insecta; order Diptera; family Tephritidae; genus Bactrocera; species Bactrocera zonata. Next base: position 997,695 of record JBAWJQ010001698.1, read on the forward strand.
ACTAGATTCCAGCATAAGAAGATACATCAAGCTACCTGGCTGTCTCCGGATCGAAAAACCTCCAACCAGATCGATCATGTTGTGATAGACGGAAGACACGTCTCCAGTGTTTTAGATGTGCGTGCGCTCCGAGGTCTTAACATCGACTCGGATCACTATATTGTTGCAGCCAAAATTCGCACCCGCCTCTGTGCAGCAAAAAACGCACGCCAACAAACACAAGGAAGGTTCGACGTCGAGAAGCTGCAATCACAACGGACAGCCGAACGATTTTCTACTCGGCTTGCACTCCTGCTCTCTGAGAGCACTCGTCAACAACTCGGTATAAGGGAACTGTTGGACGGCATCTCAAACTCCTTACGTACAGCTGCAACCGAAACCATTGGTTTTCGGAAAGTGCAAAAGAACAGCTGGTACGACGAGGAGTGCCGTGTCGCAGCCGAGAGAAAACAGGCTGCCTACCTCGCAACGTTACGATCGACCACAACACGTGCGGGATGGGATAGATACCGAGAGTTGAAGAGGGAAGCAAGACGCATTTGTAGACAAAACAGGAAAGGGGCCGAAATGCGTGAGTACGAAGAGCTTGATAAGCTGGCCAACAGGGGTAATGCTCGAAAATTCTACGAAAAGATGCGGCGGCTTACAGAAGGTTTCAAGACCAGAGCATACTCTTGTAGAACCCCCAAAGGTGATCTAGTCACCGATGCCCAAAGCATACTTAAATTATGGAGGGAACACTTCTCCAGCCTGCTGAATGGTAGTGAACGTACAACGCCAGGAGAAGGCGAACCCGATTCCCCAATCGATGATGATGGAGCAGACGTTCCATTGCCCGACCATGAAGAGGTTCGAATAGCAATTGCCCGCCTGAAGAACAACAAAGCGGCAGGGGCCGACGGATTGCCAGCCGAGCTATTCAAACACGGCGGCGAAGAACTGGTAAGGAGCATGCATCAGCTTCCTTGTAAAATATGGTCGGACGAAAGCATGCCCAACGATTGGAATTTAAGTGTGCTATGCCCAATCCATAAAAAAGGAGACCCCACAATCTGCGCCAACTACCGTGGGATTAGACTCCTCAACATCGCGTATAAGGTTCTATCAAGCGTATTGTGTGAAAGATTAAAGCCCGCCGTCAACAAACTGATTGGACCTTATCAGTGTGGTTTTAGACCTGGCAAATCAACCACCGACCAGATATTCACCATGCGCCAAATCTTGGAAAGGACCCGTAAAAGGAGAATCGACGCACACCACCTCTTCGTCGATTTCAAAGCTGCTTTCGACAGCACGAAAAGGAGCTGCCTCTATGCCGCGATGTCTGAATTTGGTATCCCCGCAAAATTAATACGGCTGTGTAAACTGACGCTGAGCAACGCTCAAAGCTCCGTCAGGATCGGGAAGGACCTCTCCGAGCCGTTCGATACCAAACGAGGTTTCAGACAAGGCGACTCCCTATCGTGCGACTTTTTCAACCTGCTTCTGGAGAAAATAGTTCGAGCTGCAGAACTCAACAGAGAAGGTACCATCTTCTATAAGAGTGTACAACTGCTGGCGTATGCCGATGATATTGATATCATCGGTCTCAACACCCGCGCCGTTAGTTTTGCTTTCTCCAGACTGGATAAGGAAGCAAAAGAAATGGGTCTGGCAGTGAACGAGGGCAAGACGAAATATCTCCTGTCATCAAACAAACAGTCGTCGCACTCGCGACTTGGCACTCACGTCACTGTTGACAGTCATAACTTTGAAGTTGTAGATAATTTCGTCTATCTTGGAACCAGCGTAAACACCACCAACAATGTCAGCCTGAAATCCAACGCGGATTACTCTGCAACAGGTGCTACTTTGGACTGAGTAGGCAATTGAAAAGAAGTCCTCTCGACGAACAAAGCCAAACTTTAAGTCGCTCATAATTCCCGTCCTGCTATACGGTGCAGAGGCTTGGACGATGACAACAACCGATGAGTCGTCCTAAGAGTTTCGAGAAAAGTTCTGCGAAAGATTATCGCATTCGATGGTACGATGAGCTGTACGAGATATACGACGACATTGACATAGTTCAGCGAATTAAAAGACAGCGGCTACGCTGGCTAGGTCATGTTGTCCGGATGGATGAAAACACTCCAGCTCTGAAAGTATTCGACGCAGTACCCGCCGCGGGAAGCAGAGGAAGAGGAAGACCTCCACTCCGTTGGAAGGACCAAGTGGAGAAGGACCTGGCTTCGCTTGGAATATCCAATTGGCGCCAAGTAGCGAAGATAAGAAACGACTGGCGCGCTGTTGTTGACTCGGCTATAATCGCGTAAGCGATGTCTACGCCAGTAAAGAAGAAGAAGAAGAAATTGACTGACGACCAAAAATTGCTCAGAATCAAACATTCGAAGGACATCATTAACCGATTATTTGACCAAATATCAGATTATATCTTCGATTTTTATTATAAAATTTATAAATGCAAGGGGTGGTTTTACGACCTGGCAATTAATATATTGCTTTTCGGAAGTGAAAAACAAATATTCGTCAGCGATACCACCATCAAATCTGGGCAAAGGCATTAAACAATTATGTTGTTTAAAGTATTTATAATATGAGTAACCGCAAAAATATACGAAAGCATTTTTATGCAGAAATCTGCTTTCATCCACGTCCACATTTACCTCTATTTGAATATTTTGAAATGTAGAAATAGTATAGCTTAAATTAGGTAAGAATCTCGGATTTCGATATACCCATTTACATATACATATGTCTGTAAATACTTACTTAAATCGAATCGAGGTGAACTTACTATTATATAATGACTGGACTAGTAGGTCTTGGCAATGCTTGAAAAGTTTGCCAAGAGGTATTTCGAATCAAAGTGTCGTTACAGGCGCTTTGGAGGGAGCTATTTGAAAATAACTCACACTGCTCAACTGGCAAGAGTTTGCAATTAAATTTATCAATGCAGCGAATATATCCTATGCCCCAGGCTTGCCTGAAAAGATATGAGAAACGCTGCGGAGTTATTCTCACATCAAATCTACGTATGTGTCCGAAAAAATTCTCCAGTCTATCCTAAGTCAGTTTTCTTGTTATTAAATGTGTGAATCCCTTATGTGACCAGAAATGCCACAAACATCTTAAGCTTAAAAGTGTTTGTTATTTCATGACCGAACCCCAGTAGCCGAAAAGGGTTCTTAAAAATTCCCTACTGCTCCAAAGGCATTACCATTAAAAATATTGAATAATTTGTCAAAAAAGGACGAACTCGGAAAGAAAAGATGAAGACTTAGAAGTTCTAAGTTTCTCGGAGCTGTAAAGGGCGAACATAGCACTTGCAACAGAATGTTGAGAAGCTAATTGCACGCTCATTTTTTGAAAAGGTTTAGGAGAAATATGTGCCGAGGTCAATTTATAGGTACAACTAATGTCGTTATGGGTACTGTTTTAATATATATGAACGATATCCGACCATTCAACTGGACGCCCATCAAAAACGACTTTAATTTTTTTTCTAAGCAGTTTCGTGTACTTTTTAAAAGATGTGGCGAATCAAAGAAGTAGCTACTCTGGAGGTAGTACCTATTTCTCTCATATTGAAGGTGGATTTTCAGAGATATTTAGGTGTCCCTTCTGACAAATATATTTCTGTTTGAGTTTATTAGTGCTAACTAGCTTCGAATTACCTAAAGGGGAAGAATGTGTACATTCTTCAAGACCTGCTGGTTGAAGGGATTTACCTAAGGGTTCAACTTCAAACAGTAATACGTTTGAAGTTGAGACAGTTCTAATTGAAGAAGAGCTGAAATGTATCGGGTAAAAACTCTCTCAACCTAATTCTATAATGTTGTCCTGTCCGTTTTGGTCAATTATTCTACCTACTTGTTCACTACAACCCATGGCCATATCAACTTTCGCTGTAGGTGGAGATAATCTTAAACTAAATCTGGGGTAGCAGTCTGAAATATTAAGCGAACCTTCTTCATCTTAAGTGAGAAATGTCTTTGGCACGCAAATAAATGTTTAACTGTTGAATTCGTTACGCCCAGCAGCTTGACCCATTCAAGCCGCCTAGTGAAAATAAAAAAAAACACACAAACATTAACTAAACTAAAAACCGAGTCTAATAATTTATAGTTCAACTATTAACAAAGGAGGCGCCACGAAATATTAAATCAAGACTGTACAAATGAGCATCCTCCCCCGGCCTCAACACACACACCACATTACCACACCACATCGATTAACACTTACATCACTAACACGCAACCTTCACCACACCACATCACATCGATTAAAACTTACATCCCTAACACGCAACCACACCACACCACACGTACAACCCACATTCTAAATACATGAGAGCAGCACACCGACACCTACACACACATGTACATCACCCTAAGTCATACCATCCTATTCAGCGCCAACGGGGATAAAGAAGGATCGATGATCAGATTCAAGCTCAGTTCGTTCTACGACATTATCAGCGATCGGTCAACTCTATCCGTCGCCATCCCGTTTGCGAAACCAACCGCGTTTATATAGTTACTTGTTAAGAACGCGTTTTCCTTTTTTAATGTAACTCGCTTAAATAAAGCCATAAAACCTTTTTCCCTTATTAAGTGCGCTTTTTTAATTTTTTGGTGAAGTGAAATAAACTATACAAAAGGTGAGTGCACTTCTCTAACATGGTCCTTCGAGCCATACAGAAAGGTACATTGGTAAATACATATGTAAATTAAAAGGTGAAGTGCAGTGACACAAAAAGACAGAAATCAAATGTGAGTGACAAAAAACAAAAAAAAAAAATAAAATAAAATAAATTAAATAAAATAAAGAAAATATATACATATATATACACATACATATGTACAAAACATACAAATAAACATTGGGATACAACAACACAAAACATTTTTTAAAGTGCAATCACCCATCCAAAGAACCAAATAAAAGTGCAGTGAAGCATATTCGAGTGCGAAAACAAAAGAAAAAAAGGAAAAAACGAAACAGTGAAAACTAATATAAAACCCCAACGTCAAAAACAACACAATAATTAAAAAATTTCTAACTCTACTAACAAAATAAAAACGGGCGCGAAACTTAAAAAATCATTTTAAATTAATATACATATAATAAAACTAAAACTATAAGAAACGCCAACAAAGCGGAACAGGAGTGACGAGCGGCTCAGCAACAGTAGGACAGCAGAAAGCACACACTCACCCGATCCTGCCGATTCTGGCGTACTTACATATGTATACATACATCTCCCAAAACCCTTGAGGAAAATTAAAGTGAGTGTATCCATTCCACATTTTTTATGATTATACTTGTATATAATATATGTATATATGTATGTATCGTTGCGCCAACGGTCAACAGCATAAAACCGATAGCTACTAAATCCGTTTAATAAAAACGGTTAGTGAAAGCTCGGCGGTAAATTCAGGTACCGATATAATCGCAAAACAAAACAGAAAATAATATTTATATATATGTATCCGCAATACATATACATATATATAATCAATAAATATTATTCTTTGCTATTAAAACTTACCTTCGTGTATACAATACACACAATCCACAAAACAATAAATATAAAATATATTTATTCAAGTATTTACTTGCTAATTATTCTGGCAATACCGCTACGGCTTAGTAACTGTGAGAGGGATACTTGCAAATGCAATACCGCTTCAGCGTATTAATCTGTGAGAGGGATTGCATCCAAAGAAGTAAGCAAAGGCAGAAAAAAGAATAAAACATAAAAAGAACGAATACAAACATACGTATATACATATCCGCAAACGAAATATACATACATACTTAACCAAATTGTGATACGTATATGTACATATATACAAATATATATTTACATTAGCGCTTTCGGCGCAGCTTTCTAACCACGAACTATTATATACATATATTGCCGTAAATATTCAAATTTTTGTATACCTACAACCTTTAGGATACAAGTAAATAAGTCAAAGAAATTAAATAAACGGTGCGGAAAATCAACATTGGTTGAAAAAATTAAATATTGCAAACTAATACTTACCTTTGTACATACAAGTTAATGCTGCCCACCAATAATATCAACACGCACCTTTGCTGCTGCAAAAATTGAACTCCGTTTATTCAACAAATTTACTTAGTTTTTATAATCAAATTTTGCTTACTTACTAAAAACTTACATATGTACGAGTTCTTACTGGCTAGAACTTATTTCTATACATCAAATAATCATAACGTAAGCTAAAACCAGGGCGAACCTCAGTTTGGTTGTGAAACGGCTCACATTGCGGCGGCACGGTTTCCGCTTCGGTTTCCGCTTGTTATAGTGCCGACGAAATGTGTTTTTGTTATTGCAATTTTTGGAAATTAATTTTATTTGATTTAATTTTACTTGAGCAATGTAAAATATTGCTGAATTGGATTTTACTTACAAAATTGTCTGTATATTTTGTATATGTGCTAACTCCCCCTTTCTTAAGCATCAGCGTCTCGCTGATAAAATTTCATTTGCTACTGAAATCTGTGGATAATCTACTATTGGTGAAATAAAAAACGAATTCCTATTTTTTGGTTTTAGTATGATATACAAAGCTAATGATAGTGTTATTGCAACAAGAATTGCTACGAAGCTTGGGCTAACTGAAAGAATGTTTTTTGCTGTTATGCGTTCTAGCTTATTTACATTATTTAAATGAAGTTGATGTAAATAGTTTAGATCTAGTTTGATTTCATTTTCTGTTAGGTTATTCTGAAATATTGCGGGCTGTTATATTCGTAAGTGTCTACCGTCGCAGTCGTCCAGTACGGTAAGAGTCTAAAAGATAAATGCCCGTTAGTTTCTTAAATGCGATTTATGAATCTTTCTATTATTTTTAGTAGTTATTGTTACGGTATTGTCTTTAGCGACAGTTTCTTTTATAAAAATAGGTTTAGTTTTACCCTTAATCTGTTTGTTCTTTTTAAATACAGTATCACCTGGTTCGTAATTCTTTATTTTTGATCTCTTTTTGTTATGATAACTTAACATATTTTTTTGGTTTCTGGCTATTTCATTTCGGAGGTCAGAATTAACTATTTCTTTAAAGTTTGTTAGATCTTGGAAATTAATTCTCTGCGTTCTTCCAAAGAAAATGTCGGCTGGCTTTTTTTTCGTAACTGAGTGTATAGTGTTATTGTATCTGTCAACTGCAATGTTGATGATTTCTTTAATAGAGCATTCAGAGTATTCCACTTGGAGGCATCTGGTTATTTCAACAATAGTGGAATGCACACGTTCTATTGCACCATTAACCTCACTCTTTTGGGGTGGTGCTAAATAGATCTCTATTCCTAATCCTTCTAAATAATTCAATGTTATTGGGCTTATAAAGCTGCCCTCGTTATCCATGACCATGACCAAAGACATTGGTACAGTAAAATAGTGAAGAAGCTTTATCAGCTTATCCCTGATATGCAATACTGATTTATTCTTGATTCTAAAAAATTTCGCAAATTTAGAAAATTTGTCAACGCACGTAATAAACTTTTCACCGGATATTTCTTTAATGTCTATATGCAGTATTTCTGTTGGGTATGAAGGTATGGGAGTTGCTTGTAACTTGGGTTTTTGTGGATGTCGGTCGTATTTATTACATCCACAAATTTCACATGACTTAGTATATTTTTTAATAAGTTTAGTCATCTGCGGGAAGTAATATCTTTCCAATATCTGGTCTTTATTTTCCTTACCGTTTCGATGAGCTCTTTTGTATTTCTGTTCTATTATTTTAAATTTAACTTCCTCATCAAGGATATCAGTAACCACTTTCTGTGTTATCCTGATACGAAATTGTGAGAAATAGTCTTGGTATACCTGCTGTAATAATGAAATATATTTTTCGTGGATTTTAATACCATTGATTATATTTGGGTTGAGAACGCTTTTTAAGATTTCAATTAGTTTTTCCTTATTGTAAGCTTCACATGTAATGCGGAGCCTGTGGTACCTTGGATGAGGTTCTTCGTGAATTATCTCCTCCTTTCCTTCTAAGAATACAATTTGATTTTTGAAAACATTTAATGGCGCTTCTCAGTGAGGAATGAGTTTTGAGCTATCCTCTATGTTGTGAATTTTCATCTGTGGATGTGAGCGTATTTATTTCTATTGGTAACCGTGATAACGCATCAGCGACTACGTTAGTTTTTCCCGGTTTATAAATGAGTTTATAATTATACTCTTCTATCCTTGCTTTCCACCTTTTGAGCTTGGCGTTGTTGTTACTGTTACTTAGTGCAAACGTCAGCGGCTGGTGGTTGGTAAGGATTTTTATTTCCTTAGCTCCATATAAGGAGGTCCTTAACTTGTCGAGGGACTATACTATGGCGAGCATTTCTTTTTCAATTGTGGAGTAATTCTCCTCGGTTTTATTGAGTGATCTTATGTAAGTTATGGGTCTATCTTTACCGATTTCCCCTTGTGAAAGGACTGCCCCAATTGCTGTACTGGAAGCATCTGTCGTCAAAATAAATGGTTTATTGAAGTCTGGGAATACCAGGATTTCGGAAGACATAAGCAGATATTTTATATCATGAAATGATTTTAAGCATTCCTCTGTTAACGAAATTTGTATTCTTTTAGATTGACTTGCTTTCACTTGCGCATTTTCGCCTCTAGTTAAATTTGTAAGTGGCTTGACAATTTTCGCAAAGTCTTTTATAAATCTCCTGTAATATGACGCTAAACCTAGGAAACCTTTTAATTCCTTAAGGTTAGCAGGTGCAGGAATCTTTTTAATAGCGCATATCTTTTCAGGATCTGGCAAAATACCTTCTCCTGTAACGATATGCCCTAAAAATTCCACTTTCGTCTTGAAAAATTTGGATTTTTCTAGATTGACCTTTAGATTTGCTTTACAAAAGAGCGCGAATACATTATTAATATTGTTTAGATGTTCTTCTTTCGTTTTCCCTGTTATTATAATATCATCAATATAGACGTAGCAGGACTTCCCTATAAGAGGTTTGAGAACGTCATTGATCATTCTCTGAAAAATGGAAGGGGCATTTTTTAAGCCGAACGGCAACCTAGTAAATTCGTATTTACCATTGGCTGTTGAAAAAGCTGTCTTTTCTATGTCCTTTTCCTTCATCCTGATTTGGTGGAATCCGGATGTAAGGTTGAGTGTGGTAAAATAACTGCACTCGCCTAAGCTAGCAAGAGTGTTGTTTATATCAGGTATTGGGTAGGAGTCAGGTATCGTTACTGCATTTAGTCGTTTAAAATCGACGACAACTCTATACTTCTTTTCCCCTGTCGGTCCTGATTTTTTCGGTACAATCCACAATGGTGAGTTATATGGGCTCTTTGAAGGCCTTATTACACCATAGTCCAGAAGTTCTGCTATCTGTCTTTCTACCTCACTCCGGAGGTTGGTTGGGTAAGAGTATGATTTTGTATAGATCGGCTCTTCACTTGTTGTTCTTATTTCTGCTAACACGGTTGTTTTGATTGTCCCACTGTCAGAGACTGGTCCGAAAAGTTCCGAGTACTTATTTATTATTTCCCTAACCTCCTGTTCATGGGTCGTTTCTTGAATATTATTTATTTGTTTTGATACTTTTTATTTTAGTGGCAGTACCACATCCCCGAGGGTTAGCGTGTCATTTTTTCTGTTTATAATCGCTCCCAATTCTTTGAGGGTATCATCACCTACGATGCCATCAAAGGACTTTAAATTAGGTAATATAAAGAAATCAATCTTATTTGTTATACCTATACTTTTAAAAAATGATCCACACAGTTTATGGGTTATTTTTACTGGACCCGCGGCTGATTGGACTTCAAAAGGACATCTAAGTTTACTGGAATTCCTTGAAAGTTTTTCACACACAAAATTTTTATTAGCTCCTGTATCTATAAGGAACTTTAAGGTACCCCCATTTTTTAAGGTGAGTTCTAGATGGGGTAAACTAGAGAGGCGTCTGTCATAAAATTTATTTCTTCGCACTCTCCACCTTCAGTAAATACCTGGTCCTCTGTTTGAATATTAAATAATTTTGGGTGTTTCCTAGGAATATTTGAAGAACTGTTGGATGGCCTTACTAAAGGTATATTTAGGTAGGGTCTACCTCCATCGGGACTGCAGGCTTGGGTTTGGTTGGCCTAGGTGGAGGTAGCGCTTGAGTTTGAATATTTTTATTATAAATTTGATTTTTTTCGAACGAGTTTAATTCCCTTGGTACAAATACCTGTTTTTGGTTCATTTGGTTTCTTTGCGTTTGGCTTAAGCTACCTATATTCCTTGGGTAGATTGAATAGTTTCTTAGGTTAATGTTTTGTATTTCAAGACAGGAAGCGTATGCTTCGGGTAAGTTCTTGGGTCGTTGGATGACTAGCATCCTGGATAGTTCACCGTTTAGGCCTCTGATGAATACGTCAAGGGCTCGGTTCCTATAAGTTTCTAGTAGCACGCTACTTGTTTCTCTGGAATAGTCCTGTCCCTTTATTTTATTGATTATCAAAGATAATTGGTGATTAATTCGAGCATAGAACTGCTCTACGCTAAAGTGCTTTTGAGATAAGGATCCTAGTTCGTGTTCTAGGGTCCTTAGGTCGCGTTTGTCTGCGTAGTGCAGTGACAAACAACTCTTGATTGTCCCCCAGTCGTCATCAAATATATTATATGATATTAAGGCCGTATCCGCAGGACCTTTCACTTTTTGCCTAATATGCCGTAAGATGGCTCTATAGAGTGGCTTCGTCCTTACCACCTCAAAGTCCTGTAAAATAGATTCTACATTGTGGATCCAGGAGATAAATTGGATCGGGTCTCCTTCGAATGTCGGTAGGTTCTTTACACTATCAGGCAATCTGCTAATTTCGGCTAGGTCTGCCTCTGTCAGGTGAATAAGGTTATTTGGGTTAGCGCTTTCGCTGTGTGGGTTGATTCTAGCTTCTAATTGATTAATTCTATTGTTTAATATCTTAGCTTGCTCGATTTGCGCGTTTATAGCGCCTGTCAAGTGTGTGATAGCTTCTTGTACTTGTTCCATACTGAGGCTCACTAGTTTTTACAATTTTTTCTATTGCTAATTGTTATATTCTTGCTCTTATTACAATTTATTTTAAATTGCTCAATACATAAATTTGATTACAAAAAGGTGAATAACTTAATTTTAATTCTTACAACAGTATCGGGAGTATCAGCTTCTGCATCCTGATTTCGGGCGGTCCACTTGTTCCTTTTTGAGGTGTTTTACTCCGCTACTTGGGAGTGGATAACGTCACAGTTCAGGCTTTGATTGTTGTCCTGGTGGTTTTGCACTTTTGTCTACACAGTTGAATATGCTGCGAGAATAATTTTCTCAGTTGCACAGTTATTATTGTCGTATTAGAGTCACTTTGATCACTTTGAGCACTTGGTGTTATGGCAGCTTTTCTACGTTGATTCCTCCTTGTTTAGGGGCAACAATAGTGTTTATTAATGCACAGTTTTGAGTCTCTTTGAGCACGTTTTTAGATAACAGCAGTTTTGTTAAGCTGCTTAGTTACTTACACGCGGATAACAGAAGTTTTATTAATGTGCGATTAGAGTTACTTTAAACACTTTGTTTAGATAACAGCAGTTTCCTAACGCTGTTTTTTTTTCTGCTCGCGGGCAACAACAATTTTATCAATGCGCGATTTAGAGTTTTCTAACGCTGCTTTTTTCAACCGATATAGACAATTTAAATTTGAAGTCTCGGGCGCCAGTTAATGCTGCCCACCAATAATATCAACACGCACCTTTGCTGCTGGCAAAAATTGAACTCCGTTTATTCAACAAATTTACTTAGTTTTTATAATCAAATTTTGCTTACTTACTAAAAACTTACATATGTACGAGTTCTTACTAGCTAGAACTTATTTCTATACATCAAATAATCACAACGTAAGCTAAAACCAGGGCGAACCTCAGTTTGGTTGTGAAACGGCTCACATTGCGGCGGCACGGTTTCCGCTTCGGTTTCCGCTTGTTATAGTGCCGACGAAATGTGTTTTTGTTATTGCAATTTTTGGAAATTAATTTTATTTGATTTAATTTTACTTGAGCAATGCAAAATATTGCTGAATTGGATTTTACTTACAAAATTGTCTGTATATTTTGTATATGTGCTAACTTACATACATACAAATATTGAAAGTCCAAATTTGGCGATTTCCGAGCATTTTCTTGTTCCTTGTCGAACAAGAACAAGCATAATTGCACATTTTTCATTTAACGCATATTATATGCACATAAAATCCACACGTATGTACAAAGGGTATTGACCTAGTTTTCAGTGCGCGCTGATACAAGGGCATACTGATAAAACCATAAAAAATATTTTTCCGATAAAAAAAAAACGCAAGTAAATACGCGAGCAATAAAAGCGATAACGAATTCTTAAATTCTTTTTCGGAAATAACAGCTCGTATTTATTCAAAAGAGCTTTCGGTTACATACATATTTTAATAATCCAATTTTCGGAAATATTATAATAACTCTTATTTATTGAAAAGAGTTATCGGTACTACATTTATCTATTATAATAAAATATACACATATTTTATTAATTCAAATTTTCTGAATGAACACTGAATCAACGGAATCTAAAGCAGAATTCTTAAGAATTCCGAAAATGACCAATGACGATAAAAGCCCATGTACACCTGCTGAAGCTACACGCTCAAAGCAAGGTGCTACAAAGCAAAAAAGGGGGAGGGACATTTCTTATATAAAGTTCATTTCTGAGAGTGACAGCTTGATTAAATACTGCACTCGATTTGCATCTTCACCGATTCAGGACAACTCTGAATCGGTACTAGAAATAAAAAATAAATCTATTGACAATTTTTGGACACGCCTCCAAGCTGCATACGACGCAATAGTAGAAACTGATGATTCAGATCTACCTGAAAATTTCAAATCTTCGGCTTACGCCAAATATGAAAATTGCTAAGACCGCTATGAAGACACAAAAGCAATGATATCAGATCAATTAAAACTTATTAAGTCAATTTCACCTACTCCCCACAGTAGAGTAGAGTTACCACAATTACAAGCCCAGGAGGCAAGTTCAGGCATTCATCTCAAAGTGCCAGCGTGTGATACGGAAATATTTCATGGAGGTTATGAACAATGGCCGTCCTTCCGGGACATGTTTACAGCCGTGTACATAAACCATCCAAAATTATCACAAGCGCAAAAACTGTATCACCTCCGATACAAAACTAAAGGTCAAGCAGTTCGCATTGAATGACGATAATTTTAATTTAGCTTGGGAAGCTTTAAGACAAAGATACGAAAATGAGAGAATATTAGTTGACAAGCAAGTAACGATACTTATGAACTTGCCTAAAATTCAAAGAGAAACCAGTGAAGAATTCATGAAACTAGAATCCACTGTTTCAAACTGTTTGTTCTATCGACACAAAATATTCCCACTCACAATTGGGATCCTATTCTGGTAAGCATATGTACTGCCGCATTACCAAAAAAATCATTACTTTTGTGGGAGCAATCGCTCTCATCAAGAAGAAAATGTCCAACGTGGCAGCAGATGAAAGATTTCTTAACTACCCAATACGAAATTGGGGAAAGGGTAGACAAAAAAGTAATCAGAACTAAAAACGTTCAACAAGACTTAAATCGAAGCTTCAATAAACCCCAAGCCGGAAGCAACAATCATTTAAATAGAAGCTTTTTCAAAGCACAATCGTTCACATCTGAACAAAATAAATTCACGTCATGCGAACTATGTTCTGGAGGGCATAAGTTAAAAGCTTGCGAGAAATTTAAAAAATTGAATGTCAATGAAAGGAACAACTTTGTCAGGTCAAAAAGACTCTGTACAAACTGCTTGTCCCACTAACACATTCTTAATACTTGCGAAAGCAAATTTAATTGCGTATATTGCCACAAAAGGCATCACTCTATGTTACATCTCAATAACTTTCCCAACACATCTCATAGCAGCGCTTTTTCAAAAAAAGCCATGGGTTTAGTTGCCACAGCAACTCCCGAAACAAAAACTCAAAAAAATTGCCAAGAGACACCATGTTGTTCAAAGGCATTAAAAACTCAAACGCTATACAGCGAAAATCATAGTAGAGTACTACTACCTACAGCAGTTGTCTCCATCGAACATCGAGGAGAACTGTTCAAACTAAGAGCCCTAATAGACCAAGGATCGCAACGATCGTTCATAGCGTATAGGGCACAAAATAGGCTAAAACTGCCAACAAAACATGCCAACTATGAAATTACGGGAATGGGCGGACGAGTAGTACAAAACTCAAGTAAAATCTGCCCCATTACCCTAATTTCACCCCAAGCGGATAAGCGCATTCAAGCAAATGCTATTGTTTTACCGCAATTAACATAAATAGCAAGCATTGGGATAAAATTTCACACCTGACTCTGGCAGATCCCAACTGCAACACGCCAGCTCAGATAGACATCCTAATAGGCAGCGACCTTATACCGCAAATCAAATTAGAAGGTGTTGAAAAAATTTCGAAAACACTACTGGCGCAAAATACCATTTTCGGATGGGTCCTAAGCGGACTAGTTGCGGAACCAGTCACAGCCATGACAACTCAAGTTGAGGAAATCTCAAACGAGTACCTCAATTTACAATTGAGAAAATTTTGGGAGGTAGAAGAACTCCCACCCATTCCAATTACAACACCTGAAGATCAGTATTGTGAAGACTTTTACAAAGCCACAACTACTCGATCAGATAATGGTCGGTATGTCGTACGACTACCAATAAAACAACAATTTCCAGGCACACTCGCCTTAGGTCACTCTCGCACCTCTGCAATACAGCAGTTTCTAAGTATGGAGAAAAACCTACTTAGAAAAGGTGAGCTTAAACAAGTTTATGATGGTGTCGTGGAAGAATACCTTCATTTAGATCACTTGGAGGAAGTAAGCCCATGTGAAAAAATCATAAGAGGCAAATATTACTCCTTCTACTTGCCACATCATGCAGTAGTAAAGCCTGAGAAGAAAACAACAAAAGTTCGAGTTGTCTTCAATGCATCACGATCCACGAGCTCAGGTAATTCCCTAAATGATATTCTATTTACGGGATCCACACTCCAACCAGATTTAATGCTCCTCATATTGAACTGGCGTATATACAAATACGTATTCAATGGGGATGTCGAAAAGATGTATCGACAAATACTGGTTCATAAAGATGATCAAGATTTTCAGCGGATTATTTTCCGAAAATCTGGCAATAGTTCACTATGCGACTTTAAATTGAAAACAGTTACCTTTGGCGTAAACTGTGCCCCATATCTAGCCATTCGTACACTACACGAACTGGCAGAAGACACAAAGCCAGAATTTCCACTGGCAACACAAGTCTTAAAAACACAAACGTATGTAGACGATATCCTGTCTGGAAGCCACAGTCTTCCACAAGCATACGAGACCTTATCACAGGTAATAAGTGCCCTCAATACCGCACACACCACATGCGTGGAAAACTTATATTTCTAACCGAACATCTGAAATACTTGACCTAGTAGAATCAGCCACTTGGTGTCACGTAGCCAGTGCTGACAATCCTGCTGATTTAGGTACAAGAGGATGCAAACCTCTGCATCTTGCCACCTCCACCCTATGGTGGAATGGCCCCCGATGGTTAACAGAATCTCCCGATTCTTGGCCACAATCGCCCATGCGCAACATACTTGCCCCAGAAAGTCGTAAAATCGACACTTATCATGCAACACTGGATAACACTGACATTCTTGAACGATTTTCATCGTTCCCCCGAGCCCTCCGGGTAGTTGCCTATATGCTCAAGTTTTTAGAGCGGCTTAAACTTAAAGTTAAAGGAGCAACTTATCTCCATTGCGATAAATTGACGCACCAAGACTTACAAAAAGCAAAGGTTGCTCTTATCGCATCAACTCAAACGCGCTACTTCAGCCGCGATATAGAATTACTAAGAGAATCGAAGCCTATCGATAAAAAGAGCTCACTCTTAGTCCTAAACCCATTCCTAGATTCGAAGGGTTTACTTCGTGCGAATGGTCGGCTTGCTAATTCAAGCCTAACGTTTAATGAACGCCACCCTATAATAATACCAGAGAAATCCTCATTTGCCATCTTATTCATCAATTATATTCACATATTCATGTTACACGCCGAACATCGCCTCATGCAACATATGGTACGCCAAGAGTACTATGTTCCCCGCCTTAAGCCCCAAATCAAGAAGTGCATTTTCACGTGCAAGGTCTGCACTATGCACAAGCAGAAAATAAGAACGCAGATTATGGCAGCACTTCCACCGGAACGCTGCAATTTCGCTCTGCCTTTCACCACAACAGGTGTCGACTTTGCGGGGCCTTTCCAAATAAAGGCGTCCATGCTAAGGTCTCCCACCCTGATGAAAGGCTATGCGGCTGTCTTTGTCTGCTTTACGACAAAAGCAGTACATGTTGAGCTATGTACCAATCTGACAAAGGAGGCTTTTCGCTTCGTCGGAAGACGTGGCGTTCCATCCAAAATCATGAGCGATAATGGCAAAACATTCATTGGAGCTCAACGAGCCACAGAGAAACAGTTTGTCGATTTCTCTAAACAAGTATCACCTGACATCGTACAAAAGTATGCACCCCAAGGCATCAATTGGCAGTTTATCCCCACAAGCGCTCCACATATGGGTGGCTTATGGGAATCTGCCGTAAAAAGCTTCAAATCTCATTTTAAAAAGATAGCTGGCAACCACAAATTTAATTACGAAGAATTCTTAATTAGAATTGAAGCCGTTCTTAATTCACGGCCTCTCGCTGCACTCTCGCAAGATCCCTCAGACTTTACTGCCCTCACGCCAGGGCATTTTCTTAAAGGAGCGCCCATTCTGGCCACATCTGAGCCAGGCGTGGAGTCGCTTTCCTTATTAAACCGTTGGAAAAGAATTCAAATTCTCCATCATGACTTCAGTCGTCGATGGAAAGATGATTATTTAAAGGACCTCCACAGAAGGTACCGATGGAAAATCACAGAAAACGTGCCTAAGCTTGGAGGTTGTGTCTTAATCAATGACGATTGTCTCCCCCCTACCGAATGGCGGCTTGGCCGCATAGAGAAGCTCTACTACGGCTCCGACGGTCATATTCGCGTAGTCGATCTCCGTACACAAACGGGAACGCTAACCAGACCGCTCGTTAAGCTACGCTTTTTGCCAACCGCGGATAAAACCGAAAAGTAAACCGAAAATAACGTAACCGTAATTAATAAACAAAGAAACGAAAAATAAATAATGAAAAAATGCTCCAACATCACCAAAACCAAGAAAAGGGAGTCGATCCACATGACGACTCACTCGTGCCACATTTCGTGGCACCAATGTCTATATGAATATATATATGTATATGCTAATTAAAATAAAATCTTTTAACAGATAAGAGATGCCAACTGCGCCCACGCCCACAATACGTTCGGCAGTTACTGTTCCGCGCTCGAAGACTACACCAGTCGCAGCGCCGCGAACAACCATAGCCACCGCAGCTCCCCGAGCAGTTTCAACGGCTCCACATAACGACACGCGATCAACGGCTCCGAAACCACCACAACTAGAATGCGCTCTATGTCGCCGTCGTCATCGGTTGCCTCGCTGTGGCATCTTCAAGGGGATGACCCCTCAGCAACGCCAGCAGATCGCTCAGGCACATGGACATTGTCTGAATTGTCTGGCGCCCACCCATCTTACGCAAGAGTGCACAACGGGCTACCAGTGCCAAGTATGCATGCGTCACCACCATACGCTGCTACACCGCACCGGCGTACTCGATGGCGGGCGTCATGATGCTCCTCGCAGCCGTAATGCCATCAGAAGACCCAAGCGATCGCAACCACGCAGGCCGGCCTACCCTACGGAGGACTCCCGTTCCACCGGCCTCAGCAACGTGGTAGCCACGTTACAACGGCTTCAGAGGCTACTAGGCTAGACACTCGCCTAGGGGAGCCAGGATGTACAAATGAGCATCCTCCCCCGGCCTCAACACACACACCACATTACCACACAACATCAATTAACACTTACATCACTAACACGCAACCTTCACCACACCACATCACATCGATTAAAACTTACATCCCTAACACGCAACCACACCACACCACACGTACAACCCACATTCTACATGAGAGCAGCACACCGACACCTACACACACATGTACATCCCCACAGTCATACCATCCTATTCAGCGCCAACGGGGATAAAGAAGGATCGATGATCAGATTCAAGCTCAGTTCGTTCTACGACATTGTCAGCGTTCGGTCAACTCTATCCGTCGCCATCCCGTTTGCGAAACCAACCGCGTTTATATAGTTACTTGTTAAGAACGCGTTTTCCTTTTTTAATGTAACTCGCTTAAATAAAGCCATAAAACCTTTTTCCCTTATTAAGTGCGCTTTTTTAATTTTTTGGTGAAGTGAAATAAACTATACAAAAGGTGAATGCACTTCTCTAACAAAGACATTTAAAAGTTTTACTAATTAAAAAAAGAATCGAGTTTTTATTGTATCGCGTTTAGTTTTGAGAACATTTTTTGTAAGCATCATAGTAGAAATTGAAAAATCAGAAATATTTTGTTTTGGCATCTAACAAAAAATGTAAATATTTATTTTGAACTAAATTATTTATTTTTTTTCGAATACTTATATAAATCAAGTTTCATAATTTTCTTTTATATACGTCCACATTTTTAACACTAGATATACCAGACCAGACAAAATGACTGTTTTCGCTATTTCAATTTAAAATTCCTACTACGTGTAATATTTTTTATTCGTAATGAGGATGGAGTCATGTGTAAAAGTTCACGCAAGTGAGGAAAGTTCTCTGATCGCCATTCACTTGGGAGTGGCCAGAAACGATTCTTTTACATATGACTCAAGCAGCTCACGACTTCCGGTTTCTGACCAAGTATCCTCTGGGTAGGCTAAGAACATCCGTTTGAAGGCGAGCTAAAGTGAGAAGGCGAAATATCCCCTACTTAGGGTTGTGCGCTGGGTTTGGGACCCGCCACGTAAAAAAACGCACCAATGAAAACCAACAATCAGCCTCGGATGAGAGACCCCTCTTTTGATGACGATAATGGCAAGCGAAATAAGGACTACGAATTGAGGGCATGCACCTGGAATGTCCGGTCCCTTAATTGGGAAGGTGCCGCTGCCCAGCTGGTTGATGTCCTCGTGAAAAAAAAGGCTGACATCACCGCCGTCCAAGAAATGCGATGGACGGGACAAGGACAGAGACGAGTAGGTCCTTGTGACATCTACTACAGTGGCCATATAAAGGAGCGCAAGTTTGGTGTTGGATTCGTGGTGGAAGAGAGACTCCGTCGCCGAGTACTATCATTTACTCCTATGAATGAACGTCTAGCCACAATCCGCATCAAAGCGAGGTTTTTCAACATATCGCTGATTTGCGCCCACGCCCCGACGGAAGAGAAGGACGATGTGACCAAAGACGCCTTTTATGAGTGCTTGGAGCGCACTTATGAGAGATGCCCCCGCCACGATGTCAAAATCGTGCTTGGCGACTTCAACGCCAGGGTGGGCAAAGAAGGTATCTTTGACACTACGGTCGGTAAATTCAGCCTCCACGAGGAAACATCTCCAAATGGGTTGAGGCTGATCGACTTCGCCGGGGCCCGAAATATGGTTATCTGTAGTACTAGATTCCAGCATAAGAAGATACATCAAGCTACCTGGCTGTCTCCGGATCGAAAAACCACCAACCAGATCGATCATGTTGTGATAGACGGAAGACACGTTTCCAGTGTTTTAGATGTGCGTGCGCTCCGAGGTCCTAACATCGACTCGGACCACTATATTGCTGCAGCCAAGACTCGCACCTGCCTCGGTGCAGCAAAAAACGCACGCCAACAAACACAAGGAAGGCTCGACGTCGAGAAGCTGCAATCACAACGGACAGCCGAACGATTTTCTACTCGGCTTGCACTCCTGCTCTCTGAGAGCACTCGTCAACAACTCGGTATAAGGGAACTGTGGGACGGCATCTCAAACTCCTTACGTACAGCTGCAACCGAAACCATTGGTTTTCGGAAAGTGCAAAAGAACAGCTGGTGCGACGAGGAGTGCCGTGTCGCAGCGGAGAGAAAACAGGCTGCCTACCTCGCAACGTTACGATCGACCACAACACGTGCGGGATGGGACAGATACCGAGAGTTGAAGAGGGAAGCAAGACGCATTTGTAGACAGAAAAAGAAAGAGGCCGAAATGCGTGAGTACGAAGAGCTTGATAAGCTGGCCCACAGGGGTAATGCTCGAAAATTCTACGAAAAGATGCGGCGACTTACAGAAGGTTTCAAGAACCCGTAAAGGTGATCTAGTCACCGATGCCCAAAACATACTTAAATTATGGAGGGAACACTTCTCCAGCCTGCTGAATGGCAGTGAACACACAACGCCAGGAGAAGGCGAACCCAATTCCCCAATCGATGACGATGGAGCAAACGTTCCCAGACGTTGCCCGACCATGAAGAAGTTCGAATAGCAATTGCCCGCCTGAAAAACAACAAAGCGGCAGGGGCCGACGGATTGCCGGCCGAGCTATTCAAGCACGGCGGCGAAGAACTGGTAAGGAGCATGCATCAGCTTCCTTGTAAAATATGGTCGGACGAAAGCATGCCCAACGATTGGAATTTAAGTGTGCTATGCCCAATCCATAAAAAAGGAGACCCCACAATCTGCGCCAACTACCGTGGGATTAGCCTCCTCAACATCGCATATAAGGTTCTGTCAAGCGTATTGTGTGAAAGATTAAAGCCCACCGTCAACAAACTGATTGGACCTTATCAGTGTGGTTTTAGACCTGGCAAATCAACCACCGACCAGATATTCACCATGCGCCAAATCTTGGAAAAGACCCGTGAAAGGAGAATCGACACACACCACCTCTTCGTCGATTTCAAAGCTGCTTTCGATAGCACGAAAAGGAGCTGCCTCTATGCCGCGATGTCTGAATTTGGTATCCCCGCAAAATTAATACGGCTGTGTAAACTGACGCTGAGCAACACTCAAAGCTCCGTCAGGATCGGGAAGGACCTCTCCGAGCCGTTCGATACCAAACGAGGTTTCAGACAAGGCGACTCCCTATCGTGCGACTTTTTCAACCTGCTTCTGGAGAAAATAGTTCGAGCTGCAGAACTCAACAGAGAAGGTACCATCTTCTATAAGAGTGTACAACTGCTGGCGTATGCCGATGATATTGATATCATCGGTCTCAACACCCGCGCCGTTAGTTTTGCTTTCTCCAGACTGGATAAGGAAGCAAAAGAAATGGGTCTGGCAGTGAACGAGGGCAAGACGAAATATCTCCTGTCATCAAACAAACAGTCGTCGCACTCGCGACTTGGCACTCACGTCACTGTTGACAGTCATAACTTTGAAGTTGTAGATAATTTCGTCTATCTTGGAACCAGCGTAAACACCACCAACAATGTCAGCCTGGAAATCCAACGCAGGATTACTCTTGCCAACAGGTGCTACTTTGGACTGAGTAGGCAATTGAAAAGTAAAGTCCTCTCTCGACGAACAAAAGCCAAACTTTATAAGTCGCTCATAATTCCCGTCCTGCTATACGGTGCAGAGGCTTGGACGATGACAACAACCGATGAGTCGACCTTAAGAGTTTTCGAGAGAAAAGTTCTGCGAAAGATTTATGGTCCTTTGCGCGTTGGCCACGGCGATTATCGCATTCGATGGAACGATGAGCTGTACGAGATATACGACGACATTGACATAGTTCAGCGAATTAAAGACAGCGGCTACGCTGGCTAGGTCATGTTGTCCGGATGGATGAAAACACTCCAGCTCTGAAAGTATTCGACGCAGTACCCGCCGCGGGAAGCAGAGGAAGAGGAAGACCTCCACTCCGTTGGAAGGACCAAGTGGAGAAGGACCTGGCTTCGCTTGGAATATCCAATTGGCGCCAAGTAGCGAAGAGAAGAAACGACTGGCGCGCTGTTGTTGACTCGGCTATAATCGCGTAAGCGGTGCCTACGCCAGTAAAGAAGAAGAAGAATGATATCATGATTTTTCTAGTTATAACTAAAGAATTAATTTTATAAAGTTTATATTACTGCGTATATGTATACTGCATGTATTTAAAAGTAAATAAAGACTTGAAACCCCATTAAACACTTCCTTTTTAAGAACAGTCGTTTTGACTGGTTTGGTATAAATAGGTATACTTCAATCGCTGGTAGTGTAAACCAAATAATCACTAAGGTGCCCTTTTTTTTGTCCGATAGCTGTATATATTAATGAAAGTATAAATTATAAAATAACGCGATTTTTTAATTGCACATTTTTTATAATATGTTTTCGTATTTCCACAAAATTTTTCTAACATTTAATTCGTCGCACTAACATGTACTATTACTGTTGCAGGGAACCACTGATAATAAAACGCAGTGTTTATAGTTTAAAAGTTTAATAAGAACTGAATTCAATTCAATGTACAGTGTAATAAGTAATTTACGGTTACAGTTAGGAATCTATGATACAGATAATATCATTCAGAAGGTTGCCATATTAATAATATTAAGAATACAACTTCAACAATTACCCCTTTATACAAATATTTAATATCACTTTTTTACATACTAAATATATAAACTATTTTCATTTATTGGACACACTTGGATATTTCTCCTTCCGATGGGAAGGGATAAAGCAGCACCCCCAAACTGCAACCAGCAACACATTTGCGAAATGACATCCTGTTATATGATAATATATAAATGCAGATTATAAGAAAAAATTAATCACATTGAAAAAATCACAACTTTGAAAGCTTTTTCTGCTTAAAAATATGTCCGTTGAAAAGGCTTTTTACATCACACGTTGCACGGAACAAATTCTTTTTTTTAAGTAGTTACACAAATATTCTTTAAATGTTTTTACTAAAATAGGAATGATTTACCAATATTTCGACACAATAAATAAATTTTTAATCAAAACTAGGTAAATTTAGTCTTTATGAATTTTAATAATCGAAATATATTTGAAAATTTAACAAAAACGTACTTTAACTAATAAATTGGATAGCATAACACGGCAACACAATCGTGAATATTCTAAGGCAATTGGCCGTTTTAGAAGTAGAATATTTAGGAAACCCGAAACTTCCCTCATTCTATGACATTCTTAATGTAATTTCTGTCATTCTGTAAGCTTTCGCCTGCGTATGTACGGGTGAAAATGATAGGATTTGTTACTTGTAGGTTTATAAAATGATATCACTGCTTGAATAGTGAATATTGCACAATTGCTCTTACCGTTCCCTTTGAACTTTCATCCTGTTTGGAGTAGAAACGCTCGGGATTATATAATAATAATTCTTTGCTTTGGGATTTATTTCAGAAAGCTTAAACACGACATATGCTTTAATTACTAACTAAGGATATATACAACGGGTTTGAAAAGAAAATGGTTCACAAGCTTTATGCTGACACGCAAATACTTTAATCACTAAGTAATGATATAAGTGTACATCGGATTAGAAAAGAAAATGGTTCACAAACTTAAATGCTGACACGCAAATGCTTTCATCACGAAGGAGGCGTAACAGGACTGCTATCGAAATTGACGAAATACGGGCTCGAAAGTTAACCCTTAGCCACCTAACGTCTTTTTTAGACACTCTACCACCTAACGTCGGTCAAAGTAAACTTAATTTTAGTGTTTAAAGTATAAATATAATAATAAAACACCAAAAACCGCACATAACTCTTTTGTACCTTTTATTTAATAACAACAAAAAATTAACTTAAAAGAAATTTCATACTTCAACTGCGCAGCTTGCATAATAACGGGTATATTTAAAAAATAAAAAACGGTAGAGTCACTGTGACCGGCGTTAGGTGGGTAAGGGTTAATTCAAACTGAACTGCTGTGCAGCGGGGACATCTCTTTTGTTGGCTGACATCCCGCTCCATGTAATCGAGTGTGGTGTGTATGTGATGGTGTGGGTGTGAGATGCTCTCACAGTGGGTTGTATTGATGTGGATTGCGGTGATGTCGAGGTCAGTGTGGTGAGTGTAGCGTGATTGCGATGAGTGTAGATGAGGTTTGGGGCAGGCAACTAAGGCTCATTTAGCCAAATAGTTTAGGTTCAAGCTGTCACCTAAAAATATTTCGTCAATTCTTTCATATATAAATAGATGCTGCTACTAAATTAAATCCATACTATATTTACTTAGCTCTAACCTTCAAAAGATACGTGCATAAATTTGATAGCTGTCGGATCAGTATCTTGTGGAAAAATACAGTTATAGCAAGACTTGAATCAGGCCCCAGGAAAATCAACCATCAAGGATTTCTATCCTATCCTGAGATCCGAAGACGGTGAACGCAGTGGACGCCCAAGGGTCAAACCACGTCAAGCGGTCCACGAAATGTCGCAGATTATTAAAGTTGAATATTTGCCGCGTTGGGTCACACACTTTTGAGTTTTTTTCAGCGTGAAGAGCACATGAAAAATGTCAATTGCTTAACAAAAAATTATGTAAAATATTAATATTTAAACAAGTGGATTGTGCAAAAATATCTGTAATGTAGCACGAACATTTTTCTTTCACTTCTCAAAATTTCATCGATTTATCTCCATTAGTTTATAAGAAAATAATTTTACAATTTTATCGTGCTCTAAATTTCAACCTTCAACAACTTTAACAATAAATAGAAATTTGACGAAATATTTAAATCGCGGGGTATGCGACTGATACCCTTTTTAATGAGCTACTAATTTTCAAAACCGGTGATTTTGAGAAATTGTCATGGACCACGTGACGTGGTTTGACTCCCAAAAGAGGTTGTTCCCAACGAAAAGTGGCATATGAGAAAGCTCTGTACAAAGTGGGTTCTGCGCGAGCTCACTTTTGACCAAAGACAACGACAAATTGATGATTCGGAGCAGTGTTTAAGATGTTGAAGTGAAAAAATCCGGACGTTTGTATTTTGGGATAGGAATATAATTGGAGATTTTTTCATTAATCCTGGTTAAATTGTTTTAATTATTAAAGCGGAAATTTATATATACACTAGTTTCTTTGTCTAAAAAGAAAAAAAAGAGACAAGGAAAATTAACATACAGTTCAAATTCAATAACTCAAACTTTCTTAACTCGAAGTTTGTCATAACTCGAACTCTTGAATTGGCAATAGAAGACAAATTTCATACTAATTTCCTTCCATAAATCGAACTTCTAAATTGGCACGTGATTCTGCTCAAGTAGAAGTTATCCCTCCAAATGTTACTATTACATATTTATTTGGGGTGGACAATGGAATTCCTCAGCCGGATTTATAAGAAATGATATGACTTCTTGCACCATAGATTATGAGGATTCTGAAGAAGAAATTATTCAATCGCCATCCAAATTCATGTAACGCATTCCTTTGCAATTTTAAATTTATATTTAAATACGAATATGAATATAAGTGATGATCACTACAAAGCACTAAACAGATTGGAATCTTACAAGTATTTCTCTGAAACAAACAAGCAAAACATACATATATACTCTTTTTTTACACGGTTTCTTCTTGGAAAAAAATTTAAAAAAAATGTTTAATCTGGTACGGTTTTAAAATCACTGTCTTGTAACTATGTTTGTTTTTACCACACTTAGCACCATTGCTGGAATGAACATACATAGTAGTAACTGGAAAATCCCCTTATTCGATAACTCTTATCTACACATTTTGATCAGATGATACTTACATACTCTTATCTACACATTTTGATCAGATGATACTTACATTGCCGAAATGGATATCTCCAGTAATCATACCGACTTTAGTCCAGTTCGCCGCAAACAATTGCGCTTGTTATCAATATATGTAAATAATTTTCTTTATTTATATTCTAATTTTTGTGTTCTTAACTCCTTGACGTATTTCCACGAGTCTACCTCGTGGTGTGTAAAGGTGTGGATTTGATGAAAAGAGAATTGAAAATTTCCCGTTATTTTCTGTTAATAATATAAACAAAAAAAATTGTCGCAGTTGAGCGCATTATATACTGCAGATAAGTTGTGTAACTATCCATATTTTTTGTTACGCATTAAAATTAAACCGTAGTAACAAAGCGTGTTAGTCATTTGTGACTTGTTTAGTGCAAGTTGGAAGCGAATTTCGTTGCGCTAATTGATACGTCAAGGGGCTAATTGTGTATTTACAGATTTCTTTTGTTTTTTCCTTAATCTACCAATTTTTCACCAGTATGAATTATTTATTTTAAGTTTTAATGCTCAATAAAATGCCATATGAACATACAATTTGAAGCTTACCTGAAATTTTATAGTTTTAAACATTTTTTACATGATTTTTCGAAGTATAAATATTTCTTTATTTCATCTTACACGGTTTTCAGATGACATGGAACGTATCCCCCATTTTACTATAGGAAACGCCTCTTTTTTTACACGGTTTTTTTTTACACGGATTTCTGAGGAACGTATCTACCAGATAAAAAATAGTCGGGTGTATGTTCCAACAAAAATTACAGAATACGTGTTTTATGTAAATAATAATAATGTGTATAAAACCATATTTTAGAACTTTTTGAAAAATGTTATATTTAAATGAAAACTTCTATAACTCGAAGTCTTTCGAACTTCAAGTTTTTTTTGTGGATTATGATGATTCGATTTGGAAAGTTCAACTGTAGTTTCAAAATACGTCAAACTATGAAGTGACCGACAAAAAACTTGTATCATTTTGAGATATCAAATTAATTAATATGAATTCGTTTCAGGCAAAATTAATAGATGCTCACGCAAGAACTGTGAATTTGAGCGAATTATCAACAAACTTTTCTAAAGAAATTTCTGCTATTAAACTGTACCTGCGGGATGATTCCACCCGAATTCAAGATTTGTGGCTTGAATTAAGTCAAAATCTCTCCCTTAAATGGACAGCTCTTCATGCAAACATTCAACGCAATGAGGTAAGTTAATGCAATTAACTTCTTTATTTAAAAATGTCTTTAGAAATTATTATTATATGTATGTATATACTATATTTAACGTGGTGCAAGCCATTACTATTTTTACCCCGTATTCGGGGGTTTTTATTCTACATCCAAGCCACCAATATCAATCAAAAAGGAGCTTCTACCCTGCAGTTTAAGCAATTATTTTCTTGGAAAGGCTCAAATTTAAATTATCCAAAATGCTGCAGTTTAGGGTTCTATTGTTAATACAGTCGAAAGAATAATCTATAATGGTACTACTTGCATTTTTTAACTCTTCGTAAACATGTTACTACAAAGAATAATAGTTAAATACACGAATGGAGTTAGATATAGAGTTACGAAAATACGAAAAGAATTCCACGCTCTTCTCAGAATAAAAATTAACAATTTATAATAATAGTAACTTAGAAGTATTTAAGGTCAATATTCTTCTTCCTTATTAGTGGAGACAATGCTTGCGCAGTCATTGCCGAATTTACAACAGCGCGCCAGTAGTTCGTCCTTTTCGATGTTTGGCGTGAATTAGAGATTCCACCCGGTCTTTCCAACGGAATACTTTCAGAGACGGAGTGATTTCATCCATTCGGACGACATTACCTAACCAGAGTAGCCTTAATTCGCTGAACTATCTCAACGAATGCGATATTCCTATTGACAATGTGCAAAGAATCATAAATCTTCTGCAGATTCTTTCACTCGAAAACTCGTAACGTCGACTCGTCAGATGTTGTCATTCAATCTCTGCACCATATGGCAGGTCGGAAATAATGAGAGAGTTATTCTGCATTGTATTTCGAGGCTGACATTGTTATTGGTGTTAATACTGGTTCCAAAACGAAGTTATGAATGTCAGCAGTCGGGAGTGGGACGACTCTTTGTTTCAGGTATTTCCTCTTGGTCTCATTTACTACCAGAGGAGTTTTCTTCGCTTTCTTATTTAGTATGGAGAAAACAAAACTAAAAGCGCGGGTGTTGAAGCCAGCAGCTGTACACCCTCATAAAAGATTGTGCCTTTTCCATTCAGCTCTGTAGTTCTCCGCGGTGTTTGAATGGTTCGGCCGGGAATCTATCAGCCCCTGCCGCTTTGTTGTTCTTCAGACGGGTAACTGCTTTCGAACTTCTTCATGGTCGGGAAATTGAAAGTCTGTTCCGTCGCCATCGATTGGGGAATAAGGTTCGCTATCTCCTGGCGTTATACTTTCCTTTCCATTCAGTAGGCTGGAGAAGTGTTCCCTCCATAATTTTAGTATCCTCTGGGGATCAGTCACTAGATCACCTGTGGGAGTTCTACATGAGTTGATCCGATCTTGAAACCCTTCTGTTAGTCGCCGCATCTTTTCATAGAATTTTTGAGCATTACCCCTGTCGGCCAGCTTATCAGCTCTTCATACTCACGCATTTCGGCTTCTTTCTTTTTCTGTCTGCAAATGCGTCTCGCTTTCCTCTTCAGCTCTATCTATCCCATCCCGCACGTGTTGTGGTCCATCTGATACGGCATTTCTCATCGTACCAGCTGTTCTTTTACCTTTTACGAAAACCAATGGTTTCGTTTTCAGCTGCACGTAAAGAGCTTGAAATACAATCCACCAGTTCTCTAATACCGAGCTGTTGGTGAGTGCTCTCAGCAGGATTACAATTGGGGTAGAAAATCGTTCGGGTGCCTGTTGTGATTCCAGCTTCTCGACGTTGAACCTACCTTTTACAATTTAGTTTCAGTGCCACTGGAAAAAGTTACAAACATGACTTGATACACGTATTCCTTGGTGAAATCGAATCATTACCTATCGAAAATATATAAATCGCCATAACTAATCTCCACAAAGTTATTTGGTAATACGGATTGCAATAGAGCGGGCCATTTGCGGGTTTAAATTTATTTAAAAATACGGAGTTCCTCATAGTAATTTAAATGTACGTGTCTACCATGCTATTTAAGCGTAATCAAACTTTCGTAGGACAAATCTTTTCAACACCGTTTTCCTGATTGAAAAAATTGGTGAAATCGGATTAAAAGCCCCGTACAATCCCCATATAACAGTTAGGTTCAAAACTATTAAAAGTGCGATAACTCAATACGACAGAGATATAAAATTTAGGAGAAGATTTTATGGAAGTCGGTGTGAAAATCGACGATGGGCGTAAAACCTCTCACCTTTAAGTCAAATTCCATATCTCTGAACCTACTTTACCAATTGCAACCAAATTTGATAAATTTTTATATTGTGGTGTAAAGATCGACGAAATCAGACAAAAACTATGATTATTTCGCACATAACACAATTTTAAATTCCGTTACTTTCACTTTTCAGTATACAAATCAAGCAGCAATGAATGTATTAGGATGAGATTTTGTAGCAATATTTTGCCTTTAAGGTATGCCTTCTCAAGTAAACGAGCCGTAACTACTCAAGCCTCAGATAACGAAAATGTAGACCACAGTGCCTACAGCAGATTTTTTTTCTTACCGAAGGTCAGTCAATGTGTAAGATTGCTATATGCAATTCGGAGAGAATCCTCTGCTGATAATAGTATGTTCTGTCTATCGAAAATGTGTTGAAACTGGCCTGGTCAGTACTTCTCTTAGCCCCATATACTACATATACCACACATCGGCCAATATATATAAATGCAAATGAAGTTTTCCAAATAGGTAAAAATCACACGGTGCCAGATCAGGTGAGTAGGATGAGTGATTAATGGTTAATGCCTATGAAAGGACACTGGTTTCAGAACATTTCATCATATCCAAAAGGTGACGACCAATATTCTCAAGAGCATTCCGAAAAATGGAGTTTTTTGTCAAAAAATCAGTGACGAGCGTCGACCGGTGACACGGCGCATTATCGTGCAACAGGCGCCAGGACCCTGCCTCACGGTATTGTGGTCGAGCACGACGAATGGGTGACAAAAGACGCTTCATAATACGAAGGTAAAACACAGCATTAATCGTTTGGCCAGGTGGGACAAACTCTCAGTGTACAATACTCTTGGAATCGTAAAAACCAATCAGCATTGTCTTTATTTTTGACTTCTGAAGACGACTTTTTTTCGGTGACTTCTGATCGTCACAGAGATCCTCTCGACCTTCTTGGAATCGCTTAAGCCCCTCATACAGATTACTACGGATAGGCACTGATCACCATAAACTTTTTTCATCATTTGAAATGTTTCAGTAAACGTTTTCCCAAGTTTAAAACAAAATTTAATATTTGCTCTTTGTTCAAAATGCATTTTACGACCGATTACCAAAAGCTGTTGTCACTTTTTGATCGATAACATCGATTGTAGTTATCCAATTGTCTTAAAATTTTTACGAAATGTCAACAAGCGATCAAACTTTTTATTTCATGTACCCACCAATAGGTGGTGCCGTCAGAAACAGTTATATTTAAAAAGTTCTGTTTCTTTTGCGACAGATCTTGTATTTCTCAGAATTGTTCACTCTACAAAAGTGCCCAGTACAACAAAGTCATAACTCACACCGGCGAGGTAGTACGGGGCTCTGAACCCGATTTTTCCTCAAATTTCGCATTTTTTTTTTTCTATATATATGTATCTCGTAAATGACAGGAGCTATAGAAAAAGTACACATGGCAAATTTGTAGGAAATTTGATTTGCTATAAAAAAGGTCTGAGGTCAAAATCGCTGTCATTAATACTTCTCGAGATATTCAGCTTTTTAAGTCTTAAGAAATGCAACTTAAGATAACCTATCGCGAAAGTGATTAAAATAAAAAGTTCAAAGTGAACATTAACCTTAATTAAACTTACAAATAAATAAAAAAAAAAAATAAAGAAAAATAATACAACCAAATCGATGTGTGAAAAATAAAACACTAAACAAAATTATACAATTGAAACTGTTTGCGGGAGTAAATACACTGAGCAAAAATAAAATAAAACATGAGCCGATTTGACGCTAACAGGGACCTACAAGTAGATGATATGAAAGAACAAAATAACAACCAACAACAAACAAACCACAAATGGCGAATGTAAGAGGAGGCTTCAGTCTGAGAACCAGATGCACATACAATCATTATGAACACCGAAAGAATTGTTACAACAATTCAGACAATTGAAAAGTCTGGATAATAAGGCAACAAGAGGAGGCTTCAGTCTGAGAACCAGATGCACATACAATCATTGTGAACACCGAAAGAATTGTTACAACAATTCACACAATTGAAAAGTCTGGATATTGGACATAATGTTATGTCTTTTATAAAATCTGTTGAGGCGATCATCAATTTGAGCCCGCCAAATAATCAACAACTTATGAACATAGCAATGCTTATAGTGGCCAACGAAAATTTCTTGGAGATGCAGGCAACTACGTGGGATGAAATTGTGGCGACATCTTTAATAAATGCACAGACACAAAATTAAGCAATCTAAGAGAACTATTTTCATATTTTGAAAAAGCTAAACATGAAATTAATCAAGTATTTTTATTTGATGAAGGTAAACCTAATATTTGCAAACCGGATAGAATTGATAGTGACTTAGTTAATATATTAATAGAAAAAATGTACATTCCTATGCGAATGCACAGCACATCAGGTCAGTTCATTAAATAATATAATAATGAAATATTCACAAATTAAAGCACTAGATGACCCAAGGACCATACATATAAAATATAGAAAAAATCAAAATAATTACAATATGCTACGAAATTCCAATAAAAATAACACAACTGTACACAACAACACCAGTACAAACAGACATAATCAATATATTCCATTAAATCAAAATTACCCAAATACACGAAATACGAATATATGTAAATGATAATTATAATCGAACTCAACTACTATTTAGGCACAATTATATTCCAAGTAATCAATATCGTAGAGATAACAATACTAATCAAACTAGAATTGCCAATAGGAGTATTAACTCTCATAACATCAGACCAGCACCTGAACCTATGGAAATAGGTGCCTTTCAGGAAAACCAAATTTAAACGGAAAACGAAATTAATTTTTTAATACTGCCTCACGAGCTACATTACCCATAATTCACATATTAATTGGGAAACAAAAAAATAGATGCCTTGTCGATACAGGCTCCTCTACTAGTGTAATAAAAAAAGAGGTATTAACGGAATACCCAGAAACTATTCTCAACAAACCATTATTCCATAAAACACTTAACGGCGTAAATGAAATATATATAACATTATTACAACACCATTTCCAAAAGAATTCGGATGCCTTGGTACACTTCAATGGAAAGTCATTGACTTTCCAAACAAAAATTTTTCTGATATAAGGGGGCAGAAATTTTTGCAACCATTAATTACAAGAATTGAAATGAAAGAAAAATATGTTCAACTTCTTAGTAATAAATTATATTTCGACAAATACAACTATCCTCAATATATTCAACATATTTATAATTTACAAGAAACAAGGCCTAGTGATGCAACAAATAATTTCGATTTATCATTAATTTATTAATTTATGATTAATTTTTTAAATAAGGGATACGTTATCCTGCACAAATAAAGTGCAACATGAAATTGTTACCGCAAATGATAGACCTATATACACTAAAATTTATAGGTACCCTCAAGTCGATGAAGAGGAAATAAAGCATCAAATTAAAGATATGCAACAAAAAAGAATAAAAGAAGTAATTTCCCATACAATACAGTGCGCGAATTTTGGTTAGCCGCACTCTTGAATTATAAAGAAAATAACTGTACACGCGACAGTTTTAATATTTTTGTTTTTGTAAACAATAGTTGCTAGGTAATATACATATAAAGTAAGCATGCATACAAAAACAAGAGCATAACGGTACTAAAATAGCAAAATCTGAATATTGTCTGACAATTGGTGCGAACTTTGGTTAGCCGCAGTCATATTTTTATCGTTTTTGCGGTAAGTTCTCTGTGTTTTTAATATTTTTCTGTGAAGTTTTGTTAACACTTACACTTATTCTATTTGATTATATTCAGTTGACAACAGTGTGATTGAAATGGCTAGACAAAAGATTTTAAATGATGTGGAAAAGGGGCAAATTAAAATTTTGAAGGAAAATGGTCTTTCTAAGAGAGCAATCAGCCGGCAAATCAAAAGATCAGAGAAAGTCGTGAGAAATTTTCTGAGATTAGGAGATAAATATGGCATATCCAATAAAAATTCAAGGAGGAATACCAAGATAACTCGCCGGCAAGTTAATATTATTAAAGAAGAAGCTACTAAAAATCGCTTGAGTGCCTCTAAAATAGTAGCAAAATTAAATCTCCCAATTGGAAAAAGAAGAGTTCAGAAGATTTTAGCTGCAGACAGATACATAAAGTGGAAAAAGCAATTAAAAAAACCACAACTTACGCATGTCCATAAAGTAGCCAGACTTAAATTTGCAAAGGAGCATATGAGGTGGACCGATTACTGGCACGATGTTATTTTTTCTGATGAAAAAAAGTTTAATTTAGACAGACCTGATGGGTTCAGTTATTACTGGCATGATCTGTGCGAAAATAGTCCTCCCAGAATGAGCCGTAATTTCGGGGGTGGATCTGTGATGGTATGGGGTGGGTTCTCCTACCATGGAAAGCTCAAACTATGTTTTATTACGACGAAAATGGATTCGGAAAAATATATTGAGATGTTGGATGATGTGCTCATTGAGTATTTGGAGGATAACGTCGAAGTTACGTTTACCTTTCAGCAGGACAATGCCAGCATCCACGTTTCCAAGAAGGCAAAAGAATTTTTTGCTTCGCGCTCTATACCGTTGCTAGAATGGCCAGCCCGAAGTCCGGATTTAAACCCTATTGAAAATGTTTGGGGCATAATTGCAAGGATTTTGTATGCGAATGGGCGTCAGTACTTAGCCGCGCAGGAGCTAAAAACAGCAATTTTGCAGGCGTGGCTGGACCTGGACAGAGGTACACTGCAAAAGTTAATTGACTCGATCCCAGCCAGAATTTTCCAAGTAATTAATAAGAATGGGGGTGCAACTTCGTACTAAGAGCGCAAAATTTGCTAAACTTTTGTGAAAACCTCTAATTATCAAATTTTTTTGTAATGCGGCTAAGTAAAGTTCGCGTAGAGTTACGTTGTATTTTCAATATTTTAACTTTTTTGTTTCTGTAATACATTTGAAATGCAAAAATATTTTCTCTTCTCTTTCCCAATAAAGAAGTATTTTGAAAAGTTCTAAATTCAGTTACTTTTGACAATAACTCTTATGTTAAACCACCAAAAAGCATGTGCGGCTAACCAAAGTTCGCGCACTGTAGTCCACTGTGGATTGTTGAGAAAAAATTAAACAATTCTGGAAAAAAGAAATACAGAATTGTCACCGATTACAAGAAATTAAACGAGTTTACAGTGGATGATAAATTTCCAATTCCGAATTTAAATTCACTACTTGACAAATTAGATAGAGCACAATACTTTACAACTTTAGATTTGGGATTTCATCAAATTCTAGTTAGAGAAGAAGACAGAGTTAAAACTGCATTTTCATCACCCTTAGGTCCCCATCATGCTTCCAAAGGCTGATGAACAAAATTCTTCACGAATATATAAATAAGATATGCGTCGTTTATATGGACGATATCTCAATGTTCGGAACTTCATTGGAAGAGCACCTAATTAATTTAAAGTTAATATTCCGTTCTCTAAGAAAAGACAAATTAAAAATACAAATAAACAAATGCGACTTTCTGAAGAAAGAAATTCTTGGGTGATATTCTCACAGCAAATGGAATAAAATCAAATCCAGAGTTGAAATCATCAGAAATTTTAAAATACCAAACAGCACAATGAAAATAAAATCATTTTTAGGAATGAAAATTCTTTACAGGAAATTTGTGAAAGATTACGCAAAAATTGCATACTTATGACCCAATACTTAAAAAAGGATACAAAATTAAAGGATATCGTGACAAACTCACCTATATTGCGATATCTTAACTTTACAAACAAAATTCAAAATCACTACAGATGGTAGTAACTTTGCAATTGGAGCAGTTTTGTTTCAAGATGAACGTCGTATTGTATATGCATCAAGAACACTGTATAAACACGAAATAAGTTATGCTACAATCGAAAACGGGTTGTTAGCAATAATATGGGCCGTTAAATATTTTCGCCCATACGTTTTTGGCAGACAATTTGGCTAATGACCAAATATAGGGCCAAGGACATAAGTCCAAAACTGCAAAGATGGCTTGTTAGTTTAGGAGAATATGACTTTTCACTTGAGTATATAAAAGAAAAAACTAACAACATTGCCGACTTCTTAAGCAGATTAAAAAACGACGAAGTTAATGCTCCTATAGAAATTCTCCAAGATGATGATGAAAATAACTGCATGTCAGTAAAAGTAGATATGGTCCACTCACAAGATGAAGATATAGGATTTGAAATTCCTATTTTGGACACTGTAGTGAATAGATTTAAAACACAAATAATCATAGTAGAGCAGAAACAAAACCCCGTTGAAATTATATTTAATTCCAAGAGAATTTACTTAGACAAGAACGATATCAATCAAAGCAATGTGCTAAATATCATTAGAAGAGAGATAGATAAAGGGAAAGTAGGCATATATTCCCACCTTAACGACCACGAATATTACAAAATTTACAAAATTATCCAGGAAGAGTTTTCAGCAAATCCCAACGTGAAATTCGTTTAATGTTCACGAATGGCGATTGATACAAAAATGAAGAAGAAATAAGAAAACAAAATGCTCTTTTTCATAAAAACGAAATCGCTCACTGCGGTATAATAGCATACTTTGAGCAATTAAAGTCCAAGCTGTATAATCCTCACCTTAAAGAGCAAATATATCGAATAATAAATAATTGCAATTTATGTTCAGGTGGCAAATACCACCAAGACCCCATAAAAAGAAAGTTCGTAATCACAGAAACCAAAAACCAATAATGAAATAATTCATGTCGACACTTATGTGAACAGCAAGTATTCCTTCATTGTTTTTATCGACAAATTCTCAAAACATGCAACATGTTGCCACTTACAAATAGAAATAATGGAACCCATGTAAGTCAATTGCAGCAATTTTTATCTATAAAGGGAAAAGTAAGCAAAATGATATTTGATAATGAATTTAATAACGAAATGGTTAAAGAATTTCTTCGAAAGGAGGAAATACAGTACCAGATTACTAAACCAAATAGTCACACAGGAAATAGCGATGTAGAAAGATTAAATAATACAATTACCGAAAAAATTAGAACACTAAGAATTTACCAATATTTACCAATTACACATCAAATTCTAAAAGCCATGATATATACTTGTATCAATCCAGTGCACGCCATCGGAAGTGCAGAATAAAACAACAGATCACAAAATAATTTACGAAAGACTGTAAAATAAAACAAACAAAAATATGTAGATAAAGCAAATAAAAGTATAGAAAATTATACAGAAACGAGACTAGAAGGATTTATGAAAAACTACCAAAAAAAAAAAGTCTCTATAAGGAATCCATACAAGCAATATTAAAAATATCTACAAAATTTAGTAACCACTAATAGTTAATAATATCATTAACAATTCTTAATCACAGATAATTATATGGACGTTGATAATACTCTCATCATTTCAAATCCATGCTAATATAATTACACAACAAATAATTGAAATTAATGGTTACATTGAAATCAACAATTATAATTATAGTATTACAGTAGAATCAAATTTAATTTTGCATAAAATAGATATCAATGAAATAACCACTATAATATTATTAATGAATAAAAATTTAAATAATTTAAATTCAGACCAAAAAGTATACATAAATTGTAAGTGGAAGAATTATTAAATAAACTAAAAACTGTAACACCTACCAGTAGAAAAAAAGAGGACTAATTAATTTTGTAGGTAATGCTTATAAATACCTTTTCGGCACTGTGGATGACACAGACCGAGAAGATATTACTAACCACCTTAACACTATCGATTCTAATATACACAACTCTGTAACAGGTTTGAACCAACAAGATTAAGATTAATAATTACTTCAATACAACAATACAGTTAATAAAAGATACAATTACACAAAATAATAATGACATTCTTTACCACATCGAAAGGCTCCATTGAACAACAAAAAAGTTTTAATACAAAATATTTATTTAGAAAAATTATTCATGTTAATAACAATTAAGAATCACATTGAACATATTCAAAGTTATGTAAGAACAGCACAAAATGGTATAGTCGATGCAAGCATTCTTACAAACAAAGAAATATGCTATTAAACAAGAAAAATAAATATAATTAAAATTATGTATTTAAGAACTGCTATATTTCAAAATAACGATCTAATTTTTTTGTTTTAGACTGTACATGCTGTAACAATAATACCCATTCCAAGCCCTTATAAAGAAATAAATGTATAAATAAAAGTATTTGAGTATAATAATAGAATATACACATATAAAGAGAATAAATACGTATATGGAAATTTTGTAATACAATACAATAATTGTTCGATAGAAATTGCAAACAAAAAATTTTCAAATAAAAAAAATTTTTAAATTGAAAAAATTATCCTAACAAAATTCAACAATATTACATTTAATACTACAATTACGATAGAAGAAGTAAAATTAACGGCATGCTCGATATATGAAAAATATGTCACAAAGCACCCCACGCTTTTCTCACAATAATGCAGGAATTTTTTCTACATTATTATTGTTAGTTTATACAAAGAACTATTTTTCACTTTTTAGTTTGATATGCTTTAAAAGCGTGTTTTTTAGTTTTTTTTAAACTATATTTATTTTTGATTTTTTAGTTTGATGTGAGAAACTCCAAATTTGTTAAAATATGAACTATGACATGTAGTATTGGTTAAGTAAATCGATAATTAGGCAGCATTTAATACCTACTCGTAACCTTTCATGATTAATTGTTACATTATTTGCGACCAAGTTCTATTGACGACTTTACGAATTATTACTTCTTAATCGAATCATTTCTTCTAAAGCTTCACTGTTACATGGGGTTTTACCTGTCAACTTTGAACAGTCTAGTTCTTCAATTCGAATACCGTCCAAAGATCTACAACGACTATGTGCTACATAAGCTTGTCCAGCAGCAAACAGTCGAGAGCCCAGATAAATTACTGCATGTTCTACTGTACAACCTTGCATCTTATGAACGGTCGACGCCCAACTCAGTATGCTATTTAAATGTCACCAAAACTAGTTTTATATAGATGTTGCATACTTTTAAGCGCATCTTTTTGGTGAGCTGCTTACACTTACAGTACCACTTAAAAAAAGTTACAAACATACATACATACATACATACATACATACATACAAGTGAAGCTAATAAAAGCGTGTTAAAAAGGGCTCAAATGACAATCAACAGTGGCGGCAGCCATTTACATGATATCATATTCTCGACTTGATTTAAAAAAATTTAAAATACCAAATAAAAATAATCCACAAGCAGAATCAAAGTTTTTCATTTTCCAAAAAACATGGGAATGGAATTTTTGCGCAACCTGTTACATATATGTAATACAATACTAAAAATTAAAAAACGTATGTATAACTCGCATGAGTCGTGTCATATTGTTTTTTTCGCAGGCTTCCCTCAATTTATGGTCAACATAATCGGCCTACTGAGCGTACTATTCCCAACACCATCACCTATCTTGATACCTAGCATTCATTATTTGATAATAATCGACTTAATAGACCATGTCCAGTACGAAGTGAAGAAAATATAGCGGTCGTAGCTGAGAGTGTACACGAAGACCGTGGAGAGTAAATTCGGCGCCGTTCGCAGCAACTCGGACTGACCCATTAAATAATTTGACGCTTTTTACGTCGAGATCTTAAATAAAAAGCGTACAAAATGCAGCATGTACGAAAACTGAAGCCGCTCGACCTTCCCAAACAACATCGCTTTCCTCTGTGGGGTCTTGAAAAGTTCCAAGAAGATCCGATGTTTAAGACCCAAATTTTGTTCAGCGATGAGGCCCATTTCTGTTTAATGGGTACGTAAAGCTTGCATCTGGGACGAAGAGCATCTTGAAGAGATTTAAGTGCTGCCATTTCATCTAGAAAAAAACAGCATTTTGATGTGACTTGTGAGTCGGTGGAATTATCGATCTTCAAAATTGATTCCGGTGGTTTCAATAAGACGACACCAAAAATTACAAAATTATACAGTTTAATATTCGTTATCGGTTAAAAATTGTATACTCAATAATGTTAAATTTAGAAATTTTATTAGCAAATACCAAACGATAGGGCTGCGGCAATAAAAAAATAGGTATTAGATACGCAAATAAGATCTAGTTGTTTGTCAATAGATAGATCCAGCAGTTAGTGGTGACCGATTTTGATATATCCAAAGCGTGATAAACTTAACCTATATATTTGAAAAAGAAACTGCTTTATATCATATAATTTTGATCGTGGGAACATGTCCATTTTTTTTTTAAATAATCGTCATTTGCGGGAATGAACACTTCTATTTAAGTCAACGAAATCGGCAGCGGGAACACATCGGGAAGTCCAAAGTGAAACATCGTACCATGATTCGTTTCGTCACTTCAAAAAAGACGATTAGGATATTAACGACTGTCCGCGTGAAGGTCGATTCGTAAGTTGACTGTCGACGCGGATAGACTTGCGTGCGCATCGTTGTGATTTAGTAGTGTATTTTTCGGTAATTTTTTGCAATTCTCGTTTGTGCGGGTATTTGTTTACGCGTGTTAGTTGTCACCGTTATTGCCTGGCGCGTGTGCATAGCGGTTTTTTTTTGGTTGTGGAGGGGGATTCTTCAAAAGATACCGTCATTTTTCCGGACGGTATGCACGATTCGTATTGGCCGCTGAAACCATTGGCCAATATGCCTACGTACTAAACCCTTAACTCCATTGTCTTTGCTTGTTTATTTGCCCCACGGAACTGCCGTTAAGCATTACATCGTGGGGCCAAGCTTAGCCATTCGGCTCGTCAGTCACGTCATTCAGACCTACTCCTCATTCATCCTTCTGATTTCACTGCGTTGCCACTCTTTCCTTCTTAGTTCTTTCAGAACTATAGCAAACCACGCTCTCACACTATCCCACACTTGTTTTGACTCAGTCATAAACCGCACTATATTATCCGGTGTCACTTGTTCCGTTGTTAGTTTCTGTAGATCGAGTCTCTCCTTTTTATAGCGTCGGCAGAAAAAAAGATGTGCAGTGCGTTTTCTCCGCTGCTGCCGCAAAAGGAACAATTCGTCCCGTCGTCGTGTCCATATTTATAGAGATACTCTCTAAAACACCCGTGTCCCGTCAAAAATTGAGTCAGGTAAAAATCTGTTTCCCCGTGTTTCCTTTCTACCCATGCTTGTACATCGTCGTAGCTGCATCCCATTGTCCTTGCCATTCATTGAGGCTTCTTTACCTCTCTTCCTTCCGCTCTTCAGCTGTTAGTCGCCTACCCAGTCTTGTAGACCTGTCATATACTTTTTTGAGTTCCATGGCCATTATCTCTGGCGGCATGATGCCTGCTAAAATCCCAACCGCTTCGTGGGATACGGTACGAAATGCACACGTGACCCTTATGGCACTGAGCCGCATTGAAAATTTCGCTTTCTTAGCATACGTCGTTTGCTGTAGTGCTGGGGTCCATATGGGCGCCGCGTACATCAGAATTGATTGGCTCACCTTGGCCAATAGTGCTCGTCTATTTTGGCTTGGTCCACCAATGTTGGACATTATTCTTGATAGGGCGGCCGTTACACGTGCTGCTTTCTCACATACCTTTTCGATGTGCGTCTTGTAGCTAATTCTATTGTCGATAAGCACTCCTAGGTACTTTAGTGCCTTCTGGGTCATTATAATGTGGCCGTCAATGTTTAATTTTATGTCTTCGAGCTTTTTCCTGCTTGTGATCAAGACAGCTTCAGTTTTTTGCCCAGCGAGTTGAAGTTTTGTTGCCGTGAGCCACTCTTTGATCGTTAACGCCGCTTGATTGCAGAGGTACTCAAGTTGTCCCAGTTCTTTTGCCACTACTGTTATGGCAATATCATCCGCGTACCCGATTATCTGTACCTGCTTCGGGAGAGGGAGACGCAGCACCCCGTCGTACAAAACGTTCCACAACAATGAGCCAAGCACGGAACCTTGTGGAACTCCGCCCGTTACCTTATATGTTTTTTGGCCGTCATCCGTATCGTACAGTAACAACCGGTCAGACAAGTAGCTGGATATGATCCTAACCAGGTAAGCCGGGGTTTTGTTACGTTCTAGTGCTCTTATAATATGTGGCCAGTACGCCGAGTTGAATGCGTTTTTAACGTCAAACGTGACTACTGCGCAGTATTCCTTAGTGCCATACAGCCATCTTTTACCTTCTATTTCCTTGTTAGCTATGTAAGTAAGCTTTTTAATCGCATCAGTGGTGGATCTCTGTTTGCGGAATCCATATTGGTTGTCAGACAGACCTTTTTCTCCTTCCTTTTCTAGATGCAGCTCTAATCGTACACAGATTATCCGTTCTAGTATCTTGCCGACCGTATCCAGCATACAGAGCGGTCGATATGAATTGGGCTCTCTTGCTGGTTTATTTGGCTTCTGCAACAAGACCAGTCTTTGCTTTTTCCAGATTTTCGGGAAGACACCTTTTTGTAAGCACCGCGTAAACAATTCAGCAAAGGGTTTCGCATTGTGCTTAATAGCAATCTTTAATGCCTTATTAGGAATACCATCCACGCCTGGCGCTTTGGCATTGCCAAATCTCTCTGCTGTTTCTATAGCCTTCACATCAGTGACTATTGTATCTTCTGTTCAGCAGGTTCTTGCACGCTAAGCGTTCGGTTCTCCGGGGGCTGTGCGGGGAATAAGGTCTGCCCAACGGTTTTCAGTAGTGCTGGGCACGTTGGTGCTTGTCCTTTGCTACCTCTTATTTTCTTCATTACCAACTTGTAAGCATCGCCCCATAGGTTTTCATCGATTTTTCTGCATAGTTCTTTAAAGCAGCAAGATTAACTTTTTTTAATTGCTTTTTTAAGATCGCTTCGTTTTCTTTCAAAGCATGCGCGTAATTGTGTTTGCTCCGTGAGTCCCCGACTCCGTTGACACCTCCTTCTCGCTTTATGGCATTCCTTTCTTAATGTGTCGATCTCCTCACTCCACCAGTAAACAGGCTTTCTATGGGTGCCATTTTTCTTTCTACTCATAGAAGCGTCGCATGCTTTACAAACATGCCTCACTAACATCTCCGTCTGTCGATCTATGTCTTCCTGGAATGTTAGATTATCATCTAACGTGAGCTTGAATAGTTCGATGTCAAGAGTTTCAATTTTCCATCCTTTGCTTTGTCCTGTCTTAGTGGGCATACTTCTTTGATTTTTCACTGAGTCTTGGATTTCAAACATAATTCCATAGTGGTCACTCTGTGTATAAAGGTCGCACACTTGCCAATTTGTTCTCCGCGCCAAAGAGCTGCTAGCGAAGGTTATGTCGATAACGGAGCCCCGGCCGTTCTTCTCGAAGGCGTTCTGATTGCCGGTGTTCAGTAACACCATGCCTAGCGACGAGAATGCCTTTAGTAGGGCATCTCCACGCCTATTTGTACAGATACTACCCCACTCCATCGCCCAAGCATTAAAATCGCCCGCGACCACGTTCCTCGTAGTTGACTAAACTTCTGTGACCAGTTCGTCAAGGATTTTCTCAAAGTCACTCTGCAATATGCTTGGTGGTATGTAGCAACTGTAGAAGTTGATCCCAGAGACTTCCGCTCGAGTGTAGAAAGACTTCCCCAATAGCGGTTTATCTTGAATCACTTTCCCTCCACATGCCCATATGGCAGCTTTTTTCGTGTCGTCAGAGATCCATGTTGCGTCGGTTATATTTTTATATTGTTCACTGAGTATAGTTACATCGACCTTTTCCTCATAAAGAGTCTGCTTCAGATGTTCTTGTGCAGCTTCACAGTGATTGAGGTTGAGTTGCATGACTCTCATTTTTTGCTATTTCTACATGCTTCTTGATAGAGCAGACACTTTTTACTACCAATTTGCTGGTCGGTGTTTTCCTTGCCCTTTTTCTTGCATGCACTACACGACGGGTTCTTATCGCACGACTTCGCAAAGTGTCCAGTTTCGCCACACTTGGCACAGCACTGGCTCCAATCACCAGGATTGTTGCAAGTTTTTGCCAGATGACCGTACTCCAGACATCTGAAACACCTCTTGAGATTTTGTTTCACCCTAATTCTGCACACTACCCAACCTATTTTGATTTTGTGTGCTTCTTCAAGTATTCTTGCCTCCAGCGCGGTTAGGCTTACCACTGCAGTTTGGGTTCCTAAATACGCTGATCT
The DNA here is from genome assembly GCA_037783105.1 of Bactrocera zonata. Lineage (NCBI taxonomy): Eukaryota > Metazoa > Arthropoda > Insecta > Diptera > Tephritidae > Bactrocera > Bactrocera zonata. The sequence continues at coordinate 1,041,094 of JBAWJQ010001698.1, forward strand.
CATACTCTTAATCGAGCTTTCATCAAATTTACTCAGCCCATTTATTTGTCATCGTATAGCCTCGGCAATGTCCTCTTTAGTCGTGATTTCGTCGAGATCACGTATTTCTAGCATGACCTCGTGAGTTAAAGCTTTTATCTGCGCATTTTCTCCTAGTACTTTGCTTATTTCGGTCTTGAAGATGCCTGTGCTCCTCATCTGTGCCTCTTTCAACTCTAGCAAGATTTGTCCTTTGGCCGTCTTTCTGATTTTTGTCACATTTTTCCCTAGCTTCTGCAGTGTGTCATTTTTCCTAACATTCCTTAGGATGTCGCTATATGACATGTCACCTGTTTTTTCAATGACTATTGCATCAGGTCGAGGTGCCGGCTTATATGGGGCCTTCTTTTGTTGCTTTCGTTTGACTGCGATCCAACCATCTTGCTTTCCCATATCTTTATTATTGTCTTTTATGGGGTTATCACTCTTTGTTTCTTTCAAGGGAACTTCAGGTTTGCTCGGCCATTCTCTATGGGTGATTTTGTTCTTCTTCGGCGGAGTTCTTCGCTTTGGTTGAACTTCGTCACTAGGCCTCTTAGGTGTATTCTCTCCAGTTGTTGGCATGACGAGAAAACTTCGTCGTGCCTCCTTAATTGCAGTGTGCTCTTCCTGAGCACTTGCATGTAGTTTCGCTGTAACACCGAGAAGATCTCTCATGGTGTTATTGATAGACCGCTGGGGTGCATTGTTGCAATTAGCTTCTTGATCGCAATCCCTAGTTCAGCCATGCAGTCTCCAGGAGGTTGTATCGCCTTTGACAAGGGAGTGGTGTCGCCCAACGCTGATGGTGATGACCTCGCTCTCAGAGGTTTTTCAACACCAAGGTTTTTTACCGTGGACCTACCCAGTTTTGGGGCCCTCTTAAAGGGTTCTGTATCCATTATCGTCGTATTCGTATTCTGGGAAGAATTTTGCACGTTATTATTATTTTCGTTCAAGTTTCCTATTATTCCAGAGATGTTGCTGCTGTTGTTGTTACTGTTGTTTTTGTTTCTCGTATTAAGCTCTATATGTTTATTTTACCAGCGCCCGGGGCAACGCAGGCTACTAATCCTACGCCCAATGCACACTTCTTGACCAGAGCCCGAAGGGGCTGGTTACAGGCAGACAGCGTGGCTAACACCTCGGTAGAGCAAGCTCACATCACCCTTTTCACACTAGCAACAGAGAAGTCGTTGTTAAGGTTTCAAGGGACTCCCAGTGCGCTACGGTGTGTACCGGTCAACTTAAGATTTTTTAACAGCCGCACCTAACCTGGTGAACAGACGCTGACCAGGGAGCCGTCCACTATGGTTCCGTCGCACCTGGATTTTTGTATTACTCATCACGCCTATGCGTGTTGAGGGGGGACACATATTTTTAAGAGGCGGTATCGGTTCGCCACAGTCACAGGAGCTTCAACGGATCTGCTAGCTTTTATACCGCATCCTCCACTCCTGTCGCTCATCGTCGGGGATTGCTTATTCGTTTAAACTTATTTCGCAACTAACCTGCTACTACAGGCCGTCCGGCTATCCGCGACCCCCCCGGTAGCTTAGAGCCCAGCTATAAGTGTTAATACAAGATGTACTGCAGTTGTACAAAGTACGTGGAACGCAAGTACATCCTTCGGGCATAGCGGTCTGTGAAATTGTTTGTGCGATTGCTGGGTGCGTGGCTTCGCACGGTTCCAGTGTAGCTCCGTGTTGTGGACATTCTTGCTGACTAGACTGCCTGCCAGTAGTTCTGTGCTGAGCATCCGGCGTTTAGTTGGCTCAGTGTCAAAAGGATCAGTACAGAATTGCCCAAAGGGTGCAAGCGTCTGTCCAGTGTTGGGGATTGCGACTCCTGTGAGGACCAACGGTCGTAACAGCGAACCGTTTAGCCCACGGTGCCATGTTGCGGCTGCCAAAAGAATCACGGGGGAGCTTACCGAGCTTGTTTTTGAGGCGAAGAATTTTGAAACAGGGACTGCGAAGGGGCTGATCTGGCTTGCCTCTAAATACGAGGTGTTCCTGATGACGGTCATAACCGAGAATGCCGATCTTCGCGGTCAGGTAGATGCCCTTAGGGGGAGTTGTGAGAGACCCTCCTCTTCGGCGCCGAGCAGGTCAATGCTGACTCCGTCGGCACCGATGCCTACACCGCTGGCACCTGTGCTGGAGGCAATCGTACCGGAGATGCCGAAGCCTGTAGAGACCTGGTCGATCGTTGTCAGGAGTAAGGTGCCTACAACTTCCTCTAAGGAAGTTATTGAAAAAGCGGTCAAGGAGGTGGGTCCATCACTTGATGTGAGGGTCCACGAAGTTAGACCAATTAAGGGTGGTGGGGCGGTTATTCGCACTCCCTCCGTTCTAGAGAGGGAGAGAGTGGCGAATAACAAGAAATTTGGAGAGGTGGGGTTGGACGTGACTGTCAACCGGAAGTTGGGTCGTCGGGTGGTAGTCCAGAGGGTCCATATGGGGATCTTTTATGAAGAATTCATGGAGGAACTACTCCGTCAGAACCTCCAAGATTTCAGCCAGGCGTCCCTGAGGGCGGACGTGAGGATGGTCAGTCGTCCCTGGAAGGTGACCCCTGACGGTAGCACCAATGTCGTCCTTGAGGGTACGGACAAGTTGATGTCCGCCCTCCTGGAGACAGGTAGCTGCTACATAAAGTGGTTTTCGTTCAGGGTGCGACCGGATAGCCCCGTTGCAGGCTGCTTCCGTTGCATGGGATTTGAGCATTGGGGGGCTGAGTGTAGGGCTAGAGCTGATGTCTGTCGGAGGTGCGGTCAAGAAGGTCACAAAGCTGCCGGTCAATGCACCCCATTGCCGCAACTGTGAGTTTAAGGAAAGGCCAGCTGGGCACCTGATGATGTCAGCCGTTTGCCTTATCTATTGTGGCATTGTTAAGCGCGCCCTCGCCAGACACTGATGGGGGGTATTATTCAGCTCAACTGTCAGGGCTCTTATGCCGTAATGTGCGAGTTGGGGGGTTGTATGGTTGAGGGTGGGTGCATTATTGCTCTGCTCCAGGAGCCCTACGCCACCAGTGGTGTGGTTCGGGATCTTCCAGGGGGTTTTAGGATCTTCACTGACCTTAGAGCTAATGCCGCAATAGTTGTGAATAATCCACGCTACGATTCCGTAGTGTTGGATTCTTCACTTTACTTGCCTCGTCCTCGATGTGGTTTAGTAAGGTATCCCGGCATTCTACTGGATACCAAAACCACAGTCGAGGCGAGGCATTAAGGCGAGGCGAAGCTAATAGCCTCCACATTTTGAGTGAGCCGAGCGAATGGTATACGTTTGATGGGCCTGGGGGCGTGAGCGACATTGAAGTGACGCTTATGAATGAGACAGCAAATAGGGCTTTCAGTGTAAGATGGGAGGTTAAGGGAGGGTGGAGATTGAGTGATCATAATTTGATTCAAGTTATTGTTACCCCCCAATCCCCTCCCTTGCCTTATGAAAGTCCATTGCGGTGATAGCGTACCACTGGTACTGACTGGAACCAATATGGACTCTTGGTTAGGGAAGCGGTATCCGGTATACCGCTTAGTGAGTTTGAGGAGTTGGGGGTTGACGAGCAAATTGCTCGTCTATATGGGGTAGTTTGGGGGTTAAGTGATAGGGTATTTAGGAGGTGTGAAAGTCATAAGGTTAGTAAAATTAAATGGTGGACACGTGAGTTAACCTTGAAGAGGAGGACTGTCAGGCGTTTGAGGCGAAAGTTTCAACGCGCCCGACGGTCCAATTCTGATAGGCTGTCCCAGCTTAGATACGAATTTAGTTGTGCGGATAGGGAATATCAAGAGATGTTAGTTAAAATTAAAGAGGAAGATTGGAGGAGTTTTGTGAGTGAGGATAGGAACGACCACTGGGGTCAGATCTACAAGATCTGCCGGGGTCGTAGGAGGGAGGATGTCACCTCTCTTCGCGTCGGTGACACTTTGTTATCGTCATGGAGAGAGTGTGCGGGGGTTCTGTTAGGTGCATTCTTTCCTAGGTCGGAGGTGCAGGTACCTCAAGCACAAGAGGTGCCTGTCCCTCCATTAGATGATGGGGAATTGGGTTATGATTTTGGCCTGGTTAGGTCTAAACGGTCCCCAGGTTTTGATGATTTGAACAGAGAGATGTGTAAAAGCTTATGTAAATTCATTCCGGAATACCTGGAGGCCATTTATAATAAGTGGGTCTGGGAGGGATACTTTCCATGCGAGTGGAAAAGTGTTAGGGTTGTTCCTCTCCTGAAGTCTCCTGATAAGGTCAGGAGTGATCCTCGATCTTATTTGGGCATCAGTCTCCTTCCAGTACTTGGAAAAGTGCTGGAAAGAGTCATGGTGGAACGGATTCAGGAGCTAACGCGGGGTATGTGGTCGGGTAGGCAGTTTGGGTTCAGGAAAGGACGCAGTATAGAGGACGCGTGGTTTTTTGTTCAGAATGTTGTCAGGGAGAGCGTCAACAAGTATGTCCTTGGCATATTTGTTGACTTCAAGGGGGGTTTGACTACCTAAGCTGGGATCGAGTGGTGCAACGGCTGGAGGAGCTTGGCTGTTCGGAAGTTACTCTTTGGCGGAGTTATTTTTCGGACAGAAAGGCCTCTTTTGTCGGCATGAATGGGAGTGTGCAGGTTGGAGTTGTTCGAGGCTGCCCGCAGAGTTCCATCTGTGATCCATATATTTGAAACCTTATGATGGACACTCTGCTTGGGCAGCTCGAGCCACTCTGTAAGTATAGTGCGTATGCGGACAACCTCCTTCTTATGGTTGAAGGTCGTTCGAGGTCTAAGTTAGAGCGGGCGGGAGGAGATCTCTTAGAAATCGTTAATTCTAGGAATTTAGGTGTGGCTGCTGAAAGGTAGATTGTAACCGGTTCGTCCACGGATTGTCCGTGTGAAAGGGGTCAGCACCAGATATGTGACACAAGTCAAATATCTGGGGTTGACCATGAGTGAAAGGATGCGCTTTACTCCACACTTGGCGAATGTGAAGGAGCGACTGCAGGCAACCGTAGGCAAAATACGACGTCTTTTGAGGAGAGATTGGGGTCTCGGACGTCATGCAGTCCGCACCATATATCGTGGCTTGATTGTGGTCTGTGCCACATATGGAACCCCTGTATGGTGGGAGGCAGCCACGACTGTCTTGGTGTCTCAAAAACTCCTCTCAATACAGCGTTGTATGATGCTTGCTTGTTTGCTGTATGTCGCACCGTCTCGACGGATGCGTTGCAGGTTTTGTTAGGTGCACCCCTCTTGACCTGATTATCATACAGTGTGCTGTTGCATTCAGGTTAAGAAGGGGTTTAAGTGTGTCATTGCTGCGGAATGATTAGATTTCCGACGATGATGTGGAGAGGGAGGGATATCTAAGGAGCAAGAGGTTTATAGATGATAGGGTCAGGTGTAGGTGGCAAGTGTGTGTGGTGTGTGTACGTGATGTATGTATGAGGTCCAACCCCTGGCCACTAGTCCAGAGCCGTATGGAAGCTCAACTGGTAGTAGTTTCGGCTACGAGGTCTGACCGGAGACTTAATTCTCGTACCAAGGGGAGCAGGAGCCATTGGAGGTAACTCCAACCTGCTCATGCGGACTAGCCCCTCGGGGAGTATCGTGGTGGTTGTGGTTAAAACCCAAATGCGGGAAGAACTGGCTTTGTCAGTTGAATATGGAGTTGCATTGCATTGCGGGTGCCGGACCCAAAGCACGGCAGAGGTTTTAGATGGGCCTCGAACTCGACCAAGGTGGTTAGTGTGTCCATTTCACACTGCCAAATCGTACTTGTCGAAACGAGCTCCAGTTGGCCGCACTAACATACACAACACTCTCCACATCAACACACTAATCATGAAAAAAGGCAGCACTGAATAAGTACAACACTCTCCACATCAACAAGCTAATCAGAAAAAAAGGGGCATCGCTGATCCTCTCCACATCCAACGGTTTTTGTTCCTGTTTCATTTTGTGCCCAAGGGAAGAAGAAGCTGTGGCGGCACTTGTTCTACACAATTCGAAAAGTCACGTACGCTGACACACGCGCGCACCGGTCAGTTCACCTACACGGCAACATAAACGGAAAAATTTAATTTTTAAATATTAGAAGTGAGATTGTGACATTTATAGTGAAGAAACGTTTGTAAAGCTTATATAGCTCATCACAAGATATTTTAACGTTTATACGGTAAAGAAGTGATTGTAAAGCTTATATAGCTCACCAAGATATTTTTAACGTTTATAGTGAAGAAGTGTTTGTAAAGCTTAGATAGCTCACCAAGATATTTTGAAGTTTATATAGAGAAAAAGCGAGAGTGGAAAGTTTATCCTGAAGAAAATATTATACAGTTTATTTATTGAAGCAGAAATCTTGTAAAGTTTATATCGTGAAGAAGAGATATTTTAAGGCTTATATAGTGGAGAAGAATTACTGTGAAACCTCTATCGTAACAAAAAAAAATAAAATATACTACAGCGTTCCTACACCCTAATAATTTGTGGGCATACAAAAAAATATGGTCCTTCGAGGCGAAAAGAAAGGCACTATGGCGGAAAACTAAAACGGTTAAAAAGTGAACGGTAGAAATTCTTGGCGGTGTGCGGTATTCAAAAAGCAAAAACAAATATATACATATATATAGTATATATATGTACATAAAATAAATACCTCTAAAACAACGAAAAACAAATTTATAAAGTGCGGTAAAACAAAGCAACATATACATCAATATACACATATATATGGAAAAAAGAGCAGTTAAAATTTTAGACCAGAAATAAGAGATTTTCGAAAGAAGTGTAGTGACACAATAAAACAACAAAAAATTACAATTTTACTAAGAAAGGTAAAGTGACAAAGTGCACACATATACACATATATTATACGATCAAAAAACAAACGGGCGCGGAAAAAAAAATTTAACAATAATAATGAAATAAAAAAAACGAAACAACAAATACACCAGACCCAACCTGCGAAGGCAAGAGGAGGACAGCAACCCCTATATGGAGACCCTTACACCCCCCAAAACTTCAGTCAAAGTGAGTCGTATCGATATCCTATTAGTATCTTAGCACTGTATATATGTATATGTATGTTTAAAGCCCATATTGGCAATACTAGTTTGAAGTATTTCAAAACGGTTGTGTAAAAAAAAACTATAAATCTAGCTAAGCTTATCGTCGTGTAGTTAAACACTCAAAAAAAAAGAGATATACGTATGAATACATACCGGCTAAATAAAATCAAACACACGTAGACATTCAATATACATTAACATATATTACAAGTACATATGTTAAACAGTGTAAAATATAATCGGTGACAACACTGCGTCATCACATACATTTTGGCATATACTTCGTTTTTTTGCGCTCTTCGCATGCTATGGATATACAATATTAAACGGATTTTTATGTATAGATATACGAAGTGCATTTTGCGAATCCACCACAATTAGGTTGAATTTCTACAGACATTCCATTGCGCATGGGTCAACAGCTGTTTTCATCAATTTCGCTGCGCGCTACTTACCGTCGAAATACATAAGCGGAATTAAAAATTTCATACATACAAAAGTAAATAAATATTTATAATAACATATATTATCTTTATACTTTATATCAAACTATACATACATATATATGTATATATACATATATACACATATATAATTAAATAACTATTTACATACGTACTAATCAGTACATGCACACATAGTACATATGTACATATGTTAAAGTCCATACCATCAACTACCTCTTGTTCTTCGTCATAGAACAAGCAGGATTACATTGAGCACATATCGTGCATACATAGTGACAAAGTGTAATGACCGCTTTAACGAGTACACAAACAGGGACAGTCAGATAAATCCGCATATACATACATACATAATATATAAAGTTTAAAAATAAACTACATACAACCGCGCGAACGCTAAATCTGAAAAACGCGTATTTTATTGCTTTTAACAGAAATTAAAGCTCTTATCGACGTGAAAGAGTTTTACGGTTCTCAAAATTTATCCGCTACAAAACAAAAACGGTATCAGAGAGTGACAGCTTAATACGATACTGCACTCGCTTCTCATCTTCGCCGATTCTAGATAACTCTGAATCGGTACTGGAAATCAAGAATCAAAACATTGACAATTTTTGGACACGTCTCCAAGCGGCCTATGACGCCATTGTAGAAACTGACGATTCGGATCTTCCGGGAAATTTCGAAACCTCGGCTTACTTCAAATATGAAAATTGTCTTGACCAATATGAAGAGACAAAAGCCATGATCTCTGATCAATTAAAATTAACAAGGTCAAACGCACCAAATCCACAACTGAGAGTAGAGCTACCACAAACACAGGCCCAAGAGGTAAGTTCAGGTATTCATCTCAAAGTGCCCACATGTGACACAGAAATTTTTCATGGGGGTTATGAACAATGGCCGTCCTTCCGGGACATGTTTACAGCCGTGTACATAAACCATCCAAAATTATCACAAGCGCAAAAACTGTATCACCTCCGATACAAAACTAAAGGTCAAGCAGGCGTAATAGTCAAGCAGTTCGCATTGAATGACGATAATTTTAATTAAGCTTGGGAAGCTTTAAGACAAAGATACGAAAATGAGAGAATATTAGTTGACAAGCAAGTAACGATACTTACGAACTTGCCTAAAATTCAAAGAGAAACCAGTGAAGAATTCATAAAACTAGAATCCACTGTTTCAAACTGTTTGTCGGTTTTATCGACACAAAATATTCCCACTCACAATTGGGATCCTATTCTGGTAAACATATGTACTGCCGCATTACCAGAAAAATCATTACTTTTGTGGGAGCAATCGCTCTCATCAAGAAGAAAATGCCCAACGTGGCAGCAGATGAAAGATTTCTTAACTACCCAATACGAAATTGCGGAAAGGGTAGACAAAAAAGTAGTCAGAACTAAAAACGTTCAACAAGACTTAAATCGAAGCTTCAATAAACCCCAAGCCGGAAGCAACAATCATTTAAACAGAAGCTTTTTCAAAGCACAATCGTTCACATCTGAACAAAATAAATTCACGTCATGCGAACTATGTTCTGGTGGGCATAAGTTAAAAGCTTGCGAGAAATTTAAAAAATTGAATGTCAATGAAAGGAACAACTTTGTCAGGTCAAAAAGACTCTGTACAAACTGTTTGTCCCATTCACACAATCTAAATAATTGCGAAAGCAAATTCAATTGCGTATATTGCCACAAAAGGCATCATTCAATGTTGCAGTTCAATAATTTCCCCAATACACCCCAAAGTAGCGCTTTCGCAAAAAGAGCCACGGGTTTGGTTGCAACTGCAACTCCCAAATCACTAGATCTCGAAGTTTTCCAAGAGACACCATGCTGCTCTAAGGCATTAAAAACTCAAACGCTGCACAGCGAGATTCAAAGTAGGGTACTGCTACCCACATCCGTCGTCTCCATAGAACATCGAGGAGAACTTTTTAATCTCAGGGCCCTGATAGACCAAGGATCACATCGATCATTCTTAGCGTCTAGGGCACAAAATAGGCTAAAACTGCCAACAAAACAAGCCAATCATGAAATTACGGGAATGGGCAGAAGAGTAGTACAAAACTCAAATAAAATCTGCGCCATTACCCTAATTTCCCCCAAGCGGATAAGCGCATACAAGCAGATGCAATAGTCTAACCGCAACTCACGAATATGCTCCCGAGCTATCATATAAATAGCAAGCAATGGCAAAAGTTTACACACCTAAAGCTAGCAGATCCCAACTGCAATACCCCTGCTCAAATAGACCTTCTATTAGGCAGTGACCTTATATCTCAAATTATACTAGAAGGTGTTGAAAAAATTTCAAATACACTTCTAGCTCAAAATACCATTTTCGGATGGGTCCTAAGTGGACTAGTTGCGGAATCAGTCACAACTATGACAACTCAAGTTGAGGAAATCACAAACGAGTACCTCAATTCAAAATTGAGAAAATTTTGGGAGTTAGAAGAACTCCCCCCCATTTCAATCACAACACCAGAAGATCAGTATTGTGAAGACTTGTACAAAGCCACAACTACTAGATCGGATGATGGTTGGCATGTCGTACGACTACCACTAAAGCAACAATTTCCAGACACACTCGCCTTAGGTCATTCTCGCACCTCTGCAATACAGCAGTTTCTAAGTATGGAAAAAAACCTACTTAGAAAAGGTGAGCTCAAACATGATTATGATGATGTCTTAGAAGAATACCTCCAATTAGGTCACATGGAGGAAGTAAGCCCATACGAAAAAATCATAAAAGGCAAATATCATTCATTATACTTGCCACATCATGCAGTAGTAAAGCCTGAGAAGAAAACAACAAAAGTTCGAGTTGTCTTCAATGCATCACGATCCTTGAGCTCAGGTAATTCCCTAAATGATATTCTATTTACGGGACCCACACTCCAACCAGATTTAATGCTCCTCATATTAAACTGGCGTATATTCAAATATGTATTTAACGTCGTCGTCGAAAAAATGTATAGACAAATAGTCGTACATAAAGACGATCAAGATTTTCGGCGCATTATTTTCCGAAAATCTCCCAATAGTCTACTACGCGACTTCAAGCTAAAAACAGTGACCTTTGGCGTTAACTGTGCCCCATACTTAGCCATTCGAACACTTCATGAATTGGCTGAAAACACCAAGTTAGAATTTCCTCTGGCAACCCAGGTGTTAAAAACACAAACGTATGTAGACGATATTCTGTCTGGAAGTCACAGTATTCCACAAGCATACGAATTATTATCACAGGTGATTCCAGCCCTCAAATCCGCAGAGTTTCCATTAAAAAAGATTACGGCAAATCACCCAACTATATTAAGAAATATACCAAAAGAAAATTTGTTGGACACTAATTTCCTTATTTTCGAAAAGGAAAGTGCAACAAAAAGTCTGGGCATCCAATGGAATGCGATATTGGACCAGTTTTCATGCACGACTGAGTCCATATCCGCATTATCCGCCATTACAAAACGCCAAATTCTCTCATCTGTGGCAAAACTTTTTGACCCCGCTGGATGGCTATCGCCAATTATGATACAAGAATTATGGCTAGATGGTACCGACTGGGGCGAGCAAGTAAAACCAATTCGTCTAGAAATGTGGTCTCAGTTCGCGAGTAATCTGAACGACATCTCGCAGATACAAATTCCACGGTGGGTAAACTATTTTCCTGAATACAAAGTGGAACTACACGGCTTCTGCGACGCCTCTGAAAAGGCATATTGTGCCACTATATATGTGCGCACACAAAGCGATACCGCAACCACAAGCCACTTATTAGTAGCAAAAGCAAAAGTCGCACCTATAAAAACGATAAGTGTACCGCGACTTGAACTCTGTGGCGCTCTGCTACTAGCAAAGCTAGTTTCCATGGTGCAGACCCACTTAAACATGGCAAAATATAAATTATACCTCTGGTCCGATTCCGAAATAGTTCTAGCCTGGTTATAAAAACCACCACACGCGTGGAAAACATATATTTAATCGAACGTTTCAAATACTTGATCTAGTAGGATCAGCCACTTGGCGACACGTAGCCAGTGCTGACCATCCTGCCGATCTTGGGACAAGAGGGTGCAAGCCCCTTCATCTCGTCACCACCACGCTCTGGTGGAATGGCCCTCGATGGTTTGCAGAATCTTCCGATTCTTAGCCATAATCGCCAATGCGCAACAAAATTGCCCCCGAAAGTCGAAGAATCGACACCTACCACACGGTATTGGAGGATAATGACATCCTTGAACGACTTTCATCGTTCCCCCGAGCCCTAAGAGTCGTCGCCTATATGCTCCAGTTCATAGAGCAACTTAAACATAAACTGAAAAGAGCAACTTACCCCCAATACGATACATTGACGCACCAAGCCTTACAAAAGGCAAAGGTCGCTCTTATCGCATCAACTCAAACGCGCTACTTCAGCCGCGACATATCATTACTAAGAGAATCGAAGCCGATTGATAAAAAGAGCTCACTCTTAGTTCTCAACCCGTTTCTAGACACGAAAGGGCTGCTTCGGGCCAATGGTCGGCTTGCTAATTCAAGCCTAACATACAAAGAGCGCCACCCCATAATAATACCTGAGAAGTCTCCATTTGCCACATTATTCCTGCATTACATCCACATATTAATGCTACACGCCGAAAACCGTCTCATGCAGCATGTGGTACCACACACAGTGGTACCGCTCCATACATTTCTTGGAAAAAAATAGAAGGAGTGGTCGTACAACAATGAAATTTTGCAGAAACACTTCTCTGGACTAAATTAAGAAATTTTGAAAAAATCTTGGAAAACCGCCCACTGCCACATCCACCTAACAAATAACTGCAATTGCCAAAATTTTTATTTTTGCACCTAGGGACTTGAAATTCGGGACACTTCTTAATTGAGTTCTCCTGATGAAAAGAAATTAAACTTAAACGCAAAGTGACGTTATTTATACCTTTACCTTGATAAAAATCCAATATAATATGCAATGTTTTAATTAAATATGTAACAGGCGAAAAATTGTGTTAGTTTTTATTTGTAATATTATGCAAGCACCATATCTTTAATAATGGGATCTAGTTCTAAGGAAATTTTGTTCGAATGACGCCTTAAGCTACTTATGTAAGGATCCGATGTTATAAGAAGTCTGTTGAAGACAAGAAATTAAAATCGATGTTACTAAAAGGGACGGTAGTTGGCGGTTGTTTTTTTTTTTAATTGAAAGTACAGACTCGGAACTTTCATTTTTTTTATAGTAAGAGGGCTAAGCAAGGCAAAGCACATAAAGTTTTTTCCATCAAAAAATGAAAAGTTGATATTTTTTAGTATAATTTTTGAAAATTTATAAAAATTAGCTTACTTTGCCAATTTCAATAATTTTTTTTTTATAAACAAGTAGGTGCTATATTTTCACTAAAAAATAAAAGAAAAGCCATAGCTATAAACTTACACACAAAAAAAATTCTTTATTTGGACAATAATTTTAATCTGATTTTATTGAATAACTTTCCGTCGACTTCTGTTAGTTTTTTTAACTATAAAATTTCACTTTTTATAAAAAACCTTGTTGAATTTTTCTTATCCAAATATTTCTTTACAAAACAAAATCATTAAAGTTTTGAAATTGGAAAGTGGAAAAATCCTATTTTTTCCGCCGAAATGCCACTGTGCGACAGGAATATTACATTCCACGTCTGAAGCCCCAAATCAAGAAATGCATTTTCATGTGCAAGATCTGCATTATGCATAAACAGAAAATGCGAACACAGATTATGGCAGCACTTCTACCTGAACGCTGCAACTTTGCTCCGCCTTTTATCACTACAAGTGTAGATTTTGCTGGTCCTTTTCAGATAAAGGCTTCCATGCTAAGATCTCCTACCCTCATTAAAGGCTATGTGGCTGTTTTTGTCTGTTTCACAACAAAAGCAGTACACATTGAGCTTTGTACTAATCTGACCAGGGAGGTTTTTCTTGCCGCATTTGCTCTCTTCGTCGCAAGACGTGGTTTTCCTTTAAAAATCATGAGCGATAATGGCAAAACATTTATTGGAGCTCAAAGAGCTACAGAAAAGCAGTTTGTGGAGTTCATGAAACAAGTCTCACCTAACATTGTTCAAAAATATGCCCCTCAAGGTATAAACTGGCAATTCATCCTCCCAAGCGCTCTTCATATGGGAATCAGCTGTAAAGAGCTTTAAATCTCATTTTAAGAAGCTCGCTGGCAACCTCAAATTCAATTATGAAGAATTCACGACATTGTTAACCAGAATCGAAACCGTTCTCAACTCACGGCCTCTCGCTGCACTCTCGCAATATCCCTCAGACTTTGCTGCCCTCACCCCAGGGCATTTTCTTAAAGGAACGCCCATTCTGGCCACACCTGAGCCAGGCATAGAGTCACCGTCCTTACTAAACAGAAGAACGAATTAAAATTCTCCATCATAATTTCAGCCGCCGATGGAAAGAACAGTATTTAAAAGACCTTCGCAAAAGGTATAAATGGAAAATCCCAGAACAGGCGCCAATCCTTGGAGATTGTGTCCTAGTTCACGACGATTGTCTCCCCCCCTATAGAATGGCAGCTTGGCCGCATAGAGAAACTTCACTACGGTTCAGACGGTCACATCCGGGTGGTTGATCTCCGTACGCAAAATGGAACGCTAACCCGGCCGCTTGTTAAATTATGTTTCTTGCCAACTGCCGCTACCACACCACCACCAGATGTCCGTTCTGTTGCCGTTCACATAGACTGCAGCATTGCTCCATTTTCAAGGGAATGTTACCCGTACAACGTCAGAAGGTGGCACAGACACATGGGCACTGTTTAAACTGCTTGGCCCAGTCACACGCCACCCAGGAGTGCGAATCTGACATCTTGTGCCGGTTGTGTGAAAAACCGCATCATACCTTACTGCACCTTAACGCCGGATATCCTGTCCCGCCAACTGTCCTCCGCCGTCGTACGGCCACCCGACGATCGCAGCCAAACCGTGTGGCACGACCACGACATCCAGAAGCTGGATGGTCCTGGCGCCCACTCAATGCGACATCCACGCGCAACCAGATAAGGCCACAACCTCACCGCGCCACCGGCCTGAGCGGCGTTGTAGTTACGTTACAGGCACTATAGCGTCTACTAGGCTATTCCTCGCCTAGGGGGGCCGGGATGTCGAAATGAGGTTGAGCACTAACCTACACAACACTCTCCACATCAACACATTAATCATGAAAAAAGGTAGCACTGAATAAGTACAACACTCTCCACATCCAACGTTTTGTTCCTGTTTCATTTTGTACCCAAGGGAAGAAGAAGCTATGGCGGCACTGTGTTCTACACAATTCGAAAAGTCACGTACGCTGACACACGCGCGCACCGGTCAGTTCACCTACACGGCAACATAAACGGAAAAATTTAATTTTTAAATATTAGAAGTGAGATTGTGACATTTATAGTGAAGAAACGTTTGTAAAGCTAATATAGCTCATCACAAGATATTTTAACGTTTATACAGTAAAGAAGTGATTGTAAAGCTTATATAGCTCACCAAGATATTTTTAACGTTTATAGTGAAGAAGTGTTTGTAAAGCTTAGATAGCTCACCAAGATATTTTGAAGTTTATATAGAGAAAAAGCGAGAGTGGAAAGTTTATCCTGAAGAAAATATTATACAGTTTATTTATTGAAGCAGAAATCTTGTAAAGTTTATATCGTGAAGAAGAGATATTTTAAGGCTTATATAGTGGAGAAGAATTACTGTGAAACCTCTATCGTAACAAAAAAATAAAAATAAAATAAAATATACTACAGCGTTCCTACACCCTAATAATTGGTGAGCTACAAAAAAATGCGTACTGAAAATGTTTAGCATTCTCAGGGCGCTGATCAACGCATTGATTTGATCCGCTGTGCTTTTGAGCGCCGTGGAGTAAGGCTGTCGTCAGCAGGTACCCACGTTAAACACACCGGACGTTATCCGCGTGAAGGAAGTCCAAGAACCTACGATGACGCCGATGAGAATCGTGTCAGACACAAGAAAAGCTTTAGTATTGGGGATCACCCGTCAAAACATTTAAAAGCTGGGAATGACTCAGAAACAGGGACTGTTGTTCTTCATGACCAGGAGAAGCACGAAAAAGTGATTGTGCTGCATGACAGTGCCCGGCCTCACGTTAACATAACCGTTAAAGCTTACCAGGAAACGCTTAAATGGGAAGTCCTACCCCACCGCCTAGATTCTTCAGTAGTCCCATTTTAACAATTTGTTTAGAGATTGTACTGTTGCCTTGGACAATAAACTGTACCGAATTTCGTTCAGATACCTCGTCACAAAAAAGTTGTCTGTTTGATGTTTATTCAGCACTTTCTCCTGCCTGCCGCTTTATGATACATGTATATAATTTTATTTGATTGAAATCAAAGTGAGCGATAGTTATAGAGTGCTCAGTCACTTGAGTACCGAGATTCTCCGAGTTTGACAGCAGCTTTCGCGACTATTCACTTTGCAGTTACAGTGAATCACAAAATTATTTCGGATGTGAAAATTATTAATCACAACTTCGTGTTTCTGTAACATTAAATAATTTTTAATATACTTTTCAATAAATTTAATAAAACATATAGTTTATACTTCATTAAATCATTATAAAAACTTAAACACTATTTAATTTTTCATTAAAAACTTAACAAGAGCTAAAAATATTCAAATTTTTTACCTCACAAAAGTATTTTGCTTTTGTGTAGTAGTTATTTGGGAACATAAGCTAAAATTATTTAATATTGCGTATGAAAGCCATTATTTTTACAGACAGCGTCAACTTTCGGCAAAAGTCGGGGCGTATCTTGTCCCATTCCTCTTTTAAAATTCTTTTGAGCACACTTTTTGATGAAATTTAGTGTTTCCGTACTTTATTTTCTAAATGAACCCAAAGTTTACCAGGTGGATTAATGTCGGTGCTTTATTGCGGTTTTGACAGGTGTTTTTTTGTAGTTTCGGGTCATTCTCGTGTTGAAATAAAAATTTATTTTTTGACATGCCCATTTTTTCAGCTCTGGAATATAAATTATCCTTAAACGATTTTATCTATAAAAAGGATATTCCCGACTCCTTGAGCTGACATATAGCCCCACACCATGACGGAAATACCGCCTCTTACAGGGTCCGGCACTCGAAATTATTCAACTAAAAATGCCATAAATACCGTTTGGATTTTTTTTTAATACTTATTTTAAAGTAAAAAATATATGAAAATAATCACAAATTCAGGATCAATTAACTTTTGCTCGATATGAGCACCTTTTTTCTTAGCTATGGCCTTGAAACATTAAAAAACAAATCACAAGCTCGGACTATGGTTTTCTTCAGCATCTCGAGACTGTAGTATTTTTTACTTCGGACCTTGCTCTCAAAAATGTCTTAGAGAAAATAAACCATTGGATTCGCATCTGGTGAATTCGACAGCCATTGTGTGGTCTTAATGAAGTTCGGAACCTTGTTTTTCAGCCATTCTTGGTTCACTCGCGCTTTGTGAGACGATGCTGAGTCTTGTTGAAACGTCCATGGTTTGCGACTGAAATGTTTGTTTGCCCACGGCTTCATAGCAGCCTCCAGAACACTTTCCCGATAATATGTCGCATTTACTTTGACGCCAGGCTCGATGAAAACAAATGGAGAGCGCCCATCTGCGGTGACAGCGGCCCAAACCATTATTTGTGGCGGGTGCTGCCTCCTGGTGGCCAACCGATGACTTAGATTCTCGTAAACCCTATCGTTTTGAAAGTTTACGAATTACTCAATTGGAAAAATTTTTTCGTCAGAAAACACAATGTTCGGAATTCGACCGCTTCGCTCTCTCAAGTCTTACTTGTTGCTGCTCCAGTGCGAGATTATCGGCCTTTTGGAACTTGTAAGGCTTGACCTTCAGCTCATTTTTCAATATGCGTCAAATGCTGCGGTCGGATATTTTCAGTTCTTTAGCCATTTGATTGGCACTTCGTCGTGGATTTCGCTCAAGTCGCTTCTTCACTTTCCGAACCATCTCACGTGACGTTTCAGTCTTTTGATGACCACCTTCATGGCGTTTTGCGATGTTACCAGTATCATAAAAACTTTATTCACATTAAGGTGTTTGAGCTCACGAACAATTGCTGGCTGTGATTTTCCAGCTAAATATAAAGCAATCACACTATTACGTTTGAATTCCATCGCTGATCACTTTTTTATGCGTTGACTTTTGGCAAAACGCTTTTGTAAACTTGTGAACAATACTCCGAACTATCATTCAGCAAATTTATAAACAGCTGATTCCAGTGCGACAGCTGCGCGAACGGTCTGAAGTTTGTTACACTTGGAGTGCCGTACCCTGTAACATTTGTTTTGACGTTTTTGGTAATCAATTCTTCATTTGGTCTCCGCCAGACCTTATTCCGTAAGTGTTACATTTGCTTTCGCTACTAAATATTATAGTTTTCCAAAAGTCAAAACCTTTAATTTGATAGATATTAGCGAACGATGATGTCTTTTGTTTATTTATAACCAATATAATTGTTTTTTTTTTTTCTTGCAAGACGGCCGTGTATATTGCTTTTTCTAAGCACTCTGCGCACTGTTTCATCTGACATTTTGGTGCGAAACGTTGCTTTAAATTCATCGTTAATTTCATTCATCATCACTTTCTATAGTTTCGCGACATCGACTAAACATATCACTAATGTATTATGTGAATGTATCTTAATTGTGAAGGTGCAAAATAATTTTTTTTTCAGAAGTAGTTATTTTTTTACCTTTAAGCATTTTTCATGTGGAAAAAACAAAAGCAAAATACATATGTGAGCACAGAGTTTCGCCAAAACGCATATTTTTTGTTTGATCTGCATAAAGGGACAATATAGATAAAAATATAGAAAATTTAGATAAATAAACATACGTGTTGCGTCATGCGACTTTATAAATCAAAAAATATTTTTTTAAAAAATAAATTTGTTGAAATATTTGAATACAACCATGAACTTAAGATTTCTGAATTGAATTAGAACTACATACTTACCCCTTTTTGTATACATACTTACCTCTAGTCTAAGCCGTTAGGTTAAGATTTAGGCTAACTAATGAACTATTGAAATAAAGAATGTTATTGTATTAAAGACTATAACCGCGAACGGACGTTTTTCTTTTTTAACCGGAATTTTTTAAAACCGAGATTACACAGGCAATTTTGCTTTTTGCGCACCTTAGTTAGTCTAATTTCAAACTTAATCTTAAAAACGCTTAAGATTTTTTCATGGCGCCCGAGCAGGGACTCTGTGCGTGGCTGTAAAAGTGCATTTAATTTTCGAAAAGAATTTCAAAGTAATACTTAGCGTATTAATTTAATTTCGAACGCGTGAACAATTGCCTGTGAATTTTCCATTTCCTCCGGTTTCGGTCGAGTGCAAGTGACCAAAGTGACAAATACTGATAATAAATGTCTGGACAAAGACATTAAAAAATATACATAAAATAAATTCAAAAAAAAAAAAAAATTGTTTACATTAAAAAATAGCAGTGGCTTGTGAAAAATATAACACCTGTGTATACATCTATGTAAAATAATTGCGAAGTGCACACATATGGACATACACTGAAGTGAATAAAAACGAAGTGGTAAAATCCATCATAAAGAAAATAAAATACAAATTAACCTAAATTAAAAGTTGAAAAAAAAGAAAACTGAGAGACACGTTTTGTGAAGTGTGAGGTGAAAATATAATACATACATATGTACATGACATACGTGCGGTAAAATTCACCAGTCTAATAGTGCGCAAACAAAAAAATAGAGAAACCAAAACTAAAAGGAGGATAATTCGGTTAAACGGCACACAGTGGAGTGTTAAAATAAAAGCAGTGTTGAAATAAGAGTATTGTATTTATTTTTTCTAATAAAGTTAGTGCATGAGATTTATTGCGGTAAAGAAAATTTATTAAAAACTACCGCCAAAAACATAAAGTGCCGTTGAAAAAAAAGGTGTCGCGAGTGCCGCCAGAAAGTGCCGGAAAAGAGGTACAAACCCGTTAAAAAAGAGCCGTAAAACCAAAAATTGATAACTTCGGCCGTTAAAACGTTAAACACCTATTTGGAGTAACATCACATCGGTACCGAACGGGATTGCGTCAACACCATCGTCCCACTGCTACTGCGTCAACGCCGATTCTCAACACCGTCGCTTCTAACGTCGACGCCAGATCCTCCTGGGAATGGGCTGCAATTGCATTCTCTGCAAAGAGGGAAGTGAATGCAGGCAAACCGCCTATGCATAAAGTGGTGCGAATAAAGAAAAATACGAAAAGTAAAAAAAAAAAAAAACAAACAGCAAATGCACACTTTCAGTTTTTTGGCTCTCCCTCTTTTCACAATTTTTTCACATACCGAATTTTTATATTGCATATATTTCTCATATTTTAATATTCACATACGTATATATACATACATACATGGTGCATTCCACTGTTACGTACAGACAAGTTCAACTAATTTTACGGTTTATATTACATATAGCACTTAACTGTTTTATCAGATATATATATTTTTTTCTCCAATTTAATGGATTATATACTAGTCTTTAATAGTGCGAAGAAACATTTAAAAAAAGTCATGAAATACTGAAGAAAAATGCAAACAACCCACGTCACGTACGGGACACATCAAGTCAACCAACATTCGAAATCGTTGTAGTTTTATTCAGATTTCAGCGAATATATTACAGGTGCACAAAAAGTGTCTTCGAAGGAAATTATAACTAAGAATCAAGCTTGCTACTAGTGAAAAAAATATTAATTAAAACACATATTTATAATTTAAAAACATTTTTTTATATTTGGCACGTGCAGACAAATCGCGTCACGTACGGGACATAGTTCAATTTAAATCTATAATATATGTAAACATCAATATGTAAATACAGTTTTGTCTTGGGAAAGGCAATGTTTTCTGCACTCCACAACTTTCTCCACAGTTTTAATAAAATGGAAGTTAGAAATTCCAGTCCCACGGCGATGCACTTTTAATCCTTTCATAAATTTCCGAGGATGGCACATAAATCACACAGGTTTTTGTGACTAATTGAGAATCTAAATCAGAAAAGTCCTTGGCTGATTGGATAACAACATGTTCATTTTGGCTCATCATTTTCTCTCTTACAAGTCTTTTGATATTTCCGCCACCTCCGTTTATCACACCTTTTCCATGCGATGTAGCAAAATATTTCCAATAAAAGGGCCTTTTGTAATTTTCGCTCAACATTGATGTTAGTTTAACCATATAACGGTTCTTAAATTCCGATGAAGGGCCGTCACTCCAAATAATTTCCGCTGAAGGTAAGTCTTCATTTTCTTTATGCATCAAGTCAAACAACTTAGTGATGAAAACAAAAACTGTATCCTTGTCTTTCGAATTTGCATCTGAGCATATAAGATATGTTTGGCAATTGCCTTTGTAAAAACTTGCAGCAGTAAATAAAAGAACACTTGTTCGTGACCAGAGTGCGCTTTGAACTTCATTCTGGTATTCACAGCCAAAAGACATCGCAAAATCAACTTGAAGGATTCGCACATTTTCATTGCGTTTGTCTTTTTGATATTCACCGGCTTGAACTCGTTTTAAATTAACATGCTTCATCATAATATGGATAGAATCAATAAATTTTTCTTTAAGTTCACCTGAACTTGTTTCGTGGTTTACTAAACGTAGTTTATTTTCTGAGTTTTTTTCCCACTCTTTCCATAAACAGATTGTACTTAAATCCATAGAAATTAATATTTTTTTGCCATCAGAACAAGTATCACATACTTTTTTCCAGCACTTCGAATCCAAAGAAGGATCACATAAAATCATAGTCCACCAGTCGTTACAATAATTTTGTTTCAAACCTTTCAATTTGAACATAAAATTTTCATGAGTTAAACATTTGCACTGGTCTGAAGGTGTGTCTTTCATTAGCAAAACCTTTTTCTACAAAATTTTGAAAATCCAATTTTGATATTAGGAAAAAATTCTTTAAAAATGCAAAAGGCTTCTCGTAGGTACAAAGTCAAATAATGCTTTTGACTCTTCTTCTTAATGCCATTTTCCCAGACAACGATGAAATCATTTGCGCCTGGGCAGGTATATACAATATCCGGACGATAGTAAAATGCTTTCACATCGTCATAATGTGTATCGTCACCTGATGTGCTAATGTTTGGGCTTTCTGCTAGAGCAATGTCCATTTTACGCGCTAGTTCTGTAAAAACCACTTTTTACTACTGCTGAAGTAAAAACATATATAAACTTTAAATTTTCTGTTTATTAAAAAAAACAATATAAATTCATATACATATTACTTAAATTATTTGGTAGTTGTAACTTAAATAAGTAATATTTTTCTTTTCTTCTTGTTTGCCATATCATTAATTACTTCATCTGGATCTATTTTAATATCCCAGTGCACTGCAATAACAGCAAGTGCACTCAGCCGCTCATTGCCCATCACACTGCGTGGTAAAGTTTTTATTCTTCTTAAGGTTGAAAAAGTTCTTTCAACGGAAGCGGTCGTCACTGGAAGAGTTGCTAAAATTGTAAGCAGGTAGTGAATATTTTTAAAATAAGTTGCATCGCAATGTTGCAGTAATTTCAACACTTCTATGGTTGGATCCATTGTTGATAAACTGGCACACCACAATCGATACTCTGATTTTAATGCTGTCATTGATATTTGCTCCTCGAAGTAAATAGTTAAATTTTTTAATTCTTCGGCATTATCAATTGCAGCAAAACCTGGGAGTAGAATTTGAAATGACGAGAGTATATCCTCATTCACTAATAAACGTTCTGTCATGTTTTGAATCAGAGCATCAACGCATGGAATAAATATTGTAACTCTGAAGTGGCTTTCAGGGGTTGTGCAAGGTGGATTAGCACGAGTAGTTTGACGCGAAGTCACTCTAGGCACTACAAGATCTGTGTCAAAAAGATCTTTAGACATTTGTGATGCTGTTTGGAAAATATCGTTGAAAAAACCATCTGCTGTTTCTCTTATCTGGTGCACAGTTCTTATTAATTCTTTGGCTCGGTTCATTGCTGATACAAAATCCATAGATTTTTCTTGAAGTTGCACAGACAGTGGCAGCATTAAGCTGAACAATTGCTCACAGACGAATAGACTAAGCAAAAAATCGCTTTTCTCTACCACTGCTAAGAAGGCTGATGCTTTAGACGAAATGGACCATGTCTTACTCGAAATTATTTCCAAACTTAGTACAATGAATTTAAAAAGCTCCACAAAGCTTATAATGCTTTCATGCCTTTCTATAAACCTTGTTTCACAAAGGCGAACAAGTAGTCTTTTTTTGCTTTCTGGTGCGTGCTTCTGTATAACGTCCTGGAAAGTTGTGTTTGCATTTGAATGGTTTCTAAATAAATTTGCTATTTCATTGACAATACCAAGGCAGTTCCGTATTGAAGGTAATGACATAGTATTAGAAAGCGCAAGGTTCAATCGGTAACTAGCGCAATGAACATATCGTGCTTTTGGAGACAGTTGTCTTATCCTGGTTTGCACTCCACTTAAATGCCCTGACATGTTTGCTGCTCCGTCATATCCCTGTCCAACCAACTTCGCCATATCAAGATGGAGATCTGTACAACGCTTAAGCATGACTTTTGATAAGTTTTCAGAAGACTGATCGGTAATTAGAATAAAGCCCACAAAATCTTCACGAAATGCTGGATATTTGCATGAGAAGTCTACATACCGTAGACATAACGAAAGTTGCTCTTTACCTGCAACATCCATTGTTTCATCACCAAGAATGCTAAAACACTTTGCGCTATTCACTTTATTAATTATTTTGCTTGTCACAATATTAGCGCCAGTCTCGAGAATCTCATTTTGAATATCTGGGCTTAAATATTTGGCATTCTTAGCACTATTCGCGATTTGAGCTCTCAAATTTTCATCGCCAGCATCCAATCTGAAACGTAATAGGGTCTAAATTTTCCATCCTTCTGTTCAGGCCGAGTTAATGACAGCGCGCCGCTATCATGGTCGCCTCTTAAAGGAAGTTCTTGCTCTGCGCAAAAAAGGATTGTTTCAATAATATGTTTGAGAGCATTTCTATTTTCTTCTACTTCCTTTGCGCGCTGCATATCCAATCGAGACCTTAGCCCTCCTTCAGCCCTCTAGCGCCCCCCCCCCCCCCCTGGCTACGTGCCTGCAACCCGCTTTTTTGCCCTTTGCAATCTCTTCTTATCCCTTTCCTTAAGTAAAATTGCTTTTAACTCACCTTGAGAAAGATTTTCTGCTTTTCGTTTACGAAGTTCACGCAATCTTTTAGTCTCATTAGCGGTAAAGTTTGGATCGCAAAAAGTTGTGTAAAGACTAGTGAAAAAATCCGACTTGTTGTTACTCTCAATAAAAAACGGTATTTATAAAAAATGAGACTTACTCACTACAACTTTTGTAAATTATTTCAGATGAAAACATAATCTCACTATGTACGTGCAATCATATATAAAAAAAATGCATATTTGTAAAACAGTTCAGAGTTCCACTTTTTCATGGAATTCTTCACATATGCATCTATGCATCTACATAAGTAAAAGGGGGATCGTGGGATTTGCGGTAGCGTTCTCAATTAAACATTAAGGTGCAATATTTTATACATTACAGACAAAAAATTTTAAAATTTTAAACAAAATAAGGTTTAACAATCCGGTTCTTTGGAAAATTTTCTCGTTGAAAAAAAAATTTTTCAAGAACGTTCAACTGTGCTATTGCTCATTTTGCATACTTCATCGGGTTGGCTTTCGTGCACTTGGGAATCGATATTATTTTTTCTCGTTTCGTAACAGATTCCAAATATATTTATTGCCAACCTTTATTGCTATTGGTTTGGCTTTCGTATATTTGGTAATCAATCTATATATATTTTTCGTTTTCGTTATCGATTTTTACTATATCTGTTGCCAACCTGTATAGTCTTTTTTATCCGGAAATTTAATTTAAATAAGCAAAATGAGCAAGCCAAAGCCAACTATCGCCAACCTCTCTCCAAGTAAGGAGTTGATCGACTTAAAGTTTAAAGCGTCAAAGGACGGTGGCGAAAAGTAGCATTTTACGCATAAAAACGTGTCTTCTAGAAAAGACTATGTCACTAGATCCAATCGAATTGGAATGTCGTCTTGATATACTAAACTCACATAGTGATAAATTCATGAAATGTCAATCTAAAATTGAAGAGATTGATGAAAACGACCTGGCCCGAGGGGAGTTAGAGCACATAATTGTAGAAACAAAATCTATAATTAAAACAATTTTGGCCAAAAATAGAACATCTATTGCTGAAACATCATTCGTAACGTCTCACAGCTCAAGGCTCTCAAAAATGAATGTGCCGAAATTCAAGGGAGAATATTCGGAATTTAAAAATTTCATGAGTTTGTTTGAGAGTTTGGTTCACAATGATCCAAACATCCCAGATATTGAAAAATTTAACCATCTGGTTAATTGTCTACGTGGGGAGGCTCTGGGCACGGTAAAGGCGTTTCAAATGTCGGATGAAAACTATCCGAAGGCGTTGGCAAGTCTCGAAAAGGTTTACGACAGTAAATGTTTGATTTTTTTAATACGATTTCAAAACTTTTTGAGTTGCCAACCATCCCTAAGCCATCAGCCCCTTCATTGCGCGCGATGATTGATGAAGTGTCAGCTGTATATGACTCATTGCTATCGCTGGGCGATGAGAAACAAATCGCAAATGCGATAATTATTCACATAGCATGACAAAAGTTGACTCTGCCACTCAATCAAAGTGGGAAGAACAGCTGGATTACAACAAGTTACCATTGTGGAAGGATTGTGAAGCTACCTTGAATAGACGGTACCAGCACCTATCAGCTGAAGGCGCATCATCTTCGAGGACGAGATCCATAGCAGCAGCCAGCGCGAACCACGTGAAGCAGCCTCACATGAATGGAACGAAGTCCGCTTTAGTTGCGGCGAATACAAAGTAGCCGACATGCCAGCAGTGTAAATCGAAGGTCCACTATTTAACAGCTTGCCCCACTTTTAAAACTCTCTCTGTTCAACAGAGATTTGAGTTTGTCAAATCGGTGCCCTTATGCACAAATTGTTTGCGTAAGGGACATTCCGTATCCAAATGCAGAGCGGATCGATGTCGCGTGTGTAATCGGTTCCACCACACATTACTGCACTAGTATCCTGTATTCTTCGCTGCTGAACCTCATCCGCAACCAACAACAACTACACATGCAATGCATACAATAAGTGTGCCTGATCGGGTAATGTTGGCAACAGCAGTTATTCTGGTGAGATCAAGCTGTGGAGAGTACCTGCCCGCAAGTGACTTGCTAGACTCAGGAAGTCAAGTCAACTTCATGACGGAGGATTTGGCCGAAAAACTGCGGATTCGACGCCAAAACCGGACTTTAAATATTATAGGGATTGGAAATTCAAGTACAAAAGTCGGGGCCAAATTAAGCGCATTTGGCGGAATTCTGGATTATGCGATGTATTTCGGCAAATCATCCCGACCATACCATTAATATTAATGGTTGGAAAATTCCGCACAATATTAAATTGGCGGATCCAGAATTCAAAAATCTCAAAAGATCGATATGTTATTAGGAGCAGAAACCTTTTTCGATTTGTTAGCGGTTGGTCAAATTAAAAGTGGCCCTAATCAACCAACGCTACAGAAAACTCTTTTGGGATGGATTGTTTCTGGCAAATATGTTAGCAGTCTTAGTCCTCCTCCCGAAGTAAATGGCACATTATGCCAAACTGAAGAAGACTTAACGTCAATAGATTCAGTAGTCCAAAAATTCTGGGCTCTGGAGGAACTTCCTTCAGAAACAATTGGCAACAAATTCACACCTGAACAAAATGAGTGTGAACAATTTTTCGTCAATACAAATGAGGTATTACATTCAGGAAGGCTTCAAGTCAGAATGCCCTTTGAGGCTGACCGTAAGTTACTCGGTCACTCCTATGAAATCGCAGTTCGGTGATTTCAGACCCTGGAGAGGAAAACATTGAAATATCCAGAACTTCGTAAAATGTATCTAGACTTCATGAATGTGTATAAAGCGTTGGGTCACATGAGCACAACAAATATTAAGATCCCGAATGAACCACACTATTTCATTCCGCATCAGTGTGTTTTGAGGCCCGAAAGTACAACAACAAAATTACGAGTTGTCTTTGATGCGTCGAGTCGTACTTCTTCTCAAATTTCATTAAATGAACTTTTGATGGTAGG
This sequence comes from Bactrocera zonata, assembly GCA_037783105.1. NCBI lineage: Eukaryota > Metazoa > Arthropoda > Insecta > Diptera > Tephritidae > Bactrocera > Bactrocera zonata. The sequence goes on from JBAWJQ010001698.1 coordinate 1,067,931, forward strand.
CCCAACCATCCAAGAAGAATTGTACTCAACTCTTTTTCGTTGTCGTTTACATAAGTACGCTTTAACGGCAGACATTACTAAAATGTACCGCCAAATAATCATACATGAAGAAGACAGAAACTGTCAGCTTATTTTGTGGAGAGAGCATCCCTCAGAGCAAATTCAGATTTTTCGACTTAACACCGTCACTTACGGCACTGCGCCTGCACCATTTCTTGCAACTCGGTGTTTACAAATGCTCAGCGATGCTAATACAACTAAATACCCACTCGGTTCATTGGCCATTAAAAGAGACTTTTATGTTGATGACTAATTAACAGGATCTGAAAGTTTTGAGTCTCTAGATCTTATAAGAAGGGAAGTAATTAAAATATTAAACTCGGCCGGATCCACCTTAACGAAGTGGTTTTCGAAGCACCCTAAATTTTTCGACAGTAATCTTACTGAGAAGTCATTAAGCTTCAATGACAAAAACTCAACTAAAACACGATTTGTTTCGATTTGTTTTGGATGTCAATTTTCATGATCTGCAAGCTACTAAACGAAACATTCTATCAGTCTCTGCTCGCCTTTTCTATCCTCTTGGATTATTAGCCCCACTAATTACCAATGCAAAAATCTTATTGCAAGAGCCAATCTGCTAGTGATGTCAAATGTATATTGCTTACTGCAAAGTCTAGAGTGGCTCCGCTGAAGACCAAGACTCTTCCGCGTCTCGAGCTCTCGGCAGCACATCTTCTTGCCAAATTATGGTCACGAATTGCGCCAATGTTGAATCGACAATTTGAAAAAATTATATTTTGGACAGGCTCTGAAATCGTATTGCATTGGGTTAAAATGCATCCATCTTCATTACAAAACTTTGTCGCAAATAGAGTGTCTGAAATCCAAGAATTGACTGACAATATAAATTGGCGACATGTTCCAACAAAACAAAATCCTGCGGATCAAGTGTCTCGGGGTTGCAACGTGGATGAATTGAATAATTCAATATGGTTTGGCGGTCCACAGCTCCTCCTAGAAGACCCCGCTTTATGGCCAATTAACACTCACTTCCAGCTCTCCCCAGACATTGAAGCATTAGAGAAGAAGAAAAAATGTGAAATAGAATTCACCATTGAACCTTATCGAAAAATTCTCTTCTCATCAAAAATTGCTTCGTGTGGTTGCCTATGTATTACGGTGGATTAGACGACCAAAAATGCCTACGGAGGGAAAGGACCTAACATCTGACGAATTACACTTGAGTTTTTTGAAAATTGTTCAGGTAATTCAACATTCGGAATTCGCGAATGAAATCCAAAAACTGACGAAAGGCACCACGCTACCCGCAAACTTGCAAAAACTCAATCCGTTTTTGCATGAGTACTCGAATAAGTCACTTTCGTTCAAATTAATCCGAGTAGGAGGTCGCCTTTTAAATGCACCTCTCCCATACGATGCCAAATTCCCATTATTACTAAATAAGAATTCGCACTTCGTTATTAACTATTTACGGTTCCTGCACTTTCGAAATCACCACGCATGGGCAAAAGCGTTGGTTGCGCTTCTTCGAGAACGCATATGGCTGATCAATGCAAGAGAAGCATGCAGTAGAACCGTTAGAAACTGTACACACTGCTTTCATTATAAGCCGAAGTTGCAAACCCAAATAATGGGAAACTTGCCAGTTGAAAGACTTCGAGCGCTACGATCCTTTCTTATATGTGGCGTAGATTTTTGTGGTCCAATTTATACTACATTAAAAATACGCGGTCGACCACCCGTAAAAACCTATTTCGCAGTTTTCGTTTGTTTCACGTCTACAGCTGTACACTTAGAATTAGTTTCTGACTTATCAACTAATTCCTTTATTCTCGCCCTAAAAAGGTTCATTGGTCGCCGAGGGATGCCACAGACGATATACAGCGACAACGCAACCAACTTCGTCCGCGCCGATCGCAAGTTGCGCGAACTCAAAGAGGCGTTTCTGTCCCAGTCTCCGGAAGTAATGGAATTTGCCGCCGAAGAAGGGTTCAAATTCGCATTTGTACCACCGAGGGCGCCGCACTTCGGTGGGTTATGGGAGGCGGCAGTGGAGTCCGCCAAACACCTCGCCGTGCGCGCAATGGGCAACGAGCTACTCACCGCCGAAGAGCTAGGTCGCCGAGGCCAGGTGCCGAAGTGGAGGCCATCCTCAACTCGCGGCCCCTCGCACCGTTGAGCCAGGATCCCAACAACAACGAAGCATTGACTCCAGCACACCTACTAATAGGGTGCTCCCTCCGAGCCTTACTACCGGCACAAGTGTAAACGGACCCAATTTGCTATTGCGAGAGATGGCAACTTGTTTGCTGTCTCAAGCAACAGTTTTGGCGACAATGGTCCAAAACGTAAATTACCAGTCTTCAGGAGCGCAACAAATGGCTACACCCGAAACGCAACCTGCAGCCCGGCGATCTCGTCCTCGTCCACGAAGACAACACGCCACCTCAGCACGGCACTAGGACGAATCGCCGCAACCGCAGAAGGACGAGACGGAAAGGTGCGAGTGGCAGACGTGGCAACCAAGGCAGGCACCATTAAGCGCCCTATTCACAAGCTAGCCCTGCTGCCTATCGAAGTTGAAAGATCATGATCCTGTCAAGGTGGCCGGTGTTGCGCCAAGCGACTTTGTGCGTCTAAAAATAATGGTTTAAAAAGAAATTTGTAATTGAAGAATCTATGAATATTATTAAATGTTGTTTTTTATGTCTTGTAAATACTTACCATTTTTATATTAACAAAAAAGAAAACATCTATTACCAATGTATTAGAAGGCTCTATTACCGTGGATTATAAGATTGCTGAATTATATCTACGTATACTTACCCCTCTCTTATATGTACATACTTACCACTAGATTAAGCCGTTAGGTTAATTTTTAAGCTAAGCCATGAAATCCGTTTTAATAAAGAATTCACTTATATAATAACCATAATCGAGAACGGTCGTCTTTTTTATCGGCATCTTTTAAAAATCGCAAAGGCACAGGCAATTTCGCACGTTCATAACTCGCGCATCCCAATTAATTTATTAAAGTTCTCAAAAAAGCTTGAGAAATTTTTCAATATATATTCCTATTCTGGATACGCTCTTCTATCAGTCCATACCCTTTTTAAGTACGAAACAGCCCAAGGGCATGTTATTCTAAATTCCAATTAAAATATGCTTCTTCTATTTAAAATAAAATTAATAAAGGGTTATCCAAGTAGTGATACATTTTTCACCAACCTTTTTTCGACAGATCACGTGAGTTACGTACATACTACCACAAACACCCAATACCTCGAACCTCTGCCACAACAGATATTAAAAAAATTTTACAAAAATATTGAGGCAAAGTCAGCGACACTTATGTATAACGATACTTAAATGTCGCTGCCTAATCGACATTAGTGTCGTTTCACTTTAATAAAATATTATATTAAAAACAATTGGCCAATTAAAGTCCCTTATATAAAAAAAATGCTTAAGTTTTGTTTTGTAAACAGTTTGCTAAAATGTTTCTGCATTATGAAAAATAAATATTAAAGCAATAAGCAATAACAAACGAAATTGATGATTATGCTTGATCGGCAGTTTAACAGTTTCATATTTCGAATGCTTACAATTTAAGTTCATTTTCGACCACTGCTGATTCAATTTTTAGTTTTAAGAATTTAGTCTGAAGACCAAGGGAAACGAATAAAGTTGACAAGTTTCGTATTACAATAATTTGTTTTATTTAAATACATGTACACGCTTGTATTTTTTTTTCCTTGAAAATACCCTAAAAAAAATTCCCTGAAAATTTTAGCCCTTAATATTAACATTAAGAACTGGACCAAGGGCTGTAAAAATGTTCCGTATAAAATACAATACAATCGTGAGTTTTTATCTTTCAACTCCTACAGATCAGAGATATTTTATGGCATCGCTTTGACTTTAGACGCATACAAGGTATGTCGCAAAAGAAACAGGTCTGTTAAAAAAAAAAAAAAACAACAAAAAAATTTATATTTTTTAAAAGTTATGCTTTTTTATTCAAAGTAATTTCCTTTTGCTTCGATACAGCGTTTAGCCTGGTCAATTAGCATTTCAAATGAGTGTTTAAGGTCATTTTTCGGAATGCTCTTGAGAATATCGGTCGTCGCCTTTTGGATAGCTGAAATGTCCTGAAACCAGTGTCCTTTCATGGGCAAATAAAGTTTTCCAAATAGGTAAAAATTACAGGGTGCCAGATCAGGTGAGTAGGGTGAGTGATTAATGGTTAATACGAAGTTTTTTGTCAAAAAATTAGTGACGAGCGTCAACCGGTGACACGGCGCATTATAGTGCAACAGGCGCCAGGACCCTGTCTCACGGTATTGTGGTCGAGCACGACGAATGCGTGATGAAAGACGCTTCATAACACCAAGGTAAAACACAGCATTAATCGTTTGGCCAGGTGGGACGAACTCTCAGTGTACAATACTCTTGGAATCGTAAAAACCAATCAGCATTGTCTTTATTTTGGACTTCTGAAGACGACTTTTTTTAGCCCGACTTCTGATCGTCACAGAGGTCCTCACGACCTTCTTGGAATCGCTTAAACCACTCATGCGCATTACTACGAGATAGGCACTGATCACTATAAACTTTTCTCATCATTTGAAATGTTTCAGTAAACGTTTTCCCAAGTCTAAAGCAAAATTTAATATTTGCTCTTTGTTCAAAATGCATTTTACGACCGATAACCAAAAGCTGCTGTCACTTTTTGATCGATAATAACGATTGTAGTTATCCAATTGTCTTAAAATTTTTACGAAATGTCAACAAGGGATCAACCTTTTTATTTCATATACCCACCAATAGGTGGCGCCACCAGAAACATTTATATTTGATCTGTTTCTTTGCGACAGACCTTGTATATATTTTTTTTTTCAACATATATTGCTAGCTTGAAAAGCTAATTTATGTGAAATGTATCAAAATTGTTTATTTTTTTTTATTTTAGTTTACTTTTGGCCTTTACACGATTGCGTGTATTTAAAAAAAAAAAAAAGATACAGCCTGACTCGTTGTTCAGAGTACTTTAGACGAATAGGTTCTTTTTTATTTAGGATCTTTTGCGCAGATTCTACCGACTGCGCCAGTAATATTTTTGTAACATATAATAGATTTTATTGAATAATATTTTTGTAACAAATAACATTTATTAAATAATATTTTGGAACACAATCAACTAGAACCTTACGAGTAGGATAATGAAATCTGAGTGAGTAGTGACAAACGCGATTTAACAAACGGTGCCGCTTAATGTGCGGGACCACTTTCAATGGCGAAAATGATGAATTGAAGCACGTGGGTAATGTTGCATTCGATGCTTCTGCTGGCAAAAGTCTCCAATGCAACATTAGGATATGTCACTTGCATATAAATATATACATACGTATATTTTTGCGTTATTATTTTCTTTCTTTTTGCGTTCTTATCTCAAAAGGTACACGTACTAAGGAATAATACACAAATTAATCGCCAGTATATCACAGATACGTTTAACTAATACACGGTAAAAAAAGTCAATAATTATATACAAATATTTTTTGATTTTGACAATTTATGCGGTGAGCACGTGTTCGCAAATTTATATAATTCAATTAATTAATAATAAAAGTTGGATTTCTATTTTTCTTCTCACATTTGCTCTTATTTCCAATTTTATAATTGTATTTCAAAGCAAAACATTTTTAAGCTCAAAGCTTACAATTTAATTCTATAAATGCAATCGGAGCAATCAAAAGAGGTTAAACCAAGAACACCTCAATTATTAGAAATTCCCAAAATGGTTGATGAAGATAAATCACAAAGCACACCTGCAGAAGCTAAACGCTTAAAGTAGAGTGCCAAACAAAAAAGAACCGAAGATAATTCAGTGTCAAGGTTCATAACTGAAAGTGACAGTTTTGTTAGATACTGCACGAGATTTACTGCTTCCCCTATTAATGACAACACAGAATCGGTTGTAAATTTAAAAATTCAAAGCACAGATAACATATGAGAGTAGTTACGACTCAAAAAGAAGAAATATACTCTTGAAAGTGCCAGCTTGTGATACTGAAGTTTTTCACGGAGGTTATGAGCAGTGGCCGTCCTTCCGGGACATGTTCACTGCCGTATACATTACCCATCCTAAACTTTCACGAGCTCAAAAGCTGTACCATCTCAGATACAAAACAAAAGGGGAAGCTGGCAGTATCGTCAAGCGTTTCGCTTTAAATAACGAAACTTTAATCTGGCATGGGAAGCACTGGTCGAAAGATACGAAAATGAAAGAGTAATAACAACCAAATAACAATTTTAATGAATTTACCAAGAATTCAACAAGAAACCAGCCAAGAGTTTCAAAAACTATACTTGACAGTGACTAATTGTTTATCTGTGTTAGAAACACAAAAGATTTCCACAGAATCGTGGGACCCTATCCTAATAAATATTTGTGCAGCAACACTGCCTGATGCTGCTTTGCAACGATGGGAGCAATCACTACTGGCAAGAAAGAAATCGCCAAAACGGCATCAAATGAAAGACTTCTTAACAACTCAATACGAAATAGCTGAGCGAGTTGACAAAAAAATAGTCAAGCCAAAAAATAATCAAAATGAGTCGAATAAAAACTTTTTTAAACCCCAAGCCAGCAATAATATATAGTATAATATACAATATATAATAGGCACGCTAATAGAAGCCAAACATTTGTGACAAATCAAACAAATCATTGGCAGTCAATATGTAAAATATATGTAAAGGAGGTCACAATGTAAGGTCTTGCGAGAAGTTTAAAAAAATGTCTGTTTCAGATAGGAACAATCTTGTCCGACAACATAAATTTTGCATCAACTGTCTGTCCAATTCTCACAGGACAAAAGACTGTGAAAGCAAATTTAATTGTGTGTACTGTCGACGAAGACATCACTCATTGCTTCATATTACAAATTTTCAAAATGTGAAGCAAAATCAATTTCATAAAACCACCGGCTTAGTCACTATAACCAAAAGTGGTAATCCCGAAAAAAGGGAAGAACAACCATGTTGCTCTAAAGCAGCAAATAATAAAGCTCTTAATCCGGAAATGAAAGCAAAATTCTTTTACCCACTGCGGTCACCGCTATTGAACATAGAGGAAAATTATTCAAATTAAGAGCATTAATAGATCAAGGTTCCTAAAGATCCTTTATATTACATCATCTAAAGCTCAAAATCGGCTAAAATTGCCTGTCAAAAATTCAAATTTCCAAATTTCAGGAATGAGTGGAAGATCCCAACTGCCATACCCCATCACAAATCGAATTGTTATTAGGTAGTGACTTAATACCTCAAATAATTCTTGAAGGTATAGAAAAAATATCCAATAAATTGTTAGCCCAAAATACAATGTTTGGGTGGATATTAAGTGGCCAAGTCACAGAAAAAATTAATGCTTTTACAACTGAAGTTGAAAATATTTCAAACGAATATTTAAATAATGAACTCAAAAGATTCTGGGAAGTAGAAGAATTACCTCAGACTACTCAACTTTCAGACGAAGACCAGGCATGTGAAGCCTATTATAAGTCCACAACAACAAGAAACGAAAATGGTCGTTATGTTGTCCGACTCCCTTTCAAACCCACTATCCCAGATTCTATAGCTCTAGGTCACTCTAGAATATCAGCAGTCCAGCAATTCATAAGCTTGGAAAAAAGTCTGATAAAGAAAAGTGAGCTCAAATCAGCATATGATAATGTGATGGATGAATATTTAGACCTCAATCATATGGAAAAAGCTGTACCATATGAAAGAGTGTCTAAAGGTAGATATTTATCATTTTATCTGCCACATCACGGGGTAATACGACCTGATAAAATCACAACAAAAGTACGAGTGGTTTTCAACGCCTCAAAGTGTACAAGCTCAGCTAATCACTCAACGTCGTACTATATACTGGCTCAACCTTACAACCTGATCTCATGATGCTAATACTAAATTGGAGCATGTTTAAATACGTTTTTAACAGGGATGTTGAGAAAATGTATAGGCAAATTCTGGTGCATGAAGATGACCAAGACTTACAACGCATAGTCTCCCGCAATTCAATTAATAGTCCAATTAGCGACTACAAACTTAAAACAGTCACCTTTGCCATCAACTACGCACCCTATTTAACCATTAGGACCTTACATGAAGTTGCAAAAATCTGTGAAACAAATTTACCTTTAGCAACTTCTGTGTTACAAACTCAAACATTCTATAAGGTCGCCACACTATACCATTAGCGTGCGAATCATTATCTCAAGTGATCAAAGCACTAAATTCGGCAGGTTTTCCCCTAAAGAAAATAACATCAAATCATCCCGAAATAATCAAAAATATAAAAAAGGAAGACTTATTAGATACAGACTTTCTTAAATTCGAAAAGGCTAGTACAACAAAAACACTAGAGATTCAATGGAATGCGATAACAGATCAATTCTCATATACAATTGAGTCAATATCTGCAATGTCCGCCATTACAAAACGACAAATCCTTTCCTCGGTGGCAAAATTTTTCGACCCCGCAGGATGGCTTTCGTCAATAATGATTCAAGCATGAATCTTCATTCAAGAATTGTTTCAAGATGGCACTGAATGGAATGAACAGGTTAAACATGTACGTTTAACAAAATGGGTTCAATTTGCTAACAACTTGCATAATATATCAGAAATTCAAATCCCTTGATGGGTAAATTTCACCCCTAACATTAACGCAGAATTACATGGTTCCTGTGATGCCTTTGAAAAGGTTTATTGTGCAACAGTCTATGTACGCACTCGGTACGATAACAAAACATCTCTCTTGGTAGCCAAAGCCAAAGTCGCACCTTTGAAGACACTCAGTCTGCTACGTCTTGAACTGAAAGGTGCTCTTCTGTCAGCAAACGTAATTTCAATAGTTCAAACCCATCTGAAATTAACCGATCATAAAACGTATCTTTGGTCAGACTCATAAATAGTTTTAACGTGGTTAGAAAAACCACCCTATTGCAGGAAGATCTATGTATCTTACCGGATATCTCAAATTTTGGACTTAGTTGGCCCAGCAAAATGGCAAGATGTTGCAAGTGCAGATAACCCAGCGGATCTTGGGACAAGAGGTTGCAAGCCATTGCACCTCTCTACACTCTGGTGGAATGGACCAACATGGCTAACAGAATCACCAGAATTCTGGCCAAAATCTCCCGCTCGTAATATAATACCGCCGGAAAGTCGGAAAATTGAAAATTTTCATATCAATCCAGAAGAGGATGATATTCTGCACCGATTTTCTTCATTTCCTAGAGCACTAAGAGTAGTCGCTTACATGCACAAATTCACCCAAAGACTTAAACAAAAAATGAAAGGGTTACCAAATGATCCTTGCGTACAACTAACGCATTCCGATTTGCAACATGCCAAAGTTAGTCCCATCACATACACCCAAACTCGCTATTTCAGTCGAGAGAAAGCAAAGTTGCTCGAAAGACAACCACTCGAAAGGGGAAACTCTCTTCTCGTCTTAAATCTATTATTGGACACTAAGGGATTAATAAGGGCAAATGGAAGATTAGCGAATTCCAGCTTCAGTTACAACTATTATACCTGAGAAATTTCGTTTTACACATTTATTCTTAATATATCTTCACCAGCTTACACTACATGGTGATCATCGCTGGATGCAGCAAATGGTCCGACAATAATTTTATATACCGCGACTAAAGCCAAAACTTAAAAACACGATTTTTATGTGTAAACAATGTACCTTGTACAAACACGCAGATCATGGCAGCTTTACCACCTGAACGCTGCAATTATGCTCTACCCTTTACTATTACTGGGGTTGATTTTGCTGGACTTTTCCAGATAAAGGCCTTGAAGTTAAGGTCTTCTTCATTTAGAAAAGGGTGTGTGGCTGTCTTTGTATGTTTTACGACAAAGGCAGTACACCTCGAGCTTTGTTCAGATCTGACAACTGCGACTTTCCTCGCAGCATTTGCACGCTTTGTCGGACGACGCGGATTTGCCTCAAAGATTATGAGCGACAATGAAAAAACTTTATTGGAGCTCAAAGAGCCACCAAGAAAGAGTTCATAAACTTTATGAAAGAAGTATCCCCTGAAATTGTTAAAAAATATGCATCCCAAGGGATCGATTGGCAGTTTATACCTACATGTTCTCCACACATGTGCGGACGTTGGGAATCAGCAGTAAAAAGCTTTAAGTCCCATTTAAAGAAAACAGCTGGTAATCATAAATTCAATTATGAGGAGTTTACTACACTGCTCACTCGTATCGAAGCCATATTAAATTCAAGACCTATATCACCACTCTCCCAAGATCCCTCCGATTTCACAGCTCTTTCACCTGGACACTTCCTCAGAGGAATTCCTCTTCTCGCCATACCTGAGACAGAAGCAGACTCACGCACTTTATTATATCGATGGAAAAGAATCAAGATTCTCCATCATGAATTCAGCCACAGATGGAAGGAGGACTATCTTAAAGATCTCCATAAGAGATATCGATGGGAAACGATCCAGAAGGACCGCAGTACAGGCGAATGCGTCATCATACAGGACGAATGCCTTCCCCTAACCGAATGGCGACTAGGTCGCATTGAAAAGGTACATCAGGGACGAGATGGTCATATAAGAGTAGTAGATGTACGAACACAAACTGGCCTATTAACTCGACCACTAGTGAAATTGTGTTTTCTTGCAAATACAGAGGAACCGATCACCGGAAACCAGCGAACGCAAACGCATACATAAAATCAAGCAATTATTAATTAAAAATACGTCGTTTTGCAATCCGTACGTTCAAACCAAAAACCTAATGAACGCGATTAATGATAAACAACTAAATCCATATATATAAAAAATATATAATATATATAAAAAATATAAATACATAAATACATATATCTATATATATATATATATATATATATATATACACATATAATTATAGACTTAACGTGTAAATCTATCTTCCAATTTGAATAAAAGACTTTGTATTCTTTTATGTTAACAAATCGTGGTTTATTAAAGAGCTGCAAGGAAACTTAGAATAAAGTTGTTTTAGTTTAGATGACATTTATCGTCCTTAGTTTACACGATGTCTTGTAAGCTTGAGTTCCTTTCTGTCATGTAGTCCTAGATTCCTTCTTATCATGTAGTCCTGGATTCCTTCTTATTATCTAGTCATAGATGGATGGAGTCATGTGTAGGAGTTCACGCAAGTGAGGAAAGTTCTCTGATCGCCATTCACTTGGGAGTGGCCAGAAACGATTCTTTTACATATGACTCAAGCAGCTCACAAGTTCCGGTCTTTGACTAAGTATCCTCTGGGTAGCCTAAGAACACCCGTTTGAAGGCGAGCTAAAGTGAGAAGGCGAAGCATCCCCTGCATAGGGTTGTGCGCTGGGTTTGGGACCCGCCACGTAAAAAAAACACCCCTAATGAAAAAGCGTAAACAGCCTCGGATGAGAGACCCCCTTTTGATGACGACCATGGCAAACGAAATAAGGACTATGATTTGAGGGCATGCACCTGGAATGTCCGGTCCCTTAATTGGGAAGGTGCCGCTGCCCAGCTGGTAGATGTCCTCGTAAAGATAAAGGCTGACATCACCGCCGTCCAAGAAATGCGATAGACGGGACAAGGACAGAGACGAGTAGGTCCTTGTGACATTTACTACAGTGGCCATATAAAGGAGCGCAAGTTTGGTGTTGGATTCGTGGTGGGAGAGAGACTCCGTCGCCGAGTACTATCATTCACTCCGGAGAATGAACGTCTAGTCACAATCCGCATCAAAGCGAGGTTCTTCAACATATCGCTGATTTGCGCCCACGCCCCTACGGAAGAGAAGGACGATGTGACCAAAGATGCCTTTTATGAGTGCTCGGAGCGCACTTATGAGAGATGCTCCTGCTACGATGTCAAAATCGTGCTTGGCGACTTCAATGCCAGGGTGGGCAAAGAAGGTATCTTTGGCACTACGGTCGGTAAATTCAGCCTCCACGAGGAAACATCCCCAAATGGGTTGAGGCTGATCGACTTCGCCGGGGCCCGAAATATGGTTATCTGTAGTACTAGATTCCAGCATAAGAAGATACATCAAGCTACCTGGCTGTCTCCGGATCGAAAAACCACCAACCAGATCGATCATGTTGTGATAGACGGAAGACACGTCTCCAGTGTTTTAGATGTGCGTGCGCTCCGAGGTCCTAACTTCGACTCGAACCACTATATTGTTGCAGCCAAAATTCGCACCCGCCTCTGTGCAGCAAAAAACGCACGCCAACAAACACAAGGAAGGTTCGACGTCGAGAAGCTGCAATCACAACAGACAGCCGAACGATTTTCTACTCGGCTTGCACTCCTGCTCTCTGAGAGCACTCGTCAACAACTCGGTATAAGGGAACTGCGGGACGGCATTTCAAACTCCTTACGTACAGCTGTAACCGAAACCATTGGTTTTCGGAAAGTGCAAAGGAACAGCTGGTACGACAAGGAGTGCCGTGTCGCAGCGGAGAGAAGACAGGCTGCCTACCTCGCAACGTTACGATCGACCACAACACGTGCGGGATGGGATAGATACCGAGAGTTGAAGAGGGAAGCAAGACGCATTTGTAGACAGAAAAAGAAAGAGGCCGAAATGCAAGACCAGAGTATACTCTTGTAGAACCCCCCAGGTGATCCAGCCACCGATGCCCAGAGCATACTTAAATTATGGAGGGAACACTTCTCCAGCCTGCTGAATGGCAGTGAACACACAACACAAGGAGAAAACGAACCCGATACCCCAATCGATGACGATGGAGCAGATGTTCCATTGCCCGACCATAAAAAAGTTCGAATAGCAATTGCCCGCCTGAAAAACAACAAAGCGGCAGGGGCCGACGGATTGCCGGCCGAGCTATTCAAACACGGCGGCGAAGAGCTGATAAGGTGCATGCATCAGCTTCTTTGTAAAATATGGTCGGACGAAAGTATGCCCAACGATTGGAATTTAAGTGTGCTATGCCTAATCCATAAAAAAGGAGACCCCACAATCTGCGCCAACTACCGTGGGATTAGCCTCCTCAACATCGCATATAAGGTTCTGTCGAGCGTATTGTGTGAAAGATTACCCACCGTCAACAAACTGATTGGACCTTATCAGTGTGGCTTCAGACCTGGTAAATCAACAACCGACCAGATATTCACCATGCGCCAAATCTTGGAAAAGACCCGTGAAAGGAGAATCGACACTCACCACCTCTTCGTCGATTTCAAAGCTGCTTTCGACAGCACGAAAAGGAGCTGCCTTTATGCCGCGATGTCTGAATTTGGTATCCCCGCAAAACTAATACGGCTGTGTAAACTGACGCTGAGCAACACGAAAAGCTCCGTCAGAATCGGGAAGGACCTCTCCGAGCCGTTCGATACCAAACGAGGTTTCAGACAAGGCGATTCCCTATCGTGCGAATTTTTCAACCTGCTACTGGAGAAAATAGTTCGAGTTGCAGAACTCAACAGAGAAGGTACCATCTTCTATAAGAGTGTACAACTACTGGCGTATGCCGATGATATTGATGTCATCGGCCACAACACTCGCGCCGTTAGTTCTGCTTTCTCCAGACTGGACAAGGAAGCAAAAGAAATGGGTCTGGCAGTGAACGAGGGCAAGACGAAATATCTCCTGTCATCAAACTCGCGACTTGGCTCTCACGTCACTGTTGACAGTCATAACTTTGAAGTTGTAGATAATTTCGTCTATCTTGGAACCAGCGTAAACACCACCAACAATGTCAGCCTAGAAATCCAACGCAGGATAACTCTTGCCAACAGGTGCTACTTTGGACTAAGTAGGCAATTGAGAAGCAAAGTCCTCTCTCGACAAACAAAAGCCAAACTCTATAAGTCGCTCATAATTCCCGTCCTGCTATATGGTGCAGAGGCTTGGACGATGACAACAACCGATGAGTCGGCCTTAAGAGTTTTCGAGAGAAAAGTTCTGCGAAAGATTTATGGTCCTTTGCGCATTGGCCACGGCGAATATCGCATTCGATGGAACGATGAGCTGTACGAGATATACGACGACATTGACACAGTTCAGCGAATTAAAAGACAGCGGCTACGCTGGCTAGGTCATGTTGTCCGGATGGATGAAAACGCTCCAGCTTTGAAAGTAGTCGACGCAGTACCCGCCGAGGGAAGCAGAGGAAGAGGAAGACCTCCACTCCGTTGGAAGGACCAAGTGGAGAGGGGCCTGGCTTCGCTTGGAATATCCAATTGGCGCCACGTAGCGAAGAGAAGAAACGACTGGCGCGCTGTTGTTGACTCGGCTATAATCGCATAAGCGGTGTCTACGCCAGTAAAGAAGAAGTTGTAGTCATAGATTTTACACACATTTACTATTTGCGACACAAACTGAACTGAGCTTCACTGAACTGAACTGCACTTAAACTGAACTTCACTTGAATTCTTACCTTTTATACTTTCTAGATTTGATTATTTTTAAGTCTCTAAGCAAAGCATCAAATATCATAACGATGGCGCGAGTTCTTATTTATTATTGTGTCGAAATAGGATTCAAGTTTCTTTGATGTTGGTTTACATCAAGTTCTATTGTTTTGAATACGTATGTCATTACCTCATTACATGTTGAAATTCAATGTTTTGTTTCTAATACGTTATGTATGTACGTATGTACGTCTTTTATCAATTTAGTATCGAATTATAATGCTATGTGCGTTCGTTTATAAATTTGGTGTCGAATTATGTTATACGTAAGTATGTATATATAATAACTCTAGTGTCCAGTACTTGTTGTTTGAAATATTGGCTGAATTATGTTTGCTGTTGTTGTTGGTGATATTGTGCAGATCATTGGTAGTGTGTTAAGTATGATGCTAGATGTGGTGGCTGAATGTGTAACTATATATATAATGAGTAACATACTTCATAATACTAGCAAAATCATGTTTAATATACATATTCCTATTCCACTAGAAATAGACGTAGAAGATATCCGCAGTAACCCCCAGTCGGTGAGGTCAGCAATTACTGTGAATACAGCATCCGCTAAACCCACTGCCGCACAAAGGAGGCAAAAAGACACAAGCCCGCCCAGCTATTCATCCGTTCCACCAGTCAGGGAGGTAAGCACGAAGCACTTCGAGGAATACGTACCGCTACGATGCTGCCTATGTCATCGACCCCATTTCCTAAAGAGATGTACGATCTTCAAGACCATGACGCCCACTCAGCGCCAACAAATTGCTAGAGCTCACGGCCACTGCACGACATGCTTGGCAGACACGCACGCTACGTTGGAGTGTATGTCAGACGGGTCATGTCAGTACTGCCACCGACCGCATCACACATTCTTTCACTGCTTTCCTCGACACGCCGATCAGTCTACGCACGCCAGTCACCGACATGGTCAACAGCGGAACAATCAACATGAAAATCAGGTTCAACGCCGAAGAGCCGATCGCTATCAGCCGTCCCGAGGAGCACGCTCGCAGACACCACCACATCATAATCATCGCAACCAACGAAAGGCGACGGGTTTCAGAAACTGCATCGGCTTCTAGGCAATTAATTCGCCTAGGTGAGCCGGGATGTTTATGCGACTTCATGACATCTCGCCCCCTCAATACAAAATTCATCACACCAGACAACATTCAGCACACAACACAACACTCATCACACAACTCACATTCATCACACCACACAACATTTAGCTCACAACACAACATTCATCGCACAACCTACATCATCATACCACGCAACCCCACGCAACAAACCAACCACACTACACACACAACATAATCGTTTTCACCACCCAACCGATCAAAAAGGATTGGTTAGATCGGGGTGGCCCTCAATTCGATTTACGCCGGTATTACAAACGTTTCGCCTTTTTCGACTGCTGATCGTCCATTTACGATACTTTTCTCATTTTCAAAAAAAAAAAAAAAAAGCTGGAATCCCGTCCGATCGCGTGTGAGTGTGCGCAGTAGGATCAGCAGTGGCTAATTTAACAAATTAATACTGTTTGTGAATTTAGTGAAATCAGTGGCCAATTTAGCATATTAATATTGTTTGTGAACTTATTGAAATCATTGAGATTTGCCAAAAAAAAAAAAAATATATATAAACATAAAATTGCATTTCTCAAAAAGAAAAATCTTTTAATTTAAATAAAAAAAAAACGGGATACATAGTTTAACGGATACCTAGTTTAACGTAAGTATATCCCCATATACATAGGGAAACTAAGTGTAGCGAACAAGGTGATCGAATTAACTTCTGTGCTTTTCAGGCCTCTTGAGGAAGCGAATGTAATAAGTGCATGCGGTATGATAATAGCGCGCAGGATCAGTGCTTCATTGATTGAGTTTAAGCGAAATGTGTAGTTGACGCGGCGCAGTGTAGAACGAAATGTGCCTTCCTTTCTTATCTTTTTTGATATGTAGTGTGTCATCTTGTGTGGTGTGGTGATCATCATTTTTGTTGCTTACTGGTGTGGGGTGTCGAGTGGTGATATCGTGCTGAGATTGGTAGGCTTCTCAGGTGTTGTGTGCTATATGTACTAGGGTGTGCCAGTTTTTACCGAGTAAAGTAAACTGGTAGGAGAAGATTAATTAATTTTAACAAGAAAATAAAACATAATTTGTCATATTATTCTTAGACTGTTAAAAAACTTAAAAATATAGGTTTAAAAATAGTGGTCTATTCGTAAGAAGAAATAACGAAAATCTTTATAAGTAATGTGCGCAGTAGTGTGTTCCAATTTAATTGTGTTCTAGTGTTACAATTTAATTTCCCTAGGGAACTTTAATGACCGATAAATATAGTATACAGTTTAGAATTCTTATAAAAGGTATAGTGAAGCTTCGAATAGTATTTACCCGATTTCATTACATTTTATTAATAAATCTCATATATTGAACGATATAAGCGGTACAAAGTCAGCCGGAAGTTCTAAAATATTTATATTGGGTCTACGGGACTAATGGAAGTATTGATTTTATTCAATACATATTTGAAACACTAATGTCAGCAAAGAATTGATTGATATTTTCGGTAAACAGTCAGCTAAATGCAGTGGGGTTCATATTTTGGGTATGTGGGGGCTTCAACAGTTGTCGTTCGTTTTGACAATTTTTTATATGTTTTAATGCATATAGTGTCATGTTACGGATCAAATTTGGTTGGAATTGGTCAGATTTTCATCTAATCGTGGGTGGTGCCATGTCACTCGCACAATTTTGACACCGTAGTCATTTCGGGTTTAAAATAAAATATATCCAACGCATTTATTTATTAATTAGTGCATTTTTAGAATTTTTCATTTATTTTCCCAAGCATCTCAACTCATCTCGTTATCTAGATCATTTATACACATATAAAGGGTAGTTCTTTGGCCTTAAACTTTGACTTAACAATGCCAGAGAAAACAATGCAGAGAAATTAAGTCGCAGGATCTTGGCGGAAATAAGCGAGTGAAATGTTGAATGAATTTGTACCAATCATTTTCAGAGTTGAAACTCAAAGCACCATCCCTTGGATTTTTATTCCAGCAATACCGTTCTCGCCATTATTTGTAGACAATATTTTCACTTTCATATTGAAAACATTTATTTATATTTATCATAAAGTACATATACCAAAACCCTTGAAAACTTTACATATTACGAGACTTAATTAATTTTTGAGACATTTCCATAAATTATTGGAGGGCATATCTATTATAATCGAAAGTAAATTTTTTAAAAATTTTAAAAGTGTGTACAAAGATGTATTGCTGAATAAGGGAAGATAGAAGAAGCGGAGCAAACACAATAAAGAAGTAGGTATTGAAAATAGAAAAATACTTGGGAGTAAGTTAAGATAATAAATTTTGTTTTCATAATTTTGTTCTATCAGTATAAGCAGCCTATTTAACGAAGCATCCTGCAGGTTCCAAGTAGACTACTAAGTATTTTAATACAAGCGACACATTTGTGAAGAGATGGTTTGACCATTATGGAGAAACTGGAATCGGCATAGATGATAAGGCGGGTAAAGAATCTCGTGATATCTAAAAGTAAGGACAAAGCTATTGTTATTCTTTTTTAGAAGATACCATTGCCCAAAGCCCAAATGTTCGGTCAAAATGCGATAAATCGATGTTTTGGATGGAATTTCCGGTGATCACGGATTTTGATTGGCGCACATGTTGCAAGTCATTTAAGTCCTCACGACCACTTTGAAAACGTTGAAATCACTCGTGCACTCTGCTATGGAAGACAATCATTGCCATAAACTTGTTTCATCAATTGAAACGCTTCGGCTTAGCAAGTTTAAAAGAAAATTAAATTTTAAAAGAAAATTAAATGTTGGCTCTTTGTTCGAAGCTCATTTTCGCACACCGATAACACAAGCATAGTGATACTTAAAACGCACCAGTCGACATGTAGATGGCGCCACCAGGGGGCGCTAGATTCAAAAAGTCCTTTTTACTTTGGAACATACTTTGAACAACGAAATCGTAAAGGGATTGCAATACATTTTTTTATCTTATTAGCTTATATGGTATTATAGGCCATAGGCCCAATTAGTTTTATGACTATATTTTACTTCCCGTTAGTGAAAATTGTATTAAAATCATCTTCAAATGAGAAATATGTGATATAAACTAAGAGATGAATTTTAATAAGTTATTTTAATGAGTTATATGGTAAACTGGAGGATCGGAATTC
Organism: Bactrocera zonata; assembly: GCA_037783105.1. NCBI lineage: Eukaryota > Metazoa > Arthropoda > Insecta > Diptera > Tephritidae > Bactrocera > Bactrocera zonata. Next base: position 1,086,703 of record JBAWJQ010001698.1, read on the forward strand.
ATTAAATTATTTCAATTTCACATGTTTTGATCACATCTCCAAAACATTGTCCTAAAACTTGAGCCGTGTAATAGTTTTAGATATACAGCCTTAAAAAGATGCGCGCTCGTGGTCAGCTACCTAGTTACTTAAAAATTTAAGCGCGTTTTTCTCAAAACTGTATTTTCGAAGTCGATTCTCAAGATTTCTCGCGAATTACACAATCGACCTTAATGACGAGTTATTCGTGATATAATTTACAAGGTATTAAACGAGGGAGTTTTTCAATTAAAACTATTACAAAAAAACGTCGAGATATTTTCACCAAAATTCGTATTCATTTTCAGGATAATGTTGTCTACTGAATGTGGTTGAAATCGATCGATAGGTTTTGAGACATAGACACCGCTTACGTGGTATTCGCCGTTGTCAATGCGCAAAGAACGGGTTATATACGTAATCCGAATTCACCCATTTTCACACTATTAGTAGGAGTGTAGGAAGATTTATTGTGAGTGAATTCGGTTATTATTACTATAATAATTTATGAGAAATGTTAATGAATGAAAATTAGAAATGAATGAATATTAGAAGAAGGGTTTTAAAATCCCGATGTCACATTCTAATACACTTCGTTGTATCAAATAACAGTCTTGTATTTTATTGTGGAGCTTAGTTTGGGCGCTTTATAGGTTTTGAAATAATTACATTTGTCGAATTCCGCCCATTTGAAATATTAATCCGCTTGCGTGCCAAGCAATACATGTAATATGTATCTAAATACTTACTCAAGTTATGGCCCAAAGGACGGACAGACTGACAAATTTTGACTAGTTTTAGGTGATATAAAGTTCACTGAATGGAGCAGTTTGTCCCTGTAGAAACCGCGTATGCGAATTCTGCCATCGATTAGTAGGAAGGATAGTGTCATCTCTTCGAATAGTGGAAGCCATTTACGCGAATTTTTGAAGGTGGTAAGAGGGAATCTAGAATACCTCTTAGAAGTGAAAGGGCTAGGTGGCATCATGGCTTTTATAAGCTCATAAGGTGTGGTGGTGAGCGATCAATAACACTCTATAAAGAGGCTGGATGTCTTATGGAGAAGGTATGAAAAGAGACCAGATTTGAGCTCATGGGCAAACTAAATTTTAGCCGATGTCTTCCCCACAGGAGGAATTGAGGAGAATATTACGGACACGTTGGGCTGTTAAAGTGCTTTAGAAAACTGAGGAACAATTAGCAACACCGGAACATATTATGCTCATTGTAGAGTGCTCACAAGGATTCCAAGAGGCCCTTAGCTACAACTTCGAGAGGCATCGGTAAATAGGAAAAAGTTGGTAGCTGTCAACAAAGATAGTTATTCGGCACTATAGAACCATAAATTAGCCTATAATGTTTAAAAATTTTTCTCTGGAAAAAGCGCTTGGAACCATAAATTAGCTTATAATGTTTAAATAATTTGTCTCTGGTAAAAAGCGCTTGAAAAATTGTACTTGCGAAAAAATTGGCTAGTGCTCAACGGGCTCTTCCCATCAGTATTTCCATTGCATAACGAACCACACCAATAACGGCACTAAATGCTTGCTGCATGGCATCAGGTGACATACAGTGACTCACAGAAGTATTTTCCATAACCCTTACCAGGCACCGCTTAAGCGATTATAGCCGAGTCAACAACAGCGCGCCAGTCGTTTCTTCTCTTCGCTACTTGGCGCCAATTGGATATTCCAAGCGAAGCCAGGTCCTTCTCCACTTGGTCCTTCCAACGGAGTGGAGGTCTTCCTCTTCCTCTGCTTCCCGCGGCGGGTACTGCGTCGAATACTTTCAGAGCTGGAGTGTTTTCATCCATCCGGACAACATGACCTAGCCAGCGTAGCCGCTGTCTTTTAATTCGCTGAACTATGTCAATGTCGTCGTATATCTCGTACAGCTCATCGTTCAATCGAATGCGATATTCGCCGTGGCCAACGCGCAAAGGACCATAAATCTTTCGCAGAACTTTTCTCTCGAAAACTCTTAAGGTCGACTCATCGGTTGTTGTCATCGTCCAAGCCTCTGCACCATATAGCAGGACGGGAATTATGAGCGACTTATAGAGTTTGGTTTTTGTTCGTCGAGAGAGGACTTTACTTTTCACTTGCCTACTCAGTCCGAAGTAGCACCTGTTGGCAAGAGTAATCCTGCGTTGGATTTCCAGGCTGACATTGTTGGTAGTGTTAATACTGGTTCCTAAATAGACGAAATTATCTACAACTTCAAAGTTATGACTGTCAACAGTGACGTGGGAGCCAAGTCGCGAGTGCGACGACTGTTTGTTTGATGACAGGAGATATTTCGTCTTGCCCTCGTTCACTGCCAGGCCCATTTCTTTTGCTTCCTTGTCCAGTCTGGAGAAAGCAGAACTAACGGCGCGGGTGTTGAGGCTGATGATATCAATATCATCGGCATACGCCAGCAGCTGTACACTCTTATAAAAGATTGTACCTGCTCGATTCAGTTCTGCAGCTCGAATAATTTTCTCCAGCAGCAGATTGAAAAAGTCGCACGATAGGGTCGCCTTGTCTGAAACCTCGTTTGGTATCGAACGGCTCGGAGAGGTCCTTACCGATTCTGACGGAGCTTTTCGTGTTGCTCAGCGTCAGTTTACACAGCCGTATTAATTTTGCGGAGATACCAAATTCAGACATCGCCGCATAGAGGCAGCTCCTTTTCGTGCTGTCGAAAGCAGCTTTGAAATCGACGAATAGGTGGTGTGTGTCGATTCTCCTTTCACGGGTCTTTTCCACGATTTGGCGCATGGTGAATATCTGGTCGGTGGTTGATTTGCCAGGTCTAAAACCACACTGATAAGGTCCAATCAGTTTGTTGACGGTGGGCTTTAATCTTTCACACAATACACTTGACAGAACCTTATATGCGATGTTGAGGAGGCTAATCCCACGGTAGTTGGCGCAGATTGTGGGGTCTCCTTTTTTATGGATTGGGCATAGCACACTTAAATTCCAATCGTTGGGCATACTTTCGTCCGACCATATTTTACAAAAAGCTGATGCATACTCCTTACCAGTTCTTCGCCGCCGTGCTTTGTTGTTCTTCAGACGGGCAATTGCTATTCGAACTTCTTCATGGTCGGGCAATGGAACGTCTGCTCCATCGTCATCGATTGGGGAATCGGGTTCGCCTTCTCCTGGCGTTGTACGTTCACTGCCATTCAGCAGGCTGGAGAAGTGCTCCCTCCATAATTTAAGTATGCTTTGGGCATCGGTGACTAGATCACCTTTAAGGGTTCTTGAAACCTTCTGTAAGTCGCCGCATCTTTTCGTAGAATTTTCGAGCATTACCCCTGTGGGCCAGCTTATCAAGCTCTTCGTTCTCACGCATTTCGGCCTCTTTCTTTTTCTGTCTACAAATGCGTCTTGCTTCCCTCTTCAACTCTCGGTATCTATCCCATCCCGCACGTGTTGTGGTCGATCGTAACGTTGCGAGGTAGGCAGCCTGTTTTCTCTCCGCTGCGACACGGCACTCCTCGTCGTACCAGCTGTTCTTTTGCACTTTCCGAAAACCAATGGTTTCGGTTGCAGCTGTACGTAAGGAGTTTGAAATGCCGTCCCACAGTTCCCTTATACCGAGTTGTTGACGAGTGCTCTCAGAGAGCAGGAGTGCAAGCCGAGTAGAAAATCGTTCGGCTGTCTGTTGTGATTGCAGCTTCTCGACGTCGAACCTTCCTTGTGTTTGTTGGCGTGCGTTTTTTGCTGCACAGAGGCGGGTGCGAATTTTGGCTGCAACAATATAGTGGTTCGAGTCGAAGTTAGGACCTCGGAGCGCACGCACATCTAAAACACTGGAGACGTCTTCTGTCTATCTGGTTCGTGGTTTTTCGATCCGGAGACAGCCAGGTAGCTTGATGTATCTTCTTATGCTGGAATCTAGTACTACAGACAACCATATTTCGGGCCCCGGCGAAGTCGATCAGCCTCAACCCATTTGGGGATGTTTCCTCGTGGAGGCTGAATTTACCGACCGTAGTGCCAAAGATACCTTCTTTGCCCACCCTGGTGTTGAAGTCGCCAAGTACGATTTTGACATCGTGGCGGGGGCATCTCTCATAAGTGCGCTCCAAGCACTCATAAAAGGCATCTTTGGTCACATCGTCCTTCTCTTCCGTAGGGGCGTGGGCGCTAATCAGCGATATGTTGAAGAACCTCGCTTTGATGCGGATTGTGGCTAGACGTTCATTCTCCGGAGTGAATGATAGTACTCGGCGACGGAGTCTCTCTCCCACCACGAATCCAACACCAAACTTGCGCTCCTTTATATGGCCACTGTAGTAAATGTCACAAGGACCTACTCGTCTCTGTCCTTGTCCCGTCCATCGCATTTCTTGGACGGCGGTGATGTCAGGCTTTATCTTTACGAGGACATCTACCAGCTGGGCAGCGGCACCTTCCCAATTAAGGGACCGGACATTCCAGGTGCATGCCCTCAAATCATAGTCTTTATTTCGTTTGCCATGGTCGTCATCAAAAGGGGGGTCTCTCATCCGAGGCTGATTGTTGGTTTTCATTTGTGTGTTTTTTTACGTGGCGGGTCCCAAACCCAGCGCTCAACTCTATACAGGGGATGTTTCGCCTTCTCACTTTAGCTCGCCTTGAAGCGGATGTTCTTAGTCTACCCAGAGGATACTTGGTCAAAGACCGGAAGTCGTGAGCTGCTTGAGTCATATGTAAAAGAATCTTTTCTGGCCACGCCCAAGTGAATGGCGATCAGAGAACTTTCCTCACTTGCGTGAACTTCTACACAGGACTCCATCCTCCGTAATTGTAATAGTTCATTAGTTAGCCTAAATCTTAACCTAACGGCTTAGACTAGAGGTAAGTATGTATACAGAAAGGGATAAGTATGTAGTTCTAATTCAATTCAGAAATTTTAAGTTCATTCTAATAGATTATTCTAATACATAGGTAGTAGGTGATGGTTATGGTTATATACTACAAAATTTTTAAGTATTTTACATAATGTAAAACATTTTATAATGTATTCAAATATTTCAACAAATTTACTTCTTAAAAAAATATTTTTTGATTTATAAAGTCGCATGACGCAACACCGGCCACCTTGACAGGATCATGATCCTTCAACTTCGGTAGGCAGCAAGGCGAGCTTGTCAATAGGGCGCTTAATGGTGCCTGCCTTGGTTGCCACGTCTGCCACTCGCACCTTTCCGTCTCGTCCTTCTGCGGTTGCGGCGATTCGTCCTAGTGCCGTGCTGCGGTGGCGTGTTGTCTTCGTGGACGAGGACGAGATCGCCGGGCTGCAGGTTGCGTTTCGGGTGTAGCCATTTGTTGCGCTCCTGAAGACTGGTAATTTACGTTTTGGACCATTGTCGCCAAAACTGTTGCTTGAGACAGCAAACAAGTTGCCATCTCTCGCAATAGCAAATTGGGTCCGTTTACACTTGTGCCGGTAGTAAGGCTCGGAGGGAGCACCCTATTAGTAGGTGTGCTGGAGTCAATGCTTCGTTGTTGTTGGGATCCTGGCTCAACGGTGCGAGGGGCCGCGAGTTGAGGATGGCCTCCACTTCGGCACCTGGCCTCGGCGACCTAGCTCTTCGGCGGTGAGTAGCTCGTTGCCCATTGCGCGCACGGCGAGGTGTTTGGCGGACTCCACTGCCGCCTCCCATAACCCACCGAAGTGCGGCGCCCTCAGTGGTACAAATGCGAATTTGAACCCTTCTTCGGCGGCAAATTCCATTACTTCCGGAGACTGGGACAGAAACGCCTCTTTGAGTTCGCGCAACTTGCGATCGGCGCGGACGAAGTTGGTTGCGTTGTCGCTGTATATCGTCTGTGGCATCCCTCGGCGACCAATGAACCTTTTTAGGGCGAGAATAAAGGAATTAGTTGATAAGTCAGAAACTAATTCTAAGTGTACAGCTGTAGACGTGAAACAAACGAAAACTGCGAAATAGGGTTTTACGGGTGGTCGACCGCGTTTTTTTAATGTAGTATAAATTGGACCACAAAAATCTACGCCACATATAAGAAAGGATCGTAGCGCTCGAAGTCTTTCAACTGGCAAGTTTCCCATTATTTGGGTTTGCAACTTCGGCTTATAATGAAAGCAGTGTGTACAGTTTCTAACGGTTCTACTGCATGCTTCTCTTGCATTGATCAGCCATATGCGTTCTCGAAGAAGCGCAACCAACGCTTTTGCCCATGCGTGGTGATTTCGAAAGTGCAGGAACCGTAAATAGTTAATAACGAAGTGCGAATTCTTATTTAGTAATAATGGGAATTTGGCATCGTATGGGAGAGGTGCATTTAAAAGGCGACCTCCTACTCGGATTAATTTGAACGAAAGTGACTTATTCGAGTACTCATGCAAAAACGGATTGAGTTTTTGCAAGTTTGCGGGTAGCGTGGTGCCTTTCGTCAGTTTTTGGATTTCATTCGCGAATTCCGAATGTTGAATTACCTGAACAATTTTCAAAAAACTCAAGTGTAATTCGTCAGATGTTAGGTCCTTTCCCTCCGTAGGCATTTTTGGTCGTCTAATCCACCGTAATACATAGGCAACCACACGAAGCAATTTTTGATGAGAAGAGAATTTTTCGATAAGGTTCAATGGTGAATTCTATTTCACATTTTTTCTTCTTCTCTAATGCTTCATTGTCTGGGGAGAGCTGGAAGTGAGTGTTAATTGGCCATAAAGCGGAGTCTTCTAGGAGGAACTGTGGACCGCCAAACCATATTGAATTATTCAATTCATCCACGTTGCAACCCCGAGACACTTGATCCGCAGGATTTTGTTTTGTTGGAACATGTCGCCAATTTATATTGTCAGTCAATTCTTGGATTTCAGACACTCTATTTGCGACAAAGTTTTGTAATGAAGATGGATGCATTTTAACCCAATGCAATACGATTTCAGAGCCTGTCCAAAATATAATTTTTTCAAATTGTCGATTCAACATTGGCGCAATTCGTGACCATAATTTGGCAAGAAGATGTGCTGCCGAGAGCTCGAGACGCGGAAGAGTCTTGGTCTTCAGCGGAGCCACTCTAGACTTTGCAGTAAGCAATATACATTTGACATCACTAGCAGATTGGCTCTTGCAATAAGATTTTTGCATTGGTAATTAGTGGGGCTAATAATCCAAGAGGATAGAAAAGGCGAGCAGAGACTGATAGAATGTTTCGTTTAGTAGCTTGCAGATCATGAAAATTGACATCCAAAACAAATCGAAACAAATCGTGTTTTAGTTGAGTTTTTGTCATTGAAGCTTAATGACTTCTCAGTAAGATTACTGTCGAAAAATTTAGGGTGCTTCGAAAACCACTTCGTTAAGGTGAATCCGGCCGAGTTTAATATTTTAATTACTTCCCTTCTTATAAGATCTAGAGACTCAAAACTTTCAGATCCTGTTAATTAGTCATCAACATAAAAGTCTCTTTTAATGGCCAATGAACCGAGTGGGTATTTAGTTGTATTAGCATCGCTGAGCATTTGTAAACACCGAGTTGCAAGAAATGGTGCAGGCGCAGTGCCGTAAGTGACGGTGTTAAGTCGAAAAATCTGAATTTGCTCTGAGGGATGCTCTCTCCACAAAATAAGCTGACAGTTTCTGTCTTCTTCATGTATGATTATTTGGCGGTACATTTTAGTAATGTCTGCCGTTAAAGCGTACTTATGTAAACGACAACGAAAAAGAGTTGAGTACAATTCTTCTTGGATGGTTGGGCCTACCATCAAAAGTTCATTTAATGAAATTTGAGAAGAAGTACGACTCGACGCATCAAGGACAACTCGTAATTTTGTTGTTGTACTTTCGGGCCTCAAAACACACTGATGCGGAATGAAATAGTGTGGTTCATTCGGGATCTTAATATTTGTTGTGCTCATGTGACCCAACGCTTTATACACATTCATGAAGTCTAGATACATTTTACGAAGTTCTGGATATTTCAATGTTTTCCTCTCCAGGGTCTGAAATCACCGAACTGCGATTTCATAGGAGTGACCGAGTAACTTACGGTCAGCCTCAAAGGGCATTCTGACTTGAAGCCTTCCTGAATGTAATACCTCATTTGTATTGACGAAAAATTGTTCACACTCATTTTGTTCAGGTGTGAATTTGTTGCCAATTGTTTCTGAAGGAAGTTCCTCCAGAGCCCAGAATTTTTGGACTACTGAATCTATTGACGTTAAGTCTTCTTCAGTTTGGCATAATGTGCCATTTACTTCGGGAGGAGGACTAAGACTGCTAACATATTTGCCAGAAACAATCCATCCCAAAAGAGTTTTCTGTAGCGTTGGTTGATTAGGGCCACTTTTAATTTGACCAACCGCTAACAAATCGAAAAAGGTTTCTGCTCCTAATAACATATCGATCTTTTGAGATTTTTGAATTCTGGATCCGCCAATTTAATATTGTGCGGAATTTTCCAACCATTAATATTAATGGTATGGTCGGGATGATTTGCCGAAATACATCGCATAATCCAGAATTCCGCCAAATGCGCTTAATTTGGCCCCGACTTTTGTACTTGAATTTCCAATCCCTATAATATTTAAAGTCCGGTTTGGCGTCGAATCCGCAGTTTTTCGGCCAAATCCTCCGTCCTGAAGTTGACTTGACTTCCTGAGTCTAGCAAGTCACTTGCGGGCAGGTACTCTCCACAGCTTGATCTCACCAGAATAACTGCTGTTGCCAACATTACCCGATCAGGCACACTTATTGTATGCATTGCGTGTGTAGTTGTTGTTGGTTGCGGATGAGGTTCAGCAGCGAAGAATACAGGATACTAGTGCAGTAATGTGTGGTGGAACCGATTACACACGTGACATCGATCCGCTCTGCATTTGGATACGGAATGTCCCTTACGCAAACAATTTATGCATAAGGGCACCGATTTGACAAACTCAAATCTCTGTTGAACAGAGAGAGTTTTAAAAGTGGGGCAAGCTGTTAAATAGTGGACCTTGGATTTACACTGCTGGCATGTCGGCTACTTTGTATTCGCCGCAACTAAAGCGGACTTCGTTCCATTCATGTGAGGCTGCTTCACGTGGTTCGCGCTGGCTGCTGCTATGGATCTCGTCCTCGAAGATGATGCGCCTTCAGCTGATAGGTGCTGGTACCGTCTATTCAAGGTAGCTTCACAATCCTTCCACAATGGTAACTTGTTGTAATCCAGCTGTTCTTCCCACTTTGATTGAGTGGCAGAGTCAACTTTTGTCATGACTATGTGAATAATTATCGCATTTGCGATTTGTTTCTCATCGCCCAGCGATAGCAATGAGTCATATACAGCTGACACTTCATCAATCATCGCGCGCAATGAAGGGGCTGATGGCTTAGGGATGGTTGGCAACTCAAAAAGTTTTGAAATCGTATTAAAAAAATCAAACATTTACTGTCGTAAACCTTTTCGAGACTTGCCAACGCCTTCGGATAGTTTTCATCCGACATTTGAAACGCCTTTACCGTGCCCAGAGCCTCCCCAGGTAGACAATTAACCAGATGGCTAAATTTTTCAATATCTGGGATGTTTGGATCATTGTGAACCAAACTCTCAAACAAACTCATGAAATTTTTAAATTCCGAATATTCTCCCTTGAATTTCGGCACATTCATTTTTGAGAGCCTTGAGCTGTGAGACGTTACGAATGATGTTTCAGCAATAGATGTTCTATTTTTGGCCAAAATTGTTTTAATTATAGATTTTGTTTCTACAATTATCTCCTCTAACTCCCCTCGGGCCATATCGTCTTCATCAATTTCTTCAATTTTAGATTGACATTTCATCATTTTCTCACTATGTGAGTTTAGTATATCCAGACGACAATTCGATTGGATCTAATGACATAGTCTTTTCTAGAAGACCCGTTTTTATGCGCAAAATGCTACTTTTCGCCACCGTCCTTTGACGCTTTAATGACTTTAAGTCGATCAACTCCTTACTTGGAGAGAGGTTAGCGATAGTTGGCTTTGGCTTGCTCATTTTTGCTTGTTTAAATTAAATTTCCGAAAAAAAAGACTCTAAAGGTTGGCAACAGATATACTAAGAATCGATAGCAAAACGAAAAATATATAAATATATATCGATTCCCAAATATACGAAAGCCAAACCAATAGCAAAAAAGGTTGGCAACAAATATATTTGGAATCGGTTGCGAAAACGAGAAAAAATAGTATCGATTATCAGGTATACGAAAGCCAAACCGATGAGGTATGCAAAAATGAGCAATAGCGCAGTTGAACATTCTTGAAAATGTTTTTTTTTAACGAGAAATTTTTCCGAAGAACCGGATTGTAAACCTTTATTTCGTTTAAAAATCTGTGTCCGCAATATACAAATTGTTCAATTAAAATTGCTACCGCAAATCCGACAATCCCCCTTTCACTCAGATGCATAGATGCACAAATGCATATGTACATATGTATATGTACGTGTTTGAATATTATGATATGATAAATATTATATATTCAATGATATAAATATAAACGTATGTGAAAATGAAAAGAGGGAGAGCCAAAAACTGAAAGTGTGCACTTGCTCTTTGTTTTGTTTTTAATTTTCGTACTTGTATTTTTCTTTGATTCGCACTACTTTCAGTGATTCGCACTCGTTACCTGTTGTGAATGCGTCGGCGGTTTGCCTGCGTTCACTTCCCTTTTGCAAACGATGCAACTGCAGCTCATTCCCACGAAGTGTCAGCAGCAGTGGATGTACCGTCGATGTAAAAGTTGACGTAGCAGTGGAGCGGATGTTAGCGTTGACGCAGCAGCAGCGATGACGACGATGTTGACGCAGACCCGTGCGGAATTAGTGTAATGTTCTTTTACTTTGTTGTACCGAACGGCACAGCAGCACTTATCGGTATATATATGTACATATATATATATACATATATAGCATATATTATTTTTTTTATAATATATTAATTTCTTTACAGAAATTACAACTGCACAGAACAGTACTTTAGCGGTTTTATTGGTTTTACTGCACTTTCTAGCGATATAAATGTATTTTAAGCCTTGACTTTGTTTGCGCAGTACACCGTTTAATCGAATTGTCGTTTCTCACGCACTTTTCTCTTTCTGCTTTGCATCTGTATGTATGATGTATATATATATATATATATATATATATATATATATATGTATATATTTTTCTCTTTTTTTGTACACTGATGGGTAAGTATGTGTGGTATGTGTTACTTTGTTTTTTTTTTTTTATCTTAGGTAACTAAACGTATGTATATTAACAGGTATTCCGTTTCTATTGTTTTTAGATTTATTATTTTATTATTCTTTTTTCACATCCACTTTCACTTCACCACCAACCGAACAACGAGATAATGCACAGGCAATTACGAAAAGTTATTAGTTTTATTTTTTTGTTAATATTTTCGAAAGTTTGATGCACAGTTTCACTCTAATCCACGCACTATTGTCCCTGCTCGGGCGCCATGAAAAATTTCTCAAGCTTTTTTGAGAACTTTATTAAATTAATTAGGATGCGCGATTCGTTATGAACGTGCGAAATTGCCTGTGCCTTTGCGATTTTTAAAAGATGCCGATAAAAAAGACGACCGTTCTCGATTATAGTTATTATATAAGTGAATTCTTTATTAAAACGGATTTCATGGCTTAGCTTAAAAATTAACCTAACGGCTTAATCTAGTGGTAAGTATGTACATATAAGAGAGGGGTAAGTATCCGTATATATAATTCAGCAATCTTATAATCCACGGTAATAGAGCCTTCTAATACATTGGTAATAGATGTTTTCTTTTTTGTTAATATAAAAATGGTATATATTTACAAGATATAAAAAACAACATTTAAAAATATTCATAGATTCTTTAATTAATTTTACAAATTTCTTTTTAAACCATTATTTTTAGACGTACAAAGTCGCTTGGCGCAACATATGTCATAGTTTTTAGATGTTTAGTGTTTTTTATAACATTTTCCATTGTAGCCAGATCAGAAAAAAAGCTATTTTTTGGGCATTTTAAATAAAACACCCAATTCGCATTTTCCACACCACCTATGAGGTATGCAAAAGGGCGCGTTATCGAAGTTATTTTTGGGTGTTCGGTTCCCCAGTAGGCCTATATCACCCATTAAAAATTTATTTACATAAAAAAATTGAAAATAAACAAAACAATAACAATTCATATATAACAGTATAAAAAAAATAACAAAAACAAAATCACAGTATTTAATATAATACTTAAAACTATAAAAATAAACATACATACATATATACAAGTGCCAATATTTAAACCCCAAATTCCAATTTGTTATTAAAAACTTTCTATTAAACGTTCTAACTTTAGAGCCTCTTAATGCGAATCTGCTTAAAAAATCTTATTTTAGTATAAAATATTTAGCTCATTGCAACCACTAAAAAAGAAAGATAAAAACTACAAATGTGAAACACACAAAATTTTATTCTTAAAATTGGGTAAAGATAAATCTCTATTTAAAAATTTCGTCACAAAATAAATTCTAATTCTAATAAATAGAGCAATAACTACCTTTGGGTCACAGTCTTCACAACACAAGAAGGGCCTAGTATCTTTTAATTTAGCAAAAAGAATTTCTCCTAATCCTATTTTATGACAATTTCTGTCAAATTCCTCAACAAATTTTATTTCTAAATTATTAATAAATGCAACAAATTCTTGAGGCGGCTTCACTAAGTTGCATTTATCGATCTGGTTTTGATGTATGAAGATGAATTCATCAGAAGGAGTTTCATCTCCTAAATAAGGTAATGGCAGGAGGCATGTATGCATTTTAAAAATTTTCAAATAAAGGTAGCCGCAAAAATAACTAAAAGCATTTTCCTTTAAAAAGCTAATTTCTAAACTACTATCTAAAGTAATGGACCTAACAATGGAGTGTTCGGGCCGTGGTAAACCCTGAAAATCCTGCCAAGAAAGGTCACTTAAAACGGAATCATTGCACACATTAAGAAGAACATTATGGCTATGTTCTGAAATAACTGTGGCTTCGGGTTCTAAAGGCAGCTCACAGTTACCTTTTGTTACGATATTTACGTAACGTAAACCCCATGACTTCCTAAATAAACTAGAGAACATGAAAGGTGTAACTCTAGTACCTCCCCTACTTCTAATCTGACCAAAAAAATGCTCCAAGCTGTCCTGACATAGTCGTCTTGTCTTCAGGTAAGGAAATCCTGAGTGTGACAGCAATCGCCACAATCGTCTTAAACTATTAATATTAATTAACCACGCCTTTATAAAATTGAAATTACTTGTTGTGTTGTTTCCTAACTCATCTACGACCCGAATTGTTTTCAAAACTTTTTCTGCCTCATCTAAAAACTGGTTTTGCTCTGGGGAACTTATAAAAACTTTTTTAGTAGGTACAATGGCCTCAGTGAAACTACTACTAAAAATATCGAATAATTTATTAAAAAAAGAAACGAAATCCGCGGTATTAATGAAGCTCATACTATTTGAGCTTAAGGCTCCCGAGCTGTAAAGAGAAAGCATACCTGAAGCGACCGTATTACTTAAAACTTGAGACGCGAATTTAACTTTCATTTTTTGAAAGGTATTGGGGTAAATATGAGCATCGGTTAATTTATGCGCACACCGATAACTCGACTTACAGTCCTGTTTATAAAAATGGACTATATCTGACCAACATACGCGACTATTTTTAAAATCAACTTTATTTTTCATATTTTGTAAGCAGTTTCGACTACATTTCAATAAATGGGGGCTATCGTAAAAAAAACATATTTTCTTACCATTAACGTCAAAAAAGGGCCGTGACATTGAAACACCTAACAAATTAGCTAAATTTTGAAAATTGGTACCCTGGTCACAAACAAAATGGCAAGGAACTAGCCGTATATTTTGAAGTTGGGTAATGGCTTCAAGAATATATTTCTTGAGGACATCCCCTTTACATGAGCCTCTAATAAAAAATAAGCTAACGGGTGGGACCAAGGTTCTCCACCTATACCTTGCACCATTATGGTCATTGCAGTTGTGGCTATTCTAGATGTGCGATTTTCATCGCCATAATCTTCAAGACCTATCACCCTATCAAATTTCCCATCATACTGCAAATGACATTTCAGTGACATTTCATCACAAGAAACTGATATGAACTTTTGTTCGAAGGAAAATCCCTTACTCCTAATTTCTAAAGACTTTATGCTGCTTTGGGTGCAACCTGGGAAACGAGGCCAATCTGCGACAAAATTGTGTAATGTAGTTTCCGAGGGAAAACTAAGTTGGTGCTTTAGGTAGCGGTAAGCGATTGGTGACAAAAAAAAAAATACATCCAAAGCTAAAGTTTTAAGAAAACTGTCATATCGCCGACCGTGACTTTGGCGATTACTATTTAAAAAACTACTCCTAATACAAGCACCTAACTGAGGAGGAACTTTGCTGCAAACTATCTCAAGAGGATCTGACTCTTCCCTAAATGAACTGCTTCTTAACATTTCCCTACATCTTTCTAATTCAGTTGCCATTTGGACCAACTGAGCTTTTAAACTCCTATTCTCCTGTTCTTTTTCGTCTAATTTTATTTTTAAAATCCTATTCTCTTCTCTAAATTTTTTTTCCTATCTGTCCCTGCTGTCAGACCCCTACCTGTTTGCGCGGCTTTTTCGCTACTCTTTAGTAGTTCCTCCTCAAGAAGTGGCAGAGGCTCTAAAATGTTTTCGCGGTCTTCCCTTTCTAAAAGCGGAAGCAGCTGCCTCGATGCACCGTTTGCATTTGAGGCAGATCCTTCCATTTGGGGAAAAAAATCTTCAACGCCTATTTCGATTATATTTTCAGAATTCGGGGCGTTAAATATTGGCTCATTTATTAAATTTATGTCCGGAACGGCTCTCGGACGCAATTTTTTTGCGTTACGCATTTCATTTGAAAAATGCCGCTTGCACGCAAAAATGTGTTTAGGTGTTTTTTCACTTTGATCTTCAAAAACACCTAAACGCTTGAGCCAACATTTACGCCTATTAAAAGAAACAAAATTAAATACAAAATGTTATATATAATTATAAAATATGTATACTAATAATAATAATAGTGCAAAAAGTGCATATTTAATGAATATTTAGAAGTACAATTATTTTTTATGACTATCATAAATATTCAATGATAAATCGTTACTTTAAAACAATTTATTCAGTTAATTAACGGCAATGACAATAAATTGACAGTTACGCTCTGAACAAGTAGAGCGCGACAGACTGCAAGCGACATTTGTCAAATATTAAAATACACATGTTCTTAAGGACAAAGTTATTGAGGCAGCTGCACGACTACATAACTGTGTCCATAAGAACGTGTGTATTTTAATATTTGACAGATGTCGCTTGCAGTCTGTCGCGCTCTACTTGTTCAGCACATCACACTTAAAAACACATGGAAATTCAATTTCATTATTCAAAATTACTATTTTAGTTGCACAATAGAAACACTTATTTATTCGAAATTTTTCACAAATTTACAAACACTTTTTGCACTATTTAATGTTTTTCACTCACCGTTCGAGGTCCGTTCCACTGTCTGGAAAACTAAATATCCTTCCTCCCTCGTTGCAGCCAACAACACATTTCTTCCAACTGCTGGTTGTTTTCGGCATTTTGTCTGTAAAATAAAATAAAAAGGTATTAAATAAGTGCAAATTTACTTAATAAAAATTAAAATATACTCACATCTTTCAATCTGCGTGCTGTTTCACCTTCGGTATTCTTCGAAATAATGGCCGTTACAAATGGAGACAAAAAAATGAAAAATGTCTCCATTCGAATAATAATTTGGCGGGATTTCAATCTGGCCATCGCCCGTTTCCAATTGATAAACGTCAAAACCTACTGAACTCGATTAGCTGTCAAAGTTCAGTAGGTTTTGACGTTTAACAATTGCTCTCTCACTTCCAGTGAGAGAGGAGTTAAACATCTCTTTATCTCTGGGCCTAAATATCTTGATAAAGTGTCATCAGGTTGAGGTGTCAAAAGAGAAGATGGATAACGTGACCCTATAGTTATCAATAGCTTCTTTCAAGACCTTACGTGCCATCTCGAGTGTAAAATATAGAAAAACAGGTTCAGTTGATTTACAAAGAAAATCGACTAATTCGCATACTTTCAGCTGTCGCAAAATACAGATAATTATAATAAAAAATGCTGCTGTACAATTCAACATACACTATTATTCGAAGAAACTCCATTTATTACAAAAAAACTTGATGTCTTATTAACTTAACGTAGGCTGCTTAATAAGATATCAAGCTTATTAAAAGCGGTACTAAATTCTCGCTGTCTACTAATAGATGACTCCTGCTGTTAGTGGTGATCGCTTTTGATATGTATATGTACGAATATTTATTTTTATACTAGCTGACCCCGCAGGTGTTGTCCTGCGTGAAATTATGTGTTTTGAAATGAAGGGAAATTATATTTTATGTTGTGTTAAAAATCATTTATTTTCGATTTCTCTAAATTTTTTTCAATGTAACGCAGCTTGATGAACAACATTTTTGGGTTTCTGTTCCGGATGGTTTTGGTCTTGTGAAAAACATGGCATTTCGAGATTTATGCCACACACTTCTAGCGACTATTTTTGTGAATGGCTGTCCCTTGTATTTGATAGCTGCGACACATTCAGTAGGGTTCCATTACAAAATTTCGGCGCGTGAAGATTGCGAAACATAATAATGACAGATCCAACTTTGAAACGCAAATAATGCGGCGGCATACCAAGCCTCTCCAAAGATTTAAGAAATTCCACTGGATAACTCACGGTGTTGGCAATGTTGGCATAAACATTCGTGATGAGTTCATATTTTGTTGAAGTAAATTGACAAAAGGCAGATGGAATTGATATCAAATCACTGGAAGCAAGTTAATATCATTTACACGATATGAGTTCAAGAATTTAAACAATTTTATTTATACGCCGAAATGCGTGCCTTTATTGATATTCTTAAGAACTAATTTTTAATATAAGATCTTACAGCTATTTATACTAATGAAATGCGGCTGCTGTTATCTGCATGCGACTTCTTTGTCGTAATTCGATATCTGCTATCTTGCTATTACTTGAGATGCGGAGTTGGTTATCGCAGTGGATTATTCCATTGCCAGATGTTTGTTGTTTACATGTTGAGAATGCCTTTCTAGATAATGCATGTTCATTTCTATTGTTCGACTGATAGTGCATGTCAAAGCGAGTTCTATCGGTTTACATACATAGTTCGCCTTTGTTCGGAATGTATATTAGGAGATAAGGTGTATGTGAGTGTGTGTGACCCGGAGCGAGGCTATGTCGTTAACTCCCCTCCTTCTTAAAACGGAGCGTCCTCGCTATGCTGCTACAGATTGTTGTTGTTGAAGACGATTCAATTCGACTTCGTATATTTCGTCAATTTGCCTTTGTCTGTGAAGCATTCTTCTATTTACGCGATATCGGCAGAGGTGTACCATACCGTAAGTGGTGACTACTAAAGTAAGGAATCCTATTATGATGAAGAACGTAAAATGTACTGGATTTTCTACAATAGGTATCAAAAATGTTGAGAGTGTTTGGATATTGCTGAATTTGTATATTGAGTTTGAAGAAAGGATACGGAGTACTTCAAGTTTTTCGTTGTGTTGATTGTGTATTATTTCTCTGAGTTGTCTTTGATGATTGTAATATGTCATGTTATCGATGTTCGTGGATTCATTGAAGTGTATCAATTTAGGGCCTGATATATGCATGTTGTTCCAAGTATGCTGGTAATCTGTCAAAATGTATCCATTCTCTAGGATGCGAAGTGGAGCATTATTTTCGTGGGTTGTTTCGCATTGTGCTGTTTTGTCTTCTAATATTTTTATAGTACAATTGTCAGCGGGTTCTGATTTACAAATAAAGTTACCCATATAATTTCTACATTTAGATATTCTTTCATAATCGTTACACTTTGCGATCTTAGGGTCTAAATTAATTTTACCATGCTTATATGCTAAAGGATATACATTAAATAAGCTACATTTAGTTTCAAGGATAGGATATTTGTATATTGTTATAATTGTTTGTTGTAGGTAACATATATGAATGTCGGCATATTCTAATATATTAATTATTGGAAGATCTAACTTTTCATGGTTTATTAAATCGTACACGTCTTTCAAATTTAATGTGCCAGAATAGAAATTATTAGTTTTTGCAAAATTTATAGTGTTAGTTATTGATTTGAGTTCATTATAAACTTCTGATATAACAATGTTTTCGGTTATTGCTTTGGGATCAAGGCTTTCGAGTATTCTTTCGAACTGTGAATTAATTAATTTTTGCTTATTATTATTCTCTATTAGCAAATTAAGTGAAGTTTTTATTTCCACAAGGTCATCGTGGTCTGGTGTGCCCGTGATGAATTTTAACATGGAACCAAGAAAGTTAAGTGATCTTTTGGATCTATAAATATTGGGAATGAGTTGAGTTTTCAGAGTTTCGATTTTGTTTACTAAAATTTGAGTTTGGGGTTGGTCTTCTAGATTGAATGATGATTTCATTATACTTTCGTATGGCGCCAATATTTTTGAGAGATTGGATATGTGATACAAGAAAGCTGTATCCTGATAAATGTAAACAGGATCAGTTTCTACTAGTACATATTTCCTATGGCTTAAATCTATAATATTGTCGCAAAGTGCGATAGAGAAAAGTAAGGTAAATACTATTCCGTACATGCTTTTGCTCTGATATTGTCTTTATGGATAATTACTTTTTTATTGGTCGTTATTGTTTCTCCGTTGTCTTTTTTTACTATATGTTTCACGTATTTTTTTCCGTTTTTGTTTCGTCTATGCGTTTTTGAATATATTACCTCTCCTTCTTTGTATTTGAGCTGTTTCCGATTACGGTTATGGTATCGCAAAACTCTTTGCTGGTTTTGTTGAAGACGCTCTTTGATGCCAGGATATTCCCTTTGATTGAAAAACACGTCCTCGGGTTTGTGGTTGGTTACCGAATGGATTGTTTTGTTGTACTGTCGGACTGCTTCAAATATCTGATCGTCGGGAGCCGAACTGTGTTGATGCGCTAAAACTTTTGTGAGTTCGATAATTGTGCTATGCGTTCTTTCAACTTGACCGTTTGTTGTCGAATGATAGGCTGGAGTTTTGGTATGCGTTATTTGTAATCGCTTGTATATTTGTTGTGCACATATGCCAGTAAATGTTGACTCGTTATCAGTCATTACAAACTTTGCGTTTGGGTATATTTGTGACAGTATCTCGTCAACATATTTGTATGTGTCTTTCTTTGATGGTATTTGTCTCAAATGGCAGAATTTGGAATATTTGTCGGTTGAACTAATGTACATATTGTTGCTCATAAAAAATAAGTCTAAGTGTATGTATTCGCCTACTTTGTTCGGTATCGGTGCTGATCCTATTGGTTGTTTATTTGGTCGGCGTTCATACTTGTTTGTGAGGCAGATTTCGCAGTTTTGTACTTCTTTTTTACAAGCGTCACGTATGTTTGGCCAGTAGTATCGGAGCGAGATTTCCTGTGCGTTGTTTTTGTAGTTTCTGTGAGCACGTCTGTGTGTGTCTTGTATGATCTGTTCTTGTTGTTCGGTTTCGGTAATATCGTCCACCAATTTTTGCGCTAGTACAATCGATACAGTTGGAAATGTGTTGATAATGTCTTTTTCGACGTAAAATAACATTTGCTCGTCTATTTGTATAGCATTAGTTATCTTTGGTCTAATTACATTTTTTAGTCTATCTAGTAATACAGTTTTCGTATTAAAAAAGATCGTGTGTCGGCTGTTAGAAAATATGTTTTGTGAGAATATTTCGATGGGGTTCTGATCTGACCGTTTTACAATAATTTGGTTTCTAAAGGAGTTTACTGGTTTTTTTACTCGTTTGAGTCTTTGTGTTGGTGAGCTTTGTGCTGAATGTTGGGAGTCATCAGAATTTAAAGTGTTGTTTATTTGCTGACGAGAAAGGGCATCAGCGACCACGTTCTGATGTCCGGGTTTGTAAACGATTTTTGCACCATATTCTTCAATGAAATTTTTCCATCTTTTTAATTTTGTATTGGGGTTTTTTTCTGATATGGAGAATATTAGAGATTGATGGTCGGTGTATATTGTTAAATCTGCTATACCATACAAGTAGTTGCGTAGTTTCTGTAGTGACCATACAATTGCGAGTAACTCTTTCTCATTTGTGGAGTAATTCTGTTCTGTTTCACTGAGCGTTCGTGAAATAAATGATATGGGTTTTTGGTTTTGGGATAATACGGCTCCTATAGCGTAATTGCTAGCATCTGTGGTTAATTCGAAAGGTTTGTTAAAATTTGGTTGGAAGAGTTCGACCTGGGCTTGTAGTTCTTCTTTTATTATGTTCAGTGCTTTTAGTGCAGGTTCGTCTAAAGTGATTTTTATTTTTGCACTTTGATTCTTTGATATGCCACCGTTCTCTCCTCTGAGGAACGTAGTTAGTGGTTTGACGATGGCTGCAAAATTCTTTATAAATTTTCTATAGTAACTTGCGAGACCTAGGAAGGATCTGAGTTCCTTCAGTGTTGTAGGAATAGGGAAATTTTTAATAGTCTGTATTTTTGTTGGGTCAACTGTAATCTTGTTGTATTTAATTATATGCCCTAAGTATTCAACAGAGTCTTTGAAAAAGTGAGATTTTTCGTTAGAGATTTTCATATTGGCCTGGTGAAGGGCATTTATGATTATGCGGATGTGTTCGATATGTTCTTCAGGAGAGGAAGAATAAATGAGAACATCGTCTATATAGACGTACGCGAACTTCCCGATATATGGTCTAAGGATATCATCCACGCATCTTTGAAAAATAGATGGGGCGTTTTTCAGGCCGAATGGCATACGAAGAAATTCGTATTTAGCTCCATTTACACTAAAAGCCGTTTTTTCCCTGTCTGATTTATTAATAAGGATCTGATGGAAACCAGACTCTAAGTCTAGAGTTGAAAATACTTTTGCGTTTCCTAAATTTTGTATGGTCATAGCCACATCAGGTATGGGGTATCTATCTGTAACAGTTTGATTGTTAAGTTTCATCGGTACCTTTTTTTGCGACTGTCCAAATGGGAGAGTTATACGGACTTTTGCTGGGTTGAATTATTTCATTTTCTAAAAGTTTGTTAATTTCTTTGTTAATGAAATCGCTATCCGACATAGGGTACGGATATTGCTTGGTCCAAATAGGATCTTCGGATTTCGTTCTAATGGTAGCTTGTACCGTGGTAGTATATGGTAGCACTTCATTTGTGTCTTCATTTCTTTGCATAATTTCTTCGATTTCTGCTCTATATTTTTCACTATTAACCGTATAATTTATTTTTTGCATAGATTCACTTTCTTTCTTGGCCCTATATTTATAACTGAGCGTGTACTCGAAAAGGTTGATTTCTGCTTTAATTTTCCTAAGACCCTGTTCACCCAGAAGCATATCGAATTCTTTTAATGCATCAGTTTCAAAAAATGTGAGATTATGTTCTAACAATGTAATTATTTTTTTTGATTTGGTTATTGAGTAACCATGAAGAGTTTTCACTTTTACAGGTTTAATTTGAATAGACTTACCTAAGTTACATTTTGTACTTATATAGTTGTTTGTTGCTCCAGTATCAATCAGGATGTTAATAAGTTTGCCTGTATCCCTGCAGTGGCGTTGCAGACACGGCAAATCGTTCATGCGCCTAAAAAAGCGCTGCCTGTTTCGTAATCATCGTTCTCGTATTCTGGTGTAAGCGATTGTAGTTCTTCGTCGCGTGTCTGGTTTACACGTTGACATTTCTGTTGTACGTGGGAATTATGAGATGAAGGATTTCGTTCTCTTTTTTGAGGGTTACCGCGAAATTGATTATTTGGAGGTAGCCCTTGTAATTGACGGTTATAGCTGTTTTGTTGTGATTTGGAATGATCCCTATTGGGATTTGCGGATCTCGTGTATTGTTGTGATGAATCTACGTCCATTGGTTGATGCTGTTGCCGGGGTGCTGTCTGATTGTATTGCACCTGTACGTTAGGTTTGTACCTTTGTGGCTCCTCGTAATGTCTTCTGCTTGAGTTTTGGTACTGTGATGTATTATATTGTCTCTGCTGATTGTATTGCGGAACGTCGAATTGTGAGTTTATATTATCGAGGTATATCGTACTCGCGATAGCGTAAGCGGTTTCTAAGTCCTTCGGATTGTGACTGTAGAGGGTGCCGCTGGTATATTTGCTGTTTAGACCGAGAATGAATGTCCTCACAGCTTCCTGGTTTGCATATTCAATCATAGCTGACGGATTTCCTGGTCCATGATTATCCATCTCAACTTTAGTGAGTGCAAGATTAAGTGACTTGCTGACTTCGGAATGGAACTCTGCCAGAGTCCTTTTTCCTTGCTTTATTCTTTTCATTCCTTCGAGCAAAACATACAGAGGTCTCTGGTCCGCATAAGTATAATCGAGACGGTTTATTATGGAATAAAAGTTGAATTTGGTGTTGTGGTTTATTAAAATATCGGCCGCCTCTCCTTGAATTTTGGAATGTACAATCGAGAGTGCCGTGTAGTACATGGGTGTAGTAGCGTAATTCTTGATGTTTTCCATGTGCGTCCAGGCGCGTTTTCTCCATGACCTATAATGGTTCATATCGCCTGTGAAGACTGGTAAGGTTTTGAATATTTCTAAGTTTATTTGTGATTCATCTGTGATGTTTGGTGTACAGTCCTGGTATTGGTTTGTGACTGTGACGTTAGGTGTTGCGTGGGTTTCCAACGAATTCAATCTTTGTTGAGTTTCAGTGAGCGTTGTGGTCAGAGCAGCGATTTGTGCTCTCAAGCTTGCGATTTCTTGTGTTGTCATCTTGACGTCGGTGTTCAATAGGGGACGACGCAAATTGAACGGCTTTTGTCTCCTTTTTTGAGATTTTGAGCGTGTTGGGATATCCGTTGATATAACGTTGCTTGACTGTTTTATCTATACATCAAGACTTATCCGTTATTTTTTTCCAGATTTTGCAGGAATATTAATTTTATCTTTGTTCAATTTTAAGCACCTTTTTCAAAGATCTAGTGCTGGAAGTCCTACTTCCCGTGGAATTTTTTCTATCGTTTTATTCAATGGATAGAGATGGCTTACAGACTGGTTGAGCCCCCAGTTAATATCATTTACACGATATGAGTTCAAGAATTTAAACAATTTTATTTATACGCCGAAATGCGTGCCTTTATTGATATTCTTAAGAACTAATTTTTAATATAAGATCTTACAGCTATTTATACTAATGAAATGCGGCTGCTGTTATCTGCATGCGACTTCTTTGTCGTAATTCGATATCTGCTATCTTGCTATTACTTGAGATGCGGAGTTGGTTATCGCAGTGGATTATTCCATTGCCAGATGTTTGTTGTTTACATGTTGAGAATGCCTTTCTAGATAATGCATGTTCATTTCTATTGTTCGACTGATAGTGCATGTCAAAGCGAGTTCTATCGGTTTACATACATAGTTCGCCTTTGTTCGGAATGTATATTAGGAGATAAGGTGTATGTGAGTGTGTGTGACCCGGAGCGAGGCTATGTCGTTAACTAGCATGAACCAGAATTTGCCTTACTTTCTGCGTAACTATTTCTTCGACGATGCATTCCATGTATAATGTCAAGGCATTTCCAACTAAAGCAATGTTCTCGAAAACGGATCACTGACGCAAGTTGAGAAAAAACTCGTGAAGGTCAGTTTAGTTACTGGCGGTGTTTCCACTAGCTGTAATGTATTCCATGGGTTGAATATACTCTTTAGCCATTCTCCAAATGAACTGAGAGACGCACAACAGTCGAAAAACGTTCATGAATTGCAACAGTAAATATCTTACAAAGCGCTTTATTGTAGTTCACGCATCGACCTATTTGATACTTGCTCATCTCATCTCGTTCAAGGCCAATAACCGCTTTCTTTATTGACGTACTTACAAACGTATTTGATCGATTTCACCAAACTGCAGTATTCAACATTGACATAAGTTTTGAGTGTGAAGTAAACAATAGTGGCGAATATGGTACGATCTGTTGTGAACTTCGATATTCACTCCTCTAAGTTAAATGCTAAATGTTCTGCCATTGTCGTCTGGCGAGCTACGCCAAAAGAGTGGATTTCCATCATTTCCAGTTTGCGTTTCTGAAAGAAAAGCACGTGGATAGTGTTTCGTGCATTTATTGCCAGACATACAAACCGAAGTGAGATTGTGGTGTCCGCAAGGTCCATGAACCTCATTGGTTTTCATCACTTCGTATTATACTGAATTTTTCTCTGCATCAGGAATTTCCGCAGAAATGATTTCATCAATTTGATTTTGTGTAACCACCATCCCCCATCCAAGGAAGAATGTATATGTGCGGCAGTACATACAGCATCTAAAAGCACCATATATACCATACACCAGGGATGGGCATAGCCCTCAGTGGCATTTTGCCCGTGCGGGCACGAGTGCAAGTTAATGCAACCCACACCCACTAAAATAAACCGCTATCCCATTCATCTATAATAGACACATATGTAATGTAAATTGACACCACATAAGCCAACCGCCTATCATAACAAATAGAGTAAACAAAGAATGTTAAAATATGCAATTTGCAAAGTAATCAGAAAAGCCTATCATAACAAATAGAGTAAACAAAGAATGTTAAAATATGCAATTTGCAAAGTAATCAGAAAATCTATTTACAATAGGAACTTGATCAAGCAACAAGAAATGCCACAGCCATTCTTTTTGCATGATCAGCAGTATAATACTATAAGAGCTAAAATTAAGAGATAAACAGTGGCAGTCATTAATTGACTCATACAATTGACAGTTGAAGTTGTGAGCTAGCAGTTAAGAGTTATAAGTTAAGCAATAGTGATATGTAACTTTTTAAAAAAACCAAATAATATAATAAAAAATTAATTGGCGCCCGAGCAGGGACCCGCACAAAAAAATCCTTCATCAAGTGTGGTTCGACTCCACTAAAAGGACACGGATGTCCCATCGGTTCGGTGCTTGAAGGAAAACATCGTGGTTCGACTCCACTAAAAGGACACGGATGTCCATGTAGAAAGTGTGGGTCCATAAACAAAAATAACAAAAACTCTAAGTTTCCATGAAGGTTACCCGAATAAACAAAGGTAACGGAAACAAACTTTAAATCAAATATCCCATAAAAGGGAGAAAAAAGTGAAACAAAAACCTAATCAAGTACCCCATAAAAGGAAAGGGGGAAAAGGAAAAGAAAACAAATTGAAACTATTCTAACTAAAATAAACTTAAAAATATATTAAAAATTTTGAAAATAAACAATAATAAAAACAACACCATCAACAGTGTTAAAAACGCGTAATAAAACAAAATAAAAATAGAGTGGGAATTAGTAAACCTAAATAAAAGTAGCAACAGCATCAACAACAACATTAACAACAACAATAATAGGAGCAGTAACAACAATTACGACAACATCAAGAACAACAACAAAAGCAACAGCATCAACAACATCAAGAACAACAACAAAAGCAACAGCATCAACAACAACAAGAACAACAACAATAATAAGAGCAGTAGCAACAATCACGACAACAGCAACAAAAGCAACAGCAGCAACGGAAGCCACTACAGCAGAACGGCAGAATAGCAAAGACAACCACAAGAAGATACTCGTAAGCTTATTTTTTAAGAATAATATAAGTAAAATATATATTTAATACAATATATACAGTATATATATATATAAGACCTTAATAGGAACAGACATACTTAATTGTTAGAATACGACAGACGATTGACATAAATAATTTGAGGAAAATTTGAGTGAATGTATCATAGTGATATTAGTGAAACTGGATAAGATTATAGAAAAATTTAGCAAAATGAGTGTAACAAACAATACCGCAGGAGTGCTCACAGCAGAAATTATTTCAGAATTAATAAAAAGGAATACAATTTCATTACATAATGAGATAGAACTTTTAAAAAATCAAATAACTCAATTAACGATAGGAGATAATATAACAGAATATACAGTACAGACTATTGACGCGAATGTTAGATGCGACGAATCATTAGAGATAATAAAATCCTTACCGGAATTTGCAGGAAGACCTGAAACATACGTTAGTTGGCGAGAAGCCGCCCATAACTCAATGTCTTTGTATAACCGTGGTAGCAAAAGATACTTTGCCGCTCTAACAATATTAAGAAACAAAATAATACAATACGCAAATGACGTTCTTACAAATCACGGAACGGTCCTCAATTTTGACGCGATCATAAGTCGCTTGGATTTCGCCTATGCCGATAAGCGACCAATCCATATCCTTGAACAGGAGATAAGTATTCTTCGACAAGGAAACTTGTCCATTATTGATTATTATAACGAAGTCAATAAAAAATTGACTTTGATAATTAATAAGACAATAATGTCCCATGGTTCGAATAAGGGACTAGTAGATCAACTTAATGATCAACACAGGAAAAATGCCTTGAGAATATTCATTTCAGGACTTAACGGTTCCCTATCAAACATTTTATTCTCGTTAGCTCCATCTGATTTACCAAACGCTCTAGCGAAAGCTTTAGAATTAAATTCAAATAATATGAGAGCAAATTTTGCTTACCAATTCAGTAGGAGTCAGGTTCAGCCGAACCCAGTAAAATTGCAAGTTCATAATCCTCGAACACCTCCTCTAAACTTCACAAATAACCAGTTCCAGAACAATTTAAGATTCCCTCAATTAAATAAAAATAACCAACAATTTGCACAAAGATATAACCAAGGATTCCAGAACAGAAATAACCAACAATTTGCACAAAGATATAACCAAGGATTCCAGAACAGAAATAACCAACAATATGTACAAAGATTTAATCAAGGATACCAAAGGAATCAACCAGAACCAATGGACGTGGATTCCAGTATCCACAAACAAACTCAACACGAACAAACATACGCCAAACGGAATTTTGAAGAACTTAAAAGAACACCACAACCTCCATCTAAAATTCAACGCATAAATAATATTCAGGAAACAGCTTTTTTAGGCTAAAGACAGGACTCCCATACATTTATAGGTACTGCGGAGTAACAGGAAGAAAACTAAAGGTCCTAATTGACACAGGAGCCACTTGTTGCTATTGCAAACCAGACACTTTTTTATATAGAGATAAATTAGATATAATTAAAAGAGTAAAAACAATTAACGGATTCACCATTATTGAAGAATATAGTGATGTAAATATCTTCAATACGATACAGAGATTTTATGTAATAGAAAATTTAGAAGCAGATATGCTAATAGGACTTAATATTTTGAAAAAAGCAGGAGTTGTAATAGATTTAAAGAATGAAATATTAAAATATAATAACAAAACGGAAAAAATTTATATTGAAAATAATAATGGAAATTTTAATACTACCTTGGGAAGCTCAAATGCTCCTATGGCGCCCGCTGATGAATTATGCCAGCAATTATGTAATTTAAGTACTACTCTGGGACAAGAAGATCCTAGAACGCCAGCGAAGAATAATACCGCTTATACTAATTTAAAAAATGGAAATATTGAATATTTGAAAACGGAAATAAAGAATGAAATCGGAAAAATTCATTCAAATATAAATACAAATTTACCCTTTAGAACGGACGTTAAAGCTGAAATACGCACAATTGTTGAAACTCCCATATGGAGTAAACAATACCCATACCCCTTGTCCGTTAATACTTTTGTGAACAATGAAATAAAGAATCTATTAGATAATGGTATAATACGTCCAAGTAAAAGCCCCTACAACTCTCCAATATGGGTTGTACCGAAGAAAGGAATAAATGAAAATGGTTCACCAAAACTTAGGCTAGTTATAGATTATAAGAAAATTAATGAAAATACAGTTCCCGATAAATACCCTATCCCAGACACAAATGTTATATTAGCAAATTTAGGAACAGCAAAATACTTCTCTACTCTAGATTTAGAGTCAGGTTTCCATCAAATTACAATGCAGGAAAAGGATATAGAAAAAACAGCTTTTAGTGTCAACAATGGCAAATATGAATATTTAAGACTACCTTTCGGATTAAGGAATGCCCCTAGCATATTTCAAAGAGCGATGGATAATATATTACGCAGTTATGTAGGAAAGTTTTGTCATGTATATATCGATGACATAATAATATATTCAAATAATATAGAGGAACATAGAGAACACTTACAGATAATAGTCAAGACACTTAAGGATGCCAATATGAAAATATCTTTAGAAAAATCCAAATTTTATGAAACCGAAGTCGAGTTTTTAGGATATATGGTTGCCCAAGGAATTATTAAAACCGACCCAAAAAAAATTGAGTGCATTAAACACTTCCCTATCCCATCTACCTTGAGACAATTACGAAGTTTCTTAGGAATTACAGGATACTATAGAAAATTTATTCAAGACTATGCTTTAATAGCAAAACCCTTAACCAGATACTTGTCAGGAGAAAATGGAAGAATTTCCCAACATATGTCAAAGAAAGTAAAACTGGATTTAGACCAAGAGGCAGTTATTGCATGTGAAAAACTCAAAAATCTATTAGCAAATCAAATTGAACTGGCACAACCAGACTATACAAAAAAATTTATTTTAACTACGGACGCATCAAATGTTGCAGTCGGAGGAGTTCTGTCCCAAGAAGATAAACCAATCACGTTCATATCGAAGACATTAAATAACACTGAATTAAATTACGCAACAAATGAGAAAGAGTTATATGCTATCGTATTTGCTTTGAAAACTTTAAGGAATTACCTTTATGGCGTTACAAACTTAGAAATCCACACGGATCATCAACCTTTAACATTTGCAGTTTCTACCCGTAATCCTAATGCTAAAATGAAGCGATGGCATGCATTAATCGAAGAATATTCTCCAAAAATCATATACAAACCGGGAAAAACTAACGTTGTAGCAGACGCTATTTCACGACAATACTTACACAATATATCAGACATTTCAAGTAACAGCACTCAACATTCAGCAGAAAGTAGCGACAATATAAATATAGCAGAAACAACCCGACCACTAAATCAATATTCGCAACAGATATTACTGAGTAAAGCCAGATTCACCATACATGAATCAATTACAAATTTCGGAAAAACACGGCACATTATAGATTATGATACAGTTGACAATTTGATAAATATACTTAAAGAATTTTTGAAACCAAATGTGGTTACAGGTATACATTGCACCGTAGAAGATTTGTACGAAATAAAATCCAAATTATTAGAAACATTCAATATTAAATTTCTTTATACTAAAAACTTCCCAACAGACATAACTAACACAGAAGATCAAAACATGATTGTCGAGCAAACACACAATCGAGCACATCGAAATTTTAGAGAAAACTTAAAACAAATATGTAAATTATATTATTGGCCAGATATGACGAAACAGTTTAAGGAATATGTTCGAAATTGTGACATATGTAACAAAAACAAATACAATCGCCACCCTCAAAGAGTGCCCATCGGTGAAGCTCCTATACCAGAAAGGGAAGGAGAACAAATTCATATAGACATATTTTTTGTACAGAAATTAAAGTTCTTAACAGCAGTAGACGCTTATTCCAAATACTTAGTAATCAAACATATAGATGACAGAATAGACCTAGATCAAAAGGTCCTAGACATACTTCAAAGCTTTCCCGAGACAAAACACATTACCTGCGATAATGAACCAGGTTTCTCTTCAATTCAATTCAAATCTTTAATGCAGAGAATGAACATCGACATTTATTATTGCACCCCGAAACATAGTACCACAAATGGTCAAGTGGAAAGAGTACATTCAACCCTAATAGAACTATCACGTTGTATTCAACAAGAATATCATTTAATTAGCGATTTAGAAAGTATTTACAGGGCTGCACAACAATACAATAAAACAATCCATTCCGTAACTGATAAAAAACCTATAGATATATATTTTAATAAAATCACACACAATGAAATACCATTAAAACTAAGCAACGCACAGGGAAAAATGATAGAAAGAAATAATAAGAATAGAATAATGAAAACATATAAAAAGAATGACGTTATATATGAAAAAATAATAGGAGAAAGAAATAAGTTACAACCAAAATACAAAAAACAAAGGGTAAAAGAAGATTTAGGTAATACTGTAAGAATATATAGTAAGTCAAGAATAGTTCATAAAGATAATATAAAAATATAAAACTAATTTCAGAAAATGATTCTTACATTAATAATTATCCTTTTGATACCATTCACTCAATGTGAAATTATTGACTATACGAGAGACGATTATGTACTAATAGAAATTGGACCAGCCGCGACTTACACTGACTGGGGGGACATATTTCACATTACAAATTTGACATATTATAAAGAAATTCTATATGACACAAAAACAAAACTAATTAGGGAGTCACATAGCTCAAACTATATAAAAATCAAGACCAGTGATACGGGAAACACAATTTATTATAATAAATTCAACACGGACTTAGAAATGGACCAAATAGAACGACTAATATCACAATTAGAAATTACGACGGGGAGAAAATCGAAAAGAGGTTTAAATGAACTCGGTACAATATGGAAATGGATTTCGGGAACACCAGACCATGACGATATTGTACGAATAAACGCAAAATTATCTGAACTAGTAGAAAATAACAATAGACAGTTTACGACAAATTCCAAATTATTTGAGGTAGTTACACAACTAACAAATATTGTAAGTAAAATAGAAAACAGTTCGACCTTAATTAACATAATGCAACACAGAAATAAATTAATACTAACAGATTTAGAAAATACTCTCCAAACTATTGTATTAGGAAAAGTGGGAATTCTTAACCCAACAATATTGAATATGAAAGAAATTAAAAATATTGTAAATCATGAGCACAATAATTTTACAATCACAGATGTAATTGACGCATCTAAATTTAAAATAGTACAGAATAACGAAATAATTGTAATATATATTAAATACCCTGTAATTAAAGATATATGTATATTATATGAAGCTAAACCTATAAGTCAAAGTGATGGGAAATTAGTAATAGAAAATGAAATAATTAAATGTAAAAACACATATTCTAACATTAAAACATGTAAAATAGAATTAAGTGCTAGCTATTGTGAAATAGATTATAAAGAAACTTGCTTTTCTAAAATTTTAAATAATCAAAAAGGAGACTGTCTGAAAATTAAAGAAAAAAACAAACAATTAGAAATTGTTAAAGATGGCATAATCTTAATATCAGGAAAACACACAGTTGATAACATCGACCTTAATGGCACATATTTAGTAACTTTCAATAACACTATAGTAATTGACAATAAAATTTATGAAAATCCAAGTAGCATAATTTGGAACTATATTAAAACAAATCAGCCTAGTCGGTTTGATGTCCTCGAATATCTTGAATCAGAAAATATAGATTTAAAATTTAAAAATACAAACCTTTTAAATATGGGCCAAGAAGAAATTAAATCTCACCCAACTCTTTGGGCACTCTTATTTTTGACAATAATTATTGTTTTGATTTATGTAATTATTAAAATCCGGGAAAAAATTAAAAAATATAAAATAAAGAAAATTGAAGAAGCTAATGTCAATATGCTTGAAACTATCACAAATTTGATGAATTAACATCCTAAGCCGAAACGAGGACGTTTCTTTTTTTAACAAGGGGGTAGTTAATGCAACCCACACCCACTAAAATAAACCGCTATCCCATTCATCTATAATAGACACATATGTAATGTAAATTGACACCACATAAGCCAACCGCCTATCATAACAAATAGAGTAAACAAAGAATGTTAAAATATGCAATTTGCAAAGTAATCAGAAAAGCCTATCATAACAAATAGAGTAAACAAAGAATGTTAAAATATGCAATTTGCAAAGTAATCAGAAAATCTATTTACAATAGGAACTTGATCAAGCAACAAGAAATGCCACAGCCATTCTTTTTGCATGATCAGCAGTATAATACTATAAGAGCTAAAATTAAGAGATAAACAGTGGCAGTCATTAATTGACTCATACAATTGACAGTTGAAGTTGTGAGCTAGCAGTTAAGAGTTATAAGTTAAGCAATAGTGATATGTAACTTTTTAAAAAAACCAAATAATATAATAAAAAATTAATTTGCACTTTATGAGGGCTAGGTGAGGGGATCATCGCGGGCAAACATGAAGAGGGAAGTGAGGGCAACGTATTTTACCACTCCATATTTACAAATGAGAGCAAAGTATTTTTCCACACCATGTTTACAAATGAGAGCGCACGCATATATGGGAAGTTGCACTGTGGGTAATAACTGTAAAATTTCCTAACTATTTTAAGTTTCTTTGTAACTACTATAAATTTATAAAATGTAAGACAAATAAAAAAGTATAATAAATATTTTATTTTAGTAATAATTTTTTAATATGTCTTTATAACAGCATTTAATTTGGCTTATTTGCCATAATAAATTCTATGTTTGGTTTAATCTCATTAGCTGTAGCTACGCGCATTATTTTACCAAAATTTAAATCAGATAACATTTTTCTTATTTTATGTTTGTTTAATTTCATTATTGAAAAAAATTGTTCACAAACATAGATATTATATAATTTACACTGATTTCCCTCGCTGATGACATTTCGGCACATTTAAATTATAATAATTTCAGTTTCTCAACCACTGTCTTCAAACGCATATACACAAATGAATCTTATGCGCAATGAAACGATTCAGCTGATTGCTCTCTCACAACGCAGGGTTGCCAGGCTCCATATACTGTAGTAATTATAAAAATTGTCTTCAATATATTTGAAATTTTCTTAAACTAACTCAAAATCAGAATCGAATGCTATTATTTATAAATATATAAACTAGTTTTACTAGTTTGATTTCAGTTTTGGTATTTTATATTATGAAAAATTATAATTGAAAAGTTAGATGTGTGCAAAACTACATATGCGTATTGAGTAATGGCAACATTGTTCGAATGAACACGAGAACAAAACGCCTTCCACTCGTAGCGGAGGGAGAATCGAAATACGGGTTTTCTGCCATTAGTGTTTGTATTCTATTTGTGTGCTTAGCTTGTATTCTATTTTTGTGCTTAGCCACTCTCAATCAATAATGCCATACCGCGCAAATATATTTTTATTTGATGATATCTTATATTTTTGAAAATATGTGTTCCCTTTCTATAGCGCGTATTATTATTTTAATACAAGGGAACACATATTTTCAAAAATATAAGATATCATCAAATAAAAATATATTTGCGCGGTATGGCATTATTGATTGAGAGCCCAGCTGTTGTTAGAAAACTCGTGCTGTGACATCGTGATGAACGCTTGCTGATTGACCGCTATCCATAATTCCACACATATGTCATTGCATCCTGGGAGTACTCGTTCATGTGTCTCAGGCTGCAAGACGTTGATGACAAAAAGAACGCCGACCGGTATTAGTGTGACCTCTTCGTGACTTCGTAACAAATTTCAATCTGTAATTAATCACTTTGCGTGAAACACACATAAAGTTTTCACTGAAGAATTTTCAATAATTTTTCTTTTGAATAGCCGGAATAAAAAAGCAAGTTACTGAAATTGAACGATTAAAATAATTTACAAATCAAAACACTGAAAACAAAACAAAAAAAAAAAGTAATATTAGCTATACACGTTTTTCGGCTCAATATACTTGTATATCGTTTAAAACAAAAAGGAAGAACAAAACGACCAAATTTAATATCATGAAAAAACATGATACAAAGCAAAAAGATTAAAACCTTAACATCGTACATTCGATAACTCAAAACAACGTGGTAGTGAAAGCACATAGAAGTGGGAAAGTGCAAGATATCGTTTAACCCTAAACATGGCGGGAGTGGAAAAGTAAAAGAGAACGTTTAATATCGTGAGAAAAAAATTTTTATCGTATAAAATAAAAAGATCAAAACTTTAACATCGTAAAATAAACATTCGGTAACTCTTAAACAGCGTGCAGTTAAGGAACGTCGAAGCGAAGAAAAAGAAAAAATTATCGTAACAAATAAAACTAAATTATTCAACATAC
This sequence comes from Bactrocera zonata, assembly GCA_037783105.1. Classification (NCBI taxonomy): domain Eukaryota; kingdom Metazoa; phylum Arthropoda; class Insecta; order Diptera; family Tephritidae; genus Bactrocera; species Bactrocera zonata. Next base: position 1,120,849 of record JBAWJQ010001698.1, read on the forward strand.
AGAGTGTATAAGTAACGCAAAAGAGAATTGTGAAAAGTGAAGGAAAAATATCGTAAAAAACGAAACGAACTGTTTAACAACAAGAACGTAAAATTGGACCTTCGAAGCGAAGAAAAAAAAAAATTATGGTAACGGAGAAAACTAAATTGTTTAACATAGAGAGTGTATAGCCAACGTAAAAGAGAAACGTGAAAAGTGAAGAAAAATATCGTAAAGAACAAATCGAATAGTTTAACAACAAGAACGTAAAAGTGGAACGTCGAAGCGAAGAAAAATAAAAAATTACCTTAACAAACAAAACGAACTAAGTTACGATGGAACACTGGCACAAAAATATCACAATTCGTTAAAAATAAAAATAAAATATAATAAAACTAAAGAAAAAAAAACGAATAAAATATAATCAAAATAGCTAATATACGATAAATTATTCAACAAAAACTCAACTCCACAATCCTTAATAAAAAAAAAAAGTTGAAGAGAAAACGAATGCAGAATGTCGTAAGAGCAACTACCTACTTGGTGAAACAAAATCAAAAGTCCAAAGGCAACATTACAAACGAAGGTGAATAAAAACAAAGCAGACAGTTTATGGAAGAAGAAGTGGACGAGCTAAGCCAAATTTTGAAATCCATTAAAATTAAAGAGGCAAACAACAAAATAGAGCGAGGAACCAGAGAAATGGCGATCCAAAACATCAAACTTATTCAACCATTTGATGGCGATCTAAACTACTTAGCATTCTTCATTCAAGGGGTCGACGCGATCATGCCACAGTCTCCTGTTATATCGGAAGAGACGAAAGTATACTATCTACGCTGTGTCATGAAAGTACTGAGAGGCGCTGCATTGGACGTGGGTAGGCGAGAGCAACCACCAGATTGGATGACGCTGAGGCAGTTACTTATAGATGAATTCGGAGAACACACGGCAGTTTCAACGGTAATCCTAGAAATAAGTAATATTAAGTTTAAAAATAATGTTAAGCTAATATGCGAAGAGATTAATTTAGAAGTTTGTAAAGTAAAGGATGTTATCAAACTAAAAAATGAAAGTTGCTCAACTAAAATATTTTTGTATAATGAATTAGATCAGATAAGTTTGAAAACATTAAAAAGAGAATTACCAAACTATTTAACTGCGTTAATAAACGCAAATCTTGCTACTGACCTTAAGTCAGCAATGAAAATTTTAAAAGAAAACGTCGTTTATGAAAATAATAAACAATTCTCTAAACAAAAAACAATTCAAAGAACTAACGCAAATTCGAAACTACCTAATTATGTGAATAACAATAATATTAGTAATATAGAATATTTTGCAACCAATACGAGTCAATTTCCAGTTCGTTCCAAGTACAACACTTTTTCAAAAAATTATCCATTGTCCAATCAAAATTAATTATTATAAAAATAAACCATTTTTCAATAAATATAACAATCAACATTATACTTTACAAAGTAATAATTTCCCACAAGTCAGGCATAAACCTTTCAACTCTGCAAACATCTATACTAATAGAAACTTAAATAATTTAAAACAAGATAAGATTTATGGGTCAAACCAATCTCGATTATGATGCTTTCGCTGTCCTGAACCAATGGAACAAGAGGAGGTAAATTTTCATTTAACAGCCTCGGAAGGCTCCCCACAATTGAATTGAAATTTAATAAAAAATATTAAACATTTTTAGTCGACACAGGTTCATCAGTTAGTTTAATAAAGCCTAAAATATTCAACGAAAAGATTATTTATGTTCAGCCAATAACATTAACAACAGCGATAGGAAAAGTTTGTCTAAATGAAACCCACGAATTGTTTAGCGATGAACATATGAAAAAACTGAAATTTTTCGTTTATAATATTTCGAATAACTACGACGCTTTACTTGGTTGTAATATACTTAAGCTACTTAAGACTAAAATTGATCTGGAAAAAAATATGATACAAATGAATGGTGTTCGGTATAACTTTTTCAAGAATTCTGAAAATTTTGATAATTGCCTTCATGAATTAAATATGAACGAAAATCATAACACTAAAGATAGCAAATTTAGACTTGAACATTTAAATTCGGAAGAGTTAAATAAATTAAAAAATTTTTAAATAAATTTTAAAATATATTTATAAAGAAGGGGACAAACTCACCTTTACTCATAAAATAAAACATATAATTAAAACGGTTCGTATAGATATCCTGAAATTCATAAATCAGAAATAAACAAACAAATAATAGAAATGCTTGAAAATCAAGCATCGAGATGAAATTCTCGAAAAGCTAGGTAGGTGTATGTATTTTTCAACAATAGACTTAGCGCAAGGCTTCCATCAAATAGAAATGCATCCGGCAGATAGGAAAAAAACAGCTTTATCTACTCAGAGCGCACATTTTGAATTTTTAAAAATTCCATTTGGGCTTAAAAATGCACCAGCCACCTTCCAGAGACTGATGAATACGGTTCTAGATGGTTTAATAGGAAGAGATTGTATGGTTTACTTAGAAGACATTGTAGTATTCAATACGTCATTACAGGAACACATAGAATCTCTAGACAGAGTTTTTCGTAAATTAAACGAAGAAAATCTGAAAATTCAGATGGATAAAAGCGCGTTTTTCAAAAGAGAAACCGAATTTCTTGGTCATATCATAACGACAGAAGGCATTAAGCCTAACCCTAATAAAATCAAAGCAATTTTAAATTATCCCATTCCGAAAACGGAAAAAGAAATGAAACAATTTCTTGGTTTGGCGGGATTTTATAGTAAATTTATTCAAAACTTTTCTGAAATAACTAAACCTTTGACCAACTGTCTTAAAAAAGACAATAAAATAAATAGGTCAGATGAGAAATTCGTGGAAGCTATAAACACTATAAAAATTTTAATAACTGATGATCCAATTCTGGCATATCCAAATTATGAGAAAATATTTACATTGACGACTGATGCGTCAAATGTGACATTAGAGGCAGTGTTAAGTCAACAGGGACATCCAATTTGTTTTGCTGGTCGCACACTCAATGAACATGAGCAGCACTACTCAACTACTGAGAAAGAACTTTTAGCCATAGTTTGGACTACCAAATATTTTAGACCACATTTATACGGCAGGAATTTTTTAATAAATAGTGATCATAGACCATTGCAATGGCTCCACAATTTAAGGGAACCAAACTCCAAGTTTCAAAGATGGAAGATTCGACTTAATGAGTATGACTTTCACGTAAAATACATATCAAGTAAAGAAAATCGTGTAGCAGATGCTCTTTCTCGTATGAAAATTACGGAATGCTGTTTTAATGAAGAATCTGAATCTAACATGGACACTGTTCATTCTGCCGATGAAGATTCCGAAAGTATTATTAAGATAACGGAGCGACCATTAAATGTATTCAAAAATCAAATTAAATTAATAAGAGATGGTAAAGACTCAACAACAATAACGAAAGTTTTTTCTAATAACCTAATTGTAATTACAATTATAGAGGATGGAGTCCTGTGTAGAAGTTCACGCAAGTGAGGAAAGTTCTCTGATCGCCATTCACTTGGGAGTGGCCAGAAACGATTCTTTTACATATGACTCAAGCAGCTCACGACTTCCGGTCTTTGACCAAGTATCCTCTGGGTAGACTAAGAACATCCGTTTCAAGGCGAGCTAAAGTGAGAAGGCGAAACATCTCCTGTATAGGGTTGTGCGCTGGGTTTGGGACCCTCTACATAAAAAAAAACACCCTCAATGAAAAATAAACAACCGCCTCGGATAAGAAACACCCCTTTTGATGGCGAGCATGGCAAACGAAATAAGGACTACGAATTGAGGGCATGCACCTGGAATGTCCGGTCCCTTAATTGGAAAGGTGCCGCTGCCCAGCTGGTTGATGGCCTCGTGAAAATAAAGGCTGACATCACCGCCGTCCACAAAATGCGATGAACGAGACAAGGACAAAGACGAGTAGGTCCTTGTGGCATTTACTACAGTGGCCATATAAAGGAGCGTAAGTTTGGTGTAGAAATCGTGGTGGGAGAGAGACTCCGTCGCCGAGTACTATCATTCACTCCGGTGAATGAACGTCTAGCCACAATCCGCATCAAAGCGAGGTTCTTCAACATATCGCTGATTTGCGCCCACGCCCCGACGGAAGAGAAGGACGATGTGACCAAAGATGCCTTCTATGAGCGTTTGGAGCACGCTTATGAGAGCTGCCCTCGCCACTATGTCAAAATCGTGCTTGCTTCCAAGAAAATACATCTAGCTACCTGGCTGTCTCCAGATCGAAAAGCCACCAACCAGATCGATCATGTTGTGATAGATGGAAGACACGTCTCCAGTTGCCGGAGAGCTATTCAAACACGGCGGCGAGGAACTGGTAAGGAGCATGCATCAGCTTCTTTGTAAAGTATGGTCGGACGAAAGCATGCCCAACGATTGGCATTGAAGTGTGCTATGCCCAATCCATAAAAAGGGAGACCCCACAATCTGCGCCAACTACCGTGGGATAAGCCTCCTCAACATCGCGTATAAGGTTCTATCGAGCGTATTGTGTGAAAGATTAAAGCCCTCCGCCAACAAACTGATTGGACCTTATCAGTGTAGCTTTAGACCTGGCAAATCAGCAACCGACCAGATATTCACCTTGCGCCAAATCGTGGAAAAGACCCGTGAAAGGAGAATCGACACACACCTCCTCTTTGTCGATTTCAAAGCTGCTTTCGACAGCACGAAAAGGAGCTGCCTTTATGCTGCGATGTCTGAATTCCCCGCAAAACAAATACGGTTGTGTAAATTGACGTTTAGCAGCACCAAAAGCTCCGTCAGTATCGGGAATGACCTCTCCGAGCCGTTCAATACCAAACGAGGTTTCAGACAGGGTGACTCCCTATCGTGCGACTTCTTCAATCTGCTGCTGGAGAAAATAGTTCGAGCTGCAGAACATAATCGAGCAGGTACGATCTTTTATAAGAGTGTACAGCTGCTGGCGTGTGCCGATGATATTAATATCATCGGCCTCAACACCCGCGCCGGTAGTTCTGGTTTCTCCAGGCTGGACAAGGAAGCAAAGCAAATGGGCCTGGCAGTGAACGAGGGCAAGACGAGATATCTTCTGTCATCAAATAAACAGTCGTCGCACTCGCGACTTGTCTCTCACGTCACTGTTGACAGTCATAACTTTGAAGCTGCAGATAATTTCGTCTATTTAGGAACCAGTATTAAGACCACCAACAATATCAGCCTGGAAATCCAACGCAGGATTACTCTTGTCAACAGGTGCTACTTTGGACTAAGTAGGCAATTGAAAAGTAAGGTTCTCTCTCGACGAACAAAAACCAAACTCTATAAGTTACTTATAATTCCCGTCCTGCTATATAGTGCAGAGGCTTGGACGATGACAACAACCGATGAGACGACCTTAAGAGTTTTCGAGAGAAAGGTTCTGCGAAAGATTTACCGTCCTTTGCACATTGGCCACGGCGAATATCGCATTCGATGGAAAGATGAGCTATACCAGACGTACGACGACATTGACATAGTTCAGCGAATTAAAAGACAGCGGCCACGCTGTCTAGGTCATGTTGTCCGGATGGACGAAACCACTCCAGCTCTGAAAGTATTCGACGCTGTACTCGCCGGGGGAAGCAGAGGAAGAGGAAGACCTCCACTCCGTTGGAAGGACCAACTGGAGAAGGACCTGGCTTCGCTTGTTGACTCGGCTATAATCGCGTAAGCGGTGTCAACGCCAATTATGAAGAGAAGAATTGTCATTACATACAAAGAATTAACTACAGATTATATTAAAGATATAATTAAAACCCATTTATTAAAAAATAATACAACAATTTTTATGCCCAATTATACTGATTTTATACAATTTCAAAACGTTTATAAGACACTAATAACAACAAGTCGCAAGAAGATTTATCGGTGTACAAAAGAATTAGAAAACATTACAGATTTTGCAAATTTTAAAAGTAGAGTACTTCAAATCCATTTAAGTGGACTTTATCAAGGTATAGACAAGGTTGCAAAATGTTTTAAATTACAGTATTATTACCCCAATTATCTTAAAGAAATCACCAAAATAATAAATGAATGTTAACTATGTAATCATTGTAAGAACGATCATATTTCTAACAAAATTCCATTGAAAATAACACCGCCAATTTACCAAATAAGAGAAAAATATTAGGTTGTCAAAAAAGTCTTGATGTTTTAATTGTATGGGCCCTCCAAAAATTCAAATCGACCAAGACTAAGTTTTAAATAATATAAACACTAAACAATGGTGTAAATCATTAAACGTAAAAGTAAAAGTAACCACCGGTAAAACTGGTATAGGTGATATTGAAAGACTACAAAAAACTGTAAATGAAAAACTTAGAATTATCAACACATGAGGTGCTAAAGAATTAAAATATTTAGAAATTGAACAAACACTTTTCACTTATAACCATATAATTGTTCACTCTACTACCAATGAAGTTCCATATACAATCTTTTTCAATAAGGAGTCACCAAAACAAGAACCTCAAATTAGTAAAGAACAAAGAATAAATAATGTAAATAAAAACCGTCAAGAAAAAGATATTGATACAAACTTTGTAAACGAAGAAGTTTCGAGGAAGAGATTAGACAAACTTAGTAATCCATACAAAAAAGTTAATCTTATTAAAACTGAAGAAGATGGCGAACATCATATTGTTAAGTTCAAAAGTCAAAATGTAGGAGAATATAGAAACCAATTTAAAAGAAAAAAGAAAACCAACTAAAACTAAATCTAAGGATTGAAAATTGTATCTTATCAATCTTATAAAAAATTGCAATGAGGACATTGCATTATTTAAAGATGGATGTTGCATTGGAGACTTTTGCCAGCAAAAGTATCGAATGCGACATTGCCAACGTGCTTCAATTCAGCATTTTCGCCACTGGAAGTGGTCCCGCATATTAAGCGGCACCGTTTGTTAAATCGCGTTTGTCACTACTCAGTCAGATTTCATCTTCCTACTCGTAAGGGTCTAGTTGATTGTGTTCCAAAATATTATTAAATAAAAAATTGTTATTTGTTACAAAAATAATATTCAATAAAATCTATTTTATGTTATAAAAGTATTACTTACATATAGTTATGTTTGTGTGTTCTTTTGTTCCCCTTATAGTTTCGCACAACTTTCATATATGTACAAGTGTATGTAATACGTTTATGCAATATAGTTAAATGTGCGGAACAATGATATTAAATAATAGCCCTGACAGACGACAGGGCACAATTCCGATTTTTTTGGCGCCGCGATTTGAAGGTACCGTTGGAAAGAGGAAGTCCTCCCGATTAAAAAACATAGGGTTATAGGGTCCGCAAACGCTTAGTTTAGGAGATATTCGGCCTTAAAGTTCAACAATTCGCAAAATTGGACCATTTCAAGGAGCTATTTCACCACATTAAACACACTTTTTTCACATTTTTCACTTCAAATTAATTAAATTGCACTATAATCTTTTAAATAAATCAACATTTTACTCTTTTAGCAGGTTTTTTACCTAAAAAATCTTTATTTTAAAAATTACATTTTACACTTGTTTCAACCTCATTTGTTTACTAAAAATTACGACGAAATGGAGCGCTGCCATGTGATGATAAGGCAATTCGCTGAAATTCCTCTTTTTCGCAAAAATTCCTCTATTCATGCATATGGATATTTTCCTTTTTAAATTTATTAAGCAAATAAGTAATATTATATACATGTATTAGTAATATTATATATTAATATTATATATACATATTTATAAGTAATATTATATAATAATATTACGTAATAAAGTGTACAGTACATGAGTACAGTACGAAAACTCAAATTTTGTTTCAATATGAGTGCATGATAACCGAAAAATATAACCACTTCATACCCAAAACTCATATTTTAAATATAATAATATATATATTGTCGCCTAAAATACAAACCAATGTATCAGCAAAAATAAATGGAAATCGCTGACAGATATAATAACCAAAATTTACCATTTTATAACGAAAACTTAAATTTTGAGTGCATGATAACCATAAATTATAACCACTTTATACCAAAAAGTCAAAATATATTTTTTTATTTTCAATGCAGAAAGGAGTACTATGCGAAAGTACTTCAGTCACCCCGGGTATTCGCTCGGCCAGAGTTATTTTTTTAAAGCGCGCCCGAAGGCCGCCAACGCAGAAAGGAGTACTATGCGAAAGTACTTCAGTCACCCCGGGTATTATGTATATAAAAATGTTAAATTACAATCATAAACATATATGTATATTATAATGTTATCACACGATTTTACTTATCTATGTTTATTAAATATAAATCACGTATTCATATATTCATATATGCATATATATGGAAAAGTGTTCACATATTCAATTTTAGCTTGAAAAATCTTCTTTATAGTTTTTTTATAGTTAATAAAGAAAAAAGAATCACTCGAAAGTAGAAACAAAGAAAACGCTGAAAAATCCTTCACTCTTTGTTTTTAAGGTGTGTCAATGCTGGTTTTCCTTGTAAATATAAGCACTCTAAACTTTTCAGCCATAAATTTGACAAGTGATTTTTAAATTACTAAATTTAATTGAAAAATTGCAAAATAATTGTGAAATGTAAGCTTATTTCAAAGCTTAGAGTGTATATTTAAATATACAATGTAAAGAACGTGAAAAAATTTAGTGAAACATAGAGAAATAACATGTTTTCTTAGTGCAAATTTTTGAATTTTTAAACGTAAATATTTCAAAAAATATTAGTTATTTTTATGTTATTTTTGGATATTCCTCCTCTGGAGAAGCTCCCCTATCCGTACATACCCCATTTATACGGAAATTTGGTTTTTTTACCCCTCCGCCAAAGTAATCGGAATCGTGCCGACGACAGCGCTAATTTGCATTAGCGGGCTTAATTTACATTTACTTGCGCATTTGACCCATGTTAATGCAAATTTGTAATGCACAAGAATTTCGTGCATTTAGCTGATTTTACCAAATTTGAGTAGACAACACTGCTCAAAAATGGCCGATTTTTTCCATTTTTTGACAGATGTCGCTAGAAGTCTGCCGCCTTCTTTGCGTTTACAGCATCAAAGGTAAGCAGTTTTATATTGCTAACTAAATTATGTGCAAGTATATTAACAAAACCAAATTTTAATACTTTTAAATGACAGAAAATAAACAACGCACAGTTTGCTATCCATTTTTCCAATATTCTGAACTTTTTCGCACACTTTTCGCATTACAATCAATTATTGCTTTTAATTTCACTCTATTATCTTTGTTTAAAACCCAACAAAGATTTTTGTCTACCTTACCGCTGGTGGGGGGATTTCAAAAAAGTCTTTAGTCGAGCTGAGAATATTTCATTCTGATTTTATTTCGTATTTTTCTTGCTTATATACAAATTTTAAAACTATCTTAAATAACGAAATATATGTGTATGTGTGTATGTTTGTACGTATTGCAGCATATTGTTTATTGCTGCTTGATACGCTGAACACAATGGTTGCGACACAACATGACATCACGACAGTGAACTGAAAACGGCGTTGTGCATCCTACTACCTGAACGCATGTACACAAGACAACACAGCTCTCCATTTTGCATGTACACAATTTCGTTGTGGCCATACTAATACCTTGCACTTCAATGAAATTTTAATATTTTGTTCAAAGAGAAATTTTTTATGCAAAAAATAAGTAAATAGGTATATATTTTTGTTTTCAATTATCAATTGTTATTACAAATGATATAATAGAGCTATTTTATGCTTTTATTTGTAAAATAACGTCAAGTTTGTAAGAGCTGTAAAGAATTTTACATATTAGTGGCATCACCACTCTTCTTCATCTCTCTATCTTCCATTCTACTGTCAACTCTATTGTCGTCCTACTGTCGTTGGCAAATATAGGAAAATATTGAAGTTAGCGAGAACGACAACTGTCGGCCTACCGTCGTGTAGTCGTGCAGCTGTCTAAATAACAGTGTCCATAAGAACGTGTGTATTTTAATATTTGACAGCCGTCGGTTATCGTCTGTCGCAACCATTGTGTTCAGCGTATGACATGGGGCTATTTTGAAACGTACAATTTAATACATGCGTGTGTGTGTTTAATGTTATCTGTTCTGTAAATTTATGACTTGTGTCCCCATGCATTTTTATTATTATTAGATGTGCATTGCATGTAAATGCATTATGTATATATGCATGTATGTATGTATGTATATTAATATATAAATAGATATTTATATTTAGTAGAATTTCGGCTTTGCTGATAAGTAAGCATGTTCAATGATATTTGAACATATTGCCGAGGGAAAGAAATGATTATTTAAAACTAGCGGACTGTATATGAATATTTATATGTATGGTAATTAAACTTAACTTTCTTAAATTTAGTCCTTTTGCGCTTGTAATATCGATGCATCCATTTCTTCCCTTTTGTGCCCAATATTGCTGCAGTCGTTGGTGTGCATCTACTTCGTCTGTCACCAATCCAACGTTGAAGTCCTTTCCGTTTGGTTATGGTTGTAAAATCATTCCAATCATCTTCCGCATGGTTCATGGTTCTTCATTTTAGCAGTTTTGCGAACTGTAATTTTTGGCTGCTTTTTATAAAATGTGAGCCTGCCGGAAGAGATACCAATTTAGTTTGTTTTTCCTCAGTTTTTGAAGGTTTGTGTAATTCTTCAAAGAATTCTTCTTCAATTTCTTTTTCCTTTTTATTTTCCTCTATTATTTCTGTTGTTTTTTCCTCAACAGAAGATAGAGAAAGTAATCGAACCGTTATTATTTTTTCGTCAGTTTTTGAAGGATTACGAAGTTCTTCAACTTCATTTCCCTTTCTATTTTCCTCTATTACTTCTGCTGTTTTTTCTTCAACAGAAGATAAAGGGAGTAATTGAACTTTTATAAGTTTTTCGTCTTCAGTCTTTTGCACTGTATTAGTTAGTTTCGTCGCAGTTGTAGATAATTTGGGTAAGATGAGCAGAGTTGGCTGATTGTCAAACTTTTTTTTAAGTAGACTCCATGCAGCTTCATAATTTTTCGACGAAATTTGAAAATGCTGTATTACTCGTGCAGCTTCGCCTTTTAAGCATTGACGAAGGCGCAGCATTTTCTCTGTATTCTTCATCTGCTCGTTGTCATGTACCATAACTGTGAACACGTTGTAAAATTTGGCCCATTCCTTAATATCGCCATAAAATGTTGGAATTTTTATCATTTTTCTTTCTTCAAAGTTAGGGCGATAAGAAATTTTAGGCTCTTCTTGTTGTAGCTTTTTCTTTAAATGTTTAAGCTCTTCGTAGTATTCGTCATAAATTTCTTCGAATAAGATTTCAATTTCTACATTGAAATCTAATTTGCCTTTTAGTTTTTGAATATCTACGAATAAAAAGTCTAAACACTTTAAATGATCGTTGTTGATCATTAATTCCATACTTAGATCTTCCATTTTTCTTCTGAGGTTTTCAACTTTCCTCATGAATATGGAAGTTTTTTGATCTGGACTATTGCATCGTATTTGAACTGCTTCAATTTGCTGATCAAATTCGACTAGAGGTTTGTCTTTTACAATGCTTATCTTTAATGCATTGATTGCCTCTTCGATTTTAATCATAGTGTTATTGTATACGTTCTTCTTGAAGTAATCTTCTTCTCCAATACCATCTGCCATTAGCTTTTCGTGGTTGGTATCGGGTTCTTTTTGGTACTTTTCAAGAGTTTTAATGTTTCTTCTTCTTCAATACTTCTCCTATTTATTGATAAACTGCTTGTTTTTCTCCAAAGAAATCGTTGGAGGTATTTGAGTTGGTCGCCTAGTTGACCTTGCTGTGCCTCGACTCACAGCCGCTGAATATCTCTTGGATAGCAGTTAGATCACTGTGTTTAGTCTCTGCTAAAACGGCTTATGCGATCGCTTACAAATATTTACATTTAAGCAATATGCGGGAATATACACCCGTCTTACAATTTAATTTTGCCTGTATTTATTTTAATTACAGGGCTTACTTTATTTTATTTGCCTGTATTTTTTATAATATCAGGGCTTTTTTTAAATTTGGCTGAGCTCTTTTTTCCGGCTCGAAGGACCAAATGTTTAAAACCCAACAAAGATTTTTGTCTACCTTACCGCTGGTGGGGGGATTTCAAAAAAGTCTTTAGTCGAGCTGAGAATATTTCATTCTGATTTTATTTCGTATTTTTCTTGCTTATATACAAATTTTAAAACTATCTTAAATAACGAAATATATGTGTATGTGTGTATGTTTATACGTATTGCAGCATATTGTTTATTGCTGCTTGACATGGGGCTATTTTGAAATGTACAATTTAATACATGAGTGTGTGTGTTTAATGTTATCTGTTCTGTAAATTTATGACTTGTGTCCCCATGCATTTTTATTATTATTAGATGTGCATTGCATGTAAATGCATTATGTATATATGTATGTATGTATGTATGTATATTAATATATAAATAGATATTTATATTTAGTAGAATTTCGGCTTTGCTGATAAGTAAGCATGTGCAATGATATTTGAACAATCTTTGAATGTATTTAATATTAAACGAATTTTTTCGTTAAATTTATATTGATTTTCCAAAAATACCAAAATTTCTATTAATAGTTTCTCTTATTCATTTTTATTTCACTTTTTTGTTTTAAATAAATAAACAAATTTCACAATCAGCCGTCTAAATGTAAAAGTCTGCCGTCTGTCAGCATAAAATTTCAACGCGCATTAACGTTGCTTAATGCGTATTAATTTTGCTCGTCTGTCAGGGCTATAAGTACAAAAGTTTTATATGTTTGTAAATATATCAACATTTAAGTATGTACGTATGTATGCAAATGTTTTGTTAATCTGCATACGTTAGTCAGAAGGAACGCGAAAAAGAAATTTCGATAAGTAACCGATGTACGCACATACATATATGTATGCTATAAGCATGAATATATGTATAAATGCGCATACGTAAATATGTATGTTGGTTAATTTCAATTTATCAATGTTTGGATATGGATATACTCCATGTACATTAGGGTGGGTCGATTCCGGACTTTTTTCGATTCGGGATTTCTAATAGTGCGGAGAAGTTGCCTTAGTACTTCCTGATTCCAATGCAACTTTTTGTTTTGAGATCGGATTGCATCTTCAACCCCAACTCCGGCCTTGAAATTTCGGACACTCGCCTAAAATCGTGAAATTGTCTACCTAGCGCCTGAAATACGCATCTCATGGCAAAATGTATGAAACAAAAGTTATTTGTCACGTCATTTGCTACCGAAATGGTATATGAGATTACGGCTGTAGGACGAACCGTTCCCGAGATACGAGCGAAAAGGCGGCGCGCCGCAGCGCAAGGTGAAAATCGGCTTGCGGCCACACTTCCTGACGTTGATTTCGCCGATGCCATCACTCACGTTCATTCACCTACGCCAAAGGACACGTTCGGATAGGTCTCCACACAAATATTTTTTCATCGAGTTCCGTCACTCTTGTCGGTGATTTCGCGGAGTTCTATCACTTACATTCATTTCCCTGCGCCATACGACACGTTCGGACTGGTCTCCACATAAATATTTTTTCATCGAGTTCCTTCACTCTTGTCGTTGATTTCGCCGAGTGCTATCACTTATATTCTCTCAACAGAACACAGAACTCAAAATGTCTGTATCTAAATTTAAATTTAGACAGAAATGTCCTGTGTTTGGCATATATCCGTACAATCTCTCTGAGTCCCAGTTACCTACTTACCAGGATGTTCTTTTGTGTTATCAGTTTGAAAGATTTCGTATAGGGCAACTCCGAGGCGACAACTATGTTGCAAAAAAGGTTGAAAATACTTTAAAAAAGTCATCTATTCCGACAGTTTCACACGCCAGAGTTGTACAAAAGCTCACCACATACCATAAGAAATTTCTGACTCTTAAACAAATGTTTTTAAGGAACGCAATAGGTTTGAGCTCTAAAAGAGACGACTTTGTCTCTTCTGCCGGAAAATTATTTGACATCGCTGCTTGTAAATGCATTTATTTTTCTTCTTGCACTTGTCCAAAGGAAAGGAAAGTTCCTATCAATGAACAACCATTTCTCTTGGACCAGAGAACCAAAAGAATTGGTCGCATTGGAAGTGTTGATCTACCTGAAACAAAAAAGATTACAAAGAAAAATGAACGTAAAGAAAAGCTTTCAAAACGTCATTCAACATCAACACTTACCAGAAAAGTATCAGCTAGAACACGTGATTAGATCAGCCAGACTCTCATACAGACGACAACAATGTAGGTGCATCGCACATGGATTCTTCCAAAAACGATGCTGATGATGAATTTTCTCTTCCATTCTCTAAAACCAAACAAAACACACTAGTATTAGAACACACTGCTTTAGCTGCCCAAAGATTTGGAGTAAGTGATAGAGCAGCGGCCTTGATTGTTTCATCTGCTTTTCTGGATGCCAAAAAAGCAGGTTTGATAACAGAGGATCAGACTAGCTTTGTGACTGACAAATGCAAGATTAGTCGGACAAAAAAAGTGTTGGAGTTAAGCTTCAAAACACCGAAAGTATTGACTCTGTATATGGGCTGTATTTTGACGGCCGCAAAGACAATACACTTACAGAAGTCAGCGAAGGTGAAAAGTACTACCGTGACACTGTCAAAGAGGAACATATTTCTCTCATAGCGGAACCTGGTTGTCATTACTTTGGCCACGTCACCTCTCCTTCCGGGTCAGCTGAAGATGAAACGCAAGCTATATGACAACATTTACAAGACAATTCAGTTGATGTGGAACATCTAGAAGTTGTCGGTGCTGATGGCACCAACACGAACACAGGTTGGAAAGGTAAAATCATTCGGAAAACTAGAAGAAAGAATAGGTAGGCCATTACAGTGGGTTGTTTGTCTTCTACATTTCAACGAACTTCCATTTCGTGCTCTTTTCGAACACATAGATGGTGTTTCAAAGAGTCCAAATACATTCTCTGGCGACATAGGTAAACTGCTCCCTGATTGTGAGAAGTTGCCTGTTGTCAAATTTGAAAATTTTCCATCCTGCCAATTACCTTCTGAGGTTATTAATCCGACCCAACTTAGCACAGACCAAGCTTATCTCTATAAAATATCAGAAGCTGTTATTTCCGGTCAATGTTCCTCAGATTTAGCGTCGATGCATCCAGGTAACATGTGCAAATCTCGCTGGCTCACCTGTGCAAATGTGCAAATAGAATTCTAAGATTATACATTTCTACTGACAAACCAACAAAGGAAATAAAGATTTTGGTCAAGTACATATTTACAGTTTACTCACCTTTGTGGTTCTCAATTAGATTCAACAGTTCAATCAAAGATGGCTCGCGCCATCTCTATGCTGCAATTCAAAGGTCGAGATACTTACCTGCTAAACTGCGCAAGGTTGTCGATTCATCCATTCTACAGAATGCTTTCTTTGCTCTTCCAGAAAACATTCTCCTTGGTATGATGACTGACGAACGGATAGAAGTCAGAAAGTTGGCCCTTGACCGTCTTCTGGTAGCCAGAGAAGCAGAGTCTGACACTGTAAATGGAAGGGTTAGATGTAATAAAGTGCCAAAGCTGAATTTCAAAGCTAATAATTATTACGATATGATTAACTGGAAGACTATTACCTTGACTGTTCCACCAGTTCTTTGTTCAGTTTCTAACGAAGAACTCATAAAAGGGCTGTCGGGAAACACTGCAGAGGTATGGAAATTTTGTGAATTCCCCTCTCACACCGTGGCAGTTCAGAGAACCGTCAAACTGGTTACAGAGGCATCTTCTAAAGTTATTGTCCCCCAATCTCGTGATCATTTTATAAGCTCTACACTGAAATCTAGGCAACAAGTGCCAAAGTTTAGTACAAAATCTGACAAGCCTGACATATGGTTGGTTGGTTGGGTTGGGCTTGGGAGGAACCCGAAGAGCAGCCACCTCCACGCGGTGGGTTCTGGGTGATCAAATACATGTTAGCTGAGAGCTGCACCAATTTTCACCTTGCGCTATGGCGCGCCGCCTTTTCGCTCGTATCTCGGGAACGGTTCGTCCTACAGCCGTAATCTCATATACCATTTCGGTAGCAAATGACGTGACAAATAACTTTTGTTTCATACATTTTGTCATGAGATGCGTATTTCAGGCGCTAGGTAGACAATTTCACGATTTTAGGCGAATTTCCGAAATTTCAAGGCCGGAGTTGGGGTTGAAGATGCAATCCGATCTCAAAACAAAAAGTTGCATTGGAATCAGGAAGTACTAAGGCAACTTTTCCGCACTATTAGAAATCCCGAATCGAAAAAAGTCCGGAATGAATTCATTTTTTTTTGTTTTAAGTTCGCTGACCGGAGTAATAAATATATTTTGTATATTATTACTTATATGTAGGTATGTACATATGTATTTGCAACCTTTTTATTGGTACGTTGGTATATTAAGAGAGCGAGAAAACATAAGAGAGATAAAGGAGAGAAATAGTTGGATCCTGATATACATACATTTATGTACATAAGGCTGTTTTTTTTTATTGAAATATTATTTTTTTTTCAGTCCCGTCACGAAGTTTCCTTGCAATTACCCTAAAAAAAATTCCCTGAAAATTTTAGCTCTTAATATTAACATTAAGAACTGGACCAAGGCCTGTAAAAAGTTTCCATAGAAAATACACTACAATCGTGAGATTTTATCTTTAAATTACTACAGATCAGAGGTATTTTATGGCATTGCTTTGACTTTAGACGCATATTTTTTAGAATTGTTCACTCTACAAAAGTGCCCAGTGCAACAAAGTCGTAACTCACACCAGCGAGGTGTACGGGGCTCTTAGCCCGATTTTTCCAAGAAATCGAATTTTTTGGTATAGTATATAGTATATACTGTAAATGACAGGAGCTATAGAAAAATTTCAATCAACAAATTTGTATGAAATTTTATTTGCTATAAAAAAGATCATAGGTCAAAATCGCTATATTTAATGCTTCACGATTTATTCAGCTTTTTAAGTAAGGCTGTATGAAATTTTCATAGATTTTTTAATACATACCTTCTATAAAAATTCTATAAAGCTTAACATAAAAAGCCGAATATCTCGAGATGTATTAATGATAGCGATTTTGACTTCAGAGCTTTTTCATAGCAAATAAAATTCCCTACAAATTTGTCATTCAAATTTTTTCTATAGCTCCTGTCATTTTTGAGATATATACAAAAAAATGCGAAATTCTTGGAAAAATCGGGTTTAGAGCCCCGTACTACCTCGCCGGTGTGAGTTACGACTTTGATGCACTGGGCACTGTAGAGCGATCAATTCTGAGAAATATGCGTCTAAAGCCAAAGCGATGCCATAAAATACCTCTGATTTGTAGGAATTTAAAGATAAAAACTCACGATTGTATTGTATTTTTATGGAAAATTTTTACAGGCCTTGGTCCAGTTCTTAATGTTAATATTAAGGGCTAAAACTTTCAGAGAATTTTTTTTAAGGTATTTCCAAGGAAATTTCGTGACGGGACTGAAAAAATTTAGAAGTTCAAAAAAAAACACACTCTAATGTACATACATAAATATCCACTGTTATGTTGTTGTTTGTTTTTTTCTTCTGCCTGTGCTTATATGTTAAAGCGATCCTGCTAGTTGCTGTGTTAGCCCAAGAGGTATCACCAGAACTTGCAAGTAAGAATACTTAACTTTGAAAAATTTTGTTTTTTTTGGAGTGTGTTTGGAGACACGAAGTAAGTTTTTGAAAATTTTTCCTTAATACAGTTGACTTATTTATGTACCATATGTCTATGTATGTAAGTATGTATACATATAAATTGCGGAATATAAAATTTGGCGCCAAAATTTGGATGACCCATAAATTGTTTGTATGTATGTATATGCACCTATGTATGTATGTATGTATATTTTATACAATTTAGTACCTTTACTTACATATGTGTACATATGTACATATGTATTTGCACTTTCTTTTTTTGTTCGCCTCCGCTTATTTATTATAGGCGATCCTGCTTGTTGCTTTTTTAGCCCAAGGGTTATCACCAAAACTTGCAAGTAAAATACTTGACTTTGAAATTTTTTTTTCTGTTGTTTAGATTTTGGAAAATTACTTTGTACTTGGAAACACAAAATAAGCAATAGGCAGGTACCGTAATTTTTTCATTTATTTCGGTACCTATATGTATATGTATATACCGAACTGTCTAACCGGGTTATTTCTAAGTAGTTGTATGCCGTATTACAGCTTAAACTGTATATTAAACATACATATGCGCACAAATAATTTTATTAAAAATGTAATTGGAAAGGGCTCACAATACTTATGTGTTCTCTCTATGTCGTTTTTCTCTTTTTGGATTTTATTTCTTCTTTCATGTTTTCCGTGTTGAGTTTGTATTCTCTTCCCACGTGGCTTGTAATCCTTGTCTGCTCTGCCGTATGTTTTGCAGTTTTTGTCACTTAAATACGCATGTATGTATGCACGTATTTTCGTTGTTCTTTTCACTGCACTGCACTCTAGTTATGTGCTATTGAGTATTTTATATATATATTTTTGTTTTCTTTTCACAGCACTTTCTGGTATTGTTTCTATATTCTATTGTCACTTCACTTTGGTACCGTGCTTTAGTTTTTAGTTTCTTTTGTTAGTTAATTTGTATTATATCGCGTCCGTGCATAGTTGAGGTTATTGACCTTTATTTTGTGTTATAACGCGCTCATTTAATGCTATTTGTTAATATCTGCCCGCAATTTTCTTCAATTTTTAACTTTTTTGTTTTTTCTTTATGTATTGTCTCGTTATGTATTTAATTTTTATTTTTCACTTTCTATATACGTTTGTGGAGTTTTATCTAAGTTGCCTTTCTGAGAGGCTCGAAGGACCATTTGTTCGCTACACTTAGTTTCACTTTGTATATGGGGATATATTTCCGTTAAACTAGGTATCCGTTAAACTATGTATCCCGTTTTTTTATTTAAATTAGAATATATTTCTTTTTGAGAAATGCAATTTTATGTTTATATATTTTTTTCTTTGGCAAATCTCAATGATTTCAATAAGTTCACAAACAATATTAATATGCTAAATTGGCTACTGATTTCACTAAATTCACAAACAGTATTAATTTGTTAAATTAGCCACTGCTGATCCTACTGGGCACACTCACACGCGATCGGACGGCATTCCAGATTTTTTTTTGAAAATAAGAAAAGTATCATAAATAGACGATCAGCAGTCGAAAAAGGCGAAACGTTTGTAATACCGGCGTAAATCGAATTGGGGGCCACCCCGATCTAACCAATCCTTTTTGATCGGTTGGGTGGTGAAAACGATTATGGTGTGTGTGTAGTGTGGTTGGTTTGTTGCGTGGGGTTGCGTGGTATGATGATGTAGGTTGTGCGATGAATGTTGTGTTGTGTGCTGAATGTTGTGTGGTGTGATGAATGTGAGTTGTGTGATGAGTGTTGTGTTGTGTGCTGAATGTTGTCTGGGTGTGATGAATTTTGTGTTGAGGAGGCGAGATGCCATGAAGTCGCATAAACATACCTTTTTATGCTAAATATTCGAGTGAATTCAATTATTTAAAGTGATTGTTCATACTTTAATTGTAATTAATAGTAAACGTGTAATTAAATAAAATGTAGTTTCTAAATATGCATTTTATTTTAAACATTCGCGATTCATACTTTAATTGTAATTAATAGTAAACGTGTAATTAAATAAATTGTACTTTCTAAATATGCATTTTATTTTAAACATTCGCGCCAGTTTTGAGTGCTATTAAGACATACCTCATTATGGCTAAGAAATGATTTTTTTTTCTGCTTTCCTACACTGGAAAGGAGGGAAATACGTTTATAGTTAACATACCATTTTTTCAACTTTTTCTTTAAGAAAGAGAATAAAATAACATACCAGGAAAAACCCTTTCATTATGTACTCAAAAAAAACTTTGAACACTTAGAATATTTTGACATACCAGCGCTGTTTGGCTATTTACAGTTACTTAAAATATTCATCTCGGCCAAAAAATACAATTCGGTTTTCGCGCACTTACTTAATAACTTTCGATGTGGATTAACTTGGCAACAGTGCATCGATTAACTTAATAAAATAATTTTTGACGACGAAGCCCCATCTAGAATCAGTGTCCGTCCACTCGTGTACTCCAAGACGAATCAGTTATTATTCCGGAAACTATTGATGCTGTGTTCTAACTTATATTGCAATCGTCGTTTGTATCAGCTATAATTAATTGAGTTGTATAAAGGGTTATATATCCAGCACTCGAAGCGTGAAAATAATCATAAATTTAGGACCAATTCACTTTTGCTCGATATGACCACATTTTGCCTTAACCATGGTCTTGAGACTTCCCTATACCACATATCAGTTGCATACCTTTCCAGACCTTTGCAAGAGATTGAAATGATAGTTTACTTAAGAACTTAGGCTTTCCTTACTTTTTGCTTTTTAAATTCACTTGTTCCCTTTGGAGGTGGCGTCATTTTGATACTAATAACTACAGAACGACATTGATTTCGTAGATGGGCGTAATAGGACCACTGCCACGCCCATAAATCCCATGAACCGAAAACGTATAAAGTGGCATAATTATAATAATCGCATTAGCAAGGGGTACTCTAGGGCAAAAATTATCAATCTGAAAAAATTGTGGCACCGGCCACTTTTTGGCGAAATCCCATATCTCAGGATCGGACCACCCAATTTCGACAAAATTTGTACGAGGCATTCCTTTAACGTTCTTATGTCACATTGTGAAAATGGGACAACAACCACTTCTATTTCCCCTATAGCACAATTTTAAATTCCACTTGATTCGTTCAGTTTCCAGTCCACAAATCAAATAGCAATTAACATAACGGGATACAACTTTTCACAAATATTGCCTTTAGTGTATGCCACCTTATGACCAAAAACTGTTTAAGTCCAAGAAAAACTGTTCAAGCCCCCAGGTATCAAATACCGTAATATCTATAGTTGAGTTTTGACTGAAAATACCGGTCAATGTGTGATATATACTTGTATAACTGAATTTAAGATATAATTCTTCTCTTATAGTCGTATATCTATCAGTCAAAAATGGGTTGAATCGGATCAATACTTCCCTTAGCCGCCATATACTTTATGTAGAGATTTTCTCCTGGGGGACTTTGTACCATATATATCGGCCGAAATATGAGTTATCCCAATGAAAATAAGAAAGCGTGTTTTACTCATAACAGCGTAACTTTGTGCCCAAAATAGATGAATTTGCGCGAAATCTTGGTCTAGCCCCTATATAACTAATATCATGACTTTCAAACATCCGACGGACTTTACACTATATACAGGAATATAAGAAGTTGGGATGCACCCGAACTTAGCCCTTCCTTACTTGTTAATCTTAGCTTAGGTCTACTAAGAAGAATTTATGTTCTCATTTTCAATTTACTCTGCTAGTTACAGATTGCTGAACTTATGAGACGTACGGAAAATATAACACTGCGCATCGCTTTGATGGAAAACAATTGGGAAAAGAACAACATTGAAATTAAAGACTATCAAGGCCTTATTCACAACATCGAAAGTAATGTAAGTATTTTACTAAGATCCTTAATTTATTTCCCGTTTTTGGAGATTGTGCTCATACATATATATTTATATTTATACTTACACTCATTTACATGGAAGGTTTTTTATCATATTTATTTTGTTATAGGTTACAGATTTAAAAACCAACTCTGAGATTTTGAAACAATCAATTAGCACCATTTGCAACCATTTTATTCAAAATAATGTAAGATTTAAACTACTTTTTAATCAGTTATTAAATGGTTACTTGTTATTTTCATTCTAGAAGTTACAGGATGATGGTGAGGAATACAAACAAAATGCAACAGTGATAAGAATAAAAAACTAATATCCTAGTGTAGTACACTTCCATTCATAAATATTTACATCAATAAAACGATTATTAAGTTACCGTCCTAAATGATGTTTGAATAATCTTATATTGGAATTCAATACTTTGATACAGTCACAAGTCTCTAAATTTGAGATATTAATGTCGGTATTCGGGCAGCAGTCTCATGTAACTAATAGTGACTTTTGTTTTGTGAAGTCCCCTTAGTGACTTTGTCTCATTTCTAGTTGACCTCATTTCTAAATCAAAATAGTATCAAATTTGTCAATTGTTTTCGAATAAATAACTGAAACAGTTTTGTGAAAATGGAGAAAAAATATTTCGCTATTTGATTTTCCAATGAAAGAAAAGAGAAGGAAGAGAGGTAATACATCAATAGTTGTAATATTACTGAATAATCATCAAGTTTTGTATTTTTTAGCAACACTTGCAGGCTCGATTTCAGGCATAAAGGAATGGCCAACTTATTCCATTGTGAGAGCGCCTCAAAATAAGCTTTTTTATATTGTTTTTCATTGTAGCCAGATTGAACAAAATAATGATTTTTGGGCATTTAAATTAAAACACCCAACATTTATTACAATTAAAAATTATTTCATATTGGAACTCTAATATACCGCGAAACTATTTACATCTTTTTTTTATGGTATATTAAAACAACTGACTTTTGAACTTTCAATACTTAATAAGGTGAATTAAGCCTGCTGGTTCTTAATTAAATAATGTTTTTAATCATTGGTAAGATGTTTGTAACTTTAGCGTTCAAGGTGTACGGACGTGTTTTGTAATTCGCTCCGTGTATTCACAATTTGCAAAAGTACACAATCGAATAAAAATCAGAGCACACAAATTGTAAATAATAATATAAGCAAATAGTGCACAAAACGAATAAATAAAAAAAAAACAAAAAAAAAAAAACAAGAAAAAAAAAAAACGTTAACTTCGTCTGCACGGAAGCTAATATACCCTTCACAGGTGCATTTCTTTTAGTAACTATGTGTTCAGTTTGTATGGAGGCTATGTGCTATAGTAATCCGTTCTGAACAATTTTTTTGGAGATTATATTGTTACCTTAATTGTCCAATGTGAAACTTTTCCATACAAGAACTTGATTTCGATCGTTCAGTTTGTATGGCAGCTATATGTTACAGTTATTATAACCAATATCGGCAGTTCCGGCTTCTTGAAGAGAAAATGACGTTTGCAAAATTTAAAAACGATATCTTAAAAACTGAGGGACTAGTTCGTATATATACAGACAGACAGAAGGACGGACGGACAGACGGACAGATCGACAAGCGGACATAGCTAAGTCGATTCAGCTCAATATACTGATCATTTACACATATGTATACTTCATAGGATCTCCGACGCTTTCTTTTGGGTGTTACAAACTTCGTGACAAACTTAATAAACCCTGTTCATGGTATAATAATAAGTGCTTCGCAGCCTCACCAGCAAGGCCGTAGGCATTCCTTAAATGCCTACTTCAGTTTTGCAATGCCAAAAAAAACAACGTCTGGCAAAAAAAATTTAACTTCGATGACGAGTCATCGCAGCGATCAGCTGCAATGGAAAGTAAGCAAAGTTCCCAGACAGCAGAAGCAGCATTAAACAGCATCGGGCAAGGTGAGAAAATACCAATCAAATTAGGGCCATCAGTTAACACTGGTATTGATCGCTATATCAATATAAAGAGGAAATCGAGTCCTTTTAAATCAGCGGTCAATACCAAAAAATTTTTACCAGGCGCGCCAAATGGTAAAAAGTCTGAACTTCTTGATGGCAACAGATTTGCCTTACTGAGCAAAGAGCCTAACGACGATGCAAAGAGTACCACCACAGGCGTGAATGCCAAACACCCACCAATCCATTTGCGTGAGCGTAGCTCATATGTGCTCTTGAAAAAGGTAACATAGATGAAACAAAAATTCAAACCCACACTGAAGAAAGTTTCATGGATGTTGTAAAATTCTTAATAAATAATAACAGGAATTACTACTCTTACCAACAGAAGAGCTTTAAAAGCCCAGTTGTTGTTATGAAACGGATAGAACTTCGGTATACTCAAACGACGTTAAAGAAGTATTCGGAAGAATGTGGTTTTCGTATTGATTCAGCAGTAAATAATTTTAATAGAAATAAAGTCCCACAACCAATGTTTAAAATGGAATTGATGCCAAATTCTAACCAACTAAAGAAAAATTAAACACATCCGATTTGTAATGTAAAATATCTGCTCCGTCGCAGAATATCGGTTGAGGAACCACATAAAGGAAATGATTCAGTACAATACACAAACTGCCTAGAGTAGGGATACATGATATCATACTCCACCCTACGCAGTGTCTACGTGGTGTGTGGTGATTTACACCCCACATCCAAATGTACTCTGTAACCTAAAATCGAAACTGTCTGTCGGCATTCAAGCATGTCGCAACCAAATAAATGCAAACGTGATGAAAGGCAACACTGCAAAAATGCAATTGTCCCTAAACCAACAAAATGGAAGCGTTGAAACTATGATTTTTAACCGTACCCAATGGGGTGTATGACACAATTTATGTCTGCAATGCAAAATATGATTCAAGAGATAATCAGAACACTGAACCAAATGTTGCAAACTTTTTGAAGTGAAGCTTCTTTAGAATCGTTGTGATTTCAAACCGGATGCAACGGAAAAAACGACAGGTAAGAGACACAAATACGAAAATATGTATGATGAAGCCAGGAAAGAATGAGATAGAAATATACATACTATTTTATATTATCGGTATATGTATATATACATATATAATTTCTTTGGCACATTTGTCTGTATGTTTACGAAAGCAAATGCGAGCCACATACATACATATGTACATACATTCTTAAAAACAAGTGTCAAAAAGTCAATCTGTCGAAGCACTGACGCGACGACAAAGTGCCACAACGTTGTATTGTTGGTAGAAAATCCGAGCTGTGCCGAAAGAAACTAACAAACGATCGCCGATTGTTACCGCTTCCCATGCTGTTCGAACAGCCTCGCCAACAAGCTCGCGTATATATGTATGTTTTTGCATGAGCTTGCATACATATCGACGCTGATTTTTGCGAGCCACGGAAAAATTTTTAGAATTGACAAATATTGTAAATCGACAACAGCTATGTTGCCACTTTTTCACTTCTTTCTTAGAACAAACACCAGAAGATGTTCAATTTATGATTTTTAGCTTTTGCCATCGTCGCGAAAAGACGCTTGTCGGCAAAGGCATGCTCGGTGCGATGTTACGGCGTTTGTTTTTATGAATGAAGCGAGGTCGCTTGTGGAATATGCGCCTGCGTTTATGAATGAAATCGTTTTTGTTGTAAAATTTACTACATTTGGGCTTCGCCAATTCGGCTGCCATATTGACTTGTGATGCTTCTGCTATTTAGACAATTGCTGTTTTTGTAGAACAATGCTTCAATTTTTTGTTGGTGTATACAAATATATGTACATATTTATAAGTATATATGAATGTATGAACATGCAGATTAATGCGCGCACATGTAATATATTGATAAGTGATAACATCATGATTTGAACGCCCATATGCGTATACACATGTATATTTATATGAGCAGATAATAAGATTAATATGATAGACAATGTATTTACATATATATATATTTGCATATATTGCGAAAGCAAAAATTGAAGCATGAAAATATCACAAAGCTGTTGGGCGTATCATAAGGAGCATGCAAATTAATTCCCGCGACGAGGGAATTTAAAAAAAAATATATATATTTTACATCCGCGATCGCGCGGATGAAATAAGAACACGTGTGGTTCTCGTGAATCCAGAATAAAGAGTTAATTAACGCATATCGAATTCTTAAATAATCAAAATGTTAATTAAGATTTTTAATTAATGAGACAGTGTAATTGCAAAGTGCAAAGATTCAATTTTATTTACAGTTACAGTAAGGTTGTTATGCGGAGGCTGTCGTTAACTCCTCCCTTCCTAAAATGAATCGTCCCCGATTCACTATTATTTTAGGTTAATTTATATATTTGATCCAAAAGAGCATTTTAAGTGATTTCTTGAAATTGCGAATTTTCAATTGGTTTGGGAATTTCGCGAGATTTTTTAATTTTAGGTAAGTTATAAAAAGTATTCCCAAGATTAAAATTATGTACCAAAAAAATGAATGGACTGTGATGTTCTTGTTCCGCTCTGCCAAAATATTTATATTATCTAATTTTAACAGTTTATTAGTTGTATTCTAAAATTTCGAAATTATTTATATGGTTATTTTTAAAATAATTCCAAATTTTTATTTCAATATTTTCATAAGTGTGATTATTTATGACAGTATAATTTTCAAATGTTATTAAATATGCTCCATTCAATTTCGATTATCTACAATATTTTTTCCTGAAACTAATATCGCTCTTGGTTTAATTTCTTCAATTTGTAAGTTTTTTTCTTTTAATTTATTACATTTCCCTTGTTTTTGGTTTAAAATTTCTGACAAACATGTGATTTTTTTATTTAGTTTGCAATAGGTTTTTGAAATTTCTGTTTTACAATTGTGAACATTAAAAAACTGATTATTACAATATATTATGTTCTGGTCAATAATAAGCTTACCATCTAAGTGAGCTATGGCTCTTGCACCATGTTCTTACATGTTAGTTCTATTTTTGGGTATTTATATAAATTATAATTATATCTCTTCAAAATATATTAAATAAGTTATATGAAACACTCCCAATAGTCATTATATAAACTTACATTTTCGTCCTGTATTAATGCGTAATTTTCTCTCGTGAAGTCCCTAATATTTGATTTTGCTATTATTAGCAATATTAAAAGTATTATTGTCATCATTTTCTGAAAAAGTAAATAATTATTCGTTTAGGACTTTATAATATCCTTGTGCACTATTTTATTTCTCTGATTAATTTTAACCTTATTTCCTAAATCCTCTTTTACAACCTGTTTTTTATATCTGGGATTCAGCTTATTTCTTTATCCTATTATTTTTCATAAATTTTTTTTCCAGGGTGAAATGGGAAGCTTGTATCATTGCCTGAATACATTTGCGAAATTTTTTCTTTTACATGTGTTTGAAACTCAGTTAATTCTCCGAAATTATTTTCATCGGTAATATTCAAATTATTTATTTTTAAAATATTAGTACCTCCTTGTTTTAGAGTATATTTTTTGATTTTATTGTCGATACTACCTTCGACTGGCGTCCTAGGATTTTCTTGTCTCAAGTAGTTTAAATTTTGTATTTTTATATTTTTATTTGGTTATTCAAAATTCTTTTTTTGTTTTATTTTGCCGGTAAAATCTTCGGCAGGCTCTGTAGAACTTTTTCGTTCCACAATATTTTATTTACAATTTATTCTTTCATTATGCTGGTATAAATCGTCAGCTTTCATTTTAGGATATTTTTGTCCCAAATAAATTAATAATTTTAATGTAATATTGCCAGTAATATCTTCGGCTAGCGGTATAGAACTTGTTTGTTCCACAAATTTAATATTTCTTTCATTTTTAATATTACCGAGACTTTTCTCGGCTAGTTTTTGGAAGCTTCTTGTTCCTTAGTTTTGTTTTCAAAATAAATGTTCATACTTCTGATTTCATTTTTAGTTCTTATTCAATTATATGTATTGGAAGTTTGTCCGCATATGCAAAGTATAAACGGGCTAGAATTGCATCGAAATTGAGGACTGTTCCATGGTTAGTTAACGCATCGTTTGTATCATGCGTTATTTTATTTCTAAGTATTATGAGTGTAGCAAGGTATTTTCTACTGCCCCTCACGTATAGGCTCATAACGTTAAGCACTGCCTCTTTCCAACTAACATATAAATTCATCCTACCAGTAAATTCAGGTACGGATTTAACTACGTCTAACGATTCTTGACAGGCTATAGTATCGTCTATTGTCTGTGTTAAAAAAGCGGTTGCACTGTTGTATTGACTACTATTTGTGAGCGTAATTTCTCTACTTCCTCACGTAGTGCTATATTGCTGTCAGCAATGAGACGAGTTATTAGGTCTACGGTCAAAGCGTCACCGTTAGCCATTTTGTCTAATTTTCAGTTTCTGGTCTTCTTTGTTAATTATTTTTATTTTTTCCCTTCTAGGAAGAGGTGCTTTTTTATTCAGGAGGGTCTGGAGTTCAGAATCGCAGAATTAAGCTTTCAGCTTTATTATTCCCCCTTGCGGTGGTGAATCATGGTTTCAATATATTTTTGTTATATGGTTGGTCGAGCCGTTAATTATTATTTTATTAAAAAAAAAATTTATCGGTTGGATTAATTTTTTTATAATTCTCTGGGGGGTCCCTTGGGTGGTGAATCGCAGAGAATTTTAAATTGTTATAAGCTGGAGGGTCCCCCCGAGTGTGGTGAATCGCAGCCTTTGATTATGTAATTTACTGGTTGTACAAACCATTAGTTATAGGACATTCCCTAGTATCATGATCGCTCTTACAAAAGTCGCAATATGACAGTTTTTTATAATGTTATAATTCCCGTTAGTGATGTAATTGTTGCCGCTGCTGTTGTTACCGCTAGTCCTTTGTAATTACTCCTGCCGCTTTTGACACCTCTGGTGATGATGCAATTGTTGCCGCTGGTGATGGTTGTTTTATAAAATGTTTGTATTTTTGTAATTTAAGTCACTCTTTCTGTTTTTGTAATTCTGTATTTTGTTGATTAATTATGTTTTAATCAATTATTTTAATTATTGATTTTTAAATCAACTATTTAAACATTTTTTATTTCTTGAATTATTTTAATTATTGGTTTTTAAATAAATTATTTAAACAAAATTTTTTTTTAATTTCTTGTTTTCATTATCCTGCGACTGTCACTTCGTTGCTTGTTCTTACTCACTTTATTTCGAGCTTTGCTTGGTTATTAACACACAGTCATTTTTGTTATTCAGTTAGTGAAAGTTTTTTCACCTACACTTTTTGGTCACTGTTACTTTTCTAATAAATAATTATAAACAAAATAATTTTTTGTTTTTATTATCCAGTGATTGTCACTTCGTTGCTTGTTCTTACTTACTTTATTTCGGGTTTTGCTTGGTTATTAACACACAGTTAATTTTGTTATTTTTTTAGTGAAAGTTTTTTCACTTACACTTTTTTGGTCACTGTTACTTTTCTAATAAATTACTTTAAAAAAAAATTTTCTTTTTTTTAGGCACTTTTTGAACTCGTGCCAAACTATCGCTTTTTACTTTAGTAGGCACTTTTGACTTCGTGCAAATTATTTCTTTATAAGACAATTTTAACTTCACTTTGCACTTTTGACTTCGTGTTAAACTATTTTTCACTTTTTATTTTTTTTTTTTACTTTAGTAGGCGCTTTTTGAACTCGTGCCCCACGTTGGGCGCCAATTAATTCCTGCGACGAGGGTATTTAAAAAAAATATATATTTTACATCCGTCAACGCGCGGATGAAATAAGAACACGTGTGGTTCCCGTGGATTGTCAGATACAAATCAAATCTTTATTTCTGAAATAGTAATATTTAAACATTTTGGGCTTATTATCCTAAAGATAAAGCTGAAGTGTAAGCATCAGCTTAATTGAATCCAGAACAAAGAGTTAAATACATTAGCTGTTACAGCATATTCCAGCAGAACGTTAAGCGTTCTGTTTTCTTTACAATTGATATTGTTCTGCCTTCTTGTGAGGGCGAGCGATATTGTTATGATAAGAATGGATTATTGGATTCAGAACAGAAACAGCATATCGAATTCTTAAATAATCGAAACGTTAATTAAGATTTTTAATTAATGAGACAGTGTAATTGCAAGGTGCAAAGATTCAATTTTATTTACAGTTACGGTAAGGTTGTTATGCGGTGGCTGTCGTTGACTTGCATACATATAATATATTTATGTCTCTTCATATTCTCTGCTTGGGCATACATGTCACGTCATTATATGTGACCTGGCCTACGAAAAGGGGGCTTAGGTGTCAAAAAAATCAATTTTCACTTTTTAGTTCACGTGAAAAAGCATCTCATCTTCCATCCGAATCAACTAAAAAGTGAAAATTGATTTTTTTGACACCTAAGCCCCCTTTTCGTAGACCAGGTCACATATGCCATCTTATATATCTTCGTATTCTCTGTTGAGTATGTGGAGAACTTTTAAAAATGTTAACATTTCACAGCGAGAATTCTGTGCTTATGAGGTGAATTCCTTACTATAAATCTAACAAATGTTCGCTGCCGAATCTGCAGTGCAGAGATGTGCATGAATACCATTCAAATGACATATTTAGTATTTTTTAAAAATGAAGACTGAGTTAGCACTAGGCATAAACTAAACTAAAGCTGTCATTGCATGATTCACCTCAGCGAGTGGTTTGTTACAAAATGCATATCATTGCTTGCTATTCTGTAAGCTCATACCATTCACAATAGCATTGAATCAGTATGAGTGTTATGAATATACGCAGAGCTTTTTGATTTTATTGTTTATTGTATTTAATTTTATTTGATAGTGCTTAAACATATATATTAACAGAGTGAAAGTATTAATGATAATGTTAAAAAAAAAAATAATTACAAAATTCAGCCTTAAAAAAAAATAATGTAATACTTCATGTTCAATACTCATATTTATACACTGAATTCAAAAAAAGCAAATTATTCACAGTTTTTGGCCCAATACGGATACGTTTTTCAGTTATTATGTTACCTGAGGCAGAAAAAACTCGTTCTGAAGCGGCACTGCTTGCAGGTATAGCCAAAATTTTTTGGGCAAACTTATATAACCGAGGGTATTCTGAGTTATGACTTTCCCACCACTGCATAACATTAAAATTAACATCAAGTCCTATTTTTAGATAACTATAACGATGTATTTCATCAGATATACTTTCTGCCATGGACGGTTGAATTGAGGTCATAAAAGATAAGAAAAATAATTGGAAATCCTGTGATGATTCATTATGGATTACAAAATTTGTTGGACTATCGGACGACGAAACAGATTTCATTATTTCGGAGACACAAAACCCTTTAATTTCATTTAATTTACTTTCGTCTAGACAAGAATTGGTAGGTGGATACAAAAAACAAGCCGTATAGTGAGAAATACTTAAATTAGGAATGTACTTTGTTTCCATTTCTCTTAAAATATTTCTTTTTAATGCCTTTATTACTTGCATATCAGTATCTCTTTCTTCGCAAATGGATCTGTCGGTGTTGATTATTAAGTATACGTAATTTAATGCGACGTAATTTACACCTTGTAACTTTCGGCTTACAATATCAACCTTTTCAAAAACCTCAACTAGTGCATTAAGAAGGGATAAGTTAATATCTGAGATTCTATGTGTTTCATTGACTGAGGAAAGAATTTCTTGAATTTTGAAATAATTATTCGAAATTGATTTAAATAAATTAAGGAGCGAGTTCCACCGAGTAATACAATAATTTTTAAGAGAAGTTAATAGCATGTGTTGAAAGGAAGTCTTTTTAAAATACTTTACTAACTTTTTGCAAGCATCCAAAAATGAAACTAATTCGGTAGTGCTGTTAAAACCACAATCCAAAGCATTATTCAATAGGTGCTTTGCACAGTTATTTCTATTTTGATTTTTAAGAGCCTTCACAATGTTTGATCCTCTGTCAGTAACAAACGTAATATTCTCCATGGATGGAGTCATCTGTAGAAGTTCACGCAAGTGAGGAAAGTTCTCTGATCGCCATTCACTTGGGAGTGGCCAGAAACGATTCTTTTACATATGACTCAAGCAGCTCACGACTTCCGGTCTCTGACCAAGTATCCTCTGGTTAGCCTAAGAACATCCGTTTGAAGGCGAGCTAAAGTGAGAAGGCGAAATATCCCCTACTTAGGGTTGTGCGCTGGGTTTGGGACCCGCCACGTAAAAAACCATCCCCAATGAAAAATCGCAAACAGCCTCGGATGAGAGACCCCCCTTTTGATGACGACCACGGCAAACGAAATAAGGACTATGATTTGAGGGCATGCACCTGGAATGTCCGGTCCCTTAATTGGGAAGGTGCCGCTGCCCAGCTGGTAGATGTCCTCGTAAAAATAAAGGCTGACATCACCGCCGTCCAAGAAATGCGATGGACGGGACAAGGACAGAGACGAGTAGGTCCTTGTGACATTTACTACAGTGGCCATATAAAGGAGCGCAAGTTTGGTGTTGGATTCGTGGTGGGAGAGAGACTCCGTCGCCGAGTACTATCATTCACTCCGGAGAATGAACGTCTAGCCACAATCCGCATCAAAGCGAGGTTCTTCAACATATCCCTGATTAGCGCCCACGCCCCGACGGAAGAGAAGGACGATGTGACCAAAGATGCCTTTTATAAGTGCTTGGAGCGCACTTATGAGAGATGCCCCCACCACGATGTCAAAATCGTGCTTGGCGACTTCAACGCCAGGGTGGGCAAAGAAGGTATCTTTGGCACTACGGTCGGTAAATTCAGCCTCCACGAGGAAACATCCCCAAATGGGTTGAAGCTGATCGACTTCGCCGGGGCCCGAAATATGGTTATCTGTAGTACTAGATTCCAGCATAAGAAGATACATCAAACTACCTGGCTGTCTCCGGATCGAAAAACCACCAACCAGATCGATCATGTTGTGATAGACGGAAGACACGTCTCCAGTGTTTTAGATGTGCGTGCGCTCCGAGGTCCTAACATCGACTCGGATCACTATATTGTTGCAGCCAAAATTCGCACCCGCCTCTGTGCAGCAAAAAACGCACGCCAACAAACACAAGGAAGGTTCGACGTCGAGAAGCTGCAATCACAACGGATAGCCGAACGATTTTCTACTCGGCTTGCACTCCTGCTCTCTGAGAGCACTCGTCAACAACTCGGTATAAGGGAACTGTGGGACGGCATCTCAAACTCCTTACGTACAGCTGCAACCGAAACCATTGGTTTTCGGAAAGTGCAAAAGAACAGCTGGTACGACGAGGAGTGCCGTGTCGCAGCGGAGAGAAAACAGGCTGCCTACCTCGCAACGTTACGATCGACCACAACACGTGCGGGATGGGATAGATACCGAGAGTTGAAGAGGGAAGCAAGACGCATTTGTAGACAAAAAAAGAAAGAGGCCGAAATGCGTGAGTACGAAGAGCTTGATAAGCTGGCCGACAGGGGTAATGCTCGAAAATTCTACGAAAAGATGCGGCGGCTTACAGAAGGTTTCAAGACCGGAGCATACTCTTGTAGAACCCCCAAAGGTAATCTAGTCACCGATGCCCAAAGCATACTTAAATTATGGAGGGAACACTTCTCCAGCCTGCTGAATGGCAGTGAACGTACAACGCCAGGAGAAGGCGAACCCGATTCCCCAATCGATGATGATGGAGCAGACGTTCCATTGCCCGACCATGAAGAGGTTCGAATAGCAATTGCCCGCCTGAAGAACAACAAAGCGGCAGGGGCCGACGGATTGCCAGCCGAGCTATTCAAACACGGCGGCGAAGAACTGGTAAGGAGCATGCATCAGCTTCTTTGTAAAATATGGTCGGACGAAAGCATGCCCAACGATTGGAATTTAAGTGTGCTATGCCCAATCCATAAAAAAGGAGACCCCACAATCTGCGCCAACTACCGTGGGATTAGCCTCCTCAACATCGCATATAAGGTTCTGTCGAGCGTATTATGTGAAAGATTAAAGCCCACCGTCAACAAACTGATTGGACCATATCAGTGTGGCTTCAGACCTGGTAAATCAACAACGGACCAGATATTCACCATGCGCCAAATCTTGGAAAAGACCCGTGAAAGGAGAATCGACACACACCACCTCTTCGTCGATTTCAAAGCTGCTTTCGACAGCACGAAAAGGAGCTGCCTCTATGCCGCGATGTCTGAATTTGGTATCCCCGCAAAACTAATACGGCTGTGTAAACTGACGCTGAGCAACACTCAAAGCTCCGTCAGGATCGGGAAGGACCTCTCCGAGCCGTTCGATACCAAACGAGGTTTCAGACAAGGCGATTCCCTATCGTGCGACTTTTTCAATCTGCTTCTGGAGAAAATAGTTCGAGCTGCAGAACTCAACAGAGAAGGTACCATCTTCTATAAGAGTGTACAACTGCTGGCGTATGCCGATGATATTGATATCATCGGCCTCAACACCCGCGCCGTTAGTTCTGCTTTCTCCAGACTGGGTCTGGCAGTGAACGAGGGCAAGACGAAATATCTCCTGTCATCAAACAAACAGTCGTCGCACTCGCGACTTGGCACTCACGTCACTGTTGACAGTCATAACTTTGAAGTTGTAGATAATTTCGTCTATCTTGGAACCAGCGTAAACACCACCAACAATGTCAGCCTGGAAATCCAACGCAGGATTACTCTTGCCAATAGGTGCTACTTTGGACTGAGTAGGCAATTGAAAAGTAAAGTCCTCTCTCGACGAACAAAAGCCAAACTCCATAAGTCGCTCATAATTCCCGTCCTGCTATACGGTGCAGAGGCTTGGGCGATGACAACAACCGATGAGTCGACCTTAAGAGTTTTCGAGAGAAAAGTTCTGCGAAAGATTTATGGTCCTTTGCGCGTTGGCCACGGCGAATATCGCATTCGATGGAACGATGAGCTGTACGAGATATACGACGACATTGACATAGTTCAGCGAATTAAAAGACAGCGGCTACGCTGGCTAGGTCATGTTGTCCGGATGGATGAAAACACTCCAGCTCTGAAAGTATTCGACGCAGTACCCGCCGCGGGAAGCAGAGGAAGAGGAAGACCTCCACTCCGTTGGAAGGACCAAGTGGAGAAGGACCTGGCTTCGCTTGGAATATCCAATTGGCGCCAAGTAGCGAAGAGAAGAAGCGACTGGCGCGCTGTTGTTGACTCGGCTATAATCGCGTAAGCGGTGCCTACGCCAGTAAAGAAGAAGAAGTTATTTACTTCGAAATCTGCCAAAATGGTGTTCAATTTCGTTAAAACATTAGTTGCTGTGCTTCCCTCTAAATCCATTGATTTTACGCCTAAAACAATTTCTTTTAACTTTAAATCTTTCATAAAATGAAATGTGGCACATAAGAAATTTCTTTTGACAAAATTGTCAGTCCAGAGATCTGATGTTATGGACGCCGTTCCGCTTGTTATTGCTAATTTCAATTCCCCCATCATTAGTATTCTTTTGTCGTCTGCTATGTTGTTTATTCGTGATATGGTTCTGGAATTGGGCAACATGTCAGAGACGTCTAAATGATTGCCATATTTTGTTCCAATATTTAAGAGTACCTCCACGACCTTTTTAAAACCTTCGCCGTCTACAACGGAAAATGGACGACAGTCCTCTACAACCCATTGAGAACACGCCAATAAAAGAATTTCCTTATCTGCATTGTTAACTATTTTTACAGCAACGTTGCAATTTCTTACAGCATAACACTTGTGGCGGATATGATTAGATGTTTGCTTTCCATTATATTTTGATATGTTATTACACTTCTCACATATCACCACTCCGTCAATAAGCCTACTTTCGTCGTTTTCAATTTGACAGAAAATATCCCAAATTTTACTTCTGCTTTGTTTATTTTTTACAATACGAAAAACACCGTTTTCAATATTTTTTATTATTTCAGAGTTCATCTTGAAAACTTATTTAAAAGAAATTAACGCACTGATTTTGCACTATGTTGTCTGAGCTTTTATGAATCATTTGATTGTCTTGCTTACAACTCAAAACACAGTTATAATTTTTTAGTGGTTGTTGCCAGCGGCATTTAAAGAAAGATTGAGTAAATGACAAGCAATTAGAAGAGCGCAAACACTGCAAGCAATGTTATTAGCACATGCTGATGATTGAAAACAAAACAAAGACAATGAGTACATACACATAGGAAAAAAGTAAATCAACTCGTGTACATCTCTGATCTGCACCTTCTCTATGCTTTAGTTTCTCTAGTTCAGCCTAATCCGGCATGGGTTCAGCGTTTGCATCACTTTTAATTGATATTCTTCATTAGCAAACTAAATCGTGCGTGGTGAAGGTCAAGTGTATTTTATGGCACAATGGGCAAAATGAGTTGCTTTGAGCTTAGCAAAAAATGCTGAAAATGATCAACGGATTTATTTAAAAAGAAAAAGCGAAGGTGTTTCGTACCAAGTTAAGCAAGGACAAAAACGTCATGGAATACGCCTTATTTCAATCTCAAGGGAAAAATTATTAGAGCCGTTCAAAACTAAGCACAAGCAAAAATTCAGGTAATTGAACTATGTTCGGAACAAATTTACAACTCAGATGAATCCGGGTTATATTGGAGGCTTCTTCTAGGGAAATCATAAGTTTCTAGAATGGAAAACAGGGACCGGGAAATAAATATGAAAAACCGCGTATTACATTTTTGGAAAACACAAGATTAAATTACTAGTGATTAGAAAAGAAAAAAATCCTAGAGTATTTAAACATTTTAACTGCCCAGTGGAGTCATCCCCTCTTGACCTGATTGTCATACAGCGTGCTGTTGCATTCAGGTTAAGAAGGGTCTTGGGAGTGTCATTGCTATGGAATGACTGGATTTCTGACGATGATGTGGAGGTAACGGCCGAAGCAGATTACTTATATTACTGACTACTGAAGATCGATTCCGAAAAATCGATTATTTCTCGAGTAGAATCGGAATCGAGTTTACCGTCCCTACTGGCAGTCATCGCGTGCACATATGTATAATAACCTCCGAACACTAACCACCACAAAAAAAATAATGGAAAACAGAAAATTTGAAAGAGGCACCTTTTAATATTAAAATTAAGAACTCATATTTTGAATGACTTTTTTTCCACATTTTCGAAAGTTTTTAGCCTGTTTTTCAGTTGAAAAAAAAGTTGCCTCAGAATGACACACCCTAATATATATATAACAGTGCGGTGAAAAAAAATAAGAAATAAGCAGTAACTACAAGAAAAAAAGCGGGCGCGGAAAAAATAAAAAAAAACACCTAATAAAAAAAATACAATACAATAAAACAAAAGGCAGCGGGCGCAAATATAAAAGCATATATGTATGTAACTAATACATATTAATATAAAACGGGCGCGGAGTAAAACCAACAAAAAAAATAACAACCATTAGGAACCCAGCGCAGCATTCCAGGACAGGAATTCGATAGATCATAGGAACTCGAAACACACTTGGCCTAACGTAATCCCCAAAATCCCATGACGGATAACAAAGTGAGTCGTATCGATTCCTTTTAGTATTGCATTTTTCATACACGTACATATATCATTAATATAAAAATTTTTCCGTCGAATTTATTTTGTTTGCATAGAATAACTCATCCAGTTATTTTCATTTTGTTTGATTTAATTTGCATAGAATAACTCATCAAGTTATTCTCATTTTATTTTATTGTTTTTGCAACAAAAACACCGGTTGCCAAGTGTTCATAAGTAACTTTCAGTTAAAACGAAAATTCCGCAAAAAAAACTTTTAGCATAGCAGACAATATACATATATACATATATATTTATATACTGTGTACATATCCGAATATATAAATATTGTTTATTGGCCACTTATTCTTACTTTCGTCTATCAAAACACAAAATATCCACAATCATAAAAAAAAAAAAATTTTTCAAGTATTTTACTTGCAAAGTGTATGTATGTCCGGTAATACTCCTTAAGTAAGCAAAAGTAAAGGCAAAAACGAAAACAATGAGTACAATGTGAGTACAGTGTATTGGCATGTACTCAAATGTTCTCAAAAGGTTGAGTTTATACTAAAGATATAAAAGTACTATATAATGTAAAAGTACTACTGAAGAAAACCGAATAAAACGAAGAGAAAAATTTACATATGTAACTACATACATATATGCACAAATTTGGTACACATGCGTCGATGTATTGTACTTTTATATCTTTAGTATAAACTCAACCTTTTGAGAACATTTGAGTACATACAAAAACACTGTACTCACATACATACGTACGTAACATACATATTTACGGGATATACAGAGAGTGCACATACGATTATTTCGTTTCTCAATTCCGTTTATGCGCGCTCGCTCCACTGAGAAACAATATATGTATGCACCAGAGAGCTGCAACGAGTGTGATAAAATCAGAACAAACAGTCGTGCCAAAAACACAATCAAATCAATTCAGTTCAGCATAGACAACATTGATAATCAATTCGTGTATCTGCCAGCCTCAACTGACCTGATGCAACACGAACAATCTTCGGCAATCACGATCGGGTAAACGTATGGCTGGCTTCAGTTTCAATCGTATCATGTCAGTTCATAGCGTTGCGACGATTACTTGAATTGATGTGAAACTTTGGCTAAACTATAAGTAAATCTTTGGGTTAATCTATAAGTATAGCAAACAACAACAATTTTCTGCTGGACTGATTTGAATCATGTATGACAAAAAATGTATCAGCTTTGAATATGTGCGCATGTTACAAATTTTCGATGCGTAAACAATGTAAATTCTATCGAGTATGTACATACATATATATATATATATATATATATCTTGTATGTATGTACTTGATGGAATTTCCATTATACTTATTACATATGTATGTATATACATGCATGTACACACAAACATATGTATTTGAAATAGAACAGAAGTGTCCGACTACATCAGTGTTTAGGGGATGATATACAAACCGAACGCCGTCGATCATTTCAATCATTGAAGCATAAGCAGAGATAAAGAGATGTTTAACTCCTCTCTCACTGGAAGTGAGAGAGCAATTGCTAAACGTCAAAACCACCTAAACTTTGACAGCTAATCGAGTTTAGGTGGTTTTGACGTTTAGCAATTGGAAAAGAGGGACGACCAGATTAAAATCCCGCCAAATTATTATTCGAATGGAGACATTTTTCATTTTTTTGTCTCCACTTGTAACGGCCATTATTTCGAAGAATACCGAAGGTGAAACAGCACGCAGATTGAAAGATGTGAGTATATTTTAATTTTTATTAAGTAAATTTGCATTTATTTAATACTTTTTTATTTTATTTTACAGATAAAATGCCGAAAACAACCAGCAGTTGGAGAAAATGTATTGTTGGCTGCTGCAACGAGGGAGGAAGAACATTTAGTTTTCCAGACAGTGGAACGGACCTCGAACGGTGAGTGAAAAACATTAAATAGTGCAAAAAGTGTTTGTCAATTTGTGAAAAATTTCGAATAAATAAGTGTTTCTATTGTGCAAATAAATTGTAATTTTGAATAATGAAATTGAATTTCCGTGTGTTTTTAAGTGTGATGTGCTGAACAAGTAGAGCGCGACAGACTGCAAGCGACATCTGTCAAATATTAAAATACACACGTTCTTATGGACACAGTTATGTAGTCGTGCAGCTGCCTCAATAACTTTGTCCTTAAGAACATGGGTATTTTAATATTTGACAAATGTCGCTTGCAGTCTGTCGCGCTCTACTTGTTCAGAGCGTATCTGTCAATTTATTATCATTGCCGTTAATTAACTGAATAAATTGTTTTAAAGTAACGATTTATCATTGAATATTTATGATAGTCATAAAAAATAATTGTACTTCTAAATATTCATTAAATATGCACTTTTTGCACTATTATTATTATTAGTATACATATTTTATAATTATATATAACATTTTGTATTTAATTTTGTTTCTTTTAATAGGCGTAAATGTTGGCTCAAGCGTTTAGGTGTTTTTGAAGATCAAAGTGAAAAAACACCTAAACACATTTTTGCGTGCAAGCGGCATTTTTCAAATGAAATGCGTAACGCAAAAAAATTGCGTCCGAGAGCCGTTCCGGACATAAATTTAATAAATGAGCCAATATTTAACGCCCCGAATTCTGAAAATATAATCGAAATAGGCGTTGAAGATTTTTTCCCCAAATGGAAGGATCTGCCTCAAATGCAAACGGTGCATCGAGGCAGCTGCTTCCGCTTTTAGAAAGGGAAGACCGCGAAAACATTTTAGAGCCTCTGCCACTTCTTGAGGAGGAACTACTAAAGAGTAGCGAAAAAGCCGCGCAAACAGGTAGGGGTCTGACAGCAGGGACAGATAGGAAAAAAAATTTAGAGAAGAGAATAGGATTTTAAAAATAAAATTAGACGAAAAAGAACAGGAGAATAGGAGTTTAAAAGCTCAGTTGGTCCAAATGGCAACTGAATTAGAAAGATGTAGGGAAATGTTAAGAAGCAGTTCATTTAGGGAAGAGTCAGATCCTCTTGAGATAGTTTGCAGCAAAGTTCCTCCTCAGTTAGGTGCTTGTATTAGGAGTAGTTTTTTAAATAGTAATCGCCAAAGTCACGGTCGGCGATATGACAGTTTTCTTAAAACTTTAGCTTTGGGTCTATTCTTTTTGTCACCAATCGCTTACCGCTACCTAAAGCACCAACTTAGTTTTCCCTCGGAAACTACATTACACAATTTTGTCGCAGATTGGCCTCGTTTCCCAGATTGCACCCAAAGCAGCATAAAGTCTTTAGAAATTAGGAGTAAGGGATTTTCTTTCGAACAAAAGTTCATATCAGTTTCTTGTGATGAAATGTCACTGAAATGTCATTTGCAGTATGATAGGAAATTTGATAGGGTGATAGGTCTTGAAGATTATGGCGATGAAAATCGCACATCTAGAATAGCCACAACTGCAATGACCATAATGGTGCAAGGTATAGGTGGAGAACCTTGGTCCCACCCGTTAGCTTATTTTTTTTATTAGAGGCTCATGTAAAGGGGATGTCCTCAAGAAATATATTCTTGAAGCCATTACCCAACTTCAAAATATAGGGCTAGTTCCTTGCCATTTTGTTTGTGACCAGGGTACCAATTTTCAAAATTTAGCTAATTTGTTAGGTGTTTCAATGTCACGGCCCTTTTTTGACGTTAATGGTAAGGAAATATGTTTTTTTTACGATAGCCCCCATTTATTGAAATGTAGTCGAAACTGCTTACAAAATATGAAAAATAAAGTTGATTTTAAAAATAGTCGCGTATGTTGGTCAGATATAGTCCATTTTTATAAACAGGACTGTAAGTCGAGTTATCGGTGTGCGCATAAATTAACCGATGCTCATATTTACCCCAATACCTTTCAAAAAATGAAAATTAAATTCGCGTCTAAAGTTTTAAGTAATACGGTCGCTTCAGGTATGCTTTCTCTTTACAGCTCGGGAGCCTTAAGCTCAAATAGTATGAGCTTCATTAATACCGCGGATTTCGTTTCTTTTTTAAATAAATTATTCGATATTTTTAGTAGTAGTTTCACTGAGGCCATTGTACCCACTAAAAAAGTTTTTATAAGTTCCCCAGAGCAAAACCAGTTTTTAGATGAGGCAGAAAAAGTTTTGAAAACAATTCGTGTCGTAGATGAGTTAGGAAACAACACAACAAGTAATTTCAATTTTATAAAGGGGTGGTTAATTAATATTAATAGTTTAAGACGATTGTGGCGATTGCTGTCACACTCAGGATTTCCTTACCTGAAGACAAGACGACTATGTCAGGACAGCTTAGAGCATTTTTTTGGTCAGATTAGAAGTAGGGGAGGTACTAGAGTTACACCTTTCATGTTCTCTAGTTTATTTAGGAAGTCATGGGGTTTACGTTACGTAAATATCGTAACAAAAGGTAACTGTGAGCTGCCTTTAAAACCCGAAGCCACAGT
Source organism: Bactrocera zonata (assembly GCA_037783105.1). Classification (NCBI taxonomy): domain Eukaryota; kingdom Metazoa; phylum Arthropoda; class Insecta; order Diptera; family Tephritidae; genus Bactrocera; species Bactrocera zonata. The sequence continues at coordinate 1,162,478 of JBAWJQ010001698.1, forward strand.
TATTTCAGAACATAGCCATAATGTTCTTCTTAATGTGTGCAATGATTCCGTTTTAAGTGACCTTTCTTGGCAGGATTTCCAGGGTTTACCACGGCCCGAACACTCCATTGTTAGGTCCATTACTTTAGATAGTAGTTTAGAAATTAGCTTTTTAAAGGAAAATGCTTTTAGTTATTTTTGCGGCTACCTTTATTTGAAAATTTTTAAAATGCACACATGCCTCCTGCCATTACCTTATTTAGGAGATGAAACTCCTTCTGATGAATTCATCTTCATACATCAAAACCAGATCGATAAATGCAACTTAGTGAAGCCGCCTCAAGAATTTGTTGCATTTATTAATAATTTAGAAATAAAATTTGTTGAGGAATTTGACAGAAATTGTCATAAAATAGGATTAGGAGAAATTCTTTTTGCTAAATTAAAAGATATTAGGCCCTTCTTGTGTTGTGAAGACTGTGACCCAAAGGTAGTTATTGCTCTATTTATTAGAATTAGAATTTATTTTGTGACGAAATTTTTAAATAGAGATTTATCTTTACCCAATTTTAAGAATAAAATTTTGTGTGTTTCACATTTGTAGTTTTTATCTTTTTTTTAGTGGTTGCAATGAGCTAAATATTTTATACTAAAATAAGATTTTTTTAAGCAGATTCGCATTAGGAGGCTCTAAAGTTAGAACGTTTAATAGAAAGTTTTTAATAACAAATTAGAATTTGGGGTTTAAATATTGGCATTTGTATATATGTATGTATGTTTATTTTTATAGTTTTAAGTATTATATTAAATACTGTGATATTGTTTTTGTTATTTTTTTATACTGTTATATATGAATTGTTATTGTTTTGTTTATTTTCATTTTTTTATGTAAATAAATTTTTAATGGGTGATATAGGCCTACTGGGGAACCGAGCACCCAAAAATAACTTCGGTAACGCGCCCTTTTGCATACCTAACAGGTGGTGTGGAAAACGCGAATTGGGTGTTTTATTTAAAATGCCCAAAAAATTGCTTTTTTTCTGATCTGGCTACAATGGAAAATGTTATAAAAAACGCTTATTTTGAGGCGCTCTCACACTGGAATAAGTTGAACATCCCTTTATTCCTGGCATAAGTATGCATCACTTCGGGTAGTTTCTGCTGAAACGAACGTTCATAAACAAATCACGTATAAACCAGTGGTCGGCATGAGAGGATATGTCACTGTGTTGGTGAGAACGAAAAAAAAGTAGCCCGATGAGAAATTGGAACTAAAATTATTAATTAATTAATAGTATAATGAAAATTAACAAAATGTCTTTTAAGAATATATTCCCTATTATCTTTAAAATACTTTGAACATTGTGTGCATTGCATGGCACCAAAGGCATTTAGAATCATAAAATATTTCTCGCAGGGCATATTTGGTTTTGCGCTATAGTCTTCCGCGATGTTAATTCGTTGCTGGCTCGACAACCACTGAACGATAGAGCGTAAGCGTACGTGTGAAGTTAGTTTGCACAATTGTGCTAAGAAATGCCGACCACTGGTGTAAACCGATCGCTAGTGATACAAAGTTGTTCTCTATCGTTGATTTGAAGAAAACAGTTCGCTTCGTGTACATAAACTGAACTGGCAGAATCAGACAGCGTAACGGATCAGTACTTAAGTATGCACAAAAATTTATTACTCGTTGCAGTTCTCTAGTATCGCTTGCATATACCAGAGATAAAGAGATGTTTAACTCCTCTCTCACTGGAAGTGAGAGAGCAATTGCTAAACGTCAAAACCTACTGAACTTTGACAGCTAATCGAGTTCAGTAGGTTTTGACGTTTATCAATTGGAAACGGGCGATGGCCAAATTGAAATCTTACCAAAAAAATATGTAAACGGAGGGATTTGTTGCATCGTTCAAGACCACTTATAAAAAATGTAAAACAATGAAAAAATGTAAAATTTAAAGGTTTTTGATGAAACGTTTTCTAATTTGAAGCATTATAGTATTATTTTCAATGGAAAATGATTAAAAACATTTAATAATTGAGAGCTCACAAGCTTAAATCCATTTATTGGGTATTGAAAGGTCAAAAGTCAGTTGTTCTAATATACTTTAAAAAGATTTAAATAGTTTCTCCATATAATAAATAACCACTATTTAGTAATAATTATTCGTACTAAGTGTTGGGTGTTGGGTTGATAAATGCCCAAAAATTATTATTTTGTTCAATCTGGCCATAATGGAAAATGTTATAAAAAACGCTTATTTTGAGGCGCTCTCACACTGGAATAAGTTAAACATCCCTTTATTCCTGCATATACACTTCTCCATAAGTATATACGTAACGTTAATTATACCCTACGAGGGTACCTCAAAATATTATATAGTTATTACACGGTTCGGTGGAGAAAGTGTAAAGTATTACAATATATTTATGTAAATAAATTAATAATTAATTATTACGAACAATTTAATTTACATGTTCAAAGTCCAAATTAGCACATTTTCGGCAATACCCCTTGTTCTTTGATAAGCAAAAACAAGCAGGATTGCGTATATACATACATATGTACAAAAATGATCTCTTATACGAGCACTCAGTTGCAAGTACATACAAACGGATTCGTCTATAGGTACACCCTATAAGACATACAAACACAAAACAAATTAGGAAAATAAATATTGCATATAATAATTAATTAATAATAAATAAATTCGGTAATATTTCTATACTTTTTTAGATTAATTAAAAGAAACGCGTTATTTAATTTAATCCGATAAACAAAATAAAATAAAAAAAAACATTTCACTATTTTATTATTTACGAGAAACTTCGCTTTGCAATCCGCAATTCTATTTATAGTCAAACAGTTTACACTGAAAGAAATTATTTCATTAATTTATTTGTTCTAAATAAACGCAGATTCCAAAGAATGTAAATTTTCACAACATTGAAAGTTCCAAAAATGATTTCGGACGAAAAAAGTCCACTTACACCTGCGGAAGCTACACGCTCAAAGCAAGGTGTTGCAAAACAAAAAAGGGGAAAAGACATTATATACAGTAAAAGCATTGCTGAGAGTGACAGTTTTATAAAATACTGCACTCGTTTTTCATCTTTGCTATAATAATTCTGAATCGGCATTAGAAATCAAAAAGGAAAGTCTGTACAATTTTTGGATACGTTTCCAAGCTTCTTATGACGCAATAGTAGAATCTGATGACTCAGATCTACCAGAAAATTTCAAACCCTCGGCTTACGCCAACACGCCAATTTGAAGAAACGAAAGTAATGATTACTGATCAATTGAAACTAATCAAAGCAATTGCACCTACTCCACTTTCGCGAGTAGAGATGCGATAAGTACAAAGTCAAGAAGCAAGTTCAGGCATCCACCTCAAGGTGCCCGCATGTGACACAGAAATTTTTCATGGGGTTTATGAACAATGGCCGTCCTTTTGGGACATGTTCACAGCGGTTTACATAAACCACCCAAAATTATCTAATGCACAAAAATTCAAAATTGTATCATCTCCGATACAAAATGAAAGGTGAAGTTGGCGTCATAGTAAAACAGTTCGCATTTAAATGACGACAATTTTAATATGGCTTGGGAAGCTTTAAAATTAAGATACGAGAATAAACGAATATTGGTCGATAAGCATATAACAATTTTAATAAACTTGCCAAAAATTCAAAGGGAAACCAGTGAAGAATTTATCAAACTTCAATCCACTGTTTCCAATTGTTTGTCGATTTTATCGACACAAAACATTCCCACAGACAACTGGGACCCTATACTGGTAAATATATGCACATCAGCAATACCAGAAAAGTCGATATTATTGTGGGAGCAATCGCTCTCATCACGGAAAAGGTGTTCAACGTGGCAAGAAATGAAAGATTTTCTCACTACCCAGTACGAAATCGCAGAAAGGGTAGACAAAAAAATAACCAAACCAAAAGGTAATCAACACGGCCTCAATAGAAGCTTCCACAAGCCCCTAGCCAATAGCAACAACAATTTGAATAGAAGCTTCTTCAAAACGCAATCGTTCTCATCTGAACAGAATAAATATAGATCTTGCAAACTATGTACTATACAGGAGGGCATGAGGTCAAATCTTGCGAGATATTCAAAAAATTGACCGCAACAATTTCGTGAAAACAAAAAGACTTTATGCAAACTGCTTGTCACATGCGCATACACTCAAAGAGTGCGAAAGCAAATTTAACTGCGTCTATTGACATAAACGACATCATTCGATGCTTCATGTAAATAATTTTTCCAGTCTACCCCCAAACAGCGCAAATACCAATGGAGCCACGGGCTTAGTTGCAATAACAAATCCCGAAGTGTCAAATTCACAAAATTGTCAAGAAGCGCCATGCTGCTCAAAGACATTAAAAACACACCCACCCACCCACAGCAGTCGTCTCCATCGAGCATCGAACTGTTTAAGCTAAGGGCCCTCATAGACCAACGATCACAACGATCTTTCATAGCGTCTAGGGGACGAAACAGGTTGCAGTTGCCAACAAAACAATCCAACTTTGAAATTACGGGAATGGGCGGAAGAGTAGTTCAAAACTCTAATAAATTCTGCCCAATTACCCTATTTTAAGTTTGCAGATCTCAACTGCAACACCCCCGCTCAAATAGACCTTCTATTAGGCAGCGATCTCATACCACAGATAAGGTATTGAGAAAATTTCAAACACACTTTTGGCACAAAAGACTATTTTCAGTTGGATCTTACGGAACCAGTAACAGCAATGACAACTGAAGTTGAGGAAATCTCAAACGAGTACCTTAATTCACAATTGAGAAAATTTTGAAAGAACTCCCTCCGTTTCAATCACAACCCTCGAAGTATTGTATTGTGAAGACTTTTACAAAGCCACAACTACTAGATCAGAAAATGGTCGGTATGTCGTACGACTACCACTATAACAACAATTTCCCAACACAATTGCCTTCGGTCACTCTCGCAACTCTGCAATAAAGCAGTTTTAAAGTGTGGAAAGAAACCTACATTAAAAATGTGAGCTCAAAACAGAATATGATGGTGTGTTGGAAGAATACCTCCATTTAGATCACATGAAGGAAGTAAGCCCTTGTGAAAAAATCATCAATGGCTCGTTTTACTTGCCACATCATGCAGTAGTAAAGCCAGATAAAAAAAATAATTAAAGTAAGAGTTGTCTTCAACGTCTCAAGATCCACCAGCTCGGCGAATTCCCTAAACGATATTTTGTTTACGGGACCCACGCTCCAACCTGATTTAATGCTGCTTATTCTAAACTGGTGTATTCAACGGGGACGTAGAAAAAAATGTATAGATAAATAGTCGCACATAAAGGCGATCAAGATTTTCAGCGAATTATTTTCCGAAAATCCCCCAATAGTCCACTAAGCGACTTCAATTAAAAATAGTGACCTTCGGCGTTAAATGTGCCCCATACTTAGCCTTTAGAACACTCCATGCATTGGCTGAAAACACCAAGTCAGGATTTCCTCTGGCAACCCAGGTCTTAAAAACACAAACGTATGTAGACGATATTCTATCTGTAAGTCACAGTCTTCCACAAGCATATGAATCATTATCACAGGTAATCTAAGCCCTCAAATTCGCAGGGTTTCCATTAAAAAGAATTACCAAAAGAAAATTTTTTGGACACTAATTTCCTTATATTCTAACTAGCACACCTCCGGAAAAAGTACGTAGCCTGTTTAACAAAGCGAAGCGTACGGCGGTCTGGGCAGAATACAGGAGCTATCTCACCTTATACAATAAGGAGATCAGGTCTGCAAAGCAGGCAAACTTCAGGAGACTCTACAAGAATGTCGCTTCTACGCCAGAAGCGGCTGCACAAAGCTCTGGCCAGGGGCACAAATGACGCAGAGATAGCAATTAAAAGAAGTGATGGGACATTTACGACCAGCGCAGAGGACAGAGCCACGGAGCTTCTGCGGGCGCACTTCCCGGAGACAGTTCAGGTAGACCAGTATCTACCCGTGATCGAATACAGGCCATCCCGCGAGGATTGGAGTATCGCCAAGCAGCTATTTACGGCGGACTCGATCAGGTGGGCAATGGCCTCGTTTGAGAGATTGAAGTCTCCGGAAGTGGATGGCATCTTTCCGGCGCTGTTACAACAGGGGGAACAGTGTTTACTGCCTCACCTGGTTCGGCTGCTGAGAGAGAGTCTCGCAATGGCGTACATCCTCGAAGTATGGAGGACAGCGAAGATTATCTTCATACCCAAGGTAGGAAGGAACGACTACTCATTGGCGAAATCTTTCAGGCCAATCAGCCTAACGTCTTTCCTACTAAAAACCATGGAGAAGCTCATAGACCAGGAAATAAGGATGTAAGTGCTGAAGAGAGCACCGCTGCATGCGGCTCAGTATGCATACAGAGCGGACAGATCTACCAGTACTGCTCTGTACCAGCCGACCTCTGAGATAGAGAGTTCACTGGAACATGGGGAGGTGATGCTTTGCGCGTTCTTGGACATCGAAGGTGCCTTTGATAACACGTCTCACAAGAGTGTAGCCAGGGTACTGGAGAAAAAGAATGTGGCAGCACCAGTGCCGTAGTACGCACCAGGGTTGCTGAGACCACAGTAGGTGATAAAAAGATTCGTCTCGGTATAACAAAAGGCTGCCCACAGGGAGGTATGTTGTCACCCCTGCTATGGAGTCTAGTCGTAGACGACCTGCTAGCACTGCTAACGGACAATGGGATCCGCTGCCAAGGGTATGCGGGCGACATTGTAATTATGCAAATATGAGGACACTCTCTGTGACTTAATCCAAAGAGGTCTAAACCTAGCGAAGAGGTGGTGTAGGGAGGTTGAACTGAATATTAACCCCTCCAAGACGCAGGTCCCTAACCGGTCATAGGAATCTGACAATTAGAGCAGTGAGATAGGGATGACCAAGAGTGTCAAATACCTCGGTTTGATGCTGGGTTTTACTCTGCGGTGGAAGCAGCATGTAAACCTGACCTTGGTTAAAGCGACAAAAGCTTTAATGGTGTGCAATCGGCTTGCGGGAAAGTCCTGGGCCTGTAAGACAAGGATCGTTAGGCAGAGGGGTGTGGAAAAGGCAAGGTAGTCTCGTCTCAGAGGATGGAAAAAAAGTGGCAACATACTATTGGCCCTCCTCCCGAGGGACTGCTCCACCAAAATGGTTAACTTCAGGAAAAGGTTTAAGGTCACCGTCGGCAGTAAAGACGAGTGGAACGATTCCAACCTCAAACAGATGTTGAGGAATAGCACGTTGAATTGGTACACCGATGGATCGAAGATGTGGAAGAGCTACGACGCAGGGATTGTGGGCCCACGCACTAAGCTTTCCGTATTCATGGGGGAGTTCTCGAGCATTTTCCAGGCAGGAGTTCTTGCCATAAGCCGGTGTATAGAGATAAACCTCCATCGCAACTATCGCACTGAGCGAATAGCTATTCTAAACGATGGTCAAGCGGCGCTAAAAGCAATCTTATCTTACGAGATCAAATCGCTACTAGTGCAGGAGTGCAGGGAAAGGTTGAACAGCCTTGTGGAACGAAACCAGGTACACCTAATTTGGGTGCCTGGTCACAGAGGTATTGCCGGTAAAAAACTGGTGGACAAGCTCGCCCACTCCGCAGCCTCCACCAAGATGGTAGGACCCGAACACTTTACAGGGGTGGGTCTCCATACCATGAAGGAGCTTCTCCGCAAAGAAGAAGGAGTGGGCAGGGAGAAGCATTGGCAACAAACTCACAGTATGAGACATGCCAAGTTGCTAATGGGAGGTTACAACTTGAGAAGGTTCAAAGTTGTAATAAACCTCCCCAGGAACAAACTCAGGCTACTAGTCGCATGGTACACTGGCCACTGCAAACTGAATAGGCATCTCCATAGCATGGGCTCATCCTCTTGTGCTAACTGCCGGTTCTGCGACAGGGAGCCTGAAACCCCGGAGGACCTGCTGATCGACTTTACAGCAGTCTGTAGACGCAGGATTAAGGCCCTTGGATCGATGTTTCCGGATAGCACCCGGTAAGCTATTGGATTTCATCAATGCGCTGGGGCTAAGTGAGACAATGTGAGTCAGGAGAGGGCACAATAGACCAAAGATCGCGGTGCATTGCTCATATTTTATTCAATCAATCAATCCTTATATTCGAAAAGGAAAGTACAACAAAAACTCTGGGCATCCAATATAATGCGATATCGGAACAGTTTTCATACACGACTGAGTCCCTATCCACATTATGCGTCATTACAAAACGCCAAATTCTCTCCTCTGCTGCAAAACTGTTTGACCCCGCAGGATGGCTATCGCCAATTATGATACAAGCCAAAATCCTGATACAAGTATTATGGGTATATAACCAACAAGGCGACCACAAGCCACTTCTTCTTCTTTACTGGCGTAGACACCGCTTATGCGATTATAGCCGAGTCAACAACAGCGCGCCAGTCGTTTCTTCTCTTCGCTACGTGGCGCCAATTGGATATTCCAAGCGAAGCCAGGTCCTTCTCCACTTGGTCCTTCCAACGGAGTGGAGGTCTTCCTCTTCCTCTGTTTCCCGCGGCGGGTACTGCGTCGAATACTTTCAGAGCTGGAGTGTTTTCATCCATCCGGACAACATGACCTAGCCAGCGTAGCCGCTGTCTTTTAATTCGCTGAACTATGTCAATGTCGTCGTATATCTCGTACAGCTCATCGTTCCATCGAATGCGATATTCGCCGTGGCCAACGCGCAAAGGACCATAAATCTTTCGCAGAACTTTTCTCTCGAAAACTCGCAACGTCGACTCATCGGTTGTTGTCATCGTCCAAGCCTCTGCACCATATAGCAGGACGGGTATAATGAGCGACTTATAGAGTTTGGTTTTTGTTCGTCGAGAGAGGACTTTACTTTTCAATTGCCTACTCAGTCCGAAGTAGCACCTGTTGGCAAGAGTAATCCTGCGTTGGATTTCCAGGCTGACATTGTTGGTGGTGTTAATGCTGGTTCCTAAATAGACGAAATTATCTACAACTTCAAAGTTATGACTGTCAACAGTGACGTGGGAGCCAAGTCGCGAGTGCGACGACTGTTTGTTTGATGACAGGAGATATTTCGTCTTGCCCTCGTTCACTGCCAGACCCATTTGAGTTGCTTCCTTGTTAAGTCTGGAGAAAGCAGAACTAACGGCGCGGGTATCATCGGCATACGCCAGCAGCTGTACACTCTTGTAAAAGATTGTACCGGCTCGATTAAGTTCTGCAGCTCGAATAATTTTCTCCAGCAGCAGATTGAAAAAGTCACACGATAGGGAGTCGCCTTGTCTGAAACCTCGTTTGGTATCGAACGGCTCGGAGAGGTCCTTCCCGATCCTGACGGAGCTTTGAGTGTTGCTCAGCGTCAGTTTACACAGCCGTATTAGTTTTGCGGGGATACCAAATTCAGACATCGCGGCATAAAGGCAGCTCCTTTTCGTGCTGTCGAAAGCAGCTTTGAAATCGACGAATAGGTGGTGAGTGTCGATTCTCCTTTCACGGGTCTTTTCCAAGATTTGGCGCATGGTGAATATCTGGTCGGTTGTTGATTTACCAGGTCTGAAGCCACACTGATAAGGTCCAATCAGTTTATTGACGGTGGGCTTTAATCTTTCACACAATACGCTCGACAGAACCTTATATGCGATGTTGAGGAGGCTAATCCCACGGTAGTTGGCGCAGATTGTGGGGTCTCCTTTTTTATGGATTGGGCATAGCACACTTAAATTCCAATCGTTGGGCATACTTTCGTCCGACCATATTTTACAAAGAAGCTGATGCATGCACCTTATCAGCTCTTCGCCGCCGTGTTTGAATAGCTCGGCCGGCAATCCGTCGGCCCCTGCCGCTTTGTTGTTTTTCAGACGGGCAATTGCTATTCGAACTTCTTCATGGTCGGGCAATGGAACATCTGCTCTATCGTCATCGATTGGGGTATCGGGTTCGTTTTCTCCTGGTGTTGTGTGTTCACTGCCATTCAGCAGGCTGGAGAAGTGTTCCCTCCACAATTTAAGTATGCTCTGGGCATCGGTGGCTAGATCACCTTGGGGGGTTCTACAAGAGTATGCTCCGGTCTTGAAACCTTCTGTAAGCCGCCGCATCTTTTCGTAGAATTTTCGAGCATTACCCCTGTCGGCCAGCTTATCAAGCTCTTTGTACTGACGCATTTCGGCCTCTTTCTTTTTCTGTCTACAAATGCGTCTCGCTTCCCTCTTCAACTCTCGGTATCTATCCCATCCCGCACGTGTTGTAGTCGATCGTAACGTTGCGAGGTAGGCAGCCTGTTTTCTCTCCGCTGCGACACGGCACTCCTCGTCGTACCAGCTGTTCCTTTGCACTTTCCGAAAACCAATGGTTTCGGTTGCAGCTGTACGTAAGGAGTTTGAAATGCCGTTCCACAGTTCCCTTATACCGAGTTGTTGACGAGTGCTCTCAGAGAGCAGGAGTGCAAGCCGAGTAGAAAAACGTTCGGCTGTCTGTTGTGATTGCAGCTTCTCGACGTCGAACCTTCCTTGTGTTTGTTGGCGTGCGTTTTTTGCTGCACAGAGGCGGGTGCGAATTTTGGCTGCAACAATATAGTGGTCCGAGTCGATGTTAGGACCTCGGAGCGCACGCACATCTAAAACACTGGAGACGTGTCTTCCGTCTATCACAACATGATCGATCTGGTTGGTGGTTTTTCGATCCGGAGACAGCCAGGTAGCTTGATGTATCTTCTTATGCTGGAATCTAGTACTTCAAATAACCATATTTCGGGCCCCGGCGAAGTCGATCAGCCTCAACCCATTTGGGGATGTTTCCTCGTGGAGGCTGAATTTACCGACCGTAGTGCCAAAGATACCTTCTTTGCCCACCCTGGCGTTGAAGTCGCTAAGCACGATTTTGACATCGTGGTGGGGGCATCTCTCATAAGTGCGCTCCAAGCACTTATAAAAGGCATCTTTGGTCACATCGTCCTTCTCTTCCGTCGGGGCGTGGGCGCTAATCAGCGATATGTTGAAGAACCTCGCTTTGATGCGGATTGTGGCTAGACGTTCATTCTCCGGAGTAAATGATAGTATTCGGCGACGGAGTCTCTCTCCCACCACAAATCCAACACCAAACTTGCGCTCCTTTATATGGCCACTGTAGTAAATGTCACAAGGACCTACTCGTCTCTGTCCTTGTCCCGTCCATCGCATTTCTTGGACGGCGGTGATGTCAGCCTTTATCTTTACGAGGACATCTACCAGCTGGGCAGCGGCACCTTCCCAATTAAGGGACCGCACATTCCAGGTGCATGCCCTCAAATCATAGTCCTTATTTCGTTTGCCGTGGTCGTCATCAAAAGGGGGGTTGTTTGCGATTTTTCATTGGGGATGGTTTTTTACGTGGCGGGTCCCAAACCCAGCGCACAACCCTAAGTAGGGGAATATTTCGCCTTCTCACTTTAGCTCGCCTTCAAACGGATGTTCTTAGGCTACCCAGAGGATACTTGGTCAAAGACCGGAAGTCGTGAGCTGCTTGAGTCATATGTAAAAGAATCGTTTCTGGCCACTCCCAAGTGAATGGCGATCAGAGAACTTTCCTCATTTGCGTGAACTTCTACACATGACTCCATCCTCCACAAGCCACTTACTAGTTGCAAAAGCAAAAGTGGCTCCTCTAAAAACAATAAGTCCACCACGACTAGAACTATGTGGTGCACTACTACTTGCCAAACTAGCATCCATAGGGCAAACTCATCTGGATATGGTAAAAAATAAATTATATCTCTGGTCCGACTACGAGATTGTATTAGCTTGGTTGGAAGAACCACCACATGCATGGAAGACGTGCGAGCTTTCAGTCTGAACGGACGTGTATTGATGCGCTCCGTAAAAACTTTCTAAATAAACAAAACTAAAAAAACAAAACAAATACATAAGTGCGAAATAAACAATAAAAGAAACAAATAACATGAGCGCAGCGCAGCCCCACCAACAACGTCGTAGGCATTCTCTGAATGCCTACTTCAGCTTTGTCGAGCCTGCGAATTCAGCTCCTAACAACAAACAAGGCAACGGTGCGAATGATGAGTCATCGAAGCGAACAACTGAGCAGCACCATAAGCAGAGCGCAGAGCTAATTACAAAAGCAGCAGAGAACAGCAATCAACAACGGCCAGCAAAAAACGTGACCACACCAACAACTAAATAGGTACCAGCAAGCATGCAGGCAGCGAAGAATAACATAACGCAAGGTGAGAATGTGCCATTAAAAAAGGCCAGTCCGTGCAAATTAGCTTTGACCGCTACGTTAATATAAAAAGGAAATTAAGTCCTTCAAAGTTAGCGGTCAATGTTAAAAAATTTCAAGTCGGCACACCAAATATGAATACAACGGAAGTTTTAAATGGCAACAAATTTGCCTTACTAAGCAAGAGTTCAGATGACGAAGGGTACCACCACAGTCGTTAATGCAAAACCCTCTCCAATTTATTTGCGTGAGCGTAGCTCAAATGCACTTGTCTCCAAACTAAGCAATTTAATAGGCACAAACAATTTTCATATTCTGCCCTTGAAAAAAGGAAACATAGATGAAACAAAAATTCAAACACTGAAAAAAGTTTCATGGATATTGTAAAGTACCTGTCAAGTAATAACAAAAATTACTACTCATACCAACTGAAGAGCTCAAAGGGCCTAGTTGTTGTCAGAAAAGGTATTGAGTCTTCGGTAGACTATCGACGTGAAAGAGCACTAGAAAAAGGTGGTTTTAGCATTAAATCAGTAGTAAATATTTTTAACAGGAACAAAGTCCCACAACCAATGTTCAGAATAGAACTGATGCCAAATTGTAATCAACTAAAGAAAAATTAAATACACTCGATTTACAATTTAAAATATCTGCTCCATCGCAGAATTACCGTTGAGAAACCACATAAGAGAAATTTTCCAGTACAATGCACAAACTGCCAAGAGTATGGACACACAAAAGCATATTGCACTCTACGCAGTGTCTGTGTGGTGTGTGGTGATCTACACCCTACTTCTAAATGTGCTCTTAAAAAAGAGGATTTAAATAAAAAATGTAGCAATTGTGGAGGAAATCACACTGCTAACTACAGAGGTTGCCCCGTATATAAAGATTTGAAATCGAAGTTGTCACAGGGCATTCAAGCACGTCGTAACCAAATGTTACAAACTCGCCGTAATGAAATTACAGCAACCTCAGAAAAATGTTCAAATCCTATTACTTTTAACAATAATAATATGCAAGGAAGCTATGCAAATGTGGTGAAAGGCAACACTGTGCAAATGCAACTGCTGCAAAATCCTCCAATAGGAGGTATTAAAACTATGATTATAAATCATACACAGTGTATGACACAATTTATGTCTATCATGCAAAACATGACCCAAGATTTAATAAAATCACAAAATCAAATGCTGCAAAATTTATTAAGTAAAAAATGAGCTTACTAAATATGTATCTGTATATGGAATGCTAACGGTGTTAACCAAGATAAATTAGAGATTATCAGATTTCTGTCTGAAAGGAATATAGATTTAATGCTTATTTCAGAAACTCATCTAACAAATAAAAATAATGTCGGTATACCGGGATTTAGACTATACGTTAAAAATCATCCGGGTGGAAAAGCCGACATACTGGCCCAGTGATAGAAGAAAAATACCAGACTTAATAGATTTTGCTGTAGTCAAAAATATAGATAGATCGCTTATGACAGCTGATACAGGTACAGACTTATCATCTGATCATTCTCCTGTACTAATAAAGTTATACGAAGAGCCCATGTTATTTGAACCGAAAGTTTCTCTAACATCACATAAAACTAACTGGTAGTGTCGAGGATAAGGCAAATTGCTTTGCAAATCACCTAGAAAAGGTATTTCAACCCAATTGCCCAAAGACCAACGTGGAGTTGCCAACCTTGCCCAATACCGCAAACGAGTCGCATGTGTCTATTAGGACTTCTACTTCTGAAGTTACTAGAATAATAAAAGAACTTAACCCCGAAAAATCACCAGGGCATGATAATATTACCCCAAAAATGCTTATTGAGTTACCAAATATTGCCGTAGAAGTGCTCTCTTTGCTCTTCAATGCAAATCTTAATCTCGGACACTATCCAAGTTCATGGAAAAACTCGCAGATCATCTTGATAGACAAACCTGGGAAACTTAACCCAGCCGTCTTCATACAGACCAATCAGTCTTCTACCCTGTCTTTCTAAGATATTTGAAAAATTGTTACTATCAAACATGACTCCTTTCCTCCACGAAAATAACGCACCAATTTGGGTTTCGTGAAAAACATAGCACGATTGAGCAAGTAAATAGAATTACTAACGAAATAAGAAAAGCATTTGAGCACAGAGAGTACTGTTCAGCTATATTTTTAGACGTGGCTCAGGCGTTTGATAAGGTATGGCATGAGGGCCTTTTATACAAGATTAAAAATATTCTACCTTCAGAATTATATAAAACATTGGAATCGTATTTAGAAAATAGAAAATTTATGGTAAAAGTGGGAGATTTCATATCTGATGAAAGACAGATAAGGGCAGGTGTAACCCAGGGCAGTGTTCTAGGCCCAACACTATATATCATATATACAGCAGATCTTCTAACAGCTAACAATGCATTAACTTCTACTTTTGCGGACGACACAGCTATAGTGAGCCGTAACAAATGCCACATAATAGCATCAAGAATATTAGCCGAGCACTCAAGGTTTGTCGAAGAATGGCTAGCCAACTGGCGTATAAAGGTAAATGAACAAAAGTGTAAGCATGTTAAATTTTCGCTTAGACCAAAAATGTGTCCGGCAGTAAGAATTAACAATATTTTAGTACCCCAGAGGACTTACGTGGAAAAACATATATCTAGTAAAATAACTTGCATGAAGATAAAAGCTGCAAATTTAAATTGGCTATTAAACAAAAACTCCAAACTTAGCCTAGACAACAAAGTGCTTTTATATAATACGGTCATAAAGCCGATTTGGATGTATGGCATTCAACTGTGGGGTATGACCTGTGCAACTTATATAGACATAATACAAAGGTTCCAATCAAAAATGCTTATATCAATCACGTGTTCACCATGGTACATGCGAAATGAAAATATTCATAAAGACCTTGGTATTTCTATGAAGGAAAGAAGTAGAAGACAACAGAATTAAATATATATCTAAACTCCGTGATCACCCAAACCCTTTGGCTAATGCTTTGGTACATTCCTGCGATCAAACACGCCTTAAAAGAAGAGATATGCCCGCGTACTGAGGAGCAATGTATCACCAAAACAGCTCAATCACTTGCTTGAGCGTGTCTAGTTTTTAAATAGGTTTATGATTTTATTACTTATTGTTAGGTTTTCAAATCAAAAAGCAGAATCAATAAATTAAAAGATATTGAAACAAAAAAAAAAAAAATATTTCAAATCGAACGCTTCAAATTCTTGACCTAGTGGGATCAGCCACTTGGCGACACGTAGCCAGTGCTGACAATCCTGCTGATCTAGGTACAAGAAGGTGCAAACCTCTGCACCTTGCCACCACCACCCTCTGGTGGAATGACCCCCGATGGTTAACAGAATCTCCCATCAGGATCATATTGACATCCTTGAGAGATTTTCATCAAACTTAGAATTAAGGGAATACGCACAGTATATCTCCAAGGCGATACAGTGACGCACCTAGACTTACAAAAAACAAAGGTCACTCTTATCGCATCTATTCAAGCGCGCAACTTCAGCCGAGAGATATCAGTACTGAGAGAATCGAAGCCGATTGAAAAAAAGAGTTCACTCCTAGTACTAAATCCATTCATAGATACGAAGGGTCTACTTCGTGCAAATGGTCGGCTTATTAATTCAAGCCTAACGTATAACGAACGTCATCCCATTGTTATGCCAGAGAGATCGCAACTTGTCACATTATATCTCAATTATGTCCACGTTCTATTATTACACGCAGAACACCGCCTCAAGCAACAAATAGTCCGACAAGAGTTTTATATCCCAAGACTCAAGCCAAAAATAAAGAAATGCATTTTTTCATGCAAGATATGCACTATGCATAAGCAAAAGATGAAAACGCAGATTATGGCACCACTGCCACCGGAACGCTGCAACTTTGCTCTGCCCTTCACTATCACAGGTGTCGATTTTGCTGGGCCTTTTCAAATAAAGGCATCCAAGCTAAGTTCTCCCACACTAATGAAGGGCTACGTGGCTGTCTTTGTCTGCTTTACGACAAAAGCAGTACACCACGAGCTATGTACTAATCTGACAAAAGAGGCTTTTCTCGCGGCATTTGCTCGCTTCGTCGCACGACGTGGTTTTCCGTCAAAACTCATGAGCGACAACGGTAAGACTTTTATAGGAGCTCAAAGAGCCACCGAAAAACAGTTTGTGGACTTTATCAAACAAGTTTACCTGAGATTGTACAAAAGTACGCTCCCTAAGGCATTAACTGGCAGTTCATCCCTCAAAGCGCTCCTCATATGGGTGGATTATGGGAATCGGCGGTAAAACGCTTTAAATCCCACTTTAAAGAAGTAGTTGAAAACTGCAAATTTAACTTTGAAGAATTTACCACATTATTAATTCGTATTGAAGCCGTTCTCAATTCACGGTCATTGACGACACTCTCGCAAGATCCCTCAGATCTAACAGCTCTCTCATGCACCAGAACACTTTCTCAAAAGAGCACCCATTCTGACCATAACTGAGCCAGGCGTGGAGTCGCTTTCCTTACTAAATAGATGGGAAAGAAACCGCAAATATGATAAATCATAAATAATGGGTAGATTATTACGACCTCGACAAACCAAATAAAGTCGGTTACAAACAGACAAATTTTTCATAATTTATACTACTGAGTTGCAACTAAACTCGACCTTTTCTCCATACAGACAAATATGGATTCAGAAAATAGTCAAATTACAACGCCAACCATGCGATCGGCCCTCAGCCCCCGTCTTGGGGGCAACAACCGCAACAACACCGTCAACTACCGCTCGTAGTATCGTACGAGCACCAACAACAACACCGTCATCACCAGCGGAGCCCCATCGCTTACCATGCCTCCCTTGTCGCCGCCCCCACCGACTGCAATACTGTGGGTTCTTCAAGGGGTTGTCACCAATGCAACGTCAGCAGATAGCACAGGCGAATGGGCATTGTCACAATTGTCTGGCACCCACGCGCGCAACTTATGAATGTGACTCAGGGGTTTTGTGCCACATCTGTGGCAGGCGGAATCACACGCTGCTCCACCGCACCCTGAGACGTGAGGTCGGTCGGCCACCTGCACCTCGCAGCCGCGGTTCAACCACACCGCAGCAAACCAGCCCTGTGGCACGTCGACGAAGACCGGCACCTCCCACTGAGTCCCGTCTATGGCGTCAGCGCAATTCAGCATTGACAAGGCGTCATCAAAGGCCACACCATCGACGTATATCCGGGCTCAGCAACGTTGTGGCAACGTTGCAGCAGCTTCAGTGATTGCTAGGCTGAACATTCGCCTAGGGGGCCGGGATGGCTAAATGAGTTAAGCTTCCCGCCCTCACGCGCCACTACACCACACAACCCACCACTCACAAGCAACACTGGCACATACACCACATTTGAAGACAGCAATTTCCCCACACACCACACATCCATTGGAAGTAACACCATACACACACCAACATATGCAGCTAATAATCCACCACCGCCCAACGAGCAAAAAGCTTCGTCCTGGAAGTGAAAGCCCCCTTTCGACCTCGAATTTCGATCAATACACATCGGCGGACGTTTCCAGATATTTTTCGTATTCGACACGCAGCTCAAACATCTCTTTACAATTTGCATCTTCAGCACGTAGCTCAACCAATTCTTTACATCTGGCATTCTTCGGCTCACAGCAGTTCAATCAACATCTACACTAATATTATAAAGAGGAAAGATTTGTACCTATTTTTGTATGTTTGTAATGAATAGGCTCAAAAAGTACTGGACCGATTAAAAAAATTCTTTCACCGGTAGAATGCTTCATTCTTCCAATTTGACATAGGCTACATTTCATTTAAAAAAATTAGGGATCCTTGGTAAAATTTGAACAAAGTAACCGAAGGTGTAGAAAAATGAGTCTTAAAATGTCTTTCGTCGAATGCGCTGCCGAAACTATTAACGATAGAACAAAATAATGTACAACAATATTGAAGAACATCATAATGTCTCTGATTTGGCGGCTAACAGAGCCGATAGAATCAAAGTAAGGAATTCGCCGTTGTCGCTGCTATTTAGCCGAACTGAGCACGTGCAGTGGCAAAAATATATGTAAAACGACTGGTACTTATGTCTTCAACACGCTTTATTCTTTTAAATTTATTGTTATTTCATGTAGTACACAGAGAACTGCAACGAGTAATACGAGGGCTGCTATATATATTTCTGGCCTTATAATGAAAATAGGCATATTTATCAACGGAAATGTTTTTTTTTTCGTTGGATTTGGCTCGTCTTGGAAAACCCACACGGTCGATTGCTGTTTTGTTTCGGGCTCATACGCATAGATCCATGATTCGTCACCTGTGACGATCTTATAAATGTCTCTTGAAGCACCGCGATCGTATTTTTTCATCATTTCTTTACACCAATCCACACGAGCCTTTTTTTGAGCGATTGTCAAATTGTGAGGGATCCAACGAGAACAAACCTTTTTTACGGCCAGGTGTTCATGCAATATCCAATGTATGCTGGTGGGAGAAATGCATAGGCATGCCTCTATCTGAAGGTATGTTACATGACGATCTTGCATTATCAGTTCACGTACGGCATCCATGTTTTCTGGTACAACGGCTGTTTTTGGACGACCTTCACGGAATTCGTCTTTGAGCGAGCGTCGGCCACGATTGAATTCGTTGTACCAGTTTTTCACAGTGCTATAAGATGGTGCTTCATAGCCATACAAAGGTTTTAAGTCATCGATGCACTCTTGTCGTGATAATCCACGTCGAAAGTTGTGAAAAATGATAGCACGAAAATGTTCACGAGTTAATTCCATTTTTTGGCCGAGATGAATTTTTTAATTCCCTGTAAATAAAACAATTCACGATTAAATGACAAAACATTCTGAGTGATGTTATGCTAAAAAATGTCAAACTTTCCAATGGAAATGTCAGATTGCACCTGGCGACACTTAGTGTTGCCTAGTCCAGAAATATATATAGCAACCTACGTAAAGTTTTGATTATACTATAAGTACTGATCCGTTACTCTGTCTGATTCTGTCAGTTTGGTTCAAGAACATGAAGCGCACCGTTTGTATTCAAATCAGCGATAGAGAACAACTTTGAATCACTAGCGATAAGCTTATACCTGATATTTTTATGAACGTTCGCATCAGCAGAAAATAGCCAAAGTGATGCAAACTCATGCTTCAATGATTGAAATGATCGACAGCGTTCGGTTTGCATATCATCCCTTAAACACTGATTTAGTCGGGCACTTCTGTTCTATTTCAAATACATTTATTTGTATATATATATTATATGTATAATGGAAATTCCATCAAGTACACATTCAAGAAATGTATGTATATATGTATGTACGTACTCGATGGAATTTCCATGGTTTACGGATGAAAAATTTGTAAAATGCGCACATTTTCAAAGCACACATGATTCGAATCAGTCCAGCAGAAAATTGTTGTTGTTTGCTGTACTTATAGATTTACCCAAAGATTTACTCGTAGATTTACTTATAGTTTACCCAAAGTTTGACATCAATTAAAACAATCCTCGCAACGTTATGAACTGTCATGATACAATTGGAACCGAAGTCAGCCATACCGTTTACTCGATCGTGATTGCCGAAAAACAGATTGTTCGTGTTGCATCAGATCAGTTGACGCTGGCGGCTACTCGAATTGATTAACAATGTTGTGTACGCTGAACTGAATTGATTTGATTGTGTTTTTGGCACGACTGTTTGTTCTGATTTTATTATACTCGTTGCAGTTCTCTGATAAGTACTTAGCCATCCAAGCGAAAAAAGATCCCGCTTTAGGTCTACGGTGTACATCTTTCAGAGTATTTACCTTAGGATGTTGCTACATCACGTATGCGGTCCAACTTCATTACTACTTAAAAACCGTTGAGGGAAAGAAAGAAACCTATCAGGCAAATTGGCGTGACAGAGATTTATTAGAAAACGATGATCATTGGGAAGATACTCTGAGAAAAGCATCAATTTCGGCGTGTCCAGTACAACTAAGAGAGTTGTTTGTCGTCATACTTTTATTTTGTCTACCTTACAGTCGATAGCGTGAACAATAAGAAATACATTTTTTTATCCGCCTGATGGCACTGGCAATACGTTTCTTGCAAATTTAATACTTGCTAAAATAAGACAATCAGGGAAGATAGCGATAGCAGTTCCTTCGTCAGGAAGTGCAGTAACTCTTCTAAAAGATGAAAGAACTGCTCATTAAACTTTTAAACTTCCGTCATCGGTTTAATTATTCAAAAAGTTTCCACAAAAATAACAAAATACAAATCGATAGACACCGTGACTAATATCGAAGACGCAGCCCTTTACCCCAAGCAGTTTTTAAATTCATTAAGATCTTCTGGACTGCCACCACATGATTTTATCCCTCAAAGCATATGCAACGGAACGAGGCTGCTTATTAAGGAATTGAAGGACAATTTAATTGTAGTAACCACTATCACCGGCCCAGCTACTGGTCAATCAGCTCATATACCAAGGATTCCAATGATCCCGAGTGATCTGCCAATCCCATTTAAACAGCTTCAATTTCCGGTGAAAACATCTTTCCTTCTAACTATAAAGAAGTCCCAACTTTCAAATTAATAGCGATTGACGAAAAAATATTTTGCTCATGGCCAACTGTATGTTGATCTATCGCGCGTTGGAAATCCTGAAAATCAATTTATATTGCTGCCACAAAATTAATTAACATCATACATCGTTTACAGGACAGCTCTGACTCAATAAATTATTTTTGAGTAGAGAAAGTAAAATATATAGCAAATGTCTTTTTACAAAAATAAAAAAAAAATAATAACAATACAGAAAAATTTATTTTCATGTTCAAATTTCCTTTATTTTACCTCTTTTTTAATGACCTCACCCAAAACCATTGTGTACAAAATTATAACTTTTGAAATTCCCGTGCGAAGCCGGAGCGGGCTGATAGTATCATATAATTTACTAGTGTTTCCTTTTTATAATTGTGTAAACATAGTCGTACAACCTCCACTGGTATCCAACAAGGGAGTCCATCAACTTCATTTTATACATACATATATTGTCACGTCTCCACTGGTATCCGACCAGGGAGATTTTTACTACAACTGCTATTAGCCTGAAATAAAATTGCGATTCCTTTTGTTTAAGTAAAATAATACATTGCGTTCTGAAAATCTTCTTTCCGGAGTGGATGTGAAAAGTAAGTGGTGGTTTTATATACCATCGTTTCCAGTTTGCTTTTCGGAAAGAAAAGCACGTGTATAGGGTTTCGTTCATTTATTGTCAGACGTACAAACCGAAGTCGGATTATGGTGTAGGCAAGGTCCATGAACCATATTGGTTTTCATCACCTCGTATAGTACTGGACCTTTCCCTGCATCAGAAATTTCCACAGAAGTGATTTCATCAATTAAATCTGGTGTAACCACCATCCACCATCCAAAGAAGAATGTGTGCGTGCCACCATACGTTGCGTCAAGATAAAGTCCATCAAACATCGTATCTGTTATTTGAAGAGTCGTGCTGTGACATCGTCGATCGGTTGCTGATTGATCCATAATTCCACACGTATGTCATCGTAACCTGGGAGTACTTGTTCATGCTTGGGCTGACATACGTTGACGGCAAAAAGAACGCCGACCGATATTAGCGCGACCTCTTCGTGGTTTCGTAATAAATTTCAATCTGTAATTAATCACTTTGTCTGAAACACACATAAAGTTATCACTGAATAATTTTCAACAATTTTTCTTTTGAATAGCCGGAATAAAAAAGCAAGCTACCGAAATTGAGCGATTCAAATTATTGAAAAAAAAACTTGTATGGAAAAAAGTTAATTTTTGGAATTGTCCAATTTTCCGATTTTTCCTCATGAATTTTTATTTTTATTTCTGTTTTTAGGGGTTTTCCGGCAATTCAATTTGTACGTACATACTTGTGTGCTTTGATATAAAATATATAGAAAATATATTTAAATTAAACGTGCTTTAATTCCGCTAAATACTTAGGAATGACGCTTGACACTAAGCTACGGTGGAAAGTTCACGTAAAAAACAAACGTAAGGAGTTGGACATGCGACTCAAAAATTACAATTGGTTAATCGGTAACAAATCAGTGTTATCCATCGAAAATAAGTTTCTTATCTATAAACAAATAATCCGACCGATATGGAGCTATGGTGCACAACTCTGGGGATGTACTAACGCAAACAATAAGAAAGTCATCCAACAATTCCAAAACAAAGTACTAAGACTAATTGTCAAAGCGCCTTTGTTGATGTGCTGACATAGAGCGTGATCTAGGCGTAAGCTCGGTTAATGCAAAAATATTAATAACTGCAACAGCACATAGTGCAAGATTGCTACAGCACTGTAACGAAGAAGTAGCTATGTTAACTTCTGGAGATGGTCCACCAAGACGACTTAAACGCCTCAAACCCAGCGATCTTTTAAATTAGCCAATACTCTTATAGTAGTTTTGTGATTTTGTAATTAAATGTTTAAGTCATATTCAAGTTGCTTGTTGTTTATGAACAAAATAAAAAAAAAAATATATATATATACATATATAAATTAAACGCAGAGCCGTTTGCGCATTGCAAATATACGAATCTGTAAGTGTACATTTCTAAACATTGAAATTAGCATAATTTTTCTCATTTAACACTGAAAATGCCCAATAAGTGCTATTTTCGTGCCCCTGATGTAAACTTTGGTGAAACACGCTCATCCAAAACAGTATCCCTTCGAAAAACGAATTATCGTAAAATCGGCAACGACCTGGACCCTTTTCTATGTTAAACGTTCTCGGTTTATACTTCAGTTTTGCTAATCGTTTTATTTAAAATATGCACGTGTCTGCTACAAAATTGACCACGTGCTCCTTTGACTACAGTGCTAACCTCTCAACATTTACATATCAAATTACTTTCATTAATTTGTTCAATTAATTCACTATTTATTTTTAATATCAATTATAATACAGTTAATTATATACAGTCCTAAATTAATAAAATAATACAGTTTATTGGCACCAAAACTAGTGTTAACCAGTGTTATACTTGTATAGTTTTTACGTATCATACAATTTTTTTACACTTAAGGGGCCTTATACCATGTTCAGACCGACACTTAATCACACGATTTCGACTGTTGAGTGGTTTATCCCACTAATCTTATAAATTTATCAAGATTTCGCCATACAAAAATGGCATTTCCAAATCACTTCTGATTTTGTGCCATCTACTTGTCAACATTGTAAATCTGTTTCATTATCACAGCTGATTTAGACACTACAAAGGAAAAACTTCTTTACGCGCGTTTGGCTTGGGAAGTAAGCTGACGAACGCGTTACGAAAAGTGTGATCAGGCGAGGCGAACGATAATTAGTGGGGCATATAGGCAAGCGTCAGCAGTGCACGCGCACATTTTTCTTTCTTTCTCTTACAGCTGGGAAATGAAATAAGTGTATACTTTAGTCAGTAGTTCGTTTGCGAGTTTACTAGCGTTACGCGAACGGTGATAGTTTGGTTATTTTATCGTAATTTACCGTAATTTTATCGCGTTTCGAACAATTTTATGAATTAATATTGTTCAATATTTCAGTATTTTACGTTTAAAGTGAATAATATTGTAAATTTATTTTAAAGTTTACGTTATGTGAATTTTCAGGTAAATAATAACAAATTATGAAGAAAGGTGCTTTAGGACCACCAACTAAGAAGAAATTACGTACGGAAATTGTGCATAAAAAGATTCAAGAAGAGATTTTAAACCTAGTGAGACCCAATCAATTGATAATGAATCACGAAGGTGAGTACGCATCTCAAACCAGTTACTAGCGTCGTAGCGTCATATGCATTGTTGCTTTGTCCTTGACTATTTTCTCCCTCTACTAATATGCGGCATTCTACTCTCGACATTGGGACGCGTTTGATTCTCTGCCCTTTTCCTGCCTCTCTTTCTCTTTTTATCTCGCTTTTTCCTTGTTATTCTTCCGTATTTTAGCCTCACGTTTCTACAATTTACTTCAGCAAAGTTTTAAAATAGAATAACATAAAATTTAACTAATCCGTATATTATAAAATACTTATTAATTGTAGAGGTTTACCATTGTAAATAATTGGTGACATCGTGATTGACATGACAATACTCAAATGGAAGTTAATGTTGGAAATCTCACTATAGATCATGTACAAAAACTGAGACAAATGATTGAAGTTAGGTACATTAATTTCGATTTTACTTTTATAATCATTCATGACTCTAATAATAATTTACTACATTTACACAGCTGAAATTATGGAACTATAGGTTAAATAAAGCGCCAAAAGTATATGTGCATACATGTATATATTGCACACACACATTCATATATAAGTTAGCACCCCATACATTCAAAAGTATCATATGATGCATTTAAATCATATGATACTTTGTAAAATAATATGACACCACTAAATCGCTGATACTGCGACACGTGTAGTGGCAACCTATGGGAAGCGCAACGTCAGCGAAGTGCCAACCTGTGGGAAGCGCAGCGGCAAACATAGGTCTAGAATTAAGTATAATAAATTGTAAAGTTTAGTTCTTAAGTGAAACTCAATAAAGGAGCATAGCTCCAAGATAATATTTTTTTTATAAAAAACAACAAAACGTTTTTTAACTGGCGCCCGAGCAGGGACCAGCGTGTCGTAAAGTAAATAACCTGAAAACCAAGTAGTAAGGTTTCGCGAATGCCGTAACAAATAATATAACAGCCCGAAAATCAAAAAGTACGGCTCCGCCAGTTTGTGAAAAGTGAAAAAGGTCTGAACAGCAAAAGTAAGACACTACGCGGAATAAGGAAAAGGCGAGCGGATACTTAGCGATAAGGAGGACTGACCGATAATAACGTCTAAGGACCCCAGTACAGTAGGAAAAGGATCATCTGGAAACGTTGAACAACTCAGAACCCCAGCGCTGGACATGATTAGTCTATTGTAAGTTTATCCTTAATATCTCTTTGTAATTGTGAATGATTGTGAAAAGAATAACGTAAAAAAAAAAATTATTTA
The DNA here is from genome assembly GCA_037783105.1 of Bactrocera zonata. NCBI lineage: Eukaryota > Metazoa > Arthropoda > Insecta > Diptera > Tephritidae > Bactrocera > Bactrocera zonata. Next base: position 1,187,803 of record JBAWJQ010001698.1, read on the forward strand.
AGCATTGTGAAATCAAAATATACTGTAACAACGTAAAAATATAGTAAAATATTGATTAATGGAATAATTCCAAATTTTAAAATACTAATTATTTAAAAATTTATATTGTGCGAAGTCATTAAAACTAAAGAAGCGGAAATCTTCCCGCAGTGAGAATGTTGATTGTAAAATTCTATTGAAAAGAAAATTATTATTTTTTTAGAAATAAAAGGAAAAAAAGGGGGAAAAACAGTCCTCAATTAAATAAAGCTTTTACAAAAAATTCTAAAATTTTTAAGGAAAGTGCTAGTGCAAAGAAAGGAAATTTAGTTATAATTTAATTGTTCGACATAGAAATAAAAAGATTACAATGCCAGACACAGCGGAAGAACTAATTGAGCAGTTAAATCAAATGAGGCTAGATTATGGGCAAACTACCCATCCTCCAAATCCTTCCACCCATCCTTTAAACCCTCCCACCCCTAACCCAACTCTTATAACAACAATAGTTCGAGAAGTACTCGAACGAATGAGTACCCAAACCGTAACAGACTTTACAGAACCCGACCATAGCGTGACACTAAACGCGAACAACATAAATGAACTAGATAAGATTCCGGACATGGTGAAATGCCTTAGGGAATTCTCAGGACGACCAGGAGAATTTAACTCCTGGAGGAAGAGCGTAGACAGGATTTTCAAAGCCTACGAGGGAGTCAAGAATACCCCTAAATATTTTGCGATACTTCATACGATTAGGCATAAAGTAATTGGTGATGCCGACACCGCATTAGAATCATATAATACTCCACTTGATTGGAGCCAAATTAGAAAATGCCTTATGATGCATTATTCAGATAAAAGGGACATAGGTACCCTCGAATATCAGATGACCACTCTGGTCCAACGCTATGACGACATTCCGACCTTCTACCAAAAGGTCTACCAACACCTTTCACTGATATTGGACAAAATTTCATGTCTCGAACTAAGCGACGAGTCCATACGGGCTATGACTAACTCATATAGGGACAAAGCCCTTGACACATTTATCAGAGGGCTAAACGGTGATTTACCTCGTCTTCTCAGCATGAGAGAACCGACAACCTTGCCACAAGCGTTGCATTTATGCCAAAAACTTGACAACATGACATATAGAATAAACCACGCGAACAATACACACAAACCCAATATTCAACCACCACCACGACCTCTCCGAAATAACAATTTTAATAATTTCAATAACAACTTTAATAATTTCAATAACAACAGACCTTTCTACCCCGAATTAACGTATTCCCATTCCCCCAGACGAAATTTCGACCAACATCCATTCGGTCGTCAATCAAATCGATATCCCCAACACTCTCCCAACTATATGCAAAATAACCAAGGATTCATGCCGAGGTTCAACAATTACCCGAATAACCCCCATATTACCAGAGAAAATACCTCCTTTAATAACAGACCGAATTTACCACCTAAACCACTGACACCAATGGAAGTAGACCAATCAATACGATCAAGACAAATTAATTATCAGAATAGGCCTAATACATTCCAGAACAATCGGCCACCGAAACGTCCGATTTCAGCACAACTGACTCACCCTCCAAGCAAAATGCAAAAAAATTTTTTTACTAATGCAGTAGAATTAGACCCCAACGGGATATACGATGACAATTCCTACGATAGCAATTACGACAATGCAGGAAAAAATGAGCCTGATACAATTAATTTTTTAGATTAGCGCCGTCTTCGCTGCCTTATTACGAATTTAGAACAAGGCGCGGAGACACAATAGATTTTCTTATCGATACCGGATCCAATAAGAATTACATCCAATCCACTAGAATCAGGAATCCAATTCTGAATGAAAAGCCCTTTATAGTAAAATCAGTTGCCGGAACAATTGAAATTACTCACCATACCTTCGTCGACATTTTCGGACCACCAGAAGGGAAAATAAAATTTTTTATATTACCAACTCTAGGGTCGTTCCACGGCAACGACACACTTAAAGAATTAAAAGCAATTATTCATACCGACAAAAATCTGATGACAATTTGTCAAAGTATAAATATAACGTTAAAGCAACGAATATCTCACGAGGTGAATAATGTGGCAATCAATACTCCACATCTCTCATTACAACAACAACACAAAATTAATAATATTATCGATAAATGTCCAAACCTTTTTTCCGATCCTGATGAAAAACTTACCTACACCACCCTCGTTAAAGGTGAAATCCGGACAACAACCGAAACCCCCGTCTACTCCAAGCCATACCCGTATCTCATGGCATTAAAATACGAAATCGAACGACAAATTGAAGAACTCTTAGATAACGGAATAATAACGAGATCGAAATCTCCGTATAACTCCCCAATTTGGATAGTTAATAAAAAGTCAGATGCCTCCGGCGAAAAAAAGTTTCGAATGGTCGTAGACTATCGTAAACTCAATTCAGTTACGATTCCCGATAAATACCCCATACCAGAAATTAACGAAGTCCTTGCAAATCTGGGAAACAATAAACTATTTACAGTTATTGACTTAAAAAGTGGGTTCCATCAGATTCCACTTCGCGAGTCAGATATTGAAAAAACAGCATTTTCCGTAAACAACGGAAAATATGAATTCATCCGCTTACCTTTCGGTTTAAAAAATGCCCCAGCCACATTCCAAAGAGCACTAGACGATATCCTTCGTCAACATATAACAGTTCAAATGGGATAAAAACTAACCCTGAAAAAGTAGAAGCAGTAGCCAAATTTCCAGTTCCACAAACTCTCAAAGAATTAAGATCCTTCCTAGGTATGTCAGGTTATTACCGACGATTTATCCAGGATTACGCAAAAAGAACGGCAAGTAAACCACTACCAGCCATCCTTCAACCGTCATCCGCACCACTCAATATAGAAGAATTCCTCTCGCTGGAGATGCTAAAACAGCTTAATTTCAACAATACAAAAGAAGTAAGTCTGTTAGAAGCAGCAAACAGAGTAAAACACGGAACCAGCATCACGCTAATCATCCTTTTAATATTCATCGCCCTAATTTTCGGGAAAAAACTTCTGATCAAACAAAAAGAAGATGAACCCAACAAACTCTCACAACCGGCAATAGAAGGACTTAACCAAATTTTTAATACACCTAAGGGTTCAAACGAGGACGTTTGAATTTCAAAGGGGGACTAGTTAGCACCCCATACATTCAAAAGTATCATATGATGCATTTAAATCATATGATACTTTGTAAAATAATATGACACCACTAAATCGCTGATACTGCGACACGTGTAGTGGCAACCTATGGGAAGCGCAACGTCAGCGAAGTGCCAACCTGTGGGAAGCGCAGCACACCGTCGCAGCGGCAAACATAGGTCTAGAATTAAGTATAATAAATTGTAAAGTTTAGTTCTTAAGTGAAACTCAATAAAGGAGCATAGCTCCAAGATAATATTTTTTTTATAAAAAACAACAAAACGTTTTTTAACTTATCACATATAGATAGAGCGAAAGAAGTTTCACTTCAGTCGTGCGGTCATAAGCACACTCACTTTTTTTTTCTGCAGTACCCATAAAGAGGTCCGACTGTGACTGTACTTTCATTCAATGTTGCTTTTTGTTGTGTTTTCTTCTTTTTTTGTACAAATATCCCTTTTAGTTTTAGTTTTTATTTTTTGGAATCTTCGTATTTCGAAATGAAGCTCGTTACACCGTTTCCAAAGAATGTGTGTTAAAGAGAAAGTTCTATTGCGAGCAGGCGTGTGAACTGTCAAGAGCTAACACGATTCCTTATGATATCAACAGGATTTATCAAAACAAGATTAAATAAAATGCGTTAAAACAATCTGGAGTTTGAAGATCACAACAACCTTATCTTAAAACAAAGGAAATGTATCTATGCAAACAATATATTATATATGTAAACAAATCCAAACAAATAATGTAATAATAAACAAACTATCAATTACCCTGCAAGACGGAGGTAACAGATTGCACAAACCCATTGAAATATTTTCAGCTGTTTACTAACACTGTTACATTTTCTGGAATTTTCACTGAATGGGAGATTACGTAAGTAACCGTGCGATTCTGTAACGTGAGACAGTATCAAGTCTCTAAATTTGAGATTTTGAGTTAGAGACAATTTTTGAGACTTGAGACGATTTTGCTATTCTGTAAGTGACAGTCTCAAAATCTATTACATTTCATTATTCAGAGATGTTTTTACAGTTGAATGATAATAAATATGTCGATAACAAATATTAACTTTTCTATAACATAGTAAAAAACATAATTATCAATAAAAATAAAAATATGTGTTGACTTTGTTTCATAATATTTACGAAATTTATGTAAAATTTATTTATTTTTAACCTTTTCGTGTTTGAATTGCTTACAAAATGTAAAAAACGACAGTCGATTAATATCTATGAAGATCTCTATTCAGTACATTGAAAATGGCAGCAAGAGTTCTTTTTAGTTTTGTAACCAGCTAACTACCAGGTCTCAATATTTTGAGACTAACGCTAGAGACTGTTTAGTGAATAGTAACTAATATCAAATTGATACTTTGTCTCAAAATGTCTCAAATAGAGACTAGAGACTGGTTACAGAATCCCGCTATAAGATAGAGAAAAACTATCGACATTCTAAACGTATTGTAATGTTAACTTCCTAGAATAGGAGAGACGAATACCCAATTTTTCAAGAAGAAGAGAGCGTTCGTTACTTGATAATTTGATATATTATAATTAATTTCTATTATATACATACGTATATATATAATTAATTTCTTTTATATATAGTAAACGAAGAAGCTAAACAAGGAGAAAAAGGTAAGCATTGTGAATACTCGTGTGTATAATTAAAATTTTTAATATTACAGAAATCATTTGGAGCATTTGGAGAATTCAAATATATTGCGTATAACAAACAAAAAAGAAAGTAAGTTTTAAATTATTAAAGTTAAATAGTGCATATTTAATTCAAATAGTTGTTATAGATTGTGCATTTTTGTGAAATATGTATGTAATTTGTGCGTTATATCTACATATGGCACGATTCCGATTACTTTGGCGGAGGGGTAAAAAAACCGACTTTTCGTATAAATGGGGTATGTACGGATAGGGGAGCTTCTCCAGAGGAGGAATATCCAAAAACAACATAAAAATAACTAATATTTTTTAAAATATTCACGTTTAAAAATTCAAAAATTTGCACTAAGAAAACATGTTATTTCTCTATGTTTCACTAAATTTTTTCACGTTCTTTACACTGTATATTTAAATATGCACTCTAAGCTTTGAAATAAGCTTACATTTTACAATTATTTTGCAATTTTTCAACTAAATTTAGTATTTTAAAAATCACTTGTCAAATTTATGGCTGAAAAGTTTAGTGCGCTTATATTTACAAGGAAAACCAGCATTGCCACACCTTAAAAACCAAAAGTGAAGGATTTTTCAGCGTTTCCCAGCGTTTTCTTTGTTTCTACTTTCGAGTGATTCTTTTTTCTTTATTAACTATAAAAAAATTATAAAGAAGATTTTTCAAGCTAAAATTGAATATGTGAACACTTTTCCATATACATGCATATATGAATATGTGATTTATATTTAATAAACATAGATAAGTAAAATCGTGTGATAACATTATAATATACATATGTATATGTTTATGATTGTAATATATAATTTTTATACATTTACCCAGGGTGACTGAAGTACTTTCGCATAGTACTCCTTTCTGCGTTGGCGGCCTTCGGCCGCGCTTTAAAAAAAATAACTCTGGCCGAGCGAATACCCGGGGTGACTGAAGTACTTTCGCATAGTACTCCTTTCTGCGTTGGCGGCCTTCGGCCGCGCTTTAAAAAAATAACCCTGGCCGAGCGAATACCCGGGGTGACTGAAGTACTTTCGCATAGTACTCCTTTCTGCGTTGGCGGCCTTCGGCCGCGCTTTAAAAAATAACTCTGGCCGAGCGAATACCCGGGGTGACTGAAGTACTTTCGCATAGTACTCCTTTCTGCGTTGGCGGCCTTCGGCCGCGCTTTAAAAAAATAACCCTGGCCGAGCGAATACCCGGGGTGACTGAAGTACTTTCGCATAGTACTCCTTTCTGCGTTGGCGGCCTTCGGCCGCGCTTTAAAAAAATAACTCTGGCCGAGCGAATACCCGGGGTGACTGAAGTACTTTCGCATAGTACTCCTTTCTGCGTTGAAAATAAAAAAATATATTGACTTTTTGGTATAAAGTGGTTATAATTTATGGTTATCATGCACTCAAAATTTAAGTTTTCGTTATAAAATAGTAAATTTTGGTTATTATATCTGTCAGCGAATTCCATTTATTTTTGATGATACATTGGTTTGTATTTTAAGCGACAATATATATATTATTATATTTAAAATATGAGTTTTGGGTATGAAGTGGTTATATTTTTCGGTTATCATGCACTCATATTGAAACAAAATTTTAGTTTTCGTACTGTACTCATGTACTGTACACTTTATTACGTAATATTATTATATAATATTACTTATACATATGTATATATAATATTATTATATAATATTACTAATACATGTATATAATATTACTTATTTGCTTAATAAATTTAAAAAGGAAAATATCCATATGCATGAATAGAGGAATTTTTGCGAAAAAGAGGAATTTCAGCGAATTGCCCTATCAACACATGGCAGCGCTCCATTTCGTCGTAATTTTTAGTAAACAAATGAGATTGAAACAAGTGTAAAATGTAATTTTTAAAATAAAGATTTTTTAGGTAAAAAAAACCTGCTAAAAGAGTAAAATGTTGATTTATTTAAAAGATTATAGTGCAATTTAATTAATTTGAAGTGAAAAATGTGAAAAAAGTGTGTTTAATGTGGTGAAATAGCTCCTTGAAATGGTCCAATTTTGCGAATTTTTGAACTTTAAGGCCGAATATCTCCTAAACTAAGCGTTTGCGGACCCTATAACCCTATATGTTTTTTAATCAGGAGGACTTCCTCTTTCCAACGGTACCTTCAAATCGCGGCGCCAAAGAAATCGGAATTGTGCCCTACATATATATATATATTTATATACATACATACATACATGTCTAAATGTAAAAAATTTAAAATCTAAATTGAAACGAATTGTGTGGTTATAATTATAATTGTGTCCACTTTAAAATACCGTCCCAGGATTTCGGGAATAAAATGGGTATGTTCCGATAGAGGAGGTTCTTCAGATCAAAATTGCAATCCTTTAGTTGATGTTAAATAAATATAACTGAACAATAAGTTTAATATTTCAAAAAAAAATTCACACGAATTACTGAAGTGCTAGTGGACATAAAACTATAAAATATAAGTGTAAAATTAATTTTAAATCAAAAAAAATACGTTCTTCAAATAGTGGTAATTTTCAGCTTTAAGGGGGTATTCTGCTCTAGAATTTTGAAAAATTCGATTTTTTTTCATATATTTGAACTTTAGACCCTTAAGAAGGATTTTTAAAAATTAAAATTATTTTAAGAGCTACAGTTACTATAGTGACGCAGTACCTAGCCCGGTTCGGCCGTATCGAATTTTTTAAACGCGTTTTTCTCGAGACTACTTTTTTCCACACGGTACCGCTTTATCGTTCCTACCAGCAAACCAGTAAAAAATTTTGTTTCTATTATTTTAAAAAAATTCAGAAATTTCAAAACAAAAAGCGTAAAAAATGATTTTTATTTTCAGGCAGTCGCCATTTTTCAAAAATTTTTTTTCGTGTTCCCTGAGGTAGGGACTATAACAGCATCCTTACTGATTAAAAATTTCTTTTGATTCTTATTTTCAGACCACCAGGAGAGTCAGGATCAATGTCACCAGGATGCGCCATTTTTTTTACCCCTGTCTCTCCCCCCCCTCTAATTATTTTAATTTTGAATATCTTTTGTAAATTTTTTTTCTGTATTCTTAAGATATCAATAAAAACACCATCAAAAATGGATAGTAAAAATACTTTTTGGTTTTTTTATTAAATAAAATTCAAAAACTGCCAAAAATTTGATTTCTACACTAGAATACCCCCTTAAACGAAAATATCTCGAATATTCTCGAGAGTATAACTGTTCAAGATTGAGATATTGTATGGGATATAATCCCCCATCTAAGTTTGCATACGCTACGCCTATGGGACAAGGCGCCTGATTGTAGCGTTATTTCTTCTTATTTTCTGTATGTGCATACATATGTTAGCGACGCTGACTGCTGCCTACTGTACATATGTATGCACAACGCTAGCATATGCTCTATTCCTAGAATGCTAATTAGTTTTTGGTACATGTGCCTACTGCGCAAACAAGCATGTAATTGCCGCTCCTTGCGGATTTAAGTTAGTGCTAAAAATAAAGTCGTGACGACAGGTCATACTAGACGCATTTCTGTTCGTTTTAATCTTATACAATAAATATATATATTCTTGAACTGGAGAACCTCCTACATAACTAAAAATATTCATTTGTTCTGCTCGTATGCAGAATATCTAAAACTTCTTAAAATAACAATATTAGTGTTTCATAATGAATAAAAGTGAACATAGTTCGAATATATGTACATATACGCATTTCTGCTCCGAAGCATGATAAAAGTTAAATTAAAATTAAACTTTTTCAAGCTTGATTCAAGCAAATGAGGAGTGGTTTTTCAAAAAAGGATATTCACATTTTAATTTTTTGAAACTATTTATATAGTCCTATCCTTAGTGCTGAAAAAATCAACTTCTTAACTTTAAAGTTTCAGAAAATGAGGTAGTTTTAAGTAAGTTAGATAATAAATATAAGTATTTTTCTATACCTATAGATGATAAAATTCTTTTAGTTCCACTCAATCATCACCTATTTTATGATTTTTCATAGAATGAATTTCGATGACCTCGTGGAAGAAATGGATTCCGAAGTGGAATGCTCACAACCGTTGAGCCTCCATAGAGGTTGTATTGAACATAAATATTTTTAATTTTTTAATAATATTTTTTGACTGATAAAGTGTTTAAAAAAATATCTTACAATCTCGTTTGCGTTCCTCCAGTAGGTCCTACATCACAAATTGTGGTACCGTCACCGTCATCAGGCGGCCATGCAGGTATAATGTATTAATATATAAATATATTAGTACAGTAGAATCCGGTTATAACGACTCCGCTTATAGTGTCTGTCCGGTTATTGCGACGAAAACTCGATGGCTTGCTTGGTCCCAATAAAAACTTATATTAAAGGGCCTCCGCTTAGTACGTCTCCGCTTTTAGCGACTAACCTCTTATACCGACGAAATTTTTCAGAATTCAACCGGATATAGCGACGAAAAAAAAAAAATTCAGCGAAATAATGCCAACAAAATTTAAGCATCAAATGACGTAATTAGAAATGTATGTATTTATCAGAAATGTATGTATTTCTCCATTGACAATTGCGAATTGTTTTAAGCATTCCGGGCTTGCAGAAGAAAATTTAGATGGTTCCAGCAGCTCATGCTCAAATGATATTGAAATCGAAGATGATATATCGGTTTGGATAAATATGTTCTTATTGACAATGGTGTGGCGACTTGTGAGGAACCTTCCGAAGGCAGAATTGTTGAAAATATATTAGATGATGGACAGGATAGCGAGGACAATGTGGAAGATCGAAATGAAGATGAGTCAGCACCTAGCGTTTTGGAGGCACTGAAGGCTGTAGAACTACTAAATAGATTTGTCCATTTGAATTATAATGACGAGAGTTTAACGCACAGCATCTCTCGTTTAAATAAGGCGGTGCGCGACTGTTTTTACATGTCAAAAACGATTGCAAAACAATCAAAATTACTGATTATTTAAATTAAGAATAAAAAGTAAAAGAAAAAAAATTAATCTAGTTATATTAAGCTTATGAATATCCGTTATATGTATACGACCTATTTTGAAAAACCAAGGTTATTGAATTAAATTTTTTGTTTTGATTTAAAAATTAATTTGTTTTATTTTAAAAGCCTATTACGAACATGGCAACCATAAAATAAACAAAAAAAAATTGTTTTTTGCTCCTTCTGGTTATTGCGTCCTCCGGGTATAACGACGTAAAATCAGTCCCGTTCGGTCCCTTGAAAGTCGTTATAACCGGGATCTACTCTATATGCTTTATAAAGATACATTTATGTTTTTCAGATATAATCCAGAAGCTGGATGCCATTGAAATCCACCCCACTGCCATTGAAAAGTCCCTAACAGACAACATAAGTAACGCAGTATTACATTACCAAATTAAAACAGAAACAAATTTTTATATTTTAATTTTCTAGATACCAGAAAAGGCCGAAGTGCAGGCATAAAGTAAATTATTGCGCGAATGCCGCGTCATAGCGGCAAAGACGCACTAATCAATGAGCCGCAACCGGTGACTTGGAGGACGAGCATTACGTAGAGCTCGCTTCGAAACTGCCCATGTCATCGGAAGAGCACGAGCGCTTCGTGGAAGACAAACTTTCACAAAAGGAAAGCACGGATCCTATGGTAAATATTTCGTTTTTAAATATTATGCGATTGTAATATAGTAATTTACTGTAATTTTTTTTTTACAGATGCGGCTTATATTGAAATCAAAGGGCGCAAAAGGCAATATTGACGGCGTACTGCGTGGTATGTTTTCTGACGATCTAATACACCTCTACAATTTAGAGGGGCGCATGGAGAAGGAATCCCTACTAAAGCGAGAGTGCGTAGGGTTAGTTTTTGCTACGTTTTTTTTACTTCGTTACAAATCAACAATCGTTTTAAGCAAACAAAGCATAAACTTATAGCAAAATTTATATGTTTTCTTATTATTACTTATATTAGGTTGTCAAAAAAGTCTTGCGGTATTTTCGCTAGTTGGCGCTGAAAGCGCGTAGTTCTAGTTTTATTCGTCGCATCGGGTCATGCTATATCTTTTTGGAAAGCTCATTTCACACACTAACACGTGTTTGATTGGTTGTCGTTTCTTTTAAGTCGTTCGTGAGCTATAGCGTCGCAAACATGGAGCAAAATAAAGAGAAAATACGGCATATTTTACAGTACTACTACGATAAAGGCAAAAATGCATCTTAAGCCGCCAATAAAATTTGTGCAGTTTATGGACCCGATACAGTTTCCATTTCCACCGCACAACGATGGTTTCAACGTTTTCGTTCTGGTGTAGAGGTGGTCGAAGATGCGTCACGCTCCGAAAGGTCTGTCATCGAAAATTGCGATAAAATCGCTGAATTGGTCGAAAGAGACCGGCATAGTAGTCGTCAAACCGTTATAAACCATTTGAAGAAGCTTGGAGTCACTAAGAAGCTCGATGTATGGGTGCCACACGAAAAAAACCATCTTTGACCGTATCGACGTATGCGAATCGCTTCTGAATCGCAACAAAATCGACCCGTTTTTGAAACGTATGGTGACTGGCGATGAAAAGTGGGTCACTTACGATAACGTAAGGCGCAAACGGTCGTCGTCGAAAAGCGGTGAAGCGGCCCAGACGGTGGCCAAGCCTGGATTGACGGCCAGGAAGGTTCTTCTGTGTGTTTGGTGGGATTGGCAGGGAATAATCCACTGTGAGCTGCTCCCCTATGGCCAAACGCTCAATTCGGACCTGTACTGCCAACAACTGGACCGCTTGAAGGCAGTACTCATGTGGAAGAGGCCATCTTTGATCAACAGTGGCCGAATTGTTTTCCATCAGGACAACGCCAGGCCACACACATCTTTAGCGTCGCACCAGAAGCTCCGGGAGCTCGGATGGGAGGTTCTTTTGCATCCACCGTTAAGTCCGGATCTCGCACCAAGTGATTTCCACCTGTTTCTGTCCATGGCGAACGCGCTTGGTAGTCTGAAGTTGGCCACAAGAGAGTCTTGTGAAAATTGGCTCTCCGAGTTTTTTGCCAATAGGGAATCGAGCTTCTATGAGAGGGGCATTATGAAGTTGGCATCTCGTTGGGAACGCGTCATCGAACAAAACGGCGCGTATTTGACTTGAATCGCATTATTGTTACCAATTTAATGAACAATTGAAAATTCAATAAAAATACCGCAAGACTTTCTTGACAACCTAATATATTAGTTTTAAGTTGTAAATATTAGTTTTAATTAGTAAATATTAGTTCTAAGTTGTACAATGTACATTAAGGTGATTCAAAAAAAAAAATTTTTTTTATATATAACAATTTGGAATCGTAATAATTGTTGGGTGTTTTAATTTAAAATGCCCAAAAATTCTTATTTTGTTCGATCTGGCCATAATGGAAAATGTTATAAAAAACCGTTTATTTTGAGGCGTTCTCACACTGGAATAAGTTGGGCATCCCATTATTTCTGCATACTAGTTAGTATAAATAGAAGTAAGAACCATGTTATAAGTTAGTCTTAAGAGTATTAATAACACTGTGATAGCTTTTTTCAAAAAAAACAAAAAGACAAGCCCAAATTCGACGGTTTCCCCCTATTTCGGGTCCTACGAATCGAACTGCATCATTACTTTTTTGAGTTACAATCATGGTTTCATACAAAAATTTTTGTTGAAGTTTTTCATCAAAGTGGCCCATTGTAAGAGAAAGGCACATTTTTCTTCGGTCTCTAACTTTTTTAATGTTGACTTTTTTGGTAAACTTTCTTTGGCAAAGCTTCTCAGAATAAGTCCGTCTTTAAGTTCTTAGATGACTGTAAACCCCAAAATCAATGTTTTTTGTGTCCTTATAGCCAATATGTCGAAAAAACTGAAATTTAATCCATTTTTTTAATGTTTTTTCCCTCACGTTTCGTCAATATTTTAATTTACCCTTTGATACTTATACATTAAGTGACATCTTGTAATAGTAAGAAACTTAAGCAAAGACAACGTTCTGAGCAAACTAACCATTAGAAAAAAAAACTTAACAAAATTTGTATTTTTTAAAAAAGCTACACTAACTATGTTTGTGTATTTTTTTGTATCTTATAAGTGTTATCAATAAGTATCATAAATTTGTACACAATATTGAAATTAAATTTAATAAGACTCATCTATCAATGTCCAACACAAATCAGCAAGCAACGAGTCAAGCTTTTTGCCGCTGTACCAATGCTCAAGGGGGGCGGCGACTTGGTGAAATCTTTCTTCATGCTCATCGGATTCAGTCGGAACTTGCTGCTCAAAATGGTCCTTGTGATGGTGAAGGAAATGAATTTTTAAGGACATATTCACACCTATTTCTTCAAAAGCGTCTACCATGTCATCCACATGTTTTTTTCCAATCTTCAGACCGGTGCACTCCTAAGCAATGGTTTATAACGGTCATAACAGAGTTCCAAGCAATTTTTTCATTTGGTCTTATTTTCGCAACACTTAGTCTTGGAAATATTTCTGTCAAACATTTAAAAGCTTCGGCATCTCGATTTATTGCTTTTATGAAATTTTTGACAATTCCCAATTTTATGCGCAGTGGTGGTAGCAAAATGTTATTAGCTGGTATCAGCGGAATATGGATAACATTTGCCACATTTAAATGAAATTCTGTGCGAAGCTTCCAATCACGCATTCTATATTGGTTTCCGCGGTACCTTGTGTCCCAATGACAAATGGAGCACATATTTTTTGTGTATCCTGTCTGCAAACCAGTAAGCAAGGCGATAACTTTTAAATCCGCACATATCTTCCATTGATGCTGCTGATACTGAACTCTGTCCAAAATTAATTTCATTGCTTCGTATGTTTCCTTTGTGTTGGAGCTTATGGTGATTGGAACCGGATTTTTTGTGTTATCCACATACAGCAATACTTTTAAACTATTTTTCGACGAGTCAATAAACAAGCGCCATTGCTCTGGTTTGTACTCACAGTTCATGTATTGCATAAGACCAGGAATATTTTTACAATACGAAAAAGTATTTTCGCCATTAACCTCAAAGAAATCTAAAAGCTCCTCCTGTCTTTTGCGGTATCCATACACCTTCACATCTTTAGACAATATATTTACCGATCGAAGATGATGTGCTAGGCAAATCGCTTGTCTTTGCGATAATTTCAGCTGTCGTACCATCGTATTCAAACGGGCTTGGGAAATCTCCAAGTGACGACATGGGCTTTCAACTTCGGTTGGGTTATACATTGAGAGTAGATCTGTAGGCTCGGTGGAAAATGTTGGCGAAATATATCTGTCAGTTGGACTTGGACATCTTGGTATCGGAACATTTTCTGAGTGAGATACCGGTAGCTGTGCAGATTGAACACTTTTGTAAACTGTGTTTTTTTTTTGTTGAGTCTTGCAAATTTGTTCTTGCACGCGTAGCAGTTACCAGAGTGATGCCCTTGTGGATCTATCCAAATCATTGGGATGCCGAACCCCATTTTGAGGCACAGTCTTTTTGACCAGTTATGCAGGTTGTTGTTGCATTGCGTGCAAATGGTATTTGCCACCCAATCTACGTCTCTTATAACGGGTAAATCGAAATATTCCTCGTAGATGCCGGCAGTTCCCGAAGATATTTTGCGTCTACTCCGAGGGCTTGTAAATTTTCCACATACGTAGCAGAACAACGATAGGCCAATTGGACACTTATTCATTTTAATTTATTTTCTTGATATACAAGGCACTAAAATAATGTTCTTTCCGCGAAGTCAAAGTCAAATTAACTACTGCAATCTATGCTTAAAATTTGACTCTTAAGTTTAGTACGCAGCTCTCAAGAAACGTAAAACCTTCATATAAAAAAACGCTTAAGAAACGGTCCAGAAACGTTCCTGCGATAAAGTTACTTGTGCTAGTACGCAGCTCTCAAGAAATCTAGTACTAATTTTTAATACTTTTTTTCAATAAAATGTGAATATGGCAAACCTGGTTTTGCGAAGAAACATCAAATCAACAATTGTTTCTTGAGGGAAATTCGAAGTAATCGTCAAATTCATCCTAAATTAGTTGAAATCATTATTATAAAGTATATTCCATTTTGAAATGTTGTATAAAACCAACCAATCATCAACAACATTCCTTAAATCTCAATGAAAATATTTGTGTTACCATACACATACATACATACATGCATACGCACAAAGTTTGTTTACTTTGTTTATTCTCTCTTGCTCTTCTAATGTGGATCATTCACATATGCGTAACCAGCTGTCAACATTACTTGAGAAATAATGTATTTTTGTTCTTGAGCAATTACTTGAGAGCTGCGTACCAACCTTTAGGCAAGCATTTCACGCTTCTTTCAAACGTTACTTGTTGTTATTTCTTATCAGTGCAGTGGTTAAAAGCTTGACTCGTTGCTTGCTGATTTGTATTGGACATTGATTGATGAGTCTTATTAAATTTAATTTCAATATTGTGTACAAATTTATGATACTTATTGATAACACTTATAAGATACAAAAAAATACACAAACATAGTTAGTGTAGCTTTTTTAAAAAATACAAATTTTGTTAAGTTTTTTTTCTAATGGTTAGTTTGCTCAGAACGTTGTCTTTGCTTAAGTTTTTTACTATTACAAGATGTCACTTAATGTATAAGTATCAAAGGGTAAATTAAAATATTGACGAAACGTGAGGGAAAAAACATTAAAAAAATGGATTAAATTTCAGTTTTTTCGACTTATTGGCTATAAGGACACAAAAAACATTGATTTTGGGGTTTACAGTCATCTGAGAACTTAAAGACGGACTTATTCTGAGAAGCTTTAGCAAAGAAAGTTTACCAAAAAAGTCAACATTAAAAAAGTTAGAGACCGAAGAAAAATGTGCCTTTCTCTTACAATGGGCCACTTTGATGAAAAATTTCAATAAAAATTTTTGTATGAAACCATGATTGTAACTCAAAAAAGTAAAGATGCAGTTCGATTCGTAGGACCTGAAGTAGGGGAAACCGTCGAATTTGGCCTTGTCTTTTTTTTTGACTATCACAGTGTAATGAGTACACACTTCGGTGCAGCTCAAAAATATATCCTTTTGACTCATTTTTAATTCATGTAAAAATTTAGTAAGGGCTCAACAGGGATGGCCAATTTATTTGCTACGCTAATTAAAAACTAAATTATAAGAGAAAAGAAAACGTCATAGGAAACACAAAAAAATAATTAAGTACTTATATAACATAAAAAGGTAGTAATTATAAACATAAAAAAAGTAATCAAACACATACAATAATTAATAATTATACGCCGACTTCAAGCATAGATGTTTTGAAATGAGGACATTTTATTTTAACAGAGGGTAGAGTTAAGGAAAGTATTCCTTATGATATAAACAGAATGTATTAA
Source organism: Bactrocera zonata (assembly GCA_037783105.1). Taxonomy (NCBI): domain Eukaryota; kingdom Metazoa; phylum Arthropoda; class Insecta; order Diptera; family Tephritidae; genus Bactrocera; species Bactrocera zonata. The sequence continues at coordinate 1,204,059 of JBAWJQ010001698.1, forward strand.
AATAACATTAAAGAAAATGCATCAAAATAGCTTTGAGTTTGAATATCACATCAACCTTATCTTAGAACAAAGGCCATGCAACTCTCCCCGAGCATGCCTTTCCCAACAAGCGTCTTTTCGCGACGATGACAAAAGCTAAAAATCATAAATTGAATATATGTATGACAACCCCGCAAATATAAGTATTCAAATATCTTATATATAAAAATTAATCGCAAAATGTGTTGGTAAGCGCATAACTCAAAAATGCCTGGACCAATTTTGCCAATTCTTTTTTTAAAACGTTCGTTGAGGCTCAAGGATGGTTTTAACGGCAAGAAAAATTCGAATAATTGCCGGAAAAGCACTAAAAACAGCTCTCTTCTTTTTCCCATACAAACGAATGAATATTTGTTTATTAGTAACGCTAAGGGAACGACTGAACCAATCTTGATGAAATTTTCAGAGAATATTCCGCATGGATAGGGGAAGGTTTAGAAATAAAAAAACCTCTATGCTTCTCATGAGGAAAAGTCGGAAAATTGGACAATTCCAAAAAGTTAATTTTTTCCATACAAATTTTTTGTTCGAATTTTTTTTGTTTTGTTTATCATTTATTTGAATCGTTCAAATTTGTCTTTTGCTTCAAAAATTTTTGAAAACTATTCAGTGAAAATGTTATGTGTGTTGCACAAAAAGTGATCAATTTTTTTTTTAGATTGAAATTTGCTACGATGCCACGAAGAGGTCGTACTAATATCGGTTTGCGTTCTTTTTGGCATCAACATACATTAGTAGCCCAAGGCACATGACCGAGTACTCCCAGGATGCGATGACATACGTGCGGTATTATGGATCGCGGTCAATCAGCAAGCGATCGTCACGAAGTCACAGCAAGACTTTTCAAGCAACAGCTTCGATGGACTTTTTCTTGAAGCAACGTATATATGGTGCTGTTAGATGTACTCTGTTGAGTGGCAAAAGAGAGGTTTGCCGCACGCAAACATTCTTCGTTGGATGGTGGAGGTGGTTACAGTAAATCAAATTGATGCAATCATTCAATCATGTGGAGATTCCTGATGCACCACAATCCCACTTCGGTTTGTATGTTTGACAATAAATGCACGAAACACTATCAAGGTGCTTTTCTTTCGGAAACAGAAACTAGAAATGATGGATATCCACTCTATCGGCGTCGCTCACCAGACGACAATGGCAGAACATTCAGCATTCAATTTAGAAGGGTGAATATCGAAGTTGACAATACATGGATCGTACTATATTCACCATTATTGTCTAATTCACATTCAAAAGTTATATCAATGTTGAGTATTGCAGTTTGTTGTTTATTGGTCTTGAACGATACGGTCGATACGTGAACTGCACTAAAGCGCTTTGTAGAATATTTACTTTTGCAATTCATGAACGTTTTCCGACTGTTGTGCGTCTCGCAGTTAATTTGGAGAATGGCCAAAGAATGTATTTAAACTCAGGGAATACAGTACAAAAAATTGGAAATTCGGTATCAATTCCATTTGCCGGTTATCAATTTACGAAAGATGAACTCATCACGAATGTTCGGGCAATGGCAAATTAACGTAACTACGATTCCTTAAGTGCACGCGCAATGTTAACTACCAAAAATGCCAATGTTGTTGACTTAAACTGGAAGATTCAAAGTCAAATTCCGGGAGACTTGCGCTCATACAAACCGATCGATCGTCTTGACAATGAAAACGACGCCGTGAATTATCCAGTGGAATTTCTAAATTCTTTGGAGAGGCTTGATATGCCACCGCATCATTTGCGTCTCAAATTTGGAACTGCCGTTATTATGTTTCGCAATCTGCGCTATCGAATATAAGGGGGCACACTAATTGATTCTACGAATTTCTTTGATTTCTAACGATTTGATATTTCAGTTCAAACGTAATCCGTTTTTAGTGAAAATTGAATTTGAGATGACAATCAACAGGACACAAGGATAGTCATGTGGTATAATTTGGAAATGCTATGTGTTTCACACGGCCATATATACGTAACGTGCTCACGAGTTCGAAAACCATCTTTTCTCTACACCGGTACAGAAACCAAAAAATGTAGTTTATCAAGCTGCATTAGATTGAAAAAAAATAAGGGGGGAGCTAGTTAAAAATAAAATCATTGTAAAGGAATGAGAAAATTGTTAACATAGCAATCTTAAGGATATTAATATCCTATAAATGAAGGTTAAGCTCTAACTCAGTTTCAAGTTGCACAACTGAATATCATCCAAATATAGGATTGCTGTTTTAAGGTGCTCTCTGTTCGGTATTAGGCGGCTTCAGTGTCCACCACTTGGCTTTCTGCTTGTTTAATGATCCTCTTTTGGTATTCCGCACGATAAATGGACTAAGTTTGAATTACACCACCCGCATATTACTATGGTATGACGTTTACAGATATCCTCTCAGCGGACTTGCAGATTGAACTCGCCTCTATGCATTTCTAAACTCATGCCTCTTTTATTTTCCAGCCTAGTAAAGCTGGTTGTCTGGAAATATTGTTACATAATGCCTCTTAACCCCTTGACGTATTTCCACGAGTCTGACTCGTAGTATAATTTCTGGTGCCTAACATGATTATCACGAGTCTGACTCGTGGTGTGTACATTTGATGAGAAGAGAATTTAGTTTTTCCCGTTATTATTTTCGAGTCTCATAATAATATGAATAAAATTAGTTAATGCCGTGCACAATATCTAATTTGAAATAAATAGTTTTATTACTTGCATTCTATTTTCGTTTCTCTTTGCGATTGTTCGTAAAAATCAAAACTGTTTTGTTTAGTGCAAGTTGTGTGCGAACAGTTGGAAGCGAATTTCGTTGCGTTAATTGATACGTCAAGGGGTTAATAACCCACAAATAAGCGAACTTTGAGAACCTTTTAAAAAACAAAAGCAAAATTTAATCGACTAAAAGTGTAATAACTTCATATTATTTAAAAGTGCCTACGAAATATTTAATTGTATATGAATATAACTGATATTGCTTTTTGGAAGATGGACTCATGTATAGAAGTTTACGCAAGTGAGGAAAGTTCTTTGATTGCCATTCACTTAGAAGTGGCCAGAAACGATTATTTTACATATGGCTCAAGCAACTCACGACTTGCGGTATTAGACCACGTATCCCATGGGTAACCAAAGAACATCCGTTTGAAGGCGAGCCAAAGTGAGGCGAACCCTCCCTACTCAGGGTTGTCCACTGGGTTTGCAACCCACCACGTAAAAGACGCTCCAATGAAAACTAATCAACAGCATCGTCTAGCCACAATCCGCATCAAAGCGAGATTCGTGAACATATCGCTGATTTGCGTCTACACCCCGACAGAAGAGAAGGATGATATGAACAAAGATGCTTTCTATGAGCGCTTGGCGTGCACCTATGAGAGCTGCCCCAGCCAAGATGTGAAAATCGTAAGTATAAGAGTGTAAAGCTGCTGGCGTGAGCCGATGATATTGATATCATTGGCTTTAACAACCGAGCAGTTATCATCAAACAAATAGTCGTCGCACTCGCAACTAGGCTCCTACGTCACTGTTGACCGTCTTATCTTCGTCGTAGATAATTTCGTCCATCTTGGAAGAAGGCAATTGAGAAGTAAAGTCCTCTCTCCACGAACAAAAACAAAACTCTATAAGACACTCATTAACAACATCTGATGAGTCGACGATTTATGGTCCTTTGCGCGTTGGCCACGGCGAATATCGCATTCAATGGAATGATGAGCTTCGTGAGATATATGATGACATAGTTCAGTGAATTAAGAAACCGGCTACGCTGACTAGGTCATGTTTTCCGAATGACCGAAAACACTCCAACTCTGAAAGTATTTGAAATTCGTTGTAAAAACCAGGTGCCCATTGCAAAAAGAAGAAACTTCCAGCGTGCTGTTGTAACTCGGTTATAACCGCTTAAGCTTTTTTTTATGTCAGTAAAGGAGAAGATATTGCTTTTAAGTAGTAATGCTAATTTACCTTACCTTTTGTGCTTGAATAACGGTGCGGGGAAATCCATTTTGACACTCTGGCTTATCTAAATTGCTGTCAATCATATCCACAACTAGATCATCGGAAACTAGCTTCCCCTCATCCATTACCTTTTTTAATTCGGTTCCTAATTTGAACCCCGAAGATATTTCAGCTCGGAGCATATCACCAGTTGACAAATGGCATACACAAAACTTTTCTTTTAGTATTGGAGCCTAGAAAATTAAAATATTGTGTATTAAGTGTTAAGATTTATCCACATGGAAAATCTTTCAGTTATTCTCATTAATTATTTTCTGGTATCATCAAACAAATTGGTTTAGTAAACTAATTCTAAAATTATTTTAAAGTACAAATATGCTTTCAATAACCTTTAAAATATACTATATAGAAGAGAAAAAATATTATAATATATTTTGCTAAGAAAGAATCATTCGTGTTCAATGCTTATTTCACTTTCAAATATTTGATATCTTAAGAAAATCTGTCTAAATATTTTATTCGGGTTTCTAAGTTAGACGATCTAAACATATCCTTGGATTCACTTTAATAAGTACATATTTTAATTATTTAAGATTCGAGCTTCTGTCTTTTCATTCAAACATCGAAAAACTCCGTTTTAGTTTAGTTTTAAAGACGGAGATATTTTGAACAAATGTTGTAAAAATATACGTTTGTAACTTTTTTATGAGGAGTTTTAATGAACTCTAAAAACGTACCTTAAGTTTGCGTCACTTGAATCCAAGGGTGGCCATACAAAGTACTAATAATGCCAATAAAATGTCATATAACGAATGAAAGGATAGTTGTTTATCTTTGGAAGTTTTTGTTTTAATATTAATTTTTATTCAAAAAACATTAACATTGCTACTCTGTATTGTGGTACAGTCACAAGCTTCTAAATTTGAGATTTTGAGTTAGAGACAATTTTTGCGACTTGAGACGATATTACAAAAATAACTTTAATTCCATATTTAATTTTCGTTGAAATCTATTTATTCATATAATAAGAAAAGGGTTACAAACAAAAAATTAGTGTCACCTGATTTATACACATGTACAAGATTTGTCGCAAAAGAAACAGGACTGTTAAAAAAAAACAACAAAAAATTAATATTTTTCGTGCTTCGATATAGCGTTTAGGACGGTCAATTAGCATTTCAAATCAGTGTTTAAGATCATTTTTCGGAATGCTCTTGAGAATATCGCTCGTCACCTTTTGAACAGCTAAAATGTCCTGAAACAAAAGTCCTTTCGTGGGCAAATGAAGTTTTCCAAATAGGTAAAAATTACAGGGTGCCAGATCAGGTGAGTAGGGTGAGTGATTAATGGTTAATATGGAGTTTTTTGTCAAAAAATCAGTGACAAGCGTCGACCGATGACATGGCGCATTATCGTGCAACAGGCGCCAGGACCCTGCCTCACGGTATTGTGGTCGAGCACGACGAATGCGTGACAAAAGACGCTTCATAACACCAAGGTAAAAGACAGCATTAATCGTTTGCCCAGGTGGTACGAGCTCTCAGTGTAAATTATTTTTAGGTACTAGTGCGTTTTATTCAGGCTCGATCAGAACTAAACTCTAAAACATTCTTACTCTTAAGTCTAAGCGAGGGCGGCTTACCTCACTGCCGCTGCCGTCGTCGCTATGTTTTGTCAGATGCAGTGTCAGCGAATCCCACGATTACGCCGACTTTCCAGTAGTGTGAGTCGTTGCTTGTTTGCGCTATATTTGTGCTGCGCCAGCGGATCCTACGACTACGGTAGCCTGTGAGTATCATTTGTTGTTGCTTGTCGTTGCATCATAACTCGGGCCGTTGGTCATGAATTGGGGTGGTGTTAATGTTCGGCATTGCCTGAAACGGGTGTTAGACAGACAATGCTGACGTGGTATTTTGGTGGTTTGCGTTTCGAGTTAACTCCTCCCTTCCTAAGTGGGAATCGTCCACGATTCTCTCGGTGACCTCTCTTACTGAGACATTCATTGCCTTTTTCGCGGTGTGCTTTTTATATTTGCTTAGAGCAAGTCGCAAGATTACTAGGATAAAGATTGAAGCTATCGTTACTATAAAAAGCAATGTTGTTGAGTTGACTCCTCCTCGAAGAGCGCCAATATGGTTGATATTTTCCGCATTCATTTCATGAAGATAGTTCAAACTCAATGTCTCTATATGTCCTAAAAGATTGACTCTTTGAGCCGTTGGAGTGCCAGGAGTACGAGTAGGAGTATGATTTCGATTGTGATACTCGGTCCCATTTACCTTTACTGACTGATCGAAAGTCAAAAGGTAAGTACCGCTGACGGTTCTGCTATCTCCTTTTTCAACCTCTCTCGTTGCTGTGGCATTGTTGATAATGACAATACCGTCATCGATTTCTTTGATTCCCTTATCATGATTGGTAGTAGTTGAACAATTTGCTACAGCACCTGTGAATAGTTGCTGACAACAAGTAGGGGTTGTTTGCTTCTTGCAAAAAGTTGCAAAAGTTGATTTTTCACATTTAACAGCATACGCTTCGTTTCCGCACTCAGCGACGGTATTAGTATCCCCAAAGTGTAGGACTCGTCCTTCGTGAGGCACGGCGAATAAAATATATTTTTTACAAACAATTTGAGGGATTGGATACTTAACTACAAAGTACAAATTATTCTTATTTTGTAAAGCCTTAATGCTAGACATTCCTATGATTTCTATTATAGTTATGTTAGTCGAGTGCTCATTGATAATATTATTGATATCACTATTATCTAATATTATTGGGTTTACTAGGTTCAACTTAGCTAGGGCTATTGAGATTGTGATTGATTGCAGTTCGAGGATTATTACTCTATTTCTTGCAAGTATTGTTTCGTAAAGATGACCTGTGTCTATTGCTTCCTTTCTTGTTGAATTTATAATTGTGTTTATTGTTTGCGTGATTTCCAAGATTTTTTGCTGAATATGCGTATTAATTTTGCACTGTCTGTTATTAGAGTCAATGAGCATATCCTGTCTTAGTTGTAGTCTTTGGAAATCGTCAAAGTCAGGGGTGCCGGCGACGACTTTGAGTGCAGTACCTAAAAAGTTTAAGCTTCGTGCCTGTCGATGGTGAATGTCAACGGTTCGAAGTAAAGTCTCGATGTATTTTATGTCTGCTTCTACTATTTTCTTCATGTGTGTCAATGGGAAAAGGTCTCGTCGTTCAATGTTGAATATAGTGTCAAGTTGGTAAAGTGCGTCAAATAACTGTAATGTTCCCATACTATTGCATTTCCGTCAAAAATTGGGATGTAGTTGGAGTTAGTGTAGTCAGTTAGCTTTTGTGTTAAAGTGGTCGTCAATAGGAATGTCAATATTATCCTGTAATTTAAAATACAAGACTTAAAGTAATAAAGTGATTAATTAAGGTGGACGAAGGTTGTCTTTGTGGACCCTCTTCCCCTTTATAAGAACGGTGGTGCCTAGGTCCTGTTCGACTACTTCTTCTGTAAATAGTGTTGAGAGTTTATTACCTAGCCTTCGATTAACTTTCACTAGGACCTTGTCGCCAACGTTATACGTCACATTCTGACGACCCTTATTGTGGTATTCGGGATCACTTGCCAGTGCTTTTTCGATACGATTTCGAACTAGTTCTGTAATGTTAGCTGAGCTGGGATGAAGGATGTCTATTGGTTTTTCGTGGGTTTTTGAATGAATTGTCTTATTATATTCTACGGTAGCAAGCAAAATCAAGTCAACAGTGTCATCGAGATTTCTTTCTAGTTTTAGACACCTAGCTATTTCAGTTAAGGTACTGTGAAAACGCTCCACTTGCCCGTTTGAGGTGCTATGCAGTGGAGGGGCGTTGGCGATTTTCACATTGTTGTAACTTAGCAAAGTTAATTTTATAGCATTTGAGTTAAGTGACTTTTCGTTGTCACAGTATATAGTTTTAAAGTTTGGAAAAATGTTTATTAGCTGTAGTATAGGTGGTTTTACGTCTATGATGGTTCTAGACGCGATTTTCTGCACTATAGTTAATTTAGAAAACGTATCGACGCAAGCTAGAAAATATTTCTGGTCTGTGGAGAAAATATCGACGTGTAATATTTCACCAGGATTACATGGAACCGGTGTTGCCGCAATAACATGCTTCTTTGGATGTCTAATGTATTTAGACTTTGAACATATTCGGCAATTTGCTACTACTTCCCTTGCCTTTTTATTCATTTTTAGGTCCTGGGGCTGTAAGCCAAGGATAGTCAGGTGGTTGTACACCATGATAGTGAGACCGATAATCACGTATGGGGCGGTAGCCTAGGCCTCGGTTGCGTCGCAGACATCGGTTAAGACTAAGCTATTAAAGCTACACCGGCTGGCCTGTGTCTGCATGACGGGCGCAATGCGTACCTGTCCAACGGCAGCATTGGAGGCTCTTCTGGAGCTTACACCGCTTCACTTGGTCATCGGTCAGGTAGCCAAACACACCCTTCTGCAAATAACGGCAGAGGGGTGGGGAAAAGGCAAGGTAGTCTCATCCCAGAGGATGGAAAGGATAAGCGGCAGCCTACCTTTGGCCCTCCTCCCGCGGGATGGCGCTATCAAAAAGGTTAACCTCAGGAAAAAGTTCAAGGTTACCCTCAGCAACAAAAACGATTGGAGTGACTCCAACCTCGAGATGGTGTTGAGGGAAAGTACTATAAGGTGGTACACCGATGGCTCAAAAATGGCAAAGGGAATCGGCGCAGGAATTGTGGGCCCACGCACTAGGCTCTCCATACCCATGGGTGAGTTCCCGAGCATTTTCCAGGCAGAGGTTTATGCCATAAGCCGGTGTATAGAAATAAACCTCCATCGCAACTATCGCAATGAGCGGATAGCCATTCTCAGCGATAGTCAAGCGGCGCTAAAGGTGATCTCCTCTTACGAGATCAAATCGCTTCTAGTGCAGGAGTGTAGGGATAGGCTGAATAGCCTTGCGGATAGAAACCGGGTACACCTGGTCTGGGTGCCTGGTCATAAAGGTATAGCCGGTAATGAACTGGCGGACGAGCTCGCCCACTCCGCGGCCTCCAGCAAAATGGTAGGACCCGAACCCTTTACGGGGGTAAACCTCCCAAGGAACAAACTCAGGCTGCTGGTCGCATGGTACACTGGTCACTGCAGGCTGAACAGGCATCTGCATAGCATGGGCCTATCAGCTTGCGCCAGCTGCCGTTTCTGCGGCATGGAGCCTGAAAGCCCGGAGCATCTGCTGTTTGACTGCCCAGCAGTCTGTAGACGCAGATCAAAGGCCCTTGGAGTGCTGTCTCCGGATAGGGATCGCATTGCCTCGCTACCGCCTGGAAGTCTGCTGGACTTTATCAATGTGAGTAAGGAAAGGGCACAATAGACCAAAGGTCGCAGTGCATTCCTCATCTGTATTCATTCATTCATTCATATTCATCTTCGGGATAAAATAGTCAGCCAAGATCTGCTTTACATTTTCTTGCGCTTCACCATGAGCTCTGTTGTGTTCAGCAAATATAATTTCTTGTTGATCACTTTCGTTGAAGATGTCCGTAACCATCTTTTCGGTATGACGGAATCTTACGTTGGGGTGAAGTTCTACCAGTCGGTGTTGAATTTTTGCCAACACTGGTAGGCGGCAATTTATTGCGTTAACTACGCCATCATTAATGACTTCTTGCAGCGTTTTTAGTAATGACTCTACCTCGCAAAATAAAATTACATGTCTGCTTTTTGAACCAAATATTATAAAGGTCTGTTTTGACTGGCTTTCGCTTTCTTGAAGAATTATCTGGTTTCTGTAGCAATTTACGGGCTTATCCACCGTCTCTACAGTGTAGGTCAGTGACTCCTCACTGTGCATGGTGGCGCAGTCGGAGCTTGCCTCCATTTCAATTCCTACCATATTCATGTGCTGCCTGTACAACGCGTCAGCGACATGGTTTTCCTTTCCTGGTTTATAGAAAATGTTTGCGTTGAAGTTTTCTATTAGAGACTTTCATCGTTTGATTTTTGCCTTCAGGTTTTTATCAGAAACTGCAAACGTCAGAGGCTAGTGGTCAGTGTAGATATTCAACTGGTTAACACCGTACAGGTAGTTCCTCAAAGTGTTAAGATCCCATACGATCGCCAAGAGTTCTCTTTCGTTTGTTGCCAAATGCTCTTCTCTATTTCTAAGTGTTCTTGAGATCATGGTAATGGGTTTTTTCTCTTGTGAAAGGACGGCCCCCAAACCCCTTGAGGATGCATCGGTTGTTAAGTCAAATGGTTTAGTGAAGTCGGGATATGCTAACGTGACATCTTCTGATGCCAGAATTTCTCTAAGTTTATTAAATGCATCTATACCTTCTGGTGCTAGTTGAATTTTAATTTTTTTTTTGGACTGTGTGGCACTTACTTTACCATCTTCTCCCTTTAGCATATCAGTCAGAGGTTTTGCAAGGCTGGCAAAATCTTTAATGAAACATCGATAGTAGCTAGCCAATCCAAGAAAGGAACGCAGTCCTGCTGGTTGGCTGCTAATAACATTTAATTCCATTGACTTTATCGGGGCTTGTTTTCACACCTTCCCTTGAGACAAGAAATCCTAGGTATTCTACCTCGGTCTTGAAGAATTTCGATTTTTCGGCGGATATTCTCATATTTGCCTCATAGAGACTCCGCAACAAATATTCGATATCTTTCAAATGGTCTTCTGCCGTTTTTGAATAGACAATTACGCCGTCAACGTAAACGTGGCAGGTTTTGCCAATTTGCTCCCTGAGGACATCGTCGATTGCTCTCTGGAAGATGCTTGGGGCGTTTCTTAGCCCAAAAGGTAAACGACAGAATTCATATTTACCGTTGTTAACGGAGAAAGCGGTTTTCTCCCTGTTTCTTTCTGCTAACTCGAACTGGTGAAACCCAGATTTAAGGTCGCGGGTGGCAAAATATTGTGCACCTCTTAAGTTTGACAAGATTACCATTGCGTTTAGCATAGGGCATTTATCTTCGACTGTGACCTCATTCAGTTTCCTGAAATCAATCACAAGACGTTTTTTCTTATTTCCCGTTTGATCTACTCCCTTCTTATCAACGACCCAAATTGGGTTATTGTAAGGGGACCTTGAGGGTCGAATGATACCATTGACGAGAAGTTCAGCCACTTCTTTGTTTACAAAGTCGGCTGCGCCCATTTTTTTTTTTTTTTTTGTTTTTTTTTTTGTTTTAGGCCGTAAGGAGGGTTTAAAATGTCTTCGCACCATATAGGGATCGTCATCCTACGTAAGTGGTGTACCCACTAAAACACTCCCCCCTTCTATCATGGAATTTTTTTCCCTACCCCGGGACCGCTTTCGCATTACTTCAGGGTAAGGTTTCCAAGATGGACCCATTACAGGTCAATTTCTACTCTCCTTGCGTCCAGAGATGCCTACGATAGCCAGCATCAAGCTATTTGACTCGTCTTCTATTGGGAGTCCGCGTCCATGTCTCTTTTCTTAGTGCGCAGAACATGTTCCACGTACGAGGCAATTACTTTCCAGTTTTCGCTGCTAGATATCATTTTTTCTAAGAGATTTTCCGCACTTAGTTCGCCGAGTTTATTTTGTACAGTCCTTCGGGCTTCTTTCCACCGGTGGCACTTGAAAATGGTATGGTTTGCATCGTCTAGTGGTTCGTCTCCTTAAATACATGCTGGGCTTTCTGCTTTTCCTATGTTGTGTAGGTATTTTCGGAAATACCCGTGACCGGACAGCATCTGTGTTATATAGTAGTTTACCTCGCCGTGTTTTCTACTGTGCCACTTCTCTATTTCTTTAATCATCTCCTTTGCTCTCCCTTGTCCACCGATCTTGCCAGAGTTCAAGAGTTTGCTTCCTCGCCTGTTGTCTTGTGGCCATGTGTATTTCTATTCCGTCTTTCTTCCATAGCCACAGTTATCTTCTCTCCTTTGCGAGAAGGTCTATTGGGATGACGCCGCTTATCACTAGCACTGCGGATTCGGATACAGTGCGGTACGCTGAGGCGACTCCCAGGGCTGCTGTTCTCTGCACTTTAGCAAGCACTTTCCGTCTATGTTCTGCATTTAATGTGTCGGCCCATATTTCGCTACCGTATAGTAGCACTGACTGTGTTGTGTCTATAAGCAATTTCCTTCTACTTGCAAGTGGGCCTCCGGTGTTTGCCATGAGTCTTAATAGAGCCCTGGTTATATTGGCTGACTTTTTTACGGCATGTTGGATTTGAGCCCAGTACGTCAATTTGTTGTCCATTCTTATTCCTAGGTATTTTAGGGTTTTCGTCGTTTTAATAGTTTCTGAATGAACTTGCATGTTTACCTCCAGCGGGATATGTTTCCTAGTGAGCAGGATAAGTTATGTTTTTTTAGCAGCTAGGCTGAGGCCGTAGGAGTCCAACCATGTCTATGTTCGTATCATAACTTGTGTCAGTCGACGCCTGGCCATGTCGGTATTACGCGCGGTTATGACGGCGGCGATATCGTCTGCCTAGCCAACGAGGTAGCAATCGTCAGGCATTTCAACGTTTAAAATTCCATCGTAGCTGGTATTCCATAGACTTGGTCCAAGTATTGATCCCTGCGCTGCTCCAGAGGTTATTTCCTTACTTTGTGGGCCGTCACTCGTATCGTACAATAGTTTCCTGTCCTTAAGATAGCTTCGTATCATTTTCATCAAGTAGAAGGGCGTTTTGAAGCGACTTTCCAATGCGTCGATCATATTTTCCCATTTTGCACTATTGAAAGCATTTCGTATGTCAATTGTTGCGCGGAGGACTATTGGCCTCGAGAAGTTGTTCTTTCGATGAGCTTCCTCCACGCTGCGCACGACGTCTTCCACGGCTCCGATGGAAGACCTGCCTGGTCTGAAGCCATGTTGTCGCTCTGATAGGCCTCCAGCATCGTTTATGGCGCCTATGATGCGGGGTTTCAACAGTCTTTCTAATAGCTTTCCTGCTGTGTCTAGCATGCATAAAGGTCGGTATGCTGATGGTGTTCCTGGGTCTACTTTGTCTTTGCTTATTAGGGTCAGATGCTGCCTCTTCCATATTTCTGGGAAAATGCCCTCGTTCAGACATGCGTTATACATGGATAGCAGTAAGTGCGGGCGTTCCAGGGGGTTTTTTGGTCTTTAAAGTGTTTGCTGCCGTGTTCATTTCCTCCAAGGTGAAAGGCGGACATGAGCTCTCTTGTGTATGTTCTGGAGGGTCTCTTCCCAAGTCATGGGTTGGGAACAGAGTGTTTACGATGTGCTCCATAGCTGCGGCGTTTAACTCAGGGTTGGACTGTTTTGCTCCGAGCTTTTTCATTACGATCTTGTATCCGAGACCCCACGGATTTTTGTTTCTATCGTTACGTAGCTCTTCCCATTTATCTTTCTTTGTCTTCGTTATAGCGTCTTTCAGCTCAGTTTTCGCAGCTTTATATTCCTCATGTCCTTCCATTCCGTTTCTTCCTCTTCTTCTAGCTCTTGTATATCGTCGTCGTTTGCGCAGGCAAGTTTGTCTAAGGTTTCGGATTTCGTCCGTCCACCAGTAAACTGCTTTCTTTGGATGTCCGCCTTTTATTTTGGGCATTGCTATTTTGCATGCCTCAGTGATGGTGCTCAGAGTTGCTTGGACGAACAGCCTAGCTGTGCTACTTGCGTGATATTTTGGTGGGTTTTCATCTATGGCCGCGAGAAGCTTTTCTGAGTCTAGCTTGGAAGCGTTCCATTTACGTGTTCCTCTTCTTATAGTCGTTGCTGGATTTTTATCTGGGCCTATGAGGTAGGATATGTATTGGTGGTCGCTACCAGTATATTCTTCCAAAACTTTCCACTCGCGCAGCTGGCTTGCGAATTCTTCGGACACCAGCGTGATATCGGGGGTTATGCCGTTGCATCCTGGTCTTTTGAAGGTAGTTTGGGATCCCCTATTTGCGACGATAAGGCCTAATCTAGCCGCCATGTCGAGAATTTTCCGGCCCCTTGAGTTTGTAGTCAGTGTGCCCCATACCGTGGCCTTGGCGTTGAAGTCTCCGGCTATGATTAAGTGACGGTTTCTTTGTCGTGCAGCATCCTCTATAGCATCGAGCTTTGCTTGGAAGTCTGTGATAGGGTCGCTCGGTGTCAGGTAGCAACTTAATACCGTAAAGCTTTCGTTTTCTATCCAGACAAACCCGTTTCCTCTCCCGCTGTTTGTTTTTTTTGAAACTACTCCCTTCCGTTTGCCATATTGCCGCTGTTGCGGTGATGTCTTCCAGCCATGTTCCATCTTGCGCTATTTTGTATTGCTCGTTAACGATTGCTACCTCTGTTCCGAATTCCAGCATGAGTTGCGGCAGGAGGTGGTCAGCCGTTTTGCTTCTGTGCATGTTGCACAGTAAGATCTTCATGTCCTTGTTTTTTCTCTATACGACTCGCATGACCTAGACCCTGGGATGTGATCTGTTTGGGTATGCTTATGTTCTACGCAGAGACAACAGCTCGGTGAGTTTTTGCAGTCTTTCAGCTTGTGTCCGGGTTACCCACTTCTTATACATAATCCTTGGCCTTTTCTGTTAGGCCCTTTCCATTCCCATTGTAAGTGGCCGAAGTCGAAGCATCTGTAGCATTTTTCGACTTCTTTCATTAGCTTTATCCTGCAGCTGATCCATCCTATTTTTATGTGTCCTTCTTTCAGTACCCTGTTTGCGCTATCGGCTGTCAGCGTCACATATGCGCGTATTTGTTCGCGAGTTTTTGGAACGCTTGTCCTCACTGTGATTTTTTCATCTGAATTCTCTAGCACACGTATTACGGAGGTCGTGACTTCTGCTGCGGTGGATAAGGAGTCGAGGTCTCGGATCTCAATTGTGGCTTTCTGCTTTAGCTCGCTTACAGAAGCTATACCACGTAAATTTCTCGTGAGAGCATTTTGGTGCTCTGGTTTCGGTTTTTCGCCTTTCTTCAGTTCTAGGAGCAGGGCGCCTGATTTTGTTTTCCGTATTGCTCGGACTTCCACTTTGTCTTGGTCTGTCATGATGTGTTGCCGTATGTTTTGAAGCACCTCCGCGTAGCTCCGGCCTTCTGCCGGTTTGATTATCACTGCTTCTGGTCGAACTCTTGTTCTGGGTGCCCGTTTCTGCTTCTGGAGCTTGTCATCTTTTTGATCTTGAGTTTGCTCTTCACTTTGATGTCGTTTTGGCTGCTGTTTTCTTTTTCATTTTACTAAGTGCCACACAGTATTTCCGGGTCCTCGCCCCCTTTTCTCTGACTCCTGTTCTATTGGACTTGGTGCCGTTCGTTTGGAAAGAATTGTCACTGGCGTTGAAACATCGGCTTGTTCGTATATGCATCCAAGGAACTAGTTGGGTGCGTGCGTCTCGTGTCCCTTTCTGCCTTTTTCCAGTTTCGGCGCAGGCTACCGATAATGTCGAAGAGTTCGTCTAGCTCGGATATCCCATTTTTTACATCGGTACTTATATTTTTCTGTCTTAGCATTGCCAGTTTCATCTATTTCGGGGTAGCGCTACACTTTAAAAGGGCTTCATCCTCTTCTGCTCTCATCTTCCGAATGAATTCCTGCTTTGGAGAGTTGTGGCCAGTTGCTTCATCCTCTTCTGCTCTCGTCTTTCGAAGTAATTCCTGCCTTGGAGAGTTGTGTCCATTTCGTAGGCCTCGGTCGGTAGCCGAAGTCCTATTACTAATTTTCCTGTTTGCTTCTGCTGATCCAGGCATAGGGGAGGCGGTTTCCTCCCCGCAAACCGTTTGGATTGCCCTGTCATTTCCCATCTGTGGCGGCGAGCGCAAAATTCTGCTTTGTCTTCGGAAGGCACTCAATTCGTCATCCATTTGTCCTTTTTGGTTTTGTACTAGCGTTAAGTTAGTGTTGTTTTCGTTGTTTTCTTTGTTCATTCTGTAAGGGTCCCCGCTTCAAGCCGCTATCTTCGCTCGATTGTACAGTTGCATTTTCGGTCCCTGTGGTTATCTGTGCACTGCAGGGAGGCCACACGAGAGTTGACACGAAACCTTATGGGAATTCGTGTTCAGAGCCAGGACCATAGCACTAGTCAGGATTGAAATCAACTTAGCCTGTACCGCCAACCTAATGGCGACGTAGCGGCGAACGTACTTGAAGCCCTGCCAACGTTTTAACGGGACGGAGGCGCCTATGACATTACCCTGAAAGCCATTTCTGCAAGATGTCACTCTTGCATACTGAGGTAACAGAATGCCACAGCCGTCAGCCCAAGTTCAACGTTTCCAAATCGGGTATCAAAATCGTGGTTCTACTTCGTTGTGTATTTTCTTTCTTTGTCATCTGTGCTGTGCTCTTTAGTCGGGTGCTGTGTTTGGTATTAACGACTAATCTGCGTTTCTCAGGCAGTTTGCTATCTGCCATCTGTTGCCCCGGCCAAGCATTTACAGTTGGGAATTTCCTTTCCTTACGGTTTCCGTTGTAGCGTCCCTTATCGCTATGTTGCCTCCCTCTCATGGGTAGGTGATCCTTCGAGGCAGCCCTCTATGGGGTTGTGGATGCTTATTTTGAGGCGGCATTTGCTCACCTCGTCACCGGAGATTCGTAGGATGCTTCAGGTCCTTTAAGCCGAACCCTCCTCTCCTGTCGCTCTTGGTCAGGGACTGCTTATTGGATATTCGCAGCTAACCTAAGAACTTAGGCCGTCAACAGTTCGCCAAGCTGTGACCCTTGGTGGCCTGAGCTCAGCCGTCAACGTAAACGTGGCAGGTTTTGCCAATTTGCTCCCTGAGGACATCGTCAATTGCTCTCTGGAAGATGCTTGGGGCGTTTCTTAGCCCAAAAGGTAAACGACAGAATTCATATTTACCGTTGTTAACGGAGAAAGCGGTTTTCTCCCTGTCTCTTTCTGCTAACTCGATCTGGTGAAACCCAGATTTAAGGTCGAGGGTGGTAAAATATTGCACCTCTTAAGTTTGACAAGATTACCATTGCGTTTGGCATAGGGTATTTATCCTCGACTGTGACCTCATTCAGTTTCCTGAAATCAATCACAAGACGTTTCTTCTTATTTCCCGTTTGATCTACTCCCTTCTTATCAACGACCCAAATTGGGTTATTGTAAGGAGACCTTGAGGGTCGAATGATGACATTGACGAGAAGTTCAGCCACTTCTTTTTTTACAAAGTCGGCTACACCCATAGGATATGGGTAAAGTCTCGAGTAAACCGGTTCATCGGTTTTTGTTCTGATTGTACCAATTATATTAGTGTTGAAGGGTAGTGACTCGTTAGGGTCAGCAAACGCCTTATTTCTACTTTTGATAATTTCACAAAATTGCTCACGAACTGAAGATGAAATTTCTTCATTTTTTATGTCGATAAAGTTTACATTTTTACATTCATAGAACAGGAGCTTCTCAGTTCCAGAATCGTGCTTTATTGTACCCGTACTGAGGTCTATTTGGGCGTTTACCTGATTGAGCAAATCGAGCCCAATTATGCCGTCGAATGTTGTTATATTTGGTAGTATAAAGAAATCTGCAGTTACGCCAAACATCTTAATTCGACACTTTTGTGTTACAGGACTATTGCCGTGCAAAGACTTTACTATAAATGGTGTGGACGCTGGAATTATATTTTTTAGCTCAGGTATTGGTTTGATATAATTTTGCGAAGCTCCTGTGTCCACTAATAATTTAATTTTTTTTTCTCGATAACCTACTCCTCGCTCAATCCACGGGAGTAAGGACTTCCCCCTAAAAAATTCAATTGCTCCTCCTCGAGATCTTCAGCTTCTTCTTCGGCTTCCTGATCATAAGTTGCCTCACTAACCTCTTCTTGATTTAAGGTATTAATGCGTTGCATCTTTGGTCCAGTAACCCTATCTGAATCTGCCTGTCGTTTTCCCTGCTGCCGATTTGAATTATAACCCTGTCTACTATTACTTTGATTCTGTTGTTGGTATTGGTTGGCTCTCTGTGATGGTTCCCTACGCCAATTTACATTTTGTCTTAGTCTTGAAACCGATGGGTCAACGTCCATGGGGGTCACATGTTCTTGCTTGTTAGTCCTAGTATCATTTGTTCTGTGCTGTTTATTTGCAAAATGCGGATTTTTTTGTTGCTGTTGCATCTTTTTCTCCGAATTATTGTTTGTTCTTAGTTTATATTGGTCTTCAATAGACGTTGCGAAATTTGAAGCAAATAAGTACCTTTCCCTATTTGATTCCACCTCCTGGGCTAATGCCAGAGCGCTAGGTAGGTCTTTAGGGCGAGAGGCAAATAGTATGTCACATAAAGGTCTTTTAAGGCCTGATATAAAAACTCTTAAAGCGGCCGCTCTATATTTTTCGCAAATTGATTCTGATACTTGACCCTCAAGGGTCATTATGGTTTTATTCGTGAGGAGAGTTAATATTTTCTCAACCTCGTCGAAATATCGAAGCACAGATAGGTTACCCTATCGTAAGGTGGATAATTGTTGTTCAATTAAATATATCGGTCGTTTGTCTGCGTACGTAAAGTCTAGTCTCGCGATTATTGCGTCGAAATTTAAAACAGTGTTGAAGGATGCCAAAATGGCATCAGCAGAAGCTTTTATTTTATTTCTAATTATACCAACTGCTTGGTAGTGTCTAGAACTCCCTTGGTAACTTCTGAAAACTTCGTAAGATGTATGGGCAGCTTGTCGCCAAGACACATATGTACTGATTTGCCCGTCAAATTCTGGTAATGATTTTACCAGATCAAGGGGTTCGTCACATTTTACGTTCGGTAATATTTTTATCGGTTGGTATATTTTTGGCGTTTGA
The DNA here is from genome assembly GCA_037783105.1 of Bactrocera zonata. NCBI lineage: Eukaryota > Metazoa > Arthropoda > Insecta > Diptera > Tephritidae > Bactrocera > Bactrocera zonata. The sequence continues at coordinate 1,222,788 of JBAWJQ010001698.1, forward strand.
CCAGTGGTCAATGTAGTCATTTGCTCCGTTAATCATTGGAGCTTAACCTTCAAAGTCTGTCCTTGTTGTTCGAGAGCGCTTGAGACGGCTGCTTGAACCACTGCGGTTACCTGATTTGAATCCATTTTACTGGTCACCTGTAGTTTAATAATTCTTTCTAAGAGGTTTTCTAATTTTGAGTCACTCATAGATTTGGAAATTAAAATTGATTAGAACTTGTAACCGTTCCTATAGTCGAATCAATCAATCACACTCTTTTGTTGACATGGCTAGATAATTTCAGTTATTTACTACAATTTTCTTCACAAATTCTGTTTCTAAACACAGCGTTTTTGAGAAAAGACTACACTGGTTCTTTTTTATTAAACAAAATTTAATGATTAGCTCCTTATATTTCTAAAATAAATTCCTTTCCGTCTATTTTGAAAACTTAGTTTTAATTCAAAAGAAATTATAATGTTTTTATTTTAATAAGCACTCAACTTACAATACTCGAAACATGTTTTTTATTATAAACTGCTTTCTGATGAATCCTCGGATCCTTGGAGTCCTTGTAGGATACGTTTTTAAAGATTGTAGCGATTCTCTGTGAGTCCTTGGGTCCTTTGAAGTCATTAAAGACACTCCAAAGCAAAATACCTTGGTGATTTTTACTTTCTGGAGAATCCTTCGTATCCTCTTTACCCGGCTGGGCGCCAATTACTTTTAGGCACTAGTGCGCTTTATTCAGGCTCGATCAGAACTAAACTCTAACCATTCTTACTCTTAAGTCTAAGCCTAAGCCGTCCTCACTGCCGCTGCCGTCGTCGCTATCGTTGCTATGTTTTGTCAGATGCAGTGTCAGCGTATCCCACGATTACGCCGACTTGCGTGTAGTGTGAGTCGTTGCTTGTTTGCGCTATATTTGTGCTGCGCCAGGGGATCCCACGGCTACGGTATCTTGTGATTATCGTTTGTTGTTTCGTGTCGTTGGATCATAACTCGGGCCGTTGGTCATGGATTGGGGTGGTGTTAATGTTCAGCATTGCCTGAAACGGATGTTAGGCAGACAATGCTGACTTGGTATTTTGGTGGTTTGCCTTTCGCGTTAACTTGTACAATACCCTCGGAATCGTTGAAACAAATCAGCATTGTCTTTATTTTTGACTTCTGAAGACGAATTTTTTTGGCCCGACTTCTGATCGTTACAGAGGTCCTCACGACCATCTTGGAATCGCTTAGGTGAAAAACCCAAGATACCCAAAATATACACCTCGGTGTCTAGGGCTGATTTCATACTGAAAATATTATCGGATTTGTGAGATATCCTAAAGAAATTCAAAAAGAATATTTTTGTTCTTATACTGGCCCAATGAACCATAAAGTCAGGCCAGTAGTTCTTCTAGCTTCCATATACTAATTTCTGAAACTAACTTTATCAACATTGTGAGAACTAAATATCTATACCGAATTTAGTCCACACAACCCATAAAGGCACACCCTATTGTTCATAACACAACGGGAAAACCACGATCCTTCCAAAAATACAAGAAGATTGAGAAACCAGACATGCGGTGAAATGACAACAAGAATGCATACGCAGCGGTAAAAACACGTCACACACAATATAACGCAACATGTTGCGGATCTGTTAGCACGCAGCACAGGCTTGGTGGGGAGTTAGATGACCGATGATCAGTCAGTCAGCAAGGGACTGTGACAGCGTCCACACGTTCAACATCAGACTACGCAGTCAGTTTATCCTCTAGCTAGTCTTGGTACCCTGACTTGTGAAACGCCGTCTGTTAAGGGTGAGCCTGGTAGTGAGTTCATTCTCTGACCAACTCAATCTTTAACATTGCGGTCGCCAACGCAGTCTTCCTTGGTCCGGTATCTTTACGCGGCAAAAGTGGTTGAACAGGACATCACCAGCGTTGCTGAGGAGTGTCAACGTGTATACCAGGACATCGTCATTGAAGCCTACACGAGCGTCGGCAGGAGTAGCCGAGCGTAGTCGTCGTAGCACGCGAGCGTCGACGTATACGCCAGGACACCGTCATTGAAGCCTACGCGAGCGCCGGCAAAAGTAGTCGAGCGAGATCGTGGTGGTACAGAGCAACCAGTTGCCCTAACGGGCCACACCGAACCGTTACCCTAACAGCACTTTCTTCGGGCGACGACATTATAACGCGAGAGACAATTTTACAACTTTAATTAAAATTATAACATAAAATAAAATAAAGTACGATTCGCAGAAGAGCCCCAGTGTTTACAAATTTATTGTAACGAACCCTGGACACGGCGAGTATACCTCAGCCAGTTATACTTGTAGGAAGCAGGGGCAACAAAACGCTTCGTTACAAAATATTACGGTTTTGCAACCCATGTTAATTTGAAGATCATGAGATAAAATGTATTCTCAACAAAATTACATTTTATTATCTTCTTCTTCTTTACTGGCGTAAACACCGCTTACGCGATTATAGCCGAGCTAACAACAGCGCGACAGTCGATTCTTCTTTTCGCTACGTGGCGCCAATTGCATATTCCAATTTCTTCCTTCCTTCTCCACCTAGTCCTTCCAACGGAGTGGAGGTCTTCCTCTTCCACTCGCCGTTAGTTTTGCTTTCTCCAGACAGGACAAGGAAGCAAAACCAATGGGTCTGGCAGTGAACGAAGGCAAGACAAAATATCTCCTGTCATCAAACAGTTCACTGTTGACAGTCATAACTTTGAAGTGGTAGATAGCTTCGTCTATTTAGGAACCAATATTAACACAACCAACAATGTCAGCCTGGAAATCCAACGCAAGACTACTCTTGCCAACAGGTGATACTTTGGACTGAGTAGGCAATTGAAAAGTAAAGTTCTCTCTCGACGAACAAAAAACAAACTCTATAAGTCATTCATAATTCCCGTCCTGCTATACGGTGCAGAGGCTTGGACGATGACAACAACCGATGAGTCGACCTTAAGAGTTTTCGAGAGAAAAGTTCTGTGAAAGATTTATGGTCCTTTATGCGTTGACCACGGCGAATATCGCATTATTTGTTTCATCAAAATGGGACAAGTGGTTCGCGAGTTATGTTAAACTGCGTTTTGCCAAAATGTTACAACTAAGCGAAAAAACAACAAGATAAGGGAAAATTTAAAAGGTCATAAAAAAAAACTGACATATACGAACGCCAAACCCTTTGAGGGTTTTACTATACTGACCTAGTATCATCACCCTGACTTGGAATTTCTCACCCCAGACAATAATCCCAAAAATGTTCCACAGTGTAATTTGTGGATATTCTTCGCACCAGAATCGACTGTTTTATTTATTTACTGCAGATGAAATCAGATAATTCGTGGGTGATTATTACAACAATAAAATGGCAAAAGCGCACGAAAAGTTGCAATTGGAAAACAATTATTTTGATAATAAAATTTAATAGTTTGTAAATGTTGTTCTTGCGTATATCTTTCCATGACGAAATTGTAAATGTTACTGAATACAAAACGGCCAAAAAGTCACTTAGAAATCGATAACGTCGATAAACGCTTGTGGACATGCGTTTAGAAAACATCTTTAAACGACCTACAATTTTCATTTTTTCAATTCTGGAAAGAAAGAAAGCCTAACATAATTTAATGGGGACAATAGCATTAGAAATTCATTTGTAGTAAGAACCTGCTGAAAGGTGCTACCAACTTATTTATTACAAGCCAATGTGGCTTGGCCAGTTGGGAATTACTAAAAATGAATTGATCAATGAGTTTTTAAAAAAAGTGTCGTCATAAGAAGCGCATAATCAGTTAAGAATTCGTAAGAAGAGGGTAAACGAAACCTCTCGCGAGTGTTAGTTTGTTCTTAGTGAAATTGGCAAATCACTAAATATTGATTTATTATCATTTTTCAGTAAGGCTATCATAGATACGACATTAAGCAAAGCTGTTGTATGAAGAAAAGGCAATTAGCGAGTTATAACTGGACTGAAAATTGGTGCATTAGTTGATACTGAGTATTGTTAGTGTTTAATTCGGCGCAATGTTTTCGAAAAACTTAATTTTAATGGTGAGGTGACCAATGATCGACGATCGATCTTTGTATGATAATTGCGCGAAAGAGTTTTCAACGTATGGTAGTTTTGAATTGTAAGTTGATGGTTTGAAATTCTTACAGCAGTTTCAAATTCGGTATACTACTGTGCCCAAAAAAGGCGACATTTGAATTTAAACTACGCGCGTCGAAGGATTTGGAGAATTATTTTTTTTTTTAGGTTGGTACTACTAACAGTCACATTTATGTCAAATTTCATGTCAAAATATTCATTAGTGTTTGAGATACGTGTCGTTTTGTGAGCTGCTAAAAGTGAGTTTTTCGCTTTTTGCGATGTCGAAATTTGTTGAGCGAAGAATTTGCATTAAATTTTGTTTACGGAATCAATTTTCTGCTGCGGATACGTTGAGGATGGTGCAGAAAGCCTTTGGTGATGAGGCTATATCTAAAAAAAAATGTTTACAAGTGGTATAGTGAGTTCCAAGCCGGCCATGAACGTGTCGAAAACGAAGAGCGTCCAGGGCAAACATCAACCTCAACCGACGAAGCTCACGTTCAACAAATCAAAGATTTGGTGTTGAAAATCCGTCGATTAACAATTAGAGACCTTGCTGATGAAGTTGGCAATCGAAAGGCTCAGCCAATACCATTTTGAAGGATGTTTTGGGCCTCAAGCGCGTCAAATCTCGACTGGTATCGAAAACATTGAATTTTTTGGAAAAAAGGCGTCGCGTTGAAGTGTGTAAAACGATGCTTTCCAACTACCAGGGTATCATGAAATGCATTATAACTGGGGATGAGACTTGGATCTATGCTTGCGACCCCGAAACAAGCGATCAATCGAGCGAATATCGTGCCAAAAGAGAGCCGAGACCAAAAAAATTGCGCCAAAGTCGCTCAAAAATCAAGGTCATGTGGACTGTTTTCTTCGATTATCGTGGTGTTGTGCAAGTTAACACACCATAGTAGCCAACAACAAAGGAACAAGAGTAACAACACGCTTCCGGACAACATTTCAATTCCACCGAAATCGCTGACGATGCGTCTGAGGCTGAGCGTGCGAAAATTATTTTTCCAACGATATTGCTGACGAAGCGCTCAACGAGTTGCGCGTGACAACAACAAACACCTATCGCTGCTACTGCGCTGGCAAGTCACGTGGCAGAGCGTGTGTTATTCAGACAGGTATTTAGGCGTAGTCGCCGCTACAATAACTTTAAGACGTTTCAGTTGTATTTACTCGCTCAGCCTTTACGGCTGCCCTTGCTCCAAGCAAGGGAAATAAAGAAAATCATAAATTAAACAACCGGTCTTGTAATTTGCATTATGAATTCCTTCCAACCGGTCAAACAGTCAACAAGGAATATTATTTGAACGTTATGCGTCGTTTGCGTAACGCTATCCACCTAAAATGGCCGGAATAGTGGAAAGACAATTCTTGGTTTTTACACCACGATAATGCACCATCCCATACTGCCCTCGTAATTCGTGATCATTTCGCCAAAAACTCAACACATATCGTTCCGCAACCACCGTATTCACATGATCTGGCGCCGTGCGACATCTGGCTGTTCACCAAGCTCAAAAGACCGCTCCGGGGACACCGTTTTTATACGATAGAGGAGATTCAAGCCGCAGCGAAGACGGAACAGAAGGCCATTCCGGAAAGTGACTACAACCAGTGTTTCGAAGATTGGAAAATCCGTTGGCATAAGTGCATTGCATCGGGAGGGGATTACTTTGAAGGGGATGAAATTGATTTGGAAGAATAAATAAAGAATTTTCAAATTAAATACAATGTATACAATACTTTATTTTTTGGGCACAGTAGTACGTAACTCAACAGCTGTATTTTTTATTTTCGTAAATTTTGTTTTCAGAGACCTTATGAAAGACAAAACGATTGATATATATAAGGACGACATCATTATTGCATCCAAAGTCGTCGATGGAGGAGTAATGAAATTGAAACGAGTTTTAGAAGTAGGATCGCGATACGGTGTGCGCATCAAATGGGAAAAAGTGTAATTTTTTAGAGCGATTTAATTTCCTTTGATATTTGATCATTGAGGCGGGGACATTTAAGCCTTCTCAAGAAAGGATTTAGGCCATTAAAAATTGCCAAATGGCAAATTATAGAAAACCTCTTGCTTCAAACTATTTGTGAGTGGATATGGATCACTGGCAAAACCTTTGTCAAATTTGCTAAGGAATGGTAGCCATTTCTAAATAGAAACAGAACAGGTAATGTCTTTCACCGGTTCTTCGAGTATACAACCCTCATGGTGATATCGAGACAGGACAATATTTATGCAAAAATGTATTGGAGATTTTGATTTTCAACAGTTTTTAAGTAGAAAAACAAGTCAGACAGAAGAAAGGTACAGCTCATATGAACTAGAGGGTTTATCAGTTATTACAGCGTTAAAAAGTGGCGAATATATTTGAAAAGAGAAAAAATTTACAATAGTTTCAAATTGTAATACATTTGCGCTTACGTTGCGAAAAGAAGACATAGCCCACAAAGTTAAAAGGTGGGCGTTATTTTTATTAAAAGCATTGCATACGTAAAACCCAAGAGCTAGTAGAAAATCTTAATATATTCCGCACCTAGGCCAGGAAGTTGTTCGAATAGTAATCAGTTCTGTAAAACGCATCCACCGAAAGATTATTTCAATATTGACCAATCCAAAAGAATGGTATGAAAACGTCGCTAACCAACAACAGAAAGTGAACAGTTTACGGAGACAGCTAGAAAAATATCAAAGCAGTATGGAAGAAAACCGAAAAAACTTTAAGGCAACGAGAGAAGCCGAACAAAGGTAAATGAGTTAGTAGCTATTAAGCGTACACAATATTGTATCAGATTAAGAAAAAGTTCCTAGGGCCATACGAAATTGTTAAGAAGTTGAATTATAGACGCTGATGTCGAGAAGGTAGATGAACATAAAAAACCGAATCGAACGACAAAACTTTCAGAATTCATGAGAAAATGATGCACGTCGTTTGAGGACAAACGAATGTTACGACCTGGTGTGGAAACATTTGTGACTACATTTCATCTCTAATTAATGATTTTTTGTTTAAAATTGGTCCCCTTGGTAGTATGATGATGTTGGTTCTATGACATCAACGTATGTTCTCTAAAGGTAGATCAGAACCATATTCAACTGCTTGGCTGGAAATTTAATTTTTTTGGGAAAAAAGTATAAACTGCAGCATATCTCCGTTTTGCTGCTGAACATTTTTGACGACTGTGCAAAAAGTACTAAGGTACGGAAACTTATCTTTCTAACGCCATACTGTGTAACCCAATCAGACTTATACAACGTGAGATACATGTTACTAAAACCATCTAAACAATGAATTTTTTCACTACCTAATACTTTCAGCTAGCTTTATTGTGGAATTTTACAAAAAGTTATTGTTCACTTCGCAAAACTTGGGATAACATAATAATTTTTTATTTCGCGTACAAAAAAGGCTAGTAATATTTTAGGTTTTCCGAATTAATAATAGGATTTGGTTCACATTTTAACCATTTTTTTCGCTTATGAAAAATAAGTTTTAGATTCAGAGAATGATACAGTCTCACAAATAATTATCCTCCGCCATATTTAATCATCGCAGCGATCAGCTGAAAGGGCAAGTAAGCAAGCGCATCCAGCAGAAGCAGCAGAGAACAGCAAAGGGGCAACAACAATTGCGCTGACAGCAAACAGTACACAGGCACCAGCAAGCACCCGGACAGCGAAGGAAAACAAAAAGCAAGGTGAGAATGTACCAAGCAAAAAAAGGGCCGTCGGTTCAGACTGGTATTGATCGCTATATTAACGTAAAAAGGAAACTAAGTCCAGTTAAATCAGCCGTCAATACCAAAAAATTTCAACCAGGCACGACAAATGGTAAAAAGTCAGAAATCCTAAATGGCAACAGATTTGCCATACTAAGCAATGCACTATGGTTCCTAGGACCACATTTTCTGTACAAAATTCAAATAACTGTAATATAGTTTTGAAATTTTGCATATATATAGTAAACAGGGTTTATAGAAAGAATGGAAGTGTTTAAAAAGCCGCCACGCGCATCTATCTAATATACAGTGACTCAAACAAATGACTCCGTGGGGAATATTTTGCCATAGCAAGAATACTTTCCTTTCGAATTTTTTTTTTTAAGTTTTTTATTAAAATATAATTCAACACAAATAGCCCAAATCAACATTAAACATTATGCACAAAATTTCAAAAAATTCGATGAGTTTTCCCAAAATTTTGAACCTTGTATTTAGAGCTTTAAGACAAATTGCGAGTACGCAGCCCAATGAATTTTGGTATAAGTACACGTTTTCGTCACTCATACGTAATGGAGTAATTGTAGTGGCAAGAAGCGATGAATCAATTTGATGTGATTCAGTTGAATATTTCTGCTTGAAATTAAAATGACCTGTACTGCTGTCAAATCCATAGTTTACAATTAACTCCACTTTCAAAAAGGTTTCTTTCCTATCCTCCATCACCGCGACCATAACATCTCTTTGTAGTATACTAAGCCTCTCTGCTGTGTGTTCAAGCAATCTTTTCAAAGGAACTTTTGCCAAATTTTCGTTAACTACTATTTCCTTCGGTCTGCATGCACATTTCTTACTTAATACTTCTTTGTAAGAAGGAAAGATACCACAATTTCGGCTAAGACTTTCTTCTCGAATATTTATATATTGTTGTTTGGTAAAGCTATTTTCCAACAAGAAAGCCAACCCCTCTTCAGCAGACATGCGAATTGGGCATTTCTCGTCGGTTTTATTTTCTAATAGTTTTCTTATTTTAGACATTTCATTTGAGTTGTTTAAAGTCATTTTTAAAGTTACAGCCAAATCTATTTGACCTTTTTTACGGGCAGCCGTAGACGCAGCAGACACCATTAAGTCAATATTGTTGCCTTGTTGTTTCGATAATTCCGCAGCTTCTCTTCTTTGCGTTCTTGCAGATTTTTCATTAAATGTAAGGGATTTACGGCCTACTTTTGATGTGCTTGGTATAGAATATGACAACTCCGGTTTCATTATTTCGGTTTTTGTTAAAAGCCAGTTTGCATTTTGTTTCAAAAATACATCTACACGCCGATGACTTTTTCCCCATCTGTCATTAATATATTTACATATAATTCTATTTGTTTTCCTTTAAATAGACAGTGTATTCATCAGAAACGTCAATTGCAATAACGTTTTCTAACAAAAAATTTAAAACTGCTGTCTGTCTAAGGCACGTGTTTGCCTCCTCCTTCCATACTTCAAATAAATCAGCAAATCGCACGGAGTAGTGGTCTAAGAAAAATGTGAATTATTCAAAAATCGCAAAAAAGAGCAAAATAATTTTTTGCACACAAACTCCAAATTGAGTTATTTATACAATCACAAAGTACCAAGACTACCAACTGCTACCAATTTTTTTAAGCTCTACGTAAAGTTGAAAAATATTACTTAAGCCAAAGTTAATATTTAAATAAATTTTTTTCAAACTTAATAACAGTTGAATGTACTAATATTCGAGAAACAAAATATAATTACCTTTATTGTTAGTTTCCATTTTTTTCTTTTAGTTAATTTTAATTTGTTTATAAAATATTCAGTTTTGAGTTTCAGCCAAATTTCACTACTTGTATAAGCAAATAGGTAAAGTTACAATTTAACTGCTGACCACATAATGGTAAACCGATTAAAGGGAAAACAAAATATGCAATTAACTCATGCGAAGTATCAGCTTAGTGATGGTAAAAAAACAGACGAAAAATCGGAACTTTTAAAAATCGATTTTGGCCAGAAAATGTGGTCCTAGGAACCATAGTGCAATGGTTCGGACGACGTTGCGAATGGTACCACCACGGTCGGTAATGCCAAACCACCTCCAATATACTTGCGCGAGCGTAGCAGTAATACTCTTGTTGCGAAATTAAGTGAAATTGTAGGTACTAACAATTTTCATATAGTGCCTTTGAAAAAAGGCAATATAGATGAAACAAAAATTCAGTCCTACACTGAAAAAAGTTTCATGGAAATCGTTAAATTTTTATCAAATGAAAACAAGAATAACTATTCATAACAACTGAAGAGCTCAAAAGGCCTAGTTGCTGTCATAAAAGGTATAGAGTCTTCGGTCGACTCTAACGATGTGAAAGAAGCACTGGAAGAAGGTGGTTTTAGCATCAAATCAGTAGTAAATATTTTTAACAGGAACAAAGTCCCACAACCAATGTTCAAAATAGAACTGATGCCAAATTGCAACCAATTAAAACAAAAATGAAATACACCCGATTTCCAATTTAAAATATCTGCTCCATCGCAGAATCACCGTTGAAGAACCACATAAGAGAAATGGTCCAGTACAATGTACAAACTGCCAAGAGTATGGACACACGAAAGCATATGGCACTCTACGCAGTGTCTGTGTGGTGTGTGGTGATCTACATCCTACTTCAAAATGTACTCTTAAAATAGAGGATTTAAATAAAAAATGCAGCAATTGTGGCGGAAACCACACTGCAAATTACAGGGGTTGCCCTGTATATAAAGATTTAAAATCGAAGTTGTCACAGGGCATTCAAGCACGTCGTAACCAAATGTTGAATATTCATCCTAATGAAAATATTGAAATCCCCGTGCATATTTCAAAACCAGTTAATCCTAAAGACAATGCTACACAAGGGAGCTATGCAAATGTGGTGAAATACAATACTGCACAAATGCAATTGCCCCAAACCAACCAAATGGAAGCGTTGAAACAATGATTTTCAACCTTACCCAATGTGTGACACAATTTATGGCTTCAATGCAAAACATGATTCAAGAGATAATCAAATCTCAAAACCAAATGTTGCAAACTTTTTTAAGTAAAAAATGAGTGCATTGAACATTTGTTTATGGAATGCTAACGGAACTTATTAAATTTCTGGATGAAAATAATATTGATGTAATGCTATTGTTAGATACTCATCTTACGAACAAAAACAATTTCTTCATACCGGGATTTAGGCTCTATGTTACAAACCACCCAGTTGGAAAGGCACATGGAGGAACAGCAGTGTTGGTTAGAAAACGGTTAAATCACCACGCATTAGAATATTATGCCACAGCGCAATTACAAGCTACAACAATTTCACTCAAAAGTCGGGGTTGTGACTTAAATCTTACGGCTATATACTGTCCACCTCGTTTTAAAATTACAGAAATCGAATTTAAAGACTTTTTGGAACACTAGGTCAAAGATTTCTAGCAGATGGAGATTACAACACAAAACACACGTATTGGGGCTCACGTCTTATTAATCCGAAAGGACGACAGTTGTACTACACTATTATGAATAAGCATAATAAGCTGGATATAATATCTCCTGGTAAGCCGACATACTGGCCCAATGATATAAGAAAAATACCAGACTTAATAGATTTTGCTGTAGTCAAAAATATAGATAGATCGCTTATGACAGCTGATACATGTACAGACTTATCATCTGATCATTCTCCTGTACTAATAAAGTTATACGAACAGCCCATGATATTTGAGCCGAAAGTCTCTCTAACATCACATAAAACTAACTGGTTGAAATATAGAAAGTATATCAGCACCCACATCAATATTGATTGCAAAATAAATACAGGAAGAGACAGTGATGAAAATATAAGAGAAATTAATGATGTAATAACTAATGCAGCTGTATTGGCAACACCAAGAAGAAACAACAAACCAGTTGGTTTTAGAAAGATCACCAATAATGAAAGAGAGAAACTTGTAAATGAGAAAAGGCGAGCTAGGCGGGAATGACAGTTAAATCGATCCCCTTCAACTCTGCTTCAATTGAAATCTGCTGTACAAAAGTTAAAAAAAGCGCTTAAACGCGAAGAGGAACGCAACACTGAAAATTATATAAAGAAACTGTGTCCAAATTCTCGCAAGCAAAACTCACTGGGGGCAAAAACACAAAAGTCTTTCAAGCCACCAGTAGATTCCAACATGCCTCTAAGACAGTTGAATGGTAGTTAGGCACGTAGTGATGAGGATAAGGGAAATTGCTTTGCAAATCACCTAGAAAAGGTATTTCAACCCAATTGCCCAAAGAACAACATTGAGTTGCCAACCTTGCCCAATACCGCAAACGAGTCGCATGTGTCTATTAGGACTTCTACTTCTGAAGTTACTAGACTAATAAAAGAACTTAACCCCAAAAAATCACCAGGACATGATAATATTACCCCAAAAATGCTTATTGAGTTACCAAATATTGCCGTAGAAGTGCTCTCTTTGCTCTTCAATGCAATTCTTAATCTCGGACACTATCCAAGTTCATAGAAAAAGTGGCAGATCATCTTGATAGACAAACCTGGGAAAGACTTAACACAGCCGTCTTCATACAGACCAATCAGTCTTCTACCCTGTCTTTCTAAGATATTTGAAAAATTGTTACTATCAAAGATGACTCCTTTCCTCCATGAAAATAATATAATACCAACGCACCAATTTGGGTTTCGTGAAAAAGCATCGATTGAGAAGTAAATAGAATTACTAACGAAATAAGAAAAGCATTTGAGCACAGAGAGTACTGTTCAGCTATATTTTTAGACGTGGCTCAGGCGTTTGATAAGGTATGGCATGAGGGCCTTTTATACAAGATTAAAAATATTTTACCTTCAGAATTATATAAAACATTGGAATCGTATTTAGAAAATAGAAAATTTATGGTAAAAGTGGGAGATTTCATATCTGATGAAAGACAGATAAGGGCTGGTGTAACTCAGGGCAGTGTTCTAGGCTCAACACTATACATCATATATACAGCAGATCTTCCAATAGCCAACAATGTATTAACTTCTACTTATGCGGACGACACAGCTGAACAAAAGTGTAAGCATGTTACATTTTCGCTTAGACCAAAAATGTGTCCGGTAGTAAAAATTAACAATATTTTAGTGCCCCAAGCGAATGAAGTAACTTATCTTGGTATTCACCTAGGCAGAAGACTTACGTGGAAAAAACATATATCTAGTAAAATAACTTGCATGAAGATAAAAGCTGCAAATTTAAATTGGCTATTAAATAAAAACTCCAAACTTAGCCTAGACAACAAATTGCTTTTATATAATACGGTCATAAAGCCGATTTGGATGTATGGCATTCAACTGTGGGGTACGACCTGTGCAACTAATATAGACATAATACAAAGGTTCCAATCAAAAATGCTTATATCAATCACGTGTTCACCATGGTACATGCGTAATGAAAATATCCATAAAGACCTTGGTATTTCTATGGTAAGGAAAGAAGTAGAAGACAACAGAATTAAATATATACATATCTAAACTCCGTGATCACCCAAACCCTTTGGCTAATGCTTTGGTACATTCCTGCGATCAAACACGCCTTAAAAGAAGAGATATGCCCGCGTACTGAGGAGCAATGTATCACCAAAACAGCTCAATCACTTGCTTGAGCGTGTCTAGTCTTTAAATAGGTTTAAGATTTAATTACTTATTGTTAGGCTTTCAAAACAAAAAGCAGATTCAATAAATAAAAAAGATATTGAAAAAAATAAAAATATTTAATGTGCCATGCAGATTCTGCGGTTATATGTACCTCCGTATAGGACTCATCTTGGTTTAAATGGTTTTCAGCAAACTATACGAAAGGACGACACATCCTTATTGTTGAAATTCTGAAAAAAATTTAATACACCATTTATTTAGTCTAGTAGGTATACCATTTTAATAAAATTGTTTTTTCCTGATACTGGATGTAGCAAATAACACAAATGTGCACAGTAAATAAACTGTGATATCTATTTCTTTAAAATTAGTTTCTTTTTAAATATTCTAACTAGGAATAAATAATTTCGAATTTTTTGCTTGTGCTTCGAATTGGAAGTATTTTATCTGTGAATAGCTTTAAATAAATTTTTATACTAAAATCAGTAGGCTCAATTTAAGAAAAATATTGTTTCTAAGTTTAAGTGATAATTATTTCAGACTTTTCAAGGGTTGTCCTTTGCTATTATGTACTGATTTGATTTAAGTTAGTGGTAAAATTTTTCCCTCTTTGCCAGTTTTCAGAAATTGTAAGTATCGTCACATGCCAAGCAAACGAAGTTAAAAATCCTGGAAAAAAACGCAAATGATCTAATTGCTGTATATTACTTTCAACAGGTAAAGTTATCAGGCCTTTAGTTGATCAGTAATTAAACGTTCATAGATATTAATGTCTATTCCCAGAAATATTATTTATTTATTTGCACATACGAGTATGTCAGCGCTTACACGAGTACATGTGTGTGCAAAGATGTGCTTATCTACAAATATGTACTGACAAAACTATTTACAATATGCATTAGTCATATATATTATGAATTGTTAAAGTGAATTAAATTGTGATTCCTTGTTTCTCCGCTTCTTTCTTATATTTGGCTGCATATATACCCTCAGGGTCATACTTAGCTTGCAGTTGTTTCCATTCATCGGGTTTGTTATCAATGACATAACGTATAACTTTGTCAGTATTTTGTTTCTGTTTTTCACTACATTTGCTACATTCAGTTTTAAGTGCATCTGGAAGTGTCTTCTTTAGTTCTCGTCCCTCTGGTGTACACTTGCCCGTTTCAATCAAACATTTGAAGTAATTATTGAATAAACGATCTGACTTTAATATTTCATCAACGTCAATATTGTCATATTTAGTTGTGTATTTATCTTCGGCAGTGGTGAAATAAGCTAAAGCTAAAATGCCGGCCAATATAAAGAGTTTCATTTTATATTTTACTGTTCAATGCCTGTAAGGAATAGAGATATGTATATGAATGATGTTGTAAGTGGAAAAAACTTATAAATGATGGCAAGTCCTCTAACAAAGAAACGCTTTTTTCTATTTATTGGTTTTCCATTCAAAGGAATACTTAATTAAGGAAACTTTCATATAATTTCCTATACTCGCACGCATAATAAATTGTTATTTGTATGTTAAGATGATGTTGTTGAGTTTGTAACTGTCACTGCTAGAGTACAACGGTTGAACACTGTAATTATATTGCATGCGCGTACATTAACGTATTTTGTTTGTACTTATTGTCAGCAGTCAAGTGCAAAAACATACACATGAGCGTTAATATATATATATATATATATATATATATATATATATATATATATATATATGTGATATATATATATATATATATACATAAACATGCATCTACATATACATACGCATATATATATATATATAGCTTTATTGTCCTATAGAGATGTGGTTAATTTTGACATTATTCTACTCATTATGTAATGAAAAGTATTTCTCAATAATTGATCAAAACTGATGTTGCTTTTGATAAACACTTTACAACCTTGAACACAATTTCATTTTAATAAGCAATAAAAAAATTGTGGTTGAGTTTGAACTTACAACGGCAAAAGAAACGAAACAAAAGATTTAAGCAACGAACGTACACCGTGTTGTGTCGTAAACTTATAGCAACTGCAAAAGCTATCGAAACTATCTCGCTTTTATAGCTTACGCGAACGAAGCAATCAATGCTTGTTATTAGTTTCATGGGTTAATTACCTTGTTAAATGCTCTTATGTACATAGATATATATTTAATTTAACAAACACATATATATCCCTTTAATTTCATAAGAAATAAGCAGCTATTAACTTAAAAAAGTTTAGGTCACTGATGAGTAGTTTTCGATTGAGTTTTCTGACATAATTTTCTCCTACTTGTATCGAAAGCTCACATGTTCACCTTTAAATTGTTAACTTTATACTCTATGCATATATATTTTTTGTACCTTGATTATACAATACCTATATATTCCTAAATAGATTTATTGTTAAATAAATACATACGTGTATTTCGGGTGACTTAACCACAGTTGTTGTTTGACAATACTTATAATCCCTTCAATATTAAATTTCGCACAGTTTTTTACAGATTACACCGCATCTCAACATAATTTTACAAAAGCAGTGAATATACATATATAAATAAAAACTTTCATATAGGTTATATAATATAGCTTATTATTTTGTTCACTTTGTTACTGCAATTTTTCATTTTCTTGAAAAAGCTTTTAAAGAATTTTAAGGTTGTCATAAGGATAGTTTATTAATTTACGGGGAATACCAGAATAATTTTGTATTATTTCAACAAAAATTTAAAAATTTATTTCATCAAAACTACTTATGTATTTAACCATCTTTATAAATGTAATTAAAGCCATCGGGTTTGAATTCGCCTATTAACGAATGACGGTATACGCAACATCTTTATAATACAGTGTTGTAGATACTTCAAAATATTTTATTCGCTTTTAATTTTTCCAATTTAGGAGAACTTTCATTTTATTCTTATAGTTATGTTTAGTAATAGTAAACAAATCGTAAAAACTTAAAATTCATTCAGATATCAATAATGTTATCGGAAAAAACGATTAGAACCGTTGAAAAGTGCTGTATCGCACATCTAAAATAGGAGCCACAAGCATCAAATATGCGAACTTCAGCGCCTACATCTGATTATTACCTATATTCTTTGCTAAACTGTACTTTATGGAATACAGAGAGTTTTTTTTATATTTTAAAGCAATTAAATAAACGTGAAATAAATCAATTTAAAGCCTTGGTCTAGATCCGTATCCTTAATGTAATGATTTCCAGCCATCTGATAAACGTATTCATGTATTTAAGGTCGTCGTAAAGGAAACGTTGAAGACCCTATAAAGTATATATGCACATATGTAAATAACGTGACAACCTGAGGCGATTTAGCCTTGTCCGTCTGTCTGACTGGCTATAGGCAAAGTGGTCCCCCCTAACCAGTTTCTCACCACGAAGCTGCACTTTTATTTCACAAATATAGCATATAGCTGTAATATAAAACTGTCCTGGTATTTCCAATTTTTTTTATTTGATAAGGTGTCTTCACTAAATTTGGCAGAGATTATTATCCAAGACATCACTACTATCTCCGAAAAAATTATTCCTATCGAAATTAAAAAAAAACATAAGTCTACGCAGACAAGAGATCGGTGAAGACATGCCTCGTTCTGGACGAACTTCGACCTCTTCTACTGAGGAGAATAGTAAAAATGTGAAGGATATAATGCTTGAAAACCGTCAGACAAGTGTAAGACAGTTGGCAAGAGAGCTCGACCACTCTAGCGAGTCCGTTGGAATGATTTTGGTTATGAAACGCGTTCTTGCTCGACTTGTCCCGATTACAGCTGATTTTTTTCGCATCGAGCCATGATTATGACCGAATTTAAAGCCAAAAATGCATTGAATACCATCGATCAACTATTGTATTTACGAGGTTTGTCTCTAAGTGATTTTTTCTTGTTCCCCAAACTGAAATTGCCGCTTAGTGGAACCTGTTTTCAGTCAATTGAAGAGATAAAAAAATTCACTGGCTGAATTGAAAGCTATCCCAAAAAGTGTTTCAAACACTAGTAAATTCATTGGCATAAGTGTATTACATCTGTTGGGTATTACTTTGAAGGCAGCAAAATAAATATTGATGAATAATTAAATATTTTGTAATTCTATTTACAATTTCCGAGTGCTTTTTTGTTATAATGCATTAACATTATATAATTCAGTAGTAAAAATTATTCCTAAGCTACTCTCCTACAGCCAACATATAATGAACATTGTAATTCGAATGCCTTAGATTATTATACTATCGAAATATGTGTTGGAGAGTACAATAGTTCAGCACACATCTTAAAATTACCGAAAAAATATGTTCTAAAGTAAACAGAACTTTAAAAAAACCAGAACAATTGGTTTTTTTTTTTTGGAAAATCAATTTATTTTATTCAAAATGGTCTCTTCCTGCTTCAATATAGATTTTTGCACGGTTCAAAAGCATGTCGAGCGAGTGTTTTAGCTCGTTGGCCGGTATGGCCGCCAGTATGCAGAAGCAAGCCTTTTGAATGGCCTCTATGTCTGCATAACGCTTTCCTTCCATGGGCAAATGCATTTTTCCGAAAAGGAAGAAGTCGCACGGTACCATATCAAGTGAATACGAGGAGTGGTTAATGGTTAAAATGTGAATTTTGGTCAAATAATCGGTAAATGATGTCTTTCGAATGTTGGTTTCTGAGCCATTTTTGGTCGTCAGTCAATTTGCGCCCGAACAAACCGTGCACACACCTTTCGTAAGCCCAAATGTTCGACCGAAATGCGATAAATCGATATTTTGGAGATGTTTAATTCCATTTCCATTGATTTTTGACGAATTCACGCAGAGTTTCGATGGAATTTCGGTGATCACGAATTTTGATTGGCCCACATGTTGATCGTCATTTATGTCCTCACGACCACTTTGAACACGTTAAAACCACTCGTGCACTCCGCTACGGGATAGGCAATCAGCGCCATAAACTTGTTTCATCAATTGAAACGTTTCAGTAAAAGTTTTACCAATTTTAAAACAAAATGTAATGGCTCTTTGTTCGAAGCTCATTTTCGCACCGATAACACAAACATGCTGACACTTAAAACGCAATAACTTCATTTCCAATCGATGAAATGTCATGAAATTCTCACTGGAAAATCGATAAAAATTCAAAAATTCCTGTTTACTTTGGAATGATTATTTATTTACTTTGATAAATATAGCTGCATATGTTCCTCGACATCTTTGGCAGATGGCCATTGACCCATGCACACAATGCAATTAAGAGAACACTTATAAAGTTCCATAACTATAACTTCTTCAAACACTGTAGAAAAAGTGAAATCAGATCATAACCACGTGCACTCCTCATTTGAAAACTATTAAAAGTGTTAAATAAATTCATCAGAGACATTAAATTTTACACTCAAGATGGTACCGAAGAGTTTCATGGAATGTAAGAAAGTGTAAAAATTGTACCAGGGTTATGGAACGGCTCAGGAACTATTTGACCAATTTCTAAACCAAATACAATACTTGTATAAAGGATAACTACCTTCATATTTTACGTTGTGAAAATACGCGAAATTACAGAATAAATTTCCAAGTCCGTACGTACCGAAAGTAAGTAATGTGGACCACTTTATTTCCTATGGCGGATATTTTACCGAAAAAGTCCATATTTTTCTGCAAATAATATTTCATGATGCCAAAAATGGATAACGTTGGTTCAGTACTTTCTCTTGCTCCTACATACCTTACAGAGAGGTTTTCGAAGTTTATCTTGACTTTATACTACATGCACCGTTAAATATGTAAGATATCTTAAAGAAATGAAAAGAACATCAAGGTCTAATGATTGTATGTCCTTATACTTAAAATGTATAAAACTATATACATCTTACCTACGAATTTAAAACTTCCGGTTGAATTTAAAGCGTATCGAACAATAAAAAGCCCAACCTAACCCATGTTATATTGACTGATCACACCATACATAGACCTAAAAGAACTTACACTTTCGTCTTACAGGATGTCATCCTTTTTTTCGAAAGATAATAGAGACTTGATATGTAATCGTGATACTTCATTTAGTCTATTGAAATACGAAGTTTGTTGATATCTAAGGCATGATAAGTCCGATATGAGCAAAGGAGGTGTCTTGTTCCTTACACTTTCTGCATATGTCATTATTAATAATGCACGTACGAGTTTTTGTAAGTGATATCAGTAAGTTGGGACCGTACTCAGGCCAATAACCGTCCAGAAGTCTTTTGGAGAACATGAACAAAAAGCTTGATTTCCTTTCGTGTGGATGCAATATGTACTTGACGATCTTAAAGCATTGCATCTCACCTCTATCCGTCTGTCAGTTTCGAAAATTTCATTGTTTATCGTCTTTGAAGACTCGCATATTTTTTGTACTGGTTCGGTACTTAGCCAAATGGCACTTTGGCAATCTCATCAGTTTTTTGTTTCCCGGAACGAACTTGTGGCTCATAACCATATACGCAGCCTTTTTTTATACAGCCATCACATCTAATGCTTTCTATGAACATTCTTTCATGTCTTTTTTTGTGACTTGAATTGTTCTCTTCCCCTGACCCAGTTTAATGAGTTATGCCCAATGGTTCTTGTGGAAAAATCCGCAAATGCGGCCAATCTTGCAGCTGTTTTCACTGCAATGCCAATTTTTGATGGGTCGGGTGACCCTTTTAGTGCAGCCGTTAGAGTGGTTTTTAGTGATTTTCCTATACAGAGAATAGAGCGACAGAGTTTCATTTCAATGGGTCTCTGTATAACACATTTATTTTAACCGATATCGCCCATCGGTATATTCTTCTTCTTTACGAAGAAGCAAGGTCCTTGTCCACCTGGTTCCTTCAACAGAGTGGAGGTCTTTCTCTTTTTCTGCTTACCCCGGCGGGTACTGCGTCGAATACTTTCAGAGCTCGACGTAGCCAACGCGCAACGGATCATAAATCGAAAACCTCTGACGTCGACTCATCAGATGTTGTCATCGTCCATGCCTCTACACCATATAACAGAACGGTAACAATGAGTGACTTTCAGAGTTTTGTTTTTGTTCTTCGAGAGAAGACTTCACTTCTCAATTGGCAAAAGATAGACGAAATTATTTACGACTTTACTGTTATTACTGTCAACAGTGACGTGGGAGCCAAGTCGCGAATGCAATGGCTGTTTGTTTGATGAGGAGATATTTCGTCTTAGCCTTGTCCACTATCGGACAAATTTGCTTCGCTTTCTTATCCAGGCTGAAAGAAGCAGAACTAACGGCACAGATGTAGAGGTCAATGATATCAATATCCTCGAGGTATGCTAGCAGTTGTATTGGGTTGTATCCACGAATCTCGACGCTTCGGGTAAATTAAAATACAGATAATTGATCGATTACAGAAAACAAAATGACATAACTATTCCCGATAGAGATCCTATGCCCAACATGGATCAAAAAGATGTTTAACTAGATAGATATGGATCCGGAATCCATACAAAAAACTCGACCAAACTCGTTCACTATGAATACGTCCGTATGCTATTCGGTTTAAAAGCCGCGTATGAACAAAGGTGCATAAACAATATACTTCGACCATTGGTTAACAAACATTGTTTAGTTTATTATCTTTTCCAGATCTCTCGATGAACAATTTCATCGCACATTGCACACCTGTTGGAATTAAACCAAGTCCTCTCAAAATCAAAGTAATATCCCCATATCCAATCCCAACAAAGGTCAAAGTAATTTCTCGGAATGACTAGTTACTACCGTAAATTTTAGTCCCAACTACGCCAATATTGCAAAAGTGACCCGTTATCTGAAAAAAGGCAAAAAAAGACAAAAGGAACCAAGAATATTTGGAGGCATTCGAAGAACTAAAAACATTAATAAGGAACGAACCAATGTTACAACTTCCGAATTTCAAAAATAAAAATTCCTACTAACTACAGAAGCCAGTATCCTGGCTCTTGGGGCGGTCCTTTCCCAAAACAATCACCCCATATCTTTTATAAGTAGAACATTAAACGACCATGAATTAAATTACAGCGCTATTGAAAAAGAGTATAGTTTAAGCCACTAAAACATTTCGTTATTACCTGCTGCGAAGACTTTTCCATATAAACGTAGCTAGTGATCATAAATCTCTCAGGTGGTTACATACTCTCAAGGAACCATATACTAAATTGCAAAGGTCGAGAGCTAGACTGGCCGTGCTCGACTTTGACATTGAATATATCAAATGTAAACAGAATTTAATTGCCGACACATTGTCCAGAATTAAGATCGAGGAAAACCATTTTAGTGAGGTCACCCAACATAGTGCAGAAGAAGACAGTAGCGAATTTATTCAGTTAACAGAAAAACCAGTAATCGTATTTAAAAGACAAACAACATTCATCAATTCAGAACAAAATAATATAAAAAAAAAAATATTTATTTATATTTAATTTCAAGAAGCATTGCAATGTACATTAAAAGTGATACCGATTTCGAAATCATCCAGGCAGCTTATAGGGAGATTATTAATACTTCCTTTACAAAGGTGATTAGTAGCCTCATCCTGCTCAAAAATGTAGACTCATAAGTAGAATTTAAAGAAATAATACTCCAATCCCACCAAAAACTTTTACACCCATGCATGCAAAAAGATACCAAATTATTTGAAGAAAATCATTATTTTCAAATAGCCAGTTATTAATTCAAAACTTTATAAATGAATGCAATGTGTGTAACTTGACCTAGACAGAACACGGGAACACTAAAATGCCATTTAAAATTACCTCCAGGCCAGAACATTGTCGCGATAAACTCGTAGTAGACATCTATTCGTATGAAGGAAAACATTACCTTAGTTACATACACACCTTTTCAAAATTTGCCACTCTTGAACAAATTAAAATAAAGGATTGAATGAATTCAAAAATGCACTTATGCGCATTTTCAACCAACTGGGCAAACCCATACTGTTAAAATCAGAAAGGGACGGTGTATTCTCTAGTCTTTCAAATATTTTTTCGGTAAACTTGACGAATCTGATTGAGTAATAATTCAGGAGAATTTAAGGGGGAGCCTGTTTTATGGGCTTCAAAAAATCAATTTATTTGGGAGGGAAAGAAATAACTGATCTAAGCGAAATTTCTAGAGCTTATAGTTATATATATAAATATCATTCACAAATTTTTTGGTTACGAAATTTGTAATATTCTGCCTTTGGAAAGCAATTGCACGATGCATCTCGCATGTGAATTTATCGAACGGCGGGCAGGATGCAGGTCGCAATTTCTATCGAAATCCAAAAATTCAAAGATATTCATATTTTTTAATAACTTTCTTCCAGTTACATTAAAAAAATTCCAAAAAAAAGTATAAAATTTTATAAATGTTTTAAAATTTGAAAAAAATGGGTTTTGACCAAAAAATTTAACTTTATGTTGTTTAAAAATATGTTGAAACTTGACTTTTTTAGTTTTCTTTTAGTTCAAATAGAAGATAATTTAATACCAAAGACTTTGTCCCAATTCCATACAACATTTAAGCAAAATCGTAAAAATGAACAACCTAGAAATCGCCCAATCGCTCATATATCTGATAAACGCTCGGTCACTATTTCCCTTCTAGCTTCGAAAGTATTTCGAATTCCCATCTAAAACTGTGGGGACATATTCTTAGATTATTTTTAAAGATATTTAAACAAAATAAAAAGAAATCGATTTTTTGAAGCTTCTAAAGCAGGCTGCCCCCTTAAACGCGGTCACTGAAAACTCAATTACGAATTTAACGAAGCACACACACTACAGAGAATTAAACATTTTGAGAATAACAGAAACATTATTGATACGCTCATTTACGAACTCACGCAATTTTATTGATTTACTTGGACCTTAACTGAAACCACCATCAAACAAGATTGTCAAAATTTAAATAAAATTAACCAAAATTATAAAAGTAACACGATGTAAAGCAGAAAATGAAAAGATCGTTTTAAGAGAAAGTTATTTAAAAGCAAAAATTTACTTAACACCATTGCATAAAATTAAGATGTTAAAACATAAGGACGTGGTAAAATTGATATCACAAAACAATACTACACTTTACATAATACTTGCAATTGTTATTCTAGCTTTGGTTACATTACACTTTATTTCAAAACATACAAATTCAAATACACTCATACTTCTTGGAAAAATAAATAAAATGATCAAGAAAAGAAATTCAGTAGCAGCCTCAAGTTATCGAGCTTGACGAAAACCCTTTACCCACATTATATCTAATGCTACCAGCCTAAAGTATAAGCTGCCTTTTAAGGGGGGAAGAGTGATGTGTTCACTTCAAATTCAACGTAATTGAAAGTGATATATTCTCTTCACACTCCACCAAATTGAATTCAATTATTGTGGTACAGCCACTTTTAAACAAACAAACAAAGGATAAAACTGCGCATCGCTTTGCGAGATCAGCAGCTTAAAAGTAATTAAAAATTAAAAGTAACAATAAGCGATTTTGCACGATCCCACTCAAGCGATCTCGCTTTCTTACAAAAACAAATACACAAATAATCAATAGCCCCAAAAAGTAGTCTTAAGCCCCAGCCACAAAAATAAAGACGTTGTTGCGTCATGCGACTTTATAAATCAAAAAATATTTTTTAAGAACTAAATTTGTTAAAATATTTGTATACATTATAAAATGTTTAACATTATGTAAAATACTTACAATTTTTGTAATATACAAGTATTATAACCATAATCTACTACCTATGTATTAGAATAACCTATTACAATGAACTTAAGATGCTGAATTGAATTAGAATTACATACTTACCCCTTTTTTGTATACATACTTACCTCTAGTCTAAGCCGTTAGGTTAAGATTTAGGCTAACTAAAGAACTGTTTAAATAAATTGTATTATGTATTAAAAACTATAATCGCGAAGGGACGTTTTTCTTTTTTAACCGGAATTTTTTTAACCCGAATTTAGCACAGGCAATTAGCTCTTAGTCGCGCATCTCAGTGAGTCCAACGTCTTTAATTTTAATCTTAAAAACGCTTAAGATTTTTTCAGACGTGAACTCGCAATTCAGTGTTTAATTCATTCGGGATTTTTGCGTTGTTCTTAGTCAATACGACGAGACATATATTTGACTCATTTTACCACATATATATTAAGGTGATTAAAAATTTTTTCTTTCCTTTGGTACTCGGAAAAATAGGTTCCTAGACACCTCTAAGAAAGCCTCTCCAACATGAGTTCTTAATTGTAACGGGAAGGTCCTCCTACATACATTTTTCTATTATTTCTTATTGTCAGATAGAAAAATTTATAATAATTTAGTATTGTCGTGTTGAAAGTTGCCGCTTCGCTAACAGCTTTCCACTTCTTAGAGGACTGACACATACGTGCAGTCAAACCTTTGCACCGTTAAACTACCACCTGGTGCTGTTTCTAACTTTTTCCTTATGTTTAGAAACCGAAGGCATGGAAAAAACAAACCTCTGAAGCACCCATGCCCGCTTAATATTTGGGTCAGGTGGATGTTCTCTATTCATCCACGTAAGGTGACATTGTATTTATTTTGAAAATTCTTTGTTTATTCTTCCAAATCAATTTCATCCCCTTCAAAGTAATGCCCTCCCGATGCAATGCACTTATGCCAACGGATTTTCCAATCTTCGAAACACTGGTTGTAGTCACTTTCCTGGATGGCCTTCAGTTACGTCTTCGCTGCGGCTTGAATCTCCTCTATCGTATAAAAACGGTGTCCCCGGAGCGGTCTTTTGAGCTTGGTGAACAGCCAGAAGTCGCACGGCGCCAGATCAGGTGAATACGTGGTTGCGGAACGATATATGTTGAGTTTTTGGCGAAATGATCACGAATTACGAGGGCAGTATTGGTGCATTAAAAACCTAGAATTGTCTTTCCACAATTCCGGCCTTTTTAGGCGGATAGCGTTGCGCAAACGACGCATAACGTTCAAATAATATTCCTTTTTGACTGTTTGACTGGTTGGAAGGAATTCATAATGCACAACACCACTATAATCGAAGAAAACAGTCAACATGGTCTTGATTTTTGAGCGACTTTGGCGCGATTTTTTTAGTCCCGGCTCTCTTTTGGCACGATATTCGCTCGATTGATCGCTTGTTTCGGGATCGTAAGCATAGATATAAGTCTCATCCCCAGTTATAATGTATTTCATGACATCCTGGTGGTCGGAAAGCATCATATCACACACTTTAACGCGACGTCTTTTTTCCAAAAAATTCAATGTTTTCGGTACCAGTTGAGATTTGACGCGCTTGAGGCCGAAAGCATCCTTCAAAATGGTATTGGCTGAGCCTTTCGATTGCCAACTTCATCAGCAAGGTCTCTAATTGTTAATCGACGGGTTTTCAACACCAAATCTTTGATTTGTTGAACGTGAGCTTCGTCGGTTGAGGTTCATGGTCGACACGTTGACGGCCGGCTTGGAACTCACTATACCACTTGTAAACATTTTTTTTAGACATAGCCTCATCACCAAAGGCTTTCTACACCATCCTCAATGTATCCGCAGCAGAAAATTGATTCCGTAAACAAAATTTAATGCAAATTCTTTGTTCAACAAACTTCGACATCGCAAAAAACGAAAAACATACCTCAAACACCAATGAATATTTTGACATGAAATTTGACATAAATGTGACTGACAGTACTACCAAATCCTTCGGCGCGCGCACTTTAAATTCAAATGTCACCTTAGTTTTTTTAGGCACAACAGTAAGTCTGTGGGTCCACCGTCCTTTAGTTGAGGTTTGCAAGGTTGCTACCAAATAGTTTTGCTCTTCTTTCTCCAATCCAAAAAAGAGAAGGGATTTCTGTAATTGGCTTGATAGTTCATATAATTTCATGAACTCGTCTTCCTAAATGCCTATGGGCGGCATATTAGCTAGCATGTTTAGTGCCTGTATCCATACTGGAACTGCATATAGTATAACTGAGCTTATCGCTCTTGCAATTAAAATTCGGCGGCTGGAGCGCACGCAGACTCTATTTTCCATCATTCTTGATAAGGCGTTATAAATCTTATTGACTTTATTTGCTATGTTTGCCAAGTGCTGCTTGAATTTCAGTTTGGACTCCCATGTTACCATGTTACCCATAATGGTTGTGAAGTAATCTCGCACTCTCCTATAGTGACAGTTATTTTTTCCTAAATTTTCCTGGTGCTTATGAGCAATACCTCTGTTTTGTGCTCAGCCAGTTCTAAACTCATGGAGGAAAACCATTGGCGTAGACCATTTTTGCATTCATTACATTTATTTTGGAGGTCATCAAGTTGTTTAGCTACTGCTACCACTATAATGTTGTCCGTGCAAGCGATTAGCTTAACATTTTTAGTTGTGGATTTCTTAGCACCCCATCATACACTACATTCCATAACAGAGGGCGTAAAACTGAATCTTGTGGTACTCCACTTGAAATAGGGTAGCTCTTGATGCCTTCGGTGGTGTCGTAGATCAGTCTTCTGTTTTCAAAATAACTCATAATGATATTTATGAGGTTCTGAGGGGATCGTATTTCATATAAGAATATGTTGGTCCATTTAGCAAAGAAGAATGCATTCTTCACATCCAGGGTAATCAGCGCACAATATTTTTTATACCACCTTTCTCTCTTTTGCCACTAACTGCACTTTTCGCTGTGTCGACAACTTCGTTAAGTGCATCGATAGTGGACCTCTGTTTTCTGAAGCCGTATTGTGTTTCTGATGTCCGCCGGCTACCTGGATTGCAAAGCAGTTTCTTATCATACTTTCGTACACTTTGCCCATTGTATCGAGCATACACAGAGGTCGATACGAAGAGGGTTCATATTGGTGATTAAAACCAAAACCAGACGCTGGACTTTCCAAGGGTCGGGGAACATCTCTCGTTGCGCTGTACATTTTTGCGAAAAGAGTGGGCTTTGAAATTATGGCTTCCTTTAGGGCTCTGTTTGGTATGCCATCGATACTAGACGCTTTGTTGAGTTTTGACTTTTGTTCTTCTTCTGTACCCAGTGGGGGTGATTGAGAAGCTTCGTTTCGTCGCACAGCGCTAGTAATTGGGGCGTACGTCAGAAATAATGTCTCGACGACTTTCTTCATGAACGAAGCGCATTTGGGCTGCTGCCGCTTATTATGGAATTTGGACATACATATTTTAAAAGCAGTAACCCAGGGGTCTATATTCGCTTCTTCACAGATCTTTTCATAACAGTTTATTTTGTTACGGATTATAGCTGACTTTAGAAGTTTCTTATGGCTCTTAAAAGCTTATTTTAGACGGTTTTCATTTTAGCACCTCCACGCATTTAGAGCAAGTAGTACTCAGAACTGTATGTTTCCCTTTGCAGGTGGTGGTAGGTGGTAAAAGGCCTGATATCTCCCGCGCTCTCTCTGGAGTATTTACTTCGTTATGGGAAGACGATACTTAGGACGCTTTCCTTGCCATCACTTTTTTCGTTTGGGTTCCGGGATTCTCTATTATATTATATATATTTTCGAGCTCTTTTATATTCCAGCCCAATTTGGAAAAAATATTAATTATTTCGCTGCTTTGCGCTTTTTCGGATTTGCCTCTCTTTCCAATGGTCAGCAACGGTAAAACTCCTCATTTTTGCCATTTGGCGGAGTTCTAGCAATTTTAGAAATTCTACGAAAAGAATTTTCTAGTGTACGAACAATAATATTTTCAGAGGACATACCTCACTAGAAAACAGTTGGGAACACCTGTCAACAGGTCTGGTCAGTCTCGTCCACTTACGTCTTATTTATATTACCGGTGATTGGCAGTACCAAGACCAAAAGGGAATGCGGAAAGAAAACAAAAAAAGGGGAAAACAAAATTATAACCACGTGGTGCCTGGATTATTAATAAAACAAATTTGTCGCGGAAAGATGGACAGGTATGTAAAATATTTAAAATAAGATACAAAAAATTGTACTTATCTGTCTTTCGATTTAATCGCCCACTTGCGTCCGTCACCTGATTGTAGCAGAGGAAAGATTTGATTTTAAAATTGCTGAAAACACTTGGAAGAACTATAACAAAACACTGGACCGCACCAAAAACGCGCTCATTTTTGCTGATATCTCAGTTTTCACAGCACATATTCATTTCTGTCCACATTTACGTGCCTTTTTTAAATAACTTCTTTTATACGATGTATAACTATTGCATTCTGTCTACCTATCATATATACATATACCGTAAACATGCCATGAAAGTGCTCCAACGACGCCGACAGATTTTGTTATCTGTGTAGAGAATAAACTTTGAAATATCAGCTTCGTTAATTAAGTGAACTCTGCAGTTTAGACTATTTGGATTTCCTGTGAGGAATCAAGATTAATACTGGGTTCCGCATATTTTGGGTAGTCGAAAAAGTCTTTTCGTGTTTCTAATCAAACTTCAACATATTTTTTTATATTAATCCTAATACTCACTCATTTTTGAATAGCTGCAACTTTTTTTCAACTTCCCCGAATTAAATTTTTTGGTTAAATTGATCTTAATGTCTCACCTTTCCAACACTATATGGTATGACACAATGTGATTGGTAGCACTGACTGGATATAAGACTGCAACGACATTTATTGACAAAATACGAAAATTTTTTCGATTACCCAATATATTGTGTTACGTTTGTGTGACTACTATTAAATTGGCATTGACAAAGACCCAGACACATTTCATTTGCCGAATGAAATGAAATGATTCGAACCGAACCAAAGGAGCATGTAAGGGATTTATATTTTTGTTTGACTCAAACTATAAGCATAATACTACTACATTTTACGTTTGCGCTGCACAAACATTGCTATAGATTTTCGTACGTACCTAGCGTACGTGTTCAGCCGCTTTCGTGTGCGTGTGATATTTTTCGCAGTAGCAGAATTATCAGTCAAACACGCGTGTTTGGATTTTTATTGCGTTGAGCGCCACTGCATTAGAACGAAGTCCGACGTCATTTTATTTCCGGTTAGTTTGGGAGCTGTGAGTTATGAACAAGAGGAGAGGTTCGATCAGGACATTTCCCTAATGGGGAAGCATTTTCGAGGGGAATGGAGCGCCGGAATGCTAGCAGATTATTGTAATTTTCTTATCTCGTTCAAAGTTAAATTAATAAGCATATGATTTTGAATTCAGTGGTGTATCGGTAATCATTCCAATTTCTGCATTTATATTTTTAGTGTATTTGAATTCTTTCTCTTATTCTTATTCTTGTACTCTATTAATATTTTTCGAAGGGGACTTTTTTGATTTCGCTACGACCAACCCTGCCAGCCTAAATCAAAAGTGGTCAAAAATTATTAAATCACTAGTTTTTGTAACCTTCAAAACTGGGGAAAACCCTGGTGATGACGGCGTAACAATTCTCACCACTTTCTCCTTACACCTACATATACTTGTGATTATGCATCCCTTTTGCACTTATTCAGAAATGCCTTACAAAAAACATATAACTGAATTGCTCTAATTTCCAATATCGTCAGCTGACGCAGGGGTGAATTTTCGAATTTCTTGTATAAAATATTTTTAAAATTTCAAACATAATTTTTAAATTTGAATTTATTTATTTTTCTTGATGTGTTTTATTTGTTGCAAATCTAAAGTTAACCTAAACTGATTATTAAGCTTTTATTTGCTAGTTATAATCGGCAACAAAATATAAACGGTTAAAGCTATTATAATACGGAGTATATAAGAGGGCTTTCAATAAGAACGACTTTCTTATTCCTGAAAAGTACATTCGATGCCATTATGTATCGAACTCGATTTTTTTTGTATGGCCACCACGGGCACGCTTGCAGAAGTATAAACGCTAAACCCAATCGACGGTTTTCAAGCATAAATCAGCCGATTCGGCTGCAATTTCATGTTCGATATTCGTGAGATAACACGTTTACTAAACTTGCTTTTCAATAAATCGATTGTGACATTCGCTGTGTGGCTTGTAGCGCCGTCCTTGTGGAACCACATATTCTATATGTCCATATCATTGAATTCGTGCCAAAAATTTTCGGTTGTCATTGATCGGTAGCGATTCTCATTTACTGTAACGTGACGGTCTTAATTATCACGGAAGAAGTACGGGCCAATGACACCGCCAGCTCATAAACCGCACCAAACCGTAAATTTTTCGGGATACAATGGAGACTCATGGAGTATGTGTGGACTATAACGCATATGTTGCTCATTGACGAAGTCATTCAGCCAGAAATAAGCCTCATCATTGAACATGATTTTTCGATGAAAATACTGATCAATATCAAGTCGTTAGTCAGCCCAATTGACGAACATACGACGGAGTCAAGAGATTTCAGTTATTGTGTCAATTTGATCTTGTAAGGATGTAGGTCAAGATCTTTTCGCAAAATTCGTCACAACTATATCACAGAGATGAGACGTTTGAGAACGACATGTGAGAGACTGATTTGAGTCTTCCTCAATTGATGGTCTAGAGGCAGTAATATTCTATTTTTCCACTAGACACTTAATTGTTGATCTGATAGGACGATTATGACGACCATAAATTGAACGTAACACTCTTAAAGTTAAGGCTACTGACTCCAAGTTTCGGTATTAAGTTCTAACAATTTCGACACGTTGTTGGACGGTATATCTTTCCATGACCACACCTTACTGAAAAAACAAATTCGCTTAAGGATTTAATAAACTTAACTCAACTCACGGGTTTCTTAATTATTTCATAGCGGCCACGCTATGTACCTATATTGTTGCTGGCTGTGCAAAAACAATTGTTTATTGTGGGTGTCATATACTATTATATATACATATATACTATATATGGTAACTGGTCAACAATTTTGAGACTGTTGACTGTCAATCATTCAACAACAACAACAATCAACAATCTCGAGAACGTTGACTTTTGTTAACTACTCCCCCTCAAGTTGCTGACAATCTTCATTATTTGTAGTTACCAATGGCCCTTTATACTTCCTTTTTTTGTCTTTTCTTCAAGATTTGCTTGATAATGATAAAGCCACTACAAATGATACTGAGAGCAACTCCGACCGTAAAATAAACTTTATGCCCTCCGGCAGATTCGTTTTTTAAATTTCGGATGACGTGGAAGTTCTCATTGTTCATTCTATGAAGTTGAGGCATGCTTAGACGCATGTTGTGACTGATGATATTGAAGAGATAACCCTGTTCTACCTCGCGTTCTGTCTCTTTTTTCACTTCGATATATTCTGCATCATTGGTGATTGCAGAAGAACGGAAAGTGATAAGATATAACCCGTTTGTAATATTATCTGTACCTTCGTCTGTACTGACTTTTGCTCTACTTGTGTGATGCGCTTTAGGTGGTTGGTTGTGTGATGGTCGTACGCAGGTATCATGTTTTGTTAATTTGCTCATTCGTTTTTGCTTTAAATATTTCAAGTATTCTTTCTTTGAATTTATTAATCTGAACTCCAGTTTTGGTGTTAATGGTTATTTGTCTTTTATTTGCATCAATTAATTTTGCTTCGGACTACCTTATTCTCTCATATCAGGCAGCTGACGTGCCTATTACCACCTTAAGTGCTGCCCCTAAGAAGTCTTGACTTCTTGTCATTCTGTATTGTATATTTATTTCTGATAAAAGACTAACAACGTGATCTACATCTAAAATATCACCTATGCGATAGGGAAAATAATTCCGCTAATTTTGCGGTCATGTGTAGAAGTTCACGCAAGTGAGGAAAGTTCTCTGATCGCCATTCACTTGGGAGTGGCCAGAAACGATTCTTTTACATATGACTCAAACAGCTCACGACTTCCGGTCTCTGACCAAGTATCCTCTGGGTAGCCTAAGAACATCCGTTTGAAGGCGAGCTAAAGTGAGAAGGCGAAATATCCCCTACTTAGGGTTGTGCGCTGGGTTTGGGACCCGCCACGTAAAAAAACGCACCAATGAAAACCAACAATCAGCCTCGGATGAGAGACCCCCTTTTGATGACGACCATGGCAAGCGAAATAAGGACTACGAATTGAGGGCATGCACCTGGAATGTCCGGTCCCTTAATTGGGAAGGTGCCGCTGCCCAGCTGGTTGATGTCCTCGTGAAAATAAAGGCTGACATCACCGCCGTCCAAGAAATGCGATGGACGGGACAAGGACAGAGACGAGTAGGTCCTTGTGACATCTACTACAGTGGCCATATAAAGGAGCGCAAGTTTGGTGTTGGATTCGTGGTGGGAGAGAGACTCCGTCGCCGAGTACTATCATTCACTCCGGAGAATGAACATCTAGCCACAATCCGCATCAAAGCGAGGTTCTTCAACATATCGCTGATTTGCGCCCACGCCCCGACGGAAGAGAAGGACGATGTGACCAAAGATGCCTTTTATAAGTGCTTGGAGCGCACTTATGAGAGATGCCCCCACCACGATGTCAAAATCGTGCTTGGCGACTTCAACGCCAGGGTGGGCAAAGAAGGTATCTTTGGCACTACGGTCGGTAAATTCAGCCTCCACGAGGAAACATCCCCAAATGGGTTGAAGCTGATCGACTTCGCCGGGGCCCGAAATATGGTTATCTGTAGTACTAGATTCCAGCATAAGAAGATACATCAAGCTACCTGGCTGTCTCCGGATCGAAAAACCACCAACCAGATCGATCATGTTGTGATAGACGGAAGACACGTCTCCAGTGTTTTAGATGTGCGTGCGCTCCGAGGTCCTAACATCGACTCGGATCACTATATTGTTGCAGCCAAAATTCGCAACCGCCTCTGTGCAGCAAAAAACGCACGCCAACAAACACAAGGAAGGTTCGACGTCGAGAAGCTGCAATCACAACGGATAGCCGAACGATTTTCTACTCGGCTTGCACTCCTGCTCTCTGAGAGCACTCGTCAACAACTCGGTATAAGGGAACTGTGGGACGGCATCTCAAACTCCTTACGTACAGCTGCAACCGAAACCATTGGTTTTCGGAAAGTGCAAAAGAACAGCTGGTACGACGAGGAGTGCCGTGTCGCAGCGGAGAGAAAACAGGCTGCCTACCTCGCAACGTTACGATCGACCACAACACGTGCGGGATGGGATAGATACCGAGAGTTGAAGAGGGAAGCAAGATGCATTTGTAGACAAAAAAAGAAAGAGGCCGAAATGCGTGAGTACGAAGAGCTTGATAAGCTGGCCGACAGGGGTAATGCTCGAAAATTCTACGAAAAGATGCGGCGGCTTACAGAAGGTTTCAAGACCGGAGCATACTCTTGTAGAACACCCAAAGGTGATCTAGTCACCGATGCCCAAAGCATACTTAAATTACGGAGAGAACACTTCTCCAGCCTGCTGAATGGCAGTGAACGTACAACGCCAGGAGAAGGCGAACCCGATTCCCCAATCGATGACGATGGAGCAGACGTTCCATTGCCCGACCATGAAGAGGTTCGAATAGCAATTGCCCGCCTGAAGAACAACAAAGCGGCAGGGGCCGACGGATTGCCAGCCGAGCTATTCAAACACGGCGGCGAAGAACTGGTAAGGAGCATGCATCAGCTTCTTTGTAAAATATGGTCGGACGAAAGCATGCCCAACGATTGGATTTTAAGTGTGCTGTGCCCAATCCATAAAAAAGGAGACCCCACAATCTGCGCCAACTACCGTGGGATTAGACTCCTCAACATCGTATATAAGGTTCTGTCGAGCGTATTGTGTGAAAGATTAAAGCCCACCGTCAACAAACTGATTGGACCTTATCAGTGTGGCTTTAGACCTGGTAAATCAACCACCGACCAGATATTCAATATGCGCCAAATCTCGGAAAAGACCCGTGAAAGGAGAATCGACACACACCACCTCTTCGTCGATTTCAAAGCTGCTTTCGACAGCACGAAAAGGAGCTGCCTCTATGCCGCGATGTCTGAATTTGGTATCCCCGCAAAACTAATACGGCTGTGTAAACTGACGCTGAGCAACACTCAAAGCTCCGTCAGGACCGGGAAGGACCTCTCCGAGCCGTTCGATACCAAACGAGGTTTCAGACAAGGCGACTCCCTATCGTGCGACTTTTTCAACCTGCTTCTGGAGAAAATAGTTCGAGCTGCAGAACTCAACAGAGAAGGTACCATCTTCTATAAGAGTGTACAACTGTTGGCGTATGCCGATGATATTGATATCATCGGCCTCAACACCCGCGCCGTTAGTTCTGCTTTCTCCAGACTGGATAAGGAAGCAAAAGAAATGGGTCTGGCAGTGAACGAGGGCAAGACGAAATATCTCATGTCATCAAACAAACAGTCGTCGCACTCGCGACTTGGCACTCACGTCACTGTTGACAGTCATAACTTTGAAGTTGTAGATAATTTCGTCTATCTTGGAACCAGCGTAAACACCACCAACAATGTCAGCCTGGAAATCCAACGCAGGATTACTCTTGCCAACAGGTGCTACTTTGGACTGAGTAGGCAATTGAAAAGTAAAGTCCTCTCTCGACGAACAAAAGCCAAACTCTATAAGTCATAATTCCCGTCCTGCTATACGGTGCAGAGGCTTGGACGATGACAACAACCGATGAGTCGACCTTAAGAGTTTTCGAGAGAAAAGTTCTGCGAAAGATTTATGGTCCTTTGCGCGTTGGCCACGGCGAATATCGCATTCGATGGAACGATGAGCTGTACGAGATATACGACGACATTGACATAGTTCAGCGAATTAAAAGACAGCGGCTACGCTGGCTAGGTCATGTTGTCCGGATGGATGAAAACACTCCAGCTCTGAAAGTATTCGACGCAGTACCCGCCGCGGGAAGCAGAGGAAGAGGAAGACCTCCACTCCGTTGGAAGGACCAAGTGGAGAAGGACCTGGCTTCGCTTGGAATATCCAATTGGCGCCAAGTAGCGAAGAGAAGAAACGACTGGCGCGCTGTTGTTGACTCGGCTATAATCGCGTAAGCGGTGCCTAAGCCAGTAAAGAAGAAGAATTTTGCGGTTTCTTTTATTACGTTAGTGCACTTTTTTAATTGCTCGAAAGGTTCAAATACTTTCGTGTTCTTGTAGTTGGTGTAAAATTATGCTGTGTAGTTTAAGTGAGTAAACAATTGCTAATTAAGGTGGTTCTTATGGAAGATTTAGTGAGTAAAAAATTGCTAATAAAGGTTGTCCTTATGGAACATCGTCTCTCCAAAGCGGTGTTTTAACCTTCTATTGTTTTTATGAAAACTTTTTCGTTTATAATGGTTTACATAAGATGTTGCGGTTATTACATCGATTGGTTTTTGGTCTATAACAGAGTGTATGGATCGGTTGTATGCTGTTGTTGTTAGATACATTTTTAGTTTAATCGTTCCACTTGTTCGTTTGAGCACCAACGAATTGAAGGCGCCTTCACAAGGTCGATATCATATTCATTTTGTAAGAATCACATGATTTTTTCTGAATTAAAGGCAGATGCATTGTCGCAATATATTTGGGGTACTCACAACGTGTCTTAAAGCATCGTAAAGTCATAAAATCATAAGTTTTTATGCTGGTGTAAAAAATTTGTTGTTGGATTTCATACTAAAATAAGTTTACACAAATACAACTCTGAACGCTATGTATTCGGTTCGTCATAACTGATCAGCTGATTTCTGTTTATATCAGTTTACTTTTGTGTTGTGTTACATTTTTATTTAAATTTAAATTTCTTCCAATTTTCTTCTGTCGAAGGTTTTCAGAATGATGGAGCAATATAATGTTATACAGGTAATATAAAAATGCATAATAAATACTGTTGCGTCAAGCGACAAAATATATATTTAAACCTAAAACTAAAATTAAGAAAAATGAATTATAAAAAATTATAAATATTGAATTATATTAGTATTGTATACTTACCCTAATAATGTTGTATACACTTATCTTAATCTATTACTATAATTACTATACAAATGAATTACTCACCTCTTTTTGTACATACCTGTATACTTCCATTCAAACTGTTCTATCCCGTTAGTTTTAAGACTTAGACTAAGTAACTAGATGAACTGAAATAAAGAAATAATTGTAATTGAACCATCGAACCGTGCGCACGCGTTTTCATTTTTTATCGCAATTAATTATCGTGACAGGCAATTAGGCGTATTAATTTTATTCGCGCATTCCCAAGTTTCATTATCGCTTCTCAAAAACGCTTGAGAATTTTTCAAATACAATTTAACTAATTAAATGCGCTTTTAGACAAAAGCAAAGCGGGTGCGTTCCAACCCAACCAGGAAGTGGCTGTTTGAAGAAGAAAAGTCATTGATTGAATTTTTGACACAAAACAGGGATTTTGAGGTATATCTATTAATTACAATACAACTTAGAAGTAATCTATTATAATTTTAATTATAGAATCCAACGTCTCAAATGTATTATAGACGATTTGCAAAAGAGAGCAACATTGCGGTGGACTGGAACTGACACGCTTGAAGGTTCGTTATATGCGTACAACATACATATAACAAAGCAAAAGCAGGGGTAGGTAAAGGTTGGTATCCAGCTCTCAAGTAATGGCTCAAGAAAAAAAATACATTATTTCTTCAAATTAATCTGACAGCAAGTTACGCATTGTGAATGATCCACATTAGAAGAGCAAGAGAGAATAAACAAAGAAAATAAAATTTGTGCGTAATATGTATGTATGTATGTATGTGTGTTGTAACATAAGTATTTTCCTTGCGATTTGAGGAATGTTGTTGATGATTGGTAAGTTTTATACAACATTTCAAAATGAGATATACATCATAATAATGATTTTAACTAATTTTGGATTTAATTAATAATTTAACGATTACTTTGAATTTCCTTCAAGAAACAATTGTTGATTTGATGTTTCTTCGCAAAACCAGGTTTGCCATATTCGCATTTTATTGAAAAAAAGTATTAAAAATTAGTACTAGATTACTTTAGAGCTGCATACTAGCACAAGTAAATTTATCGCAGGAAAGTTTCTTGTCCGTTTCTTAAGCGTTTTTTTTATATGAAGTTTTTACATTTCTTGAGAACTGGATACTAAGCTTAAGATTTTGTTTTGTAAAGAAAACAAAATTTTCACTGTTACTGCGTGCGTATAGAAGTGAAGCAAATAGTATTGAGGACAATTGCGAATTTGTGTAAATGGCAAATAAATCGCATCAGAACTTGAGAATTTAAATGTTATTCATTCTTCTAAGTGCCAGAATAACTAGACATTTTTATTTCAGCTTTTTTATGAAATGGATGAAATTTTCGGCGGTAGAGTGGTTGAGTCAGCAGCAATTAACTAGAGTTTGGAGAACAACGAAAACTATTCGGAAGTAGACCTTAACGAGTCAGCGTCTTCTGCGGTTGTATGCGAAGACGAATGTATAAATAAGAAAATTCGTAAAGGAATATATTCCAGAACTGCGGCATCAGATATTCTGCAATTTCAGTCTGAAATGATACAGCTGAAAAAGCAGAAAATTGAGCAAGAAATAGTTGGAATTAAGAGAAAGGGAATTGATGATTAAAGAAAAAGAAGTGGAGTTAAGGGAAAAGCAAGAACTATTGCTAAAAGACAAAGTCTCCATTTCTTTGTCTCCATTTCTTTGTCTTTTAGTAATAATCTGAAACTAAAATAATTGGAAAGTAATGAAAAATTAAAAATAATGGAAATACAAATGAAAAAAAGATTGGCAATGAAGTGGATGAAGTGGTGCAAGAGAATTTTAAATTACCTGAAGTGAATTAATGTACCTTAGGTTTATTTTTAATAATTACTTTTTATATTAATTTTTAAATAAAAAAACATTTTTACATATGTATTAATTAAATAAGTGAATAGTAAATATACGTTTAAATAATGATGTATTTTAAGTTAATCTATGATATTGTATGAAGTCAAGAAGGCTAGATCTTGTGTTACTTCATGGTGGTAAGCTATACTGAGGTGGGTTGATTTCAACGCTTTCTTCGATTTCAATTTGGAAATTGATTAGCATATTATGGAGAATGCAGCATACCATGATCCACCCATTGCATTCTTTTTTATTTTGCTCGTTTATTATTTGATACTTCAATTCCTCCAAGCTACTGAATATTTCTTTAAAAATGCCAAAACAATTCTTAATTCGCACACGACATTTTGAAAATTATTTATCGAAACATTTTCTTTCTTCCGTAGTTTAGTCCGTACTATTTTGCCTAAACTGACGTCGTTCAAAATTGCTAGAGTGGATATGCGCTATCTCCAGCAATCCACTGAGAGTTGGATAAAAACCGTTGATGATGTTTTGCAAGAGGGATATTCAAGAAGATTTTGGCGTCATGAACACTTTCAGGGTATCCTATTGTGACTTGTTTAATTCGTAGCCTATAGTCACAAACAGCTTGCATTTTAATAGCATATTGTGTTTTTGTGAATAAAAAAGTTCAGGTTTTTTGGCTGGCGCTTCAGCCAACTTTAATTCGGATCCATCAATATATCCTATACAACCTGGCATCTCTTTCCGCGTTGCAGTAACAATTGCCAACCGTTCATTTTCATTTGGCCAAAACAGAAACTTCTCTTTTAATTTCAATATTGCTTTAAATACGCGCTTAGTTATATTTTGAATAGTTCCTCCATCACCCACGCCAAACAATGAAGCAACCTTTCGTATAGATAATCCCTCTCCGGAAGATCCCCACCTAAATAGCACTATTTTTAATTGTAAATCTAAAGGAAGTTGTATCCCCTAGAATTTGTGTTAAATACAAAGCTCATCTAGTATGCGCCGAAATTCGTCCTGGCGAACATGAATCATTTCGTTGAAACGGCTGTCATCAAAGTTCCTAAGTACATTATGTCGCCATTGGGATGACTTTGGTATTCCGAGATGAACACTTCTACGAGTGTTTAATAAACAAAGTAAACTCAGTGAAAAAATTTCAAACATTTCGTCCGCATCTTCGTCGTCGCCTAGGAATTAATTTTACGTAAATAAATATCAAAATGAGACTTGCTTATAATGGCAAAACTGGAGTCAAGTAAGTATCATCAGGTTTAATGCCTGATTATTTTCAAATTTTCACTTCTCCTTGGTATTTCGACTGCGAAATACTTATTTTTGCCAATGTGGTAATTTATGTTTTTTCAATCAGCTGATTGATAAGTGATTTACGACAAAAATTTATAACGACGTGTTCACAACCATTGTATTTTTTCTTAATTTTTGTTTATGACTTATAACTTTATGACACGTTGTGAGTACCCCAATTGTCTTAGTTTTTGGAAATAAGTTCAGAAGTTGAATAATGGGCACGCAAGCGGTTGCATAACAGCAAATTTTGAGAATTTGTCAATATGAGTCAGGAAGGCATATTATGGATTTGGAGTTAACCCAAGAGTTTGTGTTTTGAGATGTTTATCGTATTTTGTCTTAGTGCATATTTTGCAATTTATTATAACCTCATTGGCTAATTTTGCCATTTTCGGGAAATAATAATTACGAGGTATTTGTTTTACGTTTTCTTGAGCGGCACTATGCGGTTTGTTCGGTTGTGCTGATTTTGATATGTTCATAATGGTCGGTAATATCTATCACGAGATTTTTGCAATGCCAAAATTTGGTTACTAGAAGGTATAGTACCAAATTATTTTATATATTGGCAATACATCGCTTTTGCTGTGTCTGTGTTAATTTGTGATTTGATTCACTCGAATAAAGTGTTTTTATGTGTGAAACTTACTAGATTTTATTTTTTTGCCAAGGAGTATAATATTCCTTTTTAATGGAAAATTTGCTTCTTCGAGAACAACGGAACAATTTAAAGGTTGTCAGTCGTATGAACCATGTAGGTTAATGATAGTTCGCTGGGAATCGTTGCAGCGTCTCACTGGACCTCATTCTCAATGGTATTTAGACTTTGTCGGGACAGGGCATGTGCCACGGAGAGTTCCTTGCCTGGTTTATAAAATACGTTTGTATTGTGTTCATTAATATATAATTTCTACTTTTTAATATTAGCTATACACATTTTTCGGCTCAATATACTTGTACTCCTTCATGGTCCTAACTTTTTCAAGATCAATTTTTGCTCCATTTTTGAAGTCTAGAATTCATTGCTTTCCTTAAAAAACTTCGATTTTTCTTGTGGAACT
Source organism: Bactrocera zonata (assembly GCA_037783105.1). NCBI lineage: Eukaryota > Metazoa > Arthropoda > Insecta > Diptera > Tephritidae > Bactrocera > Bactrocera zonata. Next base: position 1,263,375 of record JBAWJQ010001698.1, read on the forward strand.
CTCATTTCGAAATTATACTGATATATTGCACATGCTCAGTTTTGTTTTTAGAAAATAATATTACGTCATCAACATAAATGTTTCTGTTTTCTCATAATGATCTCAGTAGTCGTTTGAAAAATAATCCCTGCCTTTTACCTTTGGTTTGGCAAAACCAAAAACCGGCAAAATTATTATTTTCCACGGTTCACCGGTTATAGAAATGAAGTTTTTCGTGGTCTTTTTCTGCTAAATAAATCTGATTATACCTCGACTTTAGATCTAAGGTTGTGAAAATTTTTGCCGACCCTAGATTGGCATAAGCAGAGCAAATCTTGGCATTGGACATTGATCGACTACAATTTGTCGGTTTAATTTCATAAATTAGATAACTGATCGTTTATTTTATATTTACCAGTATCAACACCTTTTTTGTCAACAACTGGTTTCATCTTTAAGTAATTGGTTGATTGCATTATTTATGAAATCTGAACCTACCAACGGATAATTTCATAATTTATTATAAATTGGTTCGTTGTCTACAGTGAGAAACGTATCGACGTCCGCAATGCCTCCTTAGAATTCGAAAATGCCTTTGTTCCTTTTAGTATAGTGCCTCTGAATTCCGTTTTAATGGATGTGGGCACTGCAATGACGCAAACATCTGTGAAGTTTACATTGTCACATTAATGGTACTGCAATTGTTTAGATTTAATTAATATTGTTGTCTTGTAAATTTAACGGTATTTTTGCTTGTGTTAACAAATCGAATGCTATAATGGCGTCAAATAAAGTTAGTTTGTCTGGCACAAAAAATGGGTGAAGTTTGAAGACTTTCATCAGACATGTATTTGTTGTTTTACTTCAGCCACAAACTGAGCATACAGTTTCCGTCCCTTTGCCAATTAATATTTTTAAAGTTCTCCGGTCCAGCTGTCATATGTTGGAAGGCAGTTCTATAGCAATGCGTCATTATAATAATAATACCCAACGGTTACCCTCCTCCCGCCCAACCGACGCGAGGGGCGCAGCCGAGTCATAAAAGGCAAGAGAGTTTTAAGCGTTGCGATCTTAAGCTGCTCAGCTACAGAAACAAAAATTTCTACAGCCAAAATTAAGAATTAAATTAAAGTTTATAATTTTACTTGTTAAGAGTAGATAAAATAATTTTTTTAATTGTAAAAAAAGAGTCTGTTAAATCAAACGTGCTGGAATGAAAATTGAAATCGTGACATATACGGCGGAATGGTTCGTTTAACTCAAAATTTGTTCTAGAAAATTTCAAAAGTAAGGATCTAAACTGCCTGGTAGAGCGAGCGGGGACGTTAAAATTAATATCAGATAAGAGAGATGGGCTACAGACTGACCCATTCATGAGTTTTACAAGAAATATTATACCAAGCATCTCCCTACGACTAGCGGGTGTCGGGAGATTTATAAGTTTTAAACGGTTAGTGTAAGGGGGAAGATTTAAACTGGAATCCCAATGCAAATGATTTAAGGCAAAAAGTAAGAATTGTTTTTGAACGGACTCTAACTTATCCGAATGGACTTGGTAACTAGGGTTCCATACCACAGAAGCATACTCTAATATAGGCCTCACCAGAGATGTAAAAAGAATTTTTGTGGCAAGCGGATCTCTAAATTCTTTAGACCAACGCTTGACAAAACTAAGAGTGCCTTTAGCTTTAAAAACCGTGGAAGATACGTGAAGATTAAAATTAAGTTTAGGGTCCATAGTTACTCCCAGATCAACAAAACTGCATACTTGCTCCAACCTAAAGTTTTGTATTGTGTATGAAGTTGGGTCTACAGATCTACGTGAAAAGCACATTGTTTTACATTTTTTAAGGTTCAATGGCATGTCATTTCTATCACACCAGGAAACTAGGTTGTTTAAGTCTGTTTGCAACTGGCATCTTTCGTTGTTTGAAGCATACGTTTTAAAAAGTTTTACATCGTCAGCATATAATAAGACTTTTGAAAACTTAACAACAGATGATATGTCATTAATAAATAACAAGAACAGAATTGGACCAAGATGGCTACCTTGTGGAACGCCTGAAGGAACATTGATTATGTCAGAAAAAGTATTGTTAAATAAGACTTGTTGAATTCTATTGCTAAGATAAGAAGCAACCCATTTTAGAAATATTGGTTGAAAACCAAAAAGATGAAGTTTATTCAAAAGAATTGAATGGTTTACTTTATCAAAAGCTTTACTGAAATCTGTGTATATAACATCAGTATTCTTATTCTCCCTAAAGCCAGCTGATACATGTGATACGAATTCAAGCAAGTTAGTTATTGTAGATTTCCCTTTACGAAAACCGTGCTGAGAACAAGAAATTAGTGGAGAGATCCGGAAGGTTATGTCGTCTGTTATAATTGCTTCAAAAAGTTTAGGTATTGCAGACAACTTTGCTATTCCCCTATAGTTTTCAATAGATGACCTAAATCCACTCTTATGTAAAGGAATTATAAATGACTTTTTCCATATGGGTGGAAATAAGCCTTGCATAAGAGATGAGTTAAATAGTTTTGTTAGGGGTTGGTATAAATATTTGGCACATTTCTTAAGAAAGCATGAGGGAATCATATCTGGGCCATAATTGTATGATTGTTCTAACATGTTCAACTGATATAAGACGTCTTCTTCGGAAATGGTAGGCGCATTAATGACAGAAATCGGACATAACTTGTGCTGATGCGGAACATTTTTTGCAGATTTTGGAGAGTAATTGGACTTAAAGAATTCAGCGAACATATTAGAAATGGTGTGATTGTCACTAGACATACAAGACTTATATTTCATAGCGGACGGAAAGTTAGAAATCCTGCGTTTGGAGTTGACGAAACCATAGAACAATTTTGGATTACATATAATATTATTTTTTGCTTTATTTATATAATTATTATAACATATTTTGTTAAGTTCAGCAAATTGTCGACGCAATTTAGAATATTTTGAATAGTCAGCAACTAAACCAGTTTTTTTTTTTTAAAGTTTAAAAGCACGAGATTTTCTATTTTTTAATTTACATAATTCTTTCGAAAACCATAAATTAGAACTCCTTTTTTGAGTAACAATAAACTTCGGAACATATTTTTCAAATAAGTTTAAAATAGTTTCGTTAAAGTGGGAAGCACTAAATTCAATATTGCCACTGTAATCTGGCCAAGTTACTTTAGAAAGTTCGTAATTAATCTTCTTAAAATTAGCTTTCGCAAAGTTGAACCGAAAACAAAGGTCTTGTGTATTGTTAAGAGCAAATTTGGTTATGATTTCGATGTTAATTTCCAAAGCAGGATGATGCGGGTCCTCTGGCCGAACCAAAGGATCACATCGGACAACGGAGAACATTGAAGCGTTATCAACATAAACTAGATCTAAGAACTTACCAAACTCGTTTGAAATTAAATTAATTTGGTTAAGACCCAACTCCGACATTTCATCTAAGAACTCGTTAAAACATAAGCGAGTACTAATAGGAATGGTGCAATCATCAATAGATTTCCATGATACGCACGATAAATTGAAATCTCCCAAAACCATCATGGAATCAGTATTATTAGACATTGAGGAAACCTTATTTATTAATGAAGCATGCTGCAAATATACAGATATGTTCGAGTGAGGCGGTATGTAAGATAAAGTTAAGTAGATATGGCCACTATTAGCACAAATACGAATGCACTTAAATTCTATGAAGTCTGCATGCGAAACATCGACTTCTTCAGATGGAATTGAAGAATGAACAGCAAACAAGACACCACCTCTTTTCTGTCTAGCCGGTCATATCTAAAGATTTGGAATTCGCTGATGAATATTTCATTATCAAAAATGTGAGGCTTTAGCCAAGTTTCCGTGAAAGCAATGATTTTAAGGTTACAATGAATGCTGTTTAAATACAAATCAGCAAGTTTTGTATTAAGACCTCTAACATTTTGATAATAAACAATCAGCGAATTATTGTTAATTAGTTTTTTTGTAATACTGGGATTTCTTGGCAATTTGGTGATAACTACAGGGGGCTTATCACGTTTGTGCTCGAATTCGCGCACAAAAACCCCCGATGGCCAGAATGAGTTATCAAGTATCGATTGAAAACTGTCTGCGGATACGTTGATTTTAAACGACGAAATATCTCTGTTGTATTTGAAATTAAATTTACGGATGTCTGTATCTTCCGTTTTTAATTTCGACGGGATGTAATTTTTTATATCGTCGACTGTGGTATCCGCAGCAAGTCTCGAGACAAATATTGCCTTTTTCCGCGGAATTACCACTAAGTTTTTATTAGCAGATTTGGACGTATTTGCAGGCGGATCTTGGGAAGTTTTCCGCTTACTGTGTTCAGTAACAGTATTCACTGTGTCCTGAGCAGACGGAACTTTCTCACCTTGAGGACAAGGGGATGACAGATTGATAAGGTCGACAGTGGGTGGGGGCATTCGTTTTAAGGAGGAAACAGTGGTATCTTCATCAGACGGACGTTTACGTTTTGATGAAGGTTTTTGATTCTCTTCCTGAACATTTAGGCATCTAAATGATTGAAAAAGCATTTCATAATGCCTAAATTTTTCAGTAAGGGTTTCAAGCTCATGACCAATCTCCTTGAAACCATTACGCGCTTGCTTAATGACTTTAAACAATTCGAATTCAGTTGGTCTGCATTTTAAGCAAGACCAGCGCAATCCCTTACTCTCAAGAATTGAATCTAATATCCTACCTGTCAGTCCAGCACATTTAAGATGGGCAAGCCCATCACAAAGCCAGCAAGAAACAAAGCGTTCCGACTCGCCTTTTTCAGAGCAGTCCGGAAAGTTACAAGTCATAATGAGTAAAAAAAAAAGCAAAAAAAGAAGAAGAAAAAAAAACAATATTAAATAGAAATATAAAAATGGTAAATAATAAATGAACAACGAGCAATGACAAAAATATTTATGAAAAATGAATGCAATAAAAATTGATGGTTATCAAAGATAACAACCAATGTAGCGAGCAGTTTGAGATGCACTGTAATACGCGAAAAGTAAGAAACTCGCGAACAGCTGTGGACAAAGATGGAAACGAATAAAAACAAGAAAGAAATTTAAGTAAGCAAAGTAAATTAACACTAACAATTGCACTACTTAAAATGTAGCACAACAACAAATTTAAAATGACTCGGCGGAATAAATTAAAATTAGCCAACACACAATTACTAAATATCAATTGATTCAACAGCACAATATAACACTGATACTTATCGTAAAAGATCACTTAATCCAGACACTTTCAAATAAAGTTTTAAATAAAATTAAACAAATTCGCCAGAGCACGAAACAAAGCACAGCTGAACACGAGAAGGGTTGCCAATTAATTGCCATTATCACCTAATGATTCGGCTTCCCCGGTCTCTCCATATTCCGATTCTTTGAACAAAGTTGTTTAGCTTCTGGAGCATTAGCCTCGTACCCTATCACAATAGACTTCTCTTCACTTCGGACGTATTTGGTTTTTTTGGGCCTCTTCGCCCCTATTTTATTGTTTTGGAAACCTTATCTCATGCCTAAACCTAGAGGAGTCAACTTCAATTGGCTCCGGTGTTTGCCCGGGGTCTTCTTTTTTATTTTTCTCTTGGTTTGCATGAATTGTTGTTTCTTGGCGAAATGCGGGTTTCCTATATTGTTCCGTTCGTTCTTAATATGTTTTTGTTTTTTGGAATATGAGCACGTCCTATACTCTTTTTTGGTCTGTTTAATTCCTTGCAATGGTCGAAAACATACTGCGTTCGATGCTAGCTTTTAGCCAATGCTAAAAAGATGGTAGTTGTTTCTTCCTTATAATAAAGACAATAGATTTAAGGAACTTCTTTAGGCCAAAAATGAAGGCATAAAGTGAGTTAGCTCTAAACTTCTCATTTAGTGGCTTAGACTTTCCCGTTTCATGTGTCATTACAATTTTTTTGGTAACTAATGTTAGTTTTGTTTTTAACCTAATTGTATTATTACATTACACTTGGTTGGCTTGTCTAAACATTTCAGATCCTTGCCTCAAAAGCGTGGTTTTGTCTGTATACGAGCAATCTAGTCTAGTAATGATTACATCGTGGTAATGCATGCAACACAGAGCTGCAACGAGTATGATTAAATCAGAACAAAGTTCTTCATAGACAAAATTGTTGAACAATTCGAGTACCCGCCAGCGTCAACTGATTTGATGCAACATGAATGCATGAATTTGATGCAAGTGTTACGAGGATGATATACAAACCGAAGGCTGCATCATCTCGGGTATTTTCTGCTAATGCGAACGTTCATAAACAAATATGTATAAGCTGATCGCTAGTGATTCAAAGTTGTTCTCTATCACTGATTTGAAGAAAAACGGTTCGATTCGTGTACATGAATCTATTTCATTGCCCTCGACGCCTTTATGATCTGGCACCAAGTAGGAGTGAAGTTGCGTATACCTGGCAACCCTTTCCAATACTGTCCGGCTTCACAAGATACTTCTGACTAATATGAGAAACGATGTTACTGCCTTGATTGCTGCTTGGCTGTCTACGCGTAATGAAAAGATGTATTTAGGGCGTTCGCGAATGCAGTAACTCCCTTTTCAAACTTATCACGTAAAGTCTAAGTCTCTTTCTTAATAGTATCTGCCTGTTGAGATCCCAGTTTGTATTACTGGGATTTTTTCTAACCTCGTTTCTGATCTTTGCTCCCGAGCACTCTCCACTCTCCAGTTTTCTACCAGTGCACTTCTACTTGAGTATAGAGTTGTGTCTAGAACGTTTCTGGAAGTGGGTCCGATATAGGTAGGTTCTTCTAGGTACCACCAACGCCTGCTTCCTTCTGCTGGATGTAGCCGTTAGCCTGTGGAGCTCTGCTGTTGGTGCCTCCTAATCATGTGGCATGTAAGAGGATGCAAGGAAAAGAGATTTATCCTTGCCATCCTTCACCGCCACAACCATCAGGACATCTGAAGAAAGACTGTAATCAATATGAGAAAATATATTTTCTCCCACAATATAGCTGATCTTACCTTGTTAATTACGTTTAGGGTGTACGTCACATAATTTTGTGACTTCAGCCCAGCTACATTACCCGATGCAATCGAAGATTCCTGAACTAAGGCCACGTCGTAGTCTCTAATTTAAGAAGAAGCTGGACCGAGACGATCTGCCTCTTGTGGAGGTTCATTTGCAGTCAGCTCTTGGCTTAGGACAATCAGACTGTTGACTGGATTTTGCCTCTACCTCCATCTCCTGTAGAACAAGTGAAGTAGCCAGGATCTCTTCTATTCCGATATCCTTTTCTACTTCACCCGTCTCCAGCGTGTTTTCGTTTCTTGAAGCGAAGGAACATGCTTCCCATACTCCACGCCATCTTTCTGAACCTCGCGTGCAGAAGATTTTTAGCTCCCTTATTGATCTGGGGGATGTAGCTCTGGCCTCCATCTTCGGTGATAGATTTCGCCACGCTTAGCTTCCTCCAGTCGCTAGTTGGCACGTCCGGATTCTGTGGTTGTAACAGCCGCAGAGCATGTTCCGGGTCCACCACGCGAGATATGCTTACCTTCGCTTTGGGCATCGATGGAATACTGCCACGGTCCACTACATGTACCGTTTCGCAATCTCATTCGCTGCCTCTGCTGCCTTGAACGTTTTCGATTTGTGTGTGTGCTTGATGTCTAGCTTTCCGGCTACGTCTTTTAAAGTCCTCTCTTCGGTTCTTTGCCTTCTCTCTGGCCCAAGCCAGCCGTTTCATATCTAAGGTAGGCCATTTTGCTGGACTTGCCCTCGCGAGAGAAGTTCTTTTTCTGCGCTGTTGCTTACAGGACTGTTCAGACAGTCTTCATGAACTGTGACCTGAGCGCTGTAAGGCTGGTTGCCTGCTCCCGTTGCAGTGGAGGTGGCTTTGCTGGAATTATGTATGTAAATATGTCTACAAAAATAATGTTTATAAGCATTGTATATTATGTTCCACTTAAGCTGCAGAGAACATTTTCCTATTTTTTTAAGCTATTTTTTCTTATTCCAATAACTGTAACTATTCTCTTGGATGTTTTAACTCTGGCGACCCAGCTAATAAGATCGCTTTTTCCGCCGGTGAATGCAGCCTCGTCTCCTACCGACGTTTGGACCGATATCCCCGCCCGCTTCGTTCCTTTGTTTTCCTCCCTGCTGAGTTTTGGATTCGGGATCTCTACCACTAGGGTTTTAAATCTACTGTCAAGTACCTCATTAGCAGTGGGGCAAACCAAGTCAACTGATCCAGAGAAATTTCGAAAAATCACCGATTTTGAAAAAAAACGGTACATTCGAATTTTTGGTCATAAGGTGGCATATACAAAAGCCATTATTCGTGCAAAATTTAATCCCATTATATAAATTGCTTCTTGATTTGTTTACTGGAAAGTAAAAGATTTCGCTTATTTTCACAGTGTGACATCGAAATAAAAAGAAAATGTCACATTCCAGGCTTTCTTAGAGGTGTCTAGGAACCTATTTTTCAGAGTACCAAACGAAAAAAAAATTTTTTTTTAATCCACCCTAATATGCATTGATGTTTGACGATGAATATCTCGTAAACGCTTAACTTAATCGAAAATACCATTTTTATAGAGCAGTAAATTTCCTACAAAACTATAATTTTTTTTTATTGAATTATAATTAATAAGAAATAAAAAATTTTCCCAAAAATAATCAAACCTTAACTGTTAATATCTTTTAAACGGTGGGGTTTACGAAAAAATCATAGAGCATTCAATTTCCTACAAAGTCTAAGAAACAAGATATTTTTTCAAGTAGTTGGAAGCGAGATATAAATTTTTCTATCTGATAATAAGAAAAAATAGAAAACTGTATGTAGGAGGACCTTCCCGTTACAATTAAAAACTCATATTTGGAGAGGTTTTCTTAGAGGTGTCTAGGAACCCGTTTTTCAGAGTACGAATCAAAAAAAAAATAATTTTTTTGAATCAACCTAATATACATAACTCATACACTGATCGACATATTTGGCATAAGGTTTGTTAGAAAAACGAAATCATTATGTGTGAGTTGGGGTTGTGTCCACCCGATTTTGTATATTAGGTTGTCAAAAAAGTCTTGCGGTATTTTCGCTAGTTGGTGCTGAAAGCGCGTAGCTCTAGTTTTATTCGTCGCATCGGGTCATGCTATACCTTTTTGGAAAGCTCATTTCACGCGCCAACACGTGTTTCTTTTAAGTCGTTCGTGAGTTATAGCGTCGCAAACATGAAGCAAAATAAAGAGAAAATACGGCATATTTTACAGTACTACTACGATAAAGGCAAAAATGCATCTCAAGCCGCCAATAAAATTTGTGCACCCGATAGAGTTTCCATTTCCACCACACAACGATGGTTTCAACGTTTTCGTTCTGGTGTAGAGGTGGTCGAAGATGAGCCACGCTCCGGACGGCCTGTCGTCGAAAATTGCGATAAAATCGCTGAATTGGTCGAAAGAGACCGGCATAGTAGTCATCAAACTGTTATAAACCATTTGAAGAAGCTTGGAGTCACTAAGAAGCTCGATGTATGGGTGCAACACGAACTGATTCAATAAAAATACCGCAAGACTGATATAACTCAAATAGTTGCCGATATATCCGGTATAAAGTTCCAAAATGTTTCAACTAGGCATATGGGGGCTTAGAGAAGTATTGACCCGATGCAACCCAGGATACTATTCTCTCTGAATTTCAATTTCAACTCTTCCACATTGACCGACATTTTCGGTCAAAAGTCAACAATAGATACTGGGATCCACATACTCGGTACCTAGGGGCTTGTACAATTTTATTTGGACAGTTTTTGATCATAAGGTGGCGTACTTGAAAGGAATTATTAGTACAATTTTTCCCGTTACATTAATTACTTTTTGATTTGTGTATTGGAAAGTGAAAGTAGGAGCAGTTGTAGTCTGATTTTGCCCATTTTCATATTGTCGGTCGGCCCGGTCCCGAGATATGTGATTTCACCAAAAAATGGGTGATACCACGCACATCATCCAAGAAGAATTTAGAATTTAACCTATCTGGTATATTGATTTATTGAGCTTTTAGCAGTTTTGATCATTACCATTATACGGAGAATGAGCGGGGTTATCATCCATCAGGCAGAAGTTCTCATAATTTCTGAGCTCAGCAAATTTGGTTATTCTAGCTTTAGTAATTTAGGAGATATGCACATTTTTTGGCACTACATTTCAAAAGATTTAACTGTTGTCAACCCTTCTACTGCAACATCTATCCTCATAGCATAGAGGAGTTGCTTTTCTGCTACAATTAAGAGCTTTTCCTCGTACGGACCACCTCCAAACCTTTACTTGGAAGCTTTGTTTAATGAAATTTTCATTTTATATTGTGCTTTTGATCAGCAAATACCTATGCGTGTATTTAGTTATTACTTTTAATCATTTATTATTTTATTTATTAAATTATTTTTATTTACCAATTTTGCTTCTCGCCAAGTTTTAGCATCTTCATCGGTGGCCCGGCAGCGTTAAGTTTTATATAGCTTAGAAAACTAACTTACATTTTGCCTTCGATTATTTGTAACTGATTTATTTAAAAGTTTTTGTTTTTAACTGGTAACTACTTTTCTCAAATAGTTAAAGAGTGAAATTTCGATTCTTTCGTGCAAACATCGTACCGTTTGAGGAAATTCCAGATTTTGAAAGTGTGCAGTCGATAGTGAGTACAACATTCTGAAAACAAAAAAAAAAAAAATACATAAATTTCGCTCGTTAACGAGTGCCGCGATTTAGGCCCTGGTTTCAACAAGTCAAGGCTAGCTGCCACACAGTACGTACAACAACCGGATTATTGCGATAAAAATTATATCAAGAAATTCTGACTTTGAATGGCCTCCAAGTAGTTGTGACTTAACAAAACTAGATTAATTTTTGTAGGGTTATTTTACTCGAAAATTGGGTTAATCGAATTCGTTCCTGCAAAAGGTGGAGAGGCCATTTGAATGATGTTAAATTCAGAACTTAATTGTTTCGGTTATACTTCAAACTAAATAAAAAACTGTATGGATTTCTTAACAACAATTGGAAAAGCCCCTTATTTATGGGAGTGGTAGACAAAGGAATAATTTCTTCTTCTTAATTGGCGTAGACACCGCTTATGCGATTATAGCCGAGTTAACAACCGCGTGCCAGTCGTTTCTTCTTTTCGCTACGTGGCGCCAATTGGATATTCCAAGCGAAGCCAGGTCCTTCTCCACTTGGTCCTTCCAACGGAGTGGAGATCTTCCTCTTCCTCTGCTTCCCTCGGCGGGTACTGCGTCGAATACTTTCAGAGCTGGAGTGTTTTCGTCCATCCGGACACCATGACCTAGCCAGCGTAGCCGCTGTCTTTTAATTCGCTGAGCTATGTCAATGTCATCGTATATCTCGTACAGCTCATCGTTCCATCGAATACGACATTCGCCGTGGCCAACGCGCAAAAGACCAAAAATCTTTCGCAGAACTTTTCTCTCGAAAACTCGCAACGTCGACTCATCGGTTGTTGTCATCGTCCATGCCTCTGCACCATATAGCAGGACGGGAATTATGAGCGATTTATAGAGTTTGGTTTTTGTTTGTCGAGAGAGGACTTTGCTTCTCAATTGCCTACTCAGTCCGAAGTAGCACCTGTTGGCAAGAGTAATCCTGCGTTAGATTTCTAGGCTGACATTGTTGGTGGTGTTTACGCTGGTTCCAAGATAGACGAAATTATCTACAACTTCAAAGTTATGACTGTCAACAGTGACGTGAGTGCCAAGTCGCGAGTGCGACGACTGGTTGTTTGATGACAGGAGATATTTCGGCATGCCCTCGTTCACTGCCAGACCCATTCGTTTTGCTTCCTTGTCCAGTCTGGAGAAAGCAGAACTAACGACGCGGGTGTTGAGTTCGAACTATTTTCTCCAGAAGCAGGTTGAAGAAGACGCACGTTAGGGAATCGCCTTGTCCGAAACCTCGTTTTGTATCGAACGGCTCGAAGAGATCTTTCCCGATTCTGACGGAGCTTGTGGTGTTGCTCAACGTCAGCATTCACAGCCGTATTAGTTTTGCGGGGATACCAAATTCAAATATCGCGGCATAAAGACAGCTCCTTTTCGTGCTGTCGAAAGCAGCTTTCAATCCATCGGCCTCTGCCGCTGTGTTGTTCTTCAGGCGGGCAATTGCTATTCGAACCTCTTCATCGTCGGGCAATGAAACGTCTGCTCCATCGTCATCGATTGGGGAATCGGATTCGCCTTCTCCTGGCGTTGTGCGTTCACTACCATTCAGCAGGCTGGAGAAGTGTTCCCTCCATAATTTAAGTATGCTCTGGGCATCGGTGACTAGATCACCTTTGGGGGTTCTACAAGAGTATGCTCCGGTCTTGAAACCTTCTGTAAGTCGCCGCATCTTTTCGTATAATTTTCGAGCATTACTCCTGTCGGCCAGCTTATCAAGCTCTTCGTACTCACGCATTTCGGCCTCATTTTTCGGTCTGCAAATGCGTCTCGCTTCCCTCTTCAACTCTCAGTATCTATTTCATCCCGCGAATCTTGGCTGCAACATAATAGTGGTCCGAGTCGATGTTAGGACCTCGGAGCGCACGCACATCCAAAACACTGGAGACATGTCTTCCGTCTATCACAGTATGATCGATTTGGTTGGTAGTTTTTCGATCCGGAGACAACCAGATAGCTTGATGAATCTTCTTATGCTGGAATCTAGTACAAGAGATAAACATACTTCGGGCTCCGGCGAAGTCGATCAGGCCCAACCCGTTTGGGGATGTTTCCTCGTGGAGGCTGAATTTACCGACCATAGTGCCAAAGACACCTTCTTTGCCCACCCTGACGTTAAAGTCGCCAAGCACGATTTTGACATGGTGGTAAAAGGCATCTTTGGTCACATCGTTCTTCTCTTCCGTCGGGGCGTGGGCGCATATCAGCGATATGTTGAAGAACCTCGCTTTGTCGCGGATTGTGGCTAGACGTTCATTCACCGCAGTGAATGATAGTACTCGGCGACGGAGTCTCTCTCCCAACACGAATCCCACACCAAACTTACGCTCCTTTATATGGCCACTGTAGTAGATACCACAAGGACCTACTCGTCTCTGTCCTTGTCCCGTTAATCGCATTTCTTGGACGGCGGTGATGTCAGCCTTGGTTTTTACGAGGACATCAACCAGCTGGGCAGCGGCACCTTCCCATTTAAGGTACCGGACATTCCAGGTGCATGTCCTCAATTCGTAGTCCTTATTTCGTTTGCCATGGTCGTCATCAAAAGGGGGGTCTCTCATCCGAGGCTGTTTACGCTTTTTCATTGGGGGTGTTTTTTTACGTGGCGGGTCCGAAACCCAGCGCACAACCCTATGCAGGGGATGCTTCGCCTTCTCACTTTAGCTCGCCTTCAAACGGGTGTTCTTAGGGCACCCAGAGGATACTTGGTCAAAGACCGGAAGTCGTGAGCTGCTTGAGTCATATGTAAAAGAATCTTTTCTGGCCACTCCCAAGTGAATGGCGGTCATAAAACTTTCCTCACTTGCGTGAACCTCTACACATGACTCCATCCTCCAAAAAAAAATAACAATTTACATGTAATAAAAAGAAACAAATGTAGAGAAATTCCATTTTATGTGAAGTGATATGTCAGCCAGTTTGAGTTCAAGAATCCAATTATGTAAATTTTCATATTGTAGTGGGCATTACTGAAGATATTAAAGGTGAATAATTATATTCTTCAATTTCGTAGGCAACTTGTTGATTGGAAAGATAAAATTCATTTCAGATAAAAGAATTCAACTTGATATCCCATGTGCACCTAATTTGACTTCCACACCTGTAAAGCCTATAGCAGTATGATATTAAACTGGCCACTTTTACCCCTCAGCCTCAAACCTTTTTGAATACCGCGGATTTTGTATTGTTTTTCGACCAATTTTGCAATATTTATCATAACAAAAGTCTGGGTGCATTAAAAAACGTGTAAACTGTTTTCAAACAACTTGAAGTAAATTAATATTTCAGTAAGAGCCGAAAAAACACTTAACTGTTTATGATATGTTTGGTCGAGATATTACGACACATTTTTCTTTGTTAGAGGTTGGCTTCTTAACATTCTCTCTATAACAAATAACCGTATTGTATCTTAATTTAGTGCTTAGTTACAAAACTTTATAGGCTTTCGTTTAATTGCCTTTTGTGAGAGTGGCACATATGTAATTCTTCATTTCTTCCTCTCATCTCTCGCTTGTATGGAAGACAGGTAAATTTTTTCCTAGGTTAGTACAACTGTCCTTAATTACGATGCCAAAAATTAGCGCGATCTGTCAACCAGTGTGTTTACAGCAGCTGTTTATGTCAGTTGACCTCAGCTCTTGAGTCAATTAACAATGTGCAAAATACATGTGAAACATTTACATCGAAGTTATTTTCTCAAAATGAACTTAGTGATTTAATACGTGATCAAGATAGGTATGATAAAAGAATTGGTCATAGCATTGGGCGTAAAAGGATATTTGTTTAGTGATATTTGCATAAAATTTCCGAACTTGGAATGAAAAAACTATGACTATTCTGGAAAGTGAATTGTGGAAATGTTTGGTGCTGATCGAAAATTCTAGGTAACCATTAAAAAAAAAAAGCATGAAGTTTTGTAAAATATGCTGGAAAACTTTGTAACGAAGCTTTTTGCTGCCCCTGCTTCTCAGAAGTATAAAGTGCTGAGGTATACTCGCCGTGCCCAGGGTTCGTCACAATAAATTTGCAAATATTGGGGCTCTTCTGCGAATCGTACTATATTTAATTTAACTTACATATATATATTAGTTAAAGTTACAAAATTGTCTCCCGCGTTGAAATATCGTCGCCCGAGGGAAGTGCTGTTAGGGTAACGGTTCAATGTGGTCCGTTAGGCCACGTCTGCCGTGTAGGCTTCGCTGACAATATCCTTCGGCGTGCGTTGACGCTCCCGTGCTAGGAAAGGAAAGTTGTCCTGGCGTACACGTTGACTCTGCTCTGCTACGACGACTGCTCCCGGCTATCTCTGCCGGCACTCCTGTAATCTTCGATGACGATGTCTTTGCGTATACGATGACGTTCGCGTGCTACGACGACTACGCTCGGCTACTTCTGCCGACGCTCGTGTAGGCTTCACTAACGCTGTCCTGGTGTACACGTTTACGCTCCTCTGCTACGCTGGAGAGGTCCTTTGTAACCGCGTAAAGATCCCGAACCACGGAAGACTGCGTTAGCGACCGCGATGTTAAAGGTTGAACGTGCGTACGCTGTCACAGTTCCGTGCTGACTCCCTGATCATCTTCCATCTAACTACCCACCAAGCCTGTGCTGCGTGCTAACACATTCGCAACATGTTGCGTTGGGATGGCGTGTGTTGCTGGGACTGCGTATGTTGCTGGCAGTGGCGTGGTTTTACAGCTGCGTATGCATGCTTGTTGTTGTTTCATCTGCTTGCCTGATTTCTCCGTCTCCGTGGTTATCCCATTTAATTGTTTTCGTGGCGTGTTTTTACCGCTGCGCATGCATTCTTGTTGTCATTTCATCTGCATGTCTGTTTCTCAGTCTTCTTGTGTTTCTAGAAGTGGCGTGATTTTCCCGTTGTGTTATGAACAATAGGGTGTGCCTTTATGGGTTGTGTGGACTAAATTCTGTATAGATATTTAGTTCTCACAACTTTCAGACTCTAGGAGTTAATTTTAGGGTTAAAACTAAGTTTTGGAAATTATAGTAAGTGACAAAGAGACGTTCAACCAAGATCTAAGAGGGATGGAGGAATGGTATCAAGGTTGTTGGGATTGTCATATGATGGTAGATTACTACTACTCCTTAAAAAGAAATGGCTTAGATACATTTAAGCCATATTTTTTTTTTAAACAGAACTGACATAATAAATAAATTGTAGTGCAAAATGGAAATAAAGATTTAAAAATAAACTAGAGAAAATCTTATAAAAACATTGATACTTCTATGAACTATGGACACAAATAAAATCGATCCAAATCGATCTCATATCTAAGGCAACAAAATCACTTTAAACCAGAGCTATTTATCAGCCAGGAACTTCGAAGCTTGTTACGGTAGCTGAAAGATCGGTGCAAAATAGCATAGCAACTCTTGAGACCGTATTAAGTTTCAAATTGCTAATAATCGTTTTTATTTTTAGCTACAACTTATTAAAAAAACAGGAATGACTGCGGGTTTTGACAGGATTCAAATGTCAGCGAACCCAAAAAATGCAATCGATGACTACCTATGATGATAATCAATTGCGCCAGTTTGTGAAAACACTAAACCGTGATAATCAGTTGGTTAGTTGGCATTAAATTTAATGTACAATAATATCTGTATTATTTATACAAATATGAAACATATTTTGCACAAATGAAGAAAAGAACCGTATCACCGTCAGCTTTATTGCAAATATATTATTGGAATACTTCAAAAAATGTATCAGCTGAATTAATGAGAGTTACTGTCAGTAGCGATCTCTGATAATACCTCGGATATTAAAAATACTGACTAGATCGAGATATTCAAACTCAGCAAAAAGAGCAACTTACAGCCCCTACACCTTTTATATCGAAACCCTGAATATGGAATGAATTAGACACAAATATTGCTGCAAACATGCCCAAAAATTCTAGCACAACGACGGCAATTATGGTAGAAACCTCCATTTTATTTAAGACTCTGTTGGGATTGAAATTCACTTATGCATATATGTACATATCTTCCGGCATCTCCCATCGGGAGCAGAATGTGTGGTTGAAGCGGGCAGTTCAGTTGAAGCTGAAGAAAGTCCTGCGTTGAACGACAATATGTGCACTAGAAGGCAGAAAGGAATATATTCCAAAACTGCCTTGTCAGATATTTTGCAGGTTCATGGCGAGATCGCAGAGATAAGGAAGCAAAAGCTTAAGATGGATGTTGCAGCAAGGGAAAGGGAAATGTCGATCAAAGAAAAAGAATTAGAGTTAAAAGAAAAAGAAATAGAATTAAAAAAAAAAAAAGAAATTAATGACAAATTAGAAATTGAAAAAATGAAATTACAAATGCAGGAGAGGTTGGCAATGGAAGAGCTTAGGCTAAAATATAAATAATTTTACAATGCACTACATTTTTAGTTCACTTTTGTAATGAATTTATTTCTATTGTTATGTGTTCTTTTTTTTGGAACGAAGTGCCTTACGGCAGGCTTGCAGAAGATAGGGATTTGGCTGCGGGAGCTAACTGAAAAAAAGTGATAGTAAAAACCGTAAGAAATAACCCATAAGAAAACGACTGTAAGATCGCTAGTACTTTTAGGTCTTGCAAAATACAAAAAAAAAAAAAATGCTACACAGATATATAGATAGAACAGTTCTGTACTGTTATGCTTTAAGAACAACTCCAACAGTGGCTTTTGAACTGGCACTAAACCTACCAGTTACACCTCTTCGCTGAAAGCTGCGCAGCAAAATCGGCTATGCGACTACTGGCTGCAGGAAAATTTACGTATACAACATTCGGGCACAGCTCAGTTGGTATTGATGGCTGGGCAATCACCGACTACATGAATCGATTTTTTGGGATTTTGTTACGATCACCAGGCCAATATGTCGGGTTACTAGGTGATATTTTGTCAAGGTTATCGTGCCTATTTATAATAGTGTGATACAACTGTCAACCTTTCGGCTTAATTAGCCGTGAGCCCCAATACATATGCTTTGCATTGTAATCTCCTGCAGCTAGAAATCTATGATCTAGCGTTCCAAAACTTCTTTAACTTGGATGTCTGTAATTTAATACCGAGGTGGGCAGTGTAAAACCGGCAGGTTTAGGTCCCCGCAGCGATTTTTATAGATAATGTTGGAGCTTGTAACTGCGCTGTAACATGAGATTCTAAAGCGTAGTGGTTTAATTGTTTTATAACCAACACAGCTATTCCACCATGTGGCTTTCTATAGGGGTTATTTGTAACATTGAGTCAAAATCCCGGGATGAAGGAATTGTTTATATTCGTAAGATGAGTTTCTGACAAAAGCATAACTTATATTTCATCAAGAAATCTAATAAGCTCAAATTTATGTTAGTTAACACCTATAGCATTCCAAATACAAATGTTCAATACACTCTAATTTGTTGATTAAAAAAGTTTGCAATGTATGATTGGTTAGGGTTGAAAGGCTTAGTTTCAACGCCTCCATTTGGTTGGTTTTAGGACAATTGCATTTGCGCAGTGTTGCCTTTCCCCACATTTGCATAGCTCCTTTGTGTAGCATTATTTGTAATATTCTTCTTTCTATTGGCGTTGGCACCGCTTACGCGATTATAACAGCGCGCCAGTCGTTTCTTCTTTTCCTTACGTGGCGCCAATTGGATATCCCAAGCGAAGCCAGGTCCTTCTCCACTTAGTCTTTCCAACGGAGTGGAGGTCTTCCTCTTCCTCTGCTTCCCCCCGCGGGTACTGCGTCGAATACTTTCAGAGCTGGAGTGTTTTCGTCCATCCGGGCAACATGACCTAGCCAGCGTAGCCGCTGTCTTTTAATTCGCTGAACTATGTCAATGGCGTCGTATATCTCGTACAGCTGATCGAACCTTTCTCTCGAAAACTCTTAAGGTCGACTCATCGGTTGTTGTCATCGTCCAAGCCTTTGCACCGTATAGCAGGACGGAAATTATGAGCGACTTATAGAGTTTGGTTTTTGTTCGTCGAGAGAGGACTTTACTTTTCAATTGCCTACTCAGTCTAAAGTAGCACCTGTTGGCAAGAGTAATCCTGCGTTGGATTTCCAGGCTGACATTGTTGGTGGTGTTAATACTGGTTCCTAAATAGACGAAATTATCTACAACTTCAAAGTTATGACTGTCAACAGTGACGTGAGAGCCAAGTCGCGAGTGCGACGACTCTTTGTTTGATGACATGAAGATATTTCGTCTTGCCCTCGTTCACTGCCAGACCCATTTGCTTTGCTTCCTTGTCTAGCCTGGAGAAAGCAGAACTAATGGGGCGGGTGTTGAGGCCGATGATATCAATATCATCGGATACGCCACCAGTTTCACACTCTTATAGAAGATGATACCTTCTCTATTTAGTTCCGCAGCTCGAACTATTTTCTCCAGAAGCAGGTTGAAAAAGTCGCACGATAGGGAATCGCCTTGTCTGAAACCTCGTTTGGTATCGAACGGCTCGGAGAGGTCCTTCCCGATTCTAACGGAGCTTTTCGTGTTGCTCAACGTCACCTTACACAGCCGTATTAGTTTTGCGGGGATACCAAATTCAGACATCGCGGCATAGAGGCAGCTCCTTTTCGTCCTGTCGAAAGCAGCTTTGAAATCGACGAAGAAGTGGTGTGTGTCGGTTCTCCTTTCGCGAGTCTTGTCCAAGATTTTGCGCATGGTGAATATCTGGTTGGTTGTTGATTTGCCAAGTCTAAAGCCACACTGATAAGGTCCAATCAGTTTGTTGACGGTGGGCTTCAATCTTTCACACAATACCCTCGATAGAACCTTATATACGATGTTGAGGAATTCAATCCCACGGTAGTTGGCGCAGATTGTGGGGTCTCCTTTTTTATGGATTGGGCATAGCACACTTAAATTCCAATCGTTGGGCATGCTTTCGTCCGACCATATTTTACAAAGAAGCTGATGCATGCTCCTTACCAGTTCTTCGCCGCCGTGTTTGAATAGCTCGGCCGGCAATCCGTCGGCCCCTGCCGCTTTGTTGTTCTTCAGGCGGGCAATTGCTATTCGAACCTCTTCATGGTCGGGCAATGGAACGTCTGTGCCATCGTCATCGATTGGGGAATCGGGTTCGCCTTCTCCTGGCGTTGTGCTTTCACTGCCATTCAGCAGGCTGGAGAAGTGTTCCCTCCATAATTTAAGTATTTTCTGGGCATCGGTGACTAGATCACCTTTGGGGGTTCTACAAGATATGAAAAATATTTGTAAGATTACCCGGTTTTAAAATATGGACTGGGATTTCAATATTTTCGTTAGGAGGAATATTTAACACTTGATTACGACGTGCTTGTATTCCAACATACAATTTCGTTGTGTTTAGTGCAAGCACTTTAGTCACTCAGTTTGATTCTCCCACAATTACTACAACAGTATATTTTGATGTAGGATGTACTATAAATCACCACACACCACGCATACACGATATGCATTGTACCGAACCATTTCATTAATATGTTTAGTCAGCGGCAAATTTTGAAAATTGGTTGTGGAATTTTGTTTCTGTTGAACATTTTAACTACTCTAGTGTCAAGCGACATACTTTTTAAATCTAAAACTAATAAGAAGAAAACGAATTGTAACTAGTAAAGGTTCGAATGCAACCGAACATATTATGCTCTTGCAACTTGCAAGAATTAAAGCCAGGGAAATACTATAAGGTTTAAAACCAATCACATAGAGTAAAGACAGCCGGATGTTCGAAAATGCTGATATTAGTTTTATCTATCTTAGGCATAAAGATACACTGTTACAAATAAAACACGCGCTTTTTATTTTCATTGAGATAACTAACATATTGGCCGATATACGCTGTACGAAGTCACACCGAATTTTGAAAATCTTTATATTAAATATATGGTGGCTAAGGGAAGTATTGGTCCTATTCAACCCAATTTAGATATGCAGACGTACCGTTATAACAGAAGGATTATCCTTTAATTTTAGTTACATATATCACACATTCACCGATATTTTCGATCAAAAGTCAACTATACGTGCCGGGGTCGAAATACTGCGTACCTAGGGCTTGAACAGTTTTTATTGGATTTAAATAATTTTTGGTCATAAGGTGGCACACACTAAAGACATTGTTCGTGCAAAGTTTTATCTCATTATATTAAACGCTTCTTGATTTACATTTTGTAAACTGAACGAATCAAGTGGAATATAAACTTGTGTTTCATGGAAAGTAGGCGTTGCTGTGGTCCGATTTCGTCTATTTTCACAATTTACTCACAAAGTGTCATAAAGCATTGTAAAATCATAAAATCATAAATTTGTATACTAGTTTAAAAAATTTGTTGTTGGATTGCATACTAAAATACATTTACGCAAATATAACTCTGAACGCAAAATTTTCGGATCGTTATAACTTTATGAGACTATTAGGCAATTCACAAGCTTTGTTGTAAGTCTTATGTCACATTTTAATATTTAAAAAAAATACGACACTTTTGAGCACCCTTTACTGTTGTATGTCATATTTTGTCATATTTCTATACTTAATTAGCTGATAGTGAAAAATTTAGAAGACAGAAATGCCACGAGAAATTCAGAAAAATAAAATTATAGCTTCTTTATGTGAAAATCATGCATTGGCTCTATTAGGAGTTAAATCAAGTGAGTATGCATACATTTCTTCATTAAATACACATATTTATACTTTACCAGGTGACGAAGAAGACGAAGTTATTGAAAGTTTTTTGATCAGCATGAGCTGTTTGTTGAGCAACAGAAGAAGCGTTCATTTCGGCTTACCAAAATATTCCAGTTGGCGGCGAAATGTGATAAGGAATCTTGACGAAAGCAGATTCAATCAGATGCTTCGTGTTCGCCCGGAGGAATGCGAACGTATCTTAGAATTAATTAAAAATGACGCTGTTTTTTAAGACAAGTTCAAGCGCTTCACAACTTCCAATCGAACTGCAACTCAAAATAGTGCTGTATCGGTTGGGATCTTCTGGCGACGGACAATCTGTTCGCACAGAGGCTTCCTTATTTGGTGTGGGTGATGGAGGCACTATTAAAAATGTAACGCAACGAATTTTTAAAGCTATATTGCGATTAAAAAATGAGTTTTTATACAGGCCTAATGAAAGAGAAAGACTGGAAATTGTGTCCGCAACTGCGAAAGAAATGCCAGGGTGTGTGGGTTACATCGATGGTTCCGAAATAAAATTATCTGAAGCACCAATTATGCAGCACGAAATTTACTATTCGCGTAAACGTCAATATTCTGTAAAACTACAAGCGATTTGTGACTATAAATTGCGCATAAGACAGGTGACGATTGGTTACCCAGGCAGTGTGCATGACGCGAAAATATTTTCAAAATGTTCACTAGCAAAGCATCCGGAATGATTCTTGTCGACATCACAGTGGGTCGCGGGAGATAGTGCCTATCCACTGAAACCATATTTAATAACGCCCTTCCGGCAAAACAGTGTTGAACATAGAAAAGAAGAAAGGGATTTATTCAACGCGTATTTTTCCAAATACCGTGTACGAATTGAGAATTGTTTTGGTCTTTTGAAAGAGAAATTCGGTAGTTTAAAGGATCTTAAATTTAGAATGCTTTCAAAGTCAAATAAGAAGGAATGCAATGACTGGATTATGGTGTGTTGTATTCTTCACAACATGTTAATCAGTTTCGATATAGATAATGCAAACAGCAATGAAGTTTTGATGCCTCAATTCCCTTTATCATCAGAAAATATTACGAGAAATTGCTTGCTTCGTTATATACAAAATCAAAATATTTAATACTTATACACATATGTATATGCATTTGTTCTTCAATCATACAAGTTAATAAAAATGCATGATTATTTTGCTTAATTATAATCCAACTATATTTTTTATTTTGGTTCTTTTATTTTGGGTTAGGTACATTTATCATTTCATTTTCGTATTCTTCAAAAGGCACTAAGTGTTAATATCACAACAAAACTTATAACATAAAAACTTCATTTAAAACATAAAAAAAAACACATAATAATAGAAATAAATTCATAACAAAAGTGAACTAAAAATGTAGTGCATTGTAAAATTATTTATATTTTAGCCTAAGCTTTTCCATTGCCAACCTCTCCTGCATTTGTAATTTCATTTTTTCAATTTCCAATTTGTCATTAATTTCTTTTTTTTTTAATTCTATTTATTTTTCTTTTAACTCTAATTCTTTTTCTTTGATCGACATTTCCCTTTCCCTTGCTGCAACATCCATCTTAAGCTTTTGCTTCCTTATCTCTGCGATCTCGCCATGAACCTGCGAAATATCTGACAAGGCAGTTTTGGAATATATTCCTTTCTGCCTTCTAGTGCACATATTGTCGTTCAACGCAGGACTTTCTTCAGCTTCAACTGCCCGCTTCAATCACACATTCTGCTCCCGATGGACTTGTAGAATCGCTTTCTAACAGCGTCACCAAACTGTCTTCCACTACTGCAGAACATTTTAATCTGCTGCCGAAAATATCGTCCAACTCCTCATAGAAAAAACACATTTTTCTTAAAGTATCTATAGAAAAAATAATGGTCACAATTAAAAAAAAGAGACTTCCTTAAAAGAATTTACTTTTTATTGTGTCGCCTTCCATACTTCCTGCGTCTGTCGACCCTTCCCTTGCTTTGTTATAATTAGTGCGCATATTGCGTACTTTTGCGCGCACTGCTTTCCATCCTACCGTCAGCTGCGTGTCTTCGATGAAACGACCATAAAAGCTTTGAGCCGTTGGTTTCTTTAAAAAAAAAATTACTTGACTTTATTTGTTTTTTTTTTAATTAAAATGACAAACCTTGAAACTTTTATTTTCCATTAGGAACTCCACAAGCGCTTTTTCTTCTGCCGCATTCCACTTATGTACCGGGTTGAAACGGCGGCGTTTTGGTTTACACTGCAATAAAATCATTTGCAACCACATAAACATCAAAATATTTTCATATTTCACTTAAATTCAACTTAATTTACCTGAATATCGTGGTGTCCTTTATTAAATTTATTAATTTCAAACACTTGAACGCCAATACGAGTAATAAGAAAGTAAACAAATACAGCTGATAGAATAGCGAACTCAAGAAACATACCACGCAGCGTCGTATTTGTAAACAAATACAGCCGATAGAATAGCGAACTCAATAAACATACCACGCTGTGTTGTATCAGTCATATTTTAATTTTGCATGTGAAACAACAACAGTGTTAATATGACAGTCATAAAAAATATGACAATATGACGATATGACACACTATGACACCTTGTGAATACCCTAAGTGTTCATTTGTTCAATTTATTATTTTTAGTTTTGACGCTTGTAGGTATAGTCGTTTGGAATTTCATGAGTGCGTAACAGCTACGAGTTCTTGTTGCAGTTTAATTTACATTACACCGTCTTGATAGAGCTTTCATTTAATGTAATAAGTAATAATTTCACACGGGTGATCGTTTTGAACTTTTGAGAATAATTTGTAATAAATACATAAACTAAGGCGCAGTTATAGATAATGCAGTCGATTTTGGAATGGTATGTTGATTTTTCTGTGTATAATTTATTGGCTCGGAAAAGTTTTTTATTGCGTCCCTTGCATGGAGCGATTTCTGCTGTTAGAATTAAACAATTTTTGAAATACTGCAAATGTCATTTGGCACAGTAACTGATTGTTGATTGTGCACTATATGCAGTTACGGGCAGTACTACGTGCAATAACTTGCAGTATCATATGTTGACCACATTTTTTCTTCGTGCAACAGTCTCGTCGTCCTGCAGGTGAGAAATAATGTTCAATATTGTCCTACTTGACGCAACCAAAAAAGAGACGCATAAGTTATAAATCATCAAGAAATAAACACACTATTTCAGAATCGACGGAAGTATCATTAAATGGAATCTCTAATCATCATCCAGACAAGAAAATGTGACATCGGTTGATTCCAGTTTTGGAATGCTTGTCAGCTCTAATGTTCCAAACGTTTCATAATGAATCTATCGCTTTGGAGTCTTCTACTGATATTGATACTTATTTGGGAATAAATATAGTTCCGATGCTCGATATATGAAAAATATGTCACAAAGCACCCCACGCTTTTCTCACAATAATGCAGGAAATTTTTCTTCATTATTATTGATAGTTTATGCAAAGAATTATTTTTCACTTTTTAGTTTGATATGCTTTAAAAGCGTGTTTTTTAGTTTTTTTAAACTATATTTATTTTTGATTTTTTAGTTTGATGTGAGAAACCCCGAATTTGTTAAAATATGAACTATGACATGTAGTATTGGTTAAGTAAATCGATAATTAGGTAGCATTTAATATCTACGTAAACCTCGTAACCTTTCATGATTAATTGTTACATTATTTGCGACCAAGTTCTATTGACGACTTTACGAATTATTACTTCTTAATCGAATCATTTCTTCTAAAGCTTCACTGTTACATGGGGTTTTACCTGTCAACTTTGAACAGTCTAGTTCTTCAATTCGAATAGATTTTGAGTAGATGAAGTCTTGAAAAATCATCTGCCAAGCAACTTATATAAGTAGGATTATTCAAGATAAAATAATCGACTGTTGTGGAATGGAAATAGTCAATAAAATTCTCAAACGTGATAATGAGTCTGGCTTTTACGCTGTAATTTTTAACGAATCTCCAGATGCAGCAGGAAAGGCTCAGGTATGAAAAAATAATTGTTACAATACCATTTTACGAAATTGACAATCGTTTGTATATTTATATTTTATTGTAAATTTACAGTTTCATTATTCATTTGCAGGTTAGTCTCATACTTATTTTCATTGGGCGAAGTATTGGTCCGATTCAGCCCATTTTTGACATGTAGACATACCATTAAAAGAGAAGGATTATCCCTTAAATCCAGTTATGTATAATATATTACACATTGACCGAGATTTTCGATGAAAAATCAATTATAGTTCACCGAGGATCTTGAACAATTTTGGTTGGATTTAAAAATTTTTTGACATAAGGTGGCCTACACTAAAGGCATTATTCGTGCAAAGTTTAATCCCATTATTTTAATGCTTCTTGATTTGTGTACTGGAAAGTAAAAGAATCAAGGCTATATGGAAAGTAGGCGTATTTATTGTCCGATTTCACTTGTTTTCACAGAGTGACATAGAAATATGAAAAGAATGTCACTCGGATCCCGAGATATGAGATTTCACCAAAAAGTGGGCTGTGCGATGCCCATTTTTTACCCCGCTCCTAACAATCCCTGTCATACTTACCCGTCGGAAAATTTTTACGTTTCTGAGCAATTTAGTTATTGATTACTCAATTTACAGCTTGCAGTCAACCGGATTTCAACTTTTCTCGTCATCTAGATCATTTATATATACATAACTCTGACTGATAAGTACAACCGTTATGAACGAATCAAAGAGTGACCGAACTTTAAAAAATGCTTGATGTGTTTGTTATATCCAGCAACGTGGACAATAAAAGTCAGTGCTCTCTAAAGTATTGGAAGAAAGAGTATCTCGGTAAGACATGAAAAAATAAAACATCTGGCGGAGTGTGTATAAAGAAAATTTAAAGAGGAACTGTATACTGCAAGCAGCCAAATTTTATACTTCTCACACTGTAAGGCAGCACAAGACTTGCTTACGTACACAGTGTTGTATCAGAAAATAATACAATATCCTTAGCGCTACAAACAGCAGCCGCAAGCTGCCATAAGGGCTGGCATAGACAAAGAATTCCAGGACGAGTCGTTAATAGATCAATCTCATTCCGAGAATGAGTCCCATGAGTCTAAAATCTTTAGCAATGAGGTAAGTGCTCTTTCCGATCTTCGCTTTAAATATCGCTCTAACTAGTCTCCAACGCAGGATAACTCTTGCCAACAGGTGCTACTTCGGATTGAGTAGGCTATTGAAAAGTAAAGTCCTCTCTCGACGAACAAAAACCAAACTCTATAAGTCACTCATAATTCCCGTCCTGCTATATGGTGCAGAAGCTTGGACGATGACAGCAACTGACGAGTCGACGTTGCAAGTTTTCGAGAAAAAGGTTCTGCGAAAGATTTATGGTCCTTTGCGCGTTGGCCACGTCAAATAACGATTTCGATGAAACGATGAGCTGTATGAGATATATGACAACATTAACATAGTTCAGCGAATTAAAAGACAGCTAGGTCATATTGTCCGAATGGACGAAAACACTCCAGCTCTGAAAGTATTCGACGCAGTACCCGCCGGGGAAGTAGAGGAAGACCTCCACTGCGTTGGAAGCAGCAAGTGGAGAAGGACCTGGATTTGCTTGGAATATCCAATTGGCGCCACGTGGCGAAAAGAAGAAACGACTGGCGCGCTGTTGTTAACTCGGCATAATAGCGTAGTGAATAGTGAATATTTCCATATAACGAAGCATTTTTTGCGACCGTAACTTCAAGATTAAACCGTTTTCAATCTCCATATAACGAAATTATTCAAATAATTTTTCGTTTTTATTTACATTTACAGTGATGTGTAGGCAAAACCGAATGCACGCGCACAAAAAAGAAATCGACGTCGCTTTGTTGTGTGTTATTGGTGTTATTATTCTCTCTGTGTGTACTTTGTTGCTTTTACAACGCACAAGCAGAGACTGATGCTTTGAACCATTTTTTTTTTTCAATAAAAAAGTGTATTTCGGGAAAGCACTTTACTATGCAAGTGACAACTAAAATCATTACCATCTCTCATATTTCTTGCATTCGCTAACAGTTGCCGTTGCATATCGCGATAGTAAGATGTAAAATGATTCCGATTTTAAAAAAGTGTCACAGATAATGCATCCAGTATTAAGCACAAGAAGCTTCGAACTTGCACCTTTGAGAATACTGACGAAGCAATGCTGGAATGCCTATACCCATAGGCGGTACGTGGTTGAAATCTTCCTCTATCTGCACTAATACTGAGAGAAAAAGCAAAACAATTCACTGAAGCATTGGGGCACGGAGAATTTGAAGCAAGTGTAAGCTGGCTAGAAAAATTTAAAATCGTTCCGTGATTGTTCAAAAAACATTGTGTGGTAAAGTGCTGCCGCCAACATCCAAACTGGAGATGAATGGGTAACGAACGTCTTGCCAAAATTGGCAGAAAACGAATTATGAATTCAATGCGAAAGCATGGATGACAAGCAAGATTATATATTTTTTTTCTTGGCTTCTGAAATTGAACCGAGAGTTTGCTTCTCAAGAAAGATATGTTTTGCTTTTTGTTGACAACAGTGCTGTGCACCCTAGGCATATAAAGGACCAATTGAAAAATATTGAATTTGCTTATTTGATGAGTTCGTTACTTCAGCCAATGGATCAGAGCATAATTTGTAACATTAAAACGCATTTTGACAAATATTTTGGCACAAATGGAGAAGAAAGAACCTCCCACGCGCATAAATTTGCTGGCTGTCATAAGAAACTTAAGCGAAATGTGGAATGTCCAAGTAAAATTTGAGACCATTACAAACTGCTTGAGAAAAGCAGAAAACGAACAATAGTATGCCCTGGTACGAAGAAAACTCTCTACCACTATCCCACTTCGCCTTTTTAGAGTCTTCATTTAAAACCTAAAATTAATACAACATTTAAAGACTACAACAATGCTGACTGTAATGTCATTACTACAGACAACCCTTCCGACGAAGATATCAGCGAAATGGAGCACAAGCTATCTCAGGTAAAGAAACAATAATAAAGAAAATCCGTGGTTAATAATTTTCTGATGTACATTATTAATTCTCTTTCAACATATTCATATGAATGCACATATGGACAACTTTCTTCATCCGTTGAAGGTTTCCATACCAATTTGGAAATGAAAACCAACGCCAAATACTGTGTTTACTTCTCTAAATGTATTAAAAAATTAATAAAATGACCACTACAAATAAAAAATGTTAAAAGAAAAAACAAATTTTCTTTATAGCGAAGTAAATATCCAGTCTCTTGGAATTCGTTATAGAGAGTTTCGACTGTATTAATATTTCATACATATTTCTAGAACTATGATATTTTTGAAATTTTTTTGTACCTAATTATGACACGCAATTATTTGAAAAATGTAGTTTTGAAAATGATAATATATTATAGTAGCCACAGGCTCAATAATATTTGCCGTATGAAAAATATGTGTAGCTATTGGGGAACACTAAAATGAAATGACGAAAGGGCGGGAATGTTTTGCTCTGGGAGCGAAGTAGCCTTTACTATTTTAGAAGAGCCGGTAGAACCCTTTTTTTTATTATTTACAGGCGATGAATCTCGGCAGTTCCTAACCCACTTGCCATCAAATGACGCAGAGCGCGTACATATCGGGCAGCATCCATCCTGCTTCGAAGATCCGGCGGCCGTTGAGGTGGCAGCTGTGGTTGCGGGTTCTGACCATCACAGCGCCGAAAGATATCATATCGCGGAAGTACGACGGCTCAATCGAAGGACTGCAGACACTCGCAGATATTATGATGTTCTACAATACCTAGGGATATCACTTTAATCCTTCAAACTAACTCAAATTAAAAAGTAATCTGCATGGAGTTTTATTCATTCCATATAATGGTCTGTGAAAACAATTTGAATTTGTCGCCACGCTGCACGACACTACTATCTCAATTCATG
Source organism: Bactrocera zonata (assembly GCA_037783105.1). Classification (NCBI taxonomy): domain Eukaryota; kingdom Metazoa; phylum Arthropoda; class Insecta; order Diptera; family Tephritidae; genus Bactrocera; species Bactrocera zonata. Next base: position 1,292,718 of record JBAWJQ010001698.1, read on the forward strand.
ATGGATATGTATGTAAAGATGGAGAGCGAGCGTTTCCGCTACATAGCTTTGAATAAGAGTGAGTTGCGTACCGAGAACTACGTACACCTCCAAGACGCCATTGTAAATGACGGTGATGTCAACCCGAATGACTGGGGTCACATACCGATTCTTCCATGGTAGTTCGTGAACAGTACTACATATTTTCGTTAGCATACTCAAAACGCATTTCCATATCTTTCATATAAGACCTGGTGCCAACGATATACAGCACTTCTTGCTAAATCAACATCTGGGTAAGCCTGCTTAATCATATCAAATGTCTCTGTCGCAGATTTACCGAGTTTCACAGAGAATTTAATCGCGTACCTCTTCTCCAACGAACGCTGCATTATCGGTTTGCACCACTCACAAAAACACATCGCGCGAAAATTTTTGTCTTGACTCTCCAGGTGCTCGAAGATAACTGTCCATCCGCTCGTTCGTTAGCTAGGAACGTCCTCTACCAAATGCAGTCGGTACAGTTGCGACGGAAGAAAATCACCTTGCGGACAAATCCTGTAGAAAAAAAAACGCCAGAACAAATTGGTAATGTCACAGTTGCGGAACTGCCCAACCAACAAAACGATCAGAAGTTGTTTGATATTGGAACTAAAAACATGGTGCACGGACCATGCGGAGAGCATAACTTAACAGTAACATGTATGAAAAACGGTATTTTTAAAAAAAGAGCCCTAAACATTTCGTCAACGATACCCAAACTGCAGAGGACGGATATCCAGTTTATCGTCGCCGTAACGCAGAAAATGACGAACAGATTGCTACACTAAATATTAGAGGTAGTAGGTTACTTTTGGAGGATGAAGTCATGTCAGGATATTCTCTGATCGCCATTCACTTGGGAGTGGCCAGAAACGATTACTTAACATATGGCTCCAGCACGACTTCACGACTTCCGGTCCTAGACCAACTTTGAAGGCTAAAGTGAGAAGGCGAAACATCCCTTCCACAGGGTTGTGCGCTGGGTTTGGGACCCGCCACGTAAAGAACGTCCCAAATGCGAAAGTTTAAACAGCCTCGTATGAGAGAGACCCCTTTTTGACGTCGACCATGACAAACGAATTAAGGACGTCGTAAATAATTTCGTCTATCTTGGAACCAGCATCAACACCCACAACAACGTCAGCATCGAAATCCAACGCAGAATATCTCTTGCCAAGAGGTGCTACTTCGGACTAAGAAGGCAATTGAGAAGTAAAGTTCTCTCTCGACGAACAAACACAAAACTCTATAAGTCACTCATTATTACCGTTCTTCTATATGGTACAGAAGCAGGGACGATGACAAGATCTGATGAGTCGACGGTACGAATTAAAAGACAGTGGATACGCTGGTTATGCCATTTTATCCGAATGGACGAAAACATTCCAGCTCTGAAAGTATTCGACGCTGTACCGGGAGAAGCGGAGGACTCCGTTGGAAAGACCACGTGGAGAAGGACCTGGATTCGTTTGAAATATCCAATAGGCACCACCTTGCGAAAAGAAGAAACGACTGGCGCGCTGTTGTTAACTCAGCTATAACCGCGTTAACGGTTTCTACGCCAGTAAAGAAGAAGGGATAGGTTCAGTATAGATAATAGCTGGGTTGTTCCTTATTCTCCACTATTGTGTACGTTTAACGCTCACATAAAGGTGTTGTGCTGTCACTCAGTTCAAGCCATCAAATATATTTGTAAATATATCAATAAAAGATCCGATCATGCTACTTTTAGCGTTAGAAGCCCAAATGATGAAGTGAAAAACTACGTGAATGGCCCTTATGTACCGGCATCTTAAGATGTTTGGCGAATATTGGAATTTCCGATGCAGCGAGATTCTACAGTCCAGCAGTTAGCTGTACACTTACAAAACGGCCAAAGGGTATATTTCACTGCAGAAATTTTGCGGGCTTTCTTTAAGCTCTGTAGTGAATGTGAATTTGAAAAGACATTTCTTTATCACGAAGTATCGCATATGCAATAATAAATTTAAAAGAAGAAAGCGTGGTGGGGACATTCTTGACCATGCGGGCATAAAAAAGTCTATGGTGTACATCCGAAGCGATGATTATTATGAAAATACTCTGAGAGAAGCATCAACTTCGCAGTTTCCAGTACAACAGAGAAAGTTGTTTGTCGCCATACTTTTATTTTGTCAACCTTCGATTAAAATTATGGGAAAATTTCAGACACGATTTATGTCAAGTATTACACATACACCCCAACAGCAAAATCAAGAATTAACCTTACCGTACAGTGAGGACATTTATAACGAAGGTTTTATAAAAATAGAAAATAAATTATTGCAACTAAATGATAAAAAGGGTATTAAAAGACTTTAGAAACTATTCTGCTCTTATGGGCAGGATAACTTTTGTGTTTCCTGGACATTTCCCACACACTTCCTACCATTAACATAGCTTCATGGAGTCACTGATGGTGATTTTCCACAACAACTGCTTAAGCTTGGGGAAGCATTTTTTCTACTCCGAATTTTAGTAGTAATTGTAATATTCTTCTGGATGAGTCTCTCGGCCAAATAGTCAATAGTTTAGAAATTTTAATAGATAAAGTACACCCTGACATCGAGAATTTGTACGAAAGGAATTTCATTGGTTGCGTTCTAAGGCAATAGCAGGGTTAATGGGATACCAAAATTTATTCCAGTGTGAGAGCGCCTCAAAATAAGCGTTTTTTATAATATTTTCCATCGTGGCCATCAATGCTTAATAAGGTCATCCCAACTGTCAAAGTTCAATATGTGAACGGTTCTTACATTTCCAGTGACAGGAGAATTGAGCATCTCTTTATCTCTAGCAATATAGCGGGATCCTGTAACCAGTCTCTATTTGATACATTTTGAGGTAAAGTCTCAATTTGTGACTAGTTACTATTCACTAAACAGTCTCAAGCGTTAGTCTCAAAATATAGCCTCAAATTTGAGACCTGGTAGTTAGCAGGTTACAAAACTAAAATGAACTCTTGTCTGCCATTTTGAATATACTGAATAGAGATCATCATAGATATTAATCAATTATCGTTTTTTTATATTTTGTAAGCAACTCAAATATGAAAAGGTTAAAAATTAATCAATTTCGAATAAATTTCGTAAATATAATGAAACAAAGTCAACATATATTTTCATTGTTATTGTTAATTATGTCGTTTGACTATGTTATACAAAATTTAATATTTGTTATCGGCATATTTTATTTCATTTAAGTGTAAAAACATCTCTGAATAATGAAATGTAATAGATTTTATGACTGTCACTTACAGAATAGCAAAATCGTCTCAAGTCTCAAAAATTGTCTATAACTTAAAATCTCAAATTTAGAGACTTGAGACTGTATCACAGTAGAGAATCGCGCGGATAATGTCACCCAGGAATACTAGTGTCAGCGAATTAAACAATCTAATAGCGGGATTCTGTAACCAGTCTCTATTTGAGACATTTTGAGGTAAAGTCTCAATTTGTGAATAGTTACTATTCACTAAACAGTCTCTAGCGTTAGTCTCAAAACATTGCCTCAAATTTGAGACCCGATAGTTAGCAGGTCACAAAATCAAAAAGAACTCTTGTCTGCCATTTTGAATATACTGAATAGAGATCATCATAGATATTAATCGATTGCCGTTTTTTATATTTTGTAAGCAACTCAAACACGAAAAAGTTAAAAATAAATAAATTTTACATAAATTTCGTAAATACTATGAAGCAAAGTCAACATATATTTTAATTTAATATTTGTTATCGACATATTTATTTTCATTCAAGTGTAAAAACATCTCTGAATAGGGAAATGTAATAGATTTTGTGACAGTCACTTACAGAATAGCAAAATCGTCTCAAGTTTCAAAAATTGTCTCTAACTTAAAATTTCAAATTCAGTCTTGAGACTGTACCACAGTACAGAATCGCACGGTTAAAATCTCAAATTTAGAGACTTGAGACTGTAACATAGTACAGAATCGCAAGGATAAGTTAACGAGCTTTACCCCGCCATGTTCCCCGCGGTTTATTTATTAATACATTGAGTATTAACTTTAAAATAATGACTATTCACATTTTCAGAAGGATAATAATTTAAATTTGACCGTCGAAAAGATCAATTTACAAGATTTGATGACTGGCAGAACGGGGGAGTTGATTAGCATGTAATTGTTTTTTTTTTTCTCAGGTCGTAGAAAGCTGGAAATCATTTTACTGCAGCACATCCCGGTAAATAACATTCCATGACTCATTTCTGCGTAAATATAAGCATTTCTTGCTCTCGATATTCGCAAGCAACACACATACAGTTCGTGGGAGAAGCCAGAGGCAGTCGGGGTATGTCGACGTATGGGGCCAATTACGAATAATTAAAAGATGATTAATTTAAGTTCAAACGTTACAAAAACTTAGTGTAATATTCAATTTGAGTATCTAATATATAAAAATAAGTCGTGTTTTCCTCCCTGACGCTATAACTCCAGAACGCACGAACCGATTTGCATTCGTTGGAAAGGTCTCGAGCTCCGTGAGGTTTATAGCAAAGAAAATTCAAGAAAAATTTCAACATTGACTAGCTTCTTTGCAAAGTGTGAAGCAGATCCATTCGCAGCGACGCTGATGTACGTTGAAATGCCCAAGTATTGCACTTGGAATCAATCAACAAAGAAATTACAACGTCGCAAACAAGGAACCTCAGTTCCAGATTGGCCACAGGTGTTTTCCACTGATGCACCAGGTCACATGTATACTGTTCATCCTTGAAATGATGAATGTTTTTATTTGAGACTGCTGTTGGTAAATATACGTGGACCAAAATCATTTCCGCATTTGAAAACTGTGAATGACCATCAATGCCAAACATATCGAGAAGCATGTCAACTATTGGGTTTGCTGAAGAACGATTTTCATTGGGATTTAACACTTGCGGATTCAATTGTTTCATCAAATGCGTACCAAATACGAACGCTGTACGCAATTATCATCACCACATGTTTTCCTTCACAACCAATTCAGTTATGGAACAAATACAAAGACGACATATGTGAAGATATCTTGCATCGCTTGCGCATTCAAACGAATAATCCTGACATTCAAATAACCGATGAAATTTACAATGAAGGATTGATTCTGACGAAGCATTCAACCAAGAATTAAATCAAGAGCTGCAACAGTGTTGATACATTGCAGGAATTCGTTTGAAATAATGTGCCGTTGCTGAATGAACAGCAAAAACAAGTATACGAGACATTAATGCAAGCGGTGGACAATAATACCGGTGATCTATTCTTCCTAGACGCACCTGAAGGAACAGGGAAAACATTTGTCATTTCATTGATTTTGGCCACTATTCGATCAAGATGTGACATAGCTTTGGCGTTAGCATCATCTGGAATTACGGCGACTCTTCTAGATGGCGATCGTACTGCACATTCTGCGATTAAGTTGCCACTCAATTTAATCACAATTGATACTCCAACATGCAATATTTCCCAATCCAGTGTAATGGGAAATTGTTGATGCAATGCCAGCTCATTGTTTGGGATGAGTACACAATGGCACATAAAAAATTACTTGAAGCACTTAACTTCACACTGAAGAATCTTCGGCGAAATAACAACATCATTGGCGGCTTGATGATATTGTTGGCAGGCGACTTCAGGCAGAAGTTGCCAGTAAAAGAAATGGAAAAATCCCAGTTGATGCGACATCTGGGTTAATTGGCCTTACCAACGACTTTTGCTAATTTGTAGACTCTCAATTAGCTCTTATTGAAAATGTTTTCCCAAACATTAGTGAGAATTATCAGAATTATGCTTGGATAAGTCAACGAGCAATTCTTGCGGCAAAGAATAATGATGTAGACGCACTGAATTTCACCATTCAATCAAAAATTGCTGGTGATTTGGTGACATACAAATCCGTTGATTTCATAACAAATCCCTATGATGTAGTAAATTATCCAACGGAGTTTTTGAACTCTCTGGAGCTACCAGGATCTCCACCACATAACTTGTAACTCAAAGTTGGTACAGTTATTATGGCATTGCGTAATTTGAGGGATGTAATTTGAGTTCGAAGTGTCTGCAGGAATTCTTCAATTAGCAACTGTGAAGCTCCTATAAAGTTTGTACCGTTGTCGGAATAAAGATAAAAGGCTTGCGTAGTGAGATAGCTAACGGGTTCGAGATGTATTGCCTTAGTTGAGAAGCATACAAATACACATATATATCCTTTGGTGATTAGACATGCTCTCCCAGTGTAGTTTTTGATGTCATAGGGTCCAACAAAGTCGATACCAGTGGCAGCAAATGGTCGGGTTAGGATGGTTCATTCATTTGGAAGAGCTGCCATTATTTGGGTTTGTTGAGCCTTGTTATGTATGATGCACGTTTTGCATTGATGAATTATTGTTTTAATCAGCATCTTTGCTTTGGGTATCTAGAATTCTGTCCTAAGGAGACGAAGAACTAGCTGATTTCCGCCGTGTAACGTTGCTAAATGGGTGAATTGAGTTAGTAATTACGACTATTTTAGGGTAATAAGATAGGGTGACGCTCATTATATGATAATGCTGCGGAATTGCTTAATCTTCCGTCACTTCGAATAACTCGTTTAGGGTCAATGAACGAATTTAAAGTCAATAATGAACTTTTTTTGTGTATTTAGGTTTTACGGGTCAATGCATCATATTCTTCTCGGAAATGTGTTTTTTGGGTGTGAATAATTAACTTCATTCGGGCCGTTTTGAACTCTTCCGGGGTTATTTCGTGGTTTGAGTAATCAGTTTCTCGTCTCCTTGCTGAGGCATTTGTGCAAAACCTGAATAGGTAAGCGATAACGCGAATAGCTCTGGGGAATGAGGAAACCCTTTCGAGTATATCCTCTTGAGTGGTTATCACAAACATCTTAACGGGTTTGAATTCTACGGTAATGTTGTATGTTTTCTCCGTTGCTGGGAAATGCTCCTTTTCATGTTGTAGCCATTGGGGTCCATGCCACCAGAGATCGCAATTCAATAGATCGCTGGGTGTACATCCTCGGCTTGCCAAGTCTGCGGGATTGTCTTGGCTTTCCACATGGTTCCAATTATCGACTCCCACTTTCTCGGTGATTGCAGCTACTCGGTGAGAAACGAAAGTGGTCCATGAACAGAGTGGTTTTTTGAAACAAGCGAGAACTATGGTTGAGTCAGTCCAAAAATAATTTTTATATTGGGTTAGGTGTAGTTGGGATAAGGTAGAGTTAACAAGGTTAGCCAGTAGAACCGCTCCGCAGAGTTCCAATCTGGGTAGGGATACGGTTTTAATGGGAGCAACTCTTGTTTTTGACACCAAGAGAGTTGTTCATATTTTATGTCCAACTAAAACCCTTATGTTAAGTGTCGCGGCATATGCTTTTTCTGAATGGGTCCATCTGGGTATTTCAATTTTATTTATGTTTTCATAATCCTTTACGAAGCTGTCCCATCGTTGAAGGGTGAGGGGCTTCAGACTTTCATCCCAGTCAGTTTTATCTAGCCATATTTGTTGCATTATT